>CM029123.1:9442618-10677618 GCA_016859345.1 Istiophorus platypterus | reverse complement strand
ACTGTGGGCCATCGAGCACTCCTCTGATACCTGGAGGCAAAAAGGCGGAGGCCATTTGACAGGTCTAAAAATAAAGAATGGATGAGAGCAATGTGATGGTGGCAGAGTGAGTGAAAGTATATTGGCTACACCTTTTTTTTTTTTTTCTCACATCTTTCTGAAATGTACCCAGGAGCCTACAGTAGTCTTTTGTGTGGTTTTGATAGTAGGTGGAAATAATCTACACCCCAAACCAGCTCCGGTTGACTAATCAAGCTGAGTACATCGCAGTGACCTGGTGTGACATCCTCTATGTACCTATAGCATTTGCATAACTTTTGATTTACAGGGGTGGACCTCCCATCTTCTTCCATTCTGTGATCTCACCTGCTCCACCCTTTGTGCACTCTGTATCTCTCTCTCTCGCTTCCTGTAGTTTGTAGTTATTTGTGGTTATGTGCATATGAGCTGTGTGCATTACAGCAGTCAGCTTAGCTCAACTGGCCACCAATTCTAACTGGCCCCCCTGGCCTGAGTGCCATCAAGCTTTAGGCAAAATGGAGCAACCTGCAAGAAAAAAAAAACCCAGCCAGTCATGGATATTTTAGCCCTGCAGTTGGCTTAATGTGTGTATGTGTAACGCAAGTGAGAGGGCTCTTGGATTCCATGGTGTCTTTATGAATATTTCTCCTGTTGTTCAAGACAAACTGCATATGAATAAATTGATATACATAAATCAGCATAAAATGTACCTTGTGCGTAAGACAGCGGAGGCCAATGGAAAAACATGATCTCTCTGCTCCAGTAAAGCAATATTAAAAATCCAATTTCTGAAATATACACTTAGTGATAACATTTCTTTCACCGCTTAAGTAAAGCATGAGCACGGAAAGTCTCCTTTTGTGTCCATCTAATTGGTTTTTTTATTGTATCTACCCTAGTTCATTCGCTTGTATCATCTGCAGCGATTTGGAATCCTCTTGTCTGAGCTGTTAAAACTGGCTCGAAACCACAGTAGAGAATCATAACCCCAGAGCTTTCTAATCCACCCACCATCCTCTGCCTCGATCTGCATACGATGTGGGAGGCTATTGTGTGAACTCACTGATGTGATGCCACATTAAATATGGGCAACACACACACACACACACACACACACACACAACCCACTTATCATTCAGTAAAGGCACCAGAACTGTAATCAAGGCACCAAATGAATTGTGCAGGGAGCGATTTCTACTGTATGACATGTTTTGCACAACCTATAATGTGTTTTTACTGCCTGCAGTCCATTGTTCCGTGGGTGGATCTGCTTTAAAATGTTTGCTAACAAACAGGAAATTAAAAGCATTTTTTATTACTGCATATGTGAGGCAAATATAGCCAGAGGCTAAGGATACTCTGGGGGTGTTGATGTACTATAATGTGGTTTGGGGACAAAATTTCTGCTATCTTTCATTTTTCTTTAGCATGCTTAGACATGATAAAAACCTCAGAGGAGTCTCTATGAGAAATTGTTGCCTCAAGCTGTATTCAAACTCTACGTTCATGTCCAAATTTGTAATGTTTATTTACAGTATATGTCATGCTCAGCCTCACTCATTCAAATATGTGCCACCAAAAAATACACTCTGCCCCCCCGCCTCATTGAGCACCCCTATGGTTTCCAACTTACTGTTCAATATCACCATGACCAAGCTCCCATAATACCCTCTGTCACATTCCACAGGCTGCATATTTTTCATCCAGGCTGAAGTTATTTTTGTCTTGGCTGAGAAGTTGCAGAATGTGACATCACATCACATCTGTGGCTGATTCTCAGAAAAGGGGAAAAGCAGATGTACAAGCTTGAAAAGATGCAGGATTCTCCTCATTATAATCCACATTTAGCTCATGAGTTTTCATCATTATGCATTTGGAGTTTTATATACCAGATCTATATATTTTTGGTAGCTCATCCGTCCTCCTGCTGGCATTAAGCAGTATTAAGTCTCACGCTGAGGTTTTTTTTGTAGTAAAGGTGGAAATGAGCTGCAGCAGAGCAAGGCTCAGTAATCCTACCCACTATGCCTCCCAGCCACATACTCCTTATTTACCCCTGACAGCTTCAAAATGAAACTGTGATCACATTTTCCACACCGTTCCTCAGCCACGCTCACTTTAGAGCTGACCATCCTTACACAGTGAAGTGAGGTTTTGGTTGTTTTTTTTTTGTTTTGTTTTGTTTTTTGAATTTTCTTGTTTCTCCTTGTCTCTCCCTCCATATATCTCTCGTCCCTCCATCTCTAAATTCCCGGCTTGTCAGCTGCCTTCAGAGATTCATCAGTAGCTGACCAAGACATTTTTTGGTTTTTATTTGTGAGTCCTTCAGCCTCTCTCTCGCTTTCCCTGTCTCTCTCTCTGGATTGGACAGTCCATTTGTTAAGATTGAAGGGAAAAAAGGGACAGAGTGGACTTGAGATTGGATTAGAAGAACAGAGGAGAGAAGAGGTGGATTAATCAAGGCCAGTGTGTCTCTACGGGTGACACCTACAGACAGTTCTGTCATTACCGTCTGATGAGATGGGAGCAATGGCTTCTGCCTGGTGAGTAAATATGGGCTCTCTCTAAGAGACAGTTTTTGTCTATACACTGTGGGTGAAGCGATGTAGATTTACCCAAGGATTGCCTCCAGGAAAAAGCACATACAGGTTTTAAGAGGTATTATATTTGGCTAAAGTCCGTCTCTCTCTCTCTCTCTCTCTTTATATATATATATATATATATATATATATACACACACATTTTTACTGGTACAGTTACAAATAATTTAACTGTGCAAAAGCAGTTATAGTAAGACAGTAATAGTGGATTATACATTAACTCTATAGACTGGAACAGATGGCTCTGTCTGAGCACACATATTCTCACACATACACTTAATGGGCATCAGCATCTAAATCCAAAAACGAGCTACAAAGTTATCAGTTTATCCTTCCCTTTTGTTTTTCACCATTAAATATACAACAGATTGTCTCAGTACTCCGAACGCACACAACCTTAAACTCACACAAGCCCCAAATGTCAAATGTGTCTGTTCACATACTTGCTCTTAAAAGGATAATGGAGAGCCCACCTAGAGCCTGCAGCCAGAGTGTACACAGAGGTGGCCGTGACAGCTAGGCGCTTTGTCTGAGTCCTGGCTTCGTGCCCAGACTTGCTCTACCATGATGTTATGGGCAGCAGATCGAGCGCTTGGCTGGGTTTCACATTGCTCATTAGCTGCCCCAGTGGCACGCAGGCCAGCAAATGGAGATGAACATAGGAGCCCATGCTCGGGCCCCGATGGCCAGCGAAGACTCCTCATTTGCTCATCATTTTCATATGTCCTTGTGAAGGTGTCCTTGAGAAAGATCTTGAATCCCCATCAAGTCTTACAAGGCACATCTATTCACTTGTCCTCCCCACTAGAAGTCAGGATTAAAGGAAGAAGTCAGGTTATGCTGTTATAGACCACAGTAAACCTTTCCATAACCTTAACCATGGTTATGGCGACAACAGTCCCCTAACCTTGATGCAGTATTAATTTAAAGCCAAAACTAAGTATTTTTTGTGCCTAAACAAACTGTGACCCTTTTCACATAATAAAACAGACCTATTTTTCACCAGTGTTTTGTAAGGCACAGAAAAAGCTGCTTCTAGGGCCATTATATCAACATGGACAAACAATGTCTTTTTGGGTTTTTTTTGTTGTTTTTTTTTTGGTAAGCTGAAGGATTTGTGGGACATTGCAGTTAAAGTATCGTTATCTTTTGTGGACGTATTTCTGAGTAAAACAGAATATGTGGAAATGGTAAACTGACTATATTAAGAGAAGTGTTTAAATTCAATCATTTAGATCTGATTGGACACTTAAAAGTGGACTTCTAGCCTTCTAGAAAAGAAATTTGTATGCAATAAATTATCGATTTGGGGATCAATATATGCCAAGGTCTGTAGAATAAAAATGAAAATATGTTAGAAAATAATTAAATGAGCAATGCAAAATACGCAACAAAAAAGTTCAAATGGTGTATAAAGGGGGCATATTGAACAATAACTGGTACAAGTCTCATATTTGAACTATAAACAACAAAGATGGATCTCGGATAAACTCTGTGAGGACTGTGCAAAAATTCAACATTGTCTTTTAAATGAATTTAGTCTATAAAACAACATATATACTTGACATCAAAGGGTGGAAAGAGATTAATTTTTTAACTAAAACATAATTAACATTTAATGTAAAGGCTGTTTTCTTATGCAAACTTTACCTTTGAATCGTCAGTCACTGTGGGCATTGAGAACCAAGGACTATCTTGTCAAAGTCTCATTTAGCTGAATGTGAACCTTGTTGCTCTAGTAATGGCAGGGTTGTTTTTATTCTGCCACAGGCAAAATAATCATTGTGTCACACATACACTGCAAAATATGTATGTCAAAAAAAGTATTAACCACTTAAAGGCAACACATGGTGACCATACCTCATTTGAACTTAATAAGCATTCTGTTATCATTTCCCCTCTGTATAAGCAGCATGCCATCCTCTCTATGTAGCTTTGTGGATTCAAGTGGCTCTGAATCGTCGTGTGTCCTGAGATTCAACTGAACGCTCCACTCCTGATTTGATACGATCCATAGTTTCTTGTAGCTTGGAAAATAAAGTTCCATCTGTGCATTGTTAGTGTGATGTGTCTCCTCAAGTCAGTGTGATCCAGATTCCTGTGCAGTTAAAGAATCGTATTTGTTTACAGACTTTCCATAGCTGTGCATTAATCTAAGCCATTTTTAATACACATAAATGCTGCAGCTGTCTGCTCAGACTTGTGTGTTTGTGTTTGTGTTTGTGTTTGTGTTTGTGTTTGTGTTTGTGTGAGTGTGTGTGTGTGTGTGCACGCCTGAGTCGGGGGGGATAATGACCTAGAGCTGTCCGTCTGTTATGGTACTGGACAAATAGTTTTTGACATGACAGCGACATTGTATGATTGAACAGAGTTGAATGTGCTCTTTAATCAGGCTATTTCTTCTCTTGCATCCACAGTCTTTTAACATTCCTGCAGCTCACTGTGTGCTGCCTCCTCAGCCTCTGCTGCAGCGTCTTGCCTTGCTCAATTCATTTCTGCCAACCTCAGCTTTACTGAGGCGCGAATCCATGACTGATTTTCACCTGCACCTTCATTTGCTGCCTCAGCTCATTCAGGGCTAAAGCTTTGGTCGGATTGATGGTCTCAGCTGTCGTGCATTATCCTTGAACTGCTGTGTTTTGTGTACTATTTCATTTCATTTATGTTAACCTCACTTATGACAGTTCAACCTTCTTTTTTTTCACTTTAATGTGATAACTTTTTTTTTTTTTTTTAGCTCCCTCCCACTACCATATACCTTTTCTTGACTCTCCCTACAAAGACCCTTCTCTACATTTGGTTTATATCAAACATCCATTTCACTTTATAAATGATTGCTGTGATTTAATTAGCTAACCTACCAGAGGAATTAACTCTCATCCACAGTGTTAGGTTTAGTCCTAAGGCCTTTACTTAATTAATGAGTTCATATGCCCACTGAGCTAGAGTCATGTACCATGAGCAGCATTCTCACACACACACACCTGCTAAATTCTTTGTGCCAGGCAACATTCAGTTATTTAACGTATTATTTAAGCTGCCTGATCTTTCGGGCTTGGCTCCCGCTCTCAGCTTCACAGACTTATGAACGTATGCAGAAAAGACATTAAATACTATTTGTATGTCAGTGTTTAAATCAGAGATGTGTCACAAATGTGTCCTCATCTTGGTTCCTCTCCTTGCTGTTTCTGTGGGTGTTTATATGCCCTGTGTGTCCCTGACATTGGTAGGAGACTGCTGGGGGTTATTCATGTGATGCAGTGATGTGTGCAGGGAGATATTCCACATCCTCTTTTTGGAGGCACTGACCCTCAACACTAAAGGCTAGGGACCATCTCATAAGTGCAGCACTAACCTCTCCCAGTAACAGGAGTGAAATTGACCCAGAAACACACAGCTTGCAGTCAGTTTTATGTCACTGTTTTGTCGGCATGTTGGCAAAGTGTGGGGAGGTCAGATTTCATCCTTGAAGAGTCTGGACATAGTTATTTATTGGCTATGCTAATATTCTGAGTGAAACACTAAATTCTTGCACCAACTAGCCACAAAAGCTTTTTTTTTTACTCTAAATTTACTTTGAGTTGCATTTTAATGTAGTCTTATTTTCTTAAATGCACAACATAAACCATTGTATTGAACCACTCATGGAAATATCTCACTTAGGAAAATATTCCATTTACGTTTGCTTAGATGATCTTTTCTTTCATTAGTTAAAGACAGTTTTTCCAATAAAGACAAGACGATAATCACTGCATTGCAGAATTGGATCAATTGATAGGCATCAAAATCATAATGGCCAAATTGGTCCATTCAAAGAATATGAAGGTATCTATTGTTCAGAAGTGTAGGGCTGTAATCACCTGGTCATCTGTTTGAATGGTTGTTCAGTATGCTCTTGTCCAACCAAATTCTTATTGGTTGGACAGTCACCAGTGTTCCTTTCATGAAGAGAGAATCCCTACATCAGCAGCCTACCAGGATTACCCTGTATTTACTTTGGTGGCGAGAGGGACAGAATACCCGTTAAAACAGCTTTGAACTCACTCAAACTAATGGAGACTGCAAGGTCCAACTTATTTGACATTTATTGACTGTTAGCTGAATGTTTACTGGAGTCAGCTACAAACTAATTGACACTGTGTCATAGTTGTCACCAGCGTGGCTGCATTGTTAAAACGGATGAAAAAAAAGTCATAAGTTAACTTTGCAAACAGCAGTTTAAGTATCACAGCTCAGCAAACAACACGGCTCATCATCTAAAGGGGGAGATTTAACATGTCTGCATTAGGATGCTCCTTCACCTTTCGTGTTAAAAACTTGAGGCTTTGAGTTTATATTCCTCAGTAGTTCTTTTGCTGGAATCACTAGTTGATACAGTTCTATTTTCAGAAGTCATATGAATATGGTTTAGTGGGGTCTGTTGTTATCATTTCAGAATAAAATTATTAGGTTACAGTTATTTCATATTCTGCAAATATTAGATATTAGATAGTCTATTTATAGTGTATCTAGGCTAACAAGGTTCACCAGGTATAGTGCACTTAGGGCACTGCGGCTTATTTAGTTAATCTAGAGATAACACGCAGGTATTTTTTTTCCCGGTGACCAATTGCTTGGTAAGAGAGAGAGTATGATTTCAGTTGACCAAGATTTTCTTTGGTTGACTTCAGCCCTACTAAAGTGTAGTTTTACTCATAGATGACTGTTTTTTTTCCCCCAACCCAAATAATCCTACTTCTACCCAATAATATTTAAGACATGTAAAAGTATTTTTATATTCTACTTCTTTTTATAGTAATAGTTTTATTGGAAACTATAAGTAAAAGGAATTGATTGCACATTTTCAGTGTCAAGTTCTAATTTCCCTAAATCATGTAATTGTTTATATATTCCTCTGTCACTAAAACCCACTTTGTGTATCTTTTACTTTTATTGCCAAGTCCTCCAACATGAATAACCATATGGTTCATTTGTCCCAACCTGACATGACTGATATGAGCATTTCCTGAATAAGGTCCTCTGCAGTCGCGGGAGATATTACACAGATAAACTATTAAAAATCATTGCTGGAAAATGAATAAATAACCGTCTTATAATGTGACAGTGCTGTAATAAAGGTTTGGTTAGTTATAGAGAAAGATATGGTTTGGGTTAAAATAAATGTTATGGTTAGAGGATCTTCATCATCATAACTGAAATTATACATGTTGTCATGGATACAAGACACAACACTGACTGTCGTTTGGAAACCGTAAATAATCAGTGGTCTCCCATGTTAAAGTCCATTGTTTTGTCAACCTAACATCGACCTATGAATAATTAGCATGACCGATAACCCATGTGCACGTTGTATTTCTACTCTATCCATGTTGGATTCATTTACCACTTCATAAAACATTTTTGGCTTCTGATCTCTTTTCGCCTTAATTATGCTAATTGCAAGCACCAACTGTTGATATGCGCTACCGCCTCAGAGAACCACTAGTAAAAAACTCTGCTTTAAACCACTGATAGAAGTCAAAAACTCCACAGGGTGCTTTTCAGATGAAGATCAGACTTCACACGGCGCAAAACAAAGGAAGATTTTTTCCAACCAGTCTGTCTAATCATCTGGTTATTCCCAATGGAAATATTTTAGCTATTTACCTTTCTAGTTCTTGCTATAATGATTTGCAAAGAAGTTTGACAATGCACAAAGTCAGAAGTGGCTTGAGGCCCATTACCACTGAGTTCCCTGGTACTTGTTTATGTAAACAATGTTGTAGTAAAAGAGAGAGAGAGAGAGTGTGTGTGTCTCTCTCTCTCTCTCTCTCTCTCTCCCTGTTCTCTGTATTTACTCAAGCAAATATGGTCTCCTGCTCACATCCAAAAGGAATGTGTGTGTGTGCATATGTGTGTGTGCGTGTGTGCGCACGTGTGTGCACGTGTGTGCGTGTGCTTGCACACGCCTTCAGTCCCTAGAGTTCCTCCCAAGCTGTCTCTTCTTTTCCTCCTTGCTACTTTCCTCAGAGTCCCATGGGTGCTTCTTAGCCTGCCCTTTTGGTCTCTCCCTTCTTTATTTACTCCTTCATCCTTCGTTCGCTCCCTATAGAGCAGTCTTCAGGGGCAAGCAGACGTGTCCTCTTTGTCTCCTCTGCCTCCTTCTACTCTCGACTCACACATTCCTCCTTTACCTTTGGGTCTTGGGGCTCCCTGTAGCTCTCCATCCTTTCCCATTCTTCTCTCCTCTCCTCTCCTCTCCTCTCCTTAGAGTCACCACTAATCCAGTCCCATGCCTTCTCTATATCACTTTGCTTTTCTTCCTGCTTTAGCTGAGCTCTGGTGAGTCACCAACCTTTGTCCAAGCCTGCCGGTTCTGAGACCATCCAGCCTACACACACATATACACATACATACAAATACGCACAATCACACACAGACAAACCATATTGTGTCATGCAAACACTGAAGGCACTGAACACACTCAGCATGTTATTCATCCTGCCACTGCCTGGCTACAGCATCAAAATCTTCACTTCAAGTCATGACATTATATTATGAGGAAAAGTTTAAAAGGTTCATGCATATCATCAGCAAAAAGACATGTAATTGATGAGACATGGCAGAATGAGGACATTGCAATTTTAAAATGTAGCAGAGCACACCAGAAAATATTTGTTTATGAGCATCATATTGGATTGCATCATGTTTCTGGCTTGTACATAAAATTCATTTCATGTTTATCAGATTTTGACTTGTATTCTGATGTGTCCAGGGTAATGTGTTACGCATGCAGCACTGTCTCTTAATTTCTATCCTGTCCGCATCAGTCCTAATCACACTATGGATATTCAGCAGCTCACAACACCAGCAGAGACAAAGGCTTTTTGTGCCTCTTTGTGTGTGTTTTTGTGTGTTACGTGTGTGTGTTTGTGTTTTGGTTTGTGTTTTGGTGTGTATACATTTTTGCATGTGGTGTGATGAATATAGCTGCTGGCTGAATATATCTGCACTGTTAGTGAAGTGCATGTGCCACTCTTCAAGCTCGCCTCACCCACAGTCCAAAGCAGTGAGACGAGCTGAGCAGCAACGATTACTCATACAGCCTTTTTCACGGCTGCAGTGCGAATCTCACATTGAGTTTGCATGCCTGCTCGCATGCACGCACACTAATACACAGAGTAGGCACACATTCAGCTTCTGTAAGTATTATGGTTCAAAGCCTCAGTGGAAGCTCTGCTGCTAGTCTGCCCGGTCCAGCAGCAGGCAAAGGCCAGATGAGCTCAGCACAGAAGTCACTGTAAGGCTGCAGGACACACTCGTGAACACACACTGGTGTGCATGCAGAGCAGGTATGACACACATGAATGCACAAAAATATGACACCTCATTAACATCCATTACTGTCCTATGTACAAAAATGTAATGTAGCATTGGCGCCCAGTGAGGACACGACTCCACAGAAAGAGAAATTTTTTTGGGCGGTAGTGGGATGAGGAACAAGATTTGAAAAAACCATTATGTTGTCATTTTGTTCTGTGTAATTATGTTTATAGTTTTCTGTCCTTTCTTTATTCTTTGTTTTTAGCTTTTTTAGCTGCATGGCTCAGTCCAGCCAGCATTTTGGTTCAAACTGAATTATCTCGCACACCTATTGGATGGAATGCTTTACTTTCTATCTAGTACCGTCACTAGGTCAAAATGGTAGTTTATCCATCATTTATCAAACTGAATAATAATGTTTAGTGCTAATTAGCAAATGATAGGATTGTTAACACACTAAGCTAAGTGAACATCATAAACATTATGCCTGCTAAAAATCATCATGTTAAGTTGCTGACATTAGCATTTAGCAGCTTTGCAGAGCTGGTAATATTGTTGTAGACTTGTTTATTGTAAAATACTAAAGAGTTTACTTCTTTAAGCCCATATAGCAATTTGAATGAAACTGTTTGAGAAGGGAATATCCTTGTTTGAATTGCACAAACCTCAAAACCATATGCAAGCAGTGGTCACGAGGTGAAATTGATTCATTTAAAAAGGTCAACAGCCAAAAAGATTGGGAACCTCTCTATAAAGCACTCTAAAACCTTGATTTTTTTCTGTGTTTTCTGTTTCCCAGATTCAGTTGATCCACAGGATAACCAGTACATACAGGTCGACTTTATGTTTAACAAAGAATTTATTCTTTTTATACTCAAAAATGTTATCATCCAGCAACTCAGCCCGAATTTTAGAAGAAAAACTTTTTCAGGAAATGTAAAGTGAGTGTGGTGTCTGCTCTTTTGTCCTCTATTCACTTAAATCTGCACCTTTGCTTTTTTGTTGTGGGTTTTGTTTTTAGCGAGTGGGTGTTCATTGATAGGCAAAAGTGCTTTAGGTTGCCCAAGGCCAGTAGCTAGTTATTTGTCTGTATGAGTGGGCGAGTTTTAGAAATGCAAAAACTGGCAGAAGAGTTTGAGGAGTCTTTCTTAATTGCCCTGGTAAAGGTGAATTGTGGTTGCAGATGTTTAAAGCTTGGAGAGTTTATGCTATAGTAAATAACAAATTTGTGGAGCTTATAATTTGTTTTTGTGATTTTTGAGACATTTTGATGGACTGCCAATTAAGGCAAGCAACTATGTGGCTACTTTCTGTTTCTATAAGTTGCATTATGTTACCTCAAGAACCTACTTAAAATAAGGATTGCTTACTAAATCTGACACACACTGCCAACTGGAATTCAACTTAATATGACTCACTTTTGTAGCTGGATTTGTAATTGTGATATACACAATGGTCACAACCTAAAGTGCCGGTGTGTCAACTGCAAACACTACAAGATTAAATTGGTAAATGGAAAAAAATTTAGCAACGATAAAAACTGAGGCCTAAACAATAACTATTTTATCAAGACAACTGTCTCAAAAAAAAATTGTTAGCTCTTAGCTGTACACACAGCAGACAGCAACAGCAAACCAGAAAGTCCAGTATATCAAAAAGATTTGTAAGAGTGACAGTTTGTGTGTTTTATTATAGTTTGTATGTATGCTTATACTGTTGTATAAGTCTGAAACTAGTACTCAAATTGTTTGAAATTGAAATTAGCAAGACTGCAGGTATACATATTTCATTTGAAGTAAAAAGTAATACTGTTTATATTTTTTTCCGTATTTTACCTCTAGGTAACAACTATGACAAAGCTCATGCCCACAACAAAGACTTATTGACAGGTGAGATGAAGAAACCCAAGACCTTTTTATCAGATTACTTTCATATAGTCAAGAAGCATATGTTGCTGGTGCTGCTTGACTATATCAGCGTTAAATCAGAGGAATGAAACATGTTTTTACAGTGAGTACAAGGGATCAACAGTGTGAGGGCTTTTTTTTCACAAAATTTCCCTCTGAACTGCTGTAGACTAACTGTAGTATATCTCACAAAGTAAGTACCATTAATTCAAAATTGTATAATAAGTCTAAATTGCTTTAGACTTCCAGGATTCTCTGAGAAGCACAGCATTTCGATCCCAGGACCAGGACTGTAATCTGTCTTGTAACTCTGCTCCTCACACCAGCGCTGCGAAAGTGAGTGTAAGCAGAAAGTTCAATTTGTCAAATGAGCAGAGAGTCCTGGGATTGATGTACTACCCTTTCAACCTACACAGAGGGAAGGTAGATTGCCTTCATGTTTTATGTATAAAATATTTATCAATACCCACTCCCTCAATATATTTCTGCAGAAACTCTTAAAAATATTCAGCTAGAAAAGCTTGTGGAATCCAGAGCAGACCTGATTTTACTGCTGCCCTCGGGTATGAAGTACGGAGGGAGGCATGTTCATTATTACTATGCTATGGTATGATTATAAAGCTGCTATAGAGCACTCAGCCAAGTGGCATAGTATCGTCTACCTCACATCAAAGCGTCTACCATAAACCTCCCAAGGAAATGTTTGAGAGTAAAATGACATTCATGAAGGTCATTGTACTACAGGCTATTGCAGCACAGCAGGTTGGGCTTAAAAAATGCAAAAACCACTGGCAATGTTCATATTCTGAATAACAATTCACATGTGTATTTTCTCCATTTTAATTTTTCACTGCACAGAGAGTAGCACCGTAGTGTTCAAAGACCACACATGCACAGAGACTGCGGCACAGTTGCAGGAAAGCCCCACTGTGTCTTTTGAGGACAGCAACGCAGACTGCGGATAGGATGAAACATGGCACGGCCTCCATTTTTACCTGGATATGACACTCCTGAACTGCCTCGGGCTCCGTTTTATGCTTCGTTAAAAAGCGGCAGTGAAATGTAAAAGATGTGTGAGGATGCCTGGAGGAAGAGTGCAAGTATTTTTCTCCTTGTCCGCTTTTAAGCCCATTAAAGAGTAAAATGGGACTCCTAGCATTTTATTTAAGAATGAATGGAGTGGGAAAAGTGCCTTGTCTGCTTCACACTATAAGGATATTGCTGCATCCTTTTTGTTCTGACCTACTCATTATGGTAATGTGATTATGTTTACTGTTCTTGCATGCTGCGACATATCTTGTCTAATGGATAATGCTTCAATAGACAGCTTTCATAGCTGGCTGACAGAGAGATTTTTGGAAATGATTTTGCTTTCATATCAAAGAAGTTCCAGAATGAAATATCCCTTTAAAAAGGGGTCAATTGACTTGATGGTTAAAAACAACTTCTTAGAACTGTTGATTTAATTATTTGTCAATGTTACAAGTTGCATCCTGTGATGGCATTTTTTAGAAAAAAATCAATCTCAATTTTCTGTTTGTGGATATTGTTCTCATTGTAGATAACAGACCTAAATACACAATGTTTTACAATATTTTCTGGTGCAACTACACTAGAGTTTAATTGGTTGTTTATTTTTTTCTAGAGCTTTAAACCTCAGTTGAAAACATCAGGCCTTGGCATCAGTCTTGTTAAGATTCAAAGAACAGTAGCTACTGTTTACACTCTCAATGAAATTAAATACAATGCTTCCCCTAATGATTTATTATAGTTTCAACCACCTGGCACAGCAACATTTTATCCAGTTTCGCTGTAGTAGAGATGGATGTACTTTAGCTCTGTTGGTAGCATTGCCTGGCTATTACCTGTAGAGTGTAGCTGCTTGATCCCTGGCTTCTCCTGTATGTCCTCAAACAAGACACATTCTATGGTTGTCCTACATCATCTATTCTGGGAAATGTGGGAAACTCAATTAGAGGAAGTAGATTTAGGGTTAAACATAACACTAAGTTATATCCATTATTTGCCTGGACTACAAAAAAGTCAGATCTGTGCACATCCAAAGGGCTTTTCTTTCAAAAGTAATGTCAGTGTGTAATGCAAACCCATTATTTTATTAGTTTAATTGAAATGAACAGGTAATTTCATACACAAGTACCAAATGCATGATACGTTGGATTTACTGTAGGTTCCACCGGTGGTAGCATGTTCAAATTAGCCTACAAGTAAATGTGTAAGAAAACACAAACCACTGAAGTGTATCAAGACAGGAGAAATGCAACAATGTCACCATTTAGATCTGTGGAATTCAGTTTAGATAAAAATGGGAGAAAGAGGGTATAAAATAAGTAATTGTTCTAATAAATACAGTAAAATGAAAAACTAAATAAATAGATAAAGCTGAACTTACTAATATGTCTATGTTGACAGTAGGAAAATCGACTATATATTATGTGAAATGTGTGGTCACAATCTCTCAGAGAATTATCCCTAAATTCTGCAGTTCCACTTGGCTCAGCAGATCATTTGTCGTTTGATTTCACATTTACTGTTTTTATGCGTTAACATCTGATTGACTGAAGGGGGGGGGGGTAGTGTCTGTTACTGAAAATATGAATGAAAAGAAATCTTAATTAAATAATAGACTTTTCAAAAAGCACGTTTTGAGTAAACGTTGCTATTAAGGAAAATACACGGAAACGAAGATTTTTTTTTAATTGTAAAATAACGTAGAATAATAACCCTGAATCTCCATACAATCTACGCTGAATGTTTGGAGTGTCCACCTGAAGGCTAAAGCGAGCTGGATTTTTAGGCAGGGAGCTTCCGTTTCGTCTTCCGATTTCTCCCACAGGACTCGAATGCAGCTCAAAACAGTCCGAGCAGGAGAGGAGCCGGAGAGGAGGTGGAGAGGAGGTGGAGAGGAGCCGGAGAGGAGGTGGAGAGGAGCCGGAGAGGAGGCAGCGCAGACGAGCCCCGGCGAGCGGCGCACGGGTCCTCGTCCACGCAGACGCACGCAGGCACACCCGGACGCACACGGACGCGCACAGGCGCCCAAACGCGCCGCTCTCCGCCCCACACGCACACTCAAATGCCAGGACGCCCATTCACATGCCATCCACTAACGAGAGCGCCATCAGTCCGAGCCGCCTGCCGCCGCCGGTGGCAGCCCTCAGCGCCGGGAGCCCGCCGGGAGTGGAGCTCCCGCCGCCCTCATAGCGCGGAGCCGGAGCCGGAGAGCCGGGGTCTCGGTTCGGCAGGCGGCAGATAATTCAGCGGCGGTGCCGGGAAGACAGGCGTCGGAGGGGAGGGAAGGTGAGTGAACGCGGTCCGGTCCAGCTGCTGTTGCTACTGATTGCGCCGCTGGAGGAGGAGGAGGAGGAGGAGGAGGAGGAGGAGAAGGGGGAGGAGGAGGAGGAAGAAGAAGAAGAAGAGGAGGAAGCTCAGAGTCTGGAGAGGCTGGAGGAGCAAAATTATCCTGCACAGATCCAGGCAGAGCAGGCGGCCGGCAGTGATTAGAGCACGTCCAGGCTTGCAGATGCGGAAGGAGCGCTGTGCGAGTTCTAGTCCTGGGTAAGCCAACTTCCCATGTTTTCCCTGCACACACACACACACACACACACACACACACACACACACATTCACTCCCTCACTCATCTGCAGTCTGACACTTCTCACACACCCACACCTGTCTGTGATGCTTTACCCCCAAGACAGATTTTGCTCAGGGGGGGGGGGGGGTTGTCTCCTGCGTCCCTCAGCCCAGGCTGTTGCCGCCGCCTGTGCCTTCTTTCCCTTTGCTCCCACGCTGCCGTGGTAAACTCTCACCTAAAGAGATTCTCCCGTGATCGTCGTGACGCCAGTTTACCCCCACAGCCTCCTCTCACACTCTCACGCCGCAGTCCGGGCTGATCCCACTCAGACGGACATCGGGTCTCATCATCTCACGCTGGCTGTGCTTTTTCTATTGTCACCCTTGAGATGGTGCGCCTGTGTGTCCATGCGAGCCCAGCTGCTATGTGTGTATGTGAGTGTGTCTGAGTGCACGCGTGCACGTGCACGTGTGTGTGTGTGTGTGTGTGTGTGTGTGTGTCTTCGGTTACCAGCTCTCAATTAGGTTTTAACGATCTAAACGTGGGGTAGAAAGGGAAAGGCAGCGTTTGATCGATCCCTGCAGTCATCTCAGTGTGAGAGGCTCGTGTCTGTCGTCGGCGTCACACATCTAAGCCTCTGACTGTGTTTGCTCAGCTCTTCCCACCTTTATTGTGTCTCTTAGTACAGTTCTGGAAATCATATGTTGTTTTTCTATCTTTCTCCAAAGAAGGTCTGGATACAGTTTTGTTTTAATCTGCCCCTTACTGACAGGGTGTCTGATTCACTATTTCCCAGGCAACATGTAGCAATCTGAAAATTATAATGAAAAATGGAACATCTGCTTTTTGTATTCATAAGACATTCATCGGGTTTTCATTCGCTGGTTTTCCTTTTTCTCGTACAATTTCTTTGGTCATTTTGTGTCTTTATTCGAGAGTTGACAGGAAATTAGGGGAGAGAGAGATGTGGAATGACAGGAAACAAAGGTCCCTGGCAGGACTCCAGCCGGGGGGATGTTATAATTCATTGTCGTCACCTAAACCCCTAAGCTACCGATAAAACCCCTCAACATTTCGCCATCAACGTTAAAGTGTTGCCTGCTTATTGTGTACTCTGACATAGGCATTAGTGAGTTTGTTGACCATGCAGACTTTTAACCTAGGAGAATGTCCTGCAGTGAGCTAGAATAGGTGAACAAAATTCCAGTAAGTGGGTGTACGACCCTCCCGGGGACTGGACCATCCACACCTAGTTTTTAGGGCAGCTGTGGCTTTGAAGATAAAACAGGTTGCTCATTAATTGGGGGGGTTAGTGGTTCGGTCCCTGTTCTATAGAAGTGAGCTAGAGCAAGATTGAGTCGCAAGTTGTCCACGATGGCCAGCACGGATATTTTTTTGTCTCATCTCATTAGTATATAGCAGGGCATTGTATGTTTCTTGTCTTACACCTTGTGTCATTGCTGTCCCATGGATTCCCACCTGATTGTGGAGAACCACAGAAGCCATTGCTGTCTAAAAGGCAAGAGGAGAAAGCCAGCATTCAAGTGAATGCAATTATATAACAGCATTTAATGGTACCCGAGGTGCCGCTTATCCCTCCTGTTTGACAGATTTATGTGTCAGTAATGAAATATTTGGCGACAGGTCCATGTGTCCCTCAGAGTGCATTGTTAAATTAGGGCCCGTTAGCCTAGTCCATTACTACGCCTCCACTTACCTTCTCATTTTGGTGCTTTCTGTTGCACATAAAACTGTCAGCTGTTCTCAATAGTGACTTTACCCCAGCTTAACACTGCCAATGTCCAGCCTCATTGTTTTCAACTCTGGAGTGTTTGAGGGCAGTCAGGCAGAGATGCATCTGCTGTCAGCAAATTGAGGGCATTGCTGCTCTTACAGAGAGGGCAGCGTGGAGCAAGGAGGCGAGGAGGAAAAGGAAGGAGGCATAAAGTGGTGGAGGAGGGCAGGCAGGAAGGGAGAGACTGTCAGATACCTGCAGGCACGCTGACAGGTCAGCTGTCGCATTTAAGATGTCCAGCTGGAATGATCATGGGCCTGCGTGTGCTGGGCATCCTCCCACTCTCTGACTGCTGTAATACCATTACAGAAATTCAGACGGTGCTGTAACCTTAATGCAGAGCGTAGCGAGCATCTGAGACTTACAAGTCCTTTATTTCCAAACAAGATTGCCTCATTTTCTATTTGTTGTGACAATGAAGCCTGACTGACCTCATTATCTTAGGTTCCCAACCTTTTTTGTCAGATGTACCACAGCCCTGTCAGATAAACTCAAGATCCTCCTCATGACACCAACACGTTACAAATTTGGATGTTTAATTGAACAGATTTTAAAGGGAATATTATTTAACTGATTAATTACATAAAGTAAATATAATTATATCTACTTCAATATTTTTTCATACAGTTGGTCTATCAGTGTTTAGGTAGATTCATCATTATCACCCATTTATTTATCAGCTATTGCAACTATTTACTGCTTTAAGATAACTATTTCAAGTGTTCAAATATTAGCTATTTCAGCCATTTATCAACTTAGCCTACTTTTAGTCAGCTAATTAAACAGTTTATCAGTTATGTTTAGGCATCTGTTTCAAAGGTTTACCAGTTCATAGCAGCATTACTCAGTTATTTATTTCAATTGTTTATCCATGACTTTTAATCTTAGCTAACTATTTCAACTGTTTATCCATTAGCCTACTTTTATCTATTTTTTTGTTTATCCATCATTTTTAATGAACTATTTCAACATCTTATCTCACCATCTAACTAGTTTTTACAAACTCTTGACTGCAGCATGGCGGTGTTCAGGTATCACTTGTGACTCAAAATGTGGACGCATTTTTTATTCAAATCATTGTTTCTATATCTTTAAAAGATATTTACTTTTACCCAGTGAAAACTCAAGTATATATTACCAGGGCTTAACTAAGGCCTCATTTAAGAGTTGTGCAGGAGTTGTGACCTCTGAGAAATAGGCTAAGGCTTTATTGACAAATTAGTCAGACAGTGCAGTAATGAGGCTCTGTGTACTACAGTTTGTCACTGTATAGCTTTTTATTTAGATGTCTCTAATGGAGCCACTAGTAACAACAGTTTTTTTTTTAAACAGGATCAAAGTAAAAGCAATACATCAACCCATTACAATGCAGCAGAGTAATAAAAGACCTCTGATGTTGAGCAGTCAGTTTATCTTTAGTAAATGTTTTGTTTTGGTTTTTTTTTTTTGTTAAAGATGATGCAGCTTAAGCCTCCATCCACTCAGGAAATAAATTTGTCCATAGATTTAAACTATCTTAGCTTACTTCCCTTTTTTGTGCACCGTCTATTTTAAAAACCATAGTGCCCCAATATCATCCAGCATCAGCACTTATCTAACCTCTGACCATGATCAAGGTGACCCATGATAGCTGTCTTTCCTAATCTATTTTTTGCGTTTTTGAATGCTTTTCTCCAGCTCACTCTTTCTCATAAAAAAACTGGCTAATTTAGGCTAATGATAGTTGACCGGTTCAGGAGGACTGGAAGCACAGCACAGATGAGATACAGAGAGGAAGCGAGGAGGAGGGAAAAAGGTTTTTGCTCTGTGGTTGCTGCATATTTTATATTTTCTGAGGTCTCTGGATGAAAGAACTTGTGATGGCCGTGGCATTACATACTAAAAGGGAGGACAAGGAATCTCGTAAGTGTAAGTAGTCAGTGCTTACACACTTAAGAGGAGTTCAGAGACTACACTACAACTAATGCTTCCTGCATGGAGTCATTTTGTTGGCTCATTACTAGTGGCTTTCAGCAGGGGGTGGCTTTGAAGTCAAAACTTTGAATCCTTCAAATCCTAGTGAATTGATCTACAAACATAACCATGTTAAGAAACAGTGACAAATTCTGTTTTTGTTCATTTTAGCTTAAGCCACCTGAAAGATCAACATAGTTCAAGCCTTTAGTGTAAATGAGGTGATATTTACTCTCTGCTACACTCAAAGACACACAGGTTCAAGTATCTCCAGTACTGAGTTGTGTTATGAGGTGACTCTTAGGGTATCTGAGGTGTTTAAATACTTGTCCCTTGCTCAATTTATTTTATGTATTTATATTGCTGCTTGCAGCTCGAAGTGCTGCGACTGGCCAGCCATAAAACAATGTTCTCTAATATGGATTGACCATCCTGATGGCGATTGCTTGAGAAAATGGAGTTGAAGGCTTTTGTACTCTGCTCTCATCAGGATGGTACCATCGTTGGCAGCAGAAACATGATTTAAAAAGGAGTCCGAGGAATACATGTACTCCATAGCATTCATAGCACTGACACAACTAGTCGACTGATTAATTTGTCAAGTAAAAAAAACAAAAAACCTGGTAACTAAGTTGGGAAGTTGGAAGTTGGGAAGCCCAGTCTTTCTGGGCTGTGGGTAATAACTGGACTACAGTTTCTACCTATCCATCCATTTTCTGATGCTCATCTGAAGTCAGGTCACAGTGGCAGCGGGGTTAGAAAGGCAGCCGAGGCGTCTCTCTTTCCAACGGTATTTTCCAGCTCCTTCCTGGGGATCCTGAGGAGTTCCCAGGGAAGATGATGTATAAAATCTGTCAATAATGTTCTGGTTTTACCCTGGGGTCTCCTATGAGTTGGATGTACCCAGAAGATCTTTCTGAAAGACCCAGGAGGCATCCTAATCAGTTTCCTGAACAACCTCAACCGGCTCCTTTCGATGCGAAGATGATTGAAAAGTCAAGAACTCCAAAAACAAAAAAAAAGGATTCAGATTCAGATCAGACTGGCCATTCCTCCCGATCACCCTCCTCCAGGTTTCTCCATCGTTGCTCACATGAATATTGCAGTCCCCCAGAGGAACTATAGACTTCCAAGGTGATGCCCTTTCGAAGACCCCACCCACAGACGCCAGGGCTCCCTTGGTTTCCCTGATCCAGGGAGGTGACAAAGCTCAGAAGTGTGCCTTTCATCTGGCTGTCATCATTCGCTTTTAGTCTGGACTCTCCCCTGGGACTAATTAGCCTTGGGAGACCTTACCAGGGCCTGCTGCCTCCAACAACACAGCTCCCATCATGACAAGACAGAAAACTACCCAACTTCCCGTCTCGGGTGGGGGTCATATCAGACACACAACTGTATTGTGGCATGTTATACTTTTCGTCTCACTCACAATTATCCCCTGTGAAACAACAGAAGGTACGAACTAAAATTACTCTAAGAAAAGATGACACTAATAAGCAACTTAAATGTTACAAAATGTTACAAAATTTACAGAGAATACTGTTATTTTCTCTATGTTCTTCATTTGTTTTTCATTAAATTAATACTGGGTGTTTGTTTTGACCGCTAGATGGTTATCCAATGTTAGCAGTGATCCACTAAGCAGATTAAATACAGAAATTTGGCCATTGTCATTTGTTGGGGTAATTTACATATTCATAGAGCAAATGTTGATTTAATAAAAAGAATAATTGATACTGCTAATTATCTATTTCCGCCTGAAAATTAGTGTAAAAAGAGATGCTTTGTCTAAAGCTGAAACAGCCGTCAAAAACAACACTAATATGCTGGAGTCTAAAAAGCTGTTTACATCAGTTCAACAGACTCAGTAAAGCTACAGGGAAGGTTCCTTCCGTGCCAGCACTATGCACTGTGCTCTGTCCCTATCTGTCCTCTTCAGCCGGAGATACAGACAGTATTCATACAGTTACAGTCACTCACAGTGATCATATGATGAACTGCAAGCTAGAGGAGGCAGATAATCAGGGCAAAGGTCATTAATTATACTGCAATATATCCGTTACATGCAGCCTTAGGCCTTGGTGATTCTAGCTGAGTCCAGAATTATCTTCACCAACACAATACATAAAAACCTATATCACAGCAACAACACTTGATCCATAACAAAACTGTTCTTGGCCAAAGGCATTGTGGCTGCATCAGAAAACCCATACAATAAGATTCAGTCAGATATAATCTTATTTCTCCTCAGTATTTTAAATAATAAAAAAACACTGAGCTCTGAAGGGCACCAGGTTGTTCTCATCCTCACAGTAAAATCTTAGTTATTTGTCTCCTCCAGGCTGTTTTGAGAAATGCTTAACCCCTTCAAGTGAAATATTATCCAGATTGTGAGACATGCCGTGCTATTAAAATGTTAAAACAGCTTTCTGAGCGCACTTTGTTTTAAAACTCGCCTTTTGTCTGTTTCACAGACAACTGTAGCATCATTAAATGTTTTTACATTTTGTCAAAAATATAGTTGACTGTTGACAAATATTTTTCTCTGTGCTTGATGAAGTATAAAACTTGTGGATGAAAATATAAATTTAGAGGAACTTATGTCATTGAATACCTCATATATGTTGTATAAACCAAGTGTTTAATTCAAGACATATTATTGCTTCATGTTTGAAATGGTGTCACTCCTTCCAGCTCTGTTACTAACCAGAAATTGTAGCAGCTGAGCCAGGCAAACATGGCCTAATGTATTTTCAACTGCTGTTTTGAACCACCTGTGTCCCGAGGGCTTACTCAAGTTACGTCTTTCATACCTTCTCTCCATGGGCCTTGCACATGGTCTTTAATTGGCCCTGTTTAATTATGTAATTATGAGCAAGATTAGATTAACACCTGACATGCTATGGGTTTTTGTCGTAAGGCTGACTCCAAGGTGTGTGTGTGTGTGTGTGGGTGTGTGTTTAGGATTGTGGGGAGATTACGCCCACACACACACACACAGAGTATTTTCCTCATTTCGTCTTCTTATAGTCCTGAAACGTCACATGCCTTTGTGGCATTTAGAGAAAAACACAATATAATTAGACTGAAATATCTAGTTAAATGAAGATGCCTGTCACTGCACCTTCTTGAACACACAAACATGATCACTTATCATGTCACCAGTTTCTCCTAATTGATTTTTAGGTGCTTGGTTATAAAAATAATAAAAAATTGCATTTTTTTGTTCATAATCTCCCCACAATCCTCAACCAACTAATGACTTTAACTCTAATGAGATCTTTACATATTGTTGTCAGGCACATTTAATATTGTGCTAGGGCATTAAGCAGTGGATTAATTAATCATTCTTCAAATGGTTCCTACCGTCAACAGTGTGTCCCGCTCAGCAGAGTTCTAAACCATTTTGTCGGTCATTTGCAGGGCGATGATAATGCACTTAGATCACGATTAATTTGATTAGTTGTTCAAAAATAAATATTCCTTCACAAGAGATCGACATCTGTGTTTTCGATTATGGTGCTCTCTCGAGCATTTTCTGCTTCACTCACTCTTCCTCCACTCACCCTAATTAAGAAATTGGTCTTTGAACCAACTGCACCTATTTAAAATATCCCAGTGAGCCATCGGTATAAATGAAGATTAAAGATTCACGCCTCTTTGTATCTTCATATCAGTCCACAACCCCCAGTGCTCCTCTCTGCTTAGTGGATCAAACAGTCAGAAAATAAAGCTGACTTTTATTTTATTTTCAGTCGTGGAACATGAATCAGGTAAACAGTTGATCAAATCATTTTCCTGAAGTGGAGATCAGTAGAACAGAGATATGAGAGTAAGCTGCTCAGTGAGGTTTTCATTGCTGTTTTTCTTAATTTGATTTACCTTCTTTGCTCGCTGTTTATGTGTTACTTTGTTGATTCTTTTTCCAACCTACATGTTTGCTTGGTTGCTTTTGTTTGGTTCTTGGAAGAAGAGGGGCATGAAATGAGAGAGTATGAGCTGGGATTTGAACCATCTCCATGGGTGATTCCAAGTCAGTGATCTTCACAATTTAATTGAACAATTCAGAAAAACCTGGGAAACATGCTTACTTACTTTCTGGAGGAGAGTCTGATGAGAAGTGAGAAAACACTCTCATGTCATGTATGAAGCTACACCCAGCAGCCAGTTAGCTTATCTTTGCACCAAGAATGGAAACAGGGGAAGACAGCTGGCCTAGTTCTGTCCAAAGGTCAAATGAAGCCAATCAAAATCTGCAAGGTGCGAGTGACTCTGACGTTTTTTTTTCCAGATTAGCAAAATACATGGATAAACTCCAATTCCATCTTTCTTCTTCCAATCAGAAAGAGACAGTGGGCAGAACATTAAGGTAGCTGGATGAATTGAGAAACATTGCCGGCAATAGATCATATCAGCTGTTGCAAATTAATGTAAGTAATTTAATGACAGGCCAGCATTAAACTCATCTTTTATTAGTTTGTGTGTCTGTATTTGACCAGAGGTTATTAGTGTGGGAAGAAGAACGACTGTGCTCTACTGTATTTTTCTTCATCAAGGAACCACACTGCTTCCCTTTGCAAGGTTGGCTCAACCTCCCCATAACACAGATGGCTCCACTTGATGTGGATTATACCTGCAGTGGATATACTAATCAAATTATACTTTTAATCAGATTTACCAATAAGAAAATACATGTGATTTTAGCCCAGAATCACCATATTATCATAAGCATCTGGACTTTGAAGAGACATTGACATAAATCACATCACCTCACTTTGCAAGGTTGGATCAATCTCATCACACCAGAGACGTAACTAGAAATATCTTTGCATCTGTCAATTGCATTGCAGATTATAATTCACAAAAGTTATCACCTCATTCAAATCCATTTGTTGTTTTCCTCTGACTAAGCCTAATTCACTGCCATGTCTCTCCATAATCTGGATGCTCATGATAATACAGTGAGTAGTATAATGGAGAAAATTAATGAACTTATAATCTTAGAGATTATTCAGGTTTTTTTCTTATAAAGTTACAACTTTAAACTTTAAAATTCTGTATTTCTTCTCTCTTTTTAACTACAACGCCCCTAATATTCAATAAATTAATTTCACTGTGTTAGATAAATATTTAATCAACATTTAGTTGAATTAATATTTAGGTATTTAAAAGTTTTTTGAATCGGTACTTAAAAGGTAAAAAAGACTCATGATCAGGGCCCTCCAAAAAAAGAGATATGGGTAGTTTGTGCTAAGCTAAGCTAACTAGTTGTTGCCACTAGCTACATGTTTTCCATACAGACACAAGAGTGGTGTTAATCATCTCATCTAACTCTTGGTAATGAGGTGAATAAACCTGTCTTCCAAAATATCAAAGACCACTGCAGGGTTTCAGGAGAGGGATTTTGGATCATACGCAGACAGGGTCTTTTTGCCAAAGAATAATAAACACCAAAGAGAATATTTCGGTAATTGCAGAGGGTTGTTTTTATTCCTTTACGATGAAAAAAAACATCCGAGATCAAAGTTCAAGTGCTTTTTCATACCATACATCTCTCCCCGTAGTGACAATTTTTTGGTTTAATTCCACATTACCATTTGCCCAGGTAATTCTACGATTGCCATGCGTGTAACATTATTATCTACATCTTTTCTTGATTTAGTGACACATGTCCAGGCTGCTGTTGCATGTAAGCATTTTCTCTACTGCTTCAAATTCATCATTTTCTGTACAACCAGCCTACAAATTAACATGTACTGTAGCTACTTAATCTAACTACGATCAACTAACTGCTTCTCACAAAACATGTGCAAGAGACATTTGCATTATTACTTGAGAATACGATCACCAGAGGGATTAAATTTTATTCCTCCTTAATATAGGTGTTAATGATGTGGGGGGTCACAGCAGGGTGAGAATTGTCCTGTTGTAATTTCTGTCTTCAATAGTACTTTTGAGCTAATGCAAGCTATGAATTGTAGCGTGAAGGTGTCAACACCATCTGCCAGCTGACAAAAAATGTAACACATTACTTCGTTATGGAGATGTTAATTTGAGTTAGGTTGCTGTTTTCCAGTGACCTTGTAGTTTGACGAGAAACAGCAGCATTTTCATGCTGGAATTCACTTAACTATTTCACTTTCTTTGAAAAAACATTGTCCATGCCAGCTTTGGATAGTGATCAAATATAGAGATGATGTGGGTAATTATAACAACAGATACAGGCTATGCCTTAATAATGCTGGTGCAGTTTGAACAGAGGCTGAATAGTGTTTCATGATATGAAGTCAAGCTAAAGAAAGTAGATATAATGGCATACATTTGGTTTTGTTGTGCAGTACTAGACGACATCGGGGAATTTTGTTTTGCATGTGGGTGTTTGTGCATGTAGCATGCAAGTCTATCTCTTCATGCAGCCCTGAAGCAGGGGGTGGGGTGGGGGTGGGGGCTTTTTCCAGCCTGTCACTTGAAAAGGATGTCAAAGCCTGGAAGAAAATCTCTCCCTTGTTTTGTTTCTGCATAATTTGAACTAATAAATCTATAGCTGTATGTGTCCATGTGTTATCATGACAGATGGGTTTGCTGAGGTTGTGCTTAACAAACTGTGGTTCCTCTTCCTCCCTCGCCTTCTTCCTCTCCTCTTCCTCCCTCTCTCTTTGGGAACATAAGGATTGGGTTTGCCTGTCAGAAGTGTTTGATCAGAACTAGTCTGCTGAGGATCTGTGCTTTGAACTTACTCACAACTGTGGCAAGTTTCTCTTCTGTTGTTTGGGGCATTATAGAGTGTATACTCTGTCCATAAAATAGCTTGAACACTGTGTGTACTCAGTCCATTTTTGTATGTGGAGGTGGGCTGCACACTACTTCTGAGAAGTATAGGGTAACGTTTGTCAGTATAGATCATAATCTGTGGATCTATGTGTCTATGAGTATTTCTACATGCCACTGTGCGCATGCATATGTGGATAAACAATTTGTTGTCTGTTTAATGTCCCGCTGTCACATTCCCTCAGTTTGACAGCCAAACTTTCTAATCTGTGCTGTGTGCCACACTTTGAGGTGAAGAGGAGAAGCCGCTTCTGGACATCAGGGGAACGTTATGAATTTATCATGGGAGCCAGAAGAGTGGCAGTGAGACAGTGTTGCATGGAGCTGATGCTTTACGTGTCTTCACAAGCCTGTCATTGGTTAGGGATGAATTATTCATCTCTTTTTTTTTTTTCCACAGAAAAACATTGATCACAGAATCCGGGATCAGCCTGCTTGCATGACAGTCGGTCTGTATGACAGCGTGCTGTCAGAACCTACTTCAGCTCTGTCAAAGACAAACCTTCTCTTCACTCTGTCCCTTGCAGTGTACACTCACAGCTTTCTTTCAAAGAATTTTCTTTTCACCCTCCCTCTGCCTCTTGCCTTTGTCTCACGTTGAAACGTCTCATAAGAACCACTTTCGATGGATTTTTTGACTGTCTCAGTGTTGGGAAGGCAGCGTCTGCATGTCAGAGTAAACAGTTTCAAAAGAGCCTGTGAATAATTTGTACGACAGGATGTAGCTGCGGTTGTGGCTGTTTGCATGGACGAGGCTTTTTTTTTTTTTTTTTTGCGGTGCAGTGTGTTACTAAATCTATCCACCATGCTGTTTCATCCCAGTGTATGCTGTGCTAAGTTCCTGTGTAATGTCAGAGCAGATCTATGTTTAATGCACAGGCAGGGCCCAATTACTTGGTGCCCAAAGCTGTACCTAGAGACTTTAAAGAGGCGCCTCCTCATACCAGAATAAACAGCTATGATGTCATAATCCGCCTCTGACTTGGTGGGTGAGATGTCGTGGCATGGTGATCCCATCCAAGGACACTGATTTTTCCCCCTGAGGTTATTTGAGACACTCCTCTCAGCTTCTCTTTTATTTCAGAGTCTTAAATTCGAGATGACTGTGAAGAGCAGAGGGAGCACGAATACTCCTCCTCTTCAGTGCCTTTTCATCCCTCTTTTCCTCCTCTTCGTACTGGAGGCCTTCAGGGAGAGCAGCTGAGTCACTCCTCTCCTCCTTCTCTTCACCCTCAATCTGCTCTTGCTCCTCCTTCCTCCACCTTCCTCCTGTTTTCTTTCAGTGAGCCTAGTCACAACCTGTGTCAATTGCCAAGGTTCACTCTTGATTTCCTGCAGAGACTCAATTGACAATGTGTACGTGTGTCCTTATTTGGATTCAGCTGGATTTATGCATGCGTATTTGCGATTTTACTGTCAGCAGGCATGACCTCTTATTAGAAGCTCATATTAGTCAGAGTTGTAGCATGGACAGCAGTAACACACTCTGTGATGGAATCTCTCTCGAGTTGAGATTTACGGCAGAGAGATAAGAGAGCGCAGCTGTCAACCAACCATCCGATGACACACACATACACACACGGTTACACTCTGAAGTGCCTCACTTTTGACAAATCCATTTCTAAGGCTCTCCCCCTTCCGTGGTTCTGTCAGGATATATAATCCCTCATCACCTTCCCTAAACCATTTCACATCTCTGCTTTCTGTTTTCATTCGTCATTCTGTTAAAAAAGTCTCTCTGTTCCTCTTTTGCTTCTATTTCTAATGTATTTTGCACAGTGCCCTGCTCTTTTATGTCTAATAGGTGTTTCTTTTTCTTTTTCTTATTTTTTCTTATTTTTTTGAGTCCTTTTTTTCCCAAATGGTCACCACCTTCATGCAGGCTCCTCTTTTCTGTCACCTCTTCCTCGCCTCAAACGCTTGACTTCTTGCCTTCTTTTAACAGGAAGCTCGTTGTTGCATTAGTTAATCTCTCAGAAGACATGGCACAGATACAGGATCCACTGCGTCTTCTACTTCGTCTCCTAGCTCATAGTGCTGCTTTCCAGACAAACATCCTCTCATTATTTAACCATCACAAAAAGGAAAACGGGAGAGAACGAATACATTTGTGATTTAACAAATGCATTATTATTTCCAAAGATTTTGTTTCATTCATTTTTTGAATGCACAGTGAGAGTGAGAGTGATATTGATGCTTGATGATTAATCAACAATTAGCTGCTGTGATGCTTTTTGCCATGAGAATCTTTCTGTGTCTCTGTGCCATGAGAGGAGACTCAGTGCCATCGTTGTTGCTTGAGATCCTATAATTGCCTCTGAATTCTACCTTTAATTAACACTCTTGGATAATTACACCAGAATGGCAGACCTCGCTTTTCTCACATTATCAAACTCAGTGTGGCAGGAATGAAAACATGAACAGGCACGCAAGCATTTGCACACACATATACAGTATGTTAGTGAGACTGTCTTTTTATTCCAGTTAAGGCTGTAAGTGAAGGCAGGGATTTTCACTGCAGTATTTCTGCTTTGTTACTTAAAAATGTGGCCACATTTCAGCCAAGTCCTTTTGCGACTGTCAGCCATCCCCAATTCAGAGATTTCCCTGTCTTGGTTGCAGTGAGATTAAAGCTGAGTGGAGGAGAAATGGGAAGTGGACCGGGCAGTGTGGCAGTTCCCAGCGGCACAGGATTAGAGGGTGGGACATTGAAGTAGGCCATACAAACAGGCTCATCTGAAATATGGACAACACACCATAACATAGACGGAGCTGGATGGCCCAGTACATTTCATCAGCTGTAATCCCACATGCAGTCATTATGATGGCTGCATGTGTGTCAGACAGGGATAATTATTGGTCAGAGACACTTGTGGATATTGCAATTTCCACCTTCATGCAGATTCACAAGACTTCGATGTCACATGTGCCCTATTTTATCAGAAAAATTGTAATATGGGTCGAGACAGATTTGCTCATGTCAGATATGTGATTTAAAAATAAATGATGAGAGTCTATTTTGATGCATTTTACGAATCAAAGGCATGACATATAAGAGCTGTGAGGAGAAATCTGAGATTTCGATATACACTGTTTTCTTGAAAACAGGCTTGACGTCTACTTTTGTTTTACAACTTTGGTTTATGGTGTGTATTTATAATAGAAATGTAAGGAAGGAAGCCTGGCTGGTTGTGTGGTTTTATTACATCTTTTGTTGCCAGGTATAAATTGTGGAGAAAAGTTGGTCCCTGAAGGACTGAAACTACCCCGGATTTAACTGGTGGATTAGATTATTTGGAGAGTAAAAGTCACCTAGTAGCTCAGGCTACTTTACCAAGAAAAAACCAAACAAACAAATAAACAAAAAAACAATTTCAGAAAAAGAGACAGCGATGGAGAAACCTCCGGTTACTTCTCACACCTTTTCAGCTAGTGATTTTGCCCCATATTTCTTAAAACTCAACAGCCTTTTCTGATGGGTGAGAGCTGATAGAAATGTTCAAAGCACATTCAAAGTCTTTCAAATTAGGATATTTGGGTGCTCTTCCACAATGTGCTGGGAAGCCAGTACAATATTGAAACTATCCTAATTGGCTAAAAACCAAATCCGAGATTCTGAACACTTATTTGAGGCCGATCTTTTGGAAAACTGAGGGATGGATGATGACGGCCCTTTCAAGCCTTCTCAGATGCAGGAGGGAATTAATGCGACTGGCGGCATGAAATGACATGATGCACAATAACACAGCACTGATTCCTTCCTTTTCAGTGAAAATCATGAGCCAGTACAGTTCAGTTCAGAGGCCATAAAGACACATGTAAACGAGAGGGGCGAAGGAGAGGTCAGGAGTGCCAACTAGCATCATGTTACAGTGGAGAGGCACAGAAAAAGCCAGCTTCACATTTCTGCTCACGAAGGGCTTTAATGCCTTGTTTCACATTATGCGATTCGAACCTTAATGCCAACTGACAAAAAAATGTAATTAGCACATCTGCAAGGAGCTGACGAAGCACGTGTTGCAGTGAGCTCCAACAAGTACTTGAGAGGTAAATCACAGTATCCGTATCCTTATGTCTTCACTTTTTCCATCTGCCAGCCTATCACTAACTAAGCTGAACGTCTCACATCTGTCTCTGACTCTGGACGTTTCCATCATTTTCTTCCGCTTTAAGTACGCCGAAATAAGATTTTTTTTAAACTTCTCTCTCATCCAATTGTGTTTTTAAAGGAATACTTCAAAAAACATCTGGGGAAATACAATTATTCACCGTCTTGCCCAGAATTAGCTGGGAAGATTAGTACCACTCTCATGTGTGTATGTTAGATTAGTAGCTTATTAGTTAGCATAAAGTCTGGACGCAGGGAGCCAGCTAGCCTGGCTGTGCCCGAATGTAACAAAATCTATGTGCAAGCACCTTTGAGAGAAAAGCACAACATGTTTTTATAAATTGTTATGTATTATGTGGATTAAGCAAACAAAATATAATGTGTTAGTCAGTGAGCTCTAGAGGTACAGGTATGCTAAATATAAAGCTAGCACCAGCAGCTGGTTAGCTTACCTTAGCACAACAGCTGGAAACAGAGGGGAGGCAGTACAGAAGTGGTTACTGGTCCCAGCCAAGAAAAAGTCTGGCACATCACCAACCCCCTGTAAAGCCTTGTGTTGACTTTACACTTGAGGGTCTTTTTTCCATATTAAACATACAGGACATCCCATGTAGTGAACTTATGAGGTGCTGTGAGGCACATTTTGTTACCTTTGGACAGAACCAGGCAAACTGTTTGTGCATTCCCAGTCTTTATGCTAAGCACACTGGCCGCTGGCTTTAGCTATACGTGCACCATGCATTTATGTGTGTTAAGTGTTATCAGTCTTCTCATCTAATTCTCTACAAGAACGAGTGTTTATCAAAATGTCCAGCTATTCCTTTAAACCTTCACCCTTGCTGGCAGTGCTTCCATTTGACATCTCAGCCTGCATCATCGTGAACCTGAATACATCATGGCCCTCCCTCTTCCTCACTTTCCCCGTTTCCTCCTCACCTTCAGGTCAGTCTAGTGTCATAACCTTAGGTGGCCATTCTGTTGGAGGACCAGCACAAATGGTTGGTTGTCGGCGGTTCCCCCAAACCACTGACAACCGAAGTCACATCAACAGTGAATGTGTTGTCACTAGAAAGCTTTGCCTGTTTCAGCATAAGGAACTGAACTGAGCTGAGCTTGTGCTTTGGAGGCAATTGGAGGCATATCTTTGTTTGTGTGAAGTGCTCTCTTCTTTTATGAACTCGTTTTAACTTTCAGGAGTCACGTTTCATAACGTTGTGTATTTCGAGCTGAGTGAGTATAGTCCGTGAGCTGTCTCTGTGTCATCCTTTCTGTCATCATCAATCATCGTGAGTGACTGTAGCCATCCTTCCAAAAATGTCAGGATCAGTCCCATGTCCCATGAGCGGGTTACATTTTCAGCTCCAGTTATATTCATGCTTCAAATCTTATTTGAAATATGATGATTGAATCGATTTGTTTGATTTGTTTCGGAGCTACTGCTGAAGTGATATTTTGTGGATATCACTGGGATGAACTCATTCTGTCCCGCTGGGTTTACAAGGACGAAAGTGATAGGGTGGCTACGATCAATATTTCCCAAATAACAAGTGATCGATATACTAATGTGTGATGTGAATAGGGATTCGCTCAAAGTGAAGAACCCGCAGAGAGTTATCACATCACTCTCTAAATCCCCTGGACCTAACCGACTCACTCTCACCCATTTCATAATTTTTTATAATTTTATGCCACAGCAGCCGGTTTTGACAAAAAAAACCCCTCTAAAAACCTGCTGTATTCTACCTGACCAGCAACAAACAACAGATAGTGTAAGTGATCAACTTGCAGTTGAACATAGTTTAGTATTAAGCTTTAGCATTTAGCTGCTTAAGTGACAGATATGTATTTAAGGAATTGATAGAGACTGAAAACAGCTAAAATGAGAGGGAAATTTGGACTTTTGGACTAATGTTGCTCTTTGTATAAATAGGCTACTGTTTTATAACTAGTTCACCATATCAACTCAAAAGGTGAAAAGGGTCAATGCTGTATTTGTTTCCCCTGCCTCCAAGTGGCCAGAAAAATGAGTTACTGAAGGTTTAGGCTTCAGTGGTTTTCCATGTGTCTTCAATTCGGTCTGGTGAACGCACTCGCTAGAGGACTGAGCCGTTTCACTCCCTTGAGGTCATGTGGGTAAAATCTTAAATGGCTCCCATTGGAGAAAATCCAGTGTCTCACTTATAAAAGTCTTAGCTAGCAATGCTTGGAAGCTGTCTTATTAGGCTTTTGACAGTTCATGTTAGACTGACAGTGAGTCAGTCAGCTAATATCTTGAACACTGTGGACAGACAGCTCTAGGATCTAATATGATGTGAAATATGCAGACTCAGAGCTATCTGCTCTATCTGTCTTCCTGCTTGTAACAAGTGCTGCTCTCACCTGGGACCGTCAGGAGAACAGAGGTTGATCTGCCTGATTCCATCAGTACCTTTCAAAGATGTCCCTTGGTTTATTACATGGACAGAACTTTCTCCACCTCGCTGCTGTCGAGTGATGAATTATGAATAGATGTGAATTCAGGCGCACCGCCGGCCAGGCCTTAGGATTGCTTTCAATTTGCACAGCACTCCCCCTGCTCCCTCGCTGACTCGCACCACTAGTTAGACTTCTGTCTCATGGGACCGCAAGGGCAGTATTAGATTGCCTCCTAAAACTCTGACCCTGCTGCCAATCATGTAAAAAGTTCAGAATCTCCATGGAAGCCCAACGCACTGTACATGGTTACTGAATATTTTCTCCTGTTGCTGCCCCTGTGCTTGACTCCTACATGAGTGGCATTGGCTCTTACACATAGCTAACGTTTCTTACTTTCCTTCTGAAAAGAAGATGGAGCTGCAGTGTGTGTATGGCCCCTCTCAGATACTTGTTGACTCCAGATAACTGGTTGCAATTTGCTCAGTTGATGAGCAGGCAGCAGGCAGTGAAAGGGAAGTAGAGAGGACAGGGATCCTTTTAATGAAGACAAGGAGAAGGACACGGGGAGCCTGCGGGCTTCAAGAAGGATTAGAGCAGACTCCAGTAGATTTAGGCTTATGATACTTCCACAAGTTTCTCAACTCTGAGGGGTAAAAAAGGCGAGGAAAGTGTCAAATTATAAAATGAGAGTTTATGTCTTTTTACAGAGATACACAGAGCTGTAGATATCCCTCCTCTGTTACACTAGATCTTTAGCTGCTCTCCATCCAGAGATCTTGGTAAACAGAAAAAGAAAATTTCTAATGGTCAGTGTCCCCAAGACATTAACCTTTTTATTAGACAAGTCAACTCAAACACATTTCTCAGTAGATTAAGGACTGTGTTTGTGTTTGTGCTTGTGTGCGTGCGTGCGTGTGTGCATGTGTGTGTGATGATGTGAAGTTATAAGAACTATAACCATGGGATGTGTGATGCCGACCTAATATGCCCCGTCTCTGCCTCTTTGGATGTGGCAGTGAGTGTGAGAGCGGCGGAGGGTTGAGCCAATTGGCACGGAAAGAGCTTGGGTCAAAGTGGTGGCTGGTGACACGGCAGACAGGCCAGCTAGGCAGGAAATAGATGCCAGCAGGGATAAAGATCTCTACCTCTTGATGACTTTGTCTTTCTGGCCCTCTCTGTGCCCTCTATCAAAATGCAGACTGCAAAGTGCTTTGGTGATACAGACCAACACCTGTGCATTTATGGGAGAAATTAGTTCAAATAAAATGTCACTGTTAAACTCAAGACTCGTTTATGTTTATTGGAATTGAAATTGGCTAAAACTGGCTGCTAACACAGGTGCTACTCATTTGAGATTATGAAAACCAATCTCATTAACCTTTGACTTGAGTTTGTATTCATGGAAAACCACTTCTCGAGGGGTGTTTTTGTTCGTGTCTGGATTCTGCCTCTTGTTTTATTACTTCAAACATAATGTTACGTGAGATAACCATGCTGAAATTATTATAACAAGTATTTGTTTATTTTGCCATAAGCACTAGGCTGGATAATGAATTTTACAAATATACAATTGTTGGTTTCCTCTGTGTCTGCATTAATTGGAAACGAGGGAAAACAACAGAGGTGTTCTGTGCTAAATTGGCCCTACCTCTAAATTTCACCCGAATAATGGAAATAGAATTGGCTATTATACAGTAATATGTAGGCTGAATAAGTGGAGTGCAAATGGAAGCAATCAAAGCAGAGGACTTGATAACCAGTCTTTAACACTAAAGTTTTAGAGAGTCTCAAAGTAATGGATGTTTCCAGGTCATTACATTCAGTATTTGATCAGGGGATTTCAAAGACAAAAATCTTTTAGTTAAATTGGCCCTGATGCCTTCAAACTGGATTGTCTTATTCTGTCAATTTATCAGTAATTGCCAGACATAATCAGGGTTATGACCTCATAACAAATTCCCTTTTTATAAAAAATGACCCCAAAAGATTTAGACAAGGTCAAATGAACATTTTGATCTTTTCACTGAGCACAAACAATCCATTCCTTCCTCCCAATTCACCCAATTATGTCCTTTCTTTCCTAGTGGTCTGTCACTTCTTATCTCCAGTGAAGTTGTGCAAGTAGCCTGAGAGGCTGCTGCAGGGAGGGGTGCTGCTGGTTGACTGACACTCTCTGATCAGGGGGGCTTAGGGAGAGGATGGCCATTTAATAGGCTAGCTGCCAGTTGCAGCCTGTGCACATGGCGAGCTGGCTGGAAAGACTCACGGGTGACTGGCAAGTGTTGTTGTTCCACTGTGACACCCACCATGTCATCTTGTCCATAAGGAAAGGATGGCGAAGCCACAAGTGTTCCAGATGTCTCTCTCTCTCTCTCTCTCTCTCTCTCTCTCCTTACATATATATATATATATATATATATATATATATATATATATATATATATATATATATATATATATATCTCAGACTAGCTGTTTGCACACAATGCCCATCATCCATCTTTTTCTGACTTGATCTGTTTGGAAAAATGTAATCCTGATTCTGTCACATCTGTAGAGAAATTTATGTCGACTTATTAGAAGGCATTTGATGTTAAAATAGAAACTATGGAATTTGAATATTTAATTAATATAATTGGATTTTTAATCATCATTAGTTTATTCAGTGGGAGCTCTCAAGTCTCTTGAGGCCTTGAAATAAATAAACAGAGGATAAAATAGGTCTGCCACCCATGTAACAGCCTCAGTTGATAGAGCAAAGAATGAATTACTGTTATAGAATGTTACCAACGAAAGTGTGTTAGGTCGTGTCTTGATAGGATAACAATGCTGAGGATTGTATAAGCCTCGACTGGCATCACTGAGTGTGTGACCAGGGGAAGATGTGTCACCCTGCATTACAGTGACGGTGGCATCGAACTTAATGTTCTTTTGAGCCACAAATCTCTTTGTGTTAAGTCAAACTGACTGTGCTTGGAGTGTTCATATTTGTATGTGAGAGTTTGTGAAGGAACCCTAATATTTGTTTTAACCTTCAGCTGTGAACATGCTGCAGTAAAATTTGATAAAAAAGAGAGCGGGTCAGACCCATACATGATAGTAAGATAAGTCCCCACAGCCCCATCCATCCTCTCATATTACTCATATTGGATGATTTCCATGATTAAACCTCAATAAAACAGAACAATGTTGTAACCTGTTGAGTATTTTACGGCCTTCATTAAGAGTATATGGAAAAATATAATAAAAAAGATATATAAAAAGAAATATATTTTAAGAAATCATAGCAGTAGTTTATCTAATTTAAATCACTATCTATACGGTATATTTGCTGTGAAAGAAGAGATGATCATTTTAGAGTCAAGATAAAATATCATGTTGTGGTCATGTATCAATATCAATCAGTCTCATTCAGTCAATTTTGAGTAAGCAGAAGTATACCGTACATTTTTCATTGGTTTTACTGAATTTTATATTATAAGGTTCACAACTTTCACAAAATCATTAGGTTCAGACCTTTGGTTGAATGCCATAGTGTCAAGAGAACCCTTCCTGTAAAACTCCCTGGACATGTTGCCTAATAATTTGATTGTGACTACATGAACGATTCAACCTCAGGTTCCCCCTGGAGACCAGAGTATCAAATCAGATTTGGGAGCACTGTATATTCATGAGGTTAAAAAAAAATAACCTGTTATGACTCTAAAGTGCTTAAAAGATGGGACGTTCATATCAACATTGGCCTTGTATCACACATTCACGTTAATTAGTGTGATTAATGATGCTATTTTTAAAATGCCATACCGATAATAATGAGACATTTGGCCTCCTGTTTAATGGTGTGAGTCTCTAAGTAGGTGCTTTGTTTTAGAAAGGATATATTACTAGCTTCATCATGTCCAGACAGAAGAAAAGTAAAATCCTGGTCCTAAATTAATCCTGAATTAATGGACTTAGAGAGGCAGGCTATTATCCAGTTTGTGTCACACAAATCTTTATTTTGTAGACCTTGGTTGAAACAAAGATCATAATAGTTTTATGGCAGCTCGAGTGGAAAATCATTAACTGTGTCATTGCATGACTGAGGAGTGTATTTACCATCAGTCATGTAGTTGTTGTTTATCAGGGCTGTTGTTGGTGGTGTGGGCAGATCATGTGTTTTTTTTTTTCTACTTTGCCTCAAAACATGTGGCTATTGCAGCTGCAGGTAAGGTCAAAGTCTTAATGTCAGTGGGTCATGACCATGCAGCATAACATCTTCAATTATTTAGCTCCTCTTCGTAGAGGCCTTTAGGTCCATAAGCCCTGAAACAGTTCTCTCTTATTAAAGATTCATGGCACATGGCAAGACACATGCTTAATCACCCCATGGTGTCCTTTGGTTTCACTGCTCATGCTTTGCATAGGACAGAAGTGCAATTTAAGAATCTCACTGTAATCCATTATTATAATGAAAATCCCATTTCTCACCTTTAAACTAGTGTTTTATATCAATCTGTATGCAGTGCTTAGGTGTAATGCAAATTTCCCACTTATCTGATCACTTAACTGTGGCACACTTTTATTATGCAAGGCCCAAGGACAAAAACCACATTAAATAAGTGGACTCTTTGCAAACGATGCCCGCCATTCATCTTCTTCTGGCTTCTCCTATCACCTCAGTGTGCACAGCTGCTGGATGGACCCCTGGGTAGTCAAATACGTATTAGTGTGCACATATCTACACAGTATTTCTTCTTCTGAACCTCCTGACTGCACGTAATTACATATACAGTACATATAGCGCAGGTGCTCGTATGCCCCACCAGCACCCCCAGCTTTCTCTTCTCAGCGAGTGGGTGTCCTTGCCTGTGGTGATGACATAGCCCTGCCAGTGATAATGATTCATCACCGCACTGAAAGGTTGAAGTTACAGGGACATTAAAGGAGCAAGAGATTCAGTCTTTTATTTCTCTCTGGGCTTTTTCTCTCTTTCATCATGCGAGCATGTGTATTGCATGTGTGTGTTCCCTGAACCATGCATTTCCAGGGGCTTCAGGGTCTCCCTACACAGATTGATGGACACTTGCGATTCTCTCGATGTAAATGAGTAAAATGTACTCTCACCGGGCCACTCTGACACATACTACAGTCTCTCTCTCACACACACACACACACACACACACACACACACACACACACACACACACACACACACACACACACACACACACACACACACACACACACACACACACACACACACAGTAGTTGTTATGCTTATGTAAAGCTTGATGAGTGGGCATGGTAGAAATCAGTTTAAGTGCAGCCATTCGAGGAGCTTTTGTGGATGTTATGCCTCGGCCTGTGTGCCTTTCTGGAGAGTGCTTGGCTACACCTACACACTCTCCAGCACACTTCCTACTCATTTGTCAGCTGTGTCCTGTACCTGCAGCATGATCATCGGTCTGTCAGTCTAACCCTCTGTTCTGTGGCTGCTGCTGATTCTTCCAGGCATTTTCTTGCTATAGATAACACATTTATATATAGTTATACTGTATATAAGCTCTTCCGTTTCAAGGTTCTTATATCGAGCTGCACAGGGATTGTGATGCTTGAGAACAACAGTGTACATCATTGTCTCTTTCCCAGATGTTAACAGATAGGTCTAGGGATGTTCCATGTTTTTCATATTGTCAACAAATCCCATGAAAAGACCGAAACCAACAATGAATTGATCATACAATAAGTATTGTCTGTTTAGCCAAAGCCCGATATCGCTTAATGCTTTTTGCCAGAGTTATCCACTGTTGTAGAAAATATCAAAAACACATCAGTGAGTCATACCATTGCACTGGGTGCCATGTTCTTTCATTATGATGAACATGGCCACTGTTTATTTTGGGTCAGTCCCACACATATCACAAATGTTGCTGTAAATGCTCCTTAAAAAAAACAAATGTGTATTAACCCATGGCTGAAAACAGTCCCCAACAAATGCACCATTTCCTGATTTGCTGTTTAAGGAATTTTTTTTAGCCCTTTTAAAAAAATGAATGAAAAGATTTACTCTGTGTGTTTTTGTAGGAACAAAAGAGATTAGGGCTGAGTGCCACAGACAAACTGGGGAAGTTGGAAAGTATTATGAGATACTTGTTGATTTTGGTCTTGTCATGTGATTTTTTGACATTGACAAAAATTTAAAATATCACCAGTCTTATCCTTAAACATCTTACATCTTGCAGGCTAAGACACATGCCCAGTCTGCGTGCTAAGTCTGCATTTTCTCTCGTCTCTCTCACTTACACACATACAACGCACTTTTTGTCTTATTAGAGAAGCTTTATGCATGTGTTAATGGGGTGTGTTTGTATGTGTGTGTGTTTAATATTTAAGGTTTAGCAAAGCATCCACAGTGCCCTCTGTCTGATCCCATTCTAATGTCCTCATGTTGAATCATGTGGGGGCCTTGCAATCTATTATTTTGAATAGTTGATAAGTACAGCGTTTGCATAAGGCCCATTAGCTTAATATGCTGTCTTTCAAACCCTAATAGCTTCTGTTTAAACAAAAAGAGACTGGAGAGCCGTTGAGGGTGAAGTTAAGGCTGTCCCAGAGATTAATGATGTAGCAGTATGTGCAGGAATAGGTGGCAAAACACCTCACTGAGCCCCCTGCCCCTGCAGTTTCACATCCCACATCACTGTCTAAATCTGGCTCTGTTGCTATCTAGTCTGCACTTTGCTTTTTTTATAGATGTATAAAAGCCACACTTTTCTCTCGTGTTCCCACTTTTCTCTCTCACTGGGTGTCTGCAGTGTTTGGATGGTAATTGGGCTTCAGTCAAAGGGCACATGAATTCCGGATCGCCCACTCTGCCATCTTTACTTTACAGTCCCTTAGCTCAAGAGGGCCCAAGCTGCTTGGAGCTGTAGAGGGGACACTGGAAACCTGAGGAGAAACGGACGACTGCAGTTATTGGAGGATTGCTTACCATTAAAAAAAAATTGGATAGTTACACCTCGACTGTAATTTTACATCGAAGTTTTCCTTTTGTTGCACAAACAAAATCAACAGGAAAAACACACCAAATCACATTAATAAAAAGAAGAAAAGGTCATTTAATGAATCAAATTCTCTTTGTATATTTTGCCCTTATGAGTGGCTTAAAATCTCTTTTCAACATTTGTAGTAAAGTAAATGAACATTGGCTCCATCATTCATTTCGTGCCAGGAACTATTATAGATAAATGACATTTTCTGGTTGCCAGTTTGACTGAACACTGGCCAACTTGACTGGATGAGGCATTCAGGGACAAGTACAGCTCAGAATCGAGAAACATGACATAGATAGTTGTACTAACAAAAATTTGTCCCTTCTGTTTGCATATGCATCTGCTTGACTGTTATATACTTTGCAAAAGATCATGAAAGTGAGGGGATCAACAACGGCTTCTTTACCAAAGTGCCTCTAATTAAATTTTAATAACCTCATGTTCCCAATTGATTCCATCAGCTTCCAACTAAGGAGCTCTGCATGTGACTGTTACCAAAAACAGAGATGTACTGAATATTGTAATCTGGGTGCTTCATGAGGCAGCAGTTGACTTGTAAATGTAAGTGAGTGGAAATAAGATGCCACACTGGTGGAGTCCATCAATGACATTTTAATATTCCATATTGCTTTGGTGCTATTAAATCTTTTATGGAAATGACAGCTAGCGCCTAGTACAATATATTTTTAAAAAACATTTAAAAGGTGTTTGACTGAAGCCATAGTCCAGCGGACATTTAATGCAATTTGGCTTTCATTAATTTAGATTTGAAGGCTTTGAACTAAACATCATGTTGTGTCACCTAAAATTAACAACACAATCGAAGTGCGAGCTTCAGTTATAAGCACCACAGTGAAGGGTAGAAAAGGATGAAACCACTTATTGAAGGATTTGGGAATTTTATTTCCAAAGGGACACAAAAACATACGCTGAGTGTGTAGAAAATGATTGATTCTACACACCATGTTTTGGGCTGTGATTTATCAATACAATTTTAGTGTCTCACAACTAATAAATCACACTAACACTTGGCCACTTTTCCTTTGATCATAGCCATCTGAGAGAACTTAATTTATAGGTTTATAGAATGGCAATAAAAGGACGCCATATTGTGCTTGCTGGCTCAGTGTCACACTGTCATGGTTTACTGTGACGCTTGAATAGCATGGCCCTATTGCTGAAGTTATTAGTATCACTTATCCTTTTCGTCTGACAAGTTGGAAAAGTTCCCCATTAGCCTCCCAGCTCAATACCATCCAATTCTTTGCCTTTTCAAGAAAAATCTTTTAAACTGTCAGTCACTTGCAGGCCATAACAAACTCACTAGTGACGCTGGCAGTGTCTCTTTAAGCCCTTTGGTCTTCGAGATTCATTACATGTTACAATTTTACAGTCTGTTGACAGTTGAGACTTGAAAAATATGTAAAGCTTGCAAGGCAGACAACACTCTTAACAGAAACAAAAAATAAATGTTTCAAATCAATTCACCATCTTGTGTATAAATATTGACCCCTTCGATATCAGTAAACGTTGCCTGGCAACAAAAATAGTAAGTTAAAGAAACCTGACCTCCAGTCTGATTGGATCTGTGAACAACATACCTTACAATTCTACAGGTATTAGGTAGGAAGCAGGTATCTGATGGCTGACACAGAGTTTGGAAACTCACCGAGGACATCTAGTGGACAGGTGTATTTCAATCAGGTATGGAAACGAGCAGCCGTGGAAGAGAGTTTGAAGCACAAAATGAGGGTAGAGGGAGATGGTGCAGGCGTTGCCATGACAACATTAGACACCTACAGTATTGTCCTTTCGAAGATGATCCGAGCATTGCAGTTTAAATCAGAGCTGCATACTGATTCTGCTTGCAAGACACAGCTGGTGTAGTTCGATCCCCTGACTTTACGATGACTTTTAACATAACTGAACTTTATTGAACCTTATGGCGTGCCAGCAACATCGTGTCTACGCGATGAACGAGGCATTTTAATCATGTTATTACATCCAACTCAGTGAGAACTGAAACCTATACTTATACCGTTGAAGTTGTTTTGCTATATCTTTTACTGTGAAAATGCTTTATCCTCCTGAAAGGTTTTTTGTTTTTTTTTCACTATTATCACTATTCAAAATTTGTAAAGTTCCAGCAAGAATTTAATCCTAAAAACAAACACGAGGCAAATGCAATACAAGGAGTGGCTGACAATGGATGTCAGTCAGTCCTCTGTCAGGAGGAACAGCTCCTTCGCCTCTGCTCTGCCCTCTGTCACCTGCTTCAGATGAAGGTCGGCAGGAAAGAGCACTCTTGTACTCCTGCTGTGTAATCAAAGAGATGTGACACTGACAGTTATTTTTGACTCGGCTTACTACTAGGTAACAGTAGCCTTTTGTGTGGAGCTGCTCGGCACCCATGGGGGAGGGATCATGATGTGCACAGTAGAGTGCACACTGCTCTATCCACCTGCTGTTGACCTGTGGTGCATTAGTTGGCTGCGGCCTCCGGGCTTATTGGTGGGTGACTGCTACCAGATATGGGTTCTGAAAACTGGCCGCCTGACTGACAAGGAAATTGGAGACGCTTTTAAATGTGGGGAGGGGGCAGTGTTTTGGGATGGTGGGAGGAGGATGTTTGTTATTGCGGTTTCTTTCAGAGCCCACCTTCTGTTTATGATGAAAAAAAAAAAAACTTTCGCAGGTGAGTTGCTGCTGTTAGTAATGCAGGATACATGGCCCTAAGTCATGCTGATGTGGATAAAATGTGTACTGCTGGCTTGACAAAAGTCAACATGCATGACAAGGTGGATGTTTGAAGTCCGTGAAACCATGCATAGCGCTGCCATTCAAAATAAAATTCACTTCCACTTCCTTACCTGATCTTGTCCCTTCTTTATCTAACTCAACCTAATCAACCTAGTTCTTGCAGATATTATCACATGTCTGATCAACTTTCAGATGTTATCATGTCCTAATTTGCTTGTGCATGCAATTTCACAACACAATGTGGGCAGACCTAGTCATAATTTCAGCGTAAATTCACTAAATCCAGCTGCTAGAAGCCAGATCTGTGAGTGAAGAAAAGAGGGTTTAAATTAAGATATTATTTAGCAATTCTTTATTTTAAATGTGGATTAAGTTACATTTCACTTTAAACTCCTGAACTGTATGAACATCTACTTAAACTTGAAGATTAAACCCAATCAACTGTCTGCTGCAGTGTCTTTCTTGATACTACTAATGGGTACTCAAAAGTTTGAAATTTTCATATTTGGCTGGTTTAGGTAATTTTTTTTTAACAATGTTCTGCTCATTTTAAGTCTGTCTGTTATCAGACAGTTTTGCTGGCATTTTCAGACAGTTAAATTTTCTGTGTGGCAGGTTTCTAATGAGAATATTCATCTCTGATCTGGGGTTGAATGCGTGTAGAGGTGAGGGAGATTAAATTCAGGAATTTATATAATGTGGAAATTTAGGACCCTTAAACGCCCCCTGTCTTATGACTTCCTTTTGGTTGTGAGGGGTTGGTGTGTGTTTGTGTGTCTGTGTGTGTGTTTGTCTGTATTGTGTGTCTGTCTCAGTGCAGTTTCTAAGCACTGGTAAAGATGGCCACAATTTATTGGACCTTTTGGTCTTTCTTAAACTTTGTCAAACATTAGTACCCATTTCATGATGGGTTTATTAAGGGATTAGCATTCTGCTGCAAACAGTGTGGCGAAGGGAGAGAGTTGTGCATGTGTGTCATATGAAGCCCATTGGCAGGTCAGGCTAGGCAAACTCCTCTCTTGATAAGCCTCATGCCTCAGAGACTGACAGATTATGCAGATGATGTGATGGCCTGAGTTATTGTGAGTCATAGCCTTCTGCTATGGTGACTGACCATAGCCATTTTAAGGCGCTAGTGCCTGGATATTCTCTGCTATACTGTGCTATACTGTGCTACTGTTGAGTAGATTGCCCAGGGTCTCTACTATATTATATTCAACTTGTATGCATGCTGAGGTTTTCTTCAACAGAGCAAATTTGTTAGTTTTCTGTTTCCTCAAGCCATGTAAAGGGGCCATTTGAATGCTGTTTGCTGTTAGAGAGCGTCTGAGTATTTGCCATTGTTTTTCCTTTTCATGCATTTTAAGATGTTTCACATGAGGTCTTATGAATACAATAGTTTTTCAATTTCCCTGTTACCCTGTTTTCATTTACAATTCATGAAATAGCTGAAGAGCAAAACAAGCATCAAATATAAAATTGACTCATTGCAATTAGGGGATTTTTCTGTGCATACTGGCATATCATTTTAAAACCTGAGTGCTTACTATGCACTGTCGGCCATTGTAAACCAAACTGTTTCAACTGAATACAGACTCAGTCATTTGAGGATTATCTTGGAGCTCTAGCTTTAATTTCACTGTTGTGTCGGGTCAATTAGAGTTTGTAGTTGTAATTCCACTCATTTAGAGTCTTTGATTGCTGGTATTGAAAGGGAATTTGGTTTAATTAATTTGTCTCACTATATTGTCTCTTTGTCTCTCCCTCTCATTCTGTCCCCCATTTGCCCTCCTCCTTTCCTTTCCTTCTTCCCATTCATTCTCTTTCCTCAGGTGTCTGGCCCAGTGATTTAACCCCAGACAGGAGCAGGAGGAAGGAGTAGAAAGGAAGGCAATGGGGGTCAGCCTGAGCCACCAGGATTTAGGCTGGCTCCTGCCTTTCCTGTTCTTGCTAATGATGATCACAGTGTCACCCATCCAGAGCCAAGGATGTCCCCAACGTTGTGAGTGCATTGCAAAGCTCAAGACAGTGTCCTGCTATGGTAAACGCCTGTCTGTGCTGCCAGACAGCATCCCACTGGACACCAAGATCTTGGATCTGAGTGGGAATAAACTGCGCTGGGTAGAGCATGGTGACCTGCTTCCATATCCACGTCTTGAAAAGCTGGACCTGAGTGAGAACATGATTAGTGTCCTGGAACCAAATGCTTTTTCTAGTCTCCAGAACCTGCAGTCGCTTTCACTGAGGGGTAACCAGTTGAAGCTGGTCCCCATGGGGGCTTTCTCACGTCTCTCCAACTTAACTTCACTGGACCTCAGTGGAAATAAGATTGTGATTCTTTTGGACTTCACTTTCCAAGACCTGAAAAGTCTAAAAAACCTGGAAGTTGGAGACAATGATCTGGTTTATATCTCCAACAAGGCCTTTCTGGGTCTAGTGGGGCTGAGGGAGCTGACCATTGAGAGGTGCAACCTGACTTCTGTGTCCAGCCAGTCTTTGTCTTACCTGCATAACCTGGTGACTCTGCGGCTCCGCCACCTCAGTATCTCAGCCTTAGAGGACCAGAATTTCCGGAAGCTGGGAAACCTGAGGGGGCTCGAGATTGATCACTGGCCCTTTTTGGAGTACATTTCCCCTCACAGCCTGCAGGGTCTCAACTTGTCCTGGCTGTCTATTACTCACACCAACATCACCTCTGTGCCAACCTCTGCCCTGCGCAATCTGGCCCACCTGACCAGCCTCAACCTCTCTTACAACCCTATCTCTGTGCTGGAGTCCTGGGCACTACGAGACCTTGTTAGGCTGAAGGAGCTGCATCTGGTCAACACTAACCTGGTAGTAGTGCAGCCATATGCACTGGGTGGTCTAAGGCAAATCCGCCTCCTTAACCTCTCCACTAACAGTCTGGTAACCTTGGAAGAGGGAGCCTTTCAATCTGTCAACACTCTGGAGACGCTGCGTTTGGATGGAAACCCTCTGGCTTGCGACTGCCGCTTGCTCTGGATCCTTCAGCGCAGGAAGACCCTAAATTTTGACGGTGCTTCCCCAGTGTGTATGATGCCTGTGGAGGTGCAAGGACGGGCTCTTAACGCTTTCTCCGACTCAGCTCTTTTCGACCACTTCACTTGTCAGAAGCCCAAAATCCGAAACAGGAAACTGCAGCAGGTATCTGCCCGTGAGGGACAGGTCGTGTCATTTATTTGCAGAGCAGAAGGTGAGCCAACACCAGTGATATTCTGGATCTCTCCTCAGCGCCGCCGCATCACCACAAAGAGCAGTGGCCGCCTAACTGTATTACCAGAAGGAACACTAGAAATACGGTACGCCCAGGTAACAGATAGTGGAACTTACATCTGCATAGCCAGCAATGCTGGTGGAAATGACACCTATTTTGCGACACTTACAGTTAGTGGGCTGCCACTAGACGCAGCCCTCATGGCCAACCGTACTTACTATGCTGGAGACCTTAATGACACAAACCTAAATGATACTAGAGTCTTCTTGAAGTTTACTCTGGACCTCAAGACCATCCTCATATCCACAGCTATGGGCTGTATCATGTTTCTGGGCGTAGTTCTGTTCTGTTTCATTCTACTGTTTGTGTGGAGTCGAGGGAGAGGGCAGCACAAGAACAATTTCTCAGTGGAATACTCCTTTAGAAAAGTGGATGGACCTGCCGCCAGTGGCGGACAGGGTGGGGCGCGCAAGTTCAACATGAAAATGATTTGATTATGTGGTTCTGTTTTTCTTATTAGTATTCTTTTCCTGATACTGTTTACAAGCAGTCTCAAGTTGGGGCACAATTGGACATGAAAACACTGTAATGGGCATCTTTGCTTGCAAAACATTCAGTAATCAGTTATTTATCAGACATTTTATTAAGAAAAGATTTTGTTATTGAAACACGACTCTGTATGAAAAAAAGGATATCTGTATGGATTTGATATACTGTATTTGTGTGTGTGTGTGTGTGTGTGTGTGTGTGTGTGTGTGTGTGTGTGTGTGTGTGTTCATATTATTGTGCAGAGAGGATCTGGATTATATTTAAAGATGTCTCAAAATCTTGAATAGACTGTTAGAAGATCATGCAACAATAGCACTCAGAGTCCTACCAGTCTTTGACCTCTTCAAAGCTCTGGCCAGCCCCATCTTTTTTCCTTAAAAGGGTCCCTCCCCATTTTCATCTTTAAAGGACTCCACCTCTCTGCTCCATCTGAGTTGACTCAAGCTCTCTATCTCCAAACTCATGAATACATAAGAACAGGGTGGTGCTCAATGGATGCCAAGGACTTGCCATAAAGTATTTGAATAGTTCTAGCTATACACAGCAAAATTAGACTCATCTACAGTCAGGATTTTAGTGCACTTTTATGACATAAATATTGAGGTTCTGCTTTTTTTTGCTGATGGTGGGTTTGTACAGAATACATTAGATACCAAGAGTCTACACTCTGCAACACTGCCAATTATACCGTAAAGCACCATGTAATATCACTGTCAGTGCAAAGCCATGGGTGAGAGAAGTCGCTTCTCCTTGGATATAGATTGATCAAAGATGTTTATAACAATAATAAGACTACAGGTTAAACCTGTATGGTTAAAAGCCTCACACAAAGTTGTGTGTTGACAAATCAGTAAATGAAGATGCTTACTTGCTGGCTAGGTTTTCCATATTTAGTTGTCTGTTAAGTAGAGACAATTTACAAGACTCTTACCCTCTTAATTTGAAAATACTGAGTAAAGATGAACATACAGAGTTGGCTTGTTACTTTGAAAAATATGTATTATTTGTAAATTTAAGATTTGTCAGGTTGCATTCATTCCAAAGTTGAATATATAATTCTGTATAGGTAGGATATATATTGTATAAGATGTATTATATATTTTGTAATCATCGACATCCTTGTGGTTGTTTATAGTAATGTTGAGTAATCAGATTTTACTGTTCTACTGTAATTCTACTGTTAAAGTCTCTTTTTCAAACCAGTGATATCCCATCCAGTTACAAACTGAACTTTTACAATCTCATTGTATCGTATTAGCAGATAGAGACATTTCTGCTTGCTCCCTGAGCTCACCAAAAAAAAAAAAAAAAAAAAAAAAAAATCATAGAGGGCATATACGTTCACTCGTCTATTACTGGCTGTGTAAGTGACAGTGGGATGCTTGGGTTCTCTTCGGAACCTCAATCTGTTTGAGACGTAGGAAAATAACGCTAATGTGATAAAGACCTTGCACTGGAACAAAGGTCATAATGAAACCGGGATTAGAGGGAGGGAGGGAGGGAGGGAATCCAGGTACTCTACAAAGACATTGACCTTTAACATTAATGGGCTGGATGCTAGCTTGTAACAATATATGCCACATAAGATAATAGTGCAACATTTTGTAAAGGTTTAAGTAGAAGTAAAGGTGATTTCAGTATGCAGCATTAAGATGTAATTATATAATTTGGGATAAAGAAATTGTCTAGTGTTTCACCATTATAAAGGGTGTGTTCCCTCGCACAAAAAGCATAACTGTTTATATTGATATCTTAGATTGTTATGCATTATTTTTTTTTTTTTTCATATGAATCTGCATTCATGTCAACTGAAATCTCAAAAGCCGCCATTTCTAATGTGTAGTGTTTATATATAATGTGGTAGTTTATATAATCACACAGAAACTGGAAGCATTCAGTTTCCCTCATAACTTCAGAAATAACTTGGAGAGACTGAGATAACAGGTGAACTCCATATACCATTCAAAACTAAAGGTTGATCTCTTGATCTCTGGGTGTAGCTCTGAGAACCAGCCCACCACCAGTTCAGAGATCAGCCCTTCCTGCCTTTTTTTTTTTTTAAATACTCTTATTTAAACAATGTAATTCTGCTGCCCTCTGTTGGCTATTGACGGCATTAAATTCTACATTGTGACCTCAACCTGAAGAATTAACAGTAAGCAGTATATTCCGTTTCCCTAAAGGCAATTGTGAAATTTAATGGACGGCTGAACTGGAAAATTACTTTTGTGTTACAACTAATATCACATTCCCCACATAGCAAACCGTCCCCCTTTACTTCTTCTGCAACTTATAACAAACTGGAAAAAGAATGGGGTGTCATCCCATGTTGCATCATTTAGTGTGCACCCTAGTGTACTGCGCAACAGATTTTACGAACAAAATTAATAATCTACTGTGACTATGTCCGTGGACTGATTTGACATCAGTTAAGCTTCTCTTCTGTAATTTAAATATATAAACCATTCAGTTGTATTTTTCATTGTCCTTCGCTGGATTCATCCTGTAAATATGGAAACCATTATGTCTGGAAATTGTGATAGACTGTTTTGTATTGTATTATTTTATAAGAAAAAAAAGAAAGAAAGAAAGAAAGAAAGAAAGAAAGAAAGAAGCACACTGTTCATATAGCATGCTAAATAATCTGCTATGATGATGTCTTGTCCCATCTTCCATTCTTATAGCGGTTATCTGGTCTCTTGATCCTTATGGTGGCAGTATGAGGAACTGATTGAGAGTCTGAATTACACCTGTGACCCTGTCACTGTGAGATTTTGTGTTGCAGGTTTTATTTTGGTCTTTCTCACAGGAGTTTGTCATATTATCGTTTTTAAAAAATAAGTTAAATTAGTTGGATGGGTTTGCTCTCTACACCACACATAAAGATACTGTTTAGAAAAAAAACCCTCTTGCCCCGATTCACTCTAACAGAGCCTGCATACACAGTATGAGGAGGGTTATTCTTGTTCATTTTCTACGCATTCATCAAAACACAAGTTACAAAAATGAATAAAATTTTGTGAGCAGATAAAAAGATTAAAATTTTGATGCGTTGTTTGTTTGTGATAGGCTTCTTACGTCTCGATTATTTAACCGTTTATCTTTTGTGACTTAATAACCTGTAATCAGTGTAACTTTTAAAATTAATCTAAGTCCCATTGTTATTTACTGGGTAAGTCACTTCATATCCCACTCTTCTGACTGGTAACTGCTTAGGTCAAAGACAAATAAAAAGTTGTTTGCACTTCAAAGACACCTCAATGAGGAAGTAAAGCAGGTTAGGGGATAATGTTCAGAACCCAGACCAATTCAATTTATCAAAATTTACTTTTTGTCCCTTCACTGTGTGTCTTAGTTTGACATTAGATGGCTGTTTTCATACTCATTTGTTGAAGGGGGGAAGTTTCTATTTACTGACATTTAATTTGAGTTTTACATATCTACATACAGTATCATTTGTGCCATCATTGATACCAATAGCCTCCAGTGCACATGTACTGTAGAGTGGAGACATCTTAGTCTAGTAGTTGAACTGGAAATTTAACAATATTTCCATATCCACAGATGTTTACCAATTTCTAACAGGGCAATTGAATATTTCTGAGGAAAAAACATTGCAGACACTAATTATTATTCCAAGCAGAGTATTTTTGTATGTCTTAAAACATGTCTGCTTTAGATCTTCGATTTATTTTCTATTGTACAAACAGGTCATGAATTCCTGCACAATCCAACATTAAGTAGGTTTGCAAGGAGCTGGGCCACCATAAGGCTCCTGAACAGCCTCAGTGCTCCTTGACACCCTGAGGTGAAGTGTACTGGAGAGATAAACATCATTCATCCAAAATGTTTCCCCTGATATGGGAAAACAAACTGTCTAATATGTTGGTCCAGAATCTTCTGCGAGTGTTTATTCACTGTTAAGGCCACAGATTATGCCTCATATCATGCTCATCAAACAATTCACCAACCTAGGAATGTTTCATCAAAGGATAAATCACTCATTGGTTCTTTGTTTTGCAGAGGACCTTTTCCCCTTTGGGACACAAGTGGACCCAAACTGTACCAGGCAAGTGTCTCCCACAGCACAACAGAGCTAACAGGTCCCCTCAATGTGCAATTCAAGCATTCTGGCCTGTAATGTTCTGTTGGTTTTTTTCATTGCTGCACCCGCCAACTTGTTAAGAAATATGGTAAAGAGTGACTCATTTCACTATATCACTTTTTCCCACATCTCTGTAGACCAGTGTGTCTGGTGTTTGCACTCTTATAAATGACTGTAATGAGTCACTTAGATCTTTACCTTCTTTTCGTCTTGATCCAAAATCATTTGGGCCTACCCTGCATTTTTATACATGTCTGAGGGATTGAACAGATGATAATTGTCTAATTGTTTCATGCACAACACCTCTAGAGAAGCATTTATTTTTATGCTTATTAATTTATCTAGCTATGAGTCCCTCCACTGTATGCTAATGGGAAAATATTATAGCTCCTCTATTTTACTTCTTATAAAATTACTAAAATGTTTTTGAAATAGGATTATATAGCTGAAAAATTTGTGGTTTATAGACAGGCATTTTCTGAAAGTGGCTTGATGTAGATGGCGACTCAGTGACTCAGGCTGTTATTTTGAATTAGACTGCCCTTGGCTTTTTTTTTGGTTACTGCTCAAAGGAAAACCTTTATGTTATTGATTATTATCTACATAAGTTAATGAATGTGCGTACAGATGACTAAAATATTAAAGGAAAAACCAACATAAAGTGTCCTAGTCAGGCATTGGTCCACCACAAACTGCCAGAAGAGCTTAAATAAACCTTGGACTCTACTGGAGGGATGCACACCATTCCTTCAAAAGATTTTCCCCCATTAGATGTTCCAATTTTGTTGGTGAAGAGTGCTGTCGCATCAGTCCAAAATCTCCCATAGGTTCAATTGGGTTGGGATCTGGTGACTGCGAAGGTCATAGCATATGATTCAAATCCTTTTCATACTCATCAAACTATTTAGTGACCCTTGTGTCCTAAGGATGGGGCACAATTTAATCTTCTTTCTCTACTCATTTTCCTTAAATTTGTTACCCAACTGTATGTACAACACATACTTTATTGTGGTATATGTTATTAGAAAGGTTATCATTGTTCATTTCTATGTATTCATCAAAACACGATTTGCAAAAAATAAATTGAATTTTGTGGATGAATGTAATAAAATTGCTTTTCATTCATTCATTCATTCATTCCTTCATTCATTCATTCACTTTGACAGGTTGTTTGTTTACTATACTCCAAAGTGTTATAGAGTAATGTGCCTAACTTTACTTTCCTGAGCATATTGAAACCGATACAAGACACCAGACCATTTGCATTCTAATTAGACCCAGAGTAAAACTGTTTTGAAAATTGAGTTTTACCAGGAAATGAGTGCACATCTCTTCACTAGAAATTACTGGGAATGATTTTAGTTTTTTTTTTTAAGTTGGTACTTTAAATAATTCACCTTGTTAAGATTGGCCTGTGCATTATATTTTATTCATTTAATAATTCTCATTAATTAATTGAAATAAACAGCAGAGGAAACATACTGTGGAAATTTTTTATTAGGAGACGTATTACACTTCAAAACATTTTTAAAAAGCTATTTCCAGCTGTAAAATGACATAACATTGCGGGGGCTTGTGCATGCCTGTGTATCAGTAAGGTTTGTGGGTAGCAAGCACAAATTTTGTGTTAGTGTTAAAACTTGGTGGTATAAATGGGATTCTGGTGGTTAACAGCCTTTCAAGAAAAACAACTCACAAGAAAAGAATGTGTGCAGCTCTTCTCGTCAGGACATGATCTGCTTGCAGATCATTTGATAAGCTGCTAACAGAACCAGTACAGGGCTATAAAAAGGCAGTTTCTGTTTTGCTCTTTAACTTACCACTTTTAATTATACTGGCCGATAATTTATGTATACCCTTTATCTCTGATGAGACCTTTTCATTTTAAAGTTGGATGTTACATCTGCTGAAGCATTATGATATTCAGAACCCTGGGTTTACCTAAATATCAGTATCATGTGTGCTAGGACCAAAATGACCTGTATGTCGTGTCATTTACTACCCAATTTTGTGACTCAACCACGAAGTAAAGATTAGTTTTGGTTGCAGAACTTTGAGGAATGACTTTTAGCACAAGGCGTTCAGTGATGACTGGTGACATGTGCTCTCAGCTGCCACACGTGCTTTTTGTTGATGGTATTGTCGCAGAAGAGTGAAAAAAATATTGCAAACAAAATGTAAGCTCAATTACAGGTGTAGTGAATGTGTCGGATCCATGTTTGGATATAGAGGACAAATGACAGTTGACTAATCACAGAAGTTGGGCAATAGAGCAAAAATAGTATTAGACATGACTATAGTTATAGAATTAAAAAAAAAAATTAAATTGAACTTCATATTGGACTGAAAGAGGTTCAGTTTGGTTTAAAAGAAACTTAAGTTAAAGCCTCCTGTTCTGGGGATTTTATTACAACATACAGCAGCACAATAGGACAATTGGGGGTCTAATTGACACATGTCCAGGATTTTGTTTGCTTATGAAAACAGGACAATACACAATGCGAAGTCTGTGTCTGATATCGTACAATTATTAATTATTATAATGTATCTTACAAAATCAGGTGACCACAGAGAGCAGGTGTGAAAAAAAATTAAGGCATGTGCAGCAAATTACAATAAAAAATTAGGAACTTTACAGTAGAAAGATGTAATTTCTATTGATTACAGTTATATTCAAACAGATTAAGCAATGTACACACAAAAATCAATGACTTATCTTAACAAGTTAGCAATATGCAACAACAACCTACATGTTCTTTGATTTAGAGAATGATATTACTGTGATATGCTGGAAAATATTATTCATCAACCAGCTGAACCAAACTCCTGAGACATAAAAAACTCCACAACCACAAACCTACAATAATGAGTTTGTATTCTGGTTATACAATCAGTTTGGAAATACCTGTAGAGGCCTCATTGTAAATTGAATATGATAATCCAGTTTATACTGATTCAAGATTTTGTCCATACTACTGGTTGTCTGGGTTTGAGGTGAACATGACCTCCCACCTCTCAGGCCTCTGCAGTGAAGCTCTATTCTTCAGGCAACTCGGTTATACCAGCTATGGGTGAAACAAAGATTGCGGAACCACGTTTATGGTGGAGGTAGGTCATCCTGTCTCCTCCCAAAGAAGTAAACTACTGTGTGTTTTTTTCCAAAATACAGAGGGAAAAAACACACACACACACACACACACACACACACACACACACAGAAGACCAACATGACCAGTTCAATTTGGCCGCTTTTGTCTCCTTCACATTTATGTGTAGGCAAAATCTCAGTCTGGTGCACAGTAACTGCAACAGCACAACGTTTTCACCCACTGTTTGTACACAAGAGACTGGCTCGCTAACCCACTCCAGTCTCAGCAGGTTAGCAGCACTGTGAAGTACGCGATACTTCTTGTAACCTACAAAACAAGACCGATTCAATTTAAGCGTGTTAAGGGGCAAAGTGCACATATTTGAGGGCGCAATATATTATTCGTAAGGAACAAAGTAATATTTATCGGCTCAAATAGCTATGTCTTGTGCACAATTTATATAGAGAGGATTCCAAATACATGCCAGGTTCTCTGTATTCCCGTCGTTAGTAGTTAAATTGCTTTTTGACTACTTTAATTGCTAAGTGCCTTATGGAGATAAATAAACAATAAAGAAAGGCAAGACAGAAAATTATTTGAGGTTTTTCATACTGACTACTCATTTAAAAGCAAATGTACCATAAGTTAAGTAAAGTTAGCTTTGTTTTCAGTTTAGCATGGATCTGCTTATGGGCACTTTTAATTACCTTCTGTCAGCAGCTTGTTTAATAGTCAAAGCAATAGCAGCTGGTAAGTTATTTCATTTCTGTCCATAGAAAAAACAGTGTTATATTACAAAAATGCTTAGGTTAATCAGCTGCTCACTTTTTCCTGTCTGCACTGACTGTTTCTTTCAGTCGGTCTTTGAGTTAGCAGGATTGGCTGTTTACCTGGCCAGCAGTAATGTTGCCAGCAATGTTGGGCTGTCAGGCGGAGAGCCAGCAAGCTGCGGCAGCCTGGGGTTCAACGGGCTGACTCAAAACAAACTGAAAGAAACTACAGATGCCATCTAGAGGAAGAGAGTAGTTAGCTGCTGTTTCTATAACTAATGCAGTAGTTTTACTTTTGGATCTCTGGCTATGGCATTGTAGGAGTTGGCTTCTGTATTGGTATGCAGCTGCTCTGTTGGGAAAGCACACAACATGTTGATTTTCATATCATTTTCTATGTTATGGGTGAAGAAAGGATTGATCTTTTGACCTTTGTTAGTGAACCAGGGTTTTGGGTCCATAAAAACAGAATAACTGAAGACTTTGGTCACAATGCTTTAATGTAATGTTTTGATCTTTTTTGAATTCAAAAATATATTCAACACACTGTTGCACCGAAGCCTATTAGAATATTGATAGGTTTAAACATACTGTGGCCAAAGTAGGGTCAAAGCTAACTATGTCTGCTCACACAGGAAAACCATAGAAATGTATCATCATACAGACAGTTTCCATTTGGAGGGGGGTTGCAACCTACAATAGTCTGCAATGTCCAGAAGAAACCATATGATGTCCACAAGTTTACAGTTTTAAAATTTTAAATGCTTTACCTGGAGTAACAAGTGTTTTCAACTACATTTCACTGTATGAAAACAGTTGGTGGGGTTGCTTGAGTCTACATAAATCTAGATGAGACTTCAACTTGTGACTAAATGATGTGCATTTGCACCATGTAATGCTCAAAAATCAGCAAAATACAAACTGACATTTAACACACAACTAGTTTTGTTACAATTCTTATCAACATTTATACATGTAAAAAAAAGTAATGTTTTTGCTATTTGGTTTGGTTGAATACATGGCAGTCCTATGATGTAAAAATGGTTAGCTAAGATCAGTGGCTACAGTCTAGGGTTATCTCATTCATAACCCACATCTGAACATCTGCTCGATTTTGACGTGCTCTGGACAGCACACAGAAAGTAGCTGAAGTAGCTTCGGAGCCCTATTTTTGTGATACAGCACAGCACAGTGTGTATTTGTGCATGAATCAATGCTATTCAGATGCTTGTTATATTTTAGGGGGGGGCGGGTATGTTCTTCATGTAGCTGTTGAGTGAATGATCAATATTCCACACAGGACTGTCAATGTGTGCTGTAACATGAAGAGTGGAGAGTGTAGCAGAGTAAACTCCTTGTGCACTTAAACAATACATCTTTGAACACAATATGCACCAGATGCTATCAATCTACAAAAAAAGTTGCTTTTTCAGCAGGAATTTCTAACTGAACATGAAGAGAATTGAACTATTTACTCCCCACTCAATCTATCTAACAGCCATATGGTAGATACAAGCCTGTATACTGGCCAGTCAGTCAGACATGTGTTGTCTCTGTGGAGAGTAGTTTCTGCCTACTTTGGTGGTGATTTTGCGAGTCGGAGCAAAGCATGACAGGGATAGCATCCCTGGGACCTGCTGTTCCTCCTCCTCGTCTGAGGCAGCTCTTGTGGGAATGGGCCTCACTAAAGATGCTCCAGGATGGGATGAAGGGGTAGGCATGAGATTTTGAGGGGAAACAAGGGGAGGGATGAGACTGGAGCTGGTACCACCAGGTGTGTTTAAGTATGAATAGGCTCTCATGGTATGGAGGGCATATGCAGGAATGAAAAGAGGGTGAGAAGGCTGGTGGCTTGGCATAACGTCTCTACCAATGGGGTAGTAGTCTCTCTGCAGGGACTGGTGGTGAGTACTGGAGGCACTGATGGGCTGGGTTCTTCCTTGGAAATGGTTTTGCAGTTGGGTGCTCTGTTGAACAGTGTATGCTGCAGGGTGTACCAGGCCAAAGTGGAGCTTAATGGCCATTAATTCAGCAGTAAGCCTGGCATTTTCTTCTTTCAGGGCAAGGAGATGAGTCTCCAGCACATAGTCATTCATCCTTCTCTTCTCCCGTGACCGCTTCGCCGCCTCATTGTTCTTACGTCGTTTCTCCCAATAGAGGGCATCCTTCCTCTCCTCAGGTATGAACTCCCTTCTGCGGCGGAGTCCCTTACGTAACAGTTCATTTTCCACTCGTAAAACATGGCCATCTGGGCCTCCGTGGAAAGGCAAATTCAGGGATTCCATGTTAAATGAAAACAGAGCAACAACCTACAAAGACCTGCAAGCATGAGGCATAGAGAAAGTTTTTTAGTCTTGTGTTGGAGGATGAGTAATACAAGAACTTCCCTCTTGTGTAACAGTAACCTGATATGATTTTGTGTTTGGATGTTTTACCTTGTCTTACAGCGGATTGGTTTGTCTTTCCTGAAAGCAAAGTAGAATTTGTGAATGCAGTTGGGATTGACAGTCTTTTTATGAGTGGGGGTTTGCATCCAGTTATTGAAAGCCCTCAGATGTCACCTATTGGGAGAAAAAAAGGTTGAGATTCCCCAGTAGGTCATTTTCATGTTGAGAAGTTTGGTTAACACAAGAACAGAAAATTTAGAACAGCAGAGTTGGTTTGATAGTACTGTACACTGTAAAATGTAAGTGAGCAAAATAGACTTTTGGAGTTGGTGCAGCCACCATTGAGAAAACATATAGAGCGGTGGATTCGTGGCCTTAAAACAGTTCTGCTAGTCTTAGTTTATTTTTTTGTCCAGCAATAGGTACATATAGTATTTTTTGTTGTTGCAGAGTAAAATCTTACAAATTCAGACTTGTGGGGTCTACTCACCTTATTACTAAAGTAGTGCTGATTATGCCATTTATTGGATTGCTGTATAGATTATTGCCTTGTAAGGCCTCTTTTTTCTTGGTGGTAAACTTGTCATAAAAGCCTTTAACATTGGGCTGGGTGTAGTGACCCTTGTGAGTGGGGTTTTTATGAATATTTTGCCAACTCTGTTCACCTTCAGCAGCTGCAGAACCTTTGACTTGCAGACCAATCTCTTGCTCTGTATCCGGAGAGACTCTAGTAAAGATAGATGTTTAATCCCTATGATATAATAATATACAGATGTCATTGTAGAAAAATATCATAAAGTCAGCGTGATTAGCTGCAAAAGAACATATATTATTATATGATATGATAGATTAATACTGGGTATGCCAGGTGTAAATACAGAAGTAAAATTATAAGTTGCTATAATGGGGTGTGGTATTATAGATAGTACAGTATTTTCGGTATTTTCATTAAGTTACTGATCTGCACCACAGCTTTATGTCCAGACAGTGACTTCATAGAAATATTATATTAATATTACACAGGATTTAGGATGAGAAACTGGTCATTATTATTCCATTTTTGTTATGATTCAGTAGACATTGTTTTTTGTAATTTCTATACTATACCTACAAACAATATTACAGATTATATTATTAAGTGCTCAAGGAAGAGACAAAAGAGAAGTGCACAGTGCACTCAGTTACACCCCACTCCATTTTAAAACTTCTGCATTCAAACCCCCCTTCCTGACCAAACCTCGCCTCCTACCTTTCTTGACCACATGAGAAAATCTGATGGGAAATAATAAGCAGACAGAGACGAATGTGGGCTAATGTTTCTGAGAATCACTATGCTATTATATAGAGTTCTTTACAACAAGGAGTTCGTGTTCATGTAGCAACAACCACACATTTTTCCATATTTCAAATAATAGCTACTGTAGTGATCCACTTCGCTGATCATTGAGTTCACTTTGTACAGATACTCTTACAGTGGCAAGAGGTTTGCTGTTGTCACTCGTGCTATACAAATACACTTGAAATTAAACTCAAAAAATAAACTCAACTTAAAATGATACAGAAACCTCTCCACTGTTGGCTCTGCAAAGCAAATGAAAATTTATTTGTGAAAATGAAAACAGCATTTTGTGGTATTCCTGAATTGTATTTTGCAAAAGGTTTTGCATATTTGCTTGTCATATAGAAATCATGTTAAGAAAACTTTTCACCATCAGCAAGGACTCAATTCAGATTTTAAAAAAGGAGCCTATTCTTTATTCATGTTTGAGTCTGACAGTGTCGTGTTTCTCACTTTACACCGTCACCGGTTCCCCTTCTCCATCCTCTTTTATCTACTTGCTTCACTTCATTATTGTATGTTCTGGAGACAAAATAGCAGCCAGTGAGTGTTTTGTCAATTTCATTGCTTAAGGGTGAAGGTAAATTCAACTGCAAAGATACTATGAAGAACCACAATTAGAGGAATGCTAGCAGCTTTTAATAAATTCTTTTTCCTTCACATGGGTTTGTGGGTGGTTTCGTGGGAAGCTGGCAAGGAGGATGAACATGAGTTGAAACCACAGCAGCCCATGTATGTGTAGTCATACAGCCTACACTTATGTCTTTTTCAACTCACTGACGTTGATTATGATTCATTTCAGTTGGATCTCATTCAGACATCATACAATAGTTCATGCTTGCACTAATAATGTGTAATAATTTAAAACCTTATGAATGAGCTGCAAAAAACTGTCACTCAGGTTTTCACACAAGTAACTCCCTTAAGCACAAATTACAATTTTATGGTCTGGTCCCTCTTATATGATCATGTGTTGTCCTGTTGAGTAAATATACATTTTTATTTCTGTAATACACCGTTAAAGCGTCCTCTCAGTGCACTCATTGATCTTATAGTATATATTTTGATGTGCCAGCCAGACTGAGCCAGATTGAGCCACAAAAGTTTCAAAGAGGCAATGCATCCTCTGTGTGGTGTTGAGAACACACATGCCGTTAAAAATATTCAAGCCTGTGCCCAGCGCGCACGCAGACCCTAAGCCCAGGCCTGTTTGTGTGTCTGTGTGAGAAAATGCACACCTGCTTACTAGTGTGTGATGAAAAGCGTTGTATACCCAAAAAGCAACAGCAGGAAGAGAGAGAAGAATTATCATACAGGGAGACAGAGAGAGAGAGAAAACAGAAAAAAAGAGAGAGAGGGTTCCTGAGTGAAATATCTCTTGAGGCCCAGTCTTCTCACTATGCTGCTGCACATTTGCACCTGTTTCTTATTAACTAATTATAGCCAGCCTGCTTTTTAGTAAGGAACTCTCAAACTTCTTCTTTTGGTGTTTTCTCATACTCTACCATCTGCTGTTGTCCTGCTGTGAACTCTGCCAGTCATTGTAAAAATAACTGCACACAAGAGGAAAAACTGGCAACTGGCAATGTGACAAGAGGAAACAAATATAATATTCTGACTGTCTATACAGGGGGCATGGTATTAAGCCATTATTATTGTGGTATAATGGATGAACAATGGATGAATGTACAATATCTTTTATTTAAGTCTCCTAAATTGTGTTTTTTACCATCACAAAATACATGTGGTTCTTTACTATCGGGAGCACATACATTATCCTTCTTATAAATCCAAAAAACTTTATAGTTACATACTGCCTCAGAGTGATTTATACTTTTTTTAAATTTGGAAAACCTTTAGATTTGTACTTACAACTAATCCAGATGACATGTGATACACCAAAAGCTCTTGATGCGTGGAGGGACATGGAATTTTAAGTAGGTTGAACTCCGTGAAACAGAAAAAATAATTCTAGCTTTCATAGAGTATAGATCAAAAACTCATGTTTGTCTCAGGTTTAACACATGCGGCCACTGCAGCCAGGACAATGAGCAGCGAGTCAAATACACAAAGTTTCTCATAACTTATGGTGTTTACGGCCCATCACAGTCTCAAGCTCCATAAGTTTTGTGCAATTAGGACTAAATATATGATACATAACACTGTATGTTTCTCATTGATAATCAACACTGAATGACCAAAAGAATTCCTGTAAGATGCAACACCATACAATGGTCAGATAATAAACGCAAGTTTACTTAAAATGTTCAGCAATTCTTTAGGATACATTAGGATTTATGTGTTGTACTGGATATTTGCAAATTGAAAGGTTCTCATAAAACTTTGTCCGCCTCACATACATGCAGGATTGAATTTTTAGAAACAGCTTAAAGCAAAATGCAACCTGAACCCCCACCGTCAGCTACATCTTCAAATCTTAGGATATACATTCAATCACCCAATGTCAATAAAAATGTTATTATCTTTATAAAGGATTTTCTACAGTACTTTTCTACTAGATCACATTACTATAGATTTGTTCTTAATTTTTTAGTCACTGTGAAAAATTCCCCAAAAATCAGATAATAATACACTAAAGACAACGCAAACTTTTGTGTCTGGGCCACAGAAGACAAAACAATGTAATGTAAACAATTTAATTTGAACCAATCATGTGGTAAAAACCATTAGAATCACCCTGTACCACGATATCCTCCTAACTGATTTTGAATATCTCTACAACTTTATTAAAATGTTTCTTTTACCAGATGACAAAATAACATTTTGGTTTGCCATTTCCCAAATATCAGTGTGAGATTATTCTATAAAAAGTACTGCTAATGTTCATTAAATTATTTCCATCTTTAGCCAAGTTATGAAAACAAATCAATATTTCTTGTAAGTTGGACTTTTACAGAAGAACAACACCATTTACAAATCTTTCCTCATAAGTAATCTCGCTGATATTCACAAGACAGTGGCACTTCCTCTTCCTCAAACACTTCTTGCCCTTTTCATAGGACCATTTTCAGGTAATGTTTTATGAATTATTTGAGGTTTTTTAATAATAATGGGAAAATGTGAATATTGGTACTTATTCCTGTTTTTGGCAACATATAAAAATTAACGATTTAGAAATTTTACTGAGTCAACTGTCACGTTCCCAGCAAACACCATTGTTTTGTGTCGTCAGCAGAACTGACTGGTAACGTGTGAAAACCGTCGATCGTTTGGTCACCAACAGTCCTTTTCTTCTATAAATCCACCTGCTGCTACATACATAGCCCAAACCACTTCACATGTTAAAATGAGCCCAAGGCCTTACCTTACACTGTTGCGTTCAGATAGTCCACTGCTGCTGAAGTGCCGGCAACCTAATTCTGATATCTCACTCTCAACCACCACTAATATAAAACTTAGAGTACTGAGCTCTCCTGTGAGACTGCGTCATGTGATTAAAGCACTTATAAGCAGAGGGGGGCTCGTAACACCTTTTTGCTTTCAGTCCTACCCTCTCATCTCTCTATTTCTTTGCTTTCTCTCACACTCTGTGTGTTGTTTTCCTGTCTATGTCTCTGACTGTCCACCTTTGCTGTCATATGAAAAGTGTCTGAGGGCCCCCATCTTGATCTTGATAGTGTTGCGGGGTTAGAGGGTTGCCCACACAGGGATCTCCACTGTGTGATTCTGCTGTCGGTGTCAAACTGACATATTTGGTTTACCGTGTTCTTATATTGATCAAGGATTTAAAACTCTATGAAGAAATACTCTAATGGTGCCACTTTAAGTGATTCTTTGAGTAAATCTATGCTCTATGTTATTTGTCTTTGCAGTGTTTTACTAGTTTTACTAGTTGTGTTTGCTGTACTGTGGCCACATCGTTTTCCGTGGTGTGTAGTACTCAATTACATGTTTCATCCACACAGACATTTCCCGTATCAGACACTTACCTGATGCCTCCTACTAGAAAAAAACTTAAACTTACCACAAGCAGTAACATTAGTGGTAGAAGAAGCAGTAGCACAACCGACAAAGCCAAAAAACCAAGGCTGAAGGTATTACCAGAGTTCTGTGCCCTTTAGATATTTACAGTAAAGCACCACTGAGCAGTAAACTGAAGTGACTGAAATGTTTCTGTGTGAGTGTAAATAAATCTTCAGCTCCTCAGATTCACAGAAAAAGAGAAGTGTTTGCCACTTATCAGTGTCAAAGTTGCGACTGCATGTCTGCACACATTTAATATTTTCTCACTAATCTGCTTTTTGCAGGACACTTTGCTCATTATAGAACCATTTGCTATTCATCATAGGAATACAAATTCACTTTGTAATTAGAATTTTAACAGTCAATTGCTTGTTGTGACTGGAGATCCCCCCCCTTTTCTATGTTTAGATGCTGTCACATGTAGGCAAGAAGGATTTTTGCTTACTGGTGACATTTGCTTAAGCTGTGAATGTTAAAAAAAACATGCATCAGAGTTCCATGAAAACCCCATTGTTGTCATATAGCCAAGAGGTTGTATTGTCACCTGTACACATTGACCATCATTTAACATTTAAGCTCTACAGATTTTTATATGACATCTGTTTTATGTTTTGACATCTTTTCAGTCTAAATGTCAATTGTGTCTGTGGGCTGGATAAACTAGAAAAAAAGTATGTGACTTAAACATTTAAAATCAACATCATCTGACATTAAACAAAGTAGAAACAAAGTAGGAATATTTTTTGAACTGTATGACCCAGAGTTGGTGTTTAAGTGCAACTCGCAAAATGAGACAGATATTTCATATTAATCATGATTTCCAAATTAGGATCAGCTATGTAATAAGACTAAATCTTCCATTCTATTGCAGAGGTTCTTGAACAGCATAGAAGCAAGAAAACATAAAAACAATATGTCCATTTTTTTTTTGTTTTAATCTGTGAAAAGCAGTTGAAGTTGTGTTTTTTTCGAGTGCTTGTGCACAAAACACGTAAAAATGTGATGTACAATGTTACTTTCAGTAGCCTTATTTAGACGACTGCAGTACCTGTTTGAAAAACGATGATTTCCTTTCTAACAGGGTCAGATATAAACAGTAGTCTCATTAATGCTCCAGTGAAAATAGATTCATGGTCTAACACGTTTTCTGTACCAAAACCTCTGCGTAAATGTTACATGAATATGAAAACAGGGTTCACCCTATTTGCTCTTTTGATAGCTGCTTGTTTGTCCGTCTAACCCTGCTAGAAAAAACACACAAAAACACTGGGGAGGCAAAAACGATTAGAAAAACTTTTTTTTCCTACTGGTTTGAATTGTGCCACATCATTTGTGCTGCAGCGCCCTCTGCCGGTGTCTTCTTTACATGCGCTGCTGTGAAGGACTGTCTGTCACGGCGCCATTGCAGAATTTTGCAAAAGACAAAAGGAGAACAAGCAGCAATAAATCAGTTTAGAGCAAGGCTTTGTTAAAACTGTAGTAAATACTACATTGTAGAAATTAACCCTGTCCTCCTGCACGAAACTGAACTTTGCGGCAACTCTTATGAAAGGAAGAAACTTCTGAAGCCGACTGAGCAATTAAATAAATTCTATTGGCCTCTAATGAGTCATCATCCTGCGCTGCTGTTTTATTAAAGCTTAATTTATAATCAAAACAGCAAGGAAAAGAGGAAAGACTTTCAAGATGGACTTTCTCAGCGGTGCATGCAGAAGAATGAGTTTCAGTTCATTTACTGCTCTGCGCAGCCTCCTGCATGAATATCGGCCTAAATTGATTTATTCCAAACCTTAAGAATGGAAAGTAAATAGGTAAGAGATTTTTTTTGTTATATATTATCGCGGTCTGTCTTTGGGAGTAATTTAAAAAAAAAATCAAATGCTATTTAGGTCTTACTAATATTTAGAATATTACAATTAGTCTCTTATTCCCCAAGGTTTACACTAAATAAAAAAATGGTAAATAATGTAATCACAAACAGCATAAGGCCATTCAGGAACAAACATTTGTGATGTTTCACACAGCTGTAACGTTTGGTTTTCCATTGATGCAAAGTATGCCGGGAAATAACATCAAGGGGAATACCAAACCAACCAACAACCACTGAAACAACAACAAAGATTCGAGAGTGTGTTCTAGCTACCTGGATATATTTATAACTTTATCATCAAAATAACTTTTTTAAAAGATGGGAGTGATTCGGCTGCATTTGTAGCCCTTAATAATTATCAGGTTTAGTGGATCTCTGACAGCACTGCTCGGTGTCTGCAATATGAACAGTTTCATTCTAACAGAAACACGTTGAATGAGACAGTGGTTATTATGCAAATAAAAACCGTTCCCAAAATAATCCACTTCTGGTTTGTTTTCATTATGACAAAATAAACTAATAGGCCTGCGGGTGGCCTTCAGCCTTGTGATATCACATTATACAGCCTCCTTTGTATTTAATCGCAATTAAAAATATGCGTCATTGTATTCTTTCAGTAGAAATGACCGTAAAATAAAAGAACACAGCTTTTTTTGTGTGTTTTTTTCTCTCTCTCTCCTTCTAATAGACGCCTCGACAGTCGCAATGTCCCGTTAGTGTCCATGAGGACCGAGGTGCATCTCGGGTGGGGACAGCCCTGCTGGAGCACTGCTGAACCGGCTCTTAAACCCCCCATCGAGCGTCTGCCTCCACTCCCAGACCCTGGCCCTGTCTCTCCCGGACGTAATGAGGCAGGCCGGGGTACACGACCGGTCCTGGCACGTAGGAGGACCGCCAGGGCGTCAGGACACTGCAGCAGACTGCCGAGTGACTCAGATGGGGCACAAGCCAATTCTGAGGCGCACAAGACAAGCTGGAGCGATGGCCAAGGGCGGCAGGTGTGGGCAGAAATGCTCGGATAGAGGAGGCGGGATGGGGCGACCCGTCCGTGGAGTGGGGGATGTCATCCCTGGAGGAGACCTGTCGCTGGGCATCCACCTCGGCCTCCGCCGACCTCCTGCCCCCCAAAGCTGATCGGGGGGAGATGACACTGGGCCCGGGGAGAGGGAAGACGCCTCGCTGTCCGCCAAGCCTGAGTGGACCAAGTGGGTTGAAAACGCCGGTTACTTTAGTTGAGCTAAAACAAGGGGTGTTTCCCTCAATGGGGCGGCCTGCTGCCAGGGCAGAGGTCAGGGGGAGGCTGCTTTCCTCCCAGTGTCCTGCCTGGAAGAGAGCAGGGGTGTGAGCCGGTGTTGGTGACAAGGACAAGGTGGAAGCTACACCAGATGGAGCAGATGCTGCTCCGACAGAGGCAGCTCTGCTCTTTTCTACACCCAAACCGTTGCGATACTGCAAGTTGAGTACGCGAGCCCGCAGCTGCGCGTTCTCCTCCCTGAGAGCCAGCAGCTGGCCCTCGAGCATCAGGTCGCTCAGCCTCCTCCTCTCCCTGCACCGCCTCGCTGCCTCGTTGTTCTTGCGTCTCTTCTCCCAGTAAGTGGAATCTTTCTTGTCGGCGGGGATCATCTCTCTCTTGCGGCGGGTTACGGAGCCTCCGTGGATGCTGCAGGTCCGTAAACGCAGGGGACGTCGCGCCAGCAGGGGGGACCTTGTCACCGAGACCGGGAGTCCAGAGTCTGCATCGGGCCCCGTAACAGGCTCCATGCAGCTATCTATCTATATATATATTGAAATAAAAATAATAATGAATAAATAAATAAAAAACCAACCTCAGGTAAAGTTAATTAAGATTGTGAGTAGATTAACTAACAGAATAAATGTTTACGTCCCAAACTCAGTCAAACCTGACGAGTAGACAGTGTTTCAATGTTAAATTCTCCTCACTGACCTCGACGAAAAGATGAAACCTCTGATGATGATGATGATGATGATGATGGTGGTGGTGATGTGGGAGAAGGGATCAAACTTTGAAAAGAGTCTGTTGTACTTTCTGCAACGCGCACAGCCACGCACAGCGTTAGACGCAGCTCTCCGGTGACGTTATTCTACCGACACGTCTGTGGATGTTACACGTTTGCTCGGAGGTTCACTGTCAGAGGTCCCGAAGCGCGCGGAGCTGCGGGGCGGCTCACGCGCGCGTAAAGGACACGCGCGCGGCCGATCGCGTCGTTTCCTCGCGCCGAACGACCGGGCACCTTCACGCGGAGGGCGGAAGTCCGAGACGACGCCTGCGGGTCGGGGTCGAACTAAGAGGTGACGCCGAAACGGGTCACTTTGGATCAGGTGCCCTTCTGGTCGCCTTCGTTAGGTCGCCGATCGCAGCTCGCCGGGCGGAGGCTCGTCCGAGCTGAAGTGGACAAGCAGAGCAGACGTAGGGATTTGCACCAAAGCGCGAATGACACAAATTTACCGGTGGGAAATTATTGACGTAGGAAACTCGACGTCTTGGAAAATGAGATAATTAAGAAACGAAAAAAAAAAAAAGGAAAAATAACACAAAACGTAGATGTGAGTTTGTAGGGACGAATACGGTCGTTTAAAGAAGAATTAAATCGTTTGCACGACGAAAACGAAATAACCAAATCGGACCAGTATTTGCCTTTAAATCAGCACCGGTTCTCTCTCGCACGCTTCACAGTTTTTCAGATACTCTTGGGGAACCCGCCTCAGTTCTTCCGTGGGTTTAGACTGTCCCAGCGTCTTCTGCCTCTCCATGGGATTGCAGACATGACGTTGAGATCTCGGCTCTGTGGGGGCCACACCACCAGTCGCAGGGCTCCTCGTACTTCTTGTCGCTGGGGGTAGTTCTTCATTACTCGGACAGTTTGTTATGGTTCATTGTCAGGCTGCAGAATGAATTCGGAACCGTTAAGACGCCTCCTGGTGTTGCTGTAAAATGCACAAGAATCTAAACATCTAAAGTGCTTAGATCTTTTCTAGAGTACTCTATGAGTATTCTTGCTTTGCAACGTTTTCAAGATTAGGCAAATCACTCTAAGGATTCACAGTTGGTCAAACACAATGCACTTTTTTGAAAGCACTTAATTTTTTTTTTGATTAGAATTGAAGATATAACACGGTGTCATTCATCTATTTATTAGTTTATCTATTTATTCATTTGCCGGTGCATTCCCAAGTTTGTGCACTCCTGCTCCTGTGTAATGGTTTTTCCACATGGTTTGTCACTTTAGTTGGTCCACTGATCCCTCTGCACCAGCATCACAATTTATGTTGGCATTAAAACGAATAAGTTTCTCAGCCACACCTAAAGTGTATTTGGAATGTATTCAGACCATTTCATTTCTTTCGTGCAAAACTGAACAATCGGAGAGAAGAGTCTTAGTAAGAGAGGTGACCGAAACTAAACAGTCACTCTGGCTGAGCTCGAGAGATCCTGTGGGGACATGGGAGGAACCTCAAGAATTACAACCATCACTGCAGCACCTACCAAATAGGGCTTTATGGCAGAGGGGCCAGACGGAAGCATCCCCTCAGTGAAAGACACATGAAAGCGTCTTGCAGTTTGCAAAAGGCACTTAAAAGACTCAGACTGTGGGAAAACAAGATTCTGAAACCACTATTGAAAGCATGCACCATCACTTTAACCCATTCATACATCTCTATAGAGACCTGAAAATAGCCATCCAACCTGACAGTACTTGAGAGGATCTGCAGAGAAGAATGGCAGTAAATTCCCAGACCTAGATGTGCAAAAATGCCCATGTTATACCCAAGAAGACTCCAAGCTGTGATTGCTGCCAAAGGTGCTTCACCTGATTACTGAGTAAATGGTCTGAATACCCATGTTGATGTGATATTTCAGTTTTTCCCTTTTAATAAATTTTCAAAGAAACAAACAAAAAAAAAATCCAAAATTCTATTTTCACTTGTCATTATGGGATATTGAGTGAAGAGTAATGAGGAAAATAATGAAACAAATGATTTTAGTAAAATGCTGTAGCATAAAATGTTTAAAAAAAGTGAAGGGGTCTGAATACTTTCTGCATGCACTGTATAATTGACTGTAAAGACCAGGTTATACTAGAAAATTAAAGTTTGTACAAAGTGATATCTGACCAAATCAGAAGACAAGCAAATTTTGTAGTTGTTCTGGAAGGCCACACTCAAAGGTGGGGTGAAAAGCCAGCCGTCACAGAGGGGGCGATGTCGTTTTTACAGAGGGATAACGGAGCACATTTCATTCCACATCTCCCGTGGAAAGAAATCATAGTGTTACACTTGGTTGCACATGCGAAAAATGATGGAATAGTTGTGTAAAGAATGAAAAGAAGAGAGCTTGATAGAGAACTTCAAACATTTTCACATCAGCACACCTGGTTAATCACGGCTAAAGTGATTGTGGTTATTGGAATGTCAGTTTTGGAAAGTTACAGACACATTCATTTGCAGATGTCCATTGAAAAGGTGTTGGTTGGAGGATGTTTTCGGAAATCATTTAACCATCCAACAGGCAGTTCAGAAAGATATGTAACATGTTAATATGTTAAATATTAGCATGGTACATGTGCTCAAAAGGCTGCCAGTGGTACTGCAGCTGATTGATCTACTAAAATATTGATAAAATATTTAAATATCTATTAGCCTGAGACTATATGGACTTGGCACATGAGAAGTTTTATATTTATTTTATTTATTTTCTCAGCTGTTTCAGTCAGCTCTGTACTGTCAGCTGCAGTGCATCTCAGAACTTATGTCAGCATCCCCATTCGTCTTCAGTGGTCCATATTCTATCCACTGCATCAGTGGATGGCATATCAACCTCTGGGATCTTGATGTGTCTTCAACCCTCGCATTTTTTACAATCAGAGTCCTGGAGTGACCAGGGAGACTACCAACAACAGTTTTGCACGGCAGCTGGAGAAACAGCATAACACACTACAAGGATGTCTTCAGTTGAGTCCCTGCTCACCTCCTCAGTAACTGTCATTGTTGAATCACTGGCAGCACAGGACAGGAACAAACTATACTAGAAACATCAGTGGCCACGCTTCAACACCCTGCGTGTGAGGGTCAATAAAATCAATGCAGTCGCCATCGGAAGATCATGATCCACCTTTCTCATCCTGGGCACAGTCTATTTCACGCTCTGTCATTTTGAAGAAACACTGCCTGAGGTGAAAACACAACCGTACTAAAAAGTGTCACCATAATGGAAAACCGCACTACATTGTACAAGATCATTCTCGTAGAGTTTGCGCTGAAGATCTCACTATGTTAGGCTTTACGTTGGGACTGTTCAGAGCAGGAGGGGTTCTCTCAACTATCAGCTTTGTGTTTGTAAAAAGAAAAAAAAAAAAACCTGGCACACTTTTTTTTCTGACTCACTGTAACCACAGAGGCCACAGTCTGCCAGGTTCCAACAGTAAGGTTATTCTTTTGGTAAGAGGATAGCCGTCAGATTTTTAAGGGGTAGAAACACTGCAGATTGCGATGATTCCTGCTGATTAGTCAACATGTTCGATGACTTGGATCAGAAGTAAATATAACATGATATGAGTATGGGCATGCAAACACACACACACACAAACACACACACACACACACACACACACACACTCACAGGAAGGCTGTCAACTTGACAACACGTTGCAGCAATAACAGGAACTTGTCTTTCTGAATGTAATACCCTCTAGTACAAATGTCAAATAATAAGCTGAAGGTAAAATATTAAATGCAGGGTTGATATGTTGTTAGATAGTAGTAATTCAGTTTTGATTGTCTGTATTGCACACTACTGACTTGAATCTGCTCCTTTTTAAGGGATGACTCGTAGTCATTGTTCAAAAAGAACATACTCAGAAAGCATTGTGGTATGGTACAGTGGGCCTGCATAATTTTTTTTACCACTGCCACTTTCTCATTGTGTGGTAGCAGCCACATCCTGACTGCAAGTTGCAGATGATTTCTCTTCATGTGGAGGATCTGTCTAGAACAGTGTTCTGGGTGTCATTCTTGTTTGTAGCACTACATTGTCCAGTTTAGCAAACACTTCTGTTTGAGAGGGAATCACACAGGTGATTTAGAAGACTTGATTGTCTGATTAACGCTGTGCTGGTTGTAACTTTGTTTGTTACCCCAAAAATGGTTACAGTAGACCTTCCTCATGAATCATCATTTAAGGATTAGGCTGATGTTATTCTATATTTTTCTTATGTCAACAAATCCCATGAAAACACCAAAGCCACTGCTCAGTGCCAATCATTTGTTTAAATTTTTTCCCAACCTGTCTGTAGATGTAAATCTATAAAAACAGACTAATAATTTAGTTTATAAGTATTGGTTTAATATTTGAAAAAGGCTACATGATTTCCTTATACACCTGAGTACTGTTTTTGCAAATGTAATTCAAACAGTAGGAGATGCATCTGTTTGAGACGACTCTTAGCTATGGTTAAATATACATAGGGTGTTTTTGACAAAGCAGATGACACCATGCCATTAGTCAAATTTTTTAGTTTTTTGTATTTCTAACCACGCTTGTCATTAGTTTATGTCAGTAATTCATCTTAATCTGTTGTATCAGAAGCACATACTATCCTGTGTGTTTGAGTTTGGATTTATTCTTTTATTATGTTTTGTGGTTAAGTCAAAACACAGACAGGTATTGTGAAAGTTAATTTTTGTTTTTATTGCTTTCATACACATTTTTCAGAGTTAAGTACTTACTTTGCTTATGAGCAGAGGCAAACAAACCTACTTTTATACTGATGTCATCATGGTTCACATGTGTTGTACCAAGTACATGGGGGTTGTATTGGGTTGTATATGTTACAGTATGTTGATTAGGAGTAGTGTTTTTTGTTTTGGTTTTAGAGTTTTCTTGTAAAAAGTGGTAATGGATGTTTAATTCTTGTTTGTACTGATGACATTAACAACATACGGGACCATTGTTGTCACGGTTGCAATAGCCTAATAAACACATGGTTAAGCTAATGGAATAGTCATGGTTTAATTAGATTTAGCCAAAAAGAACTTGGTTATTTTTAGGAAAAGATCATGGTTAGGATTAAAATAATTACTTCATTAAGGTTGGATGACTTTCATTGTCATGGCTGCAATATCAAACATCTAGTGAACGCTGTGGGATGATCAAAGATAAGAAAAAAAACACTGGCTTTCATTTTCCTGTGGTCTCCTGTATAAAAATCCTATGTTCTGTTTACCAAACCCTTTGGTATATATAGCAACTTTGTTGCTCTAGATACTACATCACCTGACATCATCCTTTGTTCCCAACATAATTACTATGGCAGCTAAAGGTCGCCTAAAAATAAAAATAATAATAGATCACAATAAACTGCTTGCATGGACGACCTATGTGCTTATTTTTAATTTTTTTTATTTTTTACAGGATGACAGTCCCGATATATACCAATGCAAGTAAATTGTCATTTACCTGTTTTAGGTTTGACAGACTGAAACACCCCTACCTATGCTGATTTTTCAGTAGATTGAAGGGCCTTTTTAAGGCAGTTGTTGTTTGTCAGTCAGGAGGGTAGGTTGTCCATGTAGCTGTGTGCCTGTGATGTTGCATTAAGTTAATAGGAGTTGAGTTTTCCTAAGTTCAGATAACTAAGTTAGTTGGCTGCTTAGTTGTTGTCTTTCATTTTTTGTCATGTGATCAGCATATACTATGAATACTTTTTTCAATTCTTCAACCATATCTCTGAATCTGCAGTGTCTCCTCAGTGTGCTGTAGTGAGTAACAAGAAACAAGAAAGATAGGGAATATCACTAGACTTATATCCTTTAATCTAGTCCTATCATCACACTGGCAACCAAGCAGCAGTTGACAAAAATGACTTTTTTGTATATAAAATGCATCAGTTTTGCCACCAACAGTACCAGTTAGAAAACAAAGCCATTATAAATGAATTAGATTTTTCCAGATATGTTCTCCACAGGACCATGAGGTAGAGTGTACACTCACACATTTCCCTGAACAAGGTGGTATCACCAGGTGACTCATCATTTAGGGTTAGTCTAATCATTTCATTCTTTTAAACTGTGATGTTGTTATGTTTCCCCCCCACCCCCTCACACAAAAAATACACACACACTCCTACCTCCACCCAAACCTCGCCACCATGTTCTACTTTAAGAAGCTGCTGTCCTCTGTGCAATGAAAGCTCAAGTATTTGGCATTACTTTGCTTTGCTTCGTCTTAAACTGTTTAACATCTGTTTATGTGTCAGGTCAAACCTTATTTCTCTTTCACAGCCCTCTTAAGGAGGCCTTTTGTGTGAGTGTTGGGGTTGACCCTTCTTGCCTGATTCCTGCTCCTCAAGTCAGAGCTGAGCTGTTTACCATTCTTTACAGGAAGTTGAGCCTCAAGAAGCACAGAGGGTCTCACCTCCTAGCAGTGTGACTTATTCACAGTCTTACGGAAAACCTCACAATTTACAAATTGTAAGGTAAGCGCTTTAGAAAACACAACCAGAGAGCACTGAGCAGCTTCCCACCTTGCATTGAAAGAAGGGATGATGTGAGGGTCACAAACTTGCAGAGGTCCTTTGAGATACAGTATAGGATGAAAACAAACATGCTGACATATTATAAATATGTAATGGAAACTTGGCCTGTATTTTGACAGTGTTATAATGAGCATGTCTGTTTCGGATTGGTTTGCCAATTTTGCCTCTCATTGTCAGTGTGAGTTTTGATAGCTTTGATACTGTTAAGATAGGTGTTAACTGAAAAAGGACATTGTGCTTTATTCATTAATGCTTTGTCATGTGGTACTAAATTATCGTTTAAGTGACAGGAAGTGTATTTAGAAAATTATTCACAGCACAGTGACTTCCTCAAAATAACCATTAAGATTTCTATCAAGAAATGCATTTCTGTTATTGTACATTTCTGGTGAGTAGCATCTAGGTTACTGCAGAGGGTTTTGTGCTTTTTAAGCTGCTTCAGGATCAACAGATTGTTCATTTTAATGCTTTGTATTGAATAAAACATGAGGAAGTTACACTTTTCATCTTCACTTCCCACCTGCTACTGATGCTGTGGTTTTTTTTACACATAATAAGTGACGTCTTTGTCAATTGGTCAGTTCCAAGAAATTAAGACGTTTAGAAATGAATAAGAAGTGTTACTGATGTTTGTAGGCCTCAGTTTCCTTGTTGGCCCATTAACTTTCGTGAGTAATGTAACCCTTTGTGAAGTTACTTACTGTTTTTAACTTGCCATTTACTTATCTTACTACCTCTAGCAGGGACATATAATTAGTATCTTATGATAATTATGAGAATCTCGAGTATGCTGATATACATTTTTAAGTGTTTTGCCCTTGCAGGTGGCATGTTTATGTTCACAACATCCAGATGCAATTGTAACAGTTCGTTTTTTTGTTTTGAGAAGAATTTGATAATTGTTTTGAATTTATTATCACCTGAATATAAATTTTTGGTATTTTGTTTTGACATACTGACTATAATTAGTAATATGCTAACATTCTGGTACGGTGTGATCCTCTCTCTTTAAATTTGCAGAGTAGAAAAATTACAAGAACCCACATTCTTTAGAGACAACCCCTCTATTTGTTTATGGTTGTGAGGTTTAGCAGCAATGATCGGCAACGGTTAAACTGTGGTGGAAAAGCCCAGCCTATTGTCTGTCTTTGTCTGTGGAGGCTTAGGAGCACCTTTGCCCCACCAACGAAACATCATCCTAACCACTCTCATGCACAGCCCAGCTGTAAAAATAGATAGGAGAGATCGCCCTAGATATGCCCACACACAAATACACACATATAAGATGTAAGATTCACACATGTTCAGGCCTTGATGCGTGGCCTTTGTGGGGACAACCTCACTTACGTAGGGGAGAGGAATGAGACAAAGAGATATGAAACCACAAATAGTACATTTAACTGACACTGAGTCAAATCAGTGAACTGCCCTTTGCTCAGAGGTAACATTGTTTATAATTTCATTCCTTTTTTTATTTTACTTTCATCTGATGGTAGAACCGCAGTAGGTGCTTACATCCACCAGGTGGCATTAGATACATGAAGAAGGCAGAATAGTTATCTTGAAGTCTTTAAAAAAAAAAAAGTACTGCATAGCTTGACTAAATAATCCTACCCTCTACCCTAAAGTTGTAGATTAGTTTGAATAAAATCATGCATATAAAACATACTTTTAAATTCACCAGTGTTTTCTTTAGTAACTTATAAAATAAATCCCTGTTTTTTGAGAGCATATGAGCAAAGAAAACTGCTTTCATTTTTAAAATTTGGTTCAACATGTAATTTTAATCATTTAGTGTATAAATGATTCATTTTCCATAAAAGGCCAAGCTACGCTTTGTTTCTTCTTATTGTCCTCATAATTATGTACAAAAACACTGAAAAAATATATTATATTCCCTTGTGTATAAGATATTTTGTTTTATGCATTTGGAATCACACTGTTAACATGTGCATGGTCACTGGGCTCATTCAAACCAATTTCGTAACTGAGCAATCATAAACTAGACTGGAGGCCATGCTTTTTAAAATCTGTATTGTATAAATGTATTCATTTTAAAATCTAATTTAATGTAGGATAAAATATAAATAGGAAATTTAGATTACTGTATACATACAGAGTTTGTGTGAGAAAGAGAATAAAAAAAGAGGTGGAAAGTGAGAACTGGAGTGTTGGTGTTGGTCATGCAGGCCCATTGTGTATGCTACACTTCACTGCTTTGACATTCCTGTAAACCAATACCCCTTCAACAGTGTAAGAGCACTATTTCCCCAATGTAACAAAGACTTCCAGAGGTTATTTAGGTTGCTTCAAAAATTCATCAGTTAGTCTGTGTAGAATGTCTGTTTTCTGGTTTTTGGTAGTTTACTCCCAAATACTAAAAATGTTTCTGTTTTTACAGTTTATCATTGCAAAAAAAGGGATAAGCAAAATAGTGATTTGAAATGCCTATACTGTGCTGGCTCTGGTACCCCTCCTCCACTCCTCTTTCCCTCCTCAGGTAAGGTGCATGGGGAGTACAGTCTGTGATACCGGAGCCTTCACCTGGGAGAAAGAGAAAGGCGTAGCCGGGAATATGTTGCACCCGGATGAGGAAAAAGAGAAGGGGGGGTGTAAAACCGGTGTGCATTATGAAAAACAGCTGAAGAATGGTTATGAAAATATCCTTGGTAATCTTTAGCTGCTGTGGTCAGTGGAGCTTCATGATTGATGGCTCACCTATGTCACCTGGTTGCAAGTGCTTTACATTAGTCGGGAGCAGTAATGGCAAACAGAGCAGGTAAGTGCATGACAGTGTTGGTTATTTATTTGCTGCTACTCATATTTAATTTCTGCAACAAAGATATTATTAACAGCTTTACAAACGAGACTCATTAATAGTCAAAACATACTAATTTAATGTCGTCTCTGTGTTTATTAACCTGTTGACAGACGTGGTCTACTAATTACTTAGCAACAGGTAAAATATAGTGTGAGTGTCTCTAATGGCAGTTCTCGTGCTGATTGATCTGCCATGACTCCGTGTTTGAATTCTCGCAGGATCAATGGAGATGGCTGGATCTGAGCCTTCTCAGTGCTCTCTCAACAGGATTGATCAAACAGCTTCCAGCAGAGATTCATCCAGAGGAGTTGATACATTTCTCGGTATTTCATCATATAGAAAACAATCCCTGAGTTGCCTCAAATTCAGCTTTGTAATATTTTGTTTATGTAATAATGTGGTTAATAAAGGGTGGGTATGGTTTGTATAGTTATAACTGGCAGAGGAGTCTGCTCAGATCAGCAGTGATTTGTAACGTTTTGTCTGTTGTGCTAGTCTCATGAATGCATCGTAACATGGTCTAATGAGTTAAAAGACCCATAAATGTAACTTAGATGGGGGACAAAAGCAGGCTTTAACTCTATTTTCTCTCTCTTATGGGATTAACAGTAACCTACACAGTATCATTGCCAAGGAAGGTGTTGAAATGTTCAGTTCAGTATTTTTGATTTGAAATGAAGCATGCTATATCTTTTATATCCATTAACACAAAATCTCAGTGTTTTATCTAGCAACCTGCACACGCAGATTGAAGATTTCTTCTATAAGGGTTCACGTCTCTTCAGGAGATGCTATTAGAATCAATTTTACCTTCTCGAAGCACTGAATGGGGGGACATAGGAATCCCTTTGAGATATGGTTAAAATAATGCAATTGCATATTAACAACACACTGACAGAAGCAAACGCACACATATCCAATTGTTGTCTGCTGTTGAAAAAGATACATTAAATAATTTTGTGCAAATGGAGAGCTGGACTAAGAGTCTGACTAACATGTTTCTGGCAGGCCTCTCATGGGAGGTGAGGGCAAACAGCCGTCACTACCACAAACACAAACAGAAGAAATCCTTTTTATGCTTCCGCTGGGGGCGTTATGCAGTGAGTCAGACCCTCATGCGTTTCCTTTCTTCCACATGGTAACCTAACAGCTGTTGGCATGCTGATGAATTGAGAAACAGGTTAATATATTGATACATATGTTTCCCTTGTGCTTCCCTCTCACTCTCTGTTGCTCTTCTTGTTGGTTGTCAGGACAATGTGGTGCGCAGCTACAAGTACTCCCCCCTGACCTTCCTGCCCCTGACGCTGTTTGAACAGTTCCAGCGAGTGGCTAATCTCTACTTCCTTCTCATGGTGGTGTTGCAGGTCAGATGAAGGCTCTGTTGTTCTTTCTCACTCTGTCTATTCATGTTTATACTCTAGAAATTCCAACTTAGACTTGAGTACTTTTATGAGCTGAGCAGAAACCTTTACTGTCTCATATTAAAACTGTTCAAATGAGTATTGCATTGCAAGCATAAGCAAACAAAGTCATAGACCATCTGGATTGTAATAGAAAATATGATTTTTTTCTCACTGTACAGACAGACTGCAGTTGCAGGAATAATGCTGCCATGTCCCTAACATATAACCTGTTATTTTAGATTAAACCGACTTTATATCATGATGTGATACAAGCTAGAACAAGTATTCAAGGAACAAAGCCTTTTCCACTGCAAGGAAACAACATTAAAAAGACAATGACACCAGAACGCCTTAAAAAAAAAAAAAAAACAGTTGCATACGAAAACCATCCATAGGGTAACAACAGCCAAAAGGAAAAGAGTAAGAAAAAATATATGGTGGAAACATGACAGAACAGTATAATGTGAACAAATAGGTTCAATGCAAGTCTATAAAAATGTGTTTTAGGGCCTGATTTAAAGAGTGAGACAGTGTCAGCAGACCAGAAAGTTACTGGAAGACTGGAAGCTAGTACAGCAACAGTTCAATCACCCACTGACTTTTACGTGGACTCTAACCAAGCAGATCTAAGAGGCCCTTTGCAACAGGAAGAAGTTAAAGTACGTTGATGTACTACTGGTCATTTTAAGCCTTGTAAATAATGAGCAGGATAAATGGATTATAGAATAAACTATCTGTGATAAAGTCTGCTAAGATAAAAAGTTTTCACTAAATATCCTGTCCTTTTTTTTTTTTTTTTTAAAGGAGTTTAGACAAGCAAGAGTTGCTTATCCACATCTTAGAGTAGCTCACTGTGCAGTTGCCGCCCCAGGGCATCTTCTTGAAGGGAAAATGGTCTTAACCCAGTAAATTTCTTCCATCGGATGATTTCTCCATCTTGCCCTAATCTCATAACCCTAACATCATGGAATCCTCTGTTAAGAGATTACATTGGCCTATTTGAGCAAACATGCATTCATTTGATTAAGTTTGACAAAATATTCCTACATTTTTCCTAAATTTAATTAATCTCACCATCTTTTTACTAGAGTTTTGAATCTATTATTTTGTTTATCCTAGTTATAATTACTTGTGTAACCACTTTGTGTGGGTAAATGGTTTCTACATTGTGTGTGATTACATTTCCACTTCCCTCTGTGTGTATCCATGCTTACATGTGATCTACAGTGTGTCCCTGCCATCTCATCCATACCCTGGTACGTCACTATCATCCCGCTGCTCATGGTAATTTCTGTGAGAGGACTGAAAGATCTCGGCAACGACATGGTGAGAACACCACTCACCCCCTCGTGCCCCCTCTGTCAGCCAGGGGGAGTCTGGGAGGGGTAATATCCCTAAGCGGTGAAAGCACATGCCCCCACACAAACGCATGATCTAAAAAAAACACAAATATACGACTGGCATCACGGATGCATTTATGCACGTGGCACTTAAGCATGTACACACTCTTTTCTCTCCTTCATTGTCCCCATTGACTCCTTGTCCTCTCCTCATTGACAAAACCAGTCATCCCAGTAGCATTAATTTTCTCTCCTATCATTAAAGCTTTTCCTTTTAAATGCAGGCGTGATGTTTTGCATGGCGAATTCTCTGGTTAAGTGCATCCCTGAGTTACGGTCGTTAACAGCTCTGGGTGAAACGTTTGCTTGACCCCTCTCTATTGACTAATCATTTAGTGGAGGGTGTAAATCTCCCAGCTGGTGTCACTGTAGAGCCCTATAATGGCGTTTCTCCTTTCTCCTTTCTCCTATTCAACCTTTCATGGCCACCCTCACTCCCCCTCACACGCTCCTCGTCCATCACTCTTTTCCTCCATCCTTGTCCTGCTTCTCAATCCATCTCTTTTCTCACCACTCTGATGCTCCTTTTCGGTCTGTTTTTTTTCTCTCTCTCTCCATCTCTGGTGCAGGCGAGGAGACGCAGTGATTCTGAGATTAACTCCCGACCCTGTGACGTCCTCATCTCCCAAAGGTGAGGACAAAGACAGTGGGTTATTCTCTCTGGACTCAGTGCAGTTCCCATTAGAAACTGCCCTCTAACGAAGCTCTAATGAAGTGGGAATGAGTGAATCCCAAGATGGTTCCTTTGAGTTTTAGAGCAGGCCAAAAACACAAAGTATTCTCCACAGTATTCTTATATGTCAGATGCTGTGTTTTCTCCTATGGATCAATTGACTAATACAAAGAATAATTTGTACACTGAACCACAAAGTGTTGAAATTGTATGAGATTTGCAGTCAAGAAAAAGGAACAGTGCATTGTTTTTTAACATCTACAGATATAATTTAAGTTGAACGGCCCTCCAGACATGTTTTTCAAATATACACTACTGGTATATTTAAAAATATTTAATTAAAGGGTTTACCTATAGATTGGAAAGAAGCGTGTATGTGTTTCTGAACTTGTCATTACCGAACACTTAAGCCTGTTTTGCTCCTGTCTTAACTTTCTTGAGATATACTTTAACCATTGTGTATTGTGAGTCCATGTATCAATTAATGAATCAATTAACAATATTTTTGGAAAATTTTATTCCTGCTAATATTTCCAAAAAATTGCTGGGTGCGCTTTCTTGGATCTCTGATTAAGTCCTTAATATGAAATCGACCAAATTGTAAACTTTGATTCGTCACATATCATATGTAGTGCTTCCGCTTGTAGTGCATATTTGCAAGAAAGACATTTTTTGCATTTTAGATATGCCCATTTGTCCTCTGTGTTAGTTTTCACAGAGCACAGTGGAAGGACCTGTGTGTGGGAGACATACTGCGGATCCACAAAGATCAAGTCATCCCTGTGAGATACTCAAGCAATAACAAAGCAAAGTTGTTTTGATGAAAACAGAATGTCTGATTAATCATTGTTGTGCAAGTAGAATATGATGGCAGGAATTACTTGTTAGCCTAAACCATAGATAGCAGTTGAATTTAGAAATATTTGACTGTTTGTATTCCCAATAAATTTCAACTTAGCCTGCTCTCTGTCTTTTTTTAAAATATATATATATTTTCTCTCCTTTTACACAGGCCGACCTTCTCCTCCTGTGTAGTTCAGAGCCTCACAGTTTGTGTTATGTGGAGACAGCAGATATCGATGGGTAAGAACAACGGTTACAGTTAAAAACTGTATGACTGTTTATTATTTGATTTGTTGTAGAATCTTTCTAAACTACATACATGATTGTTATTTTAATTTTATGAGGATTGTATAAGTAGCGGTAGTATTAGCATTAGTAGCATTTAGGCATTTTTTATGCAATTTATAATAAAGCAAGAAAAAAAATTGGTACCCCAACATTTAAACTATGAATATAGTGTGAAAACATATATCATAGTAAAAGTTAATACACAGTTAATTATTAAGAAGTGATTTTATAGGTGAGGTTGATGTTAAAGGCCCAAGCTCTTCAACTTCTATAGTTCTTGGGCCTTGATGACAAAATCTTGGTGACCTTTTAAACTCTCAGATCCTTTATACACTGTGGAACAGCCAGATAGGCCCCGCCAGCACATCTGAGGCTTTGTAAGGGCACACAGAGGGGTAAAGGGCATACAATACATTTTGGGTAAGATTCTGCACATTATACCTGTGCTTTTAAAATGATCGGTATAACCTCAAAAGCAGCTCCACATATGTGAAAAAAGTGATCAGTGAAAGAATGATATCAATTTGTGCCATGAAAAGTTGTCTTTTTGCTAGTACTTTAAATCCTGGTCTGCTTTAAGAAAGTGTTACAGATGTTAATGAGTCTTTTTTGTGTATTGCATAGTAAAGACAGTTATATGAGACTACCTTAAGAATTAAGATAGATTAAGTTTAATTAAGAATTCAAGATTATTTACATAATTATTTACTTTCCCCTTGACTTCTTAACCACTATGTCTGTTTTATGGTTCAGCTCTTTAGTGTTGACTGTGAATTGAAGGATCAACAGAGAAAACATGACATGTTATTTCTGCATACAGAGAGGCCAACCTCAAGTACCGGCAGGCGCTGAGTGCTACACATGCTGAGCTGACCTCTCACCCGTCAGAGGTGACCCTTGCTGCCTTTGACGGTAGGGGCTTCTATTCAGACTGGAGATTCCAAATGTACTCATTTTAAAGAAGAGAAAAAATTGCATCGTCCCGCTCTTGTTGGTCCCACCCAACCTCTCATTTTACAGGTGTTGTGCTCTGTGAGGAACCCAACAATCGCCTGTACACCTTCAGAGGCCAGCTGCACTGGCAAGGAGAGTGTCATCCGCTAGACAACGAGCACATCCTCCTGAGGGGAACGGTCCTACGCAACACAGAGTTTGCTTATGGCTTGGCCATATACACTGGTACATGTAGAACTATTTATTCAGTTTCAAAAGGGGATATCAACACAGATTTCTCCGGAATTTCTGTGCTTTAGAAATTATAGAGAGGGGTAGGATGATACAGTTTATGCTCATAAAATGGGTACAAGCCACTCTCAATCTTGCCTGTTGAGTTTAAGACTACGAAACTGGGGAAAATAGGAAGAAAAGAAGCCCTGATAAATGACAGCATGAGGGGTGTATAATAAAAAAGATAAGACTGTAGCAAAATGTTCTGTAAGCAGACCACCTATCCTCACTTCATCCTCTACTGTGGCCTACACTAGCGTCAATGACAAATTTTATTATGTGGAACACATTATATTGCTAATTATGGACAGTACTTAACTCTTGCAGAAGTGGGTCTGCTAACGTCCGGAAGATTACAGGCTCCTCCTGTCTTTTAAGTGATCATTGATCGGATACAACTGAACCAGGCAGAGGTGTCATGGATCTCGTGGCTATGACCCTTTCAGTTCTGGTAAAACAGATCAATAGATCAAATTCTCCCAGAGATGGGTTTTACACCATTCATCTGTTCATATGACCCAGGTTTAGCCTGATTATAACTCTTAACCCTCCACACACACACTTAACATAGCCTTCTTTAAATTAAGCGTGATCAAGTTTGACGTATTATTGTCGGCGTAGGGCTGAGTTTTAATCGGTTTTCTGTCCTTGAACATGTTACACAAATTCTCAGTTTTGTCATTTTTCCACACTCAGCTCATTGTCTTTCAGCAGTCTATCTGAGATTGAGACAACACCACTGGAAAACATAATGTGATGCATTATTGATCCCTGCAAGGGAAATTCTCTCTTCCCCCTGACCTCTCGGCAGCGGGGTCAGACACCACCAGAGCTGGTAGGGATTTAGTATCTTGCTCAAGGGCACATCAGTAGATGCTTGCTGACACGAGGGCTCGAACTCTCACCCTCTGGCTGCAGGATGGTCTCCCAACTCACTTGGCCTGGCCGCTGCAGCGATAGCATCTAATAGCAGTCTGTTCTGTACCAGGCGCGGACACTAAGATCCTGAGGAACTGTGGGAAACTGAGAGTGAAGACGACAAAAACTGAAAAAGTTTTGAACAGAGTGGTCATCGGGGTGAGTGGGTGAAGGGCAGGGGGATGACAACCATGAGGCATTTTGTTGAGTAAATATGACTGTGTTTTTCTATATTCTGGATCTCCAGATAGTCCTATCCATCCTGCTGGTAGCTCTGCTTCTTGCCATTGGCGGTGGCGTGTTTTCGAGTCAGGTCATGAGCCAGAGAGGGATTCTGTCTGCTCTGGTGGTTAACGGCAATTCAGTCTACACCGGGTTCCTCATCTTCTGGAGCTACATCATCCTGCTCAGCCCAGCCATGCCCATGGCCCTCTACATCTCGTTAGATACATCTACAATACTGCCCTCTCTAACAAACATGTACTAAGCACACTGGTGTTTGTGTGTATGAAGTCTTACTGTGTATGTGTCCTCCGTGCATGTGTGTCCCCAGGTTTGAGCTGATCCACACGGTCCACAGCCTTTTTATTGGCTGGGATATAGAGATGTATTGGCAGCAGGCAGACAGAGCGGCCCAGGCCAGGAATACCTCACTGAACGAGGAGCTTGGCCAAGTGGGATACCTGCTGAGTGACAAGACAGGGACACTAACTCAGAACTGTTTGCTCCTCAGGCAGTGCTGCATAGCTGGCGAGATTTATGGTAACAAAAAAAAAGAAAAAAACACTCGTTCTATTTCACATTAAAAAACTGAAACTCTCTCATAATTCACTGCTCGGTGATATGAAGTTAATTTTTTCTGTGTTATATTTTAATTTTCCTACTTAGAAGAAAACACCAATCCATAGCCAACACAAAAAAGTATTTATCCGGTCTCACACTGCACAGGCTATTAAAATTTCAACCCCTCAGACTTTTAAGCAGCCTCACCCTCTAATAAAAAACAAAATCACATTTTTCTCCTGTTTCTCCTTCTCTCATAGTTTAAATAAGCATTAGCAACAAGATGCACATCAAGTTATGAATATAACATGCCCTAAAAATGCCTTTTTATGGGACTTTATGCAACTTTAATCAACATGTTGACTTTAATTGTAAAGATAAGACAGATAACACCAGTCTTACCCTTCCTGTTTTGTAAAAATCTTCAAATTAGAAACTTATCAACGGGCCATTGTCAAGTAACCTTTTTCAGTTCAATAGAAAAAAGTGCTGTAAAATTGCTTAATACAGATTGAAATCCTGATAGCAGGACAAAGATGTAAAAAGAGGAAAGAAGTTTAGCACCTTTCTCCATCCGTAGATGAAAGAGAGATCATTCATTATGATTATAACAAAAGTTTGAAAGCGCTTTTTAATGTCCATTTTTCAGAATTACACATTTGTGATGGCAATAGGACATTTTTCATATTTTTGTTCACTCAAGAGTGTTTGTTTGGAATCTGATTTTCCAACAGTCCAATCTGTCTCCAAGAATGTGTGAAGTTTACAGACTGTATCCTGTCTAATCAACATGGTCATTTGTATGACTTAAGGAAACAGAAGTTGATAATGAGCAGTTAGTAAAGTGTCTTCACTGGCTTACAAGGGAACAAAGATCCCTCTGGGGAAGCAAATTCATTCCTCAAGAGGGAGACAACAGGAGACACCTAACGTGCTCATATTCAACAGCCATGAGTCCATCTAATAAATATTTAACACCAGCTCTGCCCACAGAAGACAAACCATAATTGAAATTTTGCCGGAACCACATCAACCTTATGTCATGTGTCTGAGCCATTTCCTGCTTCAGACCCTATTTATTTATTTATTTATCTATCTGTTTATTTATTTATTCATTTATTTTTTATGTGATTTCAATTTTTTTTTTGCAAATTCCTTAAATATAATAATTTTTCTACTTTCACAGGCGATGCATCAGTCAGGGCAGAGGACATAGAGGTACCCTATAATTGCACTTTATTTCGCTTCTTTGAACTCTATTTTTTTCTTACTCTACCTCCTCCTTATGTATTACATACCCTATTTCAAGTTATTATCCAGTCTTCTCTCAGGGTTAATCTTTTCATGTCTATACGCCCATTTGTACATCATCATTTCTGCTGCCATCAGCATTAGCTATATATGTATGCAAAACTGTATAATGTCAATGCACAGTAACTTTTAGTGTGCCATCGTTCTCTGTCTATGCGTGCAGCCCATGGACTTAAGCTGGAATCCGTTCTCCCGCGGTGGCCTGTCCATGTCAGCTCCCAGCCTGGTGGAGAAGCTCAGAGGACAGCAGTGTCCGCTCAGCAAACAGTTCCTCACAGCTCTCTCTCTCTGTCACACTGTCATGGCAGAGTGGAAGGAAAGTGAGCTTGTGTGTGGTGTGTGTGTGTGTGTGTGTGTGTGTGTGTGTGTGTGTGTGTGTGTGTGTTATTGTGTGAGATTATCCCTATTGTTCATGATTCAGACCACAGTGAGTTGTCATCCTTCAGCTGATAAAAATGTCAAACCTCAGTTGATAGCTGACAGATCTGACCTGTTATTTGATGCAATCTCGACATCTGAGTCTTGTCTTTTTGTATTACACTGACTGACCTGATGAAGGTGCTACAATTAAAGGTCAAGATTATGTAATTCACTTGTATATGTAATCACAGACAGCAGTTGTCCAGTGTTACCGAAACTTAAAAGGAAGATGCATTTTGTCACAGTTATTTTTCTACCACTGGTACGAATCTGATATAATAACATGTAAGATAAGGTTACCTAAGGTTACAACTGACCATTCCTGGAAGAAAAGTGTTGACTTGCAACTTGTGTGCTGACCACAATCCTCCAGAGGCTCCAGTGTACCAGGCCACATCGCCAGATGAGGAGGCTCTTGTCGGCGCTGCCAGGGAGCTGGGCTGGGTCTTCCTTTCTAGGACAAGAGACATTATCATTGTCTCTGAGCTGGGTGTTACTCGACAATATCAGCTGCTGGCACTGCTGGACTTTACCAGCAATAGGAGACGCATGTCTGTACTGGGTAAGAGTAGCCCTCCAAATACACACTGACCTTACAATGTCTTTTATAATTGCATATACACCAAGTTCTCACATAACACCCTCTTTTTTTAATAAAGTCATCTGTTTTGGTTTTGTGTTGTTTTCCAGTGCGGGAGCCTGAGGGTGAGTTAAAGCTGTACTGTAAAGGGGCGGACATAGTGATCCTGGAGAGACTGCAGAAGGACTTTCCATATCAGGAAAGGACTGAAAGAGCACTTGAGGTGAATTACAGTTTCTACTGAACCAGTAGTGTGCACTGTACAGTACACCTACTGAGCCTACCTTTTATATGGCAAATTTTAAAGATGTTTTGGTTTCCGTTGTAGTATTAACCAGTTCAACATGACATATGTGAAACCGCAGCCGAGAAATAGTCCTGCACACAACAGTGCAGTGTACAATTTTTAAGAGTTTAGCAAAGCTGGATTTGGTTAAGTTTGGACGGGGCCGTGCTAGCTGATTTCCCTGTCTCCAGTCTTTATGCTGAGCTAAGCTAAGCGGCTGCTGGCTTTAGCTTCACATACAATAAAGACATATTTCCCCAAATGTCCACAATCCTTTAAGAGCAGTAAAAAAAAAACCATCACATTTTGCATGATGACTCAAATGCTGTGAAATCATTTATAAGGTTTCTTCATCTTCATCATTTGTATGAGTCCGAATGAACATACAATATCTTCCATCATGGTTATCAACTGTCTGGTCACTGTTTTGAGGATTGTTAAGGGTCCATTAAAAGTTCTTGATCAATGATGGGTAAAGTTCTCGAGAAAGGAATAGGCCGGTCATTTCCAATTTAATCCTACGGAGGCTAGTTGGGGCATGCATGCAGGACTCAAATGTTTGTCTCATGTTTTCTCTGTCGATCCTTCAATTCTGCCTGAAAGATCACTCAGTAAATAATGTGTAGCCTATCAAATAACGTGTTAACTTATCTTCTGTCAGCTGTTTGCTCAGGCCTGTCTGAGGACTTTGTGTGTTGCGGTTCGATCTGTTCCTGAGGCATCATGGGAGCAGTGGAGTAAAGCTCTGGCCCAGTCTGCTACCATGGCAACCTGTGACCGTGATGCACTGCTGGATAAGCTATATGATCAGATGGAGAGAGAGCTGCAGGTGGGCTACTCTTAAGTGTGATTTAGTATGTTTATTGTCAGTCCTCCATTTAGAGTGGTATAGATAATCATTGACACAGCAAGTAACCCTCTTAAATCAGGTTTGAGCTTAAGGATTTTTGTCCTCTGTATGTTTCCCTAAGTTAAGTTTCATACGTGTAGAGCAAAAAGTTGTGAGCATGTTGTGCATTTTTCATGCTATGAGGTTGAATATCACCCATATCACCTCGCTGTCTCCTTTTTTTTTTTTTTTAATAAATGTGTTATTGTGCAATAAAGCCAGTATCCTGTAAGACAGTTGAAAACATGTTTTGTAGCTTCTGGGGGTGACAGCTATAGAGGACCGGCTACAGGAGGGTGTTCCTGAGACTATTGCGTTGCTTCAACAGGCTGGGCTTAAAGTATGGGTACTGACTGGGGACAAAAAAGGTATTGTGACATACTATAGTGGGGGAGGTGCACCATTTTAAATGCTGTGCTGAAGTTTCATGAAAATAAAGTCTCACCATGGTTTCTGTCCTTTCTCCTCATAGAGACCGCAGTGAATATTGGATATTCTTGCAAACTACTGGATCCTGATACCAGATTATTGGAATGGCAAGAGCTGAGGTTGCAGTGATAAAAATACACAAACACACACATGCACATGCTCAAACCATCTCATTGATCTTTGTGTGTTTGCCCCTACAGACAGATACTCCAGGCCCAAGACCCAGGGGTCAGTTTCTTCAAGGCTAGACAGACAGAGCTGTGGGCTGTAGACATGGAGACGGCTAGAGCAAAGACTGCTGTGGTCCTCACTGGACCTGAGCTGGTAAACACTGGACCATACAGTAAATAGGTTACTTATAAAGTTTTCAAATGGCCCAAATAGCTGTTGTCATATAGTCTGCAAATGACTCATGAAAAATTGTGTTGTTTAAGTCAGAGACTGTGGGAGAGGTCAGTTTGAAAGCAAAAATGCACACCTCTACTACTGTTAACATTGGAACAGGGTATCGGGCATAAAGCACAAATTTTTAGGCATTTTTTTTTATTCTAAAAATATATTTCCACACAAGATGCATTAAAAGCCATGATTGTTTTTTACTGAATAAGAACACAAAAGTTTCTGCCAAAGTTGGAGCAGTTTTCTGTGTTTTCACGTATGAGATTTATGTCTGTGCCTCTTTCTCTGTGTGTTTGAAGTGCGGGGATCAACTGGAGGAAGGTGATGTAACATACTCCGTGCACCAATCTGGGTTTAGCAACTTTTGAATCAAATCTGATGACCTTTTTGTGGTAGTTATTTTTTCAGGTCACTGTCAGTCCAATCTTATACAGCCACAGTCACACAGCCTTACAGAAGGAAAGATTCTGAGCGTTACACTTTTAATCAATAATTTTCAAGACCATCTGAAACCCAAAAGCGAAAATGGCAACCCCTCTGAATGTCTATTACAAGGTAGAACCATTTGTTAAAAATATACTTTAAACTGAGCTGTTTGATGCCAATGTACCTCAGGCAGAGTTTGATCAGAGACCAGAATGGGGGGCCACGTTCATGAGACTGGCGGAACAATGCCAGTCGGTGATATGCTGCCGTGTAACACCTGGACAGAAGGCTGACATCGTCACGTTGCTCAGGAAACACTCCAGCTCAGTCACCATGTCCATCGGGGACGGTGCCAATGATGTAAACATGATCAAGAGTAAGTTAGGTGACTTGGAAAGATGACTGAGAAAACCAACTGATCCACGTTTATGTTTTTACCTTTTTTCTTCCTCTTCTTCGATCCCTGTCTTTTCTTATTGTTATCCATCAGCGGCTCATGTTGGTGTGGGACTGGCAGGAGTGGAGGGAGGTCAGGCGGTGCAGAATGCAGACTTTGCATTGTCCCAGTTCAGGTTTCTGCAGAGGCTGCTACTGATCCATGGGCGCTGGTCATACAGGCGCATTTGCCTCTTCCTACACTACTTCCTGTTTAAGACCTGTGGCTTTGCTCTCGTGCACATATGGTTTGGTTTCTTCAGTGGCTTCACTGCTCAGGTTAGACACATGTGGAGTAAATGCAAAGACGTGAAGCCTTAAAGTCACGTAATGAATTGAAGTTAAATGCTTGCTTAAATGCTTGCTTTTATTCCACTGTCTGTTCCTCTTTTGCAGTCTCTGTATGAGACATGGTTCATCGCTCTCTACACAGTCTTCTACACAGCATCCCCAGTTATTTTTGTGGCATTCTTTGAGCAGGTGAGATGGAGGTTTTTATTGACTGATGATCAGACAAAGATTTCTGTCATAAAACTTCAGCCTGCCTCTTTGTGTCGTAGGATGTGAATGCAGAAAGCAGCCTGAAATGGCCGGAGCTGTACAAGTCCGGTCAGAGACAGGAGCTCTCCAGCCCTCTGATGCTTTGCTTGACGCTCCTTTATGCTGTTTACACTTCGCTTGTTCTCTTCTTCATCCCGTTTGGAGTTTTCTACAACACGGCCTTTGACTACCAGACCATGGCAATCACTGTCGCCATGGCAGCCACATTTACTGCCACAGTGGAGGTCAGGGTTAAACTTTTCATTTACAAGAATCACAGAGGATATAACATCATTTCATTAACAAGGAATATTACATTTTAATTGTTTTAATTGTTTAAAATGAAGTTTGCATTTGCTTTAATATAAAAGCATCTATAACATCACATGATCATATCCTCTAATTACAGTGTTTTTGTTTGACTGTCAGATTATGATGCTGACCAGATACTGGACGAAGTTTAATATCGCAGCTGTTTGTGTCTCTGTGTTGCTGTTCTTCATCTGTACCAGGATCACCCACAGCAACCGTCTGTTTCAGACATCACCCAGCAACTATTACTTTCTCGGTACACTTCTCTACTCATTGTAGGTCTGCTCTTTATTCATTTCTGCTCCCTGAGTAACGGTGCTCCTGGCCGTGGATCCTGGCATTTAAACATCCCATTACTGCAGGAGCCGCAGGATTTGATTCAAATAGCAACAAACAATATCAAAAGAACATTGATAAAAACAAACACAGCATGAAATGTCCATTTCAATGATTATTTAATGCTGTTTATGCTATGTTCTTTTGATCTTATGAGGTGAAGAATCTGTCATCGTGTCAGCGAACAGGTTTGATTGCTCTATGTGTTCTGTGTGTTCTTTTTCATCAGGTGTGTCTGATAAGGCCTTCATTGATCCAGTTGTGTGGCTCACAGCTCTGCTCACTGCCTGGACAGCTGTTTTGCCTTCAGTGACTGCCCGTGCCCTCAAAGTCATCCTTACCATCCATGACACGCACAAGGTGAGACAAACTCACAACTTAAAAAGTGAACTGAGATAGCAAGAAAAAGTTTACAAAGGTGTAGTTCACCTGGATTTTATTTAATAATTTACATTGAAAGTTGTGAGATATATAAAAGAATACTCCAAAATTCCAGGCACGTTTACAGTTCTATAGAATGGCTCCAGACAACCTGCTGCCACCTCACGCAGGTGTTATCAATAGTTACCTAATATTTTCAGCATTTTTCTCAGTGATAATTCTCGGATTGAGTACATCCTAGTAGCTTTCTGATGAAACCGTGCCTGCTGCTATAGGATGCTGTTGACATGGATCTTTAAAAAAGAGATTATGTACCAGGCCTTATGAATTTTTTTTCTTTTTTCTCTATCTTAGATAGGGTGAGTTATTTCCCATACACCAAGATATTGAGGCTCGATTTCCTTATGTATAAACATTCATAATTGGTAAAAATGGTCACTGACTGTCGCTGTCACCTGGCTGTGATGTAGGTTCACAGCGTGTCCAATCAACCGGAAGAGCTGAGGTCAAACTTCGGAAGAAGAACCTCTCTTCGCCATTCGTCTTATGCTCTCTCTCAGGGAGCCTGGTCTGGACGCCTGATCACCTCTGGGACCTGCATCCACAGCACAGCACCGCAGGTGACTGCGAGTAGTAACCCCCCTGACTTACAAAGCCAAATTCACAGGAAGGACAATAATAGTGCCCCAAATGGCACATGAATAATGACTGAGCTTTGAATGGGAAAATATGGGAAAATCTATTCATAGATGGATTCTGCAGCATAGAATTTCTTTGCGGGCAACTCTTAGTGGAGCCAGCACTCTTTTGTATGGCTGAATTTTTCCAACGGTGTAAATAATATAATATACAAAACACATTATGTACCACAGTTTACAGTTTATGACAGTTTACCACTGTATGAATATCTCTACTCTTTGTTGTATAAGACGTTTTAGGTAAAAATCGAATTTCCATCTGCCAGGGTCACGGGGAAATTCTGTTCAAAGATCAAACCAAACACAATAAACTGACATCACTGCTTTGTTTTACAATTGTTTTATTTGTTAATTTATTTCAAAACACGCAATTTTACCCATATTATCCTTTTAAGTTTTTATTTTCTGCAACAGTTATTACTCAGATTTTTTTCCTTCTCAAAAGTCTCAACTAGAGTGAAACTAAAAGTCCTCCACAGGCTCTCCGGCTTCTGCAGTGGGAGGAGGGAAAAGAGGCTTTCTGACAATGCGTCATGAGTGGGCATATCCCTCGTTTCTGTGTGACTGGAGCTATGTGTGAGGGAGTATGTGTATGCTATGTGTGTATGTATGTATGTGTTTTAAGTGCAATAGGTGGAATGTCCACATGGCCGGTAAATCACAGGACCCGTAGAGCAGCCCAGAGAGCTAAACATTGTCTTCTAGGTTTGGTAGCCCGATTGTCATACCTCTGATTTCATCTTTGGTTTCAACAAACACTGTCAAAAGGCAGACTCACCCCCTCCATCATGTGCCTGTGTCTGTTTGTGTGTTTGTCCGTCTGTCCGAGTGCAATATAAGCCACCATCTCCAGACGATTTTGTAAACTTAAGTAAATTACAATGAAAGTGTCTTTGCATTGATTGTGGCCCTTCCTTGGCTCTGGGAACAAAGACAATCAAACATTGTAGAACAATGGAGCCATGAATAAGGAGGATCAGCTTGCAAACATCAACATGGACTCCATTTTCATGTCAGTGGCAGTTTGGGGCATTCATGTAAAGCTGTACGACATCAGTCTAGTGAAACATGGGGCTGCTGTAGTGCTCCTCTTCCCCCAGCCACTCTCTACTATACCCTGAGTGACCGGGGTTTCTCTGCCTGCTCTGGGTTCACGGAAAGGGGGGTGGAGGGTAGGCTGGGTGCAGGGGAAGGGGTCATGGAGGTCAAAGTATGATAGTGTGAATGCCAAGGAGAAGTGTGGGGGGTTGAGGGTTGTACACTCTGACCCAGCAGCAACGATTAGGATTGGGGGGGTCAGGTGTTTGCATAGTTCTCTGTGCAAAAGCCACCAACCGGAGCCATTTTTATTCCTCGCGGCTGGTTACATCATCATTAGATTAGCAGGAAATCATGGCGGGCGATGGGAAATATGGTCTTTGCACCACAGCTTTTTCTTTCTTTTCTTTTTTTTTGTACTCTGGCATTGCTCTACATGCCGGCAGGAGGGGGATGAAAAGTGACAGGGGATGAGGAGGGATTGAATTTGAAATTAGTTTAATTTTTGGAGTGATGTGTATCATGTCAGGCTTGAACCTTGCAGTCAGATCTGGCTGTGATGAGGTGGAGGGTGGATGTGTCGGAGGGCGAGGGGTGGCGGGGGCAGTCATTTGGCAGTCGGGCACTACAGCTCGTCAGAATTCAGACAACCTCTTTTCCCTTGATTTGGTTCTTCCATCCTGTCCTTGCTCCTTCCCACTGGCCTGCCCTCTCTCTACCTTTTTTCTCGTTTTGAAACTGATTGTCTTCTACCATCACAAAGACACTTGGTTCTGATTGATTAACAGGTAACAGAAGAGGGAGAGCACAGTGTGACTGGGGGTGTCTACATCAGCCCCACTGGCAACCTGCTCGATCCCACAATGAAATGACATACATATAAGCTGTTTGACAGTAAATGCTGACAGCATTTCTGGTGGGATGATCAGTTGCCAAATGGTACTGTGGTTGGTTGGTCGGTCAGTCAGTAAGAAATGGTTTCAGATTTTCGCATGACAAATATTGCAACCCATAGTAAAGGAACATAAAAAAGAAAACACTTCGTTTTCCACACAGGTACAGATGAACACACATACACAGATTGAATAAAAGCATGTAGACAGACATACAGGTATATTCAAGGCCACTCGGGCCTGCGTGTGTCCCTCTGATTAACTCCAAGTAAACAGCCTGTCTTTGGAAAAGCAAGACACACATTTCAGGACCCGAGTAAGGACCACAAGCTGAGGAATGAAGATTGAATGCTATTGATTGGGAGGAGAGGAGTTTGACCTCCCCCAGCACACACTGCCCCCTACTGTCTGGATTTATATACATCAAAGAAACATGGGGAAAAGGGGAAGGGTTGCAACAACACATGCACACAACCAGTGAATCCGACAGTGACGGAAAATCTAAAAACAAGGACCCCTCCAATGCTTAAAACCCAAATCCTCCCACCCTTTTTTTTCTTTTGTTTAGATAACCAAAATATCCCCCACCCCTTTCTCCACCCACTCCCAAGTCTTTCCATCCTCCTCCTCTCCCCACAAAATCACAGGTCATTCCTGTTGGTTTCTATACAGTTATACAATATCCATGCACAAAAGAAAAAAGCACACCTTCTTTTCAATAGGAGGTGCTGGTCTTTAATATTCTAAGAACATCAGGAGCACTTGAACACACCCAGGAACCTTCAAAAGTAACTGTGAAATTGTATTTTTTTTTTAGAGAAAAGACAACTTAAAGGCAGAAGAAAGCTAACAATGAGTAAAAGGTTATTCCTCCTTTGGTTTAACATCAAATTTTTGGTGTAAAATTCAGCCCGAATCATATTTTTGTCATTTCTTTTTCTTTTGTTTTTTTTTGTTTTTTTTTCTTTAAAATGTACTCGCCTATGAAAGAGCTTTGAACTAAACATCTAGTATGAGTAGCTCTTGCCCCTCTCTCTCTATTCTAGCCTCCTCTTCTGTCTCTTCTTTTCTCATGTAACCCTCCACAGAAACATTCACAATGTCTTTTCCTTTATGAAAACAGTAAGTACATGCCGTAGCAAAAACAAACAAGAGAACTTACGAGAAAAATGAGCAAACAAATAAAAGGAATTTAACAGTATAAAGCTTCAAGTCACAAGTTCCAAAACTAACTATCATAGTATCATAGTTTCATAATCATTGTTATCATTAGCAGTATCATTTTCAGTTTAAATTACATAAAGTTTACATGAAAGGTTTTTGAGGTATTTCAGAATTAATTGTCAACACACGCCTACCGAGTCTTAGCACTAGCCAGGGGGAGAGGTCAACTGGACAGACAAGGTGGAGGGAGGAGAGAATTTGTGTCTATGAACTGTCAGTGAGTCTTCCACACTTTTCTAGTGCAGCCTCTGTGCTTGCACGCAGTGGAGAGAGAGAGAGAGAGAGAGAGAGAGAGAGAGAGAGACATTTAGTGGTAAATTTTGGTAAAACTACAGCCCTTGGAGCGCTTTGAGCCTCTGCCTTTTTACTCCCGTCTTCTCTGTTACACAAAAATATCTCTGATGTGAGAGAGGTAAAGTGGCTGAGAGTGAAAGCACACAGGGCTGGAGAAAAAACAAAAAAACCCAAAGGCTGTGAGCTACTAGAAGATCAACGATAACAGTAACAAAGACTCCGACAGATTAAGGAGTAACATATAATTTTGTTTCAAATAAATAGTGTATAGAAAATGTTTTATAGACTTTCTACATGATAAAGTGCTTGTATTCTAGTGTATCAAGATGGAAAGTCAATGTGGGAGAAAATGCTGACACAGCCCCCACTCTGTGTCCCTCTCTTTGGCCCCCCTTTCTGTCCATCCAATTATGGGAGCATTGTCTGTGTGTGAGTGCATGTTTGTAAAAGGGTGTGCAGCTTTATCCATGCACCCGCATGGCTCTGTGTGTGTGTATGTGTGTGTGTGTGTGTGTGTGTCTGTGTGTGTGTCTGTGTGTGTGTGTGTGTCCAGTGCAGTCCCACCCGTGGTTGAAGGGAAAAGGCACTCAACTCTGTCTGCAAGGCAGCCACCTCCTCCTATGTGGCACAATGCAGTCTGACTGCGCTGTTAGTATGAACATGTGTGCATGTGTGTACATGTTTATGTGTGTGATATTGTGAGTGTGTCTGTCTGTAACAGCTTTGGGCAAAGAGGGGGGCCTCTTTTTTTTTTTTTTTTGGTTTGTGTCCCCCTCGGCAGTTTGGGACCGGTAGGCTGCAGTATCTTTGGTATTAGTGGCGGTTTCACAAACCACTCAGCTTAGTGAGGTAGCCACATTGGTTCTCACTACAAACAAATGCCATTTTGTCAGCCTAATACCTATAGCTGAATCTTGCTATTTACCTATGCTCACTGAACTGTATACCACAAATCAATTTTAGCTCGTCTTCCTTTGGTGACTTTAACTCACTGCTTACAGCAACGTGAAGTTAGTCGGTACCTCCCCATCAGCTCCTCTACAATGACCAGCTCTTATCTAATCTGCACCGCTAATCTGACTACATTGTTGGAAATGCTACAGTTGCATCTTAAGACCATACAGATAACTATTGAGTCCCGAGCTTTAACTCACACCAACCCCCCAACAAAACACACCGAATCAGCCAGGACATTTGGAGGTCATTGTTTTGTCCCCCTCCATTTTACCCCATTCTTGGGGCTCAGTTTAAAGGGGGCTGAGAAGTACCACAGTTCTGACATGAAATGCCAAAGGAGAGAAAGCGTCTGTCATTTATTCTTCTCTTCAGCAGCTCCCTGTTTTTCTTTTTTTCTCTTTCTCATGGTAAATGTCTCCTCCAAGTCTCTATTCACATAGAATGCATTAAAAAAAAAAAAAAGTCCTTCATTGGCCTCGGTCCTTGCATCCCTCTTTTTTCCTTTTAAAAAGTCCTTCCTTTTTTGTTTTTGATTTATCAACAAGGTGCCTTACTTATGCACAACAGAGCACAATAGTAACAAGAAATAGAAACTTTGTGTCTATGGTACTAATTAAATACCCGCATCAATATAGAGAGGAAGAGAGAAAGAGAGGGGGGCAATGGGGTTAGAGGGAAGAGGAGGTAGAGAACCAAAGATAGAATGAGAGATTTTTCTTCTGCTTCAAAATGTGTCCAGTTATGTGTCGGAGACATTTTCTTTTTGTTTGTATCACATTCTCTGTGTGTGGTATCTTTGTCGTTTGAGGTTTGGTTATTGTATGCCTTAAAATCGGCCCCTTTTTTTCTTTTTTTTACTAAAAAAGGTGTTTTGGATTCCGTTAAAAGTTGATTGTTGGTTGGCTATGGCACACCGCCTGTCATCAGTAGGGCGCACTGGAGCTGTGTGTGAGCCCTAGTACCATTTTCTCTGATTCGCATTAAGGCAGTAAGCAATGGCACTAATTACTGTAGCATTTTGTCAGCTGAGTGTGATGGTTAGCTACTGATAACCCTTGGGTGGGATTAACCAGGAGATTTGGGGTGAATTACATCTGTTGAGAGCTTTTTTTCCTTTCACAAAAGAGATGGGATGTGAAAATGGAGGAATGATTTGATAAAATGTTAAGCCTCCTGAAATAATGTTAATTAAATCTCCACTGCACCTCAAAAGTGCTTGTCTCAGTATGCCTTTCTGTTAAGTTTTTAGTGTTACGGTTGTACTTTTCAATCCCCTCTTTGTGTATTTTCTGTGTTTGTATTGTATAGGTTCTGTAAGATTTTGATTGGTTAAATAAATCCCTGCCTTTGCTAAATCCCTGTGTTTTCAGCATTCAGTTTAACCATCCCCCTCCTCCGGCTTCACCAGTGCTGGTTGGATGAGGAACAACAATAGGATAATGGTTAGCTATTGATCTGCCTTCAAAGAGCTGTGAGGGCCTGAATGTGTTGTGCCATGACTTCTCCTCAGCATCTAGTGGCTCTTCCCTCCCTCTCCTCCACTCTGAACCCCCCTTGCCCTGCTGGACACAGGTCTCTGCTATCAACAGCAGGGGGCACTGTTGTTCTGTCAGCACAGGCAGGACCAGGGAGGGAGAGATGTGCTGCTGCTGCTGTTGCTGCTGCTGCTGCTGCTGCTGCTGCCGCTGCTGCCGCTGCTGCCGCTGCTGCTGTACTAGTAGTAGTGGTGAGGCCTTTATGTCCCCATCTCCACTGGGTTCCATGTGCTCCTCTTACATTCTGCTTTTGCCAATGCAGCTGTAATGTAGTTGGCTGGATGCCAGAACGTGTTGTTGTCGCTTGGTTCTCAGTTATTGATCAGAGGAAAAGCTCCCAGCAGAACAAAGAGCATGTCCAGACATTTTACCCACCTCTCCTGTTGGTCAGAGAAACACAGAATCTAGGCTCAGGCTAAGAGTAACAATGACATGTCTCCCTACAGGCCTCCAACATCTGTGCAAAAAATATAGACCTGGGCCTGGAAGACCTGAGTATCTACTGCCGAGCGTCTTGAGTTTCACCTTCAGGAGGGGTCAAGGCCCCTCTCTCTCTGTCTGCATCGATTCATTTTTCAATTCATTAGTTTGCCGTATGATCAGGCTGAGCTGCTCTCTGAAATGGCTGGCCATCAGGGAATACCTTTGACCGAGGAATGAAGGAACCTACAGGAGGAGGGGGAGGTAGAGGTGGAGAATTGGAAAGCCTTGTTTTTTTCATAGGCTGCGTTGTTTTTCTTTATGACGGCCTTGTGTGTGCAGGATGGGGCTTGGATAATAAGGCCATGTGCTGTTCTGTTGTCAGATTTATTGCCGTTCTTTCGCCCTTCTTACTTCCATGTGCCGGCATAGAGGGGATGTGAGAGAGAGTAAAGAGGCAGACACAAAGGAGGTGAGTCGGGAGAAAAATCAGAATCAGTGGCTACTTTAGGTGGTGAAGCATAATTCAGATACCGTCCAACAAAAACATCAAATCTTTGGTGTCTCTTTACTTTGTCAGATGCCGTAAAAATGATTTTCTTTCAAAAAAGACAGAATCAATGATTGTCCTTTATGTGAGCAATGCAGAGTGAACCTGACTTCACTGTTCACCTTTAGATTATGCTTGTTTCAGGTGAAAGCTTGAAATTCTGACTGACAAAAAAGATGATTGCATGGCACAAAGGATTTTTGGGCAGAGGACACATTCAGACAGTCCAGGCCAGGTAGGGTTGTTTCAGACAGGTTTCACAGCCAATTTCCCATGTTGCCTGTTGTTCCAACCTGGTTCCTCGGCCCTCTGAAGGCCCTCTCCTCCTCTCAGGCCTTGGAGAAAGTAGTGGCAGATGTGCCTGGCTGCCCGGGGCTGGTACCGTGGTCGTCGTGCCAGCGGTCCACACAACGGCGGCGTGCATTCATGAAGAAGTTGCTGACAGTGCTGAGCTCCAGGCCGAGCTGCTGGGAGATGGTGATCTGCATTTCCTTGGATGGACGCTTGTTCTCCTTGAAGATGGCGATGAGTGTGCGGCGCTGCAGGTCTGTGAAGACTAGACGCTGTTTCTTGGGCGCTGTGTTGCGGTCCTTATGTTGCTCTTGCTCTTTGCGCTTGCAGGCTTGGTGCGGATGGCAGCGGTGGGAGGGATGGGGATAAGAGTGGGAGGCAAAGAGGGGAAAGAAAACACAAAGCAAGGTAAATATACAAAAGTGATTATTTTCATGACTAAATGAGCAAGACAAGAAGTGGAGGGGAGGTAACTAAATGTATCATTATCCAATACTTAAACACATAAAACTAGTTTATACGTCAGCAGAGATTCTACAGCTCCATCTCTATTGCCATATTAAAGTTGATTTAAAGCTAATCCATGCCTCCTGCCCAGTGGGAATATTCTTTCCATCCTGCAGTGTGCAGACAGGGAGCCAGCCTGCGGTGAGAGAAAGATGGGGGGGTGGGGGGCTGGCTGTTGCCTGCTAGCTGGAGACACTGCTGTTTGATTCAATATTAATGCAGTTTGAGTCGCAATGGGGGACTGAGTGACTGTTGCAGAAAAGTATGCATTTTGTGTGTGAGTGTGTGCATGTGTGTGTATGTGTGTGGAAATGAGAGATAGAGGAGGGGCCGGAGCAGGGAAAGAAAAGGTTGGAGAGAAAAAAACAGAAAAGGTGGAGGAGCAAGACAAAGTGTGTGCGTTTGTATGTGTATTTATGTGTGTGTGTGTGTGTGTGTGTGTGTGTGTGTGTGTGTGTGTGTAAAAGAACCAAAGTGAAGAGCTGAGAAGAAGAGGGAGGGGCAGCGAGCGAAGGAGAAAGAGAGTTATTGACTGACTTTGCTGTAGGAATTGGGGGGTTCTCTGTAGGGACTGAGGTCAGAATCCCCCCCAGCAGGTCTACAGTCTGCTACTTCAAACAGAGCCCACTGGAGCCCAGTCTATTGAGCTCTGAGAGGGTATTTATAACCCACTCTATCCCCCCTCCCCAAACACAAACACTCGAGAGGTGCATCCACCGGCTGCTATGAGCCCCTTCCCATACACAGAGCAATTTTCAAAAGAAAACACGTCGAGTGTACTCTTTTACGTTTGGGAGGGGGTCCAAGGGGTCGGTGGGTTGTAAGCAGTGAACACAGAAATTAATAGTTAATAGAGTGTTATATTGTGGGTGAGTGTGTTGTAACTCAAAGTATTTGTAGGAGACAGGTGGAAGGCAGCAGACAGGCGCAGGGTAAAAGACAGAAATTGTGTGTGGAAGGTTAAGGCAACACCTCTGCAGCCACATGTTCCCCTGCTGGCTGAGGATCGAAATCCTGCCAGAATGGACTGCGTGTCCCTCTCAGCTTCCCCACTGTCTCAGTAAAACGAGAGCAAATTGGAAAGAGAAAGAGAAAGAAAGATGCCATCCCTGTGGGGTCTCCACCTGCTGCCGTTAGTATTGTCTGATACTTTCATACTTGCCTTCAATAATGTCTCACTCCCACGCTGTGTGTTTCCTGATGCATGTAAGGACAGATTTTACTTCTCTTATGTTCCTCTTGTTTGTGTGTGTGTGTGTGTGTGCATGCATGAGAGTGTGTGTTTGGGGGGAGGTTGTGATTATGCCGAAGTGGCTGGAGCCAAGCAGTGGCGCTGTGTGTCTAATTACAGTGGAACAGAGCCCATTGATCAGCCATTGCAGTCCAATCTGTTTACTACAGATGTCTAACCTGCACAGGGGCCCATCCATCATATTCATATTTCACATCAACACTGCATCTACATATATATATATATATATATATATAAAACACAAATGCACACACACATATGCCATATACAAAATTTCCCTGCTGCATGCTTGTATGTACAGCATGTATATCATCATATATAACATTTTGATTTATTACAGGATTAAGGGTATTCATTACGATGAGTAAGGGGCGGAGGATGATGATGTCATTTTATGGTTTGAAATTATTCATAGTATCACAGTGAGTTGAGTCTCAGTAGGACAGATGCTCCAGGACGAGCAGGATTGACTATTAAGGTGCAAGAAATAACATAAAGCTTTTGTAAGGAAATCGTTGACACTGAGGAGGCCTGCATTCACTAGAATAATAACATCCTGTATCTTTCATTGTCTTTTTCTTAAACTAAGCTGCTCCATGTGTAATGACATAGGAGGCACTTTTAAAGCCTCTATCTCCATGTTTTCTGGTGAGCTTGTACCCATAAAACCAAACTAAATATCAGCCAGTAATTCCAGAGACAAACACTGGCAGGCCCACTCATACAATGGATTTAGTGGCAAATTGATTTATTTGTCATTCATCAATATGACAACAGCCTCTTTGAAAACACATTCTAGTCTGAGTGCACGACCAAGAAATGTTTAGGACTTGTTTTCATAAATTCAGTTTATTCAGTACACTCATCTCATGCTTCTTATTAAAACACCAGCATTTGTGATTGATGCAGGTCCAACTTTTGAGCAAAGCCTTTGTGAAAATGAGATAAATCTGACTTTTTCTACACATCATTTGGTAAGGTTTGCCACAAACATTAAACTTTGTGTGTCCCTTACATATTTAGTCGGAGTTTTTTTTAAACATATAACCATTTGTAAACCAGTAAGACTCAATTGTATGGTCTTATACACAGTCTAATGCAGTCATTTTAAATTAATGTGTTTATCATTGATAAAAGTTTTCCATTCCAGTGTCATTTCTCCTTTAAACTGAAAATTATCATTTGGTCAAATTGTTCTCCATAGTTAACCAAAAAAATCCCAGCAAAAGGGATTTTGGGAATAATTTTCTAATTTTTCTAATAGGCATACTAGCACACTCAGGTTAACATGGGCACCTAAAGTGACAAGAATGGGCAACCATTAAAAAGAATAGAGCATCTGCATCCAAGACACAAAACCAGCTGAGCAAATGACAATGTACTGTAGTTTGAAAAAGTCATAAGAGAGGTGGGAATGTGCAGCCTTGATTGAGGGATAACTATTCAAATTCAAAACCATTTCTTTAACAACAGAGCATGTTTATTTATCATTTACTGAACAATATCAAAATTTGAGACTAGAGAAAATTCTGGTTCACAGATCAAGGTTTGAATGTTACAGGTGCAATCAGAAAGTGTATGTTGGCAGACATTACTTCTTAAAACATTTAGAGACTTGCACTGGATCAGCTCCACAGCAACCACAGAGAAGTTACTACTCTACTCAGCAAAGGCACGTCATCCCCTTCGGGTTTAACACACATGGCGAAGGATTCGTTTCCCAGCAGGACAGTGATCCCAAACATGCATTGAGGCTCTACCAGGCCTGTTTGAAGTCCAAGATGGAGCAGCAAGTAGTTTGGACATTATTGACAAGTCTTTCCATCCACAGCCACCAGACCTCATGATTGCTGAACATCTTTTGCAACATTAAAAAAAGAAAAGAAAGGAAAAGAAAAGAAAGGAAAAATATACTAAAACATACTAATTTTAAAAAGTGACAGATTGATCTAAATTCACAGAACCCAGAGAGAGTGTGAAGTGTGAATATTAAAAAAAAGTAAAAATACTTCAAATAAATTTTGAGGGTTTTTTTTGTATTCGTTTACACCAATTTTTTTTTATATTGGGCCCTTGCTTTTAGAGCAATATACTGTATATGTATCAATATCTCAATATTTAGGTCCAGCCTAAGTTTCTCTTTATTTTCTGCAGCTTCCAGTCAATCTGAACACCTCACCTCCCTCCAATGTGTAACTTTTTTTTTCTGTGGTTCGTCCAGATGTGTGACCTTGCACAGGTATATATAGACACCCACTCAGATACACAGGGCCTCTGGTGTTTGTTATACCTTGAAATGTCAAGTGGTTGATCCGATTATAAAGTATTTTGCATAAATACAGTTTGCACGTTAGTACATGACATTGGAGTTATTTTGCTCATTTTATCTACTTTTTTTTTTTTGGAAGCAGAAAATATTTCACTTTTCATGAATAATCTCACTGTCATTGTGTGTATTTACTGAGAGTAAGATCAACATGAATTTATCTAGTTACAGAAAGTGGAATCTTTCGAAATTTATTAATGGATTCGTTTTTTAAGAAGCCAAGAAATCTGTGGGGAAAGTGACTGAAGCTCAGTCTCTCTTTCTGTCTGTCTGTCTGTCTGTCTGTCTGTCTGTCTCTCTACATACATATATATATATGTATATATATATATATATATATATATATATATATATATATATATATATATATATGATATATTTAAGGCAATAAGCATATAAAAACTGAGCCAGTGGAGAGAGCGTCTCTCTCTTAATGTTCCTCCACAACAGGCTCAGACGGTCCCACCTTCTCTGCCCAGATCTTTCCGCCGGCGAGTCACGTCCTGCCACCTCATCGACCGCTTGCTTTGTGCCGCTTCGATCGGCAGGTGTCGCTCTCGCCGTGGCCCGGCTGCACGGGGCGCCATAGTGCGCTGCCTTTGCTACAGGCGCTGGATTTAGTAATCGATATCGATCGATCGGTGAGGAAGGGGGCCCTGATTACTGAACCAAGCTCGGCGTAGAAAAGGAAAAAAATCGATCATTGCAGCTTTTAGAGCTACAGTAGGCACCGAGCAGAGAGACGGACATAAACTCGTGCACAAAGAGCAACCGGACAAGAGCAGACATCCCGTTTCGGTGCTGAGTGTTTTGCGCCGTGCGCCCCGCTGATGCGCGGCCGGAGAGAAATGGGGTTTCTATAACTCGCTATATGGAGCTGCGAACGGGGGCTGGCCTACTTTGAATGGATCCCCAGACACACATAAAAATGCTGCATAGCAAATACATATTCATCCTGGGTTTTTACTTTTAGTTTAACACGCATTCATTTAATTCACTCCATTATTTGACTAGAAGGTGGGCGCTCCGGTTATCCTCATGAATGTCAGTAATTCCTCGACTGGATTCTATGATCACCTCTTTTCTCTTAAACTATCAAATTCCTTAACGAGTGATTTTTACCCCAAACTTATCCTTTATGCTCGGATGAAAACGGTATATACCTCAGGCCTATTTCTCTCACACTGATGACATTAATATTCTTTTGCTTCACGACAAACCGAGCGAGGTTAAGAGAAAGGCCCTGGGTGTTCAATATCGATCGATAGATTCGTGAATAATTCGTGTGTGAAATTCAGCTCGTCCAATTAATTATGCCTAGGAGAGGGTACTGGGCCTCGAGAGGAGATTCATGCAGGGCTGAAGACGTGGAAACGAGGAAGGAAGCAGGGAAGGAAGGAAGGAAGGAGGGAGGGAGGGTCGAAGCGCTGTGATGATCCAGCTCTCTTTGCGGAATAAAATCAGGACTGGAGAGGAAAAATAAGTAAATTATCACCACCTGCTTTACAGGGTTGACTGTATGACCTAGCTGTCTTGGAGCTCCTCTGTCCCTGCAGATGTGGGTCCATCTTTAGCATTAATCATGTATTGATCATCGCTGCCCTTCCTGCTCATAATGAGAAAGTCAAACCGCCTAATATTGTGCCTATGAAACCATGATTACACACCTGCATCAAAATTTTTCCCTACTCGTTTCCAAAGACCCCCCCCCACCACCACCACTACCACTCCCGACCCCACAGCCGGTGTGAAATCCAATCATAAAGCCCTGTTTGTGATCCCTGTAAAGCAGACGAGGTCAGAGTCTGATGATTTAATTAATTTACCAATAAACATGTTTACCGGTTATGGTTCGGCGCCTTCATACACACACACACACACACACACACACACACACACACACTAATACACTGCAGCCCGTTTATTGTTGGAAGGCGATCCTGTCCTCACTAGTAATATGTGCAGTGTGCTTGTACTTGCTCTCCTCTCCATATAGTAAGAGGCATGATTGGGCAATTTGATGTTAAAGCTTCAGTCTATTTATTAAGCAACGTCTCTGCTGTTTCTCATGGGCCGTTGCCCCTAAAGATTGATATCCGCGCGGGCCCCTCTCTGTACACTGTGGCATTTATTCCATTCAGGCTGCAGGGCAGTGCCAAGCTCTCTCTCTCTCTCTCTCTCTCTAGCTCTCTCTCTCTCTCTCCCTCGCCAGGCCAAAACACTTCCAGCTCAATACTCTTTAATGTAATGAGTGAGAATTGGTGTTAATATACTGATAAAGCGACACAATGTGTTTGTTTGCCTTCTCCCGCGACTCGGCTGCGAGGCATTTCTTCTTCAGCACTTCAATAACACTCAACCTGAACTCAGCTGCACCTTCGCCCACCTCAGTCCTCCAAGACTCTGCCTGCAACATTTCACTCCGGCCTTTACCTTTACGCTAATGTATAATTATCTATCACCGTCGTGATTTATATCATATAAATCATTTATATGATTTATATGTGATTTATATCATATATATATGTATATCATATATCTTTACATATAACATCAATTTGAGACGCACAAAATGTACCTGAGAAATAAACTATGATTTTATTCAGCCGCGTCCTCACCCCCACGTGTTATAAGCAACGCAGTGGTAAACCTAAGAAATTGCAGTGCAAAATAAAAAATTCAATAATCAGTAAAGGCCGCTGCCTGTGATGATCACGCTCCTTATGAGGTTTTAGATAATTAAATGCACTCAGCCATTTAAGCGCATGAATGAAAGGCTCTTATGACTGCGTTATTATTCGGCCTATATATGTAAATTAATATATACATATATATATATATATATATATATATATATATATATATATATATATATATATATATATATATATATTTAATAATTTTTTGTGCTTGTTTAATAGCAGCGTTGGTCTGTATGTGTCATTTATTTGTATGAGTGGATCCATTGTTAGTGTGATACTCTTATCCGCGATTATCATTGATTTTATTCATAATTGCTTTGCCCAGTTATGCGTGATAGCGGTAACGATCATGATGCTTTATTTTGTGGAGAGAGACAGGCAGGCCCACGGTTTCATATCCCACGAACAACAGGTGTGGGTCCGCTGACTGAGTGTGGCTGTGCTTGGTATTTATGAATTTATTTGGAGATTCTTTATTTTGAGGAATTTAGACGCCTTATGCTCGAATTGAACACTGGTTTTAAGTGTGTGTCCGAAATCTCAGATTAATGTTTAAAAAATAAAACCCGGATATTTTAAATCATCATCTTTAAATTTGTTTAATCCCTTTGAAATTCACCCCGTAAACCATTTAATCAAATGAATGAAACGAGACCCCACATTGGCTGCGGGGTCTCGTTTGGATTTGGCGGGTGAGCGGTGGGTGCAGAGGTTCTGTGGCCGGTCAACGGACTCGCATGTATGGGTTACATTCGGATCTTAGACCGGTACCAGGACCCCAAATCCCTTTAAGCTCCTTTTCATTTGAATAGAGTTAACACACGTTGTAAAGCTGCATAAATCTACCGGAGGATGTTCTGCGGTGAAAAACAAAGGAAAGAAACAGATGTGCGGAAGAAAAAGTAATTTATTTGTTTTTTCTTTCTAGTAATGATGTCTCACGATAATCACCAACTTTTGAATCTCGTGGGACGAGCCGGGTATAGAGAGGTCAATTAGGTCAAAGTCTGCCTTCTTCTGTATTTAAATTGCTAATGAGATGTGCAGATTTAGAAAAGTTAAAGGGTTGGAAATTTGTTCATCCCATCGGCGGCCACTTCTCCGCTAAATTCTTATTTGTCGCAGGAGAATCGGCGAACTGATCTGCATTCAGGTGATAGTTTTAACTGTCAGCGGGGAGACGGGCAGGTTTTCGATGTGCAGGAATTTTCGAGGTTCGGTCCAATGTAGTTTTCACGAGGTCACGCGGAGAGAGAAATTATGCCAAACTGGCGCTTATTGCACTGACCCACCTGCATTTATATGGCCCGGCGTTATGGTCTATTTTCTCCAGAGTAAAACACAGCATAGTAGACCTAAATTGAGGAGATGTCATGTCTGTATAATTCTTCAACAAATTGCACTGGTTCCTTAATTTAAATTTTTTATTTTAGATTAGCGTTTATTCGAAGTTTGATTTCTTGATTTTTCTAAATTAGGTTGTTGTTTTTTTTTTAAACCATCTAATTCCCATGGAGCTGCATTAATTTATTTACTAATTTATTTAATTTAATTCTAATGAATAATAGGCTTGTGTGAGGAGTTTAACCAATGGCAATAGTACTAATATTAATACTACCACTTCTGCTACTACTAATAATAATATTAATAAAAACAAAAATAATTTTAGAATTTATATTTGATGGTATAAAATACATTATTAAATCTGCAGCCTTTTAAACAGAAATGTTAAAAAAAGATACCCCCCCTCTCTCTCACAAACACAGAGACACACACACACACACCTTGCCGTTATCTTCTAAACATTCACGGATCCTGTCTAAATGACTGTAGGGACGAGAATTTAGCATTTTCATACCAGCTAAGTAAATCGACAAAATAAACAAATTAATAATTTTAGAATAACTTGCTGCCGGTTCGTTATATTTAATAACATGTAATACAAAGGCTGTATGTGCTGACATCGATTCATTCATCAATTGATTTCACAGTCGTTTTGTTCCTTTGTTGATCTGTGTGGGGTTGCCCAACCGGAGTTTCGGGTTGCATCTGTGGGTACGATAAGCTGTGTGTGAGTGTGTGTGTGTGTTTGTGTGTGAGTGTGTGTGTGTGTGTGTGTGTGTGTGTGTGTGAGTGTGTGTGTGCGCGTGTGTGCGCGCGCGCGCGTTTGCCTGTGTCTGTGTGTATTTGCGGTTTCGTTGTGACCGACTCTGCAGAAAGACTCACAGAGGTTCTGTACAAACCATTTTCAGGCTCTGATTTTAAAAAGACCCTGGCGAGGTCGAGACACGATTTGTAAACAGGAGAAATGTGATCATTTCCGTCTCTTTTTCCTACAGTTACATTGTTTTACACGCGATTAATCATTAAAATCCAAAAAGAGACTAAACGACTTTACACTCTACAGACTGCGCTGCAAAAATATCAATTTTAACGCCTCGTTTAAGCTTTTACTGGCTCTAAAAATCTTATTTTCCTATCAACTAGTGAAGCAAATTCACGACATAATTTTATTTGTTATAAGGAAAATACGTGTATTCTTCTTTTTCATCTGCAAAAGCTCAGGCCTGCTTTCTTCTTATGGCCGCTTCGTTTTACTAAACAAGCATCAGTTTAAGAAATAATTAGAAATAAGATGATTTTTTTCTCTTCATCTAAGAAATTTCAGATTTCAAATGGTATTAGATGAAATAAATTCTTGCTCTCATAGAAACCTTACAATGGACCATAGCCTCTCTCCCCTTTAACTGCGTACAGTTTCCTTGCCTTGTGTTTTTAGTCTGCGAATTAAAACAAACCATTATCGGGCCTCTAATAAGCGATGGCCTGTCAGGACGTCTGATAAGCAGCCAGACTCACTGCTGCTTCAGCGCCGCTGGACACGGATTTATAACCACTCTCCCCAAAAAGTAATCCGTCACTCATTTCCCAAAGTATCAGACTCCTCGCTCTGTGGGAGAGGGAACACCTGATACATGGGTTTGCTCGATAAAAAAAGAAAGGCGACAAAAAGCAGAAGGAGTCACCAGGTTAGTGTTTGGATAGTTCAGGTCAGAGGAGAAGGTGTTGGCAAAAATTCATCGTTTAGCAAGCGACTTTACAAATGATCTCCGAAAAGACTGTGATGCGTAGCGGGGGCAGCGGGGAAAGCGGCGGTGTGTGCGTCTATCTGTTAAGACGCGCAGGACGCACGGAGCAGACCCGGTTTTTTGGGGGCATCCCGGCGGTTACATAACAGCGGGGCTGAGATCCACTGACACGGCGCTGCTGTTCTCTGGTCAACGTTTTAATTGCACAACAACCTGCTCTTTGGAACCGTCACCTTCTTTGGCCCTTATGTAAAAGACCAGTCGTTGTGGCGGGTCAAAAGACACGCTTTAGTTTGTTTTTTTCCCTCTATGAACCACGTACCATTCGCCCTGTATCGTAACATCCTTCTTGTGCAGCCATTTGACTCAAGAGCGCAAGGACGAATATTCAGATTTAATTATGATTACCTGAGTTTGTATTTTTTTTGTTTTCTTTGGGGAGGCACAAGCCATTAACCCTTTGATGCTAGCCACTTGCATTCAGTCAACTCTGCTAGCAATTTGATTTAAAGGTCATTCTCTCCTATCGATCCGGTTTGGCGAGGGGGCGACGGAGTAGCGGAGGAATTGATCATCTAAAATAGAAGAGACGGTATTCGAGACTGTACAAAGTCCGGACCTCTACTGCATTTCTAATTGTTATACGCACCCCCACCCCCCACCCGTGTGAATTGGAACAAGGTGTGTGTGCGTGAGTGTGAGTGTAAAACGGGTGAAGATGTGTGCGTGTGTCGGGAGCAGCGCAGGCTCCTGCCTCTTCAGTCCGACTAATCTGATTTCTATTAAAATTACATTTTGAATAATAAGGTCGACAGGGTCAGAGCAGTGTGTGCAGGGCGGATCGGCGTGTGTGGGGACGTATAATGAGCGAAAAGAGGTTGAACGACTGTGAACTTTAAGTCTTCTCATGCTGCTAATCCCGCTCTACCACAGAAACACGGGAACAGAGGGGCGCTGCTAAACCTCCCCAGACTTTAAAGTCAAGCATTTGACTGTTTTGACCACAGCATGCGGCGAGGTGTGCAACAAGCCAGCGTGAGGGCATGCCTTCATTAGTCATTGTGCTGTGTGTTATGAAGGGTGAGCTGTTAATGGGAGAAATGGTGTTACATGGTGGAGATGGAGGGGGGTTGCATGGCTGCATGGCGCAGCTCCAGAGATGGAAAGGAGAGGCCGGGGGAATGGAAATCGATACAGATTCAGGGCTCGCCAGATCGGCCTTAACAATGTGGCGCAGACGCACTCTACATCCCGATCACATAGGCTGCACACAGGAGAGAAGAGGCTGAGAGGCGACGTCTATGCAGGCTGGAGCTGCTATGATATTGTCCTGCAGTCATGCAAGATGGGGAAGCTGTGGCATTTATAGCTGCAAACAGTCATGTAAATACAACAAAATCAATCAATCTTATTTACGTTGCATTTGTATTATGAATATTAATTTCCACCCACAACGTGAAGATTTATGCTAATTTACAGTTGCATTAATGGAGTTCAGCCTCCACCACATCCAACCGGCCTCCTCATGCGGGGCTGCAGATAATGATGCAAGGCGTGAGATGTCATTCCATCTGCTGTGAGCTGCACTGAACCCGGGATTTAAGCAAAATAGCCTCGAGGTATAACCTCAAGAAAATGACTGTTGCGCTCCCACCAGAGGATTTCAAAGGCGATGCTCGTACATGCGTGTTTCGGTACTTACAGCAAACGCTGCTGTGCTTAACGAACAACGAGGCTCTGAAACCGCAGCTGCACTGTTTACTCCCCTATCTTCCCCTCACACATCAATTATTAAAGTACCAATCGATCATTTCGCGGGCTAACATCAAGCCATCTCTTCATGAAAAAAAAAAACCTGTTTTAGATTATCCTGCATCAATCACATCTTAATGCCCTATCCAATTAAACCCATTATCCTGGCTCAAATGACCAAAATGAGCATCACTACCGGACTATTTCTGTTGCTTTAGAGTATTTTGGTGAACATCCTAAAATAAAGATGACCCCGAGTTTGTACTCGGCAGCAGCAGCAACAACAACAACAACAACATAAAAAAAAGCTAGAGATGTGATTTAAATGGAAACTCCGGTTGGTTCCGTGCTGGGCTGGAAAGTAGGATGCAGGATGGTGTGATTGACGCGGTTGTGGATTGTAATATTGATCGATGGGTGGAAGCTGTTGGATGAAATAATGGTGTTTAGGGCCTACAAGAATGCTATTAACTATGTATTGGTAAAACTCCAGTTCACCACCTTGAGCTGTCCTCACAACGGAGACAAGATCCTGCGGTTTAGCGTGGATGGGGGAATATTTCAGCACCCTGGACAGTGCCTTGAAACCAGAAAACTGACCTGCTGAAAAAAAGAAAAGTACATGCTTCTTAATATTAATGCTTTGTAGAGGGAAATAAAAAGCCATAATCAGGCTGTTGCTTCATTTGCAGAAAGGCAATATGTATTTTTACCTTTTTTCCTCTGAAATTATACCAAATAAGTTAGAGGAATTAGGGGAAATAGCGCAGTGTGACAGGGATTTTTTTTATTGGGGGGGGGTGGCTCGAGGATTATGGCCTGTGTAAACTGCATGTAGTCCATTGAAACATGAATAGAGGCCTCCCACCCTCATTCTCAACAATGTTTTTTTCTGGTTGTCCTGTGGGTGTTGACCTGCACACCCTAACACGCGCCCCGGCCATTCAAATGGTAATGCACCAACTGCGCTTTTTTTTTAGGGCCCTTTGCATGCCAGGGCACCTCATCACTGTCACAAGGAAAGAATAAAGGCATAGGGACGGCAATCCGGTACCACGGCGAAGAGCAGGGCTGCATGCTTCACGCTGCTGAGAAATACAAGACGAAATTTCTGGAATTATTCCCCCTGTTGTTCAGCATCTGTGTGAACACATGACTGGATAACTCGAACCCCAAAGGGCACGAGTGAGTGTATTACACACCACAGATGAAATACAGTTACAGCAAAAAGAAAAATGTGCGCGATATATTCTTTCTGTCTTTCTTTCTCTCTTTCTTTCTTTCTTTCTTCCGTTTTTATAACAGCTGTCCTCTTTCCCCTCTTTTCCGGCTCCCGCCTCCCCCCTCTCTGCTCCGGGGGAGAGACCAATGGGAGAGAGTGCTGAGGCGGGATAATTGATAGATGCACTGGCTATCCTTATCGATCAGTGCTGTATTGACCCGACCAAATACATTGAGATGGAGTGTGGAATTTAACACAGATGCAAAGAAGAATTGTTTTTTATCGTTAATGCGATCTTTAAATGCCCCCAAACCTAAGTTTGCCCGTGTCTTTCTTACTCGTGCATTTTTTTTTTTACATTGAAGATACCTATTTGTTTAATACCTTAGTCGACCAATGCACGTGCTTTAAGATTCACGGAATATGTATAGAAAGGCCGCCTCTATGCTTGTCCTTGGTGTTATGGCCCTGCTGTATGAAAAACACAATAGGTGGGGAAGCATGTGGGTCTTTGCCCTCGTTGCATTGGGAGATGTTAAGCGTGAAGGACAAACGACCCCCCCCCCAACAGAAAACCAAATCTCTGCTCTGTTTTTCGTTCAGGAGTGGATTGTCGTCTGTGTGTGTGTGTGTGTGTGTGTGTGCAGACACTGGCATTTTCACATTAGCTAAGCAGGGCAGCTGCATTGATTTGTGTGACTGTGATGAATTTGGAATAGTAATTTGAATTTATTGATTGATGTGGCCGAGCGAGTATGGGCCAGCCTCACTTTCAGCATCTCCCCCACCCCCACCCCCAACTCCTACTCTCAGCCCACATGCGGACCGAGGATAATGGGGACTTTAAATGCAATAAGTAAAATGTTGCTCCTCGCATTTACATATAAGTCATTTGTCATTTTGCCCAACTAGATTTTTCACCGAGACCTATTGAAATAGCAGGTTAATGAACGAGAGAAGACACAGAATTGAAATCTCCTGTTTCAACAAAGACAGATAAACATATTTAGACCAAATCTATGGTCGAGCGTATTTTAAAATAGCATCACTTGTAACATCTATTTCCACTGGATCAAATTAAGACAATTGCACGGCCCTAATTTCCATTCTACAACTGTGTAAGGAAGTAATGTCCACGCACGCAAGCACGTACACACACACACACACACACACACACACACACCTGACACCTATGGGCTGTCCTGGGCCTGACAACATTAGAATCTGCAGTAGGTGTGCACTGCACAGGCCTGTGCCGCTCCAGCACGTCAGCTGAATTGGGCGGTTTTATCCTGATGCCGGGTGTGGAAGATATAAAACCCCACAGCCCAATTAGCTTTAACAGCAGTGGCACTTAAAGAGACAATCGTGGAGTGTTTAAATCTTTATTTACCAGAACCCACTAAATGCGCAAAGGAACAATTTACATGCCATTAAGTGCTTTTCAATAGGGCATTGACTGGAACTAAAATATGCCACTATATCTGCTTAATTGAACTGTTCGCTGAAATACGACACGGAACAACTGATTGACGTTTAGAAGCGCAGCACGTCTAAACAGGGCCTTTACACAAACATCAATGAGAGGGGACTTCTCACTCACATCTCCGTTTTAACCCCTCTGCGACGTCCCTCGTTTTCATTTAGGTCCCGTTAAGCAGGTTGAAAGTGTTAAATGGTTTAAAGGGGGCGTGGATGTTGGTTCAAATCACAGCGCTTAGTGGGATCATCTCAGAGCAATAAAAATCAGAACGGTGGATCAAAGAGACGACGCATTCATAAATCCAAAAACTGAAATAGAGTAAGGGTTTGTGTCACAATTTCTCTCTTGCTGGGGGTGTCCGCTCCACACATAAAACCTTAAAAACTTTGATAAACACGTTTTCTTATCTACAGAGTTCTAAACTGGCCCTGGACCAACTTTGGAGACAAGATATCCCAGAGACAGAGACCAGAGAAAGACGCATCTGTTTGTGTCCCCGTCTTTCAGATCCAAATCGATCATTTATTAGTACGCTACTCTGAAAGGGGACCCCTGGACCTGAAATATTGATCCATAAGAGGTCATACCCCCCACCCCCCACCACCCACCCCCCGACTCTTTCGCCAGGCCTCAGACGATCCTCGTTTGCGACGAGGCGCTTATTTGACAGGGAAGTGCCAAAGTATTATGTTAAGTTCGTCAGGTCCAAAGTAAAACTGGGTGTTTTAGCTGCAGTTATCTCACAGGGTAGATTTGTTTTACTTTTAAAGTGATAGCTGTGAGATGTAATCAATTGTGGTCACATCCTGATTTGATTTCCTTTGTTTGGTCTCTCTCTCGCTGTTTTTGTTTGTGTGAGTGAGAGAGAGGGTTGTGTGTGCCCATGCTTTATCCGAGCGTAAAGTGCTATACCATGTGCGTAAAAGCAAATATGTCTGTGCAGACCGTGTTTGCACCAGATCTGCTTTTGAGAGATGCCGCCGCTCTTTTGTTTATAACACGTCCAGTGTTTACACTATTATGGATCGTGGCATCAATCAAACTATAGATTCCCCCAAACATTTAACACCCCAACTGTCATGATGAAGTTTTACTCGATACAATCGACTAATAACTTCTAGTAATGTCTGTTTGAGCAGGTATTGACAGTCTCGCCACATTGACTTCTAATTGATCCCTCCACATCACTCAGGTTGGGAGCTGTCTCCTCACTCACCTGCAAGCCTGAGCGCTGACATCCGCTGGAACTCTGGCTCCTGGAGCCACTTCCACATCCTCCTGAATGTCTCCCGGCCCGATTTGAGTTTACTCCACGGTTTAGGATTCCGCAGCAGGTCAGACAGCGTTCCCTGGGACCGGCACAAGATCCTCTGAGCAAAGATGGCCTGGGGGATGCTGTAGCGCTTGAGCTCTGCTGTTATTCGCTGTGCCACCTCCTTGGTGTTTATCTCCTCCACCTGCCCTGACCCGGCTCCCTGCCCTCCGCCAACCACCGTCTGCCTGTCCCGGTCTGACAGCATGGACCCGTTGGCCTGAGAGTGCGGATGGCTGTGATGGTGTATGCCGTTCAAGGATGTCATGAGCCCGGCCCCGTGGCCCCCGAGACCCCGAGCCAGGTGCTCCTCGCCCCGGGACAGCATGGCTGCGTGGGACTCGAAGCCCCCCGAGGAGAGCATCTTGTCGTTGGAGAGGTGAGCTCCAGGGCCGTAGGCGCTGAGAGTCTGCTGGGAGCTGTGCAAGGACCCGAGACCGTTAGACAGAGGGGACAGAGGCTGCCCCATGCCGGACATGTCTTTGGGGTAGTGGCCATAGAGGTTACTCATGGAGGCGAGACTTCGGTCATCCCTCATCAGGGTGAAGCTGCCACTGACGTTCCCGGCTGCGAGTCGCTGGTGCGCCGGATGGTGGTGAGCGTGTGGGTGTGGGTGGTGAAATTTCTCCGAGACGGTGGATATCGGGGGCAGGTGCTGCAGCGGCGTCAGCGTGGTGTAGGTGCTGCTCAGGCTCATCCCGGAGTCGCACGACATGGTCATTGCCGGATGCAGTGGGCCAGACAAAGCGTGGTCTGTGCGGTAGTCCCCTGCTCCCTCCAGTATCGAGGCCATGCTGGACACCATGGCTGACCGTCCGTGCGACACCAAGTTCCGATGCGACGCCGACGACTGGCGCGCGTGTGAGGAGTTCATTAAGTCGCTCGTTTGATGGGAGTGAGATACACCGTGCAGATTTCCAATGTTTTCCATTGTAAGCTCCATTGTTGAAAGGATCTTTATTTCCACCCCTCTCCCACTCTCGCTCTCTCCCTCGCTTCTCGCCCCCTCTCTCTCGCTGTCGCTCTATCTCGCACTCCTTTCCAATAAATTTTGAACGATTTCAAAGCCAAGCCATTGATTGTAGTTGCCTCTCTGCAGTCAATCCAGCATGGTTTTAAAAGATCGGATCCGGGCCGCCACACAAACTGCACTGCAAAACCTCCGCTCGGTGCGTGAAGGTGTCTGCGCCTGCCTGGGTTTCTCTCGCTGTAGAGCACCTTCTACTATACCCAAAGCGCTGCTCTGCTTTCTGTGTGTATATTGACGTGCCCGCGATCCAGTCAGGACGAGAACGAGCCTGTGCGCATGTGCGCGCCCCAGTGGTGTATCCTCGCAACCGCGTACTCCGTCTGGGGCCAATCTGACGTCACTGGCCCCTATGTCATGGGATGTTCATGTTGCAAACTGAACCTCGGATTCCTGAAAAAAGATTACATTAGACTCTTGTTAAGATAAAACGCACAAATGCAATCCCTTTGCAGCGTGTGCAACATTTACACTCAGATGGATAAGATGGACTCGCTCCTTGTTTTCCCAGATAAAACTGTTTGACGCGGCGCCAGCAACTCATGTGATGTCTCTCTTGAAAGTTAAATATTAATTGACACGTCATGTCACATCAGTCCACGAGTCTAATGAGAGAACCAAAGCTAATCTTGAAGCTGAGGCCATAGATTACAGCCTCCACTTTTTTTTTAAAAATTGTTTTCGGTCTTTTTATTCACAGGCTAAATTGAAGATGCATAATTTCCTGATAATAGGAGGAGGATAGGAAAATATCCAGTTCTTTAAGACTTAAAAAACATGACAACTGACTGCGTGGATGACCTTTGACGCGTTTCGATTATAACCAGTTTACCGAGGAAATTATATCTTTCTCCTTCAACAATCTGAAAAGTAAACGATCAAATGTCTCAGTCCAGTGACTTGCCATTAAGCCTTTTCTTACTACATATATATTATTTTCACCTTCAGAAAATGTTACCGGATAAATCTGTTGAGTTTCATTTCATTTGATGGGAAAGGCTACGAGACATCAGCTCTCACCTAATATCTCATGCCGCACAAAGTTATGTGTGAAACTCGCTGCTTGCTGACGTCAATGCAGGTCAGCAATCCATCAGTGTCAGAGTATGTATGGATCAGGAGATGCATCGATAGGTTGGTGCCTATAGCAGCAGGTCTAGATCGAGGGACTGGATTTTGTAAAAAGGGCTAACGAATAAGTATTTATAATAGGTGGAAACTGAAGAGTGTATAAAACCTCAATAAAGGTGTCAGAATACTCTTCCATCACCTGGAAACAACGAGTAAATATAGATTTAAAAAAATCAGGTATTTCTTCCTATACAGGGTGGACACAATATCACAAACACCTGTACAATGTAGTACAGCAATTAAATGGCATACAGTCTATATTCCGGCATTCAATTTCTTAAAGCCAACAAGGTTGCAACACACAGCCTATGTTTTAGTGGACTGGTACCTTGTGATGGTATATTTTGTTTAGATTTTGCATTTCATTGTAAAAGGTTCTTGTTATTTTGACCATAGATGCCCTAAAAAAATGACTACTGATTTCAGTCAACACCAATCTGACACAGTCTACACAAAATCTGATCAGAAGTTTTAAAGGAAAATGTACTGTGTATTAGAGGATTATATTGTGTTGTTGCACATAGTTGTTGAGTCCAGTCTGAGTGTATGCAGTTGTCCATAGGGTGGCATGTACCGACACACATGACAGGTACCACATGTGAAAACTGTAAAAATCACATCCACCTCAGACATGTTTGAACACACTGGAGTGTGTGAATATAGTGACTGTGAGTGTGATGTGTGTGTATGAGTGGGTGTGTGTGTGCGTGTGTGTGTGCGTGTGTGTGCGCGTGTGTGTGTTGCCAACAACACAGAAGTGCTCTGTAGGAGTTTAGTTGCTCATTAAACTATATGAACACTGGTACCAAGTGAGAAGCCTTGGCATTTACACCGATGTTATGTAAAATGAGGTCATTAGGATTTCGACCCGGAGCTGGAAAAAATAGTCAAACAATCCAGGAAGTGGCATCACTAATCATTTGCAAATTGCATAAAATAATTTCCCTGACCAGTATTTACCAACTGCGAGGTCAAGGCCATCCATAACTTCACTGATGTATTGCGATACCAGTGGCCTTGGCACACACAACTCCACTCCCCAAAATAATGACCCTAAAAACTGTGTCTTTGCTGGCTGCCAACGAGGGATGGTGGCTTTTGGCTTGTGCCATCGGGAGAACAGCATTGTCCGCTTGGGTTAATGTCCCCGTATTGATCCCAGAAACCACTGCTATCGGAAATGAATTACCGAAGCCCGCACAGCAGCGAATCCGTCATCTGTGCTCAGCCAGCCGGCCAAGGCAGCTTATTGGTCGCGGTGGTGATGGATGTTAACTTTCATTGCTGGCTCCTTGCTCCTAATTCACCAGGGTTTACAACCCAAAACAACGCGCTGAAAAGTTTTATACTTTCACCAAGAACTTGTAAACTTCCTCTACAAAATACGAGGTCATGTTAACTGTGCACAGTTCTTAATCTATTAAAAACAGCAGGGTCAACATGGCGTGGGGAACTGATCAGTGTAAACAGCTTTTTCCCATTTCCAATCAATGGTGTTTCTTCTATTTTATGCAGTCTGGTCAAATCGTTTATAAGCAAGCTAAAATAAAATTTGAATGCAAAGTAAACCCAGCCACCCCCCACAACCCCCTTTAAAAAAAATCCATGTATCCGCCTAGAGCTCAGTTTTAATTTGTATTTTAATGTACTGTTTTCGAATACTTAAATAAGCAAATCCTATGGCAAATACAATATGAAATATTAACTGTGTCGATATCTGCGGTGGGACTGGGGCGATGCCGCAAAGACCCGGGGATTTATTTCATATTAATAGCAGCGGGCGAGGCTGTGGCCTTAGAACCATGTTGGCATCGACTTCACGACACACACACACACTGCAGTGATCATGCAGTGGTTTTTAATGTGTTTAAATTTATTTTTAGATAACACATTTCATATATCACAAAACCGTATTTTTAAAGTTTTAAAAAAGCTATAGAAGTTTGGTGGTGTAGTTCGTTTTAAACTCGCCACAGCTCAACCATTCCAGTCTTTTTTATGAGGCATTTTGTTTTTATCTTTAAGCACCGCTGTCGTTTACTGATCAACTAATCAATGCTGAACTCGGAGCTGCGCTCAATGCATTTGTGAAGGATCAATAGTGCCAAAAAATGCATTCTGCCAAAATGGTTTAATTCGGGTCTCCCATGTTATGTGTTTGACCTGTTTCATAACGGGACATCAACGTGTAGTATTAAACCGGAAAGTTTAAATTGCAGCTTTTCTTTTAGTTCAGTGCTACGCGCTCTCTGTGTAAAAGACACATTACATTTGATTTTTATTTTCACGTTTACTATCAAATTTTATTTAATTATTATTATAATTATTATATAATGTATTCGTAAAATTCGTTTTTAAAACCAATAATCTAAAAAAAACCCTATTTTGATCCCTCATGATATTAAACAGTAACATATCTCTATGCAGAAAGAGCCCAAAATGTTTTTTTTCCCTCCCTCGAAAGTTTGTTTTTATTTTACTTTATTTATATGAAACATGATGCGTTAATGAGAGGATTTCTATTGGGCAAACTCTCCCGCGAGCTTGTCTGTTTCCCAGGAATCACTCGATCGAGACAGACTAATCTTTTCATGACTTCTTGAATGACTCCGTGGCTGATGCATCACGCTTAATGTATTCTAAAGTATATTTACTTGAATCTGGCTATTGGCAAAAGTTAAGTAGCAGTGTTTAGTAATGTCGCATTGATCAGGCCTCTGAGCAAGTCAGCGGGACGGGGCTCTGCTGCTGCTGCTGCTCTCATCCCAAACCACACACACACACACACACACACACACACACACACACACACACACACACACACACACCTACACACACGCACCCACACACACACAGAGTGATGTGGCCTTGTTGGAAGAAATGTACTCCACAACATCTGCCTTGTTTGCCAATGGCTCTCCTTTAAGTAACTGCGTGTGTGTGAGAGATTTACATGACTAAATGCCCAACAGAATTTGGAAACATGTTTCAAATTCTCATATAAAATACAACTAGTTGACTCTACTAAACACTAAAACTTCAGTTATTTTGTTATTCAGGAATATATGTCTGTGTCTTTAAACACCCTTTATTTTTTCCTTTTCTAGCTGCCAAATAAAGTCAAGTTAATACTTTTTTAATGTCACTAGACCTTTAACTTATCGTTTTGCCTTTACACATTTTCTACAGTTTCAATAGGCTACAGGCCAAATCAATCTCACCCTGCAATTTGAATGTTGCATGTTTGTCCTGTTAAATCTTTAAACGGCAGCCCATTGTTAGAACAGTTTTTTTCACAGTCAGAGCGCTGCAGCCAAATGTAAAAGGCCCTAAATGCTAGGGAAGAAAACATATTAAATCGCCGTGTTTGTAAAACGTTTGCCTGCAGTTTGTTAAGGAATTAGTGTGTTGCCATAGATTATTATTTTGGCACATTTGCATTTGAAAGGGCCCAGCAATAGAGGGCCGTGGTGATCAATAGCCCTGGTGACTTATCGATCTATCCGCAGTCTGATCGATTGGCAGAAAGAATTGGACGCACACCTCTTCTCTGCTCTTGGTTTCACTCAAAATGAAATTCAACTTATGTGGAAATGGACACTTTAGTACAGCAGACCATGAGTGCGGACCAGCTTTAAAGATATTTAGAACAACAGGTGCCAAAGCAGGCCTTGGCATGCCTAACAGAAGATTAATCAATAATCAATAGGGTAAGATATTGTCTTGATAATTTTTTTCAATCTTGAATTAAAATTAAATTTTAAATTATATATATATATATTTTATAAATTTATATCTATATAAAGGGGGAATTATAAAGCACTCTCTGGAAGGAAATTCTTTTAAAAAAAGGTATGTGTGCCTGTTTTTGAAAGAAAAAAACATGATTGCAAAAATAAAATAAAATTGGTCAGAATTAAATAAAATATAGTAGAAAGTACAGGTGTTACAGCTTTTATTGTGTGTTACAGCTTTTATTACTTTACTGTAGCTCACACATATTTCCTGTGGCTCTTTGGGTCCAATCATTTGCACAGTTCGTCGGTCTGTGTCGTGTAATTTATCTAAAAGAAATGCAGATTTGAAACATTACTACATATATATATACATATATATATATATATATATATATATATATATATATATATATATAGAGAGAGAGAGAGAGAGAGAGAGGGAGAGAGAGAGAGAATTTCTTTTTGTCATAAGGGTCGTTGGAGCCCTACAGATTTATTTGGACTCTGACAAGCTGCGAAATAACCATCACCCGGGTGCGTTCACATGATGTCATTGCAATCAGTAGGGCTACTAATCACAAACAGATTCAATAGACTATCGATCCGATTGGGCTGGATGTTATACGGATTAATTTTGCTTTTTCGGGTTTCGGGTCACCTCTAACTTCAGCTGGCGAGGCCTCAAAGTGCCAATGAGACGGCACGATATTTGTTATGCTGGCAATAAAAATGATAGATAAGCGCAATGAGGCTTGTAAACAGGCCCGTGAAGTCCACTCTTATATGTTTTAATTTTAGTGTCTGTGCTAATTTTTTTCATTTTCTTTTTTTTTTCATCATGGGCAAACCTGGATAACGGTAAATGTCTTTTTTTATTTACAAAAAACTGAGAAGAGATTTAAAAGGTGACAAAAAACTTCTGTGCCTTGATCCACATTTTATTAATCTACTAACACACAAAGTTCAATCATACTCGAACCTGTGTACTTGTGTGTTTGGGTGTACTGCATGTGTTTTTCATTCTCATTGGAAACTAGTTGCCACAGAATTATATTTTTCCACCATTACCTGTGTGTGCCATTTTGTTTTAGTTGTTATAAACAGCAATGTAGATGTACATATACTCTACATAAATAGCTGTTGTCTCAGAATAGTGTGTTTGTAATATGTAGTACAATAAATTGATGGACAGATATGTAGATATACAAACAGATAGATAATGTACATATTTGACACAACACCTTTTAAACTGAACAGGAAGTGAATTGACTGGATCTGTAAACTAATGCAAATGAACTGAAACTGCTTCGGATTCATTTTTAATGCTTTACTTTCTGTTTACAATCCATTGACTGTCTGTGTTTGACTGACGATAAGTGCAGTGTAATCGTTGTAGACTATAGACATTCAGGTAAATGCTGGTGTGTGTGTGTGTGCGTGTATGTTGGTCTGCAGGCAGAACTGTGTGTATGAATGCATTTATAAGTGAATGCCATCAAATATCAAAGTAAAGGTTGTCTATATAAATGTGTGTGTGTGTGTGTGTGCGTGTGTGTGTAATTGTACTGCATATTGTAAATTTTAGATTCTTCTACACACAAGCACAGACACACAAACACATACACACTGACACACACACACACACACACACACACACACACTTTTTTTACTTGTATGCTTTTAGATTCTAGATTAAAGTGATCAAAGAATCTGATGTGGATGCATATTACTCTACATAGTCTATAGGCCTAGGCAGAAATATGCATACATTTATTCTGCTTTATAGATTGCAGATTAGAATGATTATAGATTATAATGTGTACATGTTATCTCACAAGCTAGTTAAGAGCAATACTCATTGTTCTTCTCCTCCTGCCCTTCTGGTTTTAAACCACATGGCTTTTCCCCCTCTTAAGTACTGCTAACGCTGGATTTATTAGGCTTAAAGAATAGCCTACACATCTTCCTCAAAGGGGATCAGACATTAAGTGTAGATCAAAAGGATAAGGTCTTAAAAACAGAACAATGCTTTGTGCACAGCACTTATTCTTATTCCCGTACACATGTTAATTCAGGGATTGTATGTGGACCAGTTTAAATAGTTTTTTGTTTCAAATTGTATTTGTACGTGCTTTCACAACAATAACTCTCATAGCCAGAGGGGTATACTCTACTCCCCAGCTTTTATTGCATTAATTTTGCACCAAAATAAAAGAGATGCTCTGATTTAGTATAACACAAAACATTTATTATAATTCTGCATCATTTTGGGGTGACAGCTTTGTAATCAGCAGATGTGGATTTTTTTTGAAAATCATTTTTGAGCCAAAACACCCTGAAAGATTTTTTCTCCTTCTCTTGCTTTTTCGTCCATATAATGGAGACAGAAAAGAGGAGGCGTAGATAAATTTAAAGTGCAGGCCTACACCAGCATGCCTTTGTATTTTCACAGAGACGGCTCACTGTATGAAACAGTGACACAGCTTCAGGGAAAGTGATGGACTCCTTGGTAAGATATGTAACATTCAGATGCACAAAACAGAGCCAGTGACCTACTGCTAGTCATCCTTGCTCTGATATCAAACATTTTTCGGAGTGCTGCAACTACAGCAGCAGGTTTTTTTTTTTTGTTTTTTTTAAGAAGAAATAAATGGTGTAAAATCTCTCTGCCAGTATCGTTTTGCTGTCTTGTAAATCTTTTCTTTTTATATATTCGTCAGCCAAATAGTAAAACCTCAAACACACAGTATGAAAGCGAAACATGTACCAGTCAGAGTAAATGTGGAATCAAGTACAATTGGCTTTTGCTTAACCCCCCACCAACCATCCACCCACCCATACACCCCCCGACCGATGCTGCCCCTCTCCCACCCCCCCACCCCCCACCCCCCCCTAGTGAAACTCCCACCCTCCACACCCGATAGAGCACCCGTTGCTAAGCGACAGAGGGAGAGATGGATTGCGGAGACATAGTCGATCAATTCTACAGAGAGAGAGGGGGAGAGCGGAAGGGAGGCAGGGAGGAGAGGGAGAGAGAAGGGAGGAAGGGATGGAGGGAGGGAGAGAGAGGGAGGAAGGGATGGAGGGAGGGAGGGAGGGAGGGAGAGAGAAGGGAGGGAGGGAGGGAGGGAGAAGGTAAAAGAAAGAGGGAGAGAAGAGGAAGAAGAAGGGGAGAGGAGAGGAGAGGAGAGGAGGACAGAATGCATTTTGATTGCGGTCGTATTTAGGCTCCAGTTCAGGCTGAAGACGCTCTTTTCAAACATCTATCTTTGTTAACTGTATCGTGCCTCCGAAAATAAATCCATCTCTGCAGCTGTCCACCCTTCCATCTTTATCCAAATGCTTTACTTTAATACTTTTATCACTACAAATTACAGTCCGCACAAACAGCCCATGTTTAATATTCCCTCACTCAAAAGAGAGTTAATTGTATATTGCGTGCGCTCTTTCTCTCCGGTTCTCTGCCTTTCTCCATTAGTCACCGCTCCGCACACACATACATGCAGATGCCCGGCAATACCACATACCCCTCTCTCTCCCTGTGTGTGTGTGTGTGTGTGTGTGTGTGTGTGTGTGTGCAGAGCTGGGTGTTGAGCGCATCGACTGAGTATCGATCCCACCACTCACCTCCCTGCAGTCAGCTCTTGTCCTACATAGCATGCCCTGTCTGATTTCTCCCTTAATGGCTTTTATCCAGCTCCAATCTTTATTTAAACTGAAAAGTAGGAATTAGCACCCACTTCTATCCAAGTCTCTCTTACCTTTTCTTTTCACTGTCATCTCGGAGTGAGTATCGGCAAGTATCGGACCCATTGACCCTTCTCCCTTCCTCCCCTGGCTATGATCGCTTTGCCGCTTTGAAATGCGACGCACAATGCGTTGCTTGCATTCTCCCCTTGTTCTTTACTGCTTGGTGCACTTCCTATGCATCCTATACGGATAATCTGATGAGCACACTGTTGATTCAATGATTAAGAGTTGGGTCTATAAAATGTCAGGAAATGGTGAAAAATGGCCACCACAAGCTCAAGGTAGTGTGTTCGAACGCCTTGTTTAAGCTGACCCAGAACCCTAATCATTTTCAGCTTAGAGTAATATACATTTTTTTTTTTAAAAGCAGGATGTCTTCATTGAGGGGCTGGGAGAAGCCATTTTGGAGTATATTTTCTTGAAAAAAAAAACAAAACTATATCTTATTTTTCTCTCAATCACTAATTTTTAAAAGGTCACCTTTTTCCAAGTCTATCGTAAAGCAATAGCCACATTCCCCCTTGTTTATTGAAAGAGTTATCAGTGGCTGTAGGCATCCCTCCTATCCATACTGCATGTGAAGAAATCCCTTCCTAAAGAGATTTCAGTATAGGTGATGAGGGAGAAATTCTACAGTCCCCATTAGCCAAAAACTAATATGAGGCTTTGGCAGGCTTTATTGTTTTCAGTAGAAAATGGAGAGCAAATTGTTTCAGTGCATGTGTTGGCATGGGTGTATTGTTTAAGATATGCTTGAAGAAAAATGTGAATCTACCCTTTAATTGACTTACAGCTCTAACTGTATCTACACCGTTTGAATTAAATATCATTAATCAATCGTTAATGGGGTCATTAGACAACTCAAGTTATTCAGGATGTTTATATCACCATCTTGCATTGTCATGGCAACAGGGCAGAAATCTCAGCCTTCAAATGAGCACCATTTATTCTGCACTGACTACTCTTCATATTGATGGACTTTCCTTATTGTGATCAGCCAGCCACAGCCTGGGGAGGAACCCTGTGTGCGCCGTCATCCCTTTCGATTTGATTTGATTTGTTGCTCATAGAGGGAAGTGATGGGAGAGCATCTTATCTTGGCATAGCAGAAACAAGCCATACCAAATAAGACACATCGTACTATCTGTGCTGGCACACACAATGGGGATTAATTGATCCTCTAATACCACAGATAAATCAATTCCCTCCTTCCCCCCTGAGCTCTCTGGCCAATTGGATAGCCCTGCAATTAGATCAACAGAGCATCTCCAGCCAATAGGAGGAGGACTGGAAGTTGACTGACAGCGGCACAGGGGTGAGCCAGAAAAGAGGTTGGGGAGAGGGAGTCCATCAGAAAGCCATTGGTGGCAGGAGCAAAAGTGAGGCTGTGGTATTGTCAGACTATACAGCAATCCACAGAGAGCACAGATTTGCACAGAGGTGGAGCAAAGCCGCATAAGAAGATATTAATAGCATCGATGTGTAAGTGTGATTCAGGTTTTACTTCTACATGCAAACACAGACAGAGGAGTAGTTGATTTCAGATGTGACAAGCTGACAACGACCAATAAAACAGCACATAACCGCATATTCAGTGTAAGACAATGAAATATCAAAATGAGAGTTTAGATAATATCATTGTGTTCTTGATTTTACAGATCAAACATCCTGAAAAACCTCATCAGCACATCTTTTTTACAGCCCTTCTCCTGCCAGCTGTAAAGAGCCTTATCCCTGGTCAAGACATCAGCCATTTTCTCACAGTTACCCCATCTTATCTCCACCTGCGTTTGATCCATCTCCATTAGACTCTCCCTTACACAGCCCACCATCATTCACACTCTTTCACTTATTTTTTATCTCTCCCACCCAATTTTTCTCTTATCAGCACCTTGGCATTTCTGTCTTTTCCCACAAACACTGTTTTCCTCATACAGCTCATATAATAACAGGCTAAAAATATGCCTTCTTTTTTTTCTTTCCAGTATTGATTTTGCCTGTAGCATTGTCTATGGCAAGAGAGAGAGAGAGAGAGAGAAAGAGAAAGAGAAAGGAGAAAGACAGAGGGTGGGGGAGAGAAGTAGAAGTAGAAACAACTGGAAAAGAATTACTTTCTACGTATGTGGTAATGCTCTCACCTTTTCTATTTTACTTAAGTGGAGAACCATGCTCTACCTCAGTGCAATGTTTTTCAATTAAAAGGTAACTCTAACTATTGAGGTCCTCAGCTGGTCTCAATGCTCAACATCACAGACCGCAGAAGCACTAACACACTGTATGCATTTAATAATAACCCACTGAAATTAGAGAAACCTTACCATTGCAAATATGTTCCAGATCAGCTTTTCAGGGAAAATGGTTGGCTCTTTTGGCACTGGTGGGTAATGGGAATGGAGAGAGTTGATCAATAGGCTATTGATCGTAGCTGGCCAGAGTCTGGGGAATTGAGAGTGAGAATAGAGGGGAGTTCGGGTGGGGGCTGGCTCCAGGTTGAATTTTTAAAATGCTCTATTTCAGAGATGACAAATAGTCTATTTGAAAAGAGGGAAACAAAGACAGAGGCAGAGAGAGAACGTCATAAAGAGATGGAAAGAGAGAATCTTAGCTTGTTGTGTTCTCTGAGCAGAGAACTGAGACCTCTCTGTTTCCCAGAAGTTACAGTGTTTTGGATGAGAGCTGCTGAACTACAAAGACAAAGGGAGCAGGGACTTCTCAGGCTACATTAGCTGGTAGGTTTCCTGGCTGAAGGGGGGGGGGGCTTATTATGAAAAAAAAATCCTACAGATGTAGAAGACAGTAGTGTAAAAGGAGCACGCAGACAATTAATTTACACCAGAATCCTGTATCTGACATTACATTTAACCTCATCAAAGATTAAGCTACATCTATACTGATCATATATTCCGAATTTTACAATGCAGGTCATGAGTTCTGAATGTTTGCCAATGTCTACTTTTTAAATTGACCCATATCTAATTCCTGAGTTGACATTCAAAGCAACCCCAATAAGCCTTGGATGTAAAACTAACGTGGAAGTGAAGCCAAACTTCCATCTGCAGTGGGCAAAAATGCGCCACGTAAACCTGAAATATAAATTAACCCCCCTGCTGGAGAATAAAATAGCCAATGAAGGGGCCTTGTAACCCATGACAGCACGCTACACAACCATTTTACCCTCTTCTAAGACATTAAAGAGACTCAAAACTATATGAATGTACAGTATGTAAATATTTATGTACAGTATGTAAATATTTATTGAAATATAATGTTATCCGCCCACAAAAACCATGTTTTATATATATATATATATATATATATATATATATAAGTGATAACTTCTAGAGCTGTAAAAGAAAAAAAAAGAACGAACTTACACTTTTTACCACCACTTATACTAAGTCTTACTTTTCACAGTAAACTCAGCAGTTACTTTTCATAAGAGCAAAGGAACAAAGTTATTTCTGGTGTCATTTTTAGGCTTTTGTACAAAAATAAAGTACTTGTTAAAGGGCTATTCATATATGTCTGGCAAACAAAAACACAAAGTGCTCATTATATATCTTCCTCCCAAATATTCTTCACTCAAAAGGATGTCCAACAGCACTATTTACAAATGTTTCACATACATATACAGGCTTGTAAACATGGGGAAACAAGCTGGAATCATTACTTCTGAAGGTTGCCCAAGTCAACTGCAGGCAATGGAAAGCAGTTACAGCACTAGTCTGTAAACACCCCTGAGAGGAACCTATACCTCAGTAAAAATTCAGCTGTAAATAATGTATTGAATGCAAACTTAAGGTCCACAGGGAGATATGGATAGGCTCATTACTCTTTTAGTTTGCTGGTCTTTTACGTAGTCCACACAGCTCTCAACAATCGACTCCAGATGCTCCCTCTCTCTGTTTTGATTTAAAGATGCTTTTACCTGCGGATATTGTTATGGATATAGGTATTGTTTTTTATTTTCTGCACATCGCCCTGAGGTTTGAAGGCTGTTAACTCATGCACCCACCCACATGTTCTGTGCCCTGTTAAGGTTGGTGTGCGTGTGTGTGTGTGTGTTTGTGTGTGTTCTATCTGTGGCGTTAGTTGAGGTGAATATGCGGCCTGTGTCTGTGTGCCCTGTCCGGGATGCATTGATCTCAAAGCAGGATGTCAAACATTTTAACGCAGATCTTGTTCTTGTTATTGCTCTGCCGGGTTGTTAATGCATTAAAAATCGTTCGTCCCTATCTTTCCAAACTTATCTCACCCTACTGTCCTGAGCAACACAAGAATACCCCTCTGTTGTAACATACACACCACCCCGGCCCCTCCTCCCTCCACCCTCTGTTTCTAACCATGTCCTTCCATCCTCTGTCTCAATCAATCTTTACGACACCCGGTTGCATCTCTCTAATGTTTCCGGACTTGACCGTATCCCCGTTCAAAAATTCTTAATTAAGCCCGTTCTGTATGTTTACCATTGGGCAAATTACAATCTGACAGGGCTAATAAAACAACATTGGCGAGAGAAGGCCGAGAGGAGCAAGTGCTATGACCCTTACCTCTTTCACCTGTCTCTATCTCCACCTCAGCTTATCTCCCTCCATCCCCACCTCTTCATATCTCCCTATTTTCTACCTCACAGGTTTTGAGGAGAAAAAAGGGGGGGGTTGATGAAGCAGTGGTTTGGCACCAGTTTGTAAGGATCTTATAGCTGTCGCTGTCGACGTGACTATTTGTTTAAAATACTCACATGTCATTACAATGACATATCTTGGTAATACCATTCAACCTACTTGCTTCTCATCTCTGATTATTAAGATTCATGGACCTGCCTGCCTGCACGTCAACTCGTACAGATATGAGTCATATATCTATATTCACATCAGCATTTTTCTTCATTTAGGTATTGACTCATGCAGTGTTCTCACATTCTGCAATCTATAGCCCACACAGTGTGTGTATTATATCTCTATTTCTGTACAGTTTTGTCTGGTCACTCGGGAACTGCCATTTGCTTGCTGCTAAAGCATGATAGAGAAGGAGGCCATGTCATCAGAATCCCTTTGGTTGCTTGGCTTAATGTTTAATGCTAAGTAGCACAAAAAAGAAGATCTGGGCCCAGCAGTGCCAAATAAAACAGCTTTAGTCTTTGTAACATACACATATACAGAATGAAGAACCATATGAGTGATGCAAGAAACTAAAAATGCAAAGATTTTTTTTTTGTTTAAACCTAGAGCGTTTCTATGTCAAAAATCCACACAACATATTAATTCAATACAGGTGTTGTAAACGGGATGTGTTAATACTGGAAAAGTGACAAAATGATGTACTGTGTGCACAAACCACATAGTATGCATACTAAAGAGGGTTGATTTTTGCGCGTGCTGTCGATGGACACCATTTTCCCACAATGCAACACACAAATGCAGTGAAATTACAAAATTGCAGTTTGATTGATGTCTGGAGTTGTACCTATTGCAAAATTTCCTTTCAGTAAAAAAAATGGTTAAACTATAGTGATGTTATTTTGTATACTAAATACTGAGACAGTACAGTATGGTGATTAGTATGTAGTACGCACGCTACATAATTAGCATGTAGTGTGGGTTTGGGCCACACTGCAAACCAGAGTAAGTAATCCCTCAATAAGTCAACACAACCAAACTCACAGCCAAGCTAAAGGCAGCAGAACTCAGCAGCTATCATATATCAACTGCACACAGATGACATGGAACGCAACCAGTAAGACCAGTAATAGGACTTTAATAGCAATTAATTTTATGTTTAGTGCCACGGACAGGGTTCCTCTTATGCACATGCCAGAGCTTTGATTAAGACACGATACTCAAAATTGCTCTCCAAATTTTGCTTTTGATCAGCCAAACTATTGTTAGACATTTACAGACATATTGCTAGGGGTCGCATGGCAGAGGTTGTTAACAGGTATACCACCATGGGGATGGAGGATGTGGCTGGGGGGGCAAGTATATGTATATATGAAAATTTTTTAATTATTTTTACCTATTATATTGGTATGTAAATGAGAAATTATTTGCAAGAGAAAGACATGTTGCTGGTTAATTTTCGCAATGAAAATTTTCAATGCTGTGACAGCAAGGAAGTATCTCAGATCCTGAGCACATAAAATCAAAACCATCTCACACGGTGCAACAGCGAAAATGTGTTTTTGATATTTGGTGAGCAGACCATGTATAGCTCTCATAAACCAACAAGACTCTCCTTATCAAATCACACCAGTAACACACTACCTTGATCACAATTAGAGCTAATTAAAGAAAACAAGATGTAAAGACCCAAAACAAAATGTACACCTTTGAAATTAAGCCATTAAGAAGAATAAATTTTCTGTACCAAAGATGATGGCTCAATTTTGTATGTATATGGTTTGTAGGAGGTAATCTTTTTTTTTCAAGATATTAACACTGACACTGTGATATGACAAAGAAGTGCTGTAGATCACACGTTTGACAAAATCAAGCTCTAAAGTACAAATCTAGAAATTGCAAAAGTGGTCAAAATATACACATGGATGTTCATGTTGATAATCACACAGAAAGGAAATCTGGCTGCAGCGGTGTTTTAGTGTGAGTGCATGTGAGTGACAATGTATGTCAGTGTGTGTTCTGCTGTTCATATGTTGCACTACACCACCTGACAGGTGCAAAGCCCTGTGGGATGGCACTGCTGTATCTTACACTTGACTGAACATATACAGCAGATCAGAGGTGCAACAAATCCATTCCTGACTGCCAGAACCTTTCAGAGAGTCTCTGTGACTGCGAACAACACGCCTTCAGGTTTCCACACCCCAGAGCTGATGTGTGTCTGCAACACAGACACACACAGATGAAATGTAGCCTCACACACAAGTGTGTGACTATGAGGAATGAGACCGGGATTTGTATAGAGTGTGTTCAAGAATCAGTGCGATGTGCCTGTCTGTGTGTGTGTGTGTGTGAGTGTGTGTGTTTGTGTGTGTGTGTGCGCACACGTTATTTCCTGTGTGAAGCGTTTGTGTCTCAATAGTGTCTTTAGAGTGGTTAATCAGTGGAGAGGTTGAAGAGAATGTCAGAGTTTCAGGCTGGCTCCGATGAAGAGTCCTTGAGTCCTCTCTCTTTCTGTGTTGACACCTCTTAACCTCAGTCTATCATCTCTCACACTCTCAAACTCCACTTCTATTGACACTCGCTACCCCGCAGCTCTCCAAAGACCTGAGGAGAATCCACTGCAGTGATTGTCCGTGTGAGGGGAGTCTCGGAGCCTGCAGAGAAGAAAGGATTATATAATGCGCCAACATACAGAACAAGAAGTGATCAATTTTAGAGCATTTTTGGTGTCTTTTCTATATATTACTGGGTGGATAAGGGGAAAAAATATGGAGAGAAAAATAGATCAACAAACTGAATCCATCTGTCAGCCCTTGACAGAAAACATAGAATCCTCATGTGCATCAATTTGTAAATTAATCTCTTTTTCTTTGTCTCCTCACACCAGGAAGTGTGTGGGATCCGTGTCCACCACTGTCACTGGCTAGTGTAAGTGGGGTCAGGAGCTCTGGGTCAACTGAGAAGAGGTCAAAGGTCATGGAGCAGTGGGTCTTGTTAAAATACCTTTTAGCCTCCTTCAGGGATATTATGTAATGGCTCTGGGAATAGGTTAGGTTCTAAGTTGACTGTTTTGTGGTGGAGACTGGATGATATATGTGTTCTTCTTTATGCCAGATGTATATTCATTACCCTTTTTAAAAAATCAGGATGCAAAGGAAGTGCTGGGAGGTCAAGAGGGGTCACACATAAGGGGTCACCTTTATGTGTTTTTCTAATGTGTCTTTGTTTTGGAGGATGCGTTTTCCAGGAAACAATCAACTCATATAACACCTCTAATTATGTCCTAACACAAAAGGGTTTTCTTTGTGTTACTAATCACAATCTTCAAAAGCTCCTCCAGAAAAACATGCTTTTTCCTCTTGGATTGTAGCACAAGTTGACTTGAAGAGGCTACGGGAAAACTGGGTTGTGTTGATCAATATATTGGAGACATTTGAATATCAATACAACGAGCGTCCTGTCTTCAATCTTAATTTTTAATATGATGATAATAAGTGTATTCATTTTCATAACTTCCATTCAATAAGCTTGGAATATGAGTGATGGTGGCCCATTTTTGCACAGCGAATATGCATCTCTCTCCTCTATGTTGCCATTGATCACTCCTGTGCCATTTCTCTCCCTCTCACTTTGTCCTCCGGTCTCTCCCCCTTTCCTTGCTCTCACAACATTTCACTGTAAAATTCATCCTTATTCCCCGCTTCAGCAAGCTAACTGTGCACACTACCTTTTATCAGTCCAGAACTGTTAAATTAATAAATTGATATTGACGAACTATCAGCCGGGGGGATAAATTATTTGGGAGCAGAAGGCTCGGGTCACATGACTTTTAGTACCCACGATTCTGTAATTATTCCCCATGAGAAGAACCATGGTGCAGTTCATTGCCCTTCCCCCCCCTAGAAATGAACAAACATGCACATACACACACACACACACACACACACACACTATCACATGAAGAACTATAAATATCCTTCCATACAGTGGATTGCAGGGTCCATGGGAATACTTGTGATCATTACTGCTATCATAACCATCACGATACAGGATGTTAGCCTGCTGGAGATTACATTTTATCATCACAATTTACACAAAACTGAAGTGGACTGAACCTAGAATGTATAGCAGCAGTGAATGCAAATTATACAATATTGAGCCCTGCATTGCCGTGAGCACAGAAAGGGCTTCCTGCTAATGTCTGCTGTGAAACAGTGGGATGAGCCTCCTTCAGCTGATGGTCTTTGCTCTGTAATAAATGAGAATGAGAGGTGCAAACTGAGAGGAAGGTGAGTGCCGTAGATGAAGGGGCAGCGAGTGTGTCAGAGTGCCAATCATGGAAGTGCTCTTGTTGCCCTCCGGCCATTGCTGACCTTTTGACCCTGGCCATGGCCTAAATGTCAGAGGTCACCAACCAGGGTCAGTGGGGATCACTGCAAGACCCTGACCAGGGATGCATCACCATGGCAACAAACTGCTCACTATAGGAGCAGAGATGGGGTGATATGCATTCTATCTGCTGAAATCAAGCACACAAAAAAGACACCTATACACTAGCATACGGACACACACACACACACACACATACACACACACACACACACACACACCAGGTTGAGCATGCCATATGTTGTTTATTCTTGTCACTGGTAAACAAGCTATCCCCCATTGATTTCCAGTGGAGCAACACACAGCTGGGCAAAATCCAAAGAGTCCTGGCATGAACCCTGAGCAAACACCCTAACCCCGCTTTGCCACATCCACATGAATAATTTGTCCTGCTAGAGGGGCCATATTTTATCTGCTAAGATGGTTGCACAACCCTGCCATCATGCTCCATTACAGGGGCCAAAATGTCACTGGAAAAACAAGGATGCGGTGAGGATGAATATCTTCATGGAAATTCTTATGTTCATGACTAATAACAGAGGGGGGAAATGCGAATTTCAGTGGAAAACGTTAAAATATCTATGTCCATCACAATATGCAAAAAAAACCATTGTGATGACTGAAAATGACAACAACGGCAGCAACAACAACAACAAAAACTTCAACTCCCACTCACGTTAAATGGCTCCTCCTTATTGACCACTGGAAATATTCGCTTGCACTTTGCGTCATCTAGTGGTCGGATCAGATCTTTTTTTTCTCTCTCTCTCTCTCTCTCGCTGCAGCCGCTTGCGTCCAAAGATGGGGAAAAACCCCACTAGTGCGCTTTTGTCTCCGGGGAGCTCCGGGTCGATGCCTCGTCCCACCATATGTCTGATCGCAGCTGCCAATCAACAGGTCAACGCGACCCCGGGGAGGCAGACACTGGTGGGGAGAGATCAAACAGTGGACCTCGGGGATGACAGATGCAGATGAAAAAAAAAAAAAAAGGCAATAAAACATTGCTTCAAAGATGGCTACGGTGCACGGGGAGGCAAATTATTGTTAACAGTAATCTGCAGAATAGCGCCTCGCATTCTGATCGATTGACTATTATGGAGCCTTTGAAGCCGAGGTAACGCCAGGCTATTGTTCATGGTGGGACACAACCAGAAAATAGCAGCTGGTTTTTTTTTTGGTTCAACTATAGCGCTTCCTAAGCCTCAAATGCTACTTACTTACTAGACAATCATGCTTTCTAATAGACTTGCAATTTGGACTCCTCCGGGCTTCGGGCCCATTGAGAGTCTTTTCATATATTCAGCTGCAGTCGCACCAGAGAGAGAGAGAAAAAAAAAGGCAAATAATTGAGAGAATAAAGTCAAATGAATAAGTAAATGTTCAATTATAAATTTCACAAATTTGTCTGTCAATTATAGATCATCTTCGTCAAATGTGGTAATTTTAATAAGCTATCAAATTTTTAGGGGCTGCACATGGATGCTTTCATACCTCAGCTCCCTTTCTTCAACCCCTGGGTATAGGTTGCAGTAAAATTATTTTTAAATGTTGCGTGTCTTACTGCTTTTACAACTTATACTACACAAAAGTAAAATCTCAGTCATACTGAAATTAAAATGAAGAAATGACACGGAAAATTTAGGTATAATTAGGTAATGCTTGACCATAAACCACATATCAAATCAGGATTTGTGCTGAACAAATAAACTGGTTATGCCACTATTTATGAGTTGTAAAAGAAAAATTCGAATAGGAGTAAGTAAGCCCCTTAAGGCTTGTAATATTCAATGATGGTTTATTATAATAAGATTTTTAGAGGTCTGCAGCTGTATATGGTCATGTGTTTGTGTAAATCAGGTCTATGTATCAGCCAGAAAACACATCAGTGAATTAATAAGATGTGGTTTGTACAATTTAGAGTGTGCTTGGAGACATAAAAAAGAAACATTTTCATTCTTCGAACAATTCTCAGACCAAAATCCCCATGTCAAGTCTAACATTTTGTCTGTCATCATTATTCTTATTTTAAAAGTATTTTTTCTGCATTCGGGTATACTCTTTCTTGATAAATATGACGAATAAGGTGTAAAGTTTATTCAATAGCAAGTAACAAGCCTTTATCTTAAGTCATAACTGTAAATCACAGAAGTGCAATGACTGTAGCTACAACCAGAAGCACCGAGTGAATGTTTTATGAATTTAATATAAGCGCCATGAAGACAGAAGCATAGCTACTATAGATGATTACAATATCCTATTCAGTTCATTTTATTAAACCATCTGTTGGGTAAAATCATTTTACACTACTGCTAATGAAATATTTTGCACACAATAGGTGCCACAAGCTGAAAACCAATTCGACTGCACTGAACCGATGGTAAAACCCCCTTTTTTCCTTTGCATGTCTTTGATCTAGTAACATGTAAAGGTTCAGTCTTCTTCCATGTGTTAACTGTTGTATGTTGAGTCTACACTCAAATCAATGAGATACATGTTAGCTGAGGGGGAATCAGCTTTGGAATGCTGTTGTAAATGTGTTGTATTAAAACACGACCATAATGTTTCATCGCCATCTCAGCAGGACTGATCTTCTTACCTCACTCTCTGCTAATCAGGAACAAATCTTTGTGCCTTAATCTACGGCCCCCTGCACCCCTCCGCCCATCTCATTAGATTAACAAAATGACATGCACATATGAACACACACACAAAGAGAGCTCATGACCTCAATCTCACTCCCCAAAAAAGATAGTTAATTGCAATTTTGTGTAATTTTGTTGAATATAAATGATGTTATTTGGAGTATTTTAACAGTTTTTTAGACAGTGTATGACAGGAAGAACATTATAAGTTTTTCCTAATTTTGTTGCCCATATGTAATGTGTGTATGTGTCTGCAATAGTTTTTGGAGTTGCATACGTGTGTGAACTGTACACTCTTGTACATAGATGGGGTTTTGTGTGTGTGTGTGTGTGTGTGTGTGTTTGCTTGTGTGTGCGTGTGTGTTCAGCAAACATATGCAACCAAATTAAAGCCCTAAAGCTGGTGAATTGAAGAGGATTTGATGCAGAGAGTAATTCATGGGAATTAAGCAAATTAGGTCTCCAATTAGCTGCTGACATTGAATAGGAAGATTTGGTGAACAAAAATTAATTAGATGGATTTGTCATTGTTCTAATGAACATCACCAGAAAATAACTGTTGTGAATAACACCCTCTCTCTCTCTCTTAAGCTTTATCCCTCTGACAAATTATTTGTCTACTTAGAATCTAATTTCATGTCAAATATTGCCTCATTCATTATTCAGTAATTTGCAAATAAGAAGCCCACATGAGCTGAGACAAACAAACTTCAGAAAAGTCAATGTATGACCTAATCCTCTTTGGCTGGAGCACTGGGGATATAAATGCCAACCTTTGCAAGTCAGAGAGGAATTTCACTATTGATGTGAGAGCAGGACAGGTAAAAAATTGACTTGATTCTTATTATGGCAATATTTTTGAGTCATTTCTATAACTGAACTTCCTGCTTGGAGTCAGTTCCAGTTATTGTTTTTAGAGTCTTCTTATGATATGTGGATCACCCTTAAAAAAAACTTAATGTTACTTCTTCTTCTATATTAATTTTGAAAATAAGTTTATGTTCAGCATGAACTTAAGCATATCTTTCATTATTTAATTTGCCCCCCATTTCTGCCATGACTGGTTTATGCATACAAATTGGTCTCAGCCCCTAAAAAAGCCCTCCCACCTCTCTCCAATAAATCAGCGTCCCCTCCCCTCCCTCCCTCTCTCTGCCTCCTTCCCTTTCCTCTGCTTCCTTCATCCCCGACCTCCTGTGGTCCCCCTCTTTCTGCAGCAGCGGTTACAGATTACACTGTGTGATAAGCTTCCTATTTCTTGAAACTATTTGGGATTGCTCAGATTATCTGGCCTCATATCCTTGGGAGTCGGCTTTGGGAAGCCTGATTTTAGTCTCTTAAGGCAGAAGATTTTGCATCCCGACAGCTCTGACTAATTAGCATCTAATGCTGGGTGGTATTTTAGCATTGGGCTCACTTTTAGTACTATCTGCACGCAAAGGCAAGTGTGCACGCTCTCTCACACACACACACACACAGACACACACACACACACACACACACACACACACACACACACACACACACACACACACACACACACACACACACACAGACAGACCCAGGGCAGCTGATAGAAAAACATCAGTTAAATTCAATATGATTTAATGAGATTATAACAAAACATTGTATTCTAAAAACATTCAGAATACAAATGAAAGAAGTGCAGTATCCTTCATACACATTATTTAATGACTGAATGTCCTATAATAACTTGGACCTTACACACAAAGCTGAATGTAGCATAATGATATCCAACCTCATTTCAATTTCAACATAACCTAATGACATAATCATTAGCAAAAAAAGGCTCTAAAATGTCTCTTTTATCCAATAGTATTTCAGATCCAAACTGTAAGTACAGAATACCTCAAAAATACAAACTGTTCACTCTCATGGTATAGACGCATGCAGGCCCGGATGGAGCCCCACTTGTGGGTGCACACGGGACCAAGGCCAGTAGAACCTAGGTGCCAAGCAGGACATAGGGAGTGCTGGGGTCTGAGGACAGCACCAACAGGTTGTTCTGTGGGGGCGGGTGAGGGCAGGGTGGTAAGGGGAGCTCAGGGAGGAAAGCGGGAGCTGTCCCACCACCCTGCGTACCCTCCGCCGCGCCCTCCTGCAGTGATAGTCCCCGTTAGAAAAGTCCTGATAGTTTGATGGGTGAATTGCCCAGAAGTGACCTTTACCATTGTCACTGCGGCCTGCTTTGATGAAGCAGTCGTTCAGGGACAAGTTGTGGCGCACACTGTTTCTCCAGTTTTTGTCCTGTTTGAGTAAGAAAAGACACATTGTTAAGGCCAAAACCAAAATCGGACAGCAAGTAAGATTGGGTGACCCCCTTTGAAAATGAACATAGGTGGCTGTTAAGTATCACTGATCCCTATCAAGAGGTCACCTCGTCCTGTTGTTGGCAGGATGAGTGATAACGTGTCAAGACTGTATATGATCGCAGTAAGACATAACACCTTGCGTTACCTTTTTAGCACATCAAACCAGTGATCAACTTTAATCCACTAGGCTACATCCAATCTGTTGTTGCACCTGGTAAAGGCCGAGGCACTTTGCAACCTAGCAACAGGATTACTTTATTTGTGAATTCGCCAACAAGAAGATCATCTAGCGTCCTTGCGCGCACCTAATTGCCTAACCTCGCAGACAGATTACCTGAGCCAAGTAGGTCGCGTTACTTGTGAAAATGGCTGCCACATTGTTTTGCAGGAACTAATTTACACACTATGAAGAATTTGGGCGAACACATGTTCTCATTAGCTATCTCATAAGTTGCTTTGACGAATCAACAAAGTAAGAGAGCACGATTCATTCAAAACATCCCCCAGACGGCAATCGTCTCTTTCGTAGTGCTTACTTCACACCATTGCCCGACTTTACTCTCTTAATTCCTTTGTTACTGGAACAGCTGTGTATCGGTCGGGGCCATAAATAATGATCTCTGCTTGCAAAGTAAATACAAAGACACAGGAACACAAATGTGAACATACCTTACTCTTGAAGTAAGGATAATGGTCCATGATCCACTGGTAGATGTCGCATAGCAGCAGTTTCTTCTGCTCGGACGCCAGGATTGCCTTGGAGATGAGCGCAATGTATGACTGGTTGGGTTTGTCCACAGACTTCTCTAATATGCCGCTGACAGACGTGGTAGTGGTCACTTCCTCCTCCCCCTCCTCTTGTTGTTCTTCATCCCCCTGCTCACCTTTGACTTTCCTTTCTTCAGCGTCTACCTCTGACCTCTGTGGCTGCTCCTCCTGTATCTCGGAGCGAATCTCCACCTCTTCGGGTTTAGGATTCTGATGATTTAGCATGTTGTCTGCTACCTGCTCTGCCGTACAACTTTCTGCCGCTTCTTCTTTAGAAACTTTGACTCCTTTATTAAACAGAAGGTAGTCGATAGTGAAGCTTAGTCCCAGCCTTTCTCTGACGCCGGTGCAGCTGCCTCTGTCCTCCATTGTCATTTCTGAATTGAGATATCTCAGACTCATCACAGAGATTTTATTGTTTCCAAACTGACTGACTGTTGAATAATTATCAGGTAATTAATGGAAAGCGTTTCTCCCAAAAGTCTTCTCAGAACTGTCTGTCTGAGTTTTCACAGCATTGCTATATTTTTATAAAAATGAGGACTCTTCATAAACTGAATTCCTCGATGCCCCTCGCTTCTTTCGCCGAAGTCCTACTGTTGACAAGATCACAGATAAAGATGAGCCTCTCAACTGTTGTTAACCCTGATGCGCTCATGAGCGACACAATCTCAACCAGTGGAAATGACGTCAGTCTTTAAGACTACACCGCTTTGTTCGTCATCAAAGTTTAATTAAATATTTTCGCCTCCTTGATAAATCTGACCTGATCAAAACCTCCCTCTCAATACCCAGCAGCCTATTGCTCCTGAATCAAAGAGCTGTGTCTCACAGTTGAGAAGGTGTCTCTATTTATATGACTGTGAATTTATTCGTCACAGAAAGGGGCAAAGAAGGCACAGGGGAGGTCTAGGTAGGGGGTCTCAATTGAGGCGGATTATTTTTATTAACCTAAGCAAATCTTTGTAATTACGGGAGATTAAACACTCAAGATTTAGCAAGACATGGTGTGCAGAGGATGGATGCTGTAGAATCAAAGGCCTTTTAGATGCCAGTGTTATCCTGTTAAAGTTGTTTTGTCCATGGGGATGCTGCCCAAAAAAATTACTTCAGTTACCACAGAGCAGTAATTAATGGCTCTAGTTAATCAATTAGAAGAAAAAAAAAATCCAGATTCAGTGTATAACTGAAAGATTTCCTGTTGTTGACATGAATCTTTTAAAAATTGTGTCTCCTGTGTTCTTTATACCAATTCTTTCAGCTACTATTGTTAAAGAAGCTTCTTAAAGACACTTAAACTGTCTACGTTTTTTCATTTGAAATGTGGTAAAAAAAATATTATTTTTTTGGTGTTTTTGAATGAATTCAGCAAATATAATATTAGATATTTTTAAGAGATCTCAGAGGATAAAGCTGAAATGCGTATTGTATTACGATATAATCTCCAATAGTGCAATGAATATTTTAAAGAATGATCAAGGTTTTGGTTTTCCTAAATTATATCTCCCTTAATTTGAATAGTTATCACGTAGTTCTCTATAGTGATGAGTTATGACTGTGGTGCTGACCTTATCTTTTTATTCAATTAAACTTTATTTCTTAAATTTTATAATTCGTGTTTTGATTGTGATGATGTTTTAATGTCAGCAATTAATTGATGCTGACAGGCGTTTTTTTGTTTGCTTTTTCAAAATTGCTTACGCTGAAATGAAGTCAGCGTGTTTACTACTTCCTCCAAGTAGATTATGTGATCACCTGTGTTTGTTTGTTGTTGGTCTGTTTGTTTGGTTGTTTATTTGTTATACAGATTATGCAAAAACGACTAAAGCGATTTTCACCAAACTTGGTTCAACACAGTGGGGCGTGGACCGTAGAGGAATTCATTAAATTTTGGAGCATATCCAGATTATTTAATATGACTTTTAGTTTTTTTCTTAAAATTCTGGTGTATGTTGTTTGGACTTGACCTTGATGGAGGTCTCCGCTCTACTGAGAACATTTTCAAGTTTTGTTTATGTTATAACATTTAGGTCAGACATCCAAACATCAAACTTGTGTGAAATACATTTTGAGTGTTGAAATAAATTATGTATTTTATCTTTACACTTCTTTCACATGATGGGCATTTGCATAATTAAATTTGTACTTTGAATTGAGCTTTTACAAGGAAGAAAAGTCAGGCATCCTTAGGTCTTTTTTACAATTTAGAAGGTTTACTAAAGCATGTAATCCATCATAAAACATAGTGTTATTTAATCACTTGAACCCCCATATAGTCAAAAATCAATTGTCCCATAAGTAAGATCAAAGGCATGTAAAACAAATGTAAAAATGTTCAATCCTTCATTATTCACATATTCTGTATCTGCTCCCTATAGTATTTCGCTAAAGTGGAATGACAATTACAGTGTTGACATTAAATTGAAAATTGTTAATGTTCCCTATTTTCATGTTTATACTCTTAAAGTCTCTGGAATGAAAAATAAAGGTCTAGTTTTAACAGTGTCTGTGTACACAAGTTTATACTGATGAACCTATGAATTGTGGGGTTCAATAATTTGCACAATAGATATATTTACTGTCCCACACCATCTTCGGTCTAAGCAGTCATCGCATTAGTCTAGATAACAGCAATAGTACAGTATCCAGACGGATCTGCTTTGTTTGGCAGTTTTACAGAGAGCAGAAATTAAACCAGTCAGGTCAAATCATGGACCATATTGCCCTCTTCTGTTTAAATAATGGAACAATGAAATATATGCACAACATAGAGCACAATGCTGCCTTTAAATTAGCTAGCTTTGGTTTTGAAAACACCCATGTTATTTCATGTGTAGGCTTTTGCTGTATGAATTAAAAAAAAAATACATATTATTATTTAAAAACAACAACAACAACAACAACAACAACAACTACAACAACAACAAACCAAGACCCTATACTGTGAAGATCATACCAAACTGTAATTTGGGTCTGTATTTGTGAAATAAATTCAGACAGGTGTATTAAAATAGCTGAATCCTGTATTTCTTACGTCTTATTCATAATCAGACGTTTCATTCACAGTTTATAATCATAGATATATCCCCAATATCATGGGCAGGCACAGTGGCGAAGCCAGCTGTCCTCTACAATGTACGGCACTGACGTTTCACGACCGAGGTAAAGCCAATACAAAAAGTACCATGTTATTATTACATGATACTTCATTTCCCTCTATTGATTTTTGTGTTTCCATGAGGCTGTTCCTTGCCACATATGAGGAGCTTTTGGAAAACCCGGGCTGGATCGGCGGAGGGATCGTAAACGCGTCCCTCTCATACTTAATTTAAGTTTTGCTAAAAGCTTGACCCGGGACATTTTAATTTCGTTTTAGACGCGATGCGGCCGCTCTGCGATTCCACGTGTACGTGCATATTCACAATTGCTCGTTTTAATTCAATTACGAACACGGCTTAAACAAAGCAATAACGCGACATCTCGCGGGTGGCCGCAGAACCCGAAACGGAGCGTTTTGCTCGGAGGGGACTCGTGGGGAACCATGCGACCGGATCCGCAAGACGTCCCGTGCTTTACGTCCACGTTGGACTTGAACATTTTTTGAGACGCGCACTCACAATACCTCAATACTATCAAACCGAAACATCATGGATCTCAAAGCGCTTTGACACCTGGTATCATCAGTGGACACTGAGGCCTAATCTGGAAACGAGACCTGCCTCTTAGTGATTTTAAAAAGTTGCACTGTGACTTTAAAAGACGGCGGCTCCGCCCATTTTGCGTGTATCGCTTCGGGCCTCGGGTAATCCCGCGCTGCCATTGGCTGAGGCCACACGTCCGTCACGGCGGGCTCCGCGCTTCATTGGTGAAAGACTAGCCTTCGTCTCTGACTCTCGCGGTACTGCTGCACGAAGATGGCGGCCGAACTGGTGGAAGCGATGGCAAGTAGAGCTTGGCTAGCTTTGGTTTAACGGGAGACGGGCGTGGGAGTGTGGGCTGAAACTTAGCCCCGTCCTAGGGAAACCGGGGGCTCTGTGTGAAATTGGTTTAGAGTTTGTACTCTCACAAATGCGACGTATTACATTCACGACGGAACGAACTAGCCTGCGCTGCTAACGTAGCAGGATTGCTAGGTAGCGTCAACTGGCAAGTGCGTTGGGTTAGCTAGCATCACGCTGGCTCTCTAAAGGAAGGCAATGAAAATGAATGATGAGACCATACAAACATCTGGGGCTTTGCTGCTAGCGTGCCTTCCGTCGAGATGATATGTGACGTTATTTTGTCTTATAAAAATCCCTGGCTGCAGTTAGCCGGTTAGTTTATGGATATGTGCACCTGTCAAAATGTCCAGTTGCCATGATTGAATACCGACAGCCCAGTCTTAAGAGAAGCTATCCGGCCGATCGTGGAGTCTATAATGTTGACGTCCAAGTGAGGCTAAAGAAACTGCAAGATTGACTTTATGCCTGCGATTTTTGCGCAGTTCGTCTGTCAGAAGCCAAGTGGGCAGCCGCGTTATTGTGCAATTTTAATGTAGACACAAAGCGGGCTGTAAAGCATGTCAGACGGCGCAGGTTTTTGCAGTAACAACAACATTCCGTGTGCTGCCCTACGGTCAAGTTCGCATACTCTTTACGTATCTGCTGCCCGTTAAATAAACATCTTCATTCAGACTATGTTTTGTCTTGTGTGCTCTCTCCTGAGATAACCGAATCCACTATTTGTGTCACTATGGTGCACAGGAATAGTGTAACTACTAATCGAAAACCGGATGAATTATGGCGAGTATATTAGACCTCACTGACGCTTATCATTTTCATTTTCATCTCTGACTGCACTTTCGTTCAGTGCATTCAAGTCGTAAACATTTGTGCTTGTTATGGTTTATATTCCACCCAAAGTTTGTTTGATAGTGCTGAACACACGAGTTTACCCATAAACCATCGATGCAAATGACATTTAACAGTGCATCCTCAGGGATGGATTGATTGATGATTACCGATCGACTCATCGGAAACGAAACATACCGTAACTAAAGTTTTGCAAAGGTTGGATAGTTTTGCACTTGAGGTGTACTCTACCTCATTGGACTGTGAACACATTTTGGTATACATGTAAACATTAGACAAGGTAAAGTTAACTTGTGTCTTGTCAAATCAAGATCACAACGTCATTTTTTCATTTGTTCAGTTTAAAATTTTTGTGATAACCTTTGAACATTTTGGGTTAAATACTCAAAATAAATACAGACTACAGTGTCCATGCTTTTTCTTTTCTGGTTTCTGATGCAGCTTGACCTTATTGTTAGTGTTGTTTTTTGTTATTTTTGTCAGTGTGCCTTACATGTAGTGTGAATGTAAAACAGTGAAACGAGTGGCAGTCCTACATTTTTTTTTCATTCATTTTTTTTTTTTTTAATGGTACTGCAATTTATTTAAGAATATAATTATGAAAGTTATTTAGCCAAAATCCAAGCAGTCAGAATGAGGAGCAGTGAGACCTCTTGCTTTAGCCAGCTAATTACACTAATTACAAGGCGGGTTCACGCTTCTGTAGGATTAAAGTGACCAAGTACAGAAGCTAATTTTAGCAGGAATCCAACTGTTTAAGAGACGTGATATTTCATGGTTAACATTGAATTAAAGTCAATTGTGAATTATGGTGTGGAAGCTGTTGGGACTTTATCAGTTGTGTGAGGCAAGAATTTCAAGAGGGCATTGAATTATTGGATTAATTTTGGGGATTTTTTCAGAGTATGTTTAGGGACTTGACACACATGGCATGGAGAAACTCAGAATATAAACAGATGTCCTGGAATGCATTTTCCAGCTTGGGTTAAACAGTTGGGCAGTGAATTTTCCCTTCATTTAATGATATCTTACCTATTACCTTCAGAAAAGCAAAAGCAACAAACAACCTAGGAAAAAATAAAGTATTTGATGTTTTGAGGTCTTTGACATAATCAGAAGTAGCAGAAATCCAAAGCTGTTAGCACTGTAGTGGTAAATTGCTTGAATTTCAATCAAGAATCCTTGGATTGGAACATGGCCTCCAAATTAGTTTGAATTCATGGCATTGTCACTCAGACTTCTGTTTCTACACACTTCAGTGGTCCTGTATGTTATAACTCAGATTTTTGTCTTTTCTTCCCGGCAGAACATGGTCAAAAGTTTCCGGGTCTCAGACCTGCAGACGCTGCTGGCCTCGATGGGTCGCAGCAAAAGTGGGCTGAAGCAGGACCTGGTGGGGCGCGCACTGCGGCTGGTGCAGACCGAATACAGCCCAGAGCTCTTGAAGAACGTCAGGCAGCTCTACGAGTCACGCTTCCCCAAAACACCTGGCTGGCTTGCAGCACGGCGTCCAGAGGGTGTCCCAGTTGCCTACTCACCCCTCAGCTCTTCCCCCACGGCCACCTCTCAGGGAGCAGACTACCTCAATGGCATTTCCAAACCAATCCCCGCACCTGCAGCAGAGGTCAAGCTGGTGCAACTGCCCTTCTACCAAACTTTGGAGACACTGTTGCCACCAACAGAGCTAGGTAAATTTAGAGTACTTAATGTTTTTCTATCCTTTATATTTATGTCTTTATTTCTGGAGAAATATTATGTCCCGTACTAAATTATTTATCTACATACTTGGGGCTTTATGCTTGTTTTACAGGTACCCAGAACAATGAGAAACTGCAGGACAGTCAATGCATGTTTGACTTAACACCGAACCAAGCAGACCAGATCAGAAATGCAAGGTAAGAAAGTCTAACATTTCCTCCGTCATCTGCACTGTTCTGTTAACATCAGCCTGATTTTAAAAAACTGTAACTGATGCTGGTTTTAATTTGTGACCTTTTACTTTCTTAGTGAGCTTCGTCCAGGAATCAGATCAATCCAAGTAGTTCTTAGGTAAGAACCCCCCCCAGTAATCCCCCTTTAAAATAGAAGATATCATTGATTTATGTGAACAGTCAAGTTCTGAAGTACTCAGAAACTTGACAGATATAGATTTAGTCATGTTGATTGGCTGAGCAGATAGGCATTCTTACAATATTAATTTTTCGCTCTCTTGTCACACTTTCTGTTGCAGAATCTGTTACACAGACTCCATTGGTGTCCAGGAGGACCAGTATCCTCCCAACATTGCAGTCAAAGTCAACCAGTCCTACTGTCATGTGCCCGTGAGTTGATTCACTTATTTGAGATTAGCCACACCTTTAGAACACAAACATGGCCAAAGCAAGGATGATCATCTGTTCTTGTAAAAGAAAATTTCCAGTGATTACTCTAAGCCTTCTGTTTATAGATGCAGTCAATGAGTCACCACTTTGGTTGTCAGTGGCAGCCGTACTAGCTATTCATTGCCAACTCGCATAATGTAAGGTGGTGATGGATTAGCTGACTTAATGCAGGTGGACGTTAAACAAGACAAGAAAAAAAAGTATATGCAGGTACAGAGTCAGTGTTTGTTAGCTTGTCTGAATGCATCAACACACTGGCAAGATTTTAGAAGGAAACTCTCTAGCCGACCGGTTGCTGTTAAATCACTAACTGATTTCTTGGATTTTTGAGCTTCCGCACTGCACAAAAAAGTACCAGACAGTTGACTTTTCAAATTTAATTTAGTCTTGAAAGACAAGTAAGCTGCCCAAGATTGCATGATAATGATCATTTGCTTATTAAATATTTTTGGAAAAGTTCCACCATTCAACCCTATTGTTTATGGCAGCTAAGGAGATAATTTCAAAATGCAGTTTAATAACTTAATTTTGGTCTTTGGTAATATACAGACCAAAACTGAAGCCAGTGAGAAATATAAACATATTACTTAGAATCATCTAGAAAGCCATTTCTAGGAGAAGGGTGGAATTCAATTAAGACATGGGACAAAATGGTCCCTCTACTTGAGCATATTGTAGGAAGAGAATGGGGAGATGTTTATGATATTTGGTGTGTCTTTTATCCCAGCCTCTTCTTTCTTACCTTTTCCTTGTCTGTCTTCTACTCTCTTCTAGTGATTTTGTTTTTGTTTTTAAAATCTCTGAATAGATGTAACTATTTTCACTATGTGCAAATGGAATATAAATGACGCTTGTATGTCACTGTCACCATGTTAAGACCAGAGATGTCTGTTAGCTACAAGGACAAGCATTGGAATTTGTTATTGAATGATTTTCTATATCCAAATAAGCCAGGAAACGGAGGTCAGTGGTGTATAATCAAGTATTAACACCCAAGGCTCCTTGATTGCTAATTTGTTTTTGCTTTAGATACACATTAATGAATAAGCAAAAGCACATGCAGAATAGAATGAACAAAAACTATAAATATAACTGTAATCTACCCACTGTGGAGGAGAACTGAGTTCTTACTTCAGTTTCAGCTCTTTAAAAAAGTGAAAAGATTGGAAGGTGTTTGCAATTTTGTGCCTCTTGGCTAAAATAGTGACTGTACAATTATCACAATCAAGCAACTAATTAGTCTTTTAAACTGTGTGTAAGAGGGAATTCCGATGCCTGTCATTTAAGTAATCACTCAGACACATTTACATCTGCATAAAACATAGGATGACTTACATCACACTTTGCTATTTTTGTGTCTCTGTGTGTTTACAGGGCTATTACCCCTCTAATAAGCCTGGTGTTGAACCCCGTCGTCCTTGTCGACCTGTAAACATCACTCCCTGGTTGCATCTCTCCAGTGTCACTAATAGAGTCACCATCACTTGGGGGAACTTTGGCAAGGTCAGAGTCTTATGCTCAGTCTCATATTCTGGCATATCTCAGGGTTGTGGTGGCAACGGGGAAAGTAGAGCAGATATCTTCCTCTCCTGGTAGATTACAATGGACTGACCCTGATGAAGGTCATTAGGCAAATGCGTTGGTCTGTCAATAAAGTTCTATATGTTGTTGGAGTTTTTACCTCCCTAAAATTTTTCCCCTCCACACACAGCTTGGAAGGAGGTGAAAATATTTACTGTGCTTTTACATATTACTAGTGACATAAAGGCAAGCTGGGACACATAGTTCTGAGTGTTTAATTGGTCCCACTCAGTCGTGTGTGGTATAACTCCTGAAGAAGGCTCTCAAGAGCCAAGTGCCTAATTATTTGAGTTAGCCTCTTGACTGTTGCCCCCACAATCCTGATCCTGTTAAGCAGCTGGAAGACTTATGAAAACACTCTTACTTCTGTTGGCACCCTCTTCTTTAGAGCTCATACGTAAACCAATTAAGGATGAGCAACGTGATAGCTGAAACTAGACACAACAAGAGCCAGGTTTGCAAACAGCTGCAAAAATCAGTCAGTTTTTACGTTGGAAAATAATTCTCAACTCAATAAATAATTCTCAAAAGTTTTGATCATCAGTTTGAGTCATTGTTAATTGTTTTGAGGGTTTTTTTAAGACTTGGTTATCTACAAATGTAAAATCCTGAATATTTTCAGGATCTGGAGTTTGACAAAACATGACATCTGAAGGCATCATCTTGAATGGACAGTTTTCACTTATTTATTTTACCATTTATAGACAAAAGAATTAATTCAGAAAATACCCAAAAGATGTGTCAGTATTGATTTTTGTGGAGGTCCCGATCACTATAGCCAGCATTAAAATCTGTAAAGTAAATTAAATGTCTGAGAGCAGCATTGCTCTGCATTAAGGATACATGGCAGCATGCCCTCGTTTTATTTAATATCTTGTACAGTGCTCTGTAGTGTTTAGGGTAATGTTGATTGGGAGAGAGGAGTGTCATTGCAAATCTATTGTGGTGAGATTTCAAGATATCTCCTAACAAAACATGAACAAAACACTGCCGTTTTAAACCAACCAGAGTGCTTCAGAGGTGTGGTGCACATGAGTAACGTTGCTAGTTTGGAGACAAACCAACCGTTTTTGTTTGTTTTAAGTGAAGCATTGGAATAAAGCAATGATTGCTCAGCATACTCAATCAGTCTAAGTCCATAACCATTGTGACTGGCCCACAAGAGGAGTTTGTAGGGATTTTAGTCCTTTTTAAAATCTAAGGTTTTTGTTAAGCAGAGAGGCATATTTGCACTAAATCTTAACCTTTTCAACATCCTCTCTGTATTTATGGAAGGTGAATCAAGGGAGAGTGGACATTTTTTGATACAATTTGCTGTGATATCTTGCATTAAATACAGGAAGGTTACATGATACAGTTGCCTTCTTTCTTCTTCAAACATAAGTTGATGATGGTGATTACAAGGAGGTTTGTCTTAGGATAAAAATGTTCTGTGTTGAAGTTTAATCTTTATTTAAACATAGTTGTGAAGTTCACTCTGTGCAGAGTGGCTTAGAAATTTTCAGACCCCTTCACTTTTTGTACATTTTATTGTGTTGTATATTTTCAGTTTTGATTTTACCATTACCGTCGATATGCATTCAATAATCTATAATGACAAAGTGAGAACATGCTTTTAGAAATTTGTGCAGATTTGTTAATCAAAAACTGAAATCTCTTATTTAAAAAGTATGAAGACCCTCTGCTATGGCACCTCAAATTGCAGCCAGGTGCTTGATGAAGTCCATGGAACTTTCTGTAGACCTATATAATAATATTGTGGTGAGGCATAGATCAGAGAAAAGGTATAAAACCGTGCTTCAAAGCTGTGAATGTTCACAGAAGCACAGTGGCCTCAATTATTGTGAAAAGGAAAAGTTTGGAACCACAAGGACTCTTCATTTGGCCACCTGGCCAAACTAAGCAACCAAGCAAGAAGGGCCTTGTTCAGGGAAGTGACCAAGAACACAATGTTCACTCCTACAGAGCTTCATGAGTCCACTGCAGAGATGGGAGGACCTGCCTGAAGGATTATAATCTCAGCGGCACCCCGTCAATCAGGCCTTTCTTGTAGAGTTGCTAGACAGAGGTTACTTTCAGTAGAGAGCATATTACAGCTTGCTTAAAGTTTGCCAAACGGCAACGCTGAGAGGAAAATTATTCTCTGGTCTGGTCTAGTGGCGTCTCAGCTACAGGGACTGAGAGACTCGTCAGAATTGAGGGAAAGATGAATGCACACATATACAGAGAGGTCCTTGAAGAAAATCGGCTTCAGTGTGCACATGACCCAAGACTGGGGAAGCAGTTCATCTTTCAGCCCAACTAATACCTGTAGAAAGTATCCAAACAACACCGGAGTGGCTTTGGGACAAGTGTCGAGATTTCAGATTTAGATTTCAGTTATTGAGTTTTGATAAATTTACAAAAACTTCGTTTTGCAAAAACTTTGTTTTCACTTGGGTGAGTGGGTAAAAATAGCAATCTTATTTAATTCTACAGAAAAGAAAGAAGTGTGCAAAAAGTGAAGAGCAGTGTTTCCTGTACATGGAATTATCTTTGGCAGCTTGCCACAATATCAACATTGACTGCCACATAATGATTTTCTTGTCTTTAAATTTCAAATGAGTAAAATCTTATTTCATCGATTTGCTCAGCCCCCCCCCCCCACACACACATACACAATCTGAATCAAAAAAAGATCATGTGTGAGAGGAAGGATAGTTATTGGCTTTTCCCCACAGAGAAGTTGGCTGGCATAGTTACTACTCAGTATCGACTGCTCAAGCAAGTGGATAACGTTAATATTAATTTGTTAACGCTGATGCTGAATGTTTGCTCCCTCAGTCAAGCTGAACAGCCCAACCAATATGATTAGATATCCAGTTAATTTGTTTTGAATATTTCCAGGCCTTAAGCAATGCTGCTATGGCAGCTGTAGCAGTAAGAGAGGGTCACAAAGGGATAGCTGTAGCTAATAAAGAGAGATGTAGGAGGGGAGGAGGAGGACCGCAGCCAACATGCTGATGGGGAGAGCCATCTAGAGCAGAAGCGAGGGGTACAATTGACAGCAATTAGAGAGAGAGAGCGCTATCTACAGTATATTGTTGAGTTGTTTATTTGGCACAAAGTACTTGGCAATGAAAATATTTGCAGTGGAGCACCTTATATATAAACACCTATTAGTTAAATATTACATCTAATTGCTTTCACCCAAGCTATCAGCTACCACCACAAATACAATCTAAATTCTTGGGAAAAGCTTAAGGGGTGTGAATACTTCAAAGCTGCGTAGTCTCTTTAAAATCAGCGCTCACAACCTCTGAATTGATGTGTTTTCAGCGGTACTCAGTGGCAGTGTACTTAGTGAGGGTCTTCACTGCAGCAGACCTCTTCAGTCAACTCAAACTGTGCTCTGTTGAGAGTGCAGAACGCTGTCGTGAACGCAGTAAGTGTTACTCTTATAATCTGTTTTTCTGTTTGTTTAGTGCTTTTAAATCCTAAAAGGAACTCATTTGACTTTTTTTCTACAAAGTATCAACTCGTCTAAACTATTTATTTATATTTTGGTAGGACTGGCTTGTGTATTTAATGTCATAAATTATAACAAATTGTCTGTTAGAAAATGAGTTTTCATAACAGACTGCCATCTACCATTTATCTATAGTCCAAGACAAACTACGCTTTGACCCAGAGAGTGAAATTGCAACCACAGGCCTTCGGGTTTCTCTCATCTGTCCAGTGAGTATACCTACACGAGAATACCTCTCACTCATTTTTAACTTGGACAGTGTTTGGCCTGCTGTGAAGTTTGATGTCTTTAATTTGCTTTGTCCTCTCCCATTTCCCAGTTGGTGAAGATGCGGCTCGGTGTGCCATGTCGAGTTCTAACTTGTGCCCATCTTCAGTGCTTCGACGCGGTGTTCTTCCTGCAGATGAATGAGAAGAAGCCCACGTGGACTTGCCCCGTCTGTGACAAGCCCGCTCCCTTTGAGCTGCTTACAATTGATGGGTAAGGAGAAAGAGACATGCTCTTATTTGTCCCACCCCTGGAGCATCATCTTCTTTTCAATAAATTTTGAAAATGTACAGTTGCCTAATTTGAAAGACCCTGTGTGTTGCAGCCAGCCATGGGAAAATAATTACACAGCTTCACATATGTTGGGCCATTTTTAGGACTCTTGGTAAAGGTTGCACCTTGCATCAACCTACCTTGTTTGACTCTTAATTCCTCCGTGGCAGCAAAGGCTGTGACTAGTGACAGTGTATTTTCAGGTTGTCTGCCTGTCTATCCATCCATTTTCATGAATGCAATATCTCAGGAAATGCCTTAGGGAATTTCTTCACATTTTGCACAAACATGCACTTGGACTCAAGGATGACTTGATTAGATTTTGGTGGTCAAAGGTCAAGGTCACTGTGACCTCACAAAATATCTTTTTGGCCAAAATGCAGGAATTCATCATTGACTAAGACAGATATCCTTAATATGTTTCCTTAAAATGTTTAATTCCTTGAAAGTCTTCACTACATATATTATGAGTATGGACAGACAGGGATTTAAACTGCAACTTGACTGGTTGGCAGAAGCAAAAAAACCACAAGGCAGTAATTCTGGTCGATCTACTTTATCTAACATTGCTATGATTTAGAGAACTATGTAATTGTTGGACTCTTAAAAAGCCCAACCAGTAGGCATTGCTGCAAGTTACCCACAGGGTACCTACTTGCTAAGGGTTCCATATCTTTCCAGCAATGAGAACTGCATTTTAAGAAATTTGTCTGTTGTATTTGCAGTTATTTTTTCACAAAGAGAATCGCAAAATCTTAATGGAGTAGGACAAAAACAAATCAGCCTGCAGTATAATATTGTCAAAAAAAAAAAAAACAACCCAGAATAAACTGTCAATCCACAATATGGTCTTGTAATTTCTTGCAAATTCTAAGCAACTCTCACTGGCACTCCCTTACACACAAGGGACTGAAAGTATCCTGTTACAGTTTGGCTTTGATTTATGTTTGCATTCCTTAAATCAAGCTTGTGTGAAACAATCTGTTTCTCTAGGACTTAAATTTAAGAAGTTTCATTTCAAATTTGTTCAAACTTGACTTTTGGAAAATATATATGCCCTGATTCATGTTATTTTTGGCAAAGAGGTTCACCGAGGAGAATATACCAGTAATAGTCAGTAATACTATATTTTATGACCAGAGTATTGGAATGTCCTCATCCCAGTTTGAGAGGGGGAGGGGAAATAGTCAAAGGGCATTTGTTTTTTTGTGTGTGTGAATGTGGAAGAGATATCCAGAAAGAGACTGCAAATTAATTAAGTTTTTAATTCTGATGATTTGTGAAATATATGTCAGTCTCTTAATGCCATTAATTTCATTAATTTCATTATCAGATCAAAAACCTTGGCCTTTCAGGGTGGTTAGAACAAGGGTTCCTTCCCGGGCCAATGTTAATCTGACACTTTTATTGTGAAAGGTGAGAAAGGCAGTTGGAAAGTCCAGGAGAGTCTGAAAGTTTACTTAAAAACCTAGTGTTTATCTCCTTGTGTAATTCGGTGGAGGGGGGGTCCTCCCTTCAATGAGAATGATCAAGATTATAGAGAATGGTCAATATGTTTGACCATTTTTAAACATGTGTTACAGTCTGTAACCAAGTTTACAGACTGCAGTAAGAAAACTGACAAAACCCAAGAAATTGAACCCACGCAGACCTTCTCCTGGCCACTGCTCCTGCAATTGAGTATTGTTCATTTTCTAGTGTGAAATGTGCTTTGTAAGGGAACTCTAACCAGCACTGTGTATTTCAGGCTTCTATCTGAGATTCTGAAAGAGACAAGTGAGGACATTGAGGAGATTGAGTACCTAACCGATGGCTCCTGGCGACCCATCAAAGACGAAAAGGAGAGGGACAGGGAAAGAGAACGCAGCAACACACCAGAGTACCCTGTCGTTGATATATGTAAGTGTCAAACCCTGTAACATTTACCTATTCTGAATATGGGCCCTTTTTTCTCCTGTGCATTAGTTTGCTAAAGTAAATCCTTTCGTGTGTGTGTGTGTGTGTGTGTAGTGTAGTGTAGTGTAGTGTGTGTGTGTGTGTGTGTGTGTGTGTGTGTGTGTGTGTGTGTGTGTGTGTGTGTGTGTGTGTGTGTGTGTGTGTGTATGAATATCTGTATATGTATGTGTATATAATAAATATATATATATAATTCCTTCCCCCCCCCAAACCTCTGTCTGCAGGCATTCCTGAGGCAAACGGTCATTCGCCGGCCCACAGCAGCACCAGCCTGACGGGCAAATCTGGAAGCGGTTCCGTGGGGATGGCAGGAGTCACAGGAGGACCTGCTGTGGCACCAGGAGGAGGCGCAGTGGTAGATCTGACTCTTGACTCCTCCTCTGAGGAGGAAGGGGGCGGGGCAGGAGGAGACAGTGAGGACACAGAGGACAGCGCTGACAGTCCTGCCCCAAAGAGGGGCCGATACAACTACGACAAGGACCTGGTCACTGCCTACTGACCCTGCGGTTCTGTCCCCTCATAGACTGACACACACACAGAGACAGAGAGGCAGGGGGCTAAAAACTTGAGGACAGGAACACAGTAATCCACTAGATGCAACGACCCTCTCTTATTCCCAAACATCAGAGCCTTTTAGCAGCTCTGGTTTATTTCCAGACAAAACAAACACACACTCAAACATGCACTGTTAATGAATCTTCAATCTAGAGTGATTAGGATTCCTCTTTGTACTGTACACCACTGGAAGCAACTCTAACTCTTTTTGGCCAACCGTCACCTTGCAGTGAATATCTGTACCGTCCTGCCTCTACTAAAGAAACTGAATGGAACAAGCACCCCAACACCCCCCTTCCTCCTCTCTCTCCAGACAATTTCCTCTCTACCACCCCATCTCTCTTTGTATTTGACTTGGAATTACAGGCTCTTTTAGCCATGGGCGTTCAATGTTTGCGTCTCTGATTTTTGTCACATATGTGATGAACAGGCAAGTTGAAAATGGAGGCTCCTCAGTAGTTTTTGGTACAAGGTCAAAAACAACTAATGGAAAGAGCAGGAATAACTTGGGGGAGGACAAGGCAGAGATATATGGAGTATGATGCAAATTGAAAACCTCTCCCATTGTGTTATTATTTCTTTGTTCAGAGAATGAATTAAAAGCTTGAAAGGGTTTTTTCAGGAACTTATCCTTTTAATTATGAAAGGGCAGAACACAATACTGGCCTCAATGTGTAATGCTTTCCATTTTTATTTTGTCCTTAGATAAGAGAACCTACCTCAGTCATAAAAACTTAGCAGACTGACCAGAGAGTAGCTAAGAAAGAAGCAGAGGACAGAAGAATTGATGAGACTTTCTGAAGCCAATTTTACACTGGAGATTTTGTTTTCCTACATTTTGTTTTTTGTTTTTTAATTCCATCGTTCCATGCAGCTTTGTTTCCTCCTGCAGCAACAAAATCTTTTTTTGAAGGGTGAATTCGTTTGTGGATAACCAAGCTAACTGTAGGTGTCAGTGATGGGTAGAACTGTTTCACTGTGTACATTACTGCAGTTATCTTGCTGTAACAGGATTTCTTAGGGTTGTTCATATCAGCATTGCAAACGGACTTGACTCAAAATTACTGTACGGCAGCTGTGCCAAAGCAGATGTATTTTAAGAATTCACTGGCAGGAAACAGATAAAAGATTTTGGTGCCTTTTTTTTTTTTTCTTCTTTTTTTTAAGTGGTGAAGATTGAAGCCTGTTGTTTTAAGACTAGCTGAGCTGGCCAGCAGATGAGACCCCAGTCTGAGAGGTGTTTTATTTCATTTATATTCTACTTAGACTTTTCCAGTTTGAGAAACGGACAGAGACACATAAAAAAACAGAGGTAAAGAAAATTTATTTAACAGGATTCTGAAGTGCTGTCCTCCTTTCCCCCCAGATTTTGGCATCCTTTTCTGCAAGTATCATATTTATTTAATTGATTTACTTTCTCTTAACAGTTATTTGTTATAAACTGTAGTATTTGGCTGTAGTTCTGTACAGACAGGAGCGTGTAGTTGGAGAAAGCAGGACACCTCTGCTGCTGTGGGTGCTTTGGGTGTTGAAAGGCTCGTGGCTATGCTTTTGATGTATGCACCTTTTCTTTTCCTGGGAATGAATCTGAACGGGGTCAGAGGAGCATTCAGAGCATTTTGCTGCGGTGGGTTCAACATGTCTGACACAACGAGACCTAATGAAATGTCAATAAGTGCAACCCCACCAAGCTTAAAGTCATTGATTGGATTACAAATTGTCCTGTCTGGAACAAGTGGAGCTGCTTCAACCAACAATTCCCCTTGGCCTCCTTTCAGTGTAGATAAGGTCATATCTATTTGCTGGAATAGAATTGGACTTTAATTGCTACATGCTTTAGGCTTACAACTAATGTTCCTTTTCACCTGCACTAGTTTTGTCAGTATGTGATTGCTGCTCCACAGATAAGGATACACAGGCTGCATGTGCAAATGTTAGGTTTGTCTGCAGTGGGGTCATCATACAGAAGAGAGAAGCTGTCGCCGTGTTGTTAGAGCTGTTTGCACTCTCCTCTGATACTTCATCCCAACTTCATGGCTTATTTATTTTAAAGCCATTGTGTTGTGAGCATGAATCAGAATCCCTGATCATTGTGACCAGATTTCCTCAACCATCTCATGCATGGGAATCGGAAAATGTGAAACTAGAAAAGCGGCAGTCCTACTCCACTGTGAGACAATTGGGAGGAAACAAGTCTCAGATGAACACCACATGCTGTGTTTCCCTCACTTATCATCCCTTTCTTCTGTCTTGATCACCACAGAATCTGGTTGATCCAGGGCCGCACTGTTGGTAAGTGCATCCTGTGATAGGGTTAATGATTTTAGGTCAAGTCAAATCTGGTCTTCCATTTTTCCTCCTTCTTTTGACACGATGACATAGTTACAAAATCAGTGTAGTGGCTGATTTGACTGATGGCACTCTGCCTGTACTACATCGTAGTCTGTCCCCGAAAAGGATATTCCATATAAGGCGCTTTGAAGCAAATCATATAAAGAACTCTAATACCTGTCTTTAACTAGGCAATTTGTTTTTGTAAGTAACTGCTATACATATAAAAATGACATTGTTCATTTGTTGCTAGGTATAGAGGATCATTATTTGAACAGATCTCCAAAACTTGGTTAGAGGTGAGAGGTGGTGAAGGTTGCTTCTGTAAATCTGAGCCAGATACGTTTGAAGGTTGTTTTAAAGCTGGAGAGAGCTGAGGGTCTGGTCTTTTTGTAGTGGCATCTCTACTTCTTATAATAATGCATAAGGTAGCATGGGCAGAGGCTTACAATCCATGAATTAAATGTTTTGTTTGTTTTTTTTTTATATGTTCACATTAAAAGACAATAAAATTTAAATAATATTTTATTAAGCCTTGAATTGCCTCCAGTTGTTCCTATAGGCTAATAGACAACAAAGAAGCTGTTGAAGGCAGCAGCACCTGAAGCTGATACCACTGAGGACTGGGAGGACTGGTTAAGGTGTGGATTGTTATGTTCTGTACCAAATGCTCAGTTCTGGGGACACATTTGATGCCTGTTGAGGATAAAACTGTAAAATTTAAAATGATCGTATTCTAACAGCTGTTATTGACGTGTGGAATTAATTAAAATCAGTTCTTAAAAACCTGTCTGCTATCATTTTTCTTTTTAAAATAGTTAGACTGTGTTTTTAGCCAGACAGCAACTTTTGATTACTAAATCCACTCACACAATGCATCGCATACTTTTTGCTGTATTCAGCCTGTCTGCAGGTGCTCTCCTAAAAAGTCAGGATCAGCCACAACTGAAGTAAACAAGTCTGCCTCACAGATATGTAGTCTGAAAGAATAAAACCCATTTTGCTTTGGCCATTGTAGACTTAACCAATGTGATAATTACAAATTGTTTTGCAGGGCACTTTGACCTTTATTAGACGGTAGAGAGTTGACGGGTAATGTGTACATAAAGAAACCGGATGAGTGACATGCAAGAAAGCAGGTCCCTGCTCTATTTGTAACTGAACCTCAGTTACAAATAGAGCAGGGACCTGCCACTACCTTTTCTGCGCCTTAAACTACCTGGCACCAACCAAGATGATGATAATGACCTTTTTTATGTTAAAAGGGAAATAAAAATCATGTGTAGTTCTAATCCATATCCGGTACCGAAGTGCATTCTACCGTTTTATTGGTTATAATTATGCTGTCAGCCAGTCAGTCTGGATCAGCTTAGTGACATCTGTACAAATCTGCAAACAATCTGTCCACAGTACTCATTCAAATAATTTGTGAAATAAATGAACCGTTTCCAAAGTGTGAAAATACTTAAAAGTCAAACATTTTAGCCCGTCAGACCTAAAATTTGAGGTGGGAATAAATTTAACCAGACACTGAGAGATTCCTAAACTAGAAATTTTGTGGTTAAGCCAAGCGTGTTTAATAAGGAGTTTTCGAACTTTTCTTAATTTTTGTACATTTTGAAGAATAAAAAAGGATTGCTTTTATTTGACATGTTGCAGCGTGTCTGCAAAATGTTTAAGTAAAGCTAGAAAAAATGCACTTGACCTGTTAAATATGCTTTTTTCACAGCAGACATTTTGATTTGTCATCATAGGAAAAGCATAGGTTACTAATGGCATTAAAGATGTTCACCGAAGTGTCCCAGTAAGTCATGTCAATGAGCCAGCATGCACAACACCAGGACCCTTAAAAGTGATGGAACTAAATGGAATCAAGCCATCATTCATTTTATTATATCACCTCTTAGCTTAACTTTCCTGGATAAACAATGAAACTATGAAGCCATAATTAAAAAGTTTGACAAATTTTATGTTTCTCTTAATTCCATTTCATATTCAGGTAAAGGGTATAATTAATACTGTTAAACTCACCTATCAAATCACTAGGAACTTCAGTATACCTGCTTATTCATGTAAGTTTCCAATTAGCCAGTTCATATGGCAGCAGTGCAATTCCTCAAATCAAGCAAATATAGGTCAAAAGCTTCAGTTAAAGTTCACATCAAACATCAGAATGGGGGAAAAATGTGATCTCAATTACGTTGATTGTGGCATGATTATTGGTGCCAGACGGGCTGGTTTGAGTATTTCTGAAACTGCTGATCTCCCGGGATTTTCATAAACAATCTCCAGACTTTAGTCAGAATGGTAAAAAAAAACAAACAAACAAAAAAAACCCCAGTGAGCAGCTGATCTGCAGAAGGAAACGTCTTGTTGAGAGAAGCTGGAGGAGAATGGCCAGACTGGTTGGAGCTGACTGAAAGTCTACTGTAACTCATTGAGCATTTCTTTACAACTGTGGTGAGCAGAGAAGCATCTCAGAATGAACAACATGTCGAACCTTGAGGCAGATGGGCTACAGCAGAAGACAATGTTGGCTTCCACTCCTGTCGGTCAAGAAGAGAAATCTGAGGCTGCAGTGGGCACAGGCTCACCAGAACTTGGCAGCTGAAGACTGGAAAAATGTGGCCTGGTCTGGTCTGGTGATTTTGACTAAGGCCCACAAAGGTTAGGGTCAGAATTTGGCATCAACAGCATGAATCCATGGACCCAACCTGGTTTCTGTCAGCAGTCCAGGCTGGTGGTGATGGTGTAATGGTGTGGGGAATGTTTTCTTGGCAAACTTTGGGCTCCTTAATACCAATCAATCATGGTTTCAATGATAAAGCCTGTCTGAGAACTGCTGCAGACTATGCTCTAAAGCTGTGAGTGTTCCCAGAGGCAAAGTAGCCTCAATAATTGTGAAAAGGAGAAGTCTAGAACCAACAGGACCGTTCAGTTGGCCTTCCAGCCAAACAGAATAAATGGACTGAACCACTCAAAGCGCTACCCATATACACACACATTCATACAGTGCTTTTTCTATACACGCAGCGGTTTCTATTCACACTCAAACACTTATTGTACATCGGGGCAATTTTGGGTTCAGTATCTTACTGACAGAGCTTAAGGAGTCCTCTGCAGAGATGGAAACCCAACCTGCTGGAATGACAACCACTCCATCAATCAGGCCTTTACTGTAGATTGGCTAGACAGAGGTCACTTTGAGTTATAGGCATATGACAGCCCACTTAGAGTTTGCGAAATGGCAACTCTGAGAGCAAAACGATCGTATGATCTGATAAGACAAGAACTGAATTCTTTGGGCAGAACTCCAAACTCTATGTTTGGCAAACACAAGGCACTGCTCAACACTTGGCTAATACCATCTCTACAGTGAAGCTGGGGTGGGGGGGTATCCAAGACAACACTGGAGTGGCTTCAGGACATATCTCTTGCTGTTGTTGAGGAGCCCAGTCAAAGCCTAGGCTTAAATCCCATAAAACATCTGCGAGAAGACCTGAGGATGAGAGTTCAAAGACACTTCCCATCCAATCTGACAGCGTTCGAGAGGATCTGCCAGGACGAGTGAGATAAACTGCCCAAATCCAGGTGTGCAAAGCTTGAAGAGACCTGCCCAGTGAGAGATTTCAGTTTCTGATTCTCAATAAATCTGTGAAAAAAATGTAAAAACATATTTTCACTTTGCTTGCTAGGTTATTGAGTGTACAGTAGATTTATGGGCAAAAATGGCACTTTTATCCATTTACTAATGAGAAGAAAGGAGATCAGAGGAGAGAATAAATGAAATTAACTATTTATACACAAAGTGGGCTATCTATTAATTTAGGGTTTTTTTTCTTCATTTCTCCCAACAGTACAATTGGATGGTGCTAAAGACTGTTTCCTGAAAGGTCCTCTCTAAATATCTACAAAAACAGTTCTAACTCTATTCTCTGCTGAGTGTTACAGAATTATTGCATCAACAACTGAAGCAACAGGGGAAGTTGAGTTGTGAGATGTACCACACAGTGTTAAGTCTCTTGCTGAGTGAGGATCATGTGAGGAATCTTAGTTTAGGTGCTATTAAGTTACATTCTGAGATGTGTTGGTTGAGTAATACTGTTCATGTAGGTTTGCAGCCATAGCTAGATTGTTCAAGATTAACTGCCTTATTTGTACTTTCAGTAATCATAGCCCATTTGTGGGCTGATGAAAAAAACGTGAAAGTCTGTATTATTGCATCACGGGAAAAATCCAGTTTCAGTAGCCAAGTTCACGCATAAGGGTATTTTAGAAAAAAAAAGTAATCAGTCACACAATAGATTGATATTGTAGTGATTTGAATAAGGAAATCCCCTTTTTTTATCACATTGGTTTTGGGTGCATGAAATTCGCAGGGAAGTACTGAAAAGTAAATATGGTGACACTTTCAAAATGATCAGACAACTGACACCTTGCAGATGTACAGACAATCGAAATATGGGGATTTCCTTCACACGTAAACAGTCCTGTCTGATGTTAAAGTATCAGACATCTTATTTATTCATCATTTATTTACCCAGGTCAATCCCACCGAGGTCAGAAACTTCTTTTGCAAGACCTGGCCAAGATGATATCAAAAAAAAAAAAAAAATGTATTTGTATGGAAGAATAGCTGATAAGTACAGCATCTGCGAGAAAACTTCCTTTTTAGTTTAGTTTTTCTTTCTTCCCACAGATATTACCAACAAATTCAAGCAACTCCACCAAAATATGTGCCCCGGATACATCCCTTCTACTTCGACTTGGCACGGTTTAGTTTACTGATGTAGAAAAAGGCAAAGGCAATCAAACTTAGTTTCATCTATTTGATAGGTGTGGAAATATGGGGGAACATACAGTATGTTATGCAGGTGTGGTTATAAATAAAGGCGCAAAGTATTACCTCGGACTTTGATAGTATTAAGATACTTGCTAAGCTTAATATTGTATGAGGCCTACCTATTGCACAGATCTATCCGATATCTGAAAGTCTGCGCTCAATTCTCAAAGTCGAATTAATGAATTTGGACAACGGTTCCTGAACTCTGCGTGTGTGTGTGTGTGTGTGTGGAGGATGGGTTATTGTTTTTGTGCAACAAATTCAATTGAATTTAAGACTTTTTTTTAATATAATTTACCGGTTAATAAAAGCATGCCCCCCCCCCCTCCCCATTCAGTCCCGTCTTGTTAACACTAGATGGCAGTAATGTACTTCGCACCTTCTTTTCTAAGAAATTAAACCCATAAGAAAGCGGCAGAAACTGGATAAAATGTGCACAAACCGGGGCTTTTGAGCCTGAAAACCAGAAACGAAACAGATGTTATCGCGAACGGCGGATGTCGCGCGCACACCCCCCCCCCACCCCACGAGACCTCCGCGTCCCTCGCCGCGAGCTCGTCCGAAGGTCTCGGTCTCGCGCTATTCATGAAGGGCTCTCCCAGTGGGTGTCACACGGGTCTGATGCTGCAGCTGCTGCTTCCTGTACCGAGGCGCCGCCGACCGCAGCCGGAGCCCTTCCTCGCTTGAGAGCCCCGCGAACCCGAAACTGCGGACGTGTCCTCTGCCGCCGGGACGCCGCCGAGCCGCGGAGGGGAAGTCGAGCCGAGCCGAGCCGAGCCGAGCCGGTGCCCCGCTGCGAGCGGCCGCTACAACCGCGGCGGCCCGTGGTCTTGTGCGAGCCCGAGAGGCGAGGGGCTGCGCGTCAGGACCGAGAGACGCAGGGCACGGCTGCCTCTCTCTCTCTCTCTCTCTCTCTCTCTCCGGGAGCTGTCGCTAGCTAGCTAGTAGCGGCTAGGTCGGCTAATGGCTAGTAGCGGTAGGTAGATATCCCAGAGGAAAAAATAGAAAAATAAGAAATGCGCCCACCCCAGACGCTGTAGACGCGCCGGTACACGACCTGGGTCCGATCGAGCGCCTCGGCATGATAAGTTTACCACATTAGCGAACTGACATGCTACCGAAAGCGTACTAATTTCGCTAACGCTAGCTAGCTGAGTTACTAGCAACCAACCCAGAGCTGACCCTGTTGCTTTTTATTTTCTATTCCTAGACTGAGTTTTCGAGCAAGGTTAAAAAAAAAAAAAAAAAAAAGGTTAGATTAGCATCTGCCCGGTTCAGAACAGGCCAGTGCGTTATTTGAGAGAGTCGTTTGGGGTAGTTGTTGAAATGGCTCCCAAAAGAAGACCCGTGCCCCTGAACATAACGCCCATTGGGGAGGGACAGGCCACCTCTAACACCATCGATGCTGCATCTGAGTGAGTATCACCACCACGGGTCGAAATTAGTTGTACCTGTGTCAAAGAGAGAAGGGTTCTAACTGATCTGTGCCAGAAGTTACCACCAGTCATTAGTCCTGTGTACCGCCATGTGTTTACAGTTGTTCTACGTTCCTCTCTCATCTTGTGTCTCTGTCTCTGTGTATTACCTCCTGTCTTTCCTCAAAGAGCCAACCTTGAAGCCTTACAAAAGAAACTGGGTGAGCTGGACCTGGATGAACAACAGAGGAAACGCCTGGAAGCCTTCCTCACCCAGAAAGCTCAGGTTGGGGAGCTGAAGGATGAGGATTTTGACCCCATATGTGAGTTGGGTGCTGGAAACGGAGGAGTGGTCAACAAAGTCCGCCACAAACCCTCGGGTTTGGTCATGGCCCGGAAGGTGAAAATTTAACGTTTGTTGAGTGTTTTCTTACAGGTGACGTGTGACAGGTGGAAGGAAGGAGCTTGATCGAACCCAATCCATATGTGTTCTGTGTTCCCCAATTCTTTTTAGATTTTATCCTTGCACTATAGTGTTGGCGCTGACATTGTTTACTGCACCCATGTCTACGTGGAGCCTCACTGAATTACTGTCTGGAGAAAAGCACATTGTTTACTGCGATTTGAATGCAACAGTAAAAAAAAAAACACAAACACATCAGTATCCACATAAACGTAGGAAAAAGTACGAGGTAAATTATTCTTTAATGAGAATTTTGAAGGGCCACAAATTCTACACAAAGAGGTGTATCTGTTATTTAGTCTACACTCATTGGTTTGAATGGGGTGGACAAAACACCTGTCAACATAACCCAGTGCAGTTCAGTAGGATCAAAAAAAAGGGAGTCTCCAAAATCATACAGTTGAATGAACACCTCTTCATCACAATTTCAACAAAAAACAAACATTATACCCTTCATAAAGAGAGGTTTTATTGCAAGAATACATTAGTTTTAGCTAGGTGTTCCTGATAAGCCCGTAACAGAGTGTATATTGGCCAATTCTGCCTTATCACAGATAGTCATTAGCATTTTATATGTCAGCTGACAAGTTGGAAGAAATTAGTTTGTACCATATATATCGGAGTGTGCTGACAAGATTATTTTTCCACTGTAAAATGTCTGGCACAACACCTAAAGTGACACTTATTTTAGTATTTTTTGGTTTTTATAAAAGAATATTTTCCAATATATTAACTTTTTTAATACCTCCAAATATAAATAAATGTATATGTCTAAAAAAAAAAAATCCAGTATCAAGTGGTCACCTAAAGCTATCTGTGTAGGGTGTTGTATGGTTACAGCAAGTTGGTTGGTCTATTTTGATCGTAAAGCTGGGTGTACAGTTAGAGATAGTAAGTTATTGGGAATGCATACAGACTCTGCAGCAGCATCTCAAGCAAGCTCGAGCTTGTAGGCTTTCAAGCTGTGTGTTGACTTGTCTTGAACTTGTCTTTTTTTTTTTTTATTGCGGCTCATATTGTTTTAAAAAGGTATATGTGAAATTCCAAATAGTTTGTGTTGAGATTGCTTACACAACAAAGTTTTAGTTTTGCCAGCCAGCAACTCTGAAAGGTGTTACTTTTAGATTTGAAGTTGTCAGTAAGTGGTGCTACTTGTCTCTGTAAGAACAGCATTTCATGATTTCATATTTATACTCCTCAGTTGATCCACCTGGAAATCAAGCCTGCCATCAGGAACCAGATTATCAGAGAGTTGCAGGTGCTGCATGAATGCAACTCCCCTTACATTGTGGGCTTCTATGGGGCTTTTTACAGCGATGGGGAGATCAGCATCTGTATGGAGCACATGGTAAGAGACTAAGACAAATAAGTAAATTCATGTAGTTAGGATAGTATTTTACTCTTGTTCAAAATATTTGTTTCCAAAGAGCAGCATGCATTTTGATTTTTGAAATGGCATATTAGATTTTATTTGTGCATCTTGTGTCTACAGGATGGTGGATCCCTGGACCAGGTCCTGAAGGAAGCCAGAAGAATCCCCGAAGAAATCCTGGGGAAAGTTAGCATAGCTGTATGTAGTTAACTAATGCTATTAAATTTTAAAGTATAGGTTTTGCTTTTTTTGTAGCTGAGAGCAGCTTATCGGATATGACTTGTTTGTAATTTTAAAAACGGCTGTTGTTTGAGTTTGGCAATGGCATAAAGATTTGTAGCTTGTTACCATACATTTTTTGTGTATGCAGTGCTCTTCTACTGTGGGTGTGTATCTCTTGTGGTGTTGCTTAACTATCTGTGTGTTATCCAGTCAAGCATGAGTCAGAAAAAAAAGCGCTTACTGTGTTTTACTCAACTTTTGCTTTTGTATCAAGTCTCGAATAACGAAGTGTAAAAATCAATTACCAAAATAATAGAATTTGTTTTTTAATTATAATCCACACAGGGGAAAGCTTGTGTTTATGTATATGTGTATATACAATGTTGTCTGAGATTTGACCCAATATATGTTTGTGTGCATGTTTTCCTCTCATTTACAGGTATTGAGAGGACTAGCCTACCTGCGGGAGAAGCATCAGATCATGCACAGAGGTAAGAATGTTGTCTAGTCATGATTAATTACATTGCTCTCAAAATCCATTATGCAACATCTTTAATGCTACACCACAAGAACCGCTAAGTATACAGTTTACATGATTGAACGATAGATGATTGACGAACAGAGTTAATTATGATGACGATGATCAGGCTGTATGTGGACAGTAAGGGGTGGTCTGTAGTGTTATGTACATGCTGTGGTAGCCCTAGTAATTAATTTGCGCATCACAGAATTTTATCTCAAACATTCTCTTTAATGCAGTGTTTATCTCACAATCACTTTTTAGGTTTGACTCATGTGAATTGATTTAGAAAGAAGAGTAAGAATGAATGATAACAAAACATTGATAGCCTTTGTCTTCAGATATTTCATAGCTTCGATAACTAAAATTTTAAATAGATGCATAAAAAAGCTAAGAAAGAAATGTGTTTAAATTGTTTTTATCAGGAAATGGCCCAAAAATGTATAGACATGCCGACTGGGTGAACCAAAAGGGTATCTTGGCTAGATTACAAGAAAGTCAACCTCATTATGAATGATACAATGTAGATTTATTTTTTTCTTTACTGATGTATGTAGTGGCTAATATAATGACCCCCATCCTTTCAGTGTTACTGAAGGCTACCATATGCTGATGCTGGTTAGGCAACCAGTAGAGATACAAACTATAAAAATGCCGCATTCTCAGATTTTTTTTTAATGCATAAAAAAAGCATAATTTTCCACTTTCATCCTCCTTCCTGCTCTAAATCAGGCTCAAACACACTAACAGAAAACATTTAGGTTTGATTGCAAGATCCAAATGTCCATGAACCTTTTTTGTTGTTGGTGAAACCGCTTCATGAGCCACATTAACTTGACCGGCTCCAGTTTTCCCTGTATTTTTTCATTCATATTTTTATTAATTGTCTTCATGCTTTTTCCTCCATGTGCACTGCATCAACATCTTAAGAGAATTAGCACGCTTACCACAAGGCATGCTATTATTTGGAAATATCACGAGTTCCTGATCATAGAAATTTGTAGCATGAAGCAAAAAAGGCTTAGTAAAAACCATTATCTTTGCATTCAAACAAAATTGAAAGTCAGACCATAGCAAAGTCTAAGGCAGACAAGTTTTCCACAGCATACCAGTGAGGAACCATGGGTGTGTTGTTATGAAAAGTACTTTTGAAGGCAGTGGTCAGACCTGCATCGTGCAGCGCAATGAAGTCTCCCTGTGCTACAGGGTCGGTGGTACTCTAGGACAGAGTTGTCTGTGAGCTCAGGCTGTAATTATAGCCTCTCAGATGTGATTATACAGCAGCCGCGCCCTGTTGACCCCTCCCTCCCTTCTCCCTCCATCATTCTCCCGCTCATTCACGCCACCTCGTTCTCAGTCACTCCTTGCATGTCCTTGGTTTGGTTGGAGGGGGGTCATTCACCACAGGGGAAGGATTGCAGGGTTCAGTCATACCCCATTATTTTGCAGGATGCTTTTTAGTGATGAGGAGGACCTGGCTTGTTTGCAACCGGGGCTCAGCAGGAGATGCTAGCTATTTTCTCCCTTATTCAATCAACACAACATGACATACAAACCGGGGGGGGGGCATGCCACCTGTAGCCCTCATGGCACATTGTAGTCCTGACAAAGATATTTGTCTCTGAATAATTGTGTGTTTTATGTATAGAAGATATTAAGTATCTATTAGAAAGCTCTTCATATTATAGTTTTTGTTCTCCAAGGAGGGAAATTTGTTTTCAAAGCCTGCACATTAGTATCTCCAATAAATTTCAATATATATGGTGAACATAGTCATACATACACAAATACTTTCATGTCCCTATATATATCCTAAAACATATTTAAAAACACCAGTGTGTCAGTGTTGTTTGTAATATTCATATTTTCTTAGTCATAATTTGTTATTCTAAGCAGTCCCCTCTTATCCTAATGACTGCACAGATTGCAACAGCTGAAGTCAATAGTGAGGTGTTAAGTATGGATGATACGGCAGGATGTTTCACTAAAACTGACATACGATTGCTTGTGCACATCCTTTCTGCCACATAGATGTCAAGCCCTCCAACATTCTGGTCAACTCTCGCGGGGAGATCAAGCTGTGTGACTTTGGTGTGAGCGGCCAGCTCATAGATTCCATGGCCAACTCCTTTGTTGGAACGCGCTCCTACATGTCGGTGAGTCAGCTCTGCGCGCCTGCGCCCCCACCCCTTTTCCTCTGGCCCTATCCCCACTTTCCTTCTCCTCCTTTCGCACATTGCTCTCATTCACTGGCCCCGCCCTCTGCCTTCCCTTTCTCTGGCCCTCCCTCGATTCCCTGCCAAGAAGCATGGGCTGTGCCCAGGAAAGGGCTCTTTGGCAAAGAATAAGGCAACTGTGCTTGCTCTCTCTTGTCCTCCTTCCCCCTCACTCTTAGACACCTGGTGGGTGCAGTGCCAAAAACTGCTTAACTGTCCCATCCTGTACCCAAAAAGCATCAGCGGTGCAGAGACACTTGCCCTTTCATCATAATTCCCAGCACACATCTATCCTTGCTCACCCCTCTAACTAAAACCGACCAAAGCAGCTCCTTACTTCCTGCCTAACCCACCCATCCTCTGTCCTCTTGCCCTAACCACACCCCACCTCTCCTTGCCATAACGCCCCCTCCCCTTCCATTATCCTCTCCTCCACTTCCTGTGCCTTCCCCACCCAGTTCTCTGCCCCAACCCTCCTTCCCGCCTGGTATCTTGGCTCTACCTGCTCCCTTTGACGTAGATGGTTTGTTTCTCAACAGCCGGAGAGACTGCAGGGCACTCACTACTCGGTTCAGTCTGACGTTTGGAGCATGGGTCTGTCTCTGGTGGAGCTGGCGATTGGCCGCTACCCCATCCCCCCACCAGACGCCAGAGAGCTGGAGGCCATCTTTGGACGGGTCGTTGTGGACGGGGCCGAGGGAGAGCCTCACACCAACATGCAGAGGCCCAGACCACCAGGCAGGCCAGTGAGCGGTATGAAACACAAAGGCATACACAAATACACAGACAATAATAGTAACAAACCTCATACGTAGTATGGGATAAGCAATGACAGCGTTTCTACATTTATTTTTGCACAATAAAAGCTTATAGTATAATGTATTTTATAGTAATATAATAATATAGTTGGATGATAACAATTGCTTAATATGTGGGTTAAATGAATATTTGTCAAATAATGTCTGATGTGTGACTTTTTCACAGGACATGGGATGGACAGTAGACCTGCCATGGCCATCTTTGAACTTTTGGACTACATTGTAAATGAGGTGTGAGAAAACACTGGTTGCAAATTATATTTTTCTAAACACAAACACACTTTTCCATCTGTTTAACTTACAGAGGTGCACTGTACTATACTTGTTTTCTTTTAATTGTTCTGTTTTTGATCTTTGCCTTTTGTGTCTCCATCAGCCGCCTCCCAAACTGCCCCTTGGTGTCTTCACCAATGACTTTCAGGACTTTGTGACAAAATGGTGAGCAATGCGATGACATGTTTGACAGCTCTTATCTATTCCTCCAAAAGAAAGAATAATCAGTTTTTCAGGTAGAATGCTATAAACCACCAAGAGCTGAAAATTTTCATCAGTGTTATGCTGTAATATAAATGAGACAGCTAGTGGTGACTAAAATGCATCCCTTGTGTTTTGAGCTAGGTGCTGACTGAGTATGGTGTAGTACACAGGTAGATTGAAAATAATACAATCAAATTTTCAATAAAGAGCGCCTCCCAACATATTTGAAGAAATTAAAAAAAATGCTCTCCTAGAAATTACAGTTTGCCTGATCATCTACTCTCCCTCATTCAAACATCCTGAATCTATAAATGTGGAAATGTTTTTTATTTGAAAAGATTTACTACCAGACACATGATGTCTCCTATTTCACTGAAAAGTTGATTCTTGGTGTATATGCGCACTGGAGGTTTTAATTATAATCCACACAGGGGAACAGCACTTATGTAAGTTCCATACTGAACCACAATTTGCTTCCACTAGTTTTGATATCACAAAATCATACAGAGAAACTTTACATCTTCAGCAGATGAATGAAAAAGAACCTTCTAGTGTCAAACTGCATACATATTATGCTACACAGTGAAGCTCAAACATACAAGTGAAGTAACCACAAGCAAAACACATTTCTGGGTGGAGGACTTTAATGACAGAAGCACTAAAGCTTCTCCTAAGGATCTCTCATGTCTGTAACCCTCTTGGTGTTGTTTGTGTCTGCAGTTTAATCAAAAACCCAGCTGAGAGAGCAGATTTGAAGATGCTGATGGTGCGTACCAAAGCTTTATTTTCCTTCATCTGATAGTTTGATTACTGGGTTATTTGAGTTCTGTATTAATGTATCTATCAGCAAATACACTGTTTTCTCTTTTCTTTTTCTTTTAGAGTCACACGTTCATCAAACGATCAGAAGTTGAGGAAGTGGACTTTGCCGGCTGGCTGTGCAAAACCATGGGGCTCAACCAGCCCAGCACTCCCACCCGCAGCACTGAGTGAACAGGCCTCTCACTGCCCTGACACCTCTGGGTCTTGCTTGCATACACATACATATATTGTACATACACGTACACAAGCCATCACACATATTGGCACTTTTTTCATCTTGCTCTTGGGTAAAATGGTTTTGGCTTTCCCCTCATTTATTTCATCACCAGCAGCAGGGCCCATCAGGTCATTGTACTGTAAGACCACAGCTTCACCATGCCAGTGTCAAGAGTAGCTACAGCTCACTTTTCCACACTGCTATAGAGGATGTAAAGCACTGAAGGGCTGCCAGTGTGTCAGCTGAATTTGCATTGATTGACAAAATTCTTTTGTATTGTTGAATATTCTGTATTAATGTTTTCTAGGGCAATAGTTGATGGCTTGTGGGACTGCATTTTAATAAATAAACCTGCTGTAGAGATTTGTGGGCTAAAAATGACCAGAGGGAAATCCAAACATACTATCTACTTGCAAATTTAAATTGGTTTTATTGAAGGTGATGCATTTATTTTGATTTAAAATCCCTTTGTCAAACTTACTCATGCTAAAACGTCTGAAGAGCTTTTACAATTACCTCCAATAAGATAATTAAATTTGTAAGTAGGCCCATTTGTCTTGCATCAGGAGTCATTTTCACTTTTTGGTAAAAGAATGGTCACTCTAAAGATTACCTTGCGACAATGTCACAAACCAAAGAGGGTACTCATGACTACTAAAGTTTCTCATTGCCGGATTTTCTTTTGTATGCACATTCATGACAAGTATATCAGTGTACTTAGAATGTTTTGTTTTTTTCCATTCAGTTACCTACACTCTGATTGTGTTGACATTGTTTCCTAAACATGCTTTTCAATTCACATCCACACTGTGTGTCTCACATGTTTGGAGGCACATGCTGTGGAAGCCTGATGTATGCCAGAATGTCTTTTATTGACATTGAGAAAACAATGATAAAATGTATTCATGGGATGATATAGCATGGTTTATTATCTTTCTAATACTGTATGTGTATTTTATTTCCCAAGACCATGATGGGGATGAGCTGGTGTTTTTATCAAAAGCCTGAATCTCTGAAATGTCAATATGAAATTTCAATCATTTTGAGTAATTTAACTTTTTTTTTTCTCTCTTAGTTGTTGGTCTGTACTTTCACCTGAAGTGTATTTGGTTATGTTTTCACTGTACTGCTACGTGTGGCGCTCCAAGCTTTCTCTTGGGACACAACCAGAACAGAGGCGTGCTTTTGGAAATGACATGGGTTGAATGCTATTGAAAACCTTTTCCTTGGGATTTAACCCAATTAATTGTGATAAAAGTACAAACCAACTTACGTTTCAAGTAAGACGAAGGGTTCGACTGCAAAATTTTAAACCCAGGTCAGTGTTGATCACATGGTGGTGGTGGTGTTACTTGCTAGCCTGCCGTCTTGCTAGAGCTCTTGTATTCTCTCTGCTTATGGCTGCCCTTTCTTATTCCCCAAAAAATGTGCATTCGTTAAGAGCAAAATGGATGCATTGTCACTTGTATGTGTACAAAGCTATATACAAAAATTACAGGAGTACTATTTTGCAGTCTTAATATACAAATTTTGATTTATGTAAATGACAAGGGAGAAGAGTCATTTTATTATAATATAAAAATGTGTTGGATATGGTTATAATGTATAAAAAGATGAAAATAAAACTTATTTGTGAATGTACGTTAAGTTATGACTCTTTTGTCATCTGTCGATATCCACTGTCATTACACTGTCTCAAAAAGCAAAGCACACATTTAACAGAAATTGTACCACTAGTATTTAAATTTCAGACTTCATAGTAGAAATTTAAGAATACATTGATATGGTTATTGTTGGCCATAGCTATCATTGAGGAGAGTCATGTCCCTGTTTTTTTCCTGGCAATTTGGGGGGGGGGGGTGTCAAAGAGGGGGCTTTACCTTATATCACACATCTTTAGTGTTTTTGCAGGTTAATACCAATACTTTTAGATTTACATATCGATGATAGACTACTTTTTGGTCAGAAGGAAAAAAAAAACATTCAGAATTGCAGGATATTCAAACCCAGACTTCCCCTTTGAGATTGTTAATAAGGCTTTAACAGCATTTTGACCATGTGGGGAGTTCGAATGTTGAGAATATATAATTAGACAAAATACTAAATCAAATGTGAAAATTATGTAGAGAGAGAATCTATCTTTGGAGTCTGGTCTGCATTTTCTGGTGCGAGCAGTGGGTACTGGGGGGACTTGGACTTATGACCTCAGTAATCCAGTCCCTTTATTTTCTGTATTATTATCATTATCATCATCATTATTATTATTGATGTTGTTATTGTTGTTTCCTTTGAGACTCACTTTCATATATGTCAACCCGAACAGCTCTGATTTTATTCTCAGAAATGTTAGAACATAGACGCACAGATCCTCGTTGCTGAAGATCCGGTAGCCATGGCAACGCCACCCTAGCTTAATTGGACCTGCTAGCAAATTAACTATCAATAAACTCACCACACAGTCTGAGAGATGGGTCAAGCGTTGCATGCGGAGTATTTCTAACTTTAGAACGGTGGAAGTGGACTTTTTAATATTTCTTATAATTACATAATGAAAAGCTATCTTCTATTTTTTTTTCTTAGTTCAGCAATGAGTGGCGATATGGGTAACATTAGGTTAGCTGTTACTTGTTACTGTGGAAAGAGCCTTAAAGTTACACAAAATGTTTAGAACATTACAAACAGAGCAGGGTGCCGCACTTTATTCCTTACCAATTCTTCAAGTCCAATTTCGGGGTAACCATGAACCTTAACCCAGTGTTTCCTAGCTATTTATGAAGTGGGTATTAACTAACCTGTTAACTCTTGGCCCTAGTTAAGTTTTCTTTACGCCCACATCCTACACACATTTTAACATTTACTCCCTACATCGGCCTCTGTTAGTATGTAAAGGGGCGATCTTTATCCGGGGATTCTTGTTGACTCCCTCTTTGAACTAGAGTTAATCAAAACCATCATTCAGACTATAATGACAAACACAGATTTGATGTGGGGTGTCTGGAGTTGTACGAGACCAATTTATATTGGGCTGGAGGGCGACACTGCCATAAAATTGTCTGACATCATCTCAGACTGCCTCGGGATGACAACAGCTAACTGTGACTGTGGGTAATTAGGGCAAAACTGAATAGAAGGCAACTTGTGTAAATATTATGTATTTATGTGAAAGTGCATACTCTGCTTTTTTTTTCCATTTCACTCAGGCTACAACTTATCCCCCTGTATCCTCTTCACTTAGCATCGCAAAATCATAACAATTGATGGCATCGAACGTCCAAACGCTGCAATTCTTGCATACTTTTTAAGTTTGAAAGCTGTAACCCCCCAGTGCTTTCACAGAGACAGTGCTGAACAGTGCCCTCTAGGCAGAGGTAGTGTCACTGCCTCTCCCTGCCAAATAGCCCCTTGATTCCCCAGCAAGGTTATCTGTGAGGTGCCAGGCCAGCGCCTAGCCCTGCTGCACCGTGGAACACACCTCCTGTGAGACTGGCATAGGGAAACTATTCACTGGCAAGGCACATTGCGTCAAGTAAATTTCGTGTGTGTGCACGAAATATATGTCTAAAAAGTGTATTCAGAGGTGTGCTGAGATGGTTTATGGTGCAACAGAATCATCAAATACATCTTGTGCTCCATCCCACTCTGTGGCACAATGGCTGGCTTGCATTCACTGAGGGGGTGTGCAGTGGGTGGCTGGATGTGGCGCAACATCAAGTGCATGAGCTGTGAATTTACACATGGGAACTTGCCATGCCGAACCATGGATAAGACACTTTTCGACTTAGTAATGTCTTCTCCCATGCCTCACCTGTTGAAGCTTGGCAGGTATTATGTACAGGGCCGAGCCAGAGAGTGTATCAAGGGGGTTGCTGGCAGCCCCTACCGTATATGCAGGAATGTGCCATGGCTTGCTTTTGGGGTGGGACACCATGACCTCAGGCAATAGAATGGGTGGGTGCGACTCGACTCACATAGAAAAGGAAAGGAGTACTGAGAGATGAGGCGTGTGAGAAAAGAAAAGAGTTACAACTCAGTTTAGCCTTAAACTAGACACTATAGAGGGAAGCGCTGGCTGACATTCGCTGTGAAACCACAAGGTGGGGAGGTATGGGTTAATGATTTGTGTCATCTCTGATTGAGTTTATGACTTTGACAACTGTCTACTGTGAGCGCAGAGAAATTTCCACTTTACTTATGCCTCACAGAGGGAGGAGGGAGAGGAGATGGAGGGGGAATGCTGTTTCTTTAAGAGAGAGGGAGAGGGAGTGAGAGAGAGAGGGAGAGAGAGAAAGGGAGGGACCTCTTTGCCCTCCAGAAACCAGGAAGGGAATTGAGTTGATCTGCTGCTGCTTGGTTAGCGCATACGGGGCTTTAAGCTGCACAACAGTGAGAGGGAGAGAGAGAGAGAGCTCCGGAGAGGAGGAGAGGAGAGGGCTGAGCTAACCCACAATAAGCACCACCACGGCCATTGCAGGTGAGCTAAAGGCACCCTGCCATCCCCCCGCTGTCTGCCCTGGGCCTGTCGACCAGAGGGGAGCAGGGCAGAGGAGGAGAGGAGAGGAGAGAGAGGGAGGAATGAGGGAGGGGGACAGAAAAGGGAGCAGGGTGGGGGGGTTGGCCGGAGAGGAGAGGTGGGTCGCAGCAGTAGTCCCCAGTCAAGGTTCCTCTTTTTTTAATCCTCCTAAAGTACTTCCTCTGTACTGCTCTTTACCTCCTGGGAATCTTGAGATAAAGTTTATAGGATGTGTTCAAGGCATTAACTTTTCAGGCAGGTGGAAGCACTTAGAGGAGGAGGAGGAGGAGGAGGAGGAGGAGGAGGAGGAGGAGGTGGTGGTGTGTGTGTGTGTGTGTGTGGTGGTGGGGGGGGGGTGTTGGGGGCTCTTGAGAGAGGGTGGGGGGGTACTGAACGAGGGGAAGGAGGAACCAAAAATAATTCTACTGGACAAGGTACAAGCAATCGCAACAACTTTTCTGAACAGCGGCGATTGAAATGCTCAGTGTGGGGCAAGTTGGGTGCTGCGTGTGTGGGGCATGTTGTAGTGGCATTAGACTGTTTGGAATAGGTATAATTTAGGTCAGGAGTTTTAAATGTGTCTGAAATGTCACTTGACTATGAGCCGATCAAGGAATCTGCCTCTGATGTTTGGTTACTGCTATGACAGGCTGATATGTTTCTTTTTTTCATACGAAGCTCGGCCCTGTTTGATGGCTGGTCTGTACTTTAATACCTGGCAGCCTGCTAGCAACATACTGTAGTGTATAATTCAGCCCTGAGTGCTTACGTTAGAGCAGGCTTGGAGATAGTGGGGGTGGTGAGGGCAGAGAGACCTGGGACTCGTAGTCCATAGCATGGGTTGTAAAGCAGGTCAAACGGGGTTTCAGAACTCTACATCCCAGAGTGCCTTGCCCTTGGCCATCCAGGAAAGGAAACAGCCGCCAGCCTATCCCAACGAGGAGGTGTGGTGAATGAGCAACTGTCAAGCCAATGAGAGCAGGGGATGCAGAGCAGAGTTGTGGGCTGAAAATAGAGGGGGGTTGGGGGGGTGGTGGTGGTGGTGGTGGTGGTGGCGGTTTAGGGGAGGAGGAGGAGGAGGAGGAGGAGGAGGAGGAGGAGGAGGAGGAGGAGGAGGTGGTGTGTGTGTGTGTGTGTGGTGGGGGGGGGTGTTGGGGGCTCTTGAGAGAGGGTGGGGGGGTACTGAACGAGGGGAAGGAGGAACCAAAAATAATTCTACTGGACAAGGTACAAGCAATCGCAACAACTTTTCTGAACAGCGGCGATTGAAATGCTCAGTGTGGGGCAAGTTGGGTGCTGCGTGTGTGGGGCATGTTGTAGTGGCATTAGACTGTTTGGAATAGGTATAATTTAGGTCAGGAGTTTTAAATGTGTCTGAAATGTCACTTGACTATGAGCCGATCAAGGAATCTGCCTCTGATGTTTGGTTACTGCTATGACAGGCTGATATGTTTCTTTTTTTTCATACGAAGCTCGGCCCTGTTTGATGGCTGGTCTGTACTTTAATACCTGGCAGCCTGCTAGCAACATACTGTAGTGTATAATTCAGCCCTGAGTGCTTACGTTAGAGCAGGCTTGGAGATAGTGGGGGTGGTGAGGGCAGAGAGACCTGGGACTCGTAGTCCATAGCATGGGTTGTAAAGCAGGTCAAACGGGGTTTCAGAACTCTACATCCCAGAGTGCCTTGCCCTTGGCCATCCAGGAAAGGAAACAGCCGCCAGCCTATCCCAACGAGGAGGTGTGGTGAATGAGCAACTGTCAAGCCAATGAGAGCAGGGGATGCAGAGCAGAGTTGTGGGCTGAAAATAGAGGGGGGTTGGGGGGGGAGGTGGTGGTGGTGGTGGTGGTGGCGGTTTAGGGGGAGGAGGGGGGAGGGGGAAGGGGGGAGAGGGGAGAGGGGCGGGGGGGGTGGGTAGGTGTCTGTTTGTGTGGGATCAGGCAAGGGCTTGTCTGTATGACTAGGGCAACTCGCAAGTTTCCTGCCTGGTAAAGCTGTAGCCCTGCCCAGAGACGGAGGCAGCAGAGCTGGCCGACAGGCAGGGGAGGCAGATAGGGCCTGAGAAACATTTTCTGCCGATTTGGTAAGCACACCAAAGACATCCACATGCACACATTACACTGTGTCTTTAGACTGTGACTGAACAGAGAAGAGAGGCAAGCAGAAGAGATAAATACCGTAACGTGTTGTGTGTGAAGGAGAGTGAGGATAGATGGGGCTTGATAGTTCAGAGTTCTTGACCCACTTGCAGATAAAGGAGGGAATGACAAATAGGTCAGTGCTCAGTGTAAGGTGCTACACAGAACACTGCTAGGAGAAATAGTTGTGCTCTTAAAGTTTTTATTCAGATCCGGCTAACTTTTTAACTACGGGCATGCAAGCTCATTGTGCACGAGGGTTTTCATCCTATTAAGGCACAGTATATTTTTTTGTTTTTATCCACAGCTGTGATTAAATGGCACTGCCGCTATTATCAGTAGAGTTAAGAGCTGAATCTAGTGGCACATCCTGTATTGCTGCTTCTTGAAGGTGTTGAAGTTATTTCACAAAAAACACTGCATCAAATGGTTTCTAAACCATGGCAGAGTGGCCATTGCCGATTGATGACAGAGTATAGGTGGGGTGTTGAGTAACAGTTTATTTGAGAAACCTCAGTAAGTGGCATGTCTTCTTGCTGAAGAGAGTAGATTTGACACATCTTGTGACAACTGGATTTCACTGGCAGGGTAAGCTGCCTCAGCTAAGTCCATGAAATATTAAAATATAGCTTAAACTCTGGTAACTTTGTGTACTGTGCTGGAGAACTTGTCTACTTGCTGATTGATTTCCATTTTTCTCAGCTACTCACACCATGGTCAATCTCATGACATCTTTTTTTCTCAGTCCACTAACACCCTCCCCCCACATCCCCCTGCCCCATCCCCACCCCCTCCTCACCAGCATCTTGTTAAAAGCAGATTCTAATCTCGCCTGTGATGTCCTGCTTGCTTGTGGCTCGCGGTTTAAAGACTTCACAGGAACCCTGACTGCCTTGCTCGATAACCAGATGCATAATTTTTGGCTTTCCATACTTGTTGAACCCGTTTCTTAAATGTGTGGGCATGGAGAGGGTACAAGAAGAACACAGTAAATGAAGACGCCCAAATGCTGGGAAAGTGTTTGGAATGCTTCTCAGAAGGAGGCAGCAGACAACGTTGATGGCATTTTTTTTTATTGAGTTCAGTGTTCAGAGAAAATATTAATTACTGTAAACATTGCTACCTTTTATGCCACCGGCTAGGTACCACTATGCAAGAAAAATATGGTTAGTTTCAGTAAATTCCAGCAAGAGGTTAAACTAGGACGCCATATGTGTTTGTGTGTGTTTGTGTGTGTGTGAGTGTGTGCTTGTGTGCATGCATGCATGCATGTGTGTGCGTCTGTGTTACCAACAATAGACTACAGGGGAATTGCAGGGGACTTCAGTGCCTGTGGGCAGGTCCAAGACACCACCCATCAATTTGGCGGTGAGGCTGAATACAGTTTGATATTCCTGTATGTTTGTGCCTACACCACTATGGCCTGAAAGTAGCAGGTTGAGACAGACTGAGAGGACAGGTTGCGTGATGTCGCCGTGGCAGTTTGAGGCTTCATTTTAGAGTAAAATGCTGGCTGCATACAATATACTACATGTAACAGTCATTATGTTTGTTCATAGTGTTTTGATGTGGTGAAATGATATATTGTGGCCCAGACAAAAAAATCAGAGTTTTTTTGTACTTCATACCAAATACCATCATTTCTGTGCTACTATTCTGTCTCCTAATGTTTGTGTGTATATGTTTATCAAATGTATCTACAGTTTAAATACTTTCATCAGCCTCTTTCTTGGTGAATGCAGCTTCACTTCCCCCTAATGTTTGGTTCCCCTGGTCAGCTGCTCAGTATACCACAGCTTCTAGCCTGACTAGGCAGACAGACAGACCCCTCTCTGTTGTTTTTCTGTTGTTGTGCTGAAGTCTAGGGGGAGTAAAGGGGCTTCTTCTGTTCTCTTCTGGGACATTTATTATGGAGAGGCCAACACAACCTGATCAAATTAGAGTGGGAGAGTTGGAGGCTGGGATGTTTTTCAGGGTGGGGGTAAAGCTAGACTAGAATTTTCACACTTCTGGAGTTAGATCGTGTCTTTTGGTGACTTGTTAATTGAGGATTTTAATAACCTTAAAAAAACACACACAAATTGATTGAAGGGGTAGGCTTTTGTATGACAGTATAACTTTTTACTGTATTGACAATAAAGACTGTACTACAGCAACCATAAGCTACTTGTAATTAAGCAGAAAGGCCAACTGATCAGGAGGGGATATGTGACAAATATAAAACTGTCTGCATTTTGATTTAGTGAATTGGATCGGGATGAGACAGAAGAGAAGATGGGTGGGTTGCATATAAGTATGGCGAGACACAGGAGGGTTGGGTGGGTCTGTGGTGCTTTGCCTCCTCAGCAGTGGAAAGGGGAAGTGGGTGGTGTGGTGGGTACTGTGCAGCGTGGAGTCTGAGACAGGGATGGAGCAATGATGAGATGAGAGCGACAGATGAGAGGAAGAGGGGGGGGTCAGACAGTAGGGACAGAGAGAGCAAGCTAGCAGAGAGCTGGTCATCTGATAACAGAGCGGGTTCTGTTACACGCCTGCCACACACTCACAGGAAGTTCTCTTTCCCCGTTGGGCTGCGCATGAACAAAGTGGCGCAGCCAGGGCATGTTGGGTCTGCGGACTGACCAACTGGCCAGCTTGGGTTCTCCTGGACAACGCTGCGTTGGGGTATAGTGCTGTTTCTGAGGCCATGTGATAGGTTTTGTTATACTTCCTGGTTTATAGCATGGCAGTGTCACAGCTTGTTACTAAAGCTAAAAGGAACTCAGAGTGTGGATGTGGTTTTATTACATTGCAGCTTGAGGAAGGCTACCGTCCCAAAATGTGTCAAAGGACTCATGACTTCACAATGATATCCACCAGATGGCAAAAGTGGAGTGTGCTGTAATTTATAGTTTTTGAAAGTTAATGTTGATTGAATAATATTTACTCACCAAATAACTTTGTGATAATAAAAATAACTTTAAGAATGTCACCACATTGTTGTTTCTTCACATACAGTGACCACAAAAATAGAAAAAAACTCTACAATACAATACAAACAATGTGAAATACTACCTTATGGAAAATGATTACTTTTTGCTGAGACTACTACTTTAGTCTCAGCTCCATTGTAATTTTTGATGCTATACTTTCTATTGGAGTGCAATTGAACTCCATTATGCTATTATGATTAGGATTTTCTGTCTGCCTCATTTACATAAAGAGGACCAAACAAAAGACAGTACAGTAAAATGCAGCCTAATACAACACCAGACTACAGACTCAAGATTAACCTCATAATTATAACACCTCCTCTTTGTTATTGTGTCTAAAACAATTTTCAAAAAGTAAGTTTTGCAAAAGTAGCAATTCACAGCTGTCGCACTGAATTGAATTACAACGTTGTTTTTTGGTTTTTTTTGGGGCACTCTATATATTTGCTTGCATTTGGCTATACAATGAGTTTGACAGATACGAACAAGCAAGGAACTGAAATACAGACAAATTTAGAACAGTGTGAGAATTTATACGAGTAATTAGCAACAGCTACAGGTTTCACTTTTCCAGTCCCTTTGTTATTTGGCAGCGTAAAACTCAGACCTTTTTATAAGGACATCATAAAACCCCCAGCTAGCTTCCTCACATTAAACTTTGCCCAAGTCATGGGCGGCCACCTTCCCTCTTATAGGAGAAGGTTATGCCAGGTAACTGAATGAGATCTCTTGAGTTTATCATTGACATCTGAGCCGGAATCCATGGCCTCTATGTGCTCAGGAGTTATGAGTGAGCTTGTGAGTTTAACGCCCTGCCTCACCCACTACCTTTTCACTGGCTTTGTGTCCGTGTTTTGGCAGCACTTCCTGGTTAGTTTCTAGTGAAAGCTGCCAGGCCTAGACCAGCCCTTGCAACTTCACTTTTATCAGTCACTTGCCCTCTTCCTGCTTTACTCCCAATTTGACCAATCAGGTTTCCTTTCACTACTGGCAGCAGTGAGTCACTTGGCCATGGCACTTGTTCAACATCCACTTTTCCTTGGAACTGCCACCCCCTCCTCATTCTGATTATCTTGCAATATCCTCTTGGTCCAACCTTGAACTCTCTTGACCTAAGTGAAGTGATTCCCTTGCAGCAGGACAGGCTAGGCAGGCTCGTTGTCACAGAGGCCCGTTGAGATAGTCTGTGAAACGAGGACAGGATAGGAAAAAGAGAAATGATAAAGAACTGGTCAGGGAAGCACAGACGAGCAAAGAGCCAGCCAAATTCTTCAACTTGCCATCCAATATCCAGATTTTCAGTTGTTTCCAGTTATAGCTTTTCTGCTGTTTCTTTTGCACTCAAGTCTTTTTTACAAACACTTTTTTAATGGTTGAAATATATGAATTACTCTGATAGCAAGTGCGCTATTGAATGTATAGTCTTCTCCTGAGTAGAATTGGGAGTAACCTGATAGAATTGTTCTGTAAAAGCAATGAGCTAATAACACTTCACAAGCTGTTTGTTATAAAATTTACAACTGCTCTGTACTTCAGTAGTTAAAGGTGGCCCATCTGTGCTCAACTAACGAATTGATGGTTCAAGGGATCAATGATTCAGTTATGTTTGCTCTGATTGCTCCCTCTTAGAGTTGGGATGCCCAGTGGTGTTGAATTATGTTTTATATTTATTTACATCAATTTTTGCATGCCAAAATTTAAGAAATTAGTAATTGAAAGTCTGGAATAAAAGTAGATGAAATGGAGGATATTTGCTTTAAAATTCAGTAGAGTCGAACCAAAAGGAACTTTACAATGGAAATTATAAGTGCAGTACCCACTGGAATAACTGATTTTACTTTTTTGATAGTCTGATAGTCATGCTATTTACTTCATCCTTTCCGTGAGTTTGGTAAAACTTTAAAAATGTGGTTGTGTACAGCTCTTAAAAAGGGCCAGTAAGCTATTTATTTTCTCGTCTATCTAAGAAACATCTGAGGTTGCACAGGGTTAACAGTTTGTTCCTTTGTATTTAGGAATGACTGGTATGTGTCAGCCAAAGACAGAGATACTTTGGGAGTGGAAATTTTGCAGTCCTTCCGTAGATGTCACATATCGGGCAAAATAAAACTACTTTTACTAACTCCAACCAAAGCCTGATGTCAACATGTTTGTCTGTGAATGAGAAGCAAATTGGGTGTGACTGTTTTGGCGTTGATATTAAGAGCACATGCACGGCACAGTCAACTGGAGAAACAGCAAAATGGAAGACTGTTTTTTGTTGTTTCATCTCTGAAGCATAATTTTGCTATTTGCCCTTCCTGTGTGTGGATATATGGGAAGGGGCCGAGGGACGTTAACGATGAGATGGAGGCAGTGAGGGCGGGGATGGGATGGGTGGGTCCAGAGTTAGAGTGGTTGTTTGACTTGCAAAGCAGGCCCGGGTACTCACGGACTGGGCACTGAGAGATGGCCCTTCCCTGGAAGTGGAACACCAGGGACACAGACAGCTGCTGCGCTGCTCTGTACTGGGCTGCAGGCCTTGTCACCCACAGGCATGAATTAGTGATAAGGAATGTTTCAAGCCATGAGGAGGTGTCAGGATCAGGTTTGTTGCACTGTTTCCTCTTTCTTAGTGCTCTTTGTGGGTTACTCAGGGACAGGTGGCTCCTGCATGCAGAGTAGTCCCTCCATGCTTTGTTGGCACTGATTCGAGTGTGTGTGTGTGTGTGTGTGTGTGTGTGTTGTGTGTGTGTGTGTGTGTGTGTGTGTGTGTGTGTGTGTGTTTTATCTCCTCTCAGCTCAGCGTCTTTACCCCACAAAGCCGTGACCCAGGGTCAGCTGTGTATGTCCAGGGGATAACGCACTACACAAGCTTGCAGTAGTGCCTGGTCTAGTGCAGTTGCTATGTGTCTGTGTTAGTGAAAAGCAGGTTGTTTCAGGTCTAGATGGGCTCACAGAGATCTATTTCCACCTGTGAAGGACATGAACAGTAGCCGTGCGGTGACCCTTTCTCTTGCTCTTTCTTCCATCTCCACTGCACTCTGCTCGCTCTCTCTCTCTCTCTTTCTCTCCCTCTCTCTCCCTCCTGTGCCATCTCTTTGTCTTTGCCCTCCCCTCTCTCAGCATATTCAGATGAGGGGTTAGATAATAAAATTTGCTCATGCCATGTCTGATAGTCCGTTTTCATCAGAGCTTTGTGAAAGACATTGGCAGTGTTTACAGCGGCCTTGTGGTCAGCTTCCTATCAAAATTGAATTGCGTTAAGGGAGACATACATTACGGAGCAAGAAATGGTAGAGCCTTTTTTTTACCATTAGTCAAACAAAACAGTGCTCTAAAATATAAAGATGTTACATGACTGCACAAACTTTGATTTGAATCAACTTTTTATCACAATGCTTTCTACCCTTTTAGAAAATTGTGATAAGTTGACACAAATGTCTGCTCTCCTCTCCTGCCTGCCTCTCTGAGCAGGTTTTTTTTTTTTAGGTTTACCTAGCACTGACATGCTGCCAGATCTCAAGGTGTGGAGACAGATATTTACTTTTTACAGCGGAGAACATAACTTAAAAGGAAAAGGAGAGGGTAACACAGGTGAACTGAAAGAGGAGAGGCGGCCAGGTTAGGCAGGTTTGGTAGTGGGGTGTAACGCACAAACATACCAGGAGGGCTGGTCTCAAGGAATGTCATTTGAATGCCTTGCTCTTGTAGAGAGCAACACACTCCTCATCCCCCCGCTCCACCCCCCCCCCCCACCTCACCCCCTGCTGGGTCTCCCTGGCAGATGGAGAAGGGGGAGGAGGGTTGGAGAGGGCAGATGTCCTATATGTGTGTTTATGTGCATGTGTATTTTGTGCATTATTGATGTGTCTGTGATGCTACAGTATTTGCCTGTGTGTAAGTGTGTTAATAGAGAAATCGAGGATTGCTTGTTCTGCCGAAACCCCCCTACGACTGTGCAGGCTTCAGTCGATCATTTTAATCTCCCCCCACACGTGAGCGAGGGGACAGCCTTTCCTGAAACTTGGCACACAGTACAGGGTGGGGTAACCAGCTCAGACCGGATTGACAACCTCCCTTTTTAATACCGTTCCCTCGCAGCTTGTTGCGTGTCCTCTTCCTCCTCCTGTGGAGTTTTTCCACAGGGTCTGCTCTGGCAGCCCCCCCTCCCCCTACACTGCCCTTTCTCCCCTCCCTGGCTCTCTACTGACACAGAGAGCACAAGCTGCACAGCCCAGCTCCCAGCATGCACTCTGATCCTCACTGCCCTCTGCCTATCTGTCCTCCACGACCTTTTACTCGGTTTCTTGTACGAATGCATGCACATGCTCAAATAGATGTAGGCGTGTACACAAGGAAACTAGCACCCAGCCACCTGCACATACATATATAGCAGATAGACATCTTCACTTAGTTATTCACCCACTCATGGTGTGTTAGCAGGCAAAAAGCCTGGCTAAGCGCCACTCTTTATTCATTGCCATCAGAAACTAAATTATTGCACATTGTCACACTTAGTGCTGTTGTACGATTTTTTTAGTAAATCTGGCTCCTTATGTGAGCTACTCCTTACAAAACAGATTTGACAAGCATTTGTGGCAAATGTAAAGCATTCACTGAGGACTTCAGATATGGCACTCAGAGAGCACTAAATTACATTCTTAACTTTAATTAGTACTTTTGGGGCATAAGAAACATGTCACGGTGAGGGAATTTGATACTGACGGCCTGGGTATATAAACACAATTTTTCATGGAAACTGTCAATGCATTTGAATGAAAAATCAGTGCAGAGGCTTTTTGTATTTTTAAGGTACCTATGACAAGATGACTTGTTAGAGTCAGTCATTTTAGGCTTTATTTAGAGACTGGAAAGGTCAGTACAGTTTACCTGGATAAAAGTCATAAACACGCATTATATAGGATAGAGAAAAATATGTAAACACTTGTAAACACACAATTTTGAAGTGTAATTGAATTGTCAACTTTGTAAGCTACAAAGTTACAAAGTTGGGTCATGTTAGATTGCAGGCCTTTTACTAACCCCCTATGTTGTATACTAGTCAGTTTAAGCTTGTTCCAGTTGTTTGTCATTATTGTTGCAATCTTTCCGTCCATGATTTTTAGGATTGATATTTGACATATTAAATATTTTTGTTGGCATATTTTGCTTTGAAATCTCACTTATCAAAATGCTGATTGTCCAACCTGTTTTATAGCTGATATCAATGCTAATTGCCAAGCAACCTGATACGCCCCAACTTTGTATTTTTTGATAAGATCCATATTCTGTATTTGCTTGTTTTGCCTACACCCTGTATGGTACTGTGGAACTGTGCATAAGCCATTGTTCTTAAGATCTTAAATTTCTTTTACGCCATACACTTTTGGTTATGTGTGTACTGGGTTGTGTTCTGGAGCATTTTATTGTATAATCTTGACTGGTGAATAAATTAAACAATATTCCTCTTTCTATATCCACATAAAGAATGTCATGAACTGATCGGTAATTTTCCTCTATCCAACTCTTTTACCCTCAGACAGGCAGACGGACAGACGGCAGGACGGATACACGGGTGGGGGCTGTGCTAGGCGGCTCGGCGGCAGGCTGGTGGAAGATGTCGTCAGGAGCCGGTGGGAGAGGTGGAAGGCGGCTCAGGGGGACAGCAAGTGGTGGAGGAGGGAGAGGAGGGGCAGGAGAAGCAGAGGAAGGCCCCTTGGGGATCCCTTTCCCTGAGCACAGTGCCGACATACTGGGCAGCCTGAACAAGCAGAGGCTCAGCGGCCTGCTGTGTGATGTGCTCCTGGTTACCCCGGACCGGGAGTTCCCAGCACACCGCTCCGTCCTGGCATCCTGCAGCTCGTACTTCCACAAGCTCTTCACTTCAGGGGCCGCTGCTGATCAACAGAATATCTACAGCATCGACTTTGTGGCAGCAGAGGCTCTGGGAGCGTTGCTGGACTTTGCCTACACAGCCACATTGACAGTCAGTCACAGCAGTGTGGCTGATATTCTTGCAGCTGCACATCTCCTGGAAATCTCACCTGTCCAGGACGTCTGTACACACCTGTTGGACACCAAAGTGCTCTCCCCGCCGGTACAAGATCATTATTGAACTAGAAGTGACATGTGTTAAAGTCGAATTTAAGCTTTGAGATGAGATTTGATCTGCTCTGCCTTTATGAGTTAGTGACACCACAAGTGTAAGTGTTGAATGAATTCATAGAAAAATACAGACCATCTAAAATACAGCACAGTTTATGTGTTGTGGAACTGGAATAAATCATTCACAATCTAGTTCTCTTGGTCCAGCCACATAGGGATATAGATGTCTGGTCATCATACCCTTCCCTTCATTAAATACTCAGCATAGTCAAGTTTATACATGGCCTTTAACGTTCTCTCTCACTTTGCCAACACACGCAACCACAGCCTTAGGGTTAGTTCAACACTTACTCATTCTGAGCCTATAACGTGCGTGGAAGAACAGCGTGCTCTTTCACAGACTACAGACACAGCATATCGCGGCTACACTTCAACAAGATCAAGTATAGCTGTGATGTGCTGTGCCTGAATACATTATGCTCTACATCATGTGATAATCACAGCTATGCCTCACATCACATCATGATCATATCATAAAACTGTTAGGGGCTCCTGGGGGTTTGATGTTAAAAATGGTCCAGACCTGTAACATTGCAGTTTGTGGCCCCACATTTCCAGCTATCTGATATTATACTCAGCACAAGTTGTACTTCTCTTAACAACCCATAAAGACATCAACACTGACACTTTTAAGAGTTGCTGAATGTGCCAGTGAAAACATCCATGTGGCCCTGTGCTGCTTTATTGTTTTTGTACACACACCAGTTAGCAATGAGTAGTAGCAGTTTAAGTAGTTTTTATTGTCTCATTGCACATGCATACACCCGTGAGAATACTGAGGCCCTGGCTTCACATCCAGGATACCCAGATAGTGATCTGCCCATCCTGATGGGCCATTTGTAAATTTAGGTCCTCCTAGTCTGCCTTACCCTTAACCGATGTACCTTGAGAATGTGATTTTTTTTTTTTTTTTCTTTAATGTACTTTCCTCTTCAGTACTTTACCAGTGTACTTCTGTTTCTTGCCTTTACCAATGTAATTCTTTTTCTTGCTTTCTCTTTCCCTTACAAAGACTTATATTGACTTAAATTTTCTCCTTCACTCATTCTTTTTGTTCCCCACCATGTTACACTAGGCGGGCAGTGAGCAAAGAGATGAAGATGAAGATGAGGAAGGAAAGGGCAGAGGAGGCAAGGAGCAGGGGAACCGGATGCGGGCCCGGGAGTACCTGGAGTACTTCCAGAGAGGGGCGCACTGGAGCAGCAGCTGCAGCACACCAGAGCTCAGGGACCCGCCTACACACCTGCACTTTATTCATGGCAATGGCCCCAGCAATGGGGGTCCTGGTGCCCCTGGTGAGTACTACTCCCCTTTGGCCCTTGCCCTGGCCCAGCCCCTGACTCAGGAGCTAGAGGAAGAGGACGAGGATGAAGAGGAAGAGGAAGACGGGGAGGCAGTGCAGGGGAATGGAGCAAGCCTGGGGTCATCTTACTACCCTCCGTCCCAAAATGGGCACTTCTACCTCCCCGCTGAGTCTAGCCTGGGGCAGGAGACAGAAGTGGAAGAAAGGGGTAGGGAGGCGATGGCAAGGGAGAGGGGTTCAGCCAGTGCCCTCCTGAAGCAGATGATGGACTCCATCGAGAGGCAAAAGGAGCGTGAAACAACCGGGGAGGAACAGGGAGATGGGGACGACCCAGACATGGAATTTTACTTGAATTATTTTAACAGCACACAGCATGAGGATACAGCTTCTGCTGCTGTGACACAGGGAGTGCCACCGCTCTGGTTATCACGGGGCAGTACAGGCCAAGACAGAGTTGGAAGAGAAAGGTTTGTTGGAGAGAGAGGTAGTGGGGGTGGAGGAGGAGGTGGAGGAGAGAGGAAGATGCGCTCTAAGGCCTTCCAGAAGTGCCCCATATGCTCCAAGGTCATTCAAGGAGCAGGCAAGCTACCCCGCCATATCCGAACGCACACGGGAGAGAAACCCTATGAATGCACCATCTGCAAAGTGCGCTTTACCAGGTAAGCCCAATTAATGAAGTGACTTCCCCATGTCACATGTACTAATAGTCTTGGACTTGGCCCTGTAGACAAACCACCCAGCAGTGGGAAACATCACAAAGCCAAGGGCAGGAGTATTAGCACTAACCAACTTAGCTTTGAATTTAGGAGGCAGCACAGTTCGTAAATCTAATGTTTACCTTGATCGTAGACTGATTGATCCTAACCATGGTTTTTTACAATGTCACATTGTAGGCAAATGTTAATCAAGATGGCGTGTAGAATATTCCTTCCTCCTTCCTCCTCTGAGAGAGGGGGTCAGATGGTTATAAAGGTCTGTTTTATTATGACAGCCTTCATAGCAAAGTCCTGGAATTTTAGCATAGGGGTCCTATAAAAGAAGGTTGTGCCATGGCAGTGTTATCTAGTGGAGGGCTGCTATAAAGTGCAGTGTTCTGATACAGAGGGGGATCACAGGCCCTCACTGGTGTTCTATGTGCTCCAGTGCAGTAATTTGAACTTTTGATCTCTAGTTATGTTGATTATTGCCCACGGCAGAATAGTTACACCACGCACTTCCACTCTCTCTGTCACTCCTTTACCTCTTTAATGAAATCTGCTATGGCCCACTCGCAAAAATGTGGCTAGTCTACAGCGGGGAAGTTGAACACATGGTTTCCCTGTATTTAGGAGTCTTGCATTTTCCTTGAAATCAATTAATTAATCAGTGGACTTGTGCTGAAAATAGATGCAGTAGGCTAGAAATACCCAGAACCTCTGCTGGCATGACAGGTAGGGAAGACCAATCTGAATTTGCCTTCTAGCTAAATTCGACCGTCAGTGGGAAGGGGTATTGTAATCTTAATCTTGTTTGATCAGGGTTAAGAGTGTGCCTTGCACGGTAATAAATCACTCCTGTCCTTTAAATAATTCACTTCTATCAGTGTGCCACTTTGTTCCAAGGCTTCAGCCACTGTGTTTGTATGGGTGCATATGTGTGTTTGTCCTCACATGTCTCCTTATATATTTTTCTTTGTTAATTTTTATATTTGGGATACAGTTTGTACAGACCTGTAAGGGTTGCAGTGGGTTCATTTGTTTTCCTATATGACAACTAATCCACTTAAATGGCAGGTGTATGCGTGTGCGTGTGTTTGTCTGTGTGTGTTCAAATGGAGTTGTCGTAACTATGCTTGTCTACTTAGAAGCCCTCTGCCCTGGATGCAGAAGGGTTAGATGATTTAAGAGCTCGGGAGCTAGAGAGATAGTAAGGGCTAGAGGGGGAGGGAGGGACAAGAGTCAGATAAAGGACAAGGCAGCCTGATAAAGTTTAGTGGGTGGTGTAACAGTGCAAAGTAAAAATTGTTCCAGGATGAAATGAGATGACGTTAGATTCAAGTCATAGTCTGGTCTTGTTTTGACCAGACTATAATTGTTGTAGAACTCACAAATTATTGGAAAGTTTTCAATATCCACAATACAAATTGCGTAAAAGTGACACCTACTCTTCAAAATTCAATCAAAATACGACTTGTGGGGATAGATATAGGCTGCAAAACTGATGGCATTTTACAGGACTCATCTACATTTCAGTACTTCTCAATGATAAAATTATTTTCGGCATAGTTCAGCTCCACAGGACTGTTAAATCTTCATTTCCTATTCACAATACACAAGCATTTTTTGGAATCTGTCACTTTTTATGGTGTTGTCCACAAAGAAAAGTTAACAGTAATCATAAAATTGGGAACTAACACAGTGAACACTGAGCTTTCTCAGAAGTCCACAGTTGTGCGCTTGTGTGCAGTTATACAGATAAAGATGGAGAGTTTATGGGTTCTCTTCAGTTGATCTGGCTGCCTGCACAGAATAATTCCATTGGAATAGATCCAAAAGATGGCTGTTAAATAGGAAAAAAAACTATACAAAGTATATTAAGCTGGCCACTCGTACATGTGAGAATCAATTTATTTTGAATTAATTATTTATTTTATTCATGATTTTACACAGCCTGAGTAGTAAAGGACACTGAAAAGAAAACCTGATGCTGGCTGTGCATAATGAGCACATTCAGAAGGTTGTGAGCTAATCCTTTAGTCCTTTATGATTTTTCTACTCTGCATATTTTGATGTGATTTTGTTTATTTTTCTCCCTCCCAGGCAGGACAAGCTCAAAGTTCATATGCGTAAGCATACAGGAGAGAAGCCTTACCTGTGTACGCAATGTGGAGCCGCCTTTGCTCACAACTACGACCTGAAGAACCACATGCGCGTACACACTGGCCTGCGCCCCTATCAGTGCTCAAGCTGCTTTAAGACTTTTGTGCGCTCCGATCACCTGCACCGCCACCTCAAGAAGGACGGCTGCAACGGTATCCCCTCTCGTCGAGGCCGAAAGCCTCGGGTGCGAGAGCCAGGGCTCCTTGAGCCCCCCCTGGGCCTGCTGAGCACCACCTCCGCCATAGTCCCTGGGCCTCGTACCATCAGGGGACGGCGGCGGTCTGAGGCAACCTCAGCGGTGGAGATGGGGGGGGATGCTGGAGCCCATGCACACAGTCCTCAGCTGCAGGAGTTGGCAGGGGAGGCAGGGCCCTGAGACTGCAGGGGCGACAAGGACACTGCTGGACACCATAGTCACTCTGCACTGCCTGTGAGACAGGCCAGTGAACAGAGAGGAGAAACAACACGCAAAGGCAAACTTTAAAAAAAACAAAACAAAACAAAACAACTAACTATTCCTCTATAAACCAAATCAGGGTGTCACAAAAATCTAATCTTTATATTTCTTTCTCCTTTTACTTTAGGAAACAGAATAGACTTGCAAAAACTTGAGTCGGTTTATCTGTTAAAGAGCAAAGAACGCTTCAAATCACGCACCCATGACGTCCACTTTCTGGGCCATTTCTTTCTTTATAATAGTAGGGGTTTTGTACATTGGCATATGTGCTTAGGCAAATGTATGATAGATACAAAGAAACTCTGAGCAACTATGCAGTTGATTTAGATTTTTATTGGTTTTGTCCTCACAGCCTTCAAGCTCTAAGCAAGGTGTCTGTCAAGCACCTTCTGGCTGCTGTACGGGTGAAGCGAGGACAAATCCTCCCAGTGAAAACAACTCTTTTTCTATTCTTTTGCAGGTCTGAAATGTACAGTTACCATAGAAACAACATTGCCACAATATGGCATATGCAAGGAAATCTCACCACAATTTTGATGCAAGTTTTTTCTCTCTAAATGTTCCAGAAAGAATTAGACAAGGGTTTGATTGAAGTGTTACTTACTCTATAAAATGCATTTTAAGAATCTATGGTTTGTCTTACTGAAAAACAATTTCATGTTGAGTCGAATCCATTTTAAAGGGGGCTCATCAGTTGCAGGACTAGGGAAAATGAGGGGTGGAGGGTTTGTGTTTTTAAAGCACTACCATCGTCAATGTATCTGTTGGCTTGACTACATTGCCTCTTATCCCTCACAGCTCTGCATTTTCAGCATTTCTGGTTTCCCTTTTGATTTTGTCTTAAATTTTTTGTCGTTGTTTCTTTTTGTTGACTGCTTCGGGTACTTGACACTTTATAATTGTATACATGTATATACAGCAGGTGGTGATGTGACATTGGTCCCCTCTTAATGCTGAGGTGTACTTACCAATCGGGTTTTTCCTCCTAGGCTTGATGTCATATTTCTCACAGAGTGAAGCTTGTGGGTGAACGAAAAAAGTGTATGAATGTTTGTTAAAACAAAAAAAACATTGAGTCACCCATTTGTCCTGAACTTAACACTTGACATGTATAGTTCCTGCCCAAAGGATTAGGAGGTCGATTGAATGAATGTGCTTAACTTTGTGCAGTTTTTCGGAATCTGTCCTTGTGTGACAAGGCGCGGGTAGCATTTAACCAACCGCAGGTTAAAGGAATGACAGGGAGCCTGACTGAGAGAGTGACGAAGAGTACGAAGAAGAGATAGATGAGCACCTTTTTTTTCTATGTTTGCACAGCTTTACTAAAGATATCCAACAGAGTGCGAGAGAGGTATATTTAAAGGAAGTGGGCTGGTGTTGGGGAGGGAGTGAGAGGAGGTTTATGTATCATGCTTATTCCAATCTTTCTGCCCAAGGGACCACACAACCGTGAGGCAACCTGTATGATCAAGAGAGCAATAAATACCTGTCCAAGTTGGGAGGCCAAATAGGAGTGCAGCTGCAGCTGGTTGATGGGGGGAGGGGAACGAGGGAAGGGGAGGGGGATCTCACAATGTCTGTTGCATTCCAAAAAATAATCTCCCCCAGCTCAGCCACGTTTCCAGGCAGGAGGGGATCAAATCAGGCCTTTTCTCTCCCTCTCTCTCCCTCTGTAGTCCTCTAATGCCCCAAACCAGCCTGGAGGGGATATTATTATATTAGAGTCTGGTGTTACTGTGGGTAGGACGCCTGGTGCTGGCAGTTTAGTGTGCGACTGTGTTTACATGTACGTGTGTTTGTGTGCATGTGTGTGCGTGGCAGCCAGGGTCCCTCTGGCCACATCATCACTGTGTGAGTCAGCCACAGCCTGTTCAAACATGCACCCTGAGCTGCCAGCCCCAATGCACTCTGTCTCTCACACACACACACACACACGCTCACACACACACACACACACACACACACACACACACACACGCACACACACTCATGCTCATTGAGTCCAGGTATCCTCTAGAGAAGAGGAAAACACCAAAGCTCACAGATCTGTTTGATTATTGTCATTGATTCCATACATCTGGATTTTTTAGTCTTAAAATATCCAAGTTGTGTTATTGAGTTATCATATTTTCCAAGCTAGCACATTGAGCCTTTGAATCAAGAGGAGAACATGCATATGATTTAGAGCCCCCCCCCCAATAACTTCAGCAGTGGCTCTGTAGTTCAACTATCAGTCCCTTTTGCACCTTAATTGGAAAGAGGCAGGTTATAAATGCACTTTGTTACTGAGGATCGCACTTCTGTCAACAAAACGGGTACTTTGAAACAAACCAGTTGCAAATGAGATCAGCCCTTTTTTCTGTCCATGGTGAAGTTGAGATCCTTCACTGATTTTGTAAGATTTGATGACAAGCTACCAAAAATAAATAAATAAAAAATCACACCAGAAATATGTGAGTTCAAAATGAGAAGCTAGGAGAAGCAGGTTCAGATACAAACATGTTGGGCATTGTAACATTATAAAAAAAAGCAAAATTAATCCATGTAACTGATTGCACTTGAAGTTAGTTGTTAAAAGAAATCGAGTTAGTTGTCTTTATGCCTTAATGTTAAATGGGATAGAAAGAGGAGGCAGATGAAGAAGAAAGGGCACTGTGTGTGTGTGTGTGTGTGTGTGTGTGTGTGTGTGTGTGTGTGTGTGTGTGTGTGTGTGTGTGTGTGTGTGTGAGAGAGAGAGAGAGAGAGCATTTTTTGCGTGCATGTGCACAAGCATGCATTGCTGGCTGGCAGGCTAGGGTCTCAGGACAAGCTTGGATAAACAAACGTTGTGTCTACCCCATCTGTTCACCAGCTACTCTCATAACTACACATGTTCTCTGAGGAACCACAGTGATAATAGTTCCATGGTACCGCAGAAGCAAAAATACTATATTGTAGAACAACTCATTGGACAGTTGCTTGTTTACTTAACAGCTCTCTTGGTGCAGATTTGCATAATTCTTTGTTTACTCTTGTTGGTAATTGTTAGGGGTTGGCTTGGTCTTAAGAGTTTCGGTTTCTATTTTTGCTTCTCTGTTATGATAAAGATGGGGTTTATTATGGTAGAGTTTGACTCTCACAGGCAGACCGATGTAAGCTGGGTATGTCTACCTGGTCAGTCATCTTTATGTAAAGTGGTACTCGGTATGGACTTCTTACACCCGTTTAGTTTTGATGTGGCAGAATTTTTACTTGTTAAGACCTGTGAGCCATCCTAAAAATATATTCTGCTGGACCTTGATATTTCCCCAAATGTCTTATGTTGTTTGTTGATTAACCAAAGCTTTTTGCCCTCAATCTTAGCCTACTGTAGACTAGAGATATTGAAAGTGTGTCTAAAATTTATCCAGACCGGGGTTCCCTGACTAAGCAACACACAGATTCCCTCCTCTTGAATATATATGCAGAAATGTGTGTGAAATCAAGATACTTACTTGAGTTTGCTTTCTCTCACTCTTTGTATCCTTGTGGACAATAGAATCAGAGGTTTAAGGATGTATATTTTTCCTGTCTGTCCTCACTCATATTTCTTAAAATAACATGTTGTGCTACAGCTATTTTTTTTCTAACAATTTTACATGGCTGTGTTTTTGCGTGCACATGCGTGCGTGTGTGTGTGTGCGTGTGCGTGTGTGTGTGTGTGTGTGTGTGTGTGTGTGTGTGTGTGTGTGTGTGTGTATGCATGCGCGTGTGCATGTGTCTATGGGTGTATGCTCGTGTGGGGGTTGGGATCAAGGTTTTCGGGTTACTGTGCCAGGAGGGTGGGGTAAATGGGTGCATGGGTGGGGTTATGGATATAAAGCCTGATAGCACTGGAAATGGTGCTTTAGCTGAGAGAGCAAAAGTTTGCACTAATGTTAAATGTCCTTGTCCTGCTTATGGGTGAAGGGCAAGAGACCTCAGAAAGGCCTGCGAGTTTCCATGAGCACAGAGCAGTGTGGTTAATACTCAATGGTCTCATAAGGAGTCCATCCAACCCCTCTATAGAAATAATCATGTACAGTATATTAAGAAATACACAGACGTCCAACAACATACCAAAGGAAAAAAAATGGCTTTCATTCAAGTCATTGGACATTTTAAGCTACCAATCTAATGTTGGATTAATAGAGTTTTACTGTTAAAACTGAAGGCTCTTAAAAAGAGATTCTGGATGGAAACTAGAAACGATGTGAAAACAGCGAATCATATTTGCTCTTTGTATTAAAAAATATTCCAAATATCCAACATTTAGGCACTTAGAAAGTAGCAAAGCCTCTCCAAAAATATTCATAGCATTTAAGTTGGTCCTGATCCGATGGCTGAGATGTACTGTGTGCAGGCGCCAGATATTGATTCCAGTTCTTTTTAAAATTAGAGATGGGATTTTATCAACATCCGTTTCATTTTCAATGAACTGATGAATGATCATTTGAAATGATAATGAAAGCAATTGTTTAAACACTGTTATTTTGATCATTGCTGAATTGGGTTATTTCAGTTATTTTATTTTCAAAAAGTTGAATTTAAATGTTTTCAATTTTAAGCAGACTGGGACATTGTGGCCTTGCCTGAGCAGCACTAAGCCTATTGTTTTTATATTACAGACAGTTGTATTGTGCAGTGTGGGGTTGAGGCTCACTCCCACCAGGTGGACAATGCAACATCATGAGCCTCAGTGTGCCTTAAGTGGGCAGGGACTGACAAAACTCACACCTTCCCCCTTTGTTTTTCCACATTGTTCTTGTTTTCTGCCCATATCTTAAGACCAAATTTTAAAGCTGACTGGATTGGTTCTGAAATTGATTATTTAGCTGTTTAAACTTTACTTGAACTAATACATAACAATGTCTCTATACTAGCCACTAGATCAGAGCCATGTCTCTATCAGCCTCTATGGCTCCATAACTGGTGTGTCCCCAGCCTCAGCCCCAGACCAAGGTCACTCTGACACAGGCTACACTGTAACAGTCTCAGAACTTCATTGCAAGTGTTTTCCAATATTGACCTTGATGTTTTGTTTTTTGTTTTGTTTTTTCTATGCTGTTATCAAAGACTTTGGTGAATCTATCTGAGAAGGCCATAAAACAAAGACAACCAACAACGAGGATAAAAATGATAAATATAAGTAATCAACCGAAGCAGGACGGAGTGACTGTTGTGATTCGTGATGGCAGAAGGGGGACTGTTTGCTTTGCTTCGTCATTTTTGCTACACACCTGATTTTTTTTTTCTTTGTGTGTGTGTGTGTGTGTGTGTGTGTGTGTGCATGTTTTCCATCAGGCTCTTGATGCACAGCAAGCTGAGCGCAGCATATGCAGTACAGCACTATGCGCAGCGTGGCTCTGGCACTTACACAGACAGCCCTGGGTCCTTTAGAGAGGCAGGCTGCTGTCTGTTGGCTGCTCTCAGCCAAGTGGGGACAGTTTGCACTTGGAGTCTTTCTCAGTCTCTGGGGATACAAAGGTTGGCATACAGGGAGGAGGATTAGATACTGTTTATAGGGAAAGGCTGGATGTTGTTTTCAGGGATGAGGTTAGAGAGCCCAGGTGATGGACTATATGCTAATCAATGGTTCAGTGTTGGTCCTTTAAACTGGTAGGAATTGCATGACCACAATATGATAAGAATTGTAATACAAACTAGGTCATCACAGATTTCACATTTGGGAACTGCAACAAGGGGAATGTTGCTGATCTCTTTTGTCTCTATGTAAGTACTTCTCAGGTGGAAAATACACTGCTATGCATTGGTTTCAATGTCTGCTCAGTTTGTGGTTATGTCTGATCACCCCCCCTTCCCACCACCACCACCACCACCACCACCACCAAAAGTTATTTCTCTGTCTTTGCCTTTCTTGTTCATACCAATATTTTACATAGTACTTCCCAGAGAGATATAAGCAGGAAGATTTCCCTTGTTGTAAAGTTATTAAAGTTAAATGTCTAGTTCTCAGTCTAATATTGATCCAGTGAATTGTTTGTCAGAGGGAGGGAAGCCACTGGAGACTCAGTTTTATTAGTCTGACTGTAACATTTTTGAAAGGATATGGGTTTGGAAAAGCACAGAGGTGGAGCAGAGGGGGGATGTATGTTCTCTTACTTTCTTCTCTCATTGCTCTTCCCCTCTCTGGACTCGGAGTCGACATCTTTGCTGCCGACTGGCCTTTGATCAAAGATCACACACTCTCAGCAGGGGAATCAGCAGGAGAGAAAAGAGGAAGAGTGGACTGGATGAGGTCTGGGGGAAGACAGTTTCAGCTTTCAGTCACCTAAAACAATTTTAGGATACATTCCATAACTTCATACTGTGATTCCCACTTTGGAGTTTTTGGGCAGGTGTAGAAGGATGTGAGTTGGAGACAGCAGGAGGAAATGGTCAACATTTTGCAGTTGGCTTTTTCAGTCAGTCCGTCTAGCCTTACTATCCCTCTACTGTGTGACAGACAGTCATGTGGAAAGATAGTTCAAAGGGCCCCTGATGTACCGCTATCCAACTGCCTTTTTTCAGCTTCTGCGATTGTAACAAAAGCACTTTGCGAAGGCCATCCTGAATTTTGTGTGCTTTTATTTTAAGTTTATCACTACTGTTTTTATTTTGTTGCGCCTGTTGATATTTTTTTTTCTCAATGCAGATGATTATTTAAATGCAAAAAAAATAATACGATGAAAAATGAAAAAAAAAATAAAAAACTTGAATATTTGGTATCTGGATCGAAGGTGGTTTGAGCTGCCACCTCATCTGAACTTAAACAAACAAATCTCTGTTATACTACCACCATACCTGCTATATGCAGCCTATTGCATAGTCACACAGTGGTAGGAGGGGGTTATAGGATGGATCTCCCCCTGCCTGCTCTCTGCTTACTGCCTCAGATCTTGTTGGGAGAAAGGTCATCTGAGCTCATTTTGGGAGACTCCTTTTTCTTGAAAAAGAAACCTGTATAACAGTTGCAAAGCTTTCTGAGAAGGCTAGCTGTGCTGAATGTTAAACATGCAGTGTTGTATCCACTGCAGAATCTCTTTGTCTGCAATAACGCCCTGTCTGTGCAGTTAAAGCTTGGATCTGGTATCCATATAGAGCTTAAATGATTATGAAAGATGGATGAAATGGCCGAATGACCATCATGCACTTTTGCAAATCAGAACAAAAAACAGTTTTTGGCCTTAAAATCCATGTCAAATCAAGGTTATTGCAGTAAAGTGGAAAGAATAATATTGATAATAATAAACATTCAATAAATCTATAGTTCAGTAAATTGTTTAACTTGGGAGAGAAAGAAATAGGCTACTATTTATAATAGATGGATTTGTAACTGTGATTATTATAATTCTTTACAGAGGTTTTTCTGATGTACATTTTCAAATGGTGGAATATGACCCAGTTCGCAAATCTGGACATTTAATAAAAATGCACACAGTGTAACATTAAGCAGAAAACTGTTGCTCCACTTCTCTCTCTGTGTGTTCAAACTCTCATCCGTGTTGAACATCTGACCACCACACCGCTCTGATCATCACAACCAGTGTATCCCAAAGGAAGAATACCTGCTGTGATTTCACTTACTGAACAGAGTTTGGCCAGAAAGTGCAACACCATCCAGTGTTTCAAGCCTGCAGAGTGCAGCAGCTGTTTTCTTTCCTATGTGATTCAGTGTGGATTTACTTTTTAGATAATCCCTTTCTCATCACAAAGATTTTTTTCCAGCATAGCTGTCTGTCCATATCTGTTGGAAGCTGCAGGGGGGAAGAATATAGGTGATTTTTTTTTTTTTTTTTTTGAGAATTTGCACTTTTTGGTGACGAAAAGAAATTGTATTGTATATGAGACCACTAAATCCACACAGTCTAAACCATATAATTCCATTTTGTGTCATTTTTTTGTTCTTTTTTTTTTTTTTTTTAAATATATCCAAAAATGTCTGGCATCTGGTTGTCTGGTTTAAAGAATATAAAATCTTTCTATTAAAAACAATGGTTGCAAAGCTTTGTGTTGATAGTTTTGTCTTTTATTATACCTAATTTAACATAAGACACCTTGACATGTTGACTTGTGTTTGTGTTATATTGTCTTTCTCATATATTGTACATAATGCAAACACTCTGGACAAGTCAGTTCTTTACACCGACCAGAAGGTGGCAGTATTATCAATGTTATGATGAGTTGAAGAGGCAGCTATGTAAAATACTGCCACAGTCACTTGTGTGTGTATGTCTCTCTCTCTCTCTCTCTCTCTCTCTCTCTCTCTCTCTCTCTCTCTTGCTTTCAGTCTCCTGCTCACTCGCTGTATTTTCAGCAAAGAACAAGTTAGTGTTTACATTTTGTCTGGTGCATCAGCATGGACACACATTCGGCCATGCTTAAAATCATATATTACAAAGTAATCACTATCAAATACACTGGTGTTTCGGCTGCCATAGGTCAAGAGTATTGTAGTGAGCTGGTTTGGTTCCAAAGGACATTTACTCATAGAGGCTAAGGCCTTGTGTGAGGTTACATCTATACAGGTGAGGCCACTGATACCATTTTAAATCTGATTTGTCTCAGAAGTCCAGCAGCAGTCTGCAACCACTGGCTCGTTGTCACCCTGTCTACTTGTTTGTCTTAGTCTGTCTCCCTGAGGCGATCCTGTGGGGTGACAGAGGTCACAGAACAGCTCATTAACCCCACCCCTACAGCCCACACATTGCTGCAGTCCTCAGGCCCTGGCTACATACACACACGCACATTTTATTATGCTCCACTAATAGCAGTTAAGTTGACTTAAGCCCGGTCCTTGAGCAGTGTGTTTTCAGGGATGCATCGTGGCACATGTATGTGTCTTGCATGTTGTATGTAGTACCACCACATCTTAATATTGTTTTGCTAGTCGTCATAAATGTGGCCCACTCACACATTCATTATTTCTATGAAACATGTTTTATGTTTGCATTGTTCCTGAAATAAACCACTTTTAAACATATATTAAAATATACTGTACATCCACACAGTGCAACATATAAGAGTATGAGCTGTTTTATTCACTCTTGTTGAACCTGTTGGCCAGATATCTTGGGGCTCCAAGTCATTAATTGTTATGTTTGTAAGGTATCTAAAAACACAGTGGGATATGGTGTTATTTTCCATGTTCAGACATCATTGTTGCAGTCAAAACATATTGGATAAGAGGAACAGCAGCACTTCAGGGGCTAGGAGATGCCTGGGAGCTGTTGTCTGGCGTCTCTAGTGGTGTTATTCCCTCAGTCTGTGCATGTGAATTCGCATGCGTAAGTGTATGCATGCGCCTTTAACTGTATCTTTTTGCATGTTTGTCTATATGCTTATGCGCAAAAGGTGTGGTTTTTTATTATCCTACTTGCTTGTGCACATGTACATGCATTCCACTGTCATTAAGGCTCAAAGGAAATGAGCCTCTTATTGCCCTCCCAATGAGCAGTTGGAGACAGGCTGTAATGTAAAGCAAAACAGTGACATGCACACACAGACACACACACACACTAGCCTCATTTTCAACAGTACACACCTTTCTCTGGGGATATAAAATGCCCCTGCCTCTGCACACTGTGGGACATGAGTTTCATCCAAACTAGCTGCTGTCCTCAATAAAACCCACGTGAGCAATCTCTGCAGTATAGATTTCCAGTTCCTCTAAGGGTATATTTTGTTCAGATCAGGTGTTTAAACTGCTCAATATGACAATAATTAGGCAGCACAGAAGACATGTTCTTTCTTATGTTGATAAGGGACATTGACCTTTAACCTGTGCACCCTTGTAGACTCCCCACTACTGCACCCCACCCGTCCCATATGCCCCCAGCCAACACCCCCCTCTTCTTCTTGCTCTGTCCAGCTCCCATCAGGAAAGATAGAGGGGGAATTGGACAGGCTTGGAGCCTTGCCTCTGGCCATCTCTCCTCCTCCCTGGAGAACAGAGGACTGAGGTGCCTTTAAACCACTGCGGCAAAAACCCTAGCAAAACCCTGCAGTCATTAATATGCAAAAATGCAAATGAGTGGGTAATTAAGAGCTGGAGCTCTCTGGAGGCTCTTTGATTGCTAATGAATTCTAATCTGCAAAGAAAGGGGGGAGGGGAGGAGGCAAAGAGATGAAAGAAATAGAGAAAACAACGAAAAAGAGAAGCTTCAACCCGTATTTTGTCATATCTGTAAGTTTTCATATCGGATTTGTTTTTATCTGGATGCTATAATCTGAATTATTAGCATGATGATTTAAATTATTCCTTGATGATACGTATACAGGTAATGATAATTTGGGGGAATATTTATATCACTTTAGGGGGTGGATTTGTTATATTTTTGCTCAGTAAACACCCATGAATATAAGATTTTACTAATGACTTGTGTGCCAATTGGCAGGAATCTCTTTGTAATAGACACAGTGCAGCAATTGTGTAGATATTGCTAATTAGGGGAGAACATGACAAGCGAGCAGACACTTCTGACCAGCGGCTACCAAAGAAAATAGAAGGTCAGATATCTCAACAGTACGTTCTTTGCTGCAATAGCAGCTGTGGTCTGTAGTAAAGGAGATGTCTTTTCATCACTTTTCTGAGCCATAACACATCCCCACTTCCAGTCTAACTCATTCACTCTGTCACTCACTCACTCACACACACACACACGCACACATGGACACAAATGCACACACCGCTGTTATTGTTGTTGCAGTGCTCCCACTACATCAACAATCTCTGCTTCCCTCCCCCACACAGGCTCACATCTATCTCGCTTTCACTCCCTCTCTTCCCCCTCCTGTCCTGGGCAGCCCTGACATGCTACTTCAATTGATTTAGAGTCAATTCAGCTTCTGATCTGATTGTTATCATGTGACTTTTTGAACACCTCCCCCTCAATATACGACTACTGTATTATTTTCAGATTGGGATTTTTTTTTTTCTTTTTCACTCGAGTAGGAATACTCCTCTCTACTTGTCACTTTCTCAGTCTGCTTCACTCTTGGTCTATTTCGTTCTTTATGCGTCTCATCTTCATATTCATCTCACAAAAACAAACAAAAAAAAAAATTACCCACCTCAGGATCAAACATTACTGCAGTCTCCTATCTGCTCTTTTCCTCAGCTATACAGTCTGGTGGTGGGCTTCTCAAGTGCCTGGCTTTGTAAACAGGAAGGTGGTGTTGTGTTCACTGTACCTGAAGCATGAGTGGCAGAACAGGGGCACCCATACAACTGCACAATAATGGGACTCCAAGATGGCAGGGAGGGGTCCCTTAAAATCATCAGAGAGAACAGAGGAAGGCAGGAAAAGCAGGAAAGCCATTGTCAAATGAGAGCAGACAGAAGGCAAAAGGATTGTTGATTTAGTTTTTCCTTTAGTAAATAGATTGCTGATTTGCTTTGTGTTTGTCTGCATTGGATCCTTTCTGGAAGTGTAGTGTTTGGGAGGATTAATGTCATGGACAATCCCTCAAACTCATTTTCTTTCTCACTCTGGAGCTCTGTGGGAATTGCAGTTTTGGGATAAGGGGGACCGGACTTTGCATTTTGGGCTGCTGATGGTCTCACTAGTGATGGTGTGAAATTTGGGTTCACTGTGTCCCTTTAAGTTTGGCGGTTTGGAATTCTTGTTTGAACACAGGAAGATATGCTGTCCTCACTTATTCAAAACAATTACTCTGTTGCGCTTATGTTTCCCAACTATCACTGAAAGGGGGATAGCATAACCTTGTGGATTACTGTCCTGTTTGAATCACTCCCTCTATTCTCTACACAGTTTATTGTTGTTTAACATGTTGGAAGTCAGAGCAAGTTTGGGTGTTTTCTGGCAGGCAAGCCGTAATAGAGGGAAGAAGCTTGATGGAAGTCAGTTTATCATGAGCACAGAGAACCCCCCCTGCTCCCCGTCTCCTCCGTTTCAGCACAGATAGACTTGGAGCATGGGCACTCAGCCAACACTATCAATCTATCCGCTCCTACCCCCAGCCTCTAACTCTTATTGGAGGACAGCTTCCAAAGGGGCAAGGAAGCATGAATCATAGCCCGGCTATGAGAAGCCATTATGCCTCTAAATACACGTGTTGTGGCTCAAAATCACTCCGTTGCTTCGCCATTAATGACAATCTCACCAGTGACTGTCACAGCCCTGCAACAAAGTTGTAGCATTAAGGAGGGGCTGAGGCTGTTCGGGGAGCGGGATTGTTGGTCTTGGCCTAGTTTTCTTGTCTGATCAGAAACCTGTGCACCTCTGCCCTTCCCCCACCCAAACCTAAGCCTCTACTATTACAGGCTGTGAGGGGCACGGTATGGAGTGAGGTGAGCAGCTTGCCTCACCAGTGAGCTCTGTGTGTGTTATGTGTTCTGCCTATACTGTATGTTTACGTGCTTATCATTGTGTGTGATATAACCTGGTGATGTGGTTTGGCTTGCATGACTGGCTTCGTATGAGCAGAGCAAGGATAGCAATGAGGGATAAATGTGTACAACATGTGACAGTGTTCAGGTAGGTAACAAACACTAAACCAAGCTGTGAGATCGTAGAAACAAAACACGGCTTTGGACTAGGGATTAGAACAGCGAGAATCATAGGTATCATATGTAATATATCTATACTATTACATGTGTCCTTTTTATTGGTTCTCTACAAAGCATTATGCATATAAAAAACAACAACAAAGAGGCTGAAGTAATTAGTACACATTGTTACATATTATTACATTCTATTATTTCTTGTGTGAATTTATGTAATTTAAAAAAATGTGTACGGGGATAAATATTTGATTAATATGCACAAATATATGACCGATTAACGCCAATGTGCCAAACATATGCTAATTTTCCATGTGCATCTGTTGTTAATTACAGATATGAAGCTGGGAATGGCTCGAAGGAATCACAGAGGGCATGTGTGACAGCATCCCTCCCCATCCTGCCTTTAACTGCCCATTGTACTGTGAATATGTTTTGAGATTATAGATGACATGTTTGTGTTTTTCTGTTTCGTCCTTCCTGTATAATAATGACGCTGTAAGCTTTGAGGTTACCATGTGGTAGATTACCCATAGTGACTGGGGATAATGAAACATAATTTTTGCATAAAAGTTGAGGACTTAGGGGTCACTATCTGTTCTTTTGTGTCTGTGTTAATTGCAAGTGTGTGAGTAACTGTTAATTGAAACAAGCACAATAGTGGACAGCAGCATTATACCATCTTTATAACATTGTAAATACCTAGTCTCGGCTGCACTAGTTATTTTGTAACAGCTGAATATGAATTTGGATTGCTCAATATCAGAAGTAACATATTTAAGCAGATTTTGCCGTTGGCTTTTGTGAGAGAGTGGCATAAATGAGATTCATAGGCATGATGTTAAAAAAGTCCAAGAGAATAATGCTTTAAAACACATTTCTTCTTTCTTCAGAGTTATACAACTAATTTAGGTTATACAACTAATTTATGTTACCTGTTATGAAACTAATTTCTATTTAATTTGGTGTCACCCTTAGGTGCACTCTGTGTTCACTAAGCTGAAGACCCTCAGTATATATCTTTTTTTATTATTATTCTTTTTCAACTGCCCCCTCCCTCTCTACAGCCTGGCTGCCCTTGTACATGCTCTCCATGTCAGACCCAGCTGTTACTACAAACTACTTGGAGGGCTTACAAGCCTCATTGCTAATACTGACAACAGCACTATTCTTACTCAAGGCCTAGCGTCTACTGGAAAAAACGAGAATCCGAGATATTTTCTCTGCCTTCACTAGAAATTCATTTCCCCAAACAGATGTTTCCATCTGTTCAAATCTAATCTTTTGATTAATACATTCCTCATTGAAAGGATTCAAAATAGGTGTTAGATAAATAACTCAAGATGCCCTTTCTTTGATAGTTATGATTATTTTCTGATGCTAAGGCTCTCTGCGTGTCTATGTGAGTACCAGTGTATGTCTACATATGTGCAACCAAATGTGAATGTGTGCATGGTATGTTTGTGAAGGTATTTATGGCCCATGTGTGCGTTTGTTCCGAGCAGTAACCCCATTACATTCCTAAGACGGTCCATGACACTAATTAATGTTCTGTGCTGAGGCTTTTCCTTTACCCTGGGGACTCCCAATGGATTATTTACCTATATGTCCTATTGACGGCAAATCCCCCTTCCATTTGGTAACCTCTATGCAAATAGACATTTTGAGGCATTAGGGATGTATTATAACACTGGGTAGCTCAATTTGCATTTGCCATGTCTTAATTTTGCTATACAACTAACACCCAAAACATGGGCATCCTGCCCACATAGTGACTCAAAAGATATTGAGTCACCATAGCCTTTGTAGTGCTTGATGGAGATAATTGTGTGTTAAGATATTTCAGAAAGATTTCTGTGGTTTTTGTTTTCTTCTTCTCTAAAATGATATATGTGTAGAACGTATGTATAAATAACATAGTAATTTTGAAGGTTATAGACAGGAAACAAAGAAGGGTCATCTTAACTTCCCTCTTCTATGACAAGGTTTGCCCTCAGGTTACAAACAACAGCTGTCTAACACCTACATGTACTTCTCAATAGAGCTGTTATTGTGTGGTTTCGTGTGAAGGCAATCACGTAGGAATATGGTGTGCATATTGAATAAAGGTGAAAACACATTAGTAACATATCTTAGGGTCATCTAATCAGATTCCATATTCCACTGTAAGTAGTTCATCATCATTATGGTCACTGAACCGCAATTAATTTCAAATGATCATCTACTGCTGAAAAATTTGCGTTGATCATCCAGTATACCCTCCCTGTCTGACCCCCCCCCCCCCCCCCGCGCGCACAGACACACACACACACACACACAGACACACACACACACACACACACACTCACACACACACACCCCTACTCTGTGATCCTATACTCTGTGCTCTTCTTCCTGTCCACTCTGCTCTGGAGCAGGCAGTTACTAGGTATGTGTTGGTCTTATGTTTATCACCTCATTCACAAAAATACTAGTTTTGTGGAAATAAGAGGAAAAAAAGAATCAGTTGATTAAATTATTAATCATTTAAAAACCATTGTTATATCTGTCGTTTTTTTAAAGTCACCTTTCGGGCAAAAGTGCCAAACATTTGCTGGTTCCAGCTTCTTTTTTGTGTGGATTTGATTCTTTTCTATGACATATATGATAGAGAACTGAGTGCCTTTGGGTTTTGGACTGCTTGTGTGATAAGTCAAGCAATTTTGATGAGACTGTCGTAAATTATAACAGCTCCTTTTTTAAAATTAATTTCTAATCATTGATCTTTTGTAAGTATAGACAGCTGGAAAAAAATATTAATTTGGAACCAGACAGTGTTATGTGTTTGTAAATACTAGGGTAACACAACAATATAAAAAAAAAACCACAAACAACAACAAAAAGAAAAACAAAAGAAATAAACAGTACAAAAAAAAAACTTAGTCTGAACAGCCCCCCTTAATAACAACCCAGACATTAGGAAGTCAATCCAATACATTAGAAAAACACTAAAAAAGCATTCAGCTTTCATCATAAAGAAAAAAAAAACACAGCTAGGAATGGGTTGGTTTTTACATGTAGCGCCATTTAAATGTCGAAACAACGTTTTACGGCAACATTTAAATTATAATTTGTTTTTACAGTTGCTGTCGTTATTGTAAAGAAAAAAAAAAACAAAAAAAAAAAAACAAAAACAACACTATTTCTAGCGTAGGTGGATTATATTGTTGTTGTTTTTTTTTTCTTCTTCTTCTTCTTCCTCGGCGAAAAAAGAGAAGCGGACACGGCAACCACAGTAATAAAATGATGTCAGCGGGCATGTTGGAGCCCCCCTCGGCCAGCCTCCCTCAGCACACAGGGAAAGTGAGCGTCAAGAAGAAGGCGGCCCCACGGCGGCGGGCCCGGCCTCCGGTTGGCCGGCGCCGCCGTCGCTCAACCGCGCTCGCCTTCCCATTGGCCGAGCACCCTCGCATTTATCGTGCCATCTCGTCAAGCTGCTGCTGTGTAATCGCAGGTAACTTTCTTACGATGGTCTTCCGCCGGACGACCTAGTCCTCGCAGCGCTCCCGCATTTTTACGGATTTTGCGGACGCGGCGGACGAAACCGGGCCTCGGGTTCGGACGCGTCCGTCGTTTTGGCCCCCGGGGGACGCGAAAGCCGTGTTTTTTTCCCCGTGTAGACGGCCCCTTCTCCCCCATAGGCGTTTGAAATCGGACACCGCTGGCGTTGAGGCCCTCACATTTGTGCGGAGGGATACGTTGTTGCGTCTGACAATGTGGACGGAGGTGGTGAAGATGTCTACGAGAAGAATGAAATCATCTCAGTTGTAACAACAAAAAAGGAAGACGCGACATTAGTTACTATAATAGATTTGTTTGCACACAGACTTGTTACATTGGAGCAAACACGTGGGCGCCGTGTGAAAAGCGGGCTCGACGGGACAAAAGGAAGACATCCACTGTGCTCCAATGCGTTTCATGCACTGAGGTCGAAATTCTCTTGAAGTTTTATGTTTTTCCCCTTGCGAGTCTCTTTTCTTTTTACTGTTGGATATCGGGCACTTGGAGAGGAGAGGTAAAAACACACTCTTTCACTTCGCGTTTCGGGGGAAGTTGCACGAATTACTCGATGGGGTTTCATTGACACCTATTTCGACGCCTGCGATTTTTCGAAAAGTTTTCGGGAATGTGTGGTTAAAGCGGGGGATGTAAGTTTTTGTCTGGTTTGAGGCGGCGAGCTAAGTGTGTGATGGTCTCTGCATCGACCACGGAGAGGAGGAAATTACTCCTTTGTTCTGCAAAAAAAAAAAAAAAAAAAAGACCCCGCTAACGTTAAATGTTAGTGCTGCCTAACGAGCCCCATTGTTATTTCTTTATTTCCACCGTGTCTCCGCCGCTAGCTCTAGCCAGTACGTGTGGAAATGTGAAATCTTTACGTTGTGTAAAATGTTGGCGAGCATTTTTAGCTAAACTTTGCGATGTGGGCCTTACGCGTATTTTCCACGCAAGCCCGAAACAAACTTTCCATAAAACCCATTTGGTAGCCTTTTAAACATTCCTTTATGGAAGTGTCTGGCCACCAGCTAGACTTTATTTTATTACACATTTGGCAGGAAATTCCTCATGCTCCCACCCCCACCGTCTCCACCGCTCAACTCCCTCATAATGCACGACTGGAACCCTAATATGTGAAAGAAAGAGAGAGAGAGCTCAGTGTTTGTTGCCTGAAGTTTGGAGCATTGCTCTTTATTCTCCGGGGCTTAGTTGCACTTGTTTTACGCATAAATCGCGTTCACCGGGGTTCAACGCACAACTGGAGATCGTGGGTTGTTTTTTTTTTTTTTTTCTTTTTGTTAGTTTTGAGCATGATGTCAACATAGGTCAAAATAAATGGTGAATGGGTTTAGTTGTCAGCAGTAGCTTGGCCCTGGATGTGGCCTAGCGGAGATGATCAAATAATGTACAGCCTACATCCTGTGGTGCCCTAGATGTTTACTGTCAATGTTATAAACTGTTTGGCCCAAAGTGGTTATTATTTATAGTAATGTCTCTGGCACAGGACATTAACATCCGTTTCTTTCGGGCAGTGTTTGAATCAACAGTTGAATATGCCTTTTCTCTTCAGTGCACGGCTGCCCCTTGTAGTTCCAGTAGTAACAGCATTGACATTCACACGTTATAGTTACTTAATTTGCTTTTACGTTAACATGAGACATGAAGAATAAGGGCAACAAAAACACATGCACACGGAATTGTGCTTTTAATTTAGAATTTTAAAATTTTAACGTGGAAAAAAAAATACCCTGAAGTAATTATGCTTTACTCAAGTAAAAGGGGCCTATTTTGGCCCAGTATTATGTTTTGGAAGTCGTGGCCAAATAACTGACACAGCCTCCAAAATTAGGGTCTTGTTGGCCCTCATAAATGAATATTAATTATGGGGGTTTTGATGTAAGGCCTTTACTTTAGCTTTAGTGGTTTGTTTCACTGGAAGTACGGGCTCTTTTGTGGAGAATGACCTGCCTTCCCTGCCTTGTGTGGGGTGACAAAGACCCCTAATCTGCTTGCCTCAAATATTGATCCAGCAGTAGCTGAAGATGCCATTTTGTTACATTAAGCCCCCCCCCCCAACATGCTCTACCCCATTTAACTCAGTGGTTAAATAATATTTGGGAATGTTCAGTTTATTTTAGTGATGTGTGTGACCTATTTAGCCCCTCAGTGGCCACGCTATCCAGAAGTTTGGGAAAAGCAATGACAGCCATGTTCCTAGCCTATTTACATGGCGTGTTTTGTGTTTACTTCCTTTCCTTGTCTCAAGGTTAAATTAGTTCTGCTTGCCTGAGTTCACTGGAGTTGGAGTGCACTATTTGTCTGTTTATCACACATTAAGTGACTTTTGTTGTTTTCATACATGTAGAAAAAGATTTGTTGAATTTTATATGTTTTTTTTTTTTGTTGTTTTTTTTTGTTTTTTGCTTTTATGTGGTTCTAAATTGATATTCTTATTTCTTGGCATAAATTCACAACATTTAAGTTCCCTTTGTTTATGGTTTACAACTTGAATTTCTTCTAGGACATCCATCTTTTTTTTCCCCCTATTTTTGTTTTTTTTTTTTTTTAATTTTTGATTGCATCAATTTATGCTAGTGCTGTGTTACAAAAAAGGCTGTAAAAGCACACCACCTGTTGGTGTCAAAGTGGCTCTTCCTCCACTCACTCCCCTTACCACTAGTTCCCTGTGAAGCTTGCAGAACCAACGCTCAGCATCAGAGAGCGGCCTCAGGCTTGCGTTGGAATGCAAAACACAGGGTAAATCCAGTATTCATGCTCACTGTGTCATTTGACAAGGTTCTTTCTGAGTTGACATATGGTAATTTGGTAATGACGTGTTTGCATATAGTCATTAGCTCTGCTTTTCACCCCTATTTCCTTGGGCTAACAATAGTCCCAATTATGTCTGTAATTGTAAATGTATTACATTCTCTTTTATGTCGCAATGATCGACATATGGTTGTGTTATTTGCTAGGCTTGTGTAAAATGAGAGGTTTTTTTTAAGTCATTACTTGGTAGTGATTTGACTAAAGGCAGAGTATTCATCATTTCATGGCAGTGTTTCTTGTACTGCTTGGATGAGAAGGCAGTGTCTAGGTGAAATTAGCATTTCTAAGTAGACATGCCTAAAGTATGTGTTAAGTAGCCTCGTGTTATCTGTTTTCCCTCATTGGTCTGTGTTTCATTGTGCCAGTAATTTGGGCTATATACTTCAGCCAGCTGAGACTCAATAGATGATTACTGATTATTTTATTTAAACTTCCCAAATACCCAAGATTTCCCAATGACTAGGATATATTTTTTTTTATATTCAATGGAATTTTTGAATTACAATTCTAAGTTTGATGCCCTGCTAGTGAGAGTTTTATTCTTAAGAAAAACGCCAACATACTGCACCCCTGCATTGGTATCTTATGGGAGACTAACAACTTGCCAATAGGAATCATCCTGCGGGTTAAGATAAGGGTTCTGATATAGCAAAGCTAGAGTAGTTTGAGTCATTCATTACCATCATTCTCCCTTTTTTTTAAAAAGTAAATGTAACTTCTTTTTGTGCTTGCTAGTGCCATTAAAATCCTTTATCTGCAAATTTCTCTCATAGGGATTATTAGAGACTGAAGGGTATGAACGAACAGCAGCAAAGAATGGCTGCAGTGGGAACTGACAAGGAACTCAGCGACCTCCTGGATTTCAGTGCGGTAAGAGAGTGGGAGAGCAGTCTGGGTGGTTCTGGGTGGCAGCAGTAGGTGGGTGGCACTGGGAGAAAGTGCTAAAGAGAGTGTGATACAGGTCTGGGTAGGGGCAGAGGAGAGCTGGAGGTCTGAATGAGAGAATTGGGGAAAGGGACGTGGAAAGAAACTCATTGGGGAGCTTAATTTTACAAAATCTTAAACAGAAAATTTGAAACTTTTTTTTTTTAACAATATGATGTGTCAGCTCAAGATATTTCATCCCTCATTCTTGGCAAGCAGAGATAGTGCTGATCAAAGCATTGCTAGTAAATACCTTAGGGTGACTGGTGAAATAAATATCAAGTTTTAAATATAGGTTACTCAATTATGTAGGTTATGCAGAGGTATAGTAACAAGGATGTGGATCCTTACTGGAATGAACTAGTATCCACTGTAAAATGTAAATAGTGAATTACAAACGACTGTAGGAGATGGTGGAATATTATTTCACCCTGCTGGTCTTGGTAAAACACTCCGAGGAGGGGGAAATATTGTGAGATATATATATATATATATATATATATATATATATATATATATATAAAGTTGTATGATCAGAAAGCTTCTGCTTCTCTATGTTTTTTCATGTTTTTATTGTTTAGGAAGACATTTTCTCAGATTATTTCAGGGCTATCCTACAGACATTATCTACAAAGAGGATAGAGATATTCTGTTCAGCTTTTATTTACCTGTTTCATTTTGTTGTGAGGCCTTTTTGTTGAGCTTTATGCTGACATAAACATCTCTTAGGCCCAATGGAGTGTTTTTTTTTTCTTCTCCTAAATAAATTGAAGAGCTGGTAAGGCTAAATTGCCAGCTCTGGATAATTATTGTATATGAGGCACAATAGGTAATTCCGAACTGTGATTCCTAATAATTACGTGTCTGCAGATTTGAACAACAACAGGGCTAGCTTTATTTTTAATGATTTTTATTTATTTGTTTATTTTTTTTGGAATGCATTGATGTGCATTGTTGGTAGAGCCCCATTATAATGACTTGCATAATTCAGTCAGCTGCTTTGTTCAGGTAGTCAAATTCTCTGCCACACCATTGGTATTTAAAGGAAATGTTACCCCATGAAAGAAAAAGGCTCCTTGTTTTGAAGGGTGTTTGTGGCAGGTTCTCATTAAGACACTTGGGTTTGTGTTAGAAAAGCTCAGACTGATCAGCTGCCAGTTTGTATTGGCAGATGTTATGTCTAAAAATTACATTTGTAATTGAGTGAGGAACTGTCAAACATTATACAAATTTCAACCTCTCTTATTTGCTGGATAGTCAAGAAAATGCATGCTAGATTGGACGTGCATGCTAGATTGAACGCGGAAAAAAGATAGATATCTGGGACAAAATGTAATGTAAAAAAAAAATCGTTTCTAAATCGGTTGTTGGACGGCTTTAGATTTAACCTGTTTTTTTGGTATTTTTATTTATTTATTTATTTTAACAAATTATATGTGTTAGTGGAAGTTTTTTGGTATGGTGTCCTAGTTACAAAAAGATTTGCTTTGTACAAATAGACTCTTACTGAAAAATACGAAACAGCAGCTTTTTAAACCACAACATAGCCTTATGGTAAAGCCCACAGTGGCTTGCTCACAGAGCATATGGCATCATCAGAGTGTTTCAGAAGTTAAAGTGAAATATGTTTCTGTTTTTTGTTTTTTTTTATGTCTAAGATATGTCTGAATGGTTTCATTTCAAAATTTTGTGTATTTGTTTGGACAAATTTGCTTCTGAATTCCTTATATAGATGAATGAATGAGAGTACATGTTTTTGAAATATGGCGTTTTGTGAATAAGAACCACATTTTTTTTGTTTTTTATTTTTTTACAAGGCAGGTTTCACTGTTATGCTGGAAGATGTGGTATCAATGGTTAAATCAGCGTTTTTTTTGTTTTGTTTTTGTTTTTTCTTTGCTTTTTTTTTGCTTTTTTTCCCAAATAGTTTGTATCGCACTTGAGATTAACCAAAATCTTAAGAGCATTTAAGGGGAAAGAGACGTACAACAGCTGAACGACATTTGTATGTGATGTCATTTATTAGTGAAAATAGGATGTGTGAAGTGTGCCGTCCTTTTCATTGTTAGTTACAATATATTTCCTCTTTTGTCTTGTAGATGTTTGCGCCTCCAGTAGCCAATGGGAAGAACAGGACAATGACACTTGCAAGCAGTCAGTTTGGTGGATCAGGTAGGTTTTTCAGTTCAATATTCGAATCTACACTGAAATGTACACCAAAAGGTGAAGTTATTGCTTGGTGTGGATTTTATGTCTTGGCAAATGTTGTGTTTTCATTTTTTTAACTGTCATTGCTGTGGTCGAATGCAGGTTTTGGCAAAGCAACAGTATGATAATTAAATATTAAGAAATTTGTGAGTGCAAAAATGGAGTAAAGATCAAAATTTTTCACAGTTAACAGCTGATAGGGAGGAGTAAGGACTTCAAAGATCAGCTGACCCAGAACACAAAAATTATTTTCCTATGTAAACCTTGTGGTATCTAGCATGCAGACCATTTCATTTTTCTTTTCCCAGGTTTTGAGATCTCTGCCACCACCTAATTAGAGAGGATAATTTTATTTTTGGTGCTCAAAGCTTTACAAAATTGAGGAAATTCATGTGCTTGAATTCCTTATCCTACACTGATTTTAATAGATTGAGTAGTTACGGAATTTTTGGAGAAATTACCATTTAGCAACATGCAGCAACTTCCTCTGTGCCTATTTAAGTGGTTATTTCTTGATTTATTATCTATATAAAAAAACATTCTGTTAGACAACTTCTCTTGGCCCTATATCTGTCCTGAATGCAGTGTCGGGAAGTCTAATAGAAACAGAGAAATCAGACTGTTGCTTTAAATCTTGCCAGACCCAGAATATTCTCAGTATGAAGAATTGAAACTGAGAAGATAGATTTACATGTCTTCAAGAATTTTATTTTAAAATTAGTTAAATTGTAGTTAGACAATTTGTTTTTTTTCCCCCGTTTCTATAGATAGTCTGTATCACTATTTGAAAGTGCAAACTAGCCACTGTTTAACCCACTCAAGCACCCAAAGCCTTGGAGTGAGCTTTTCTTTATTCCTTAATGTTATTAGTAAGTTGTGTTACGTTCGTTCCTCTGTCACCCTGCCAACCTGGCGTGTGAAATCGAGTCACACTCCCCAGTGTTCCCCAGAGTGAGAACTTGGCCACTACGGAACAAAGACAAAAAAGGGGGCTTATGGACTTGAAACGACCCCCCCCCCCAACCACCCTGAAGTGTAAAACACTCCTCCCCCAGCACAGCACAGGGCTCTTACCCCCACTGATCTGCAGGAAATGGCTTGAGTCCGAGACAATGTCCCTCACCCCAGCTCGCAGCCTCTTTAACTGGCCCAGCATGCAGTGAGTGGCCAGCGTGGAAGAGAGAGCTTGTTGAATAGGGATCAGCCTGTGGAAGGCAGGTTTCTGTTTGTTTCTATTACAGCAGGCAATTACTAAGCAGTGAGGAGTTAATTCCTTCCCCCTCCTCATGTCCTGAAGTGTGGCCCTGGTCACTGACACCCATTTTAATGCGATACTTCAAACTGTCACATTTACTGTGGGATTTCTGAAGGTACCCTCTTATTGCACTTTGTAGTCAAAATGCTAACATCTGCAAATTCAAGCCCAGGAGTTCCTCCTAGATCTGTGTCATGGTATAACACATGTAGCACATAGTATACAGTTTGTCTATATGGGGAAAAAAACTCATGTATACAGATTGTACATAAAAGGAAGAAAACTGGACGCTTAAATCCAAAACACTGAAAGGCTAGAGGCCGTGCAACCTGTTTTTAGTATAGAAATGATGACCATTAAAGAACAATATCCATTATGACGTCACTTAGGCGGCTTGTATATTCAGGGACCCAGCAGCGCGGGAACAGCAGTAGGCAGCCTAGTGGCCCACCAGACCACCTCTATTCATCAACACAAAAGTGCTCAGAGGGGTGCTAATTGCATTAGGCGTCCTCCTCTCTTCCTCAGTGGCCTGTGTGTGTGTGTGCGTGCGTGCGTGCGCGCTGGGGTGTGTGTGTGTGTGTGTGTGTGTGTGTTTATGTGGGGGGAAGGGTGTGTCGGGTAGAGTGGAGTGGAGGGGAAAGGAAAGAGGAGAGGATTGGCAAAAAGTGTGGGATGTTTGAGAAGTAAGGAGAGGCAGAGTGTGATGGTGTGTGGTGGGAGCTGGCCAAGCCCACAAGTCTTCAGGCAGGCGTCCCCTCTGTCACCTTTGCAGCTGCTGGCAACGTCTCCAACCCCCTTCACACAAATACAAACACACACAAATACACAGGACGTGACATGCTTGCTTCCCTGAGATCACAACAAACAACACTTTGAATTAACACATGTGCTCTCTCCCAGTGACTAGCTGACTAGCTATGTCTTTGACTTTTGCACTCTGTTATTTACCTGCACAGGGCTGTAGTGTTGTGTTGTATGTTTCTGTGTGCCTAAGTGGGTCGTAGTTGGAAAGTTTAAACCCTCGGAAAGAAGACATCTCAAAGGAGAGTGGCTTCCTCCTTCAACTAAATTAGATGATTTCAGAGCCTACAGCCGTGAGAAGGCTTTGTGGCTCACAAAATAAATATTTTTCTGGGCTCTGGTTGTGAGCCTATATTTGTCTTGCCTTGTGACTTTCAGTTGCAGTACATACACACTAGCATAGTCAAAATCTGGATGAATGAGATATAGGTCCAGAGAACCTCTTGTTTTCATGCAAGCCACATATCTTTTAAATTTCCAACCAGCATGTCAGTTTTGCCATTATGTCAAATGACTGTTCAAGAGTCCATCACTAACTTCATTTTTAGCTTAATGTAGCTCCCAGTTTGCTAGAATCATTCCTCTCTATCATGGACTTGAGGTGCACAGCAAGTTTCAACAGTTGAACTGCAGATTAATTCAGTTTTATTGTTGGAAGGCGCTTGTCTTCACCAATACTTGTGATTGTCCCTTGTTTGAGGATGGCATTAATTTTGATAATAGATTTGTTAGCTAACATGAGCTACAGTGCTGAGGTACTCTGATGCATTCTTCATGTAATCTCGGATGTCCTGTAAGAAGGAATGCATACTGGGAGGACACGTTCACATTAACCATTTAGTGGTAATTTCCATTTACATTTTGTAAACGGCAATAACATGTACTGGATTAGTTTTCAGTGTATTTTGTTTCTTGTATCATAGTTTATGTTCATAAATTCAAAGCATATATGTTTTTCTTCAGGATTCCTAAACAATAGAGAGCCTCATTTATGCTTCTACCTAAATTATATAAACACAGACAGAAACTGAGGGCTGTCAGTTAACCCATGGAGGTGCGTTACCATTAGCACACACTTTCTTTGTCAAGATAATTATTTGCAGGTAGTTAAAATGCATCTAAAGTAGCTGATAATTGCGGTGTAGTAGTTTTTACCCCCCCCCCCCAAAAAAAAAAAACAAAACAAAAAAAAAAAAACCTAAAAATTTTGTAAGGTATTGCACATGACAAGAGATTAACAACAATAGAAAGATCTCTCTTCTGGCATAGTTGGGCTGTTACAGGCTGGCTGAGCATCAGTGTCACCTCAGCAGCTCTCCACCTTTTTTAATTGCCTCTGAGTTAATTACTCCAGTAAGTGTGAAACAATGTTGTCAGACTTCTCCTGCACAGCCGTGCTTTCACTCTATCCTCTGCACCCCCACTGGCCAAATGGAGACTGCATAGGTGGATGAGTTGTGTATTGAAAATATCTGTAAAGGTGATTAACTTACTTTCATAACTCTAATTGTTACTGCCTTGGTAGACCTACTCAGTGCAGGTTATTGTTGACAGTGATAGTGTGATTTTGTGCATTACCTACTATGTTTTCATCTGTACGGTTCATTTCAAAATATTAGTGGGTTTCAAGCAATTTTGGATTAAACTAGCATATCTTCTAGCGGTTAATATATATATTTTTTTTTTTAATTTTAAATATATTTGTGCATAGCTTGGCTAGAACCAGACTAACTCACTGTTGTGTCTTCTCTGAAGTGGGTTTTAATCTCACAAATTTGGTATTACTTCTCCTGGCACCAAACTTTGGCTTAAGTGTCTTAATACAAAGTCTGTCACCTTTATTTAGCAGCAAGGTCTTCACCAGTGTCCTGTGCCATTGGAGATGGTTGACGGTGGTGCAATGCTTTATTAGCACCGTGGCCTTTCAGCAGGGCTGCTCTGACAGTGAGCGAGGCTGATCTTTTTGAGGTCCCCTCTCCTCCCTGCCTGATTCTCCATGCCAGTGGCATCAGCTCCATAGATCACGGCTGTCGCAGCGTGTGTAGGTGCTTGCACCGCTCTGTTAGTCTCATCAGTCATTCTCACTCGTCAGCCAGGCTGCTGATCTCGCCCAGACCCCTCTCACTCTTGTCCCCCTCCTCTCTCTGCCCCCATCCCCTTGCTTTCTCCTTCCAACCGCTCACTCTCTTTTGCTTTCTCACACACATTTTTTTAATTAGGCAAAAATCAAAGACCGAATATGAATATTCATAAGAAAACCACATTAATATGCACAATTATGCAAATCAGCATGCAATTAAGCCTTGTGTCTCCAGAGAGCCTGGATAGCATTAGTGCATAAGACAGGGAGAAGGGGATGATGGGGGTATTTTGGAGTTTTCTGCTCCACCAGTCTTTTGGCTGTGTTTTTCCTTTGTGCCACACATCGGTTCTTTCTTTACCTAAAACATAGTGGTTCATGTATTTGCTTTGCTCATTATTTTGTTTTATTTTATGTGTTTGTATGTATCAAAAAGACTGACTGGAATTTAAATGTGGTTTAAATTACATTTTATCCACTTGGATTACATTAGGGATGTGAATGGTTAATTTTCTGCTCTTCAGTGACTGTAATGAACACTAATGGGTACACTGAGCAGCTTTTCCTATGTGGTTTTCCCAAGAAATGGTTTAACAATGCATTGTATCTTGAATGCAACAGTAGCATCTTTGATCAATAGTGATGCTCTCCACTGGCTTGTGCAAGCCCATTGTGGCCACTTTAGGTCATTGAGCGTTGAGAGTAGGAGGTGATGACAGGTTCCCTTGATATGACTCTAATGTCAGGGCATTTCTACATATCTGTGACACACAGAATAATAGTTATGTTCTTATTTGGTGATTCTTTCACAGTAGCAGTACAACCTGCTTCTCTCTTGGTTCAAAAACATCTACAGTAATTCAGGTGGTGTCCCTACCTCTCAATCTTAACACTGTGTCTTTTTCAGCACTAGATGAGCGCAGCGGCTCTGGGTCTTGGGGCTCGGCAGAACAGAACAGTCCCTCTTTCAGCCAAGGGCGGGTAAGATCTAAATACACACACATTTGCCCTCTAAGTCGCACATGATTTTAAGTTCGGAGATCTAAGAATTTACACCAGATGTTAGGATATTGTCACACACTCACACATATTCAGTTAATCACTGTGCCATAGAAGAGCACACACACACACACACACACACACACACACACACACACACACAAAACCTCAACCTCAACCTCCAAACACCACAACAGCTTTGTGCTGTTTTCCTCCTGTTTGCCATGTTTGATTTGAAGTGGTAGTTTTACTTTCTACTTAATAACCTTGGCTCAGGATCCTGCATTGGCAAGCTCTCTGGTAGCCCAGAACCTCTGTTGAAGCTCACCAGTAATTGCAGCTTCACATCCACCATAACTGTCTTGGCACAACTCTTGTGTAAATACAAGGAACAGGGGGTGAAATAAATGCAGCAGGCTTTGATTACCACAAGTTGATAATTAAGAAAGTCGGTTTAAATCCCCTGAGCTGATGCAGATTTGTTTGGCATGGATCCTGTGGATCCTGTTAGTTAAACAGAAAAGCAGAGGGAGGATATGTGCTAAGCCATATAGGTGTGCCTTTAAGATGGGAATGGCCATAAGTATTGGTTATCATTTAGGTTTGTGTGTGCGTTGAAATTTATTCGCCTAATGTTAAGGCCTGCATATTCTTTATTTCCATGTTTCTTTTCCTTTTTTAGGGTTACTCACATTGTCTTGTGTATGCCATTGTTCCTACAGGGTTATGGAGAAGGATCCCACTATAGTGAGCATGAAGGCTTATCCTCTCCATTCATCAGTTCAGGGATCACAGGTATGCTCTTTTTTTTTTTTTTTAGCTTTCTTTAAGTAATTTTTCACAAGTGACTCTTCCGTAGTAAAAATGCCTTAATTAAGTTTTTAGCACTCTAGCAAAATGACTGTATAAATTGGGCAAATTTACTTCTCAGTGCCAGAGGAAATGTTGCTTTGTCACACTCCAGTTTTAAAATAAACATGTTGATAATGGCCAATCCGACTGTTAGGCATACTTTGTTATGACCACAAAATTGTTTTCTGTGTGGCAAAAGTGTATGTGTGTCTACATGCCATGTTATGTGCATGTGTGTGTGCCTGTGTTCATTCGTTGAGTGTTGGGGATGTTAGGGCACTGAAGCAGAAACCTTCCCTAGGGTTTTGTCTGGCAGGCAGCTTTATGCAGCTGAGCGTACTGAAAAAGGGGAGAGCATCTCTGGACTTTTTATACCTTTAGAAAACCTACTTTTCATTCGTTTTAACACACATCATTGCCTCTTAAAGTGTGTATCCAGCTCAGGGTTTCACTTGCATCAACGTATAAATAATCTTCACTTTCATCTGATAGGTAAAAATGAGAGGCCACCATACCCTCCCTTTGGAAGCCAGGTATGTTACCACTTATTTAATTCTTTGTATTTCACTGCAAAGCTATTCCTATGTGAGAGATAAATTCAGGTAATGTGTCAGTTTAAAGGAAGCCTCGTTTTCTCACTTCCCTTTTCGTGTTAAACACTTTGAATGAACTGTCTTCATTTCCTAGAACAGAAGCTTGTTTGTGCTGTGCTCTCCCACGCCTCTGTATGTATTAATAATAAAACTTTGTCTTTCTGTTTTGTCTTAGCCTGGTTTTCTTCCCAGTGAAATAACGATGCCCAGCCCAGATGCCATGTCCCCCTCTGGTCTGAAGTCTGGCTCCCAGTTTTACCCATCATACCCCAACAATCCCCGGAGAAGGCCACCTGAGGGAGGCATAGGTAAGACAGACATGGGGCTTGTAGTGGTGCAAGTAGCTTTTTTTCCCTTTTTATTTAGTTTTCCGCCATTTCATCGCTATCTTTAGATTATGCGTTGACTGTTTTCCTGATTGATTAATTAATTGTTTGGTCTATACTAGGGCCCAGAGCCCACGGTGATGTCTTCAAATTTTTCACATTGATTGTTTTGTCTCACCACTGGTCAATTATCAATTATTATTATTAAGATGTTAATTTTTGATGTTTAAGAATATCAGTAGATATAGACGTTTGAGGGGTTGGAAGGAGCAAAACTATCAGCAGTTCTGCTGAGGAATGACCTTAAAACTATTAATTGAATAGCAAAAAAGTTTTCACTTGATTTTTTTTTTAAATGATCAGATAAAAATAATAACAATAATATTTGACTAATTGTTTCAGCAGTTCGCCTAACTCTTAATTCTTCCATTTTAAGGAATTGTAGGAGCATCGATATGAAATTGAGTTAACCAGACCAAAAGTGTTTTTGTTCTTTTGTTTTTTGTGAAAATTTTGTAAAATTATATTTGCCTGTGATGTCTGTTTTTGTTAAATATTTTTCTATTTTTTTTTTTTTTTTTTTTGTCTAAATTTGAGAAATCTTCTCACAGCATCATTTAATTGACACCTACATGCACACACACTGGCACAAACTTGCTATTTTTTCTGTTTTTTGTCCTGCAGCTGAAATTGGAGAAAGCACATGATGAAATTGCACCTGAACTGACATAACATTGGCAAACGTGTCTTTGCTAAGCCCTTAATTGTATTTTTTTCTCTCTCTCTCTCTCTCTCTCTCTCTCTCTCTCTCTCTTTCACCTTTTCTGTGTTTCCGCCTGCCTATACGTAGACACCCAGCCAAAGAAGATTCGGAAGCCCCCTGGCCTGCCATCCTCGGTGAGAGCTTATTTCTGCTTGCCTTCACAGCTCAGAGCCAGTCCCCTCTCTCTATCTCTGTCTCTCTGTCTGTCTCTGTCTGTCTCTCTCTCTCCCTCTCTCTCACCCCCCCCCCTTTTTCAGCACACACACTTGCTGCACACAGACACACTGCTCTCTCCACTTTGCTTGAGCAGTTCTGTGACAGACAGGGGTAAAGACCCTCTGCTCAGTCAAACTCTCAGTGAGCTGACAGTCAGGCAACTCAGGCCCCAATAAACATCATCACTATGGTTGTCTCTACACTACACTCAAGTGGTTTCAAGTGGTGTTCAGGGTCTGGTTGTCATGTAGACGAACAATTTAATAAGATTTTGAGGAACTTTGTCGTCTGGTAACTCACCTTCTTCAGGGGCCTGACTGGAATTATTAGTTTTTTGGAGAACACAGAGATAATGGATTTGTGGAATAAAGGTAGAGATGTTTCAGGCAGCCCAATGCATGAGAGGTCCAAGTAGGTTTTGTTCTAATAGCCGGTCCAATTTTGGATCTAGTTCAAATTTGGTAAAAAGGTATTTGGATTTGTTAAGCCCAAAGTTTTACAAATCTCTGATTGAATCTTTTACCCCTCTCTTTTTTAATTAGCAGAGGACATTCAAGAGACCATTCAAGAAGTTATCTGTTTAAATAGCAAATATATCATCTTTCTGGCAAAAGTTTCACTTCTTCACACCTGCATAATGTAGTTGTAGTTCCTAAATATTATCTTATTTGTATTTTGTCCCTTAAAATTGTTAAAAGCTCAACCTAAATAGTTTCAGTCATATTTAAATTTAAATGGATTTGATTCAGGATTCAACAGAGTTCTTTGAACCTCATTCCTAGGTCCAAGTAGCCTGATGTATCATATAGTCCTTTGATTTACTCTACCAAGTGTCACATGTTGTCAGTGGTCCCAGAATTCCCAGCAGCTGATGCTGCTTTTGTGCTGATGATGGCAACCACACATAGCTGTAAACACTAGTCACTGTTACATGTTAGAGCATAAACTAAATTATTCTCAGTGTTAGTATAAAGTGACTTGACAAAGAATTGAATCAAGCTACATTTGTAGTCATCAGACCAATTTATAGATTATTTGCACTTGCTAAATTGAGGCTTCTGTTGATAAACTTCTAGTTTTTCCATATAGTTTCCGCAACTGTAGGTCATAGATTACTCAGAGGAAATTTGCTCTATTTGAATACCAAAAAGCTTTTTCAACACAACAGTAGATCTTCTTGGTATCTTGTTCTTCATATTCAGTCAGGTTCTTTCATGGTCTTGACCTAACTGTTCCTTTTTGTAAGAAGGCAAAAACAATATTTTATGTCAGAAGGACCCTAATGGGCAGTTGCCTGTGTTACTGTAGCTATTAGAGCCTGGTTTTGCTGCTTGAGCTGCCATTAGATCATTAATATGAAATACTTCCATTGCATAAACATTTTCTGTAACTTAGTCCTCATGCTGCTTTAGTTCTCAGATGACAAGAGTGACCCATAGAATAAACTGAGCAAGGAACCTTTGCATCTCTGCACTTTTGGCATCTGTGTTTCAGTACGGTGCCTTTGAAGCAGCAACACAAGTGGATGGAAACAAGATTAAGACAAGTTATTTACCAGTTGTTGTAAATATTTGGTGTGTTTGTGGAGGTCATGTTGTAAAAGTTAAAGAACTGTAAGGTTTCCTGGGTCACATAAATGGGCATTAGTTCTACTTTTATTCCCTGATTTAATTAACTTTTCAAAACATGTACAACATTTTCTAATGAGTTAGATGAAAAATGACTCATGCCTATGTTGATGTTTTGTCTTTTTTGTTGTAATGTTTTTCCTCAATGCAAATTCTAAGGATTTATATGGCTGACTAGGCCCGAATCATGGGGCCATGGATGTAGTAACAGGCAGGAAATGAAGTCAAGCATCAGTTGTACTGCTTTCTGACTATCTTAGTTTGAGATAAAGTTGCAGCAGATGCAACTACTGTACCTGGTGGCATTGACTTGGTAGCTTCATATCAGACTGACTAATAATCAGAGACAGATCATTTTGGATCCAGCTGAATTAATTCCTTGAACCTTGTACATTAATGAAGTGAAGAAAACATTTTGTTTGCTGTGTGTGAGTGTGAGAGACATTGGTGCTATCCTCTACCTGTGGGTGTTGTCATGTTGAAGTGGCTGCTGAAACTTGTCCATGTAAACAAACTCCACCATGGTGACTACATCACAGAGATTGAGTGTGAATACTCTAGCCTGTTCGAGGCCCTCTCTTTTTCACTGTCTAAACCTCAGACATTCCCCGCAGTGTGAACGATGGCCGCGTGGTTTTAGTGCAAATGATGAGATGTCTGTGTGTGTGAACCTTCCCTCCCCCATCTCACCCAGCCCTTCGCCTACGCTTCACCACATGATGGCCTGGGTGGGCCTCCCCCTGTGAGTGACCCAGTTGTTGTGAGGCGCGGTGCTTGCGAGGCCTCTTAGCCCCGTGTCTGAGCCCAGATTAATGACTGCCAATGATGATCCTGTGGTCTGTCCACCCTCCCACACTGCTTCTCTTCCCACTTCTCTCCACCACCACTTCAACCTGCTCTTCTTTTTCTCTTTTATCACTTAAATCATATTGCTGTAAATCAGTAAATGGACCAATAAAGCAGAAGTATAAAGGCTGTTTTCCTGTTTACCCCCAAGCTGCCTGACTTCTTTGACCTACCAGTGCCTATACACAGGATCCTTGCCCTAACACTGTGAACCTTCACCCCCTCTCATCTGCAATAGTCAAACACAGGGAGGAACTTCTCTTCTGCCCCCTAGTTGTCCAGTGTACTAACCAAAAAATCTTGTGGTTGAATAAAGCGCTTTGAGGTTAGTTTGATGTTAATCTTCATCTACTGCCCACCCCTCGCCAAAACCTGTGTTTTCCTAGTGTAGAGACCTTTTACATGGTCATAACCTGAATTACATTAAACCCCTATTAGTTGAGGATTCTACCCTAGAAATCCCCTTTCTTCCTGAGAATACAATTATCCAGCAGCACCAATCATTGTGTAGTTCTCTGTTCCCATCTAGAGCAGCAGGATTCACTTGACATTGTTCCCCGTGAAAGAACAACTCAAAGCCTATTGTTAAATGAAGCCATCTCCGTCATGTTTTCCCCTGAATTAACCATGATCATTTTAAATCCCTTGTTTCCTTCACACTCCCCTGGCCATATCAAGCTTTGTTTAAGTCATTTAGATTACCTTCTCCTGTCCCCTGTCAACACCCCTTATCTCTCTCCCCATTTCATAAATCATCAGGGCCTTCATTTTTTCCCCCTCAATCCTCCCCCTTGCCCCTTTACCACCCCCTATTCACTATGCACACTCTTGCTGTCTCTGGCTCTCTGGCTGGCTCGCTCTCTCTCTCTCTCTCTCTCTCTCGCTCTTGCTCTCTTGCTCGCACTGACTGGATCCCAGCCCCCATCTCTCTCCCTCTCTTCGCTCCCTCTCTTCAGCCCAGCTGCCTGTGGAGTTGGATGTGGTCCAGGAACAGGCAGATGGCTCTGTAATTAGAAGTGCATCTCTCCATTCCCTTTCCACTTCTCCCTGTTAAATCAAATTACAGAAAAAATCCCTTCTCTGGATTAGCATTCTTTGCAGCATAGCCTCAATTCTCTTTCTCTCTTCCTCTATCTGCCATGTACTCCAGAGGAAGAGAGGAAAAGATGGACTGAGTGGTGGCTGATGGTTTCGAGAAACTGAGGGTTTCTTATGGCCGTCTTGAATCTGTGGCTTTGGAGGCGCAGCATCCATTTTTGTTAGCAATTTATAGAAAGAATGTGTGATTAGGCACTCTTTAAGGTTCCCATCTAAAATGTCCAGTTTCGTCAGAGCTGATCATGTCCATGCTTTCAGTCCTCCATTGATGCCATATAGAATGATGATAGCGATAATGCAAGTTTGAGGGTTTTGCTAGATGAGTGTGGGTGGGTGGGTGGATGGGTGTGTGTGGGGGTGTGTGTGTGTGTGTGTGTGTGTGTGTGTGTTGACTCACTGAATGCATGGTATGTGTGCGAGCTGATACAGAGTGTGTTATAGGGAGGGGCTGCAGGCCAGGCAGTGCGATGTCACTGGTGTCCTGGGAGCTAGAGGAAGTGCTCACTGTGCTCTGGGATCCAAGCCGTTGCTGTGCCCAGCATGCCATGGCTGCTGTGTTCTTCCTCCACAGGCAAGGAGTCGGCCTGCCTACACTGCCAGCAGACTCCCTCTTGCCATCTTGTGGCCACTTTAAGCTAGTGTCTTTTCACAGCAAGGAAAGAGTGGATCAATACACTACCACATCACCTTGCATGATGCTTGTAGTTACATTGAAAAACAGTTTTTCATCCAACATCATAAAATATCTCGGTCACGTATATAATAGTTATTGTAGAAATTGTGGACCATCTTCAAACTGTCTGCATGTGTTTTTTAGGTGTATGCCTCCACATCCGGGGATGAGTATGCCAGAGACAATGGAGGATATCCTGGTGCTAAACCTGGAGCTGTCTACCCTGGCTCTTTCTACATGCAAGGTAACCTTTCCCAACATTTAACTGAAATGATTATGATTCTGTAGTCCTTTTTGTGAAGCTGTTTTTCATATTTGCAAACATGTCTCCCTTTTTTCTTAGAAGACCCCTGGTCATCTTCTGGCTACTCCGCCATGCTGGGCAACTCTCCTCACATTGGACAGCCTGGCTCCTTCTCCGCAATTAACCCACAGGACAGGATGGTGAGTTGAGACCGCCTCGATCCCATTCTGGTCTTTCTGGTCTTTGATCATTGTTTCACCTTCATTTTTTGCTCTCTTTATAATGGCTCATACTTAACACATATTAAGTAATCAAACCTCAACTTCCATCCTTTGGCTGATAACTTTTTTTTTACGAGTCGTGTGTGTGCCTTATGAAGCTGCTTGTATCCCTTCTCTAGAAGCGTCACCCCCTGCCTCTGTCCCCACAGAACTATCCTCTGCACGGCAATGAAGTCAATGGCTTTCACTCAGCACCCACCACTTACAACCACACACCCACCATCAACGGAGAGGGCATCATGGGTAAGGACCTTTTTTTAAAAATAAATAAATAAATAAATAAATAAACTTATCACAAAAGTATCTGGTAGCATTTTAACTTTCATTGTCATTTGATTTTTTTTTCCACCCAAATACAAATTATCAGGTCATCTGATTCTATTTTTTTTTGTTTTTGTTTTTTTGTTTTTTTGTTTGTTTGTTTTTTTTTTGTCTGCAGCCAACCGAGGCACCACAGCTGGCAGTTCAGGAGATGAAATTGGGAAGGCTCTTGCCTCAGTGAGCTCTTTTCTGTTTGTTGTCTTTTTTTTTAATTAATAATGGGCAATAAAGCAATTATGGCAGTTTTCATAAGGATTTTATTTTCTCTTGCAAAGTGAAACAAAGTGGTGTTGTTGGGCAATTTGTGTGAAGAAAGAACAAATAAGAGCAAATTCAACTAAGGATGGTGATGATGCTGACAAAAATGTTCCATCAGTGGTTTATTTTTCTGTTTTTTCATGGTTTGATCCAAGTCAGATAAAAGTACATTTTAAAACATATTGAAGACATCCCAACAAGGACAAAATGGTTAAGTTTCACGACTTATATATAATCTATATATACTGAAATATCATATCAAGTATTGTATTTTAGGTATCTCACTTTTTTACAGGTTGATGACAGAAAACATTACATAAGATTTATTTGGTCTGTTTATATAATTGATTAATCACCAGTTATGTGCTTTTTAAAATGCTTATTAGCGATTAATATTGTATGAAGTAGAAAATATTATTGTGATGACATATTCTGCCATATTGCCCAGCCATAGAATGAATTGTTTGACTTAATTGCATTGTAAAGCATTGCTTTGCTTGTCTAAAGATATGTACATAAATTCAGTTGTTTTTTTTGTTTGTTTTGTTTTTTTTTTTTTCTTTTCTTTTCTTTTTTTTCTTTCAGATTTACCCATCGGACCACAACAGTAATAACTTCTCCTCAGCTCCATCTACTCCTGGATCTCCTCAGGCTATTGCAGGTAGAATTCACTTCTCAAATAAAGATAGAATAAGGTTCAAATTATTACTCTTCATATATGAAAAGTCAAAAATTTTATGGTTTTCATCTGTATTGTGGAGTGAAATAGATTAAGCTCAAGTCACCCCATAATGGGTCATCTTTAAAAAACCCTAAGTAAAAGCGGTTGTATTTTTCTCATTACTTATTTATTCTTACAAAAACCTTTGCTTTATTTCACCTTAGTACACAAAATAAGTTATGTGCTGTGTGAGTACAGAATAAGTTGTGTATTCACACAACATACAACTACCTTGCTTTGATGTAAGTTTCAGTTCGACTTGAGAGATGTGTGAATTTTACATATCAAAAGGTTTATGAAATGACTTATACCCTATTTTATTCCTTCCTCTGTCTCTCCCATGCAACCATGAACTGTGGATTTTCAGCCACAGAATACCTAAATCAAACCAGTTCATTTAACATGTTCAGTTTGAGAGCAACCTTTTTCTTGGCCACAAAAATGAATCAGTTGAACTTGGTGGAGCCAAAACAATCCTCTGCATGTTAAATGTTTTTAGCTCAGAAATGTGTGTGCAGCCCCATCTGGTGTAAAGTTGAGAATTAGCGCTAACACTATCACAATATTTCTCTCTGCAGGGGCTCAGTCTCAGTGGCAAAGGCCAACCACACCCAACTATGAAGGGCAACCACACACTCTGGTATGTTAAAACATTTTCCTTCTACAACAAAGTTTTTGGGAAACAGCAATTTGTTGTAACACATTCTAGCGTTTGTATGCTTATCTTACTAGTTTAGTGCACAGTAAAATACAAATAAACTGTTTAAATCATTAAATCATACCTGTGCTGTGTGTATTTATTGGGAGTTTGTTGAATTTGTATTTTATTTGTCATGTGGATATGTAAACGCATGTCTGTTGTAATTTGCAGCAGAATAAAATGGAGGATCGTTTGGAGGAGGCCATCCATGTACTGCGTAGCCATGCTGTGGGACAAGGCCCTGGCTTAGAGGGCAACCACTCTGACATGCACAGCCTGCTGTCTTCAGTACACAACGGGGGCCTCTCTCCAGCTTTTCCTAATGCTAGCCTTGCCCTCAGCAACAGACATCCTAGTATGGTGAGTCACCCACTCCGCTCAAAATTTGTGTTTGAAAGGGACTTTCGATAGTGCATGAGGCAAACAAGTGTTCTGTTGTATGTTTCGTTAATTTGACCACGAGCATAATGTCTTTTGAAACTTCTCTGCAAAGAGTTTGCAGTAACACTGTTAGAGTGGAGATGTTCAAATTGTCTATGGAAGCACTGTACACACACATTACATGAGCCTGTGCTGAAGAAACTGTGCCAATGTTAAGGAAAAGATACCATATGTCATTCGTAACATAACTTTCAAGAACCATAACATGTACTATACACTTAGTCAAATTCAAACAAATTCAATATTGTGTTATCTGTATGTGCCATCTGCTGGCCAAAAATAAAATTTAAGGCAATCATGAGGGAAGAGTATATTTTCTTGCATCATTTTCACTGAGTTAAGTAATGATGGCACCACAAAAATATTAGAAAATGACATGAATAGCATTGTTAATTAGCTACATCACAAAGGGTTTTTTTCCATTTAGTTGCATTTCACTTCACTTTTTTTTTTTTTTTTTTTTTTTTTTAGAAGCAATGCTTTCTACTTTCTCTGCAAGTTAGACCAACTCATTCTGTTGGTTTGGTAAAATTTGCAGTCTGTTTTGTAGTGGTTCTATTTGTGCCCTTGTGAAATTAACATCTTCATTTTCCACCTTCATCAGCAGGGAGGGAAACATGAGGAGCCCACAGGCCTCCCCCCCAGCAGCACTCTTCTGCACGGTCATCACGCGTCTGGACCCACACCGTCAGCTGGCCAACCGGAAGGCTTTACTAGTAAGTTTGAATAATATCTTGTTACTTAATCAAACGTCTGTTTTTGCTCACTTACATAATATAAAGTATACCTTTTTATTTTATGGCATTACGGTACTGAAATGAAAGTTTGCTTTCACAGCAACGTTAGTGTTCATTTTCACTGGTGTGTATTCCACTGAGAAGCTCAAATTACATCATCATACAGGAGGTGGAGTTTTGAATAAGGCCATCTCCTGTAATTAAAAGGCTTTGGTGCCTTAGAATTGAATCCTTTGTTTTGGGGTTTGTCCTAAGGTCTTCCTGGTGGTATGGCCCGCTCCACACACTCCTCCAGCAGCTCAGACATCAAGAGAGAAGACAAAGAGGATGATGAAAACTCTGTTGCAGACAAGTCTGAGGAGGAAAAGAAGGACTCCAAGGTAGCACGTAGTCGAACAAGGTAAAGTCGTCCTAACTTGTTTCATACTATTTTTACCCTGGATATGTGTTTTAACGAGAAGTTTTATAGCACTCTTTAATCACGCTGTGACATTCAAGTGCAAACAAATTTATCGCACAAAGGTGGTGCTTATCTTGTCGCACTTGCCAAGTATGAGAATATGAAGGAAACCATTTGATATTTGAAACATCAGCTGGAAGATCCTGAATGTCAGCTGTTGGTCACTTTTAAAGATAATGTCTTTCATCTTAGTCATCTACTCTTTCCTATGTATCCCACTGATAGCCCAGTCTATGTTAGATGTTTAACAATTTCAAAATCCCCCTCCCTTCATGTCACGTTTTCAGAAAGGAGGCGTTGACCCTCCAGATGCTCTCTGGCCTTTCAGACCAGAAAGATGAGTAAGTTTCTCCAATAGAGAATCAATGTCTTGTGCTTTGTGGGGTCTTGTCAGACATCACTCAAAGCACATATTCATGGCACTGGTGTCTAACTCTGAATTTTAATTGGCAGAATATTTGTATTTAAGTATTATGACATTCTGAACTTCACTACCCATAACCGACTTTCAGTATTTCTGTATATATGCTGCAAAGGAGTTTTGAGATTTGACAAGAAAATACTGTTGTCAAAACGATAAAGACAATTTTACCATACAGTAGGACAATACAGTAGGACAATAATACAACCCAACAAATCACAAAGATTTTTATGACCAAAATGGTCCAGGTCCAAGCAACAGTCTATTAAGCCCTCCCCTCTCACAATACACATTTTGATGTAAACATTTAGGTACAGCAGCAAACGATGCACACACAATGTAGCACACTATTAAAAGTGAAACTGCCTTGCTTTTATGGAGTAAATAATTTGATCAAACTGATCATCTGAAGTGGGAGATGCTACTGCTTTGATCATGATTTTCCAATATTCACAGTTATGATGTATTAACTGCTCATACATTTCATTTTTTGCATTTCCGTTCAATACAAAGTTCAGTCCTGCTGCTGCTGTTAAAACTGGTAGTCATGTTTGATGGTTTGATCTTTTGTATTAAATATCCTCCTGCCACTCGCTTGATCACTTCATCTCTATTTTTAACCAGTCAGGACAATGAAGATGATGAGGACATTCCCCCTGAGGTGAAGATGGAGCGTGAGAGGGAACGGCGAGTGGCTAACAATGCCCGTGAGCGTCTCAGAGTACGGGACATCAACGAGGCTTTTAAGGAGCTTGGGAGGATGTGCCAGCTGCACCTCAGCCATGACAAACCTCAGACCAAACTTCTCATCCTGCACCAAGCTGTCAATGTCATCCTCAATCTAGAACAACAAGTCAGAGGTCAGTCTGCAAGCAGCACACCATGGATGGAAATCACGATTTTATTAAGGCTATGTTAAATACACTGTTAGTTCTCCATATTGATAAGATATGTCTTTGTTCTCCATTTCTCTGTCAGAGCGTAACCTTAACCCTAAGGCAGCATGTTTAAAACGCCGCGAGGAGGAGAAAGTGTCTGGAGTGGTGGGTGAGGCACCCATGCAGCTCTCAGGAGGCCATCCTAGTATGGGAGGAGATGGCCACAATCCAGTTGGCCACATGTAACACCAGGTAGGTCTTGAGGATTTGCGAACAAAGTGATTGTTTAGGAAGATATTTATAGGTATTCTTTACCCATGACTCAATTTTTAGCAGTGTTCACGATTATAGTCAATATTACCCTAAGTATTTTTGCTGAAATCTGTGTTTAATAGCTCTGCCACTGCATAATCTTTGTGGTCCTTTCTTTTTACAGATCTGGTGGTGTTTCCTTGGCTGTCAGAGGATGTGGCCTTAACAAATTTCTTCCACCCATTATTCTCAGTGTGTGTGTATATGTGGACATGTCTGTGTATTGTCCGTTCAAGTTTCAAGATGCACATTCACACACTCGTACACACATGCATACTGCCAAAACTGACACAGCCTGTTTGTCGCACTCCCAACCATGACTACAAGCTCAAATGTGAAGAACTTTTTTTAGTTTTGCTTTGTTTTATACATTTAAGATGTTTTTTTTTTTTTGTTTTGTTTTGTTTTGTTTTTTTTTTTCTTCTTCTTCTCTTTTGGTTTCCACATGATGATGGAACGCCGGAGTACTTTATGTCCTGCCACAAATTGGGACTTCACACACTGCCGAGAGGTGCTCTGGTGAAAGAAAGGAGACCTAAACAAACACAAATTGAATCAAGGATTTGTGCCTAATTGTTACATGTTTTCTATTTGACATTTAAGCAAATTGCTTTATACGTGAGGGACATTTATTGTAAGGGATTGCTTATATGTATGAGCAATTATTTTTAATGTATGTCATTCCCAGCGTGATGGTACAGTCTTACATATGTTATGTAACCAAACCTATAGTTGAAGTTGAATTGTCTAAATTCAGTGACTTTTCCTTGATCTTATCAACAAATGTTTGGGGAGGGTGGTGAAAAGGTCAAAAGGATAGGTTGAGATTTTTACAGTTCAGACACAGCTTTCATGAAAGACGGGAACTTTGTCCTTGAGGCAGTCTGACTGGAGCCCAGTCTCATCCCACAAAGCATCTTGGGACTTGGAATCAAAGACTCCTTCCTTGAAGGTTATAAATTATCCAAGTGGTAGAATCTGTCAACTACAAAACTGTTCTTCCTCTGTGTTGACCACGAATTCTAGTATTACTCCAGTAGTTCCTTGTCATAGGTTCAGGTTTTTGTACTGCTTTATGTACTAAAGGATTCATAGACAAGACAAAGCACAGTTGAATAGGTTTAGACTGGAAGTGAAGCGTCAACCTGTAGTGCATTTCAGTCCCTGAAAGTCTTGTATAAAAGCCATTTGAGACTCTTGCTAAGTGATAAGCACCACTCAGTGCTGTTACTTTCTTAAAATGGTTTACTGACGATGCCAGCAGACTTAAAAGTTCCAAGTTTTTGTCCCCCATAATTGATCTTCTGTAAAAGACAAACAAATCTGGGTTCCTTTTGATGGAGGGATCACATCAGTGCGCAGTTGTTGAAGCAGACAAGTCTTTGTGTAACGAAGGCTTTCTTTTCCTAAATGAGCATTCCCACTGAATTACAGCCCTTCACCTTCTTCCTGAGTAAGTTTGTTCTCACATTTCTTACTGAGAGAAGTGTGATGTGTAAATTCACTTCATACATTACTCTGATGTTTCATTTTTCAAAATTAAATATATATAAAAAATATATATATTTTTTGTTAGTCTATACATTGTAGATTTTTTACATAAATGGCAATATTAGTTTGAAGTTTAGAGTGTATTGTAGATGAGCTGAATAAGGGGATATTTGACATTTAAATGAATTTGTTCAAAAATTAATTCAAAATTGAACTAGGATGGCAGAGGAAAGGGGTCAACGGATGATAAAAGACAAATGTTGAGAGCGTTTGGTGTATCCTTTATTCCAGTTTTAGTTGTAAGGCAAATCATCACCCAGATGAATTCTTTCTTTCCATTTGGGGGTATGTGGACAGAGTTTGTGCTGCATCCTTGTTAAAGTGTTCTGACTTAAGCAGTGAGGTGCCGAGGAAAATTGTGGGAAGGGATTTTTGTCTAACCGTAATTATGCAACTGGTTTTTGAATGTAGCTACCATACAAATGTGGATCGCCTTCATTTTCAAAGTTGTGTTCCTGGGTTTTCTCAGTACATTATAATAGTTTTTGTTTTACCTTTTTTCTAATGTCTGCCCTCAACCAAGTGGCTCTGTGTGCAGGTCACTTTTTAGTATCCTGCACATATATTTTGGAGGCAGATGTCGGTATTTGGGTGCAAGGTAATGGATAATATGGAGATCAAAACAGTGTTATTGTGATGTTAATCCCATGTCATGTCACGTTGTGACTGGTTTTTACCAACATGTAATCACAAATGGGAGGTAGAACATTTTGTGTGTTTAATTTCTACAAAAAGAGATGAAGAAAAAGACCTATACAAGTCAATAGTGTGGCCTTTTCATTCTCAAGACTTAAGATGTCATGATGGGAGAGTGATACCTTATCAGTGCCTGAACTTGTATTTTCATTTAAGACAGTTTTATTTTGTGAACCATATCATTTCATTTATCATGGAGATTAAAGAGGTACTTGTTCATTCCCCCACCCTCCCTTCTCCTAATGCTTTTTTCAATTTTCAGGAAGAAGTTTAAATGTTATAAAGAGATTTTCTTTCAGTGTATCTAGATAAATAAATAAATGTTACATAGATCTTGTTTAGTTTTATTCCTTTTTTCTAATTATTCAACTGGATTATATTGTCCAAACTGCTGTTTTAGTTAAGGTCATGGGTCCAGGTCATGGATTTTTTTTTTCTTTAACCTGCCCTATATTTCTTAATCACTCGACGTAACAGGGTTCAAGAGATGCTGCTTTTGGCTCTGATTGTCTGCTTTTCATGCACATTAACAAGTTTCAGTGTATGTGTTGCTTCATTTTCAATGTAGGGAGTGAGTTTTATTTTCAGTAGTAGCTGGAGTCTCTTGACTTGGAGCATTTTAAATGTCTGAACTTCAGAATGCAAGCCCTTTACTGCAGTGGCTTTCAGTATGTTTCATCTTCAGTGACAATTTTCACCCCTGACCTTTTACTCTTCCAGCTCTTTGGTGATGTTGACAGTGACTTTTTGTGAGAAGATCTGATCCCTTCTTTCAAAAAGTTGTATTTGAAGGTTTTTTTTTAATTATTATTACTACAAGATCAATAAGTGTACTGAATATTGTCAATTTGTTCCAAGGGAAAATCTGACTTGATGTCATTAAGTATTCTGTGAGCATCCCATTAGCCCGCAAGCTATATACTCAAATTTTTGTTTTGGGGGAACTTTATTTCTTGACACAAGTGTTGACAGACACAGCTTGCAGAAAAGCAACCCCCTCCACTGCAGGAGGACATAATGTTGACAGAAAATTACAATATGATGAAAAGTGTTGAGTTGACGGGCTTGGACTTGTTTTGGTATAAGAAAGCAGTAATAAAACACTTGCTTTCAACAATTTTGTCATATCTTTGTTGAACTAAAAGGGGGGAGACTATTGAGTGTTAAATACGTTCACAGGTACAGAGCCTGACATCTTGGAGTGAGGACACTGTTGATTACTGCATGGTCCTCAGAGTGCCTCACTCAATATCTCTCTTCTCTCTCTCTCTCTCTCTCTTTTTATATATATAAATATATATAGTTGAGAACTGTCCTGTATATAACAGTAATGTAGCAATAAATGTGCCATTTTTAATAACAGATTATACCTTTTCCAATGTCTGGCTTTTGAATATTGTATACATAAAAAGGAAAATAAAGGAAAACATTGTAATAAAGGGTTTATTGTAGTTCGGAAAATGAATTTGTCCATATTTTCCATTGTTGATAGCCAAATAGGGAACAAATGCATTTTTGGCAGCTTTGAGTATGAAAACCAAAGCACCACATTAAACCCAAGGCAAGATACCAGTTGATAGTGATTTTATAAAGTCAACAGGACTCGAGTATGAATTATAGCTGGATGGTTGCCAAAAGCAAAGTTTTTTTTTTTTTTTTTTTTTTGTTGATTTGTTTTTATTTTTTGTTTTTTTTTTGTTTTTTTCCCCCAGCAGAGCATTTATATCGTAACGGTGACCTTTTGAGATTGTGGCCTGAAACGACCTCAAGATGTCGCATGCAGACGTTGTTTATTTCTAGCAGGCGTAAGAAGAGGCAGCCTAGGGTCCTTAACAGCCATCAGTGAAACGAAATTGCACGGAGTAAGGAACCACTGCCGAGAGGTCAGGATGGTCCAGAAAATAGTCAATAAGTTCGTCGGTGCCAAGTACGTTGCTATTCTGAGGACATGGTAAGTAAAGTCGATAACAGGGGTTGGCTGCAGCGCCGGAAACATGTTTGAATGCTTTTGTTTTTGCCCAAAACGTGTGTAAACGCCTCCGTGTCCTTCTGTGTGACCCGTTCGGTTTACTTGCCAACTTTAGCTTAGCATTCCCGTTTGTTTCCCATTGGCTCAGAGTAGCCGAGCTAGTTAGCATGATCCTGCTACAGCCGGTGAAGGAGGCGATTACATTTACATTGTACAGAACCGTGTTAGTCGTAACTATCTCAGACCTGCAGAAGATTTATGTGCTAAAAAACTATCTTTTTTTTTTCTTAATATTCTGTTCGGTGCTTTAAATATAAAAAACATTCCTTTGCTATCATGTAATGGACCCTGTCTAACAGTTTACTCATGGGATATTCACCGAGATTATTAGTCTGAAAAACGTTATAATTATGCAAAATCACGATACATGTCAAATAAAAGGATGGTTTAGTTACATATTTTGCATAATTCAGTTCAATATTCGTAGAAAAATACTATAGACAAAGTAATATCATTGACCTTGTTAAATGCAGGGAAGCACTGCTGATCTGAGATTTATTAAATGTTTTGTAATTAATAGATATGCTGACTATTAATAGTCAAAATCAATAATTTTTTGTAATAGTTATTTATCATTATTTTCTTGAAATACACGTGTGCATGGATAAACCAGTGTTTAAGGTGATTCCTTTTGATTGTGGTCATTATTACTCACAAATAAAATTAACCTATGAAAACCTCAAACACTGACCACATTTTTAAAAATCTATTGTTTAAGTTCAGTTTAACTGCTGCAATACACAAATCCTCAGAAGATGAATATTTTTTGGGTGTTTTTTTTCTCTCAAAAGAAAGATCAGTGACTCAAAACCACCATTACTGTTTCGGGCTTAGACTTAACGAAGGTGCTGAACCTGGAAAATATCCTTACAGAAGTATATCATGTAAGCTCATCATGGCACCCTATTGAAGGAGTATGATATTCCAAGTTGCTGTTGATGTACACGTATTGCAGTTGACTGATTGTGTGATTGTTACAATTCTGTCTCATTTATGAATCCCATTGTTCTCTTCCATCTAGGGTCCCAAATTTGGTCACCTGGGGAACAGTGGGCGGGGTGGCACTGGTTCACTTCACAGACTGGCGATTATTTCTAGACTATGTGCCGTACATTAAAGGGAAGTTCAGCAAGGATGAGTAAAGTCTCAAACAACCGTAAAATGTGAGTGAATTGTCACTGTAACCAGCAAATGTGTAACCAGGCTTTCTTTCCCACACTTCATTTGTAACGTTCACTTGCACTGCTCATTATCTTTAGCCACACCCGTGTAGTCCTGATAAGAAGAAGGCAGGTGTAGGTCATGAAGGGTGCTTGTGTGGAACATTCAAATAAACACTCAAAGTCATGGCTGAATTTTTGTCATTATCTTGCTTACACCTGGCAATTGGTTGGGACCTCTTTTCATGAATCTGCAAAGGGAACCAAACATTAAGATCAGAAATGCCTCTAAACACCTGCACTTCTCACTAATCAAATCTTAATGTAGGCTGAGAATAAAAGCTGAAGAGATCAGGCTACTCTAGTGAGCTTGTTAGGCTGAAAGACTTTGTGGGTCTGTCTAATCTGAAGATTTGCAAAGGGGCCAGACTACTTTTAGAATAGCAACTGAGTCACTTTATGACAGAAATTAAATTTCATTCAAAATATCTATTTAGCAGGACTGGACAATTGGATTTCAAGTGTAATGTATTTTTGTGACATAGCAATGAGACCTTGATTATGAAAAGATTAATTCAGATATGTTTGACTGTACATCATTATCAATAATGTGACTTAATGGGGTCTCAGAATTTGAGCTTTCCTAGACTGATCAGGTGTAAAATCAGTATTATAATACTACTATTATTAAGTAAATCCTGACCGTATCCGCTATATCCATTCTGAATTCACAAAACTAATATTATGACAATGTTTTTCAAGCCCTGTTAACAGTTAAAACACCTTTTTGAGCCCATCATACTCTACTGCTCTTGTCATCACCACCCTGAAACCTGTATTTGGATGTAGTTATTTCAGAACTTAATCACTTGTGTCAGATGGGGAATCTCTCAAAAAGGAAACAGGTTTCCAGTCTCAGACAGGAAGGATGTACTTCTCACACATTCAAACAGATGTGTTTATGTACATTTTTACTAATGAATGGGCTTTGTGTCTGCCTGCAGGACCAGAGCTTGGGGATGGGCACATGGGTGGATTGCTTGCACAACGCAAACTTAAGTGGGATTCCCTGGCCCAACAGTCAGTCACTGCGGGTTTGTTAGGAGTCTGGACTTCACGATGCACTCTATGTAGATACTGATTTTGATCCAGTATTATTTAATGTGAATAAATCTTTATTTTACCCAATTGTGTCCATTTTTTTCTCCAAATTTCCAGCTATTATAATGTTGCGTTTAAAGGGCTTGTTGAATTTTCTTTTAATGCATTTTATGCTTATTGATTCATGTACAAGTTCAATATGTATGCAATAGTTATTTATTTTTTTTTAAGAATGGATATACTTAAATATTTTTGCATGAGGCAGTTGTGGAAACCGTGGCTTTTGTAGATTTGATTTTGCCGACTGTCCATGACTATCTGTGCTGTAAAAATAGTGTGAAATAAAATGTCTGTTGAGGAGAATGTAATTCATAACGAGTGATGGATAACAAATAATCACAAAAGTATTTTAGGCCAAGCTACGCACCGAGAATACGCCAGTTTCGGTCAGACATCAGACTCATTATATCAGCCAGACTGCGAAATTTGCGTGGATAATGTCTTTCATTTCTTTCCATCGAAGGGGGAGGGGTCTGAAAGAGGAGAGGGGAGAAGGGATTTAACATAGCGAGAGGGAGAAAACGAGATAGTGTCCTCAAGATGGATAAAAACGAGTAAGTACATCATCTGAAGGGTCAGAAAACCGCCGACCGGGGTCTTAATTATAAATGTAGCGTTTGATAAGTGATGTGTCGTTTTCATAACATATGCGGAAAGTATGTTTATCATCGATTAGGCAAATGCACTCGGTGGTCTCGCATTTGCAAATAGCAACGCTGTGGTCTTCAGCTAGGATGTCGATCTTCTCTTTAGCATCACTGTTACGGGGTTTAATCTCCCCGATATTTACAGCTAATGTTGAATTAAGCACGGAGGCGGTACGCTGCGTCGACAGTGTGATGTTTCGACACAGATTTTTAACCTTAACAAAGCACTATCATATTTTTCTGCACCGCTGTCATATACACAGTGTCTGGAAATGCATGACATGCTTTTTAAAATGGTGTCTGCGTTTTAATCGGCGAGGTCTACTTCGTTCATTCATAAAAGCCGGCTCCGATTGCGCTGAATGACAACGGTGGGCATTGTCGTGGGGAAACGGCTCAATTTCACGTAGCTGACATGAAACTTTCACATTTTACCGTACGGAGCATGCTACAAGTGATGGGTCGGGGTTTTACTAAATCCGGCCGATTCCATCAATAAGCGGCGACCATGAGCGTTGTCACCGCATCTACGTGATTTAATATTTACGGTCTATTTGTAGTAGCAGCAGCCTAATTTATGTTTCCCATAGGTAAACGTTTCTGAGGAGCTTTCAACTCGGTGTCAAGACGCTCAGAATATAAAACAACAGTGCCGGTGTAACGTTTCAAAACAAAAGACCGACGACCGAACGCTGCTCTGATGTTCTCGGATCTCGGATGTTGATGTTCTGCTGTGGGAAGAAAACAAAAGTAGAAAAAATTCACTTCAAAATTTTATTAAATTTAAAATTTAAATTCAGAATGAGGGCGTTGACGTTTAGTTAACAGCTAAAGCTAGTAAGTTGATTTTGGAATAGGATTTCATTCATTTCATAATATTTCACATATTACGGTTTTTCATCATCAAATGCTTTGAATCCCTCTAACTAGAGTTGGTTTCAGGTGTGTGTATATATATATATATATATATATATATATATATATATATATATATATATGAAATAATGGAAATAGTCTCTTGCAGTTATTTTAGGCTTTGATCATTCAGAAACGTGTTAAATGGATGACTTCATAAAATCATCTTAAAAATCTAGTTTTTAGAAATCGCATGAGGTTGATTTATTGAAATTATAATTCTGTTTTTATCCTCTTAAAAAGAACTACATCATTTCAAACACTGAAGAAAATGAATATAAACTCATACGTTCCTTTTTACGGGACCATTGTTTGCTATAAAGAAAATTACTAATAAGGTAAGTAATAACCTTTAAGATTAGATTCTCAGATTTAAGGGACATCAGAGTACAAAAACAACTACAAAAATAGTGATATACGCTGGCATTTATGATCAAACGCTCAGTATTTTGTAACCTCCGTACGATTCTGTGTCACAATTCTACCTCAATGACTCATTACTTCTCCACCGAAACATCCGCACAATGCAGAACTGCCCGAGTACTGTAAATAAAGTAGCTTCTGAATATCATCGAATAGCTTTTGAATATTACTGCGTAACTTATTATGGGGAATTTTTGTTTTTCTTTATTATAAATAGCCGTTTATCCGTGTTCTGCCCTGTTTATTTCACTCCTCCACTCCTCACATCTCCTCTTCGCACCCGTACCGGAGCGTCAATTCCGTCTCCGCCGAGGACCCGGTTAAATCCGTCCTCTCCTCCCGTGAGCAAGCCGCGCTCTTATTCTGAAGTCGCGCCCCCCCCCTCGGCTTCCTGTCACGTCCCGTCTACCTCGCGGCGTCTTGACCGCGCCGCCCTATGTTTTCCTCGCGGATGTAGGCCCCCGTGCCCCGGCGAGAGAGAGAGGCGGGCTGTGATGCGGCCGAGGTTCTCGGCGGAGCGATCCGCCCGACGACAAAGAGATGAGATGTTGTTAGCGGGGAGATCCCATTACAGAGGACGCATGTTGTAATATGGTCGAAACAAAAGCGTAAGAAGCGATAGGCCTGCCGTCCGCAAAAGTCGACACAGTTCCTCTAAATCCTCTCCGCTCGCTCGCAGTAACTTTTAGCGGATTTGTAGGCTACTCGCGTGGGAAATGGAGAAGAAAAGGTGGGATTGCACTGCTCTCCCCAAGGGCTGGAAAATGGAAGAAGTGACCAGAAAGTCGGGTTTGTCCGCTGGAAAAAGCGATGTCTATTATTTTAGGTACTACACGAACGAGTGCTTGCAAAACTTGACGGGTGCATAAAGACGCCGAGTTCGCTCACGGAAATAGACGGAGGAGCGTGATAAGTGGGGGGATGGAAGAGGAGGGTGGTGGAGGGGTGGAGGGGTGGAGGGGCAGTGGTCGATATAAAGTTTGGGATGGGAAGTGGGTGGGAAGGGGGTGGAGGAGGGGGGGGGGGCAACAAGGCCAGCCAGACCAGCTCCTCTCACAGTTGTCGGGATAAAAAAGCAGCCTGTCCGACCGTGCAGGCTAGTATTAGTAGTATTAGTAGTAGTAGTAGTAGTAGTAGTACTAGTACTAGTAGTAGCAGCAGTAGTCCGCGCCCCGGCGAGGCCTCCGATGAATAAAACTCCGTGTCATCTCAGTTTAAACTCTACACTTTGCATTGAAGTGAATCAACAACGCCAGATTTGTTTTCATTTAGCAGAGGAGAAGAGCAAGATGAGGAACAGAGGCAAGAGAGGGGGGAGGCGGGTCGGTTGTATAGTTTGTGGTAGGCTAACTGTACACTCATACTGGTGTTAACTGTGGTGTGTGATGTAAGATACATTTGCATGAGTTACTAGCACGTATCCACCCACAGTTGTGCCCTTTTTTTTTTTTTGTTGATCATCGTTCAGGCTAAAGCTAAAGATACTGTTGCTCCCACAATGTGGAGCTACAATGTTTCCATTCTGAAACATTTGATAGTTACTTTTGCCATGTTTACATTGTGTCCACTGACTCTGAGATGATGTTTTCTTTTAAAACTGCATATACAATCTTGCTGAATATATATATATATACATATATATACATATATATATATCTATATATAGATATATAGATATATATCTATATATAGATATATTTATTTTACTTCTCATTCTACTAAAGACTTGTTCAGCTTTTAATAGATAATAGGGCTAATGTCCAGTGCTTATCAGAGATTGCATCCATTTCACGGAGTAATGTGATTTCAGTGCCATTGCTCATCTGAATATGCTCTGCTTCTGCTTACCTTTGACTTGTTGCATGTCGTGGTCCTTGTTGGTAGTTCTTCTGTCTGCTGTGTATGTGTTTGAAGTGTGACCTGTCAGCTTTATTTCTCTCTGCCTCCAACACCGTTCAGTTTTCAGTGCTGATGTCTTCTGTTCTGACCAGTTTGTTTTTATAAGACATGATTGCAGTATAACGGTTTCCTCACATCCTGACCCTTCCTCCCCACTACCAGTCCGTCTGGGAAGAAATTTCGGAGCAAGCCTCAGCTGGCCCGTTACCTTGGCAACCAGGTGGACCTCAGCTCCTTCGACTTCCGCACGGGGAAGATGCTGATGAGCAAGCTGAACAAGAACCGTCAGAGACTGCGATACGACAACAACAACCAGAACAAGGTGAGATGAAACACTCACGGTGGCCAGCCCACTGACTGTCAAAAGAAACTGGGGTTGGCCTGGAAACTACAGCTGTGTCCAGATGTCTTTGTTTACTCTGTAGTACATCATAGTTGCAGTGTGAAATTTTTATTTGCGCGTCAGAATTTTGAGCAAAATTAATGTACAATATAGTGCCCTAAAACTTCCTACAATGGAACCAAGTAAGTACTGTTCATAACATAGACTTTGCTTTCTGCAGTGCAATATTTCACATCTAATAGATGCAAAAAGTTGCTGCATTTGCTGTGTTAAACTTTAGTTTGAACACGCTCATATGAACGTTCAAAGTAGACTAGAACCAGTCTTTTAATTTTACTAGAGTTGAGATTCTGCACCCTACAGCATCTGTTCATGTGTGATCCTGAGCGTGTGCCATGATTTTATTGTGCTTTTAACATAGATGTAACCTCTTATCGGACAGTCAGTCAATGTGTATTAGATAAGACTGAAAACTGCTCCACAGTTGATGCTGTATTTAAACAGCCAAAAGGGTTGCTACAACATTAGAGCTAAAGAAACTAGTTTAGGAGAGGGTTTATCTATTATGAAAATAATTAGTATTTAACGATGCCTTATTAAATTGAAATTGAAGTCTTTTTAGGAAGTTTTTCTAACACACATGGAGACTTATGGAATCTTGGATTTTTATAAAAGATTAGATGAATAACTATGTAACAGCTGACTACTTTTTGTTTTGATTTATATTTCACTAGCACATCAGGTGGCAGCGTGTTGATAAAAGAGAGCAACAGTAAAGTTATTTCTTTTTTTTCTCTTAGATTGGATTTTGTGCACTGGATCAGTTCAGTAAACTCTTGAGCACTGCCATAGAGTAGGCCTGTCAAACTGTGTAATCCTCTAGAAATAATACACACCTTCTCGTTGGTTCCTAATCAACAGCTACTCAGAATAAACTCACGTGCCATCCTTTCTTACCCGTCTCTTGCATCCTCCCTCTGTGTTTTTGTTTTTAAGGGCAAACCTGACTTGAACACGTCACTCCCAGTCAGGCAAACAGCCTCCATCTTTAAGCAGCCTGTTACCAAGGTTACCAACCATCCCAACAACAAAGTGAAGACAGATCCTCAGAAAGCCGTTGACCAGCCCAGACAGGTAAAACAGCCTCCGCCATTACTGCTAAAATCATCCCACACAAACCGGAAAAAGGTGTCATCTGATACTGTCATTCTCTTTCCCAACAGCTTTTCTGGGAGAAGAAACTCAGTGGTCTTAATGCTTATGACATTGCAGAGGAGCTGGTGAAAACAATGGAACTGCCTAAAGGCCTGCAAGGTAAATACACCAGTTTAACAATGTTTCTTCAGATAAAAAAAAAAAAAATATTTTCTTTGAGTGATATTTTGATATTTTCTTTAAATTAAGTCACTATGGCTCGGCAACATAAAAATAAAGAATAAAGATATTACTAAACCTGAGTGCAGTTACAACTTTGTCGTTCCTTAAAAATGTCTGATAACCACCCTGTTTGTTTCTCAGGCGTTGGTCCAGGCTGCACAGACAAGACTCTCTTGTCGGCCATTGCAAGTGCTCTCCACACTAGCGCTGCTCCCATAACTGGCCAGCTGTCTGCAGCTGTGGAGAAGAACCCAGGTGTGTGGCTCAACACGGCGCAGCCACTGTGTAAGGCTTTTATAGTCACAGATGAGGACATCAGGTGGGTGATCACAGAACGCTGCTGTACATAAACAACCTCTTTTATCTTTTTTAATCTATATTAGGACTTGATTGTTAATTGCCTGAGTCAATATCTAAAAACGTCTGAAAATCCAGTTTTTATACCTTGTTTCAACATCCGTTTGGATGTATACCTGTGAAACAGTTGTTACAAATTTTGCTTGGATCTCATTTGCTGTATTTTAAAACAGACAAGAAGTACTCAAGCAGTTTGACTATGATATATAATCTGTTTAACCAGTTCTATTTAACTTCCCAGTGCACAATAAAAACTATAAAAAGGCAGAGGGCAAAGATATTTGAAATGAATCTGCCACTTTAGTTGTCTTGTATTTACCAGAGAGAGATAACAGAGTTGAGTCTGTTGAAAATTTCCACTGACCATAACAAGTGACCCTGCTCTTCATAAAGGAAAAAAAAATTCACCATCTGTTCTGTGCCTATTCAGTTGCTGTTATAGGCAGCTGTAACTGCCAACTGTAACAGCTTCCTGTTGTGTTTATGTGTAGGAAACAGGAGGAGCTGGTGTACAGTGTGAGGAAAAGGCTGGAGGAGGCACTGATGGCTGATATGTTGGCCCATGTGGAAGAGGCTGCCAATGAAGGGGAGGCTCTGAAGGAGGATGGCAACGGCAGTGAAGACATGGAGAGTGTATAGCAAAGGTTGGTTAGAGGAAAGTTTGGAAAATCAATGAATTTAAGATTAAAATGACTTAGGTGGTGTGAAGAAAATGGATGAGCTTTGTGATTTTATCCGACCTATGGCTCACAAAAAACTAACCTCAAATTTAGCTGTTAATTTTGGTAAATGAAGGCTCTTGCTCTTTCCAGTTTGAACTAGTTTTGAGCCATTTGCTAAGTTTTGCACAAATAAATATTACATGGTTTGAACTTCAACATGAGGTATTAATTATTGATGTATTCTCCCGTAGGTTTTGTAAAGTCTGCATAGGTCTGTCCAACGTCTGCGCAAACTCAACCATGAACAGTAGGAGCCCCATACCAGTCCAGTCCTGAAGAACTGTCCCCCGGTATCTACATCCACCTTAAACTAAACCTGACTTACAACATTACAACCTAAATAACTGAGTCTCAGATGCGTCCATTCATCCTTAACTCCACTGGGTGGGACTTGTTGACTTCAACCCCCAGGAAATGACTCAACGCTGATAAATGACTAGAACATTTTTTAAAAAATTTCCTCAAGAAATAACGTGACATGAACTTGCAAATATTAAAAATAGCTTATCTAATGAACTAATTTTTTACTAAAAGGCTTTGAATAGTTTATATTTTTTTGGACAATCATGTCAAATCTAAACATTTTAAATTCAAAGCAAAGAGTCGATTTGGGTGCTTATTTTGTTGTTTTGGGTGTAACGGAAATGAATGAACCAGTTGAGGTTATAGTACTGAGTTGAACTCATTTGAGTCGGCTTCAGGGCCAACCTGCAAGCTGCTGATGCTGCTAATGCAGATGGTATACTTTGAAGCTTAACGTACGTCTATTGGGGGGGACTGAGTAAAGTTTTTTTATTGTTGTAACTTCAAAGAAATATTATCTTTAATGTCAGCTGTGTTAATCCTGTTAGTCATGTTCAGTATTGACCAAAGAGGGGACATGTCATTTTGAAAGGTGTCAAGGTTGTTGACTCTTGTCTGTATTTGAGAACTAAAAAAAAAGTATACATGATAGGGCTGCGCACAATGGAAAAGAAATGACTTGAAACCTCTTTCTATTGTACAACTATTACTGTTTTTAACTATTATCATCTTTATATAGGTGCTTACTGATGTTGTGAAACATTGCTGTTTAGTGCCAAGGCTTAGTTTCTGACACAGCCTCAGTCCTTTTTTTTTTTTTAATATGTGTCAATGTTACCACACACATGCTGCCTCCTTGTAAACCCACGCACAAAATTGGTGACACAGCAAATGACAGCTAAGATTTAGTTTTAATGTCTATTCATTTATTATCTGAGGTATAATGATTTTTTTTTTTTAATCCCTGTATGTCAATGTTTGTTTGTGGATAATGTCGTTCACATCAATAAATTCCCTTCTCAATATCAGCAAGCTGATTGCTGAAATGAATTTGATTGTATTACTTATTAAAATGAGTCAATATGTCAATATGAGTCTGCTGCTAGTGTTTTTTTTTCTTTTCTCTGAAAAGCACTAAAAAAATCATTTTACATTTGGATTTGTAAGTAGGTTTAAACATTTTTTACATGTATCTCACACCCCTAAAGTAGGCTGTTAAAGAGGGCCCCCCTGTCAGACAGTAATAATTCAGACTGCACATTCAAACAGACAAACCCCTTGATCCAATCTCTGAATCCTCCTACAGATTAACAGTTAACTTGAGAGGCCTTATGCTTTTCTGTGAGCCTGGACAAAGTGCAAAATACTGTCACTTGCACAGACAGCAGCTCTGCAGATGAGCAGAGGATACCAGCTGTTCTTTCAAGGGGGAGCCTACATGTTACCTTCTCTGATGTTCTAAATGTCTCCCCACATGCTTTGTAGTTGTTGAAATGGCAACACTGGGGCTCTACAGCAAGGTAAGAGTGAATTGATTTTCTTTTTGGCATTTCTAAAATGATGTACCCTTTTATCATTCGCTGCTGCAGGGTCTGGGATTCGTAGCTACTTCAAAGAGGAGTACTGATAAAGATATAAAAACAATTACTAATGGTTTAGTTATGTAAATGTTCATAAAATCTGCTTTGGTGTCAAATTCATTACATTTCCTGATTTTTGGGTGTTTTTGAGCCAGTAGGTTAAAGATAATGGTTTTGATTTTACAAAATCTTCAAAAAGTTCTGTTTTTTTTAAATTGTAATTGTATAAAATTGTAATGATCAAAGTATAGATGAAAATATATTCATAAAACTGACCCATTAGTAAGCGAATTAGATAATGTATAATCCATAGAGGCAATTTAAAGAAGGATGACCAGTGTTAATTTTTAACACTGTTTAGGAGCCTTTTATGCTGATGGGTGAAAAAAATCTGTCTTCTGGGTGGGGCGAGAGCAGTGTGTAATGTACCTGAACAGCTTTAGACAGAAAGCACAATCAAAGCTCTCTCCCAGACTTAAGATTGGTCCTGCGTTTGCCAAGTGTTTTCAACCTGCAGTCTTAAAAATGCTCTGTTCATTCGCCAGGGAGCAAATGTGTGGATTCCTGACCCAGATGCAGTCTGGGTTTCAGCCCAGCTCCTCCAGGACTACAGTCCTGGAGAGAAACATCTACTGCTGCAGCTCTCTAATGGAAAGGTGAGATGTCCAGAAATCAATGTGAATGCTCATGTTTCATAGTCTTCATAAGATGCGAGATTGAAAAGCTCTATCTTCACTTACCATGGCATAATGAAAGACTTCCTTCCCGTTGATAGGAGTTTCATTACGCGGTGGGCTCTCCTTCCGATCTTCCACCGCTGGGTAACCCCGACATCCTGGAGGGGGAGAATGACCTAACGGCTCTCAGTTTCCTCCATGAGCCTGCTGTCCTGCACAACCTCCAGACCCGATTCCTGGACTACAGCAGCATCTACACGTACTGTGGTGAGCACTGAAAGGGTGAAAGCAGAAGACGGTGGGAGAATTGTGGAAATCTTACAGGGACGGGGATGTCAACAGACATTCCATGTAAGCGACAGAGGTCCTTGAAAGGCTCACTGGCAAGCTGCCAGAGACCAGAAGCTTCTTAATGCTTGATTATAGCTCATAATGTCAATAATACCAGATCAAAGGTTGAGACAGGGAGGCAACTGTCTCATTGTCATCAGTTAAAGATGTTACATACTTTCTGCTAAGTAGATGATGCACATTTTATTTAGGAAGGGTTTTCTGAAACTCAGACTGTTCATTTTGAGAACTTTGAGACTTTGTTTTACTTTAAATTTGCACCTTGCTGCAGGGATTTACAGCTGTACTGCAGGTTGTGGTTATGCCATGACATTGATGTTGGGTGTGGTTACAGGTAGTACAGAGTATGCTGGGTGTGGTCGGAGTTTGTGCAGACTTTAAAGAAAAGACACTAAAACAGTGATCTTCAGCTCTGGTGTTCAGTTACATTTCAAGTCTTAACTTGCTAAAAATGGGACAGGTTGTGTTTGCGATATTCGTTTTAATTCTGAGTGCATTGTGCTTGGTTTGATTTAGGCAAAACTGAACAGAGTAGGTTTATATTTTTAGATGAGTTAGATTTCCACTGACAATACTATGGTTACTACTTGTGTTAGTTCTGTGTTTTTAAAAAAATTATGTGTTGAAATTTTTTGTAATATGTTTAAGTCCTCTCGATATTAACACGTTTATGCTCATACTATTGTTCCCTTCAGGTATTGTTTTAGTGGCCATCAATCCATATGACCAGCTCCCCATATATGGAGAGGAGGTGATAGATGCATACAGTGGTCAGGACATGGCGGACATGGAACCTCACATCTTTTCAGTGGCAGAGGAAGCCTACCGCACTATGACCAGGTCAGAGTTCACACAGTCCCTGAGGCCATGTTATATTAACAGGGGAATGAGTGGTTGCTGGCCTTTTGCAATGTAATGTTAATATTTCATATACTCTCTTACTAATTGGGAAATTTAAACTTGCCACAACGGCAGTAAGCATAACTTCACTAGATGGGATTTGATCAACACTGTTCTTTGTGTTGATAGGGAGGAGAAAAACCAGTCTATCATCATCAGTGGGGAGTCTGGCTCTGGGAAAACTGTCTCAGCCAAATTCTCCATGCGATACTTTGCTGTGGTTGGAGGAGCAGCACAGCAGACCAGCGTGGAGGAGAGAGTCCTGGCATCTAACCCTATCATGGAGGTGATTTTTGTCATTTACTCTCAATTATGTTGTGTTTATTCAAAGACTTAACCGTGAAATTATAAAAACAAAATGAATACAATATGAGAAACAAATGTTTTTGAATTCTTGTCTGCAGTCACTCGGGAATGCTAAAACCACTCGAAATGACAACAGCAGTCGTTTTGGGAAATACATCGAGATTGGCTTTGGCAGAAAGGGGGACATCAGTGGGGCAAACATGAGGACGTATCTGCTGGAGAAGTCAAGGGTCGTCTTCCAGGTAAACTCTCATTCACTGTTCAAGACAGAAATTCACCTCAGACATAAACACTGGGAGTTTCTTTAACATAAGAAACACTCAGTGTTGAAAACTGAATTTTTTACCCCCACAAATGTCAAGTATTTATCATTTGTTTTTGATATATTTGTGTGAAGGCATCCGCAGAGAGAAACTATCATATCTTCTATCAGCTGTGTGCCTCCAGAGAGCTGCCTGAACTGACATCCCTTAGACTGGGTGAGACTTCATCACAGGCAACCCCCTCAGCTTCTTCTCAACAGATAACCATGTCCACATCACATCCACCCACTGTTGTTATCATGTTGTCACAGACTGAGAGTGATTGCCTTTTTTCTCCAGATGCACCTGAGCATTTCCACTACACCAACCAGGGAGGAGAGATGCAGATACATGGTGCTGATGATATGTCAGACCTGGAGCGCACTCGCAATGCTTTTACAATTCTGGGTAGAGTATTTGAATTCATACAAACACAATGTACACAATGCAACTGTTCACACTCAGGTAAGGTTTTCATTGAACTGAATCTTGTCCTTGGTCCTGAAGATAGAACAAATCTGTCTGCGAATTTTTCAAAATTGCAGGTGTGCAGCCTGACCAACAGATGGAGCTCTTCCGGATCCTTTCAGCGGTTCTACACCTGGGAAATGTCAACATCCAAGCCAGTGGAAGAAGCTCTGATAGGAGTTATATTGATGTAAGAAATTTATTTCTATTGTACTCTATGTCTTCCCTCTCCTGGAATGCTTTAGTTATTCTATAAACACACTTTTCCCTCATAACTATCATCCTAGTTCCTGCTGCAGCAGTTATGCCTGACCCTTGTCTTTTCTCAGGTAGACGATCGCTCTCTGGGTGTCTTCTCCAAGCTCCTCGGAGTTGAGAGGCCTCAGTTGGCGCACTGGCTGTGCCATCGTAGGCTGGCTGTAGGGGGCGAGATGCTGCTCAAACCCATGTCTGCTCGGCAGGCTGTAGAGGCCAGAGATGCACTGGCTAAACACATCTACGGCCATCTGTTTACATGGACTGTCCAGAGACTCAACTCTGCCCTACGCACCCAGAGGGGACAGGCCAAATCCTTCATAGGGGTGCTAGATATCTATGGGTGAGTGATTGGGCTTGTTGGTATTTGATACAAAAAACTGTCTGCAGTGCATAGTTGAAATGTGTCTTCAAGCTGAACTGAAAAGTCTTTCTCTTGGAGCAGGTTTGAGACTTTTGAGCGGAACAGTTTTGAGCAGTTCTGTATAAATTTTGCAAATGAAAAACTCCAGCAGCAGTTTAACAGGGTGAGTTTTGAATGAGACAGAGGTGTCCCTCGGTCCCTAGGTCCCTCTGTGTTTTGCTGTTTGTATCATATTCACAACCGGAGGCACTGTACTTGCACATGCTGGTAGCAAATTTATTTTCAGTGTCCTTCATCTTCACTAACTCCTAAACGGTTTTAATTCCCAAATACTAAATAAACACAGAGGAAGCATGCATAATTTAGTTAGGTTTAAACTAAATTAGGTTTAGTTCAAGTTATTGCAGTGGCATTCACTCTTTGATTTAGAGTAATTGAATTTTTTTTTGTTATTGTTTTCTATCAATTTTAATGTTTCATTTATATATTTTTTTATTATGACACGTTTTTCTGCAGCATGTGTTCAAGTTGGAGCAGGAGGAGTATGTCCGTGAGGATCTTGCCTGGACCAGGATTGAGTTTAGTGACAATCAGCAGTGCATTAATCTCATAGAGGGGCAACTGGGCCTCTTTGATCTGTTAGATGAGGAGTGCAGGGTCAGTCATTCTCTCTCTCTCTTTTCTCTCTCTGTTTTCTTCTCCACCTTCTTTCTCTATCTTCTCCCGTTGTCTCTTTTTATACTTCTTTTTCACATCACTCCCTCCCACACAATGTATGTGCCTCATTCTTGTCCAGAGTGGCCACCTGAAAAGCTACTTACTGTGTACTGTAAATATTCAATTCAAAATCAAATGGCATTTAATATTACATACTACACATTTAATATTTGATACACATTTAATACACATTTGATATTACATATTAAATATAAAACTGCTGCACACAAGTGTGAAATTCAGGCGGCTTTAGTGATAATCTATCAAGCTGTATTCTCTGTGATAATTTTCCGTGTTCATGATCAGATGCCTAAAGGCTCAGATGAGAGCTGGTTGCGGAAGCTGTGCAACCAACACTTGACCAGCAAGGCCCACCCTCACTTCCAGAAACCCCGCATGTCCAACAGCGCCTTCATTGTTCTGCACTTTGCTGACAAGGTTAGCAATGAAGGACAGAAAAATGAATGACACATTTCATTCAGTTATTCGTCACCGTTTCCTAATGAAGACGCCAGGAATTTTTTTTTCAAGCTTGAGGCTCCCTCTTTTTTTCATTTTACCCAGGTTCAGTACGAATGTGAGGGCTTTTTAGACAAGAATCGAGACACAGTCTTTGAGGAGCTTGTTAACATTCTGAAAGCGAGTCAGGTAGATATGTACTGCCTAACAAATCTCATCTCATCATCGGTTCATTTGATTTCTATTTTACCAGGGAATCAATAACCTGTGTGGTCTGTGTGTGTTTGGTTGTGTCAGTCTGAGCTGGTGGCTGAGTTGTTCCAGCAGCAGGAGAATGTTTCCGCTGTGGCCAATGGGAGTGTTCACTCAGGGAAAAGAGCCAACAGAGAAAACAAGCTGACCGTGGGCCTCCAGGTGAGCTGTCACTGCCTTCGTTTTTTATTCTCTGATGGTTCACTTCATTTTTAGTTCATCCATTTGTCTTGATTGAACCAAAAAGTTTTTGTACTGATTACGATTTTCATTGGTGGACTGTATCTCTGCCTGTCAGTTCCGTCAGTCCTTACAGATGCTAATGGACATCCTCAACAGCACCACTCCTCACTATGTCCGCTGCATTAAACCCAATGACCTCAAAGAGCCTTTTATGTAAGTGATGACTTGACTTGCCTTCTCAGTTAAGTCCGAATGCATTATTTTGCATTAAAGTTGTGTCTTACTGGACACTAGTGTGTGCACTAGATAACCAATAACATCCTCTCCATGTTAGGTTTGACCCAAAGAGGACGGTCCAACAGCTGAGAGCCTGTGGGGTGCTAGAAACTATTCGTATCAGTGCTACAGGTTATCCATCCAGGTAATGAGACATTCATCTTACACCGTACGAAGATCTCATACAGCATGAGAACTTATTCTATAAGTCATTTGGACAGTCATATAAAGGAGGATACCAGCAGTTGCATTTAGTGTTATTATGGATGAAAGAGTTTACTCAGTTTACTCAGTTTTAGTCAAACTTTTCAGTGTCCAATATTTGATAGTGGTACCTTCTGGACTGTGTTTCCAGATGGACATATGAGGAGTTCTTCAGCAGGTACCGTGTCCTCCTTCGAGGGCCTCAGAGCCAGGAGCAGGCCCAGGCCTCATGCAGAAGGACATTGCCTCAGCTCATCTCAGACCCGGACCAGTACTGCTTTGGAAAGACCAAGGTATTTTTCCGGGCTGGGCAAGTGGCTCTTCTGGAGAGGCTGAGAGCCGAGAGGCTGCGCGTGGCTGCCGTGATCATCCAGAGCTGTGTCAGAGGATGGCTGTCACGGATCAGGTACACCAGGATCCTCTGGGCCGCTGTCACCATACAGAGATATTGCAGAGGAGCGCTGGCCAGACGGTGAGGAGAGAAACAAGATACTTGTCTGTTTGTGTGAAACCGAGATATGAATATATTTTATGTTTTAAATTGTTAATTGGATGTGTTTCATTTTGGCTGCAGGCTGTACCTGACCCTGCGCTACACCAGGGCTGCCTTAGTGATCCAGAAGACCTACCGCATGGTGATGGTCAGACAGTTGTTCCTCATGATCCGCCAGGCCACTGTCACCATCCAGGCCTTCACCAGGGGCACACTGGCACGCCGCAGATACAGACTGGTCAGAACTTAGTAACAAGCTTTAACACCCCATTACCTTGATTAGATCTCAGATGTACATAGATCTTAAAAAACAACCTCCTCCTGCACATTTTGAGTGTGATTTTTAGTCACTTATTCTGACCTGTTCAGAGGAGCAGTTCATTGTGAATACTTGGTTTATAACTTATATAGACATAACTTGAACTTATGAAAAATTTAAACTCTATCCTCTTTCCTCAGTTGGTGCTAGAGCGAGCTGCTGTGTTGCTCCAGGCTGGGGTGCGTGGGTGGTTGGCGAGGCAGGCGTACAGGCGGGTACGTGGAGCGGTGGTGTTCATGCAGTGCTGCGTGCGCCGCAGGGCTGCCAGGAGAGAGCTGCTGAAACTAAAGACCGAGGCCCGCTCAGTGGAGAGGTACAGAGAGCTCAACAAGGGCATGGAAGTCAAACTGATGCAGCTACAGTTGAGAGCCGACCAGGAGGTGGGTTTCAAAAGGCGTTTTACCCTGTGACGGGATCCTTGTAATCTCTAAAATATCTGTGCCAAGAGCTCATTTCATTTTATATCCACACGATAAAGTCCTGTTTTTCTGTGTTCAGGCCAGAGAGAGTGCTGCTTTGAGGGAGACCCTGCACGCAGAGCGTGAGGCTGCCAGTGCCGAGCTGGGAGCTCTGAGGTTGACGATACAGAAACTGGAGAGCCAGAAACATGAGAAACCTCAGCCCTACCCGAGCATTAGTGAGAGGGAGTTGGAGGAAAGCAGGACAGCTGAAGACAAAGCTGCCAAGGAGATCCTTCGACTCACACAAGTAAAATTAGCTGAAAAAAAAACCTGACACATTTCAAACTCTTATCCGTTGTCTGAAAGATAACATTTTCCATCCCATATTTTCTGTTTAAAAATTTAGATTTTCAGGGGTTTAATTCTTGATTCTCATTCTTTCTTATTTTTAAGGAGTTACAAGCCCTGCAGAGAGAGAAGGACACTTTATACAAAGAGGGAGAGGATCTCTCTTCTCGCTTCATTGAACATAAAAAAGCAGAGGAAGGTGATTTCTTTCCTCTTTCTGCAGCATCATACACTGCTTTCTGCAATATTCTCCCAGTCTTTTACACTTTTTTCCTCACATCTTTATCTCATACGCCTTCTTTCTTCCTCCTCTGTGCGTGTGTTCATGCATGCAGAGCGCATGCATCAGGCTTTGTCTCAGGCGTGTGCAGCTCTGAGGGTGGAGCTGGATGAAGAGAGAAGGAAGTACCAGGGTCTCCTGAGAGAGTTCACCAGACTGGAGCAGAGATATGACAACCTCAGAGAGATGAGTCTGCTCACTGAGGTTCTTAACTACTCTTAAGTAATTCAGCCAGACTCAAACTTTTCGTTTTAAACTGCATCTTGGTTGCTTTGAGTATTATTTTTCCTCTTCATGACAGGACACCAAGGGCCACAGAAGGACTGACTCCACCCAGAGTCTGAACTTGGAGCCTCTCTCTCCCTCAACCACCATGCCGTCACCCAAGTGTCTGACCCCACTCTCCCTGTCACCCTTCCCATCTGCCTTCCCTTCCCCAGAGGAGGTCTGCAGGGTCAGCATGACGTCTCCTTGCCTGGAGAGGAGAGTCTCAGTGTCAACCTCAAACACGCCAATGGTGAGAGAATGTAGGAGTTGGAAAAACAACAAATGTCAAAAAATGTTCCTCAAGTGGGTTTTAAAAAGAATTTTTATGTACAGTTATATTGTCTAATATTCACAATATTTGTGTGAGTGTTTATGCCGGCAAACAGTTCTTTTCTGAACAAGTAATCTAATCTCATTAGTTCAGGCAACACATTGTCTTTGTTCCGTGTTTGGCCTCGCAGGACCAGCTGATGGAGAAAACTGATGTGGCCAAAGAACTGGCAGTGAAAATGAGAGGAGAGGACCTGGAACATGCCTATGATGCCGTAAGAGTGGCCAACAGGTCAGTTGGTCTCTGCTCACTCACTCACTGTTTATTGACTTCTTTCCCTGTTAGTGTTATGTTGTGATTTATACTTGGTGGATCAAGTCTGTAAGCTTGTCATCCTGCTTTATCTCTGCCCCGTCTGCGTCAGGCTTCTGGAGAGTCAGCTGCGAAACCAGTGTGGTCAGTGGGAGGAAGAGCTGGAGGCTCTGAGGTGCCAGCTCAGTCAGGCGTTGTCCGGTGCTTCCTCTGCTACGCAGCAACAGGTATGGTCTTGTTAAGGCAGTCATCGGTGGTGCATGAAGGACATTGTTGAAAGATTATGTGTAAACTAAGTCCCACTTGTATACTGATATTACACCTTTCTCTTTTCTTGACCCTAATAAGCTCCCATCTTTGCTTCCTACTTTTTCCTTTCGTACATAATCACTACAAACTACAAAGTGAGAGTCAATGTCTCCTGGAGCATAGTTTCCCTTACATGTGCCTGCCTATAATGTAGTTTACTTAAAAGCCTTTCTTCTGTTGTTCATTGTTCATTGTGAGTCTCTTTGCTTGAGAGCACTGGACAAGAGACAGAACCCAAAATGTGTGTGTGTTTGTGTAAAGGAGCTGCAGGAACTACTAGAGGCCAGAGAGCAAGAGTGTGTCAAACTAAGGAGAGAGCTGAAGGAGCTTAGAAACACAGTCTCACTCAGGCGACTCCTCATTCAAGGTAGGATTTTATTCTCAAATGGCCTTTAAAGGCACAGTGCAGAACCTTGCTCGATTGCTGCTGTCATTGTGTAAGTCTTCTAACTCATTTTCATTATAAATCTCCAAAGTACATTTCAGAATAAAATTTTTGTTGTTCTCTTAAGAGTTCAGAAATGTGAAGCTTTCACTTGACATCACAGTATGTATCAATGTTTGGATCTTTTAATATAATTCTGTCTTCTCTTACATGTCTGTAATTTCTTTGTTGTGCTACTTTTTTAGTCCCATCAGCTTCAGCCCCAGACACCTTGTCCAATCTGTTCCGACCGAAGCCCCCAGCAGCAGTCGGTGGTTTGCTGGAATGCAGGAAGAGAGACGAAACTAAGCTCATCAAGAACCTCATCACAGGTGAGACTGACCTATGCCTGCACTTATCCTCCTTTATTTCTCACTGATATTAGTGTTTCCAGAGTTTTGAGGAGTTTTAAGAACCTTAAGACCAAAACTTAGTAGCATTGCCACTGAGTGTTATGTGGCTCAATTGAATAAACCTTTACTGTTAACTTTTACTTTTACTTAGCACCTAACTCCTGACAGCTATGACCTGTCCCTGCTAACTCTGCTGTCACTGCTCTCTCTGTCTGTGGTCCAGACATCCGTGTTGACAGTGCCCTGTCACTGCCTCCCGGTCTACCGGCCAGTGTGCTTTTCCTGTGCGTCCGCCAGGCCGACTGCAGCGGAGACCAAGCACGTGCTCGCTCGCTCTGTAGTGCTGCAGCCTCTGCTCTGAAGGCAGCTCTGAAGGTAACCAGGGATCTGAACCTGCTCCGTGTACCATATGGTTGAGGATTGATTGTGTGAGGACAGTTTGCATCATGTCAGGTAGATTGTCACTTACAGGAAAGATCTACACCACTAACTTAGAACATTTTCTTGTGATTGCCACTGATTGTTTTGATGTGTGTGTTCATCCACAACAGCCTGGCCCCTTAGGAGAGGATAAACTACAGCAATGCCCTATATACCTCCCCCTCACACACATACACAACATACACACAAATACTAGTGTAGATCTCCATATGACAAAATAACCTTTTCTCCCTGCAGAAGCACAGCAACGATGTAGATATGACAGCTCTGTGGCTGAAAAATGCTTGTGTGTTGCATGACCTGTTGTGCCAGCACTCCCCAAATAGGGTAGGATCAATATTTATTCATTATTATTTACATCTTTCTGGCTGAGAACCTTTTTTTTCTAAAACAAGCAGTGAAAAAAACCATAGTGCTTTCATTTATTGACTCTCTTGAATTTTTCCTGTTCCGATCAGAAACTCATTGATCACTTTCACAGAGAAGTTCCTAATATATTTTACTCCATGACAGCATGATTGGATTGACTAATTTACAGGCCCCTGATCCAGACGAGCTGGTTCCACTTTCGACCGACCTGAGTGACCGGATTCGCACCCTGAGTGACCTCTGTATCCAGGCATATCAGCAGCTCCTCTTCATCACCGCAACACGCCTGCAAAACATCATAGGTACCACTGCACCAAAGATGATGTTGATGCGATTGCTGCTCTCCCCTCAGCCTTTGTCTTACGTGCTACTATCCCTTCTCCCTCAGTCCCTGCCCTGTTGGAGTCTGAGACCATCCCCGGTCTGTCCGGCTCAGCAGTAAAGTTAGGAACGTCCAGGAAGCGTGCAGGCTCGGACCCCAGAACTGCAGCAGGCGACCCCCCCACTATGGTATCAGTGCTACGGGAGCTGGGAGCCCTTCATACAGCCTTGTCCCATCAGGCTCTGCCCCTGACACTGACAGAACAGGCGTTCCACCAGCTCACCTACCTCATCTCTGCTTCCGCTTTGAACAGCCTGCTGCTGCGGAAAGACATGTGCTGCTGGAGTCGTGGCATGCAAATACGGTATTAGTACACAAATTGGTACATGCATATGCAGCATTTTCCCATATGTCTACTATAGCTTTGTTTGCACTATACAAACAATTTGCAGACATTATTTTTGCTAGTTTATACTGATATAAGTCTCTCTTTAATATTTCTGATGAAGTACCTTGATTTGTCAAGTATTTGTTTCTGGCTAATTCAGTGAGTTACACTGAATTAGCCAGAAACAGGAATTCCCACAATTTATTTTGAACTACAAATTGTTTTTCAATTGAATTTCCAAATCTACATTAAGAGAAGAAGTTCCCTTGTACTAAACTGTCTTTCTTTCACTGCACTAAAACAATATTAGTTACGTTGTATTAAGCTATAAAATTTACTCTTAGTAGACCATATCTTCCCATGCAGAGGGATTCTAACTTGTGTTTTCAGAGATCATATCTAAATTATATGTCCATTAACCACCCAGATCTCAACATTATTACTTTTTCACAGTGTTATTTTACAGTGAAGCAGATTGTTGTCAGCTCCCTTGCAGTGTGAAAACCCAGCAAAATGTTGCTGCCATGAGGTTGTCACGAGCTCTGAATTTTACTCAATTATTTTAAGATTAAAGTAAATGAATACCTTCATTTCTGTGCTGGGTTCCTGATGACCAATGCAACTAGGTAAAAAAAAATCCATCTCAGTTTCTTAGAGCCCAAGGTGAAACCTGTATTATTTCCATGAATAGTTAAATTAAAACAAAAACATATTTACTTTATTATGAAATAAAACGAATCAGCAAACCCTTACACATTGGAGGCTGGCAGTGAATGTCCTGACATGTTTGATCAAAAAATGTCTGGAACTATTAATTTATTGATTACCAAAGTATTGCTAATGAATTCTTAGTTGATTAATAGTAATAAAAAGGTGATATTTTAATGCAGTGTATAGTGTACATGTGTCACATTGTTGCACACTCTTCCTTTAGGTGCAAATGCATTAGATTACTGTCTCTCACCTACCATGTAGGTACAATGTGAGCCTTTTGGAGGAGTGGCTGCGTAGCCGAGGTCTACAGGCAGGGGGTGCTGTTGCCACACTGGAGCCCCTCATCCAGGCAGTTCAGCTTCTGCAGGCAGGAAAAAAAAATGAGGCAGATGCACAGGCCCTTGTTCAGACCTGCACTGCACTTTCCAGCCAGCAGGTGGGTCTTTCTGACATCCGTCCTCAGGAGAAATAACAAGGTTGTCCACTACAAGTGTGTATAACTGGCTGCTGGTCTTTTTCTTCAACAGATTGTGAAGATTTTGACCCTCTACACACCCCATAGTGACCTCGATGAAAGAGTCACACTGAATTTCATCCGTACTGTCCAGGTACTACAGCCCAGGTTTACGGCTGCAAGACCTGTTTTGTTTATTAACTTAAATGTACCTCACGTAAGTGGTCTCTGTCTTCGCTCTCCTAGGGGCTTCTCAAAGGCCGTTCGGACGGTCAGCGTCCACAGCTCCTAATGGACGTGAGGCGCGTGTTTCCTGTCACATTTCCCTACTCGCCTCCTGCTGTCCTCCATGCTGAGCAGTTAGTCATCCCAGACTCCCTCAAGATCTCCTTCCTACGCAGAGCGTAGAAAAAAGGATGTCTAGCTTCTTTAGTTCAGTGCAGCTCCCAACATATTGAATTTAGTCCTTTGAAATTTAAATAACTTGCTAGATGTGTTGTGAATTGAATTCATTCCTTGTTTAATTAACTCATTAATTATCAGTGGATTAGTCTGTATTCTATAGAAGTGGAAATGTCAAAAATTTGCATCCCAGCTGACTAAGTGGTGAGTTTATAATGGCACGAGTGCTAAGGAATATAAAATATTTTAAATTGATAAAATTAAGCAGTTACAGAGTCATAAATAGCAAAAGTGCTGCTTTATCTTTGGACAGTTTGACAAACAAGAAATGAAATATTGAATTGAAATATTTTATTGGAAGCAGAAACACAATGAGACTGCAGTCCCAGTAACCTCAACCCCCAATAAGAACAGCCAGAATAAAAAAAAAAAAAAAAATTTAGAAACATCTTGTGTATAAAAAAATTCTCATGCGAGTACTTTGTACCACCACACATTATCAGTAATACATATTTATATATTCACAACCATTTGAAAAATAGAAAACAATAATGAAATATCAAAATAAAGGAGACAACAATTGGCAATTAACATCAAATAATTATGCGTGCTGGCACAACACATTTTTTTCTTTTTGCTTTATTCTTCCTATCATGCACCTTTTCTGGAAGTACAGGACCGGCATCGCTGTGCGGGCGTCTGTCTGTGTGGCCTGGTCAGCTGGACAGAAAAGGACTGTGTGGCCTGGTCAGCTGGACAGAAAAGGACAGATCATGCATGTCTGTCTGCTTTGTGTCTCTGTGCTTATTGTTGTGCTTGTACATTTTATCCTTTATCTTTAGCTTCTGCGTGCATTTCTGTTTCCCATGCCAGCCCGATACCCCAACAAGCAAACTGAGCCTCTACAAAAGGAGGAATTTCCTTGATCAAAGTATCATTGTCAACAGCAATAAAGATTTTTTTTCGTGGCATTTCCAGCTGTGTGACAGTTGTTTACCTGTTGTCCAAAGTTATTAAAAGAGTGTGCAGATATCCCCTTTAAATTAAAAACCATGTACACACCAAGACTGAAACAACATGCTTAGATCCAGTTTAGTTTTAGTTTTTACCTAGTTTCCTTTTGCAGCATGATGGTATATTGTATAATGCCAGTGTACAAGTCAGAAACTGGCAGTTTATATATTTAGCTGTTAATCAAGCAGATTAAACTCTCAGATTTGTATAAATTGTTATTCATCTCCAGTGTGTACACAGTCTTCCTATATCTTTCAGTAATAGCTACATTTCCAGAATCGACAACCATACACTCACACACACGCACGCATGCACGCACACTCACTTAATTCCCAACTGCCCAGTCACCCAGAGCGAAATTCAAGTCTACAAAAAGAGCAGCAAACTTCCTTTCACATAGTCTGATGTGTTTGTTACATCCAAGCTATTTACAATGCCCAGCGCCGATGCCAACCGATCTCTCTGTTCCAGAAGATTTTCCTTTTCCTGCTGAAAGGCTGTACAAACAAATTTCAGTCTCTAATCAGCTCGACTAAAGCTGCGATATTTGGCCCATTACAACAGAGACAGCATTTACAACATATCAGACAAATGCTTGTGCTGATATAATTAGAATAATAATCCACAATGTAAACATTATAAGACTGCATCAAAAATGACTCATCTACTTAGATTTTTTTTTAGATTAGATGCATAGAGTTAAGTTCTTACACCTTGTTCAGAGGAGGGGGCTATTTATTCAGTTAGGATCAAGTGCTTTGGTGGGGAGAGGCCCTCATCAGGGGCAACTTAAAAAAGAGGCAGAAATAGAAAAAACACACCCTGTCACTATTAAATTTGGACTTTTTCTGAGTCTTGAAGAACCTGATCATCATCATTTGTATTCGCTTCAACAATTTTTTGTCCACAAGCTTACAAACCTCATATGGATGAATAAAACAGTCTGTTTTATTAATTTTTTTTTTTAAAAAGGGCATTCAATGAAAATAGAAGTAGCATTAAGAGACATACTGGACAATCAATGGCCAATTCAAAACATTAGTTTTAATTTCACTGCAGGATGGTTTCAAAACAATGTGTAAACATGAAGCATAAACAAAACAAGATGAGAGTATAAATGTGTTATTATGGGTGCAGAAAAGACCCTGTGCTTCTAGATCTTTAAACTACATCTCCATTCTCTACACTGATTAAAGTAACAGGCTAAGCTGTAGACCCTCTTTATAGTGTCAGTGCCAGACCTGGTGCAGTCTGGCTCTGAAGCCCTTTAGCAGAGGTCCGACTTCTCTGTATCAGGGACCTGGGATACAGCACTTGCATCTGGGTCATCAGGAATCATGGGTAGTAGATCATTAACGATTTATACTCTTCCCTGTGGTGCAGGATATATGATTTTCTTATTTGTTTGCTTTTTGCAAAATAGTGTCTCAGGGACTTGTTTATATCATCTTCTTACACGCAGATTTTGATTTGGCCAGTTGTTGTTTTTTTCTTTTAGAAAGGGATGTGAGTTTTCCTTCCTCTATCCTGCATCTCTCACACACCCAGTTTAAGGCTGGCTAGTCGAGGAATGCTTAAAGTAATACAAAGATGATGGAATAACCATCCGAAGATATAAGTTTCATCCTCCCCGAAGTAAAATACACTCTGAAAACTCTCCAAAATCTCGCTGTTCTTGGTTTGTGATGGCTTTCTGTGATTACGTTTGCAGGTAACAGGCAACACGGGTGGCTACATGAGGTCAACATTAGAACATATTACAAACACACTCACACATTACGAACTCCAAACGTGCTTATAACATTCACACGTGCAATCACACACATATACTCTGATGAATCACAGTGCTTGAAGATGTGTTTTCATCAGACTCATCTCTCTATACAGTCACTATATAGGAGACGGACATACTGTACAAGGGTCAAGAAGACAGAAGGCATTTAGGGTGTCAGGCAGTGTGCTCTGTTACAGGGTAGGACAGACATTAAGACAGACAAGGACAATCTTTCAACTACCAAATGTCCATTGAATAATCCTGTATAACTTTACATATGTCCCTCATATATTAATCTATATCTATAATGATAGAATTATTCAAATATAAATATAATTTGGAGGAAAGCAGTAAATAAATATTAAAAGTATCATAACTAAATAGTGCTCTGTTCCCAATATGTGCTCCCCACCCTGATATCTGGAATGTTAAGAGTTGTTAATGGGTCAGTTGGACAGTTGGTCCTGTTGTGCTTAGGGCTCATCTTGGCATATTCTCAGCGATTATCTTTTGGTCCCTGCTCTGAGCGGGTACAGCCTTGGGAAGGGATGGGAAGGACTGGAAAGTGGGCAGATGGGGTGGGGGGGTAAAAAGCTGAGCAAAAAAGGAGAGAAAAGTGAGAGAGAAAGACAAAATATTAAAGGCTACAAGATATTTCTCACCCTGACCGGTCAAACAAGATGTGTCTGTATATGTGTGTCTGTAGTTAAGGAATGGCTTGACTCCCGTCCACAGATAGAGGGAAGTAGATATATGCTTTATGATTAAACCCTATGTACTGATCATCAAAAGGATGACTGATATATGTAACAACGAAGACACTGGTGCTTTTTTTGAAGGAAATGAAAGCAATGCTTTGTTTAGTGCTGTGTCTTCTCTACTTAAATAAATGTATTTACAGCACTGGGTGTGGTGTGATTGTTGTCTTATCTGTGCTTTTACAACACTGGATCATCAGGGCAGTGGCTAGCAGTGGCTCGAGAGAGCCCCGGGGCAGTTGGTGGCGACATCTGACTGAGCTTCAGATGTTTTGTTTTTTTTTTAAATTCTGTTTGCCTCTTAGCTGCGGCCCTCCTCAGCAGAGCGTTGGTCAGACTTGAGCTTGACAAACTCCTTTGCCACGTCGTCGTTGTTACGCTGGGAGAGGATGCGTAGGACGGTGAGGCCCGTCTCATCCATGTGGATACGTTTGCCCAGCGGCAGCCAGCAAGCAACGCTGCCTTTGGAGGCCACGTCTTTCAGCTGTAAGACAGCCATGCCCACTGTGCGGTCCTCTCGGGCGAAGCAGTAGTCCTTCACGCACACCTGCAGCTCATAGCACTCAGGACCCACCTCGTTGCTCAGGGTGCTGCAGCCAAGAAGAGAGATGAGGGCAAGTGCTACCCAAGTATCTCCAAAATCATTGTTCTATAGCTTCAAAAAAACTACTCACAAAGTGAAGGTTTCATTGTATTTGGGAGCCCAGCTGTTGTTCTTCGACTTGGTGGCATACTTCCTCTTTTTGTCACTGAGGTGAGGGCCGATGATATAGACCTCCACAAATGGCCGGAATATTCCCTGCGTCTGCCACCTCAGGTCGTTGGCAGCCACCACTGAGAGAGAGGAAGTGGTGGAGAAGAGAGTGGGAAGATGATGTGGGCGAGAGATTGCGATATCAATGTGGAGAAAATGTGGTGAGAGAGAGAGAGAGAGAGAGAGAGAGAGAGCGAATGAACGGGAAAACTCACATTCAGTTTCCCATCAAGATAGTGAAGGTAGACTTGAAATTGATAATACATTAAAATATCCTCTACTTCTTTGGCAGCTGAAAAGCAGTTGGGCACTGGCTTTTAAACCTACTTTGATATGGCAGAGTAGGGAAGAAGTTACTGGTGAAAGTCACAGGATTTTTTTTCCCTTAACTGTCCTTAGAGGTGGGGAAAAAAAGGCAAAGGTGAACTCATGCAATCTGCTCTTTCCTAATTTAACTTTTTTTCTAAAATCAAAATTGGGGTATTGGTGACTCTAGCTGTAATTGAAGGCTCTTTGATCATTACAGTACAGTCTTTGAAATTTAAACTTGCTGGTTTGATGGTGGAATTGTACTGGAAAAAGTTCTTGTCCTTGAAACTTGTTATTTCCCTTTCACACGAGGTTGAAGAACCTTTTTGTTTTGTCTCAGTTCTGCAGTTTTTACCAAGGATTTATTCAAGCTTACATAACTGTATTACACAGTTACACAAGTGGAAAGAGTCTGCTAGTTGTCATGGAGACAGATGAGTTGAATTGCAACACTCAGTAGTTGTTATGTTTTACTCCGTGGTATCTCCAACTGAGTAAATACTTTTCAATGATGTCAATCATATGATGTGTTTGAAAGCTCTGGAAAAAGGCCAGTGGAGCTTGATTGGGGATCATTCTGTCCAAAATACTATTCACAATGTCAAGAAGGAACTTTCATGCCTACTGATCCATTGTTCAATTTCCAGAGGTGTAAGAGTGAAAAAAACAACCAAACACTTTTCCTTTACCTTTCACAGTGACCTTATGCTCTCCAGTGTTGGGGTGAGTGAAAATCTCCACATGGATGGACACCTCTCCCACACAGTGACTGGGCTACATTAACGCCATTGACTTTGCAAATGTTCAACTCTTTGTGCTCCTATCACAGACCAAACACCAACACAAGCCACTGTGCACTGATATAGAAAAAGGCTACAGTCTGGTTCCATTTTGATATCTCAAAATGAACAATGAAATGGATTTTGCTGTAACCTTTTGGATATTGCACAATATTTGGATATAGTCCAACATTTCTTCATACTGAAATAATCACTGTGTAAAAGGAGGATTTAAAATAAGGCACAGTGATCTGTTTGTGCATATGTTGTGGTCTGGAGGTGGGCAATCAGACAAAGCCGCTATGAGTGGGTGCAAGTGTTTTAATACAGGTAGTACTGATGTATGCAATATACTGTAAGTATATTACATTTAGTCTTCTCAAAGTGGAAAAATGTCTCAACTACAGTCCAGTGAATAGTTCTCTACTGACCTGAAATAGCTGTAGTGTTTCCTTCAGTGAGGAATTCTGTGTTGTAATTAGACACCGAGTAGCTTTTTTAATGATCCAACAATTGAGAGGCAACAATTTAGATCCAGTGAGGACAGTAATTTGAGCCCACTCATAGATGCGTAGTGTCTGTTTGGATGCAGGGTGATTATTAAGAGGCAGAGAAAGAGACAGGAGAGAAACGGAGAAACTGATAGCGTTGTTCCCCCGACATAGATCAGGTCAGGACATGCTCAGATGGATCTAGACAGGTGGACATACCCATTCCTTGGTAAAGACTTTTACCCAAGCATGGTAAAAGGAGTGACAAGAAAGGGGAACGAACTTACAACAGGGAGAAGTAGTTCAGCCTCTCAGATATGCTGGTGAGGGATGGTGCTATTGATACCGAGCTCGCAAAATAAAGCTGTGCTGTATGAAGAAGTCTGCATCTTGAAAACTCAGATTTTATCCATAATATTCTAGATACAATAGCTAGGAATGCAGATGGGTCTAGTCTCAGGATCATCTTTGAAATCACCCAAAAAGAGCTCAACTTTGGACTTGTGCCTAAGTTCAGGTCTCTGGGTCCTTGGTTCTATGCTTTTAGCTATACTAGGGAGAAGAGGATGGCAGCCTGTCTAGATGGCTCCACTCAGGCTCCAACTCTTTTGTCTGGGAGGGAGATGGTGGACAAATCTTTTTCTCAGTGTCTCAGTGTGGTCTTGTACTGCTGCTGTGAACAAGAGGTTTAATTCCACATGCAACTCCTAAGGGATACAGTGACAGATGGAAGCTGAGTTTCAGTGTTTTAATTGGTGTCTTCACTCCGTCAGCGGCATCTCTGTGGCGAGGACCAGCAGCCTGTGCGTGTGTGTGTGTGTGTGTGTGTGTATGTGTGTGTTTTCAGTCAGCTGCCCGCTAAACAAGGTGTCTGTAGGAGTAGGACGGCTGAGTGGTTCTGGCAGGCAGCACTCTGCATCTCTCTGGGGAGCATTATGGGATTGTTGGTCTTACTGCCAACAGGACCAAAGAGAGCAGCAGTCATCCATCTGGCCTTGTCTACATTGTGGATGACATTCAAAATAGATGAGAAAGAAACTTTGCTGGCTATGTAGGCGGGAAAATGTTGCCAGGGTAGCGCAGGCTTTTCTTCTCAAACAAACACAGCAATCAGAGGTGCACATTTTGTACCATATTTCAAAATTTCACCAGAATAAACACTAAATCTCAAAAGGCATTGGTGCTCACTGCATATTCACAAATGGCCCCTTGATTATTTTAGTTACAAATAATGCAGCTTATAGTCTGCAGCGTGTAAGAGTGACAGTGGCAACAGATCGAAGTCAAGGCAGCAGTCAAGTTCATAAGCATAAATTCCACTGAGCTTTGTTCATCCCTCCTCCTCTTATCATTGTCTCTAAAATGGTTGGAAAATCTATCCAGTGAAAACTGCTTGACAGGAAGGTAATTTACATCCCTTTCTGAAGTCAAGGACGTCCAGAAGCTGGCAGGAAGGTAAAGAAACAATAATTTATTTTGTATATATAACATACATCTAATATGGAAGTAAAGAAAGGCCTATTTGAATTTTATAAGCAACTCAATACCTAATCATGAATTTAAACCACTATTCACAATGCCGTATTGAAATTTAAATAGTTCAATTTTCCATCTTAATTTGTGAACCCAAAACAATATAAATAAAATCAAGTTTTTGAATTTGAAAAACTTGAACTTAGCTACTGTCAGTGTGCAGGACCTGGTGCAGCAGTAAATTAAGTCAATATACAAAAACTGGTTTAGCTGAATGCATTAGGGCTCCTGCATGGTCCTGCGTGTTTGTTTGTCAGAAAAAGTCAAATCTTTTGATATGAATCTAAAGTGACAGAAATCAAACCACGTGACCTGAGGGAGTGTTTTGGATTGGCTTGGTCTGTGGGGGGGGGGCATGTGAGCTGAGCACCCTACTCTCATCACTGCTGCAGGGAGGGCCATGCCTCACGTGGGAGCTCTGTGTGTGTCTCTGGGAGCCCTCCCAGACAAACGGACGAACTGAGCCAACAGCCATCATTGTTTTCATAATCTACTCCTCTTCATCAGTGTCTTTCACTTCAAACTTGGTGGTAGGGACAGGGAGGTGTGTGTGTGTGTGTGTGTGTGTGTGTGTGTGTGTGTGTGTGTGTGTGTGTGTGTGTGTGTGTGTGTGTGTGTGTGTTCGTGTGTGTGTTTGTGTGTGTGTGTGTGTGTGTCTGTGTGTGTGTGTGTGTGTGTGTGTGTGTGTGTGTGTGTGTGTGTGTGCGAGGGGGGGGGGTCCTCTCTATTTTCCTCACTGGAGACAGACAGTACACTGTGCCTCTGCTTCAGCAACCTTTGTGAAAATCTCACTCAGTCACATCGCTGTATTCAGAGTCACTCGCTCTCCCTCTTGCCCACGTGTACACACACACACACACACACACACACACACACACACACACACACACACACACACACACACATGCACACACACACACGTGTCATTATGCTAGATCGGGATTCCTCCACACCTTTTCTGTTCTTTTCATCTGATGTCCACACATCATGCTTTACTGTCTGCTCATACATACAGTCTGTGGCGTATGTATTCAGTGCAGTTCCATACATACGGACATCAGTGTGTACATTACATGCATGAATGCATAAAGTCTATTTTCTTGTTGTTGTGGTGGGCATGTATGTGTGTGCAAAAAGGCAGAGACGGAGGGAAAAAGAGAGGAAGTATGTTCAATCTATGCATTGCATTTGTCTGCTAGGATGAGTTTGAGCAGGCGGGGGAGTTTCAGGATGCACATGGGGAGGGAGGTGGAGGTGGAGAGAGTTAGGCTTTGGTCTGGAGACTTTCTGGTAGTCCTGGATGTCTCAGGCCCTGAGCCTGAGTGCCACATACCCTTATCTGGGTAAACATCCTCACTAGTGGTGAACCTCACCCCCTTCCCGCTGAACACTGGCCCACAGATGGGGCAGAAGAGGTGGGTAGACAGAGAAAGGAGAGACACGTAGAAAGATGAGGTTTGCAGAATTTACAGAGTAGAAAAACAGACCAACACGTATAAGTCTTTTGTCTCATGAGTTTTTTCTACTGAACCAACTCTTCTTCTCTTTATTCTTCTGATCTGTAGTGCGAAAATGATCCTGTTACATGCAAAGCTCACACAAATCTACTGCAGTAAAATGCACATTAGGTATGCTTCAAAAACTGCCTGGCATTTTGCCTAATCAAATTTTAAACAATCACCCACTCAAATGGTATTTCTACTAGCGATGCTTTGGGACAGTGTATCAGCACCAGCACTTCCAAAACGATGATAGCTGTTATATAGTCATCTGATGGATGGAGGCTGAGAAATGGAATCAAAGTGTGAGAGAAAAGAAGGGTCGGGGTTTTTTTTTTATTTGCAAATAGCTGTCAGATCATATAAAGAGTAGCCCATGTATTTCTGGAGGCTGGCTACGAGGAAATTCAGCATTTCAAAGCAGAGAGAAAATGCTTTGCTGCTACAACCTTGACTTTACACTCTAAAAAGCATGTGTGACATTTTTAGGATATAAAACTCGGCGTTTGGGAAACCCTAAAATCAACAAAAGGAGTGGGAGACACTGAGTAGGGTTAGTCCTCGGAGAGAGCAGAGCAAAAAAACAAAACAAAACAGGATACAGTAATGATGTGAATTAGAAAATTACATGACACTGGAGATTAAGTTCATGTCTAGCGACTGAATATACTGGAAAGGAAATAGAAAAAAGTCTTCCACAGAGAAAGGGAAGAGTATCGCAGACAGTAAAGGCCTTTACGTTACCTTGTGCGTTCTGTGACTGGACAAAAGTCTTAATGAGTTTGTCGGTAGCCTGCGTGTAGAGGGACAGGGCGTAGTGGAGAGACTGGAGGTCAGGACTCTTCTCCAGGAAAGTTTTCTTCAGACCCACACCACCAGCATGGAAGTATTGCTAACGCACACAAACAAAGGCACAGTAAAATAGAACAGATTATTGAAGAAAATAGAGCAATATCTGACAGTGAACTACTGCGGTGTCCAACGTTAGCTTCTATTCATACATTAATCTGGAGCTGTAATGATTAGACGATTAATTGATTAGTGGATCTACAGGATATAAATCAGACTATTTTGATTATTGGTTAACCCATATTTTTCAAGCATAAATGCCATATGTGTGATGGTTCTAGGTGACAATTTGCTGCTTTATCATTTCAGTGGAGTGAACATTTTTGGTTTTTGGACTTTGATTTGATTTGACCTTTGATTGGACAAAATAATCTTGGGCTCTAGGAAATGAGGTGAGTATTTTTCAGAGTTTTCTGGTATTTCATAGACCAAATGATTAATAAATTTTAAAAAATGGTGATGGATTCAATGATGGAAAACTGATCCAGCTTGCAAAATCACTCTAATAGAAGTTATAACAGTTTCTATCTCTGTTGCAACAGCTCAAAAAGACTCAGAGGTTTTGATTATATATATGTATATCATCCCTGGTATATTACAGGGTATTGATTTTATTTGCACGTGAATGAAAAGCCAGTACTGTGATTACAGTGATATTAGTCATTTTTGCTGTTTCCTTAACTCAATATGCTTTTCTCAGTACATCACACATGTTCCAATGTATAGATAAGACAGAAAATCCCAGAGCTGTAAAGCAACAAAAAGAAGGCTCAATGTCTGAAAGTTGGGACCAAACAGAGGCTACCTTACACTTTTTTCTCGTAGATCACACTATAGAGCGATTTGACTTGTAAAACCAAAGCACACACTGATTTACTGAGCTTCCACTCTTCATACCCGCTCACTGACCGACAATTAAAGTGGCACCTAACCATGAAAATCTGAACACATGTAACGGCAAGTTTCTACCTTGATGGTGTCAAGAGCCAGCTCTATCACAGCACACTGCTTAGGTGTGAGCGCTTTGGCCTCCTCACGAACCATGTGCTCCTGAAGATAACAACGAGAAGCACAGACCAAGATTACCAATCCTTCCATCCACATTCTCCGCTTCATATTTTCTAATCAATTAGAGCCTTGGGCCCAGAGCTCGGTGGTGTAAGAAACATGCTGTACCTTCAGCTTCGACAGCTGTCCAAGCTCCTTGGCAGCGTTAAAGATGAGCTGAGTGCCCTGGAAGAGACAGTGAGAGAGTGATAGAGACAGAAGGAGGGGAGACAGGCGGAGGGAGAAGAGTATTGTTATTGTCATGACAACAACAGGGCAGCAGTAAATGGCTTAGTGTCACACAGAGGACAGCAACGCTTTTGACACACATACATAAACAGTCACTCTAAGCCGCTTTACACAATGTCAAGGTACTTTTCCCTTCGAATGCTGCTATCATACTTATCTGTGTTTTATTCATTCCAAAACCTTACACTCTGCTGCATGAATACACACAGACACACACACACAGACACACAAACACACACAGACACAAATACACACAGACACACGCACAGACACATACAGACACACAGACACACACACAGACACATGCACAGACACACACAGACACAAAGTAACACAAAGACACATAGACATACAAACACACACACACACACAGACACACAAAGACACACACACACACACACACACACACACACACAGACACATAAAGACATACAGACACACGGACACACAGACACACACACACACACACACACACACACACACACACACACACATAAAGACATACAGACACACAGACACACATACACACAGACACACGCACACACACACACACACACACACACAAGACATACAGACACATACACACACACACATACACACATACACACACACAACCTCACACACAGATATTTCAGTAAGAAGAGAAGGAAAAGTGGTTCAGCTCGTGGCAAGGGCAAGAAAGTAGACAACCTCATGCACTCAGGAACACACACACATGCACACACACACACACACACACACACACACACACACACACACAAACAAACAAACACAAACACATAGCTGCTCTGTAGCTGCACTGTGGTTTACACGGGAATTTACTGGGACACCAGCCTAATGCAAAGCTCTGGTTAGAGAAAAATCACTAAGTGCTGCTGACTGCTCCTTCAAATCCTATCTTTGGTTACAGCTCTAGACATGATATATAGTTTTAATACATACAGTATTTGGCTATGGCCTACTGAACACAACATCACAGTAATGGCAGAAAATGAAACAAAATACATAAATCTGTGCACAAGAATTTCATTATATTATAAAAAACCACTGTAAAAAAGGGCATGCAACTTTAAAACTGTGTTGTGTCTAGTCATTTGAGGTGTATTTCAGATGCTTAAGATTCAGGCAGGCAAGCAAAGCCTGGCAAGGTCACGTGGGAGAAATCCAGTCTCCTTCTGGTGCTACATTATGTTCAACTATCAAAAAATAAGTAGATAGTTGTGCCTTTTGTTGCAGGGGATGCAGTGATGAAAATAATAACCTATTTCCAGTTTCTCTGACCCTACAAGCAAATTCAAATGCACCATAAACTCCTAGTCGAGGGGCCCACTATCATTGGCTGGCAGCATTGCCTTGCAAATCTCAGCAGTTCTGACTTGCGTTTCAGCTTGTAGGTGAACCATGCCCAATTTTTACTTCTGTGTTGCACTGTAGTGATGAAGATAGCCAATCATGAGACAAAATGGTGTTGTTTCTTAAATCTAAATGAAATGACGTGAACTCCTTGACCTGGGGTTTGTGGTGCGTTTGAGCCCACATGTCTACATGTAGAGTTTTTAGAGTGTATGAACTGTGTTGAGGCTGGGAGTGCAGCCAGCTACATGCTATTGCATCTGACAGTGGGATTTTCACAGCATATAAACAACACTATAGAGGAATATTGTGTAAAAACAGGTGAAAAATCAGTATTTCCACTGCTTTTTTTGACTGGGGAGCTGAGGGAAAGAGACGGAGACATCGAGAGAAGACATATAGGAGAGAGACAAGACATATTTATCTGAAGTGGTTTAATCCTTACATCACTGTGAGAAGCACTCTTCAGCCTCCCCTGGAAAGAGAGCATGAGGTTAATACTTCAAGCAGTGGCCAGTCCCTGCAGTTTGACTTCACTCTCATTGACTAGTACGCAATCAAAAGTGGACATGTGCTTTGCAAAATGTAAACAAATTTTGAGGGCACTCATCACTGCCAGTTGCTCTCAAAAGCAACAAGAACAAGTTTTGTACAAAACAAAACAAAACAAAACAAATCAAAACAAAACTAAACTAAACTAAACTAAACTATACAAAAACACCAGAGTTTACCTGATTGCTGAATAGGAGGATGTTGACAAGAGCAAAGGGATGTGACAAAATCTTCTTTAAAAATATACAGCTGACATTTGCTTTTCCTCTTTGTGGTCGAATACACTTTGATGATCATTACTGAGCTATTTTATTGGAGGCTACAACAATGGCATCTCACTATGTGATTTGATACTAGGGCCAGGTCACTTCTGATTTGTTTACATGCTATTCATGGAAAGAAAACCACAGCACTAGAAAACAAAGGGTATTCTGTACAGTAAAAATTGTAATTAGATATACTGTTAAGGAAATACTTTGTCATTTGGGAAATACACCCAGGTGTTAGATGAGGAGATTGATACCATTCATATGTCTGTGTGTGTTAGCATAAAGGGTGGCAACAGGGTAAAACACCTAGACTTGCTCCCTCAAAAGGTAAATCATCTGCTTACCAACACTGCTAAGACTCACTGATGAGCACATCATATCTTGATGGTTTAATCTTCACACTAACAGAGAATAATGCACTAAAGGTTATGTGTCATGTGTGGTTAGCTGCTGATCGCCAAGAAATAATTACAGCACATGTCTTCCCTGTAAATCCACGACTTGCAGTTTTTAAAATTTGGTTCGTGTGCTAATGAAAAAACGATAAAATAAAAACAAGATATTTGCTACCTACTGTGCTGGTATACACCTTTTTTGAGCTTCAGACAAAGCCAGTGTTTCCCCCTGATTCCAATCTTTGTACTAAGCTAGGCTCCATCTCCATACTTTAATCTGCAGTAACTTATTTCAAGGCAATATGGTACAGCAGAAAAAAAAGCTGTGTACACAAAACTAACTTATGATCTTGTAAGTTGTAAGTTGACAAAGTCTCTGTGTTCACTAGCTAGTCTCTCAACTGCCTGTCTGCTGTTTGGTGCTGGGCAGGTGGTGGGCAGCTATTTTTAAAGCGCTTAAAGTTTGGGGAACAGCAGAGTCAGGGGATAATTCTCAGTGTCTTCACTAATAGCACCTCCATTTACATACACATAGTGATATGACCCACTGTTGATATAAAAATACTGATATATACCTGACATAACATCCAGGCATGTGAGTGTAATCTATCTTCTCATCGAACTCAACAAGAAATTGAAAAAGCATATTTCACAAAATGTTTCTTCAAAACTCTTCTGCTAAAAGAAGAGAAGGTAAAACTTAGAAATAAAAATATTAATATATCCTAGAATTTATTACATTAATGCTCTATGTGATGACTTGGCACCTAGGCCGTAAGGTCAGAATTCACACATGCAGACCAAGAAACACACAGCTTTTCTATTCAATAGAAATAATATTAAAAAAGTCATTTTCTCCTGTGCAGCCCTATGATTTCGCAGGTGCAATATGAAGTAATACACTGGTGAAGTACACCACAGATCAAATTAGCCAACTCTACAGGGTCTTAAGCTTAATGCTTCGCATACCTACAAATCAACTACAAGACAAAACTAAAAATAAATGAATGGTTAGAATTTTACTATTAAAAAGTCAACACATTGAGTGTTAAATGATTAAGAGCATTTTAGCCCCAATACATTGAATCCATCTTGTATTTTGACCAAGCATCAACTCAAACCAATAGGCTTTTGTCAGAAACAGCTGTCAATGCATCAGGACTATCCATATTACACCAGGATTACAATAATCATAGAACAACAGAACATGAAACCAAACCAGGACAGACCAACATGACAGGTCTGCAGAGACATACAGTACAGTGTTTTACAGTATACTGAGAGAAGACTGCAATGTTGAAATAGATCAGATGCAAGCAACAAACCCACAAGAGGGGATAGGGTGGTCAGGACACAGTTCAAACAGGAGGGAAAGGTGGGGACAGTGTGGGGGGGCAGGTCAAGAAGGAGGGAAAGGGAGGAGGGGGCTATAGGTGGGGCAGGACACCAGATACCAAGCCACCGAGAGATCAGAGTCACCCCGCAAGGGTCCCAGTAAAAGAACACAATGCATGAGAAGAAACAAGGCAACACTAGGCGCAAGAGAGGAGTACCACTTCCTGTTTGAGGAGAGTGTTTGGGAAGAAGAGACAGCAGAAGAGGGGGGCATTGATTGGTGGAGACTGTTGAAGAGGGTGGGACCTATCAGAACCAGTCAGGAATGCACCATGCTTCTGTCTTCTCAAAAGAGAGAAGAGAAGAGACGAGAGGAGAAGAGACGAGAGGAGAAGAGACGAGAGGAGAAGAGAAGAGAAGAGAAGAGAAGAGAAGAGAAGAGAAGAGAAGAGAAGAAAGAGAGATGGGACAGATCAGTAAGGTGAGGCTGTGAGAAGGGAGAGGGTGTGATGTGGGGCAAAAAACAGGGGAAGATCGCAGCCACATATAGCAGAGAGCCAACCACCGCGGACGGACAGACAGACACACACGCAGGAGTGCTGTACTTACAATCATCTGTGGAGAGCAGTGGGAGCAGGATGTAATAGTAATCACAACAACAACAACCAGAGAGAAGGGTCAGTCAAGCTGCAAAGAGCCCCACATCAATCAAAAACACAAGTTTGGGCCTCAGGGCTGGAGGGATGAGAAACCAATTGACATCTGTGTAAAGCCTGGACTAAGGACAACTGACAACTAGCAGACTGAGAGGGGCCCACAGATAAGTAGTACTATAACTTTAGTACTATGAATTTTCTGAGACTGTAACAGATATGTGTTTCAGCTTCAAATGAAGAAATAGCTACTCTAGAGATGATAATGTTGCTTTTACATGCAATCAGAGCTGACTATCTTCACCTATTTTTTTCCTGTCACTACTCAATTAGACAGGGGCTAACTCTAGACCTACCACTACGGATACTGAACCAGTGGTGATATCACTGTGCTAGTACTACTACAATAAAGGCTAGCACTGCATATTATAATCAGAGATTAATAATCACCTTATTAACAGTGATATGAGGCTCTTTCGTTAATAACCAACAACACAAATAAGAACACATATATCCATAACAAAAGAAAACAAGTGGCTGCTTTCCAAGATGTATGACTCATTTTGGAAGTGGGCCTGATCCTTTGGTCAAACATTTTCTCGTAAATCAGGAAATCCGTCCAAATATTGTTGGGCGACATACTGGAGAGCAGCCATGAGCTGGTGTTAGAATGATATGGTGCACTCCTTTTTTTTTCTTTTTTTCTTAATTTCTTTCTTTAGGGGTTTCATCTTGATTCCTTGGATGAATGATGGAACCGGGGGCGATGCTGAATATAATGTGTGTAGGGGTTGAGGAGTGGATAGGATGCCATGTAGATGTGATGCAAAAGCTGTTTGATCTTCCTCTAGCATTTGCTTTAAAGGATGGCCATCTTGAATTGCAACACACACAAAATGTTTACCACTGTAATATTCCCTTTCCTCATTCTCCACCTCCTCCTTTCTTTGTCTTTTGATGTTGCTTGGCAGTTAGAGGTGTATGTTTGTAAATGTGTAGGTGTATGTGTGTTACATGTTTGTAACTCAGTTTTCTGCAGTCTACCTTATGCATCGATCATCATTAGAACATATAAAATACTCAAATATTTCTATTCCGTCTGTTTTTTCCACAGGAACATGTAATCAATAAGCTTTTTGCAGTAGGCGAGGCATGTGTATGTATATTGTTGTTGGCATGTGTATATTCATCCACTCTAAAAGTGTTACAGAAGCATTTGCAGGCACAGTCAGGTATAAGTGCCAATATAATATCTGTCGCTTGGCATTTATGTTGTGTGTACTTGAATATGCATTTGTAGGTCTGTGAAATCTCACCGTTTGGTCTGTGAGTGGCGGCAGGACGATGGTCTTCTCCATCGTGTTCATCACTAGCTTCCACAACTCCTTCAACACACGTTTCAGCACGGTCTTCTCACAGATCTTAGCAAACAAAGTCAGACTGATGGGGGGGGCAGGTAGAAAGGAGGGAGAGTTGAATGATAAGCAGTGGATGGAGGAAAACACTGTTATGTTAAGGAAAAAATTATAAGAAAGACAACATGAGATCAAAAATGGGCTAGAAATCCCCTCATGACCCAAAAGACAGAAGAGCAAAAAAGCTGTGACTTTGTTGAATTTTACAACTTTGACTTCTCATCCAGAGTCAACTCATAGATTTTCAAGCTTGTTGAGTAATTATAGTAACTTTACATGAGCCATAGATGACTAGAAATTTAGAAATTCCTCTCAAAAACTGGGAAATAAACAAATATCAAACATCCTCCTGAGCTCCAATTTAACCTCACAGATATTTTCCAATTGACTTAAACTACGCTTACTTGACCATTGCTGAGACAAAAACAACGCATCCATGAATATGTCTGACCTTGGATAGATAGGTTCAATAATAATATGCCTTGAAAACAAAACATCCCTCTCAGACTACCACTGAAGTGGAAGAATGCCTCACTTGCTGTCTAGGAACTCCATGATAGGCTGCAGGACGTTGTCGGCATCCTGGGCCACGCTGCTGGCATTCCCTACATTTGACGTTCCCTTCACCTGAGCGAGGATGTCTCCCATCTGCTTCACATTCTCCTCAATATGAGGCTGGAAACTGCAGAGAAGAAGCAGAAGATTTAAATGAAGTTTGTCTAAATAAACATCACATTCAAGTCACAGTTAAGGAGTTCTCAGTGCATGTTTCCCCGCGGATGTGAGTGTGGATGACACTGTGTGTACCTGACAGCAAAGACCCTGCTCAGATCATCCATGACATTGTTGAGTTTAACCTGCAGGTCTTTCAGGATATCACTGGCCTCCACACACAGCTTAAGTACGTGCAGAGAAACACACAAACACACACACACAAAAAGAGCAGTTTGGACTGATTGGGCAAACTGTAATTTGATGAAGGTCTCTGAACTAGGCCAATGTGATCAAAAACATACACACACAAAGCTTAGCTAATGAATAATACCAGCTTGGGTTTTGAAAAAAAAGGGGATCACTCACATCTTTTCCACCCATTGCTTCAAACATCTTCTCCAGCTGAACTCTTAGCTGTTGGATGTTGTTGATCAGGATGCAGGGCTGAGGACAAGATGGCAAATGTCTGTCTGAAACACTTCCAAATTCAGAACACATCAGCCGTCTTTCAGTAAAGGATTCAAAGAAACAATCCTTACAGAAAAACAAATACACTGAACTTAACTGTTTATGTTCTACACTTAATCAGCCGAGTTAAACTGAACTAAATTTCTCCGATGCAGAAATTAAAATGGGTTCACCAAGTCTTTGGCCACTCACCACTTTTTCCATGGTGACATAGTTGGCAAACAACTTGGAGATGATATCAGCGTAGGACAGAAGTACATTGCTGATGGTCTGGAGAGGGAAACAAGAAAAGAAGCAACAGATCAGTAGTCCTCAGGGGAAAGTTGTAGTTAAGTCTCTGAGTTTAACAGTGATGATATTGTATATTGATTTTGTAATATATGACTTACAAAATCAATACACAAATTGCAAATTTTCTGAAACTACCTTAGCGAATCGCTTCATGTAGTGTCCTACAATCTGAGGATCTGGGCACTCTAGCTTCCTAATGATCTCAAAGCTCTGGTTGAGCTGGGAAAACACATCCACCACCGAACAGGAGAACAGAGCATGTTCTGATGTGACCTGGAACTGTGGGGAAGAAAAGATGTGCAAAAAGATTTAAAAGTAGGGAAGAAAGGTGTTTAAGTGAAAAGCAAGAGCAAAAAGTATGAACAGGGGTTGTAGGTGAGAAGCTGGGATTCAGGGGATGCTGGCAAGATGCGAACTCTGGGTACCTATAACCATAATGACGGACCATTTGATGCTATATTAAACTCGACCTTTTAATAACTCTCACTGCATGTACAGAGCCTCAGACCCTCCTAGAGTCAGCCAGTCATTCTGCCAGTTAGACAGCTATTCTATGACAGGTGGGAGCTCCCGTCTGTCTCCTTGTAATTGGCTGCTGGTTTGAACCTGGTCTCTAATTGGCCAGAGGTGAGCGTGTAGGTGCTTCTCCAGGGAGTCTGGGTAATGAGGTGAGGACAGCGTTCCTGCAGTCAAAACTCTGGAATAAGGCCCTTTATTCACAATATCCGGCTGTCACTGAGTTATCTGCCTCTTTAAACACATGCATGTCTCAGCAACATATTTTTAAACTTCCACAGAACCGCTTTTATATGAAAAAATAATTTCTACTGAGGCACCCCCTGGCCCAAGCACACTCTTTGCTTGGAGTCCACGCCCGTGCTCCTGCATCCATGCCTCTGTTGCTGCCTTTGAAGAATGTTGGAGAGTAAGGGGGAAGAACAGGAGGGCGGAGGAGGCTTTGGCTGATAACTTTTGAGTGTGACAGAAGAAGCACAAAGGATGGATTACAGTAATTCTGCCTGAGCAACAGAAGCGACTCAGCATTTCCAGAGGAGTGCAGGGGAGATAAGAAGAAGAAGAGCTGCAAACTTATACCCCGTCTTTTTTGTCTCTTTCCAAAGCACCGTGCAGAAAGTCCCGAGATACTTCCTCGTTTTCATCCAGCCACTGGATGACAAATGGCTCAAACCACCTATGGAGAACAGAAAAAATAAACAGGAAAATCCAAAGACGCATTTATTTTTTTATTCTTATTTTCTGTTTTCATTATGTTTCGACATGCTTATGTCTGAGACCGCAAAGCAGTGATGGTAGAGCTGCTACTCACGCAGGATATTCAGGCACCCTGCTCTTAAAGAAGGGCAGGTCTTTGCAGTACTCATTGTACAGCCACTTGACCTTGAAGTGCAGGTTCATGTAATCTGCGCTCTTGCACAAGCGATTTTTTTCATGCTCTGAGAGAAAGAATAAAGCAGACAAATCCACGCTGAGTTAAAAGCTAATTTCTCCTGCGTGTGTAAGCTATGTCCACCTGCAATTACCACAGATTCATTGTGTATACAGAAGCATTGTCCCAGAGTCACACACATCCTCATGGACTTGTTGAATATCATTGATGCTTTAAGCACACAATCATGTTTTATGTAGCTGTCATAGTACAGCTAATGGCTTTGCCTAATTTGGATGAAAAAAAAAAAAAAATCCCTAACACTTTTTAGGTTTTCATTTATCAAAACTAAACATGGTATGAGAGCAGGGACATTTGGGATCCATTTTTTGACCATTTTTCAATGGGAAATATGGCTGCCACAAATAATGAAGTTATCTCTGTGAATGGGGTAAAAGAAAACCAACCAGAAATCAAATAAGCTGTGTATAGGCAGATGATAATGATCTTTTCAATAGCAATTTGTTTTCAGATCAAGCAAAGTTTTTTTCCCCTCTGCCATAGCTCTTCTGACTTCTGTGGCCTGTTAATCATAAGAACACACTATGTATTAATCTTTTTGTCTGCTTATACGGTGTATATATACTGATGGAGGTGTATTTTAAGTTCCCGTTTGAGGACAGGAAAATCTATTCATCTGTCTATCTAAGAGGGAGCTCCATCAAGGCCAGTAAACTGTATCTTGTAACCTATTTGACTTAACTTTCATGACATTTGGTGCGTGACTTTTGGAATTAAAGGGAAATCTCTCATGCAGTCAAAACTACCCGCAGTGGGTGTTGCTCATCACATATTGGTATATAACCATTTTTCAAGAGTTAAATACTTTGAAATCTTCTGGACTGATTTTGTTATTCAAAACTAATGAAAGTACACACATCTACAAATCTACAAATCTACAAACCACTGGAAATATAATTGTAATAGAATCCAACCAACCCTCTAAATATCATTATGAAGTGCAGGTCAAATGCACTATACTCTCTTCTTTGTCTTTGTGTGTGGTCATTAGTTCAAATAATGCTTGAGCTACAAAATCACTGTTAGCAGATACATTCATCTAAGGAGTCGTCAGTTCTTTGACAAGGCTCTGCCATTTGAGAAGCTCACAATATCAGTGATATGTACTCACCCTCCATTGCATATTTCATATCCTGAGCAAACAGGTTCCACATGACTTCAGCGCTGATTTTACCCACGTTGAGCTCTTGGGGAAATCTTGATGGAGGAGAAAAGGAGAAAGGCTTACTGTATATAGACTTTGAAAAAGAAGGTATATTAAACTCGGCAAACAGATAAGTGCCTGAAAGTGTGTTTGCAGAGGTATTAAGAGCAGAGTGGGGGTAAACAATGTAGAATCAAAACACCATTAAAATAGATATGCGATCAAATTTGAAAAAAAGAGGCCAGATAGATAAAAGAGGGATACAGATAACATAGAAACATACTGGTTTAGGCAGGGGGTGTAGGAGTTCTTGTCCTCCTCGATAATGGAGACAATAAGTGTGATAAGTTTGGACCAGAAGTCCAGATTCTTGATGCTTGGTCCCTGCTCCTCTGGAGGCACGGCGCCCTGCTTGGCCTGGAATCACAACAAAAAAATTAACACAGACTTTTATTTTTTAGGGACCTTTGCCTGCTGATGACAAGAAGAAGGCTTCAACTATCAACTTTCATACTCTAGAGATAATTGTGTTCTTCTCAAACACTGTGTTTTTAAAGCCGAACTATATTTACATGTCCAAACCACGTCTGTTTTTTATTTAACAATTTTTTAATAATCATGAGATAAATTTCAGACCAAACCTTGAGTCACATATTGGATGAGATAATCAAGGGAGCAATCTTCTAAAAAGTAGCGCAGTCATTTCATTGTTTAATTGTGTGACTGTTTACTACTCTTACCATGAGAAATTGAGAGGGAAATCTTGACAATGTTGTTAATTCAACAACTCATACATATTCAACATTGCTGCTCAAACAGCTTTAAACAGATTCAGAATTTTAACTGTTTGGACGACCTCTTTGAAGTAGCTGAAGATGTGAAGGAAGAAGAAAAAAAACTAAGCTAAGCACTGCAGGGGCTGAAGAGTGAAGAATGATATTCCAGAGATTTCAACAAAATATAGCAACATCTCTCAGTATGAAATGTTTTATTCAAAGGAAAAATGCTTATTTGAAATTCACACAGGGGTCTGAATAGGGATGGTGCTTTAATGAGGGCTCAAAGTAAGTTCTAGAAATCCCTGTTTAAATCTGGTGCAGAAGTGATGGAGGGAAGAGCCTGGCCTACTCAGACTGAGAGGATGATGGGGACTCTCCAGACCCAGACAACAAGTACATGCATTCACACCAGAGTCACAACGCATTTTACACATCACTGAGGACAATGCAGAAATTAGGCAAAGGGGTCGGACTTAGAACATTCAGAAATCCTTTTGTACAAGCAATATTTTAAGCCAAGCAATCTGATTAGCTAAGGATCAGTCAAGGAGACACACAAATGGATCTCATATTGTAAGAATTCATGAAGAACACTGCTGGCCAAGTTTGCAATGATTGCTAAGTTAAATCTTTCAGTAGGTTTGGAGTTAGACAGTCATTTATTCTGCTTGTTTTTTTTCTGAGAGATGTAAATCAAATTATAGTGAAAGAAAAAAGTGCATCAATCACTGGACATTTGCAACAAAAAAATGTAAATTCCAACTATGTCCTTCACAGCACAGAGGGTGGCAGATTGAAAAGCAACCCTAGGTACTGAGGGATACCAGAAACTGACAGACTAATTACCTAAATGCAACAGAATGACAACAATGTGGCCATGTCTGCAAACAACTAGAGGTAGATGCACAAGTATTTTGGCATTGACACAGGTTTGTACTTTTGCCTCTGCACACCACCAAAGAGGATTTGAAAAAAACAATTCAAGATGTGATTGAAATGTAGACTTCAGCTTTAAATTCAAGGGATTTGACAAAAATATCACATAACTGTCAAGGAATTATAGTCCTTTTTATACAAAGTCCCTCATTTTCAGAGGCTCAAAAGTAAATGTACAATTGACTGACGGTCAGCTTAATGTCCAGTTGTGGCCTCTTCTCCAATCGATTTGACAAATGAAGCTAATAAAAGGTCTGGAGGTGATTCCTGGAACTATTAATATGTGTTCCAAAGAAATGTTGATGCAAGGAAAGGAGGCCGTCATTAGGCTGAATAACCAAAACAAACCTATCAGACAGATGCAGAAACTTCAACAACAATTACAACAACAAAAATTATACCATTACACCCTTAAAAGGAAGCAATTTACTGGCAAGATCAGCAACACCCAAAGGCCAGGAAGACCATGGGAAATGACTAAAGTGGAAGGACGCAGAATTTTTTCCTTGGTGAAGAAAAACCCTTCACAACATCTAGTCAGGTCAAGAAAACTCTCAGGGAGGGCTGGCACATCACTGTCAAAGTCTACAGTCAACAGACACCATCATGAATGTAAACACAGAGGGTTTACTACAAGGTGCAAACCAAAGGTAGCACTCAAAAACAGAAAGATCAGTTTATATTTTGCCAGAAAGCATAAAAAAAGCCTGATCAGTTCTGGAAAAGATTCTTTCGACAGATGAAACCAAGATTAACTTGTACTAGAATGACCGGAAGAATATGGAGAAGGAAATGAACGGCTCATGATCCAAGGCCTCCACATCATCTGTCAAACATGGTCGATGCAGTCTTATGGAATGGGTATTAATGGCTACCAAGATGGTTCATGCAGTCCTGAAAATGAGGGACTATGTATAAAAATGGCTGTAATCCCTAAATTGTTAATTACATTACAGTCTGAAAGTCTACACTTTGATCACATATTGATTCTTTCATTACAAATCCACTGTGGTGGTGTGCAGAGGCAAAATTTCCAAAATTGTGTCACTGTTGAAATACCTATGCAACTAACCGCAGTGTGAATCAGGTTTCAGTTAACAAAATTAAAACTTATATACAGAGCATTTGACATGCTCTCAGACCAAAACAAAATTTAATATTTAATGGGCAAGAAAAATAGCAATGTCACATCAATCTGAGAGAAAACCAATAAAATAACACATGAAAATATGCTGAGCTACCTAAAAATCCACCCTGTCTTTTTGATCTGTAGATCACATATTCATATATTCATATTCACATATTATTTTTCTTAAGTTATTTTTTGCAACATTTTGTATTTTATTATAGTGAACTATGTAGTAATGTGCAACCCATTTGTGTGTGTCCTATTTTCTTACACTTGGAACTACTATACTCACTTGACCTTTGGCAATGATGCACTTAATTATGGTCACGCTTATTAAGATATTTGAATTTGAAAATTTCGAGAAAGAGAGAGAGAGAGAGAGAGAGAGTCAATATATTATTGCTTCTTACCGGGTCTGTCTGATACTCGCGGCTGTAGAGCTCATGACAGTTATTAAAGATGTACTCATAAGTGGAGTTGAGACAGGCTTTGACACAGTCCTTCACTACCTGACTGGCTCTGGGTGGAGACTGAAGTTCTTGGACCTGAACACACAAATAAAGTGAGAGAGAGAGTTAAGGTAGGCATGTCATTGGCTCAATATTTCACCAGATTACAGCACTTCAGAGTCGTTTCATGATGACCAGAAAGTCTCTGAAGGCTGGTGGAGGAGGCGACCGTACCTTCATTCTAAAGAAGGTGATACTGGTGAGGAGGTCCACTGTGGACTTTAGGTCCTGCAGCCTCTCAGGACTGCTGGCTGGGAAGTTGTTCTGCAGTAGGAAAAAAACAAAATAAAAACAGTGAGCCACAACAGACGATATCATTATCCATCTTCGTCCAGCTTGTTTTTTTTGTCCATGGAAAAGATCCAGCACAGCCACATAATTTCCACTGCCACCAAACCTTCACACTTGTTACTGTGTGGGTGTGCAGTGTTTCCTGAATGTGTCTGTGCATGTTTCAGAGTAGCTGTCACTCTAATTAACATATCCGCTGTTTTACTGTTTCTCAAGAAGAGAGAGATAGAAGGAGAAAGAATAGCACTGCAGATATTATAGAAGATAATGCATAAATGTAAACGTTGAGATGGAGAGAAACCTTACTCGGTACATGGACAGGTCGATCCTCAGAGAGTTGTGAAGCTGGTCTAGTAGTTTGACAAATCTCTCTTTCTGTGGATATAAAAACATATATTATAACAGTTCTTAACAATATTAAACACACAACAGACACACTACACTGTGTGGCACAGAAGACACAGAAATTTAGCACCATCACAAATAAGGGCTTAGTAAACATGTGAATTATAGTATTGTGGTTTTTGGATTATTGCGGGAGGCAGAAACTATTTGATGAACTAACCTATTAGGGATGACACCTATTGACTTCATTGATTCTGCTAAATTTTTGCACAGTAACTCACCCCGAAGTTAGACGCAGCAAAGCGGTCAGAGGCAGACACGTTGTTGGTTGCCTGGGTGGTGTGGGCATAGTAGGCATTGATGTTAGCCAGCAGGGTACTCATCACAGCAGGAACACCCGGGCACATGTACTTAGATGACAGGCAGGCGAAGTGGCTGCACATGGGGGAAGGACATGTAAGCAAACACTGGAAACTAACATCTTAACCGGAGCTTGATGCATGAAAACAACTAATGTTGCATACAAGCGACTAGGTCTTTTTTGGAAATAATAATTTCTGGAGGTAACATACGTCATCGCCTGGTAGATGGACTCCACTCCATAACGCATGGCAAATTCATCTACAATCTCCTGGGGAGTCTCCTCAAAGTAAACCTTCCATGCATCATCCCCTTTAGCATCGGGGATCTTTACCACACCATTGTTCTGGATGTCTGTGACATAGTGGAAGAGGTTCTACAGAGAGGAGATTTGAAAGAGTTAGGGAAAGAAAAGAAGGAAATATACAGAAGATAAGAGGGAGAGGAGATTGCCTGAACATCTCATGTGTCTCTCAGTCAAAATCAAGCTAACATTATCTCATTGTATGAAAATGAAGAAGATTTCAAGCTCTCAATCTGTCTATCTTTAAAAGATAGATAAATAACAGCTAGATAAATAACATTACACTACATTATGAGGACAACACAAGGGGCAGTCTCAGCTGCTCGACCATAAAGTGTTATGCTGCTATAAAACATTCTGAGTTGGCTTTGTGGTTTATGGCCACTTATGTACAGCAATAAGAGTGGTCATTTGTCGGTTAAGGTTCAGCTAAAGTGCTCTGTTGAGTAATGTGCTGCGTAGTGACTGCATACAGGGTTGTGACTGGTCTACAATCAATCAGTTCTCCGCACAGAGTGAGCACAGAAATGAAATGTGTCTGATGGCTTTGCTGCTGAGAAAGGTCTTTACCTTACTAGAGTAAAGCAAACTTCACGGAGTATTAACTTAAGTTAATTTGGAATGGATCAATTATGGAAGAGGAACATCAGAGAAGTAATCTGTTTGGCATGGAACATTAGGATGACTTTGCACAGAGATATATGCACAGACACACAAAAACATAATAAGGGGATGTAGGGAACTATTGACCTAAAGTAAAAGCAGCAATGCACTATCAAAAAAGATTCCTTGATTCATGTTTTATTCAAATGCCCAATCTGCTTAGTGCGTGATATACAGGTTCACCTATAATACAGACCATTGACTCAATGAACAAGACTGCCGAAAAAAAGCACAGGAATAAGTATTAAAAGTAAAAGAACAGCTGCTTTCAAAGGGAAAAGTTATTAAGACGTTAACCTATTTTAGTGTTGTAATGTTTTGGCTAGCCTGGATGTATACTATTTGTTTGGTAGTTCAAAGTTTTAGTAGTTATACAGATTCTTTAGGCTCATAAATAAACCTAGTGGGGTAAAGGTATAAAGTCTCATAAAATGCACATCAGTGCCTAAAAAAGTATTTAAGTACAAAACTTGAATAGATGTATTTTATCGGTTTTTACCTGTCCAAACATACAAACACACACAGACGCACACTGAGCTTACTTCGTGCAGACAGGTGTACTGAACGTGATATGGGGCGACCGTCTCCTCTCCTTTGATCTCTACATTAATGTGCATGCGGATAGCCCCAGACACAGCCGATTTGTCTGTACGCTTGTCTGTGAAGAGCGCAAGACAAAGAGAAACACCGTTACCGCACACTGCGGAAAAAAATCTCAATGAGAGAAGTTAAATTGAGGAGCTGTGGGATTCGTGCGGTTTCAGCGACGTGCACTGCCAACTCAGCTGACCGAGATTGTACCAGACGTCCATCTCGCCGCTCAGGGTGCGGACCTCAATGATGGTTTGACCGAGGAAGTCATCTGACTCCCGCTTAAACTTCTGCTTTACGCGAGACTTAATGTCATCGTCCTCATCCCACACTCGCACCTTGATGCGATCTGAGGAGTTGTGACACTCACTACAGAGACAGAATCAGAGAATCAGCCACATTGACATTAACGGTTGGCCAAGAAGACCAGATGCATTACTATGCTGAGTCATTAAATATGAAATTGTAAAAAAAAAAACTAGCCCTAAACGATTGTTTAATCCCGACACTGCAACAACTAGAGTTAAAAGGTTAAACGGATTGACAGCAAAAATGCCAAACATTTGCTGTTTTCAGCCACTCTGTATAATATAATTGCAAATGTATTGTACATATATATATATATATATATATATATATATATATATATATATATATATATATATATACAGTTTAAGAGCCAAAACAAGTAGTTTATAGATGTCACCTTGGGCTCTGAGAACATTTTCCACTCATATCTGGGATTTATTAGCTAAACAATAAATCAATAAAAAAAATAACCACAACATTTTAACTGGTATTAAAAATAATCATAAACCTCAAGCACCACAAATCGCTCGTTTTTTTCCAAGAGATCTCAACTTACAAATTAAATGTTTCCTCCCACACAGGGTTGAGGTTGCCATAGATGGTCTTGGTCCTCTTTTTGGTCTTTCCCACCTGGACGGTGACATAAGGATCACTGGAACCAGTTTTATCCTTGGCTTGTAGACCCTGGGCACATAACACTGGGAAGAGGGAAAGAAGCCAAGTTGGTCAGCCACTGTGTGTGTGTGTGTGTGTGTGTGTGTGTGTGTGTGTGTGTGTGTGTGTGTGTGTGTGTGTGTGTGTGTGCATCTTTGGTTGCAAACAGATGCCTCTTAACTCATCTGACCTTCTGCTCCATTGCCCCACAAACGCCACCCATGTTATCTTCATGCAAACGGCAGCTTGTTTCGTTGTAAAAACACAAACACCTGACATGTGCTATCTCTTCTCGCTTTGATGTTGATGGTGTTGGCCAGCTCTCTTTAAAGCTATTGTACTGTGCTGACTGTGACTCCCCCCTCACCTGTGATGCTGATCTTGGCCGACCATTTAGAGGTGCCATCGAGCACGCTCTGTTTGATCTGCTTCATTTGGGTGACGTGGCTGGACTTGGGGACAGTGAATACTTCCTGAATGAGTTCAAAGATCTCTGGTTTGTTCCTCTCACGGATCTTCATGCGGTCCTTAAGAACCATGATGATGTTCTGGGTTCGGTCCTCTGCGCCATGTTTGGAACTCTTTTCTGCTGCCCCTGGTTAATTAGGAAAAGGATCAGAAGTTATAGAAATTATTTGCTATTAGAAGTGAATGGTTTTTAGCTCCCATACGGTTATTAGTTAAGACAGTGACAGAGAAGATTATCAGCAGTATTAACACTCTGCAACTTAGAAGAAAATTATTTGAAAATGGGAAAATTAAATCAGAGCAGAGAAGAAGACTGGAGGTGATCAAAAACTCTGTGATTTTTCATGAATGAGAGGCGGACACATTTTTCAGAGTAATAAAATGCCTTGTAAAAGAGAGATCGAAAAGAGAGGTGGATGACAACAAAAGATAAATAGCTTTTAATATTCTCTCAAGAATACAGTAAAATGAGAAAGTAGGACTGGAGGCTGAGGAGATTGGCACTGACAAATAGAGGAAATAGAGGAAATAGATGCGCCAGATAGTTTGGTCTCATTAATAAAAAAACAGCAGTTGTACAACTGCTATTTCTTTTAAAGTCTATGGTATACAGCCTTATTTATCCTCAATGTCTATAGTGATGAAGATACACAAATAAACACACTCTGTAAAGTACTAAATTGGAATTACATCTTCATATTCTTTATCCAGTCTCTTACCAATGCTTTAGGGGCTAAAATGGGGATAATGTTTTCACATTATCATTTCATTTCTCTTACTTTGAAGACAGTCAGCATTGAGTAGATCTTGACACTTTTCGTGGCATTTGACTCCACACTCGGTGCAGCGCATCCCCTGGCGAGCGATACCCCACAGCAGTCCCTCACATTCGTAGCAGTATGTGGGGGTAGTGGCTGTCCACACCTCAAAATTATGCGGGGTGGTACAGGAGATGGGATAAATGAGGGCCTGAAGGGTCTTTTTATAGACATGACTTTTCTACATGGGTACAGAGAAGAGAGAAGTGCAGGGTCAGAAGATAAAGCCTTGTGGCGAGTTGTGATATGTTGATCTAATGGTGTAAGTGAGCACTGACCAGTTCCTCATTATGCAGGGTGCTGGATGTCAGCGCCGATGTGATGCCTGCTTTCCTGGAGTTCTGAACCAAAGACTGGGTGAAATGAGAGAAAAGGGTATATTTCTCTCAGCTCCCACTCTATTATCTTTTTTTTATTAGGATACATCTCAGTATAGCCTATGAGACAATGTGTATTACTACAGTCTGTCTGGCGTTTTACTGAATAGTTACAACAGACAAGAGGTGACAGCTGAAGTAGCTGAAGTGCCTCCTTTTTAAGAGTGACCAACTTGCTGGTGAGACTAGAAAAGTATTATCCTAATAATATAAGTGTTTCTAGAGCAAATGGTGTTGGTGTTACTCACCATCGCCTGTGTCAATGAAGTGAAAGTGGGAGGAACAAGGGAGAGATTTAATATTAGAAAAAAGGTAAGAAAGAGGAGAGCATTTTCACAGAGAATTAAAAAAGCAGAAAACATGTTGAGAAACTGCATGCATTAATTCTGCATTTGGTATAGCCTTTGTGATTAAACATTAGTCCACAATAAAAGCATGGGGGGGTTCTAGGTAGTTCTGCAGTCAGATGTGGAGACTTGAAGGGTAAGGAAGCCACAGCTGCAACCAGACTGATATCTGAATGAAACAGCCTGTGATCACTGATCATACAACCAGGACCCCACCCTGTCTGACCAATTACCTGAGACACACTGACAGGTCGCGAGTGTATATATGTGAAAGAGAGGAAAAGACATCTGGATCTGGTGTGTTTAGGAAATTGGCACTCCAATCTTTGCCTAGCAGTTGATATAATGAGCCAAATTGCTCTCTTTCAAGACTCCAATGCACAGTGTATTACTTGTGTAAAAGAAATAGATTAACATTTGTTGTCTTGCCAAGAGTTAGATGAGAAGATTGAATCCATTCCCATATCTGTGCGGTAAATATAAGGCTACAGTCTGTTAGCTTAGGTTAAGTATTCCTTTACGGTTTTCTTTTCTTTGTCTTTCTGAATAGAAAGACATGATGCTGATACTGTGTGCTTCTGTCCATATCATAAATTAATGTGTGTCTATGTATACTTTATATTTTCTATTAGAATTTGAGCCTCCTGTCATTTTAATAAAGGCAGAAAACTAATAATGATGGTAAGACTCAAAGAGAGTGACTTGCATATGTGAGTTACAGGTTCCTCCAGGGGATTTAAATTTTTTTTTTACAGGGGCATCACTGTCAGGGAGGCATGGAGACAGAGGCAGGGTGGGGTCATGAAAAGGTCTGCTGTATGACAGCATCTGGTAGACCACAGTGTCAGCCAGTGGCCTCTTAGCCCTGCGGCTTGCCCTGTTATGCTGAAACAGCACGGAAATGTATTGTCTGTATGCACAGCGGAAGTAGTGTAGTGGGCTATAGGACAGAGAGGGAGAGGAGGAAAACATAGGAGGAGAAAGGAAGAAAAGAACAATACAGAGAATGAGATAAGAAGGCAAAGAGAGAGCCGTGAGTATGAAGATAAACAGAACAGGAGTGGCTATAGTAGATGAGAATGCTGACTGCTCAGCTGAGTGATAGATGGACTGGGGAGATGTGAGACACTTAGTCAGGGGAATATAAAGAGATAATCACAGAAACCCACCAGATCTCTGACCAGAGGCATAGCTTTCCTTTTCCTGAGGTCTGGCATGCTGTCAATACTATACAGAGCACCACCCATCCTGGAGACAAAACACGTACATAGCAGGATTCAGCATCTCTTAAATTTGAAGCTACCATTGTTAACTAGAACGTGGCAACGACAATTAAGTTAGACAATAAGTGCATTCAGACGTGAAGGCCGTTGGCTTGGCCTTTGGTTGGTAAGTTATGGATTTTCAGGGACCGTAGTAGCAGCGTAAGGATACTTACCCTGCTGATAAAAGCAGAGAGGCAATGCCAACACTTTCTCCTCGGGCCTGTGGAGAAAGAGAGAGATGTGATGAGAGCGAAATTGGAGCAGGGTGCCATTAGAGCTATGGCTGGAAAAATAGGAAGCGTAGCATTTTTATAGGAATGTACATATATTGCTGTTTATATTAAGAAAAACAAAATCACGAGATATTGGTATTCCTTAGCAAAAAGCAATACTTCATACTGAGTGTCACTAGTAGCTTTTACCACAGTAACTGAAAGTGTTCCCAGAATTCACAAATGCATAATAAAAAAGTGATACAAGTGGGAGATATAAAGATAAATGGGGAGAGTGCAAAGTGGTACAGCTGAGTTGCTGTGTCTTTAGTGTGAGTGTTGTGATTACTGATATCAGCAGGGGTTTCTCTGTGCTTGAGGATCATAGTAAAAGTAGATTACAGTTTGATCACACAGGCTATCTGTGTGATCATTCTGCTAATTCTATCTGCTTGATTATTGAAAGACACTTTCTTTGTCTGCTTGCCTGTTCAGGGAATGACAAACAACGCTGATACTCACGTCACACTGGGGCACAAAAATAATCATGATTGGTTTAAATGTCAGGCTTTGAAAATGACACTAGGCAGGCTTACAGCAGCTTTCTATGTGTTTCCTGGCTCTCCATAAATATCTTTGAGCCAAACAGGATACATACAACAGACTGATTAACACACTATTCGCCACACCCACCTGAGAGTCTGCTCCAGCCATGGGTAATCAGAATGGACTACATGCAAATCGCTATGAGGATGGCAAAAAACTGAAAAGAAAATAATGAAATGGCAAAAACAATACAAGGGGTAAACAGAAACTCTCAAATAAACACAAGACAGTACAGTATAATCCACAGCGATAACCAAAAGCTGGGAAAATTGTGGACCAGTCAACAAAAAGCTGGAAAAAAACACAATAAGAGTAGGACATGCAGGGGCTGGTGCAACAAGTTAGTGAGCTCAAATAGTGAACTTATGAAATAAAGCAGAGCAGCAACTGAGACAACATACTGTATTACCCTTAACAGCCATTCATCTGGCATGATTGGATGCAAATACACACCTATGTGCCCAAAGACACACGGAGAAACACACATGCACACACACATAGGCTGTACCTCTTGCAGCTGTAGTCGCACTCTGCTGAAAAGTCGAAGCCAGTTGGCTTTGGCTCTGGCAGGACCAGGTTCCATGATTTCTCTCTTAGGGAAGCTAAAAGAATGATTGAAGAGGGTAGAATATATGACTCAAGTTATGTATGTATGTATCTATGTATGTGCTAGTATGTGCTCTTTTACCTAATTTGCTGAAAGTAAAGTAATTATGGCAATGACTATAATTGACTAAAATCAATAAACACATTAAAGGGGGACACCACTGAGTTTGCACGCTATCATTCCAGTGTTTCTAGGGTCTTCCTCTATACAAAAGTCATAATATCTCAGCCTCTGCTGCTTAGATTTTGATCATTGCAAGTCACTCAACTATGTTGAGGCTGGGATAGTTATATTTTGCAGCAGATAGATGCATAGAAGAAAACATGATGATTAAAAAATGCAGATAACTTTAAACTTTTATTTGGGTATTTTATTTAAATGCTACTTGTTCTCCTGAATGGGTCTGAATATTTTTTTTACTTATCCCTTCCCCTCCCATGTTTCTCTTATGGATAACTGACAGTTGGTTATTGTCTGTTGAAGTGTGTATACATACTGTATGTGTTTATTGTAACTTGCATGAAGTGCCAAATGAACATCTTAGTACCAAAATGCAGCTACCTTAGTATTTACATTGTGTGAGAACTTAATTTTGATTTTGCCTCTAAGAGGCCATCAGGGCATGAGCATTGTTCACCTTGGAACAGGGGGCTCCTCCGTTTTTTCTTCGGGAGCTGGAGGGACACTCTCTGCTGCTTCTGTAGGCAGCTCAGAGTGTAGAGGTTCTTCCAATGGTGCCTCAGATATGGGCTCAGGCTCCAGGGGTTTGGAATCTGGAGCTGGAACCAGTGATGTAGTATCAAGGCTGGATGTAGTGGTGGTAGACATATCTGGCTGTGAGAGTGCAAAGGGAGGTTTGGTAGAGTCCGTGCTGAAAGGGGGTATTGTGTCGTCCTGTGAGACAGGAGGTAGACCAGGAGAAGCGCCTGGGGGCTGGAGCTGATCGTGGGCTGGTCGCTGCTGATGCAACGATGCCTGCTTCTCCAGCGGTGGCCTGGTGGACGACATACCATCGGCGGGTGGCATCAGGGTTGGGGCAGTGCTTGAGGGTGTGGGGGTATAGGGCGGTTCCTGGTCTTCACTGAGTGTGCCATCAAGTGGATACATGTCTTCATCTTCCTCATAGGGCATCTCCTCCTCATCTTCGTAGTTGTACTCTCCTTCCTCCCCATACATGTCTCGCTCATCTTCGTCATACAGCGCCCCCTCCTCCCCTCCGTCTTTGAGGTAGCCTCCCTCGTCGCTGTAGGCACCTTGGTGGTCTTCGCCGTCCCAGCCTGGGGAATCCTCCTTGCCATAGCTAACCGAGGAGTGACAGGAATGGTAGGAATCGTTTTCGTCGTAGAACTCTGAACCTCGCAAGCTCTCGCCATCCTCGGGAACAAACTCCTCACTGAGCTGAGAGCTGCCTCGGCTCAACTCGCCTGATGAGGCGTAACGACTGTCTGTGGGACTGAAGGGAGGGGGAGATGCAGACACATGTTACATATACACACCCATACAGGTTTAAATGTGAGGGGAATCATTTTTCACTAACGGGAAAAGTTACTATGGATACTAGTTCACTTACAAGTTAAAACAGAAGCACTTGTCATACAAAAGCATATGATTAGAAAAAGCATTAAAAAAACACATTTTTGATCAATAGACAAAGATATAAATAGGCGAATTCAAATGAAAGAGGCTGAACCTGACGATAATTTACTAGCCTGGCAGAACCAAAACAGTCTCTTTCTGTAGATAAGTAAGTGAATAACATTTGTTCACAATGATGAATGAGGCTATTAGACACTGAGACAGACCATAAGTCGGGGGTAGATTTGAGACACATATGATAAACTATTTCTTTCACACACACAGACACACATATCGCACTTTATTGGTTCATCTCTATTGATTAAAGACAAGTTGGTTCAATAATGCATAGTGCAGGAGCAGTAAAGGACAGAACTGTATAATAGGAATACACAAGTATGGATGAATGGACACAACCAATCAATTACAACACCCCTGTTCTATTCTACTCATCACCTATCTCACAATCTTTCTCTCAATCAACACAAAGACTGACACAGACAGTGACAAAAGCCTGCATAATGCATGAGTCTAAATACATGTCTGCCCTCTTTCTTAGAAAAGAATAATAAAAAAAAAGACAAGATGAAATGAAGATGAAAATGAACATAATCAGCCTTGGCCTCTTTGCTATGGCCCTTTTATTGGGATAACGGTCTTCTGCTGTCTCAAAAGTGGAAATTAAATGTGTATAATTATCAAGTATGGAACACCCAGAATAAGACAGGACCCTTCTTAAAGTCTCACATACAGGATGAGGCTGTAATAACAGGCTGCCACAACAACAGAGGAACACACAGGCACAGACACACACACACCCACATTCAGAAAGGCATTTCCACAAAATCCAACCAACAATTAACCTCTCTGTTTCTGACTGTTATGAAACAACACACACTCAATCACTCACCCACACGCATAAACAGAAAACTGCGAAGAACTAACTAGGGTTTAAAAATGGAGGAGATGATACATTATTGGTGATTTGGATTTGTGAATCTTCACCAGGAACACAGTAAAGATAAATGCAGGACCAGTGGTTTTCCATAAAAAATACAGAATATATACATGTACAGAAATAGGGTAAGAGCGCATGCATGCAAGCACAGTGAGCGAGGAGGACAGGACAAGTCCACCACTGACGTCACAGCGAGACGGAATCACAGGCCGGAGCAAGAGGAAGAAGAGGAGGAGGATTTGGAGAGGAGGTACAGAGACCCACCTATCGGACAGTGAATGCCTACTGTCTAGAGAATACTGACGACTGGTGCGCCGGCTCGACCCTGAGCCTGAGTCGATATCGCTGCGCCCGTTGGTGGCCGAGTCTAAACTATCATAGCGTCTGGTAAGAGGAGCAGGGAAGGAGGATTAGGGAGGAGGGAAGAGGTGGGAGAGGAGCATCAGTAGAGCTCAGTGCAAATCTTTCAGAGAAAGCTCTAACCAGCCTGAGCTGCTGCACTGCCTGGATAAAGGACACGATCACAATTTTTCAAGTCTTAAACGAATAGTCAGGTTCCTGTATGAACACTGAAACAGTTTTTTCTTGTTGCTCATTCCTCCTGTTCTTATGCACACTTTACTATTGTTTTAAGACAGACTTGAAAAATTGGAAACCCATCCCTTGAACTTAAGGATTTATTTCATCTATCTAAAGGTAAAACTTTCTGTGTCAGCTTTTTGAGCAATGCATGAGATTGATCATCTGCCTCTTTTAAAAACATATAAAAAAAAATCAGAAATACTGTTATATATCCATGTTATATATCCAGAAATTCATTTATTTTCTGCAAAAAAAAATTAGCGCAGAAAAGATCACATGGGGTTTCTGATGCTCACACACTCAATATGCACACAAAGACACAGACACGCACACACGCATTCACACAGAAAAGATAACCACAAAGGCCTACTTAATACATGACCCGTATACAAGAAGTATGTGCCCCAGCATGCTTGTATACACTGAGGCCAGGGTTATTCTCTAGAGGAGGCGAGCACAGTGGGACAACATGTTACCATGTACCACACAGTGAAACAAAACAAGGCCACAGAGGCTCATCTGTCTCAGGGCTACATGCTAGACTCCAAATGGATTTATTCATAAAGGAATATGTTGTTTAAAACGAGGGGTGTGATATTACCTTCTCAACATCAAACCGTTTTGCTCCTTTGGTGCTTTTTTTTCCTGTCTCCTGGAAACAATTTTGCAGGTTTCTTCCTCTTAAGTTTGCTGATACATTTTGAAACCCCCCCATTGGTAATTTCATTGGTGCACATAAGCAATTAGACCCAAAGAAAAAGAAATCTGCCTTTGTTATCTTAGGCTATCTAGTGGCTGAAGTGTTCGCTTGTTACCTCATGGCTCTGTGGTCATACTCCAGCTCATGGATGTCGTCGTTGTACGAGTGTCTGTAGTGCTGGTGTCTCATGGGATACTGGTGCATGGAAGCGTTGGGCTGAGAGGTGGTGTAGTAGGGAGGCGGGATGCTGTTACTGGTCTCACTGCGGTAGTCACTGTCCCTGTCATCCACAGCGCTGTCTGGGTCCTCGTCTGTTCACACAAACACAGTAGGGGATTGGACAAAATGAGGGGGTGGGACCAGAATGATCAAAATTGCACTATACAGTATTTGCAAACAATTTTAATGCTTTTCATGTTTTAAGCTCGCAACTACTTTTTACGTGTCCTAATATTCTGATTTTCACTGTACATGGCAAAAGAAGATGAGGCAAACCCAACAAACAAATGAAATTAACTTATTCTTCACATGTGGTAGATGTGCTCATATGTTTCTTCAATACACCACAGAATTTCTGTTACTTTGACTTTATTTAATTTAACTCTAATAGCTTGAATATAAAGTCTACTGGAAGAACACGGATCCATGCGGAAAGGATTTCCAGAGAGGATGTGTTGTGAAAAATACAATTTCATGGCAGCTAATGGTTTCTGAGGAAAACTGCACAAGATCATTACACTAACTGAGATGTGGACAATATATACAGATTTACTACAAGTCATTAGCAGAGGCGCATGAAAGAAACTTACTTTGATGATCTCCCCACAGACTCCAATTACCTGCAAGGAGATAAAGGGTTGGAAAAAACAAATTAGGTTTTGGCCACAAATTAAACATATCATCAGTCCACAAAGCCAGTAAACAAACATGTACAGATATGACAGATAATTATTATAAAATGTAAATTTTAAGAGCAGGGAGCTCATAGGTGAGTTAAATCAGTGTTTATGTATATTTGTGAGTAACGAAATACATAATGTCTTTAGAAAAGCTTGGATCAAAATCAGCTTTTTTTTTTTTTTTTAATGCAGCTGGCCTTAAATAAACTAAGAACAGAAAACACTCACATGCTGTAGCATGTTTGCACACAGATACAAACCAACCCCATACAACCAAACAACCCCTACTACCCACAGATTTATGCTATACAAATTTATCCACTGGCTCCCTGGTTCATCATCACCAGACAGGCAGACAGGCAGACAGACAGACAGACAGACAGGGTGGTGTGTGTCTGAAAACCCAGCGGAAGTCAGCTCACATTCACATTTAGCACCAATACATTCTAGTGCTCAGGCAGGCCTGCATGCATGATTCGTCAAATCAGCTTTCCTCCCTTCCTCCACCCCTCTTTTGCCTCCTCTATTAGCCTCATTTCTACATCCTGTCTGGTACTGTTCTCAATAAGTCAGGGCAATGGAGTAGAGGGAGTGGGGCGAGGAAAAAAAGGAGGCATAGAAAATACACAGAGAGAACAATACAGGAGGAAGTGGACACAGAAGAGGCTGGTGACACTCACAGCACTGTGTGGATGGCGCATGTAGTGGTCGCTCCTGCTCCTCTTGATAGGCATACTGAGGAAATAAAAATTTTAAAATATGAAGACATCTCACAAAATATACTTCCTCTGAAGTAAACTGCCAGTAAAAATTTTCACTCCTGCAATTCTACTGTTATTGGCAGTCAGTGAGTGTAACTACAGAGAGTATGGATACTGAAAAAGAAGAGAAGGAGTAAGTTTATGAAAGAAAATACAATAAAGAGGAAGGAATAAAAAGATGGTGCAAAAAGAGTGATGGGATAATGGTAAAGAATGAAATTCTTACATCTTGATCTCTCATAGCATTAAGTTGTTCAAGTTTCTTGGCCCAGTATCTGGCCTCTTCCTCTGGAATGTCTGCAGCACACAACAAAAACACTTTATTAATACTCTGCTCTTAAAATCAAATACTGGACTATATGTACACCTCTCTTTCCATTTACATTTCTCTACAAGCACTGGATTAGACGTGGTTTTTACTGCCCGCTCAGTTTTACTGAGTGTGTTCGGAATTGTGCTTCATCGCACCTGTAATTGCACCCTGCTGAGGAGTCATAGGGTCCCAGAGTACACAGTATTGTACTCAAAAACAAGACAGGGTGTGTTAAGTTACCTTTTAAATTCAATGACAATAGTATAAGCTAGTAGCATCCATGCTAGTAGTGGTTATAGTGCAAGAAATAGTAACAATAGTAGTAATAGTATTAGTCTTAATATTAGTACTATAATAGTAGAAGTGCTGGTATTAGGGGAAATAGAATAAGCAGTAGTATTAGTAAGAGTGATACTAGCTATGGTCCTGATAATCATAGCGATGGAGACAAGAGTAGTTGTACTATAGTGTTAGTAGTCGTGCAAGTAGTGGCAGTAAATGTTCTTCCTTTTTCTTCAAATTCAGTTGAAATTTAAAAAAAAAAAAAAGAACCTTAAAAAAAGAAATTATGCAGAACAAGCACAAGACAGAATAAATAAAGCTACGAAAGGCCAAACCTAGTGGCAGTTCAAAGCGAGTGTCAAGCAGCAGCCTGTGAAAGGTCGGGTCTTTGGTTCCACAGATCTCATTCTCAGCCATGATCACATTGGAGTCCAGGGTCAGCCACTGACCTGGACCCTCCTGGAAAGAAAAGGGAAAGAGGAATATGTGAAGAACAATACTCACTGTACACAAAAGCAGTCCTTTTAGTCTTTGCTTGAAGCCTGTCATCTATCCTCTGAATCTCTCCACATCAAAACACAACCAAAATACACACTTGCAATTCAGTGGTAAACCAATTAAGATATTACTTTGCCACTCTCCATGATTGAGACAAAAAAATATCAAATGCAGTTTTAGCACATAGTGTTTACTTACTTACTGTTTGTATACTTACTTACTCACTCATTGCTTATTTATCTATGTACATGTAAAGTAAGATAGGCAGTGAGACCTAAATTCAGAGCCAAAGAGAAAGGGAGGAAGGCAGTGTACCTCATTGGACTGCCGTATACTGCGCAAGGGTATCCATAAGGTGCCCACCATGGTGTCCCATATAAGCCCTTTGTTCCACACCTCCACTGTCAGGCCCAGATCCAGACGGTTTATTTCACTGCTCGGCAGAGATAGGAAGAGGCAGTTTAAGAAAGAGGGGAATTATTTAGGGAAAAAGAAGAGAGAAGAGAGTAAAATAATATAGAATATTATAAAGAGCTTAGTGGAGAAAGGGTTGTATGGAGACATCTCACTGCACAGAGGGTTTTCAACAGAAATACAGCCTATGCCATCAGGAGCTGCCCTTAAATCTGGTGATGGATATGCACTGTGATTCAATCTGCTAAGGGAAATGAGTCACTCGGCATGAGGGTGGAAAGAGAAGGTGATTGTCAACCAGGCCTCTGGCAAGATATAAGATATAGTACAGATGGGACAATAACAGAGACTACCTATATTTCTGTAGGACAAACAGCTCTTTGCCTCATTTTTCCATCAAGCAACAGTCATATTCAGTATACACAACATATAGATTCTTCAGGACTTGCTAGGTTTTGTAATGTAACATATCTGACTGGTAGATTATCAGCTCACTAAGCATCTCCTATCATTGAAAAGTGCCTCTCCCCAAGCCCACTGGCCATCTTAAGTGAATCAAAACCTAATAATAGCCAAAGCTTTGATATGAAAATGCATCCTTCTGTTTCCCTGGGAGCCGAAGAGGTAATCCTGGAACTGGCTGAATGAGGGGCTGCTTTATAAAGTGGAGAAAAAAGGGTAAGAGGAGAGGAGGAGGAGGACAAGGGATCTAAAGATTAAAAATAAAAACAATAGGGTTTTAATTTTCATTAGTTGTGTTTCACAGTTTTTTTTCTTTTCCTGTTTGGTTGATATTGAGGTTATGGATCTACCCACTTACAATGACATTAGGTATAGGCTTATTTTTGGAACTATGCCAAACTAAATTTGCAACAGCAAACAAAGTCCAATAATTGTTTTACTCTTTCAGAATACACAGATATGATCAAACTAAAAAGCTGCTATGACGGCAAAGCCAACGCTGGGAGAAAAATAAATAGAGCTTTATATCTAAGAAAGATATTCACTGTTTTAGCATTGCCTTCCTATAACACTGTTGGGCTCACAAAGATTGGCTTAAGAAAAGTCAATGCAGCAGAACCAGAGTCTTTTTTTATTCCGCACATTCTTTTTCCTGGTCAAAACCCAGATGCATATGTTACCCATAATGCAATGCATATAGCTGTTCGCCTGTGAACATTTCTCTGCCACCTGCATAGCTTCAGTGAGACATATGCAACAAAAAGCAATGCTCTGTCAACCTGCCAACTGAATGAAAAAGCCCTCTACCCATGCAACCCCAATTATAACTTTGTGGGTCCAAGGGAATGTAAAGAGAGAAGCAACTTAGGCAAAGGGAGGAAGATGTGCTGAGATTAAAGGGTGGTATAAGACTAGTATAGAGGGTAGAGAGGGCAAGAAGCACTCACAACATGAAGTCCTGCTCCCAACATGGCTGACTCCCGCGCACAGCGATCGTTGTGCTCTTAACATTCTGCACCTTCAGTGTCACGTATGTGTTAAATTTCTCTGTAAAAAGCAAATCAAAAATAGCATTGGTTAAGCTACTGTGTGTGTTTGATGAGATTCCGTGATAGGAAGTAACAAGTGGATGACCGCCACAGGTCACAGGTTATAACTCACCTTGGGGTCCATCAAGCTTGGCTTTCTTCACTGTAAACAAATTGAAAAAAACAATTTAGAAAATTATCCTAATTATGGAAAAAGTGAGTGAAAATATATATTCAAACACGCTAGCATGACACTTTTCAAAGATTTCACATCTTAATGCTGTAAATATAGCTCTCAGTGAATCCATGAAGACTTGTGGGTGCAGTATCACGTGACTTTACCCTACATACCAGGCAAGGCCTGTAGCATATGGTTGGCTGGTGACTGACAGCGGCCTGGCATTTTAGAGAGCGAAAGGGAGGGGTTTGGTGGGGATGGGTATGTGGGGGGGTGCTCTTCTCAACCTGGGACTCCTCTATCCTCTATGGGCAGAATGCCAGGATCTTAATATTAAAGACCGCATCTGTTCATCAGGAGATGCCAGGGTCTCTGAGTCACAGGGCCACAGGGAAAGTTTGTGCAGGTGATGAGAAAAGTTGACGCCAGGGAGGAGAGGGGGCATATTCCTCATCTTCTCTGAATGAATTATGTGTGTGTATCCCTGCATGGTTGTCAACAGGGTGTGGTGGATAAAAGACTGAGCAGTGCCGCCCTTCTTCTAACACAATAGATGAGGCTCTGCTGAGGTGCCACTGCCAGCTCCTCCACACAAGGACCTCTGGAGGTACCAGACTGACTTTTAAAACCACAGTGACATCAAACGCCTTTTCATTATTCATTCAATCCTCCACCCTGCTAATGCCCAGTATCCCGATGTCCAGCAGTGAGGTATTAATATTCAGAGGTTTGGTTTTTAATCCCTGCTGATTGCCGCTTTTTAGTGATGTTACTGTTAGAGAAGAAATACAGTGAATAAGCATAATTTAAAATCAATCTAATGGCCCTTAACAACAAGCCGTTAAAAAAAAAAATCCTCTGAGTAGCTGCAAGAGGAACAACTTTATAATGTATGACCTACAGTCAAATTGTGTAAAATAGAAGGAGAATGAAATGAAGAAACACTCCGTGTTACTCCGTCAAGAAAAGCTGAAAAACTTACGGTTGCAAAAGTGAAGCTGACAAAGAAACACATTCTAAGCCCTTTTCATAGTCAGTGACAGAAGAGTAGGTATGATAAACATTGTGGACATGTTTGCTTCTAAAATTAGCATAACCTCAGAAAACCCTTAGGGATAATGCTTATCACCTAAATATCAGTCTGATTCACGAGGCAGGTGGCGGAGTAAGTGGTGCGGTGGAGCATGCGCCTCTTAGTGATCTTCAAAGTAAAATCCCCTTCCTGATATTTTAGCTGCTGACAAGGCAGTCACGCCTAGGGGGTGAGGAAGGTTTATTTCCATGGAAGCACTGAACATACAGTCAAGAAAGAGATGTTCAAATGAATTATTTCTTTGCTTTAAACAGACAGTAAATGACAGATGCACCCCGGCTGCCCCGGTGCCAACGCTCTCCCTCTTCCTCAAACACTGTCCTCTCCTCACCATCAGCCAGTCATCGGTCCTCCTCTCTTACTCCCTCAATCACTTGCTCCTACAAGCCTCCCCCTGCCATGTGGCAAGTATGCACGTGTGCTCCCTTTCTATCTCTTTCTCTCGTGCTCCATTAATCTCGCTGTGCAGCCAAATGCGGGCAGAGCGAGCTGCATCCCCAACTCTAAAAATAACCGCTTCAGTGTGACAAGGATGGGGGGTGCCGGAAAGGGGGGTGGGGTATTTTAAGCTTACAGGCATAAGACTAAACCAATTTCGCTGCAGTTACAGCACAGAGAAAAGAGTGAAAGGGAGTAGGTGTTGCATATTTTCTGAAAATGTTGAGTTGCTGCCACAGTAATTACAGTATCTAATTTCCTCTTTCTTTGCTAGGAAAAATTGGACAATAACATTCACTCATGTCCTGACACAGGGACCCTAAGGGGCTTTTTATTTCCTGAGGTTTTCCAATCAAAAGCTTTCAAAGAGCCCACATTTCAATTATACTGACACCAGGACGACAATATAAACCTGTAGACAGGCAATGCAGGGGAGAAATTTCTAAAACTATGACAAAAAATAAAGATTGCTTGAGTGCAAAGTAAAAAAAAAACTATAAAGACTGGGAGGTCATTACAGTCTGTCTCTGTCTACGCTGCCAGTCAAAATTGAGTCACACACCTGCAGTATAACTGGGGAACATTTTAATAATGTCGATTGGAGTATATCTGACATAAAAGTAATTAAGACTAGTCACCAATGATTGAGTATGCCTCTCATAAAGACAGCTGCTGCCATCATGCTTAGCAATCTACCTTGAAACATTTCAGAAAATATAAAAATAGAATATAAACAATATATGTAGCCTTTGCATCATTAACCACAATTCAAATGCTATGATATAGCTATTATATAGCTACATTATAGCATTGAAACACAATTAAAACACAATTGGTCTTTGCTCCTAACTATTTCCAGACTCTCAATAACCAAAGTCACTTTTCTAGTGATGCAGTAGAGTGTTTGAAATAGTAAAAAGACAAACAACTAGCTAAGAATGGTTTGATCTTAAATATTATTCATTTCTAATGTCAGACTTTCTGAAGAGCTCTGCTGAGATTCTTCCCTAATGATCTGAATATATGAAATAATCTTAAATAGACGTTAGTGACAAAAAGGTGACCCTAATGAGGATATCTCTCCTGGCTCATTCTGTTCTAAAGTTCTGATGTGTGAATTGGCATCTCTCTACAGAGGGTGACAGTGAGAGGAAGGTTGTCGGAACCAATATGCTTGTTCAGCTTCCTTGGCGCAGGCTGTCATTTCAAAGTCTACATCTAACATCATGGGACATCGGAGCAGAATACGAACACATCTCTGATCAGGCGATGCCACATCACTGCTACTGCAACATTTATATCAGCCTAACTCACATTACCATGCAGCCCAAAGTGAACTGCTATACTCATCATCTTCTTTATTACTTCATTTTGCTCACAGCCACTGTGAAAAAATATAATATCAATATAAACCTAGCTGCAGGGCTATAACGCAGTGTGTAGAAACTAATGAGAAAATGCCAGCAGAGACCTAAAATGCCATTGTGGTTGCTATGCCAACAAGGCTTCAGGACATAAAGAGCTACCAATGAGCCTGGATCTGCATCGTGAGATCTGTGCAATCAGCTTTAGCACTGGTGTCAACAACATACAGTAGCAGCCGCTTCATAAACACTACAAGCTTGCTCTAGCCTCTCCCTCAATCTAAACAAGAAGCTTGATGGAATCACTTTCATTTTTCCATCAGTGCTCCTTGATATGTCAGGCTCCATATCTATCAAGTGTCAGTGTAGGAAAACTGCTCAAGCTGGCTTAAAATTCTCAGTGTGTGGTTCAAATTTGTTCCTGGTTTTAGGCTTAAGGCTGCTGGAGGAGATATTATTACCTGTCACGAATTGGGAAACACATACCAATTCATTGAGGATTTTCGAGAGCTATGGAGGGTTCTGTTCAAACATGTTCAAGAGTTTTCCAGGAAGTGAAAAAATAATAGGAAAAGGATGTGCAGATATTTCAGGTCTTTGACAACTTCGGTTTCAGTAAATTTCAATCACATTTACTAATTTTTTTAATATATATATATAAAATCCATACTAACAATGAGGATTTTATTTTAAGGTTCTAAATTATTGAAAAACTCAGGGAGAACTTGTAAAAGTAAGCCTAAAAACCCTTGAAAGACTACTCTTAAAGGGGAGTATTTCCATTTGTAATTTAAATGATAAATGCAATTTAATGGACTTGCTCTGAGATTCTTGATAAATACTTGTATTTGCTGATGGCTATGACTAGATCTCAAATGGTCTAAACCTCTGGTTTCCAAAGTGGGATCTGGGAATGACCAGGATTTACCGAGGAGGTTAAAGGAGATCCCCAGGATAACAATATTTTACTCCCTTGACATTTGCAAAATCTTTCCATCCACTTTCCCCTAGACATTTATGCAAATTAATTTAAATCAAACATGACAGCAAATGACTCCTAAGTAAAAGAAAGAGAGTCCAGATAAATGGAGGGCTTCAGTCTTATTTGGAGCTCCTGACACAAAAATGCTCATGAAATCCTCATCCTAACCAAGCAAAACAACATAACTTTACATCTCTTACATGACCACGGTTCTGGTCTGCCTGTGAATGTTCACACAATACAGTGACTGACTGGCATTTAACGGCCCATACATGTAAAAAAGAAGAGGTCTCTTTTGGGCCCACTTTCTAATTGTTACTCTGGAGAAAACCACACATTGTAGATCACATTATAGACTTCACTGAAAAAATAAATACAAATACACAATCAGTGGCTGAAGCAAGATATTTGCAAAGCAGTGATAATACAGAACAATGTTGCAAATTGGGCCTCTTTATACAGTATGATCTGATTATTCAAAAGCAGAACAGATATGAGAAAAATGATTTAAGAATCTTGCACCTGGTCGCTTGGTTTACAGATTATAATCTACTGTAAGCAAACACGGTCGGCTACTTACTGCACACGCCTTTTTATTGGGGGGGGGGGGGACGTCCTGCCATTAACGCCCGAAAACTAAGATAAAACGTCTCAGCTTGAGATGATTTCCCACATAAAACAAGAAACACCCCGAGCTTCTGATACACAGGGACAAAGGGAGAGTGGATTACATCTTGTTTTACTATGTTTGCCGGCGGCTGCCGGAGAGTATACACCTACTCCATAAATCGATCCTGTTGTAACGGTGCCAGGGTTTGTAAAATCAAGAAATCAGGCTGTCATTGAGGACAGTGTATGATAATTCAGACAAAATGACACTAAAAAACGAAATAGAATAGAAATGTGCAAAATAGCAAAAGATGGTGGGGAGTATTCGCTTTGTCGTTGCAATGTGCATTAAACTACCATTTAATAGTGTAACAAATAATGAACAAGATTCCTGTGTGTAATGTCTATTTCCGAATAACGGAGGATAGATCGTTAGCCTAACAGGTAAAACCCGAAAAACCGTAAAGATGCGACTTAGAGCTATTCAAGCTTCCCACACCGGCAGGTGGAAGGAAATTGACAGCGAGTCGTGCTAAGACGTAGGTTTAGTTTCTCTCTCTTACCTCCAACGCACAGCAATGACATTTCTTATGTGCGCCTTTAGTGCAGGGTCCAGCTTCTTCACCAGCTTCTTCTCAATAGAGCCAATCTGTGCGGCGCACAGCCTCGGAGACAATCGGGCAGGAGATGGAGAAGCCCGCCGTCGGTAGCAGAGACAGGGCCCGGCACGGCTCGTCACGCTGCTCAAAAATAAAGTCTTCACAATTCGGAGGTGAACGCCAGGGTCTCAGACCTCTCTTCCCTCCTCCTCCTCTTCTTCTTCTTCTTCTTCGTGTGGCGTGTCTGTCTAGTTTTGAGGCTCTTCCCCACACCTCCCTCTCTCTCAGCTCTGCGCTCCCCAACACTCAGCCATCTTGTTCAGCTTCAGCACCACCGCTGCGTGGACAGCTCCTGGCGCTGACGTCAGGGCGGCGGCGGTGCTGATGCTGGAACAGCTGATTATCAGCCTCTCCCGGTAAATATCCAACATATTCCTCAATGATGTCTTAGACTGGTATCCTCATATATAATCTGGTTATCAAAATGAAAGTGTTCGGTGTAAAACATTTAGACTTTAAAAGGAAACCGTAGAACTCCAGAGGAAAACTGACTGAGTAACAGTTACTTAGCAGTGAGTCAGTTTATGGGCATTAATCTTCACATTAAAACACGACCACACACATGTGTATATAGATGTGCATACATGTATGTGCACACATACACACACACACACACACTAACATATACATACACACACACGCACACACATATATATAGAGAGATAGATATAGATATAGATATAGATATAGATATACACACACACATACAGTTGCAATCAAAAATATTCACCCCCCCCCCAAATATTTTAAGGATTTATCAATTAAAGTTTTCTCAAAGAGCAAGATTCTGCTTCGGGTGACTTCTTTATGAGTTGAATGATACACAAAATCTACACAGAAAATGCACGATGTAGTATTAGTGTGTAACAGTATATTTTGTGTCACAATTATTCAACCCCTATATAATATTGTTGTTTTCAAAGCTGTCTGACAGTTTTTATGGCCTAAAGTGGAGTTGAAACATAATTAGGCCTTTGGGAACTTTATAATGATCCTTCATTTGCTTCAGCTGTCATGCAATATATAAACCCCACCCATGAAGGTATTCAAGGTGAGTTGCAATCATGGGAAAGACAAAGGAGCTTCCACAAAAGCTGAGAGAGATTATTTCATAACACCTGAAGGGCCTTGGGTATAAGAAAATTTGAGAATTTAAGATTCCAAGAGACACCATTGGGAGCATTATAAGGAAGTTTAAAACTTATGGAACAGCTGATAACCTGCCTGGGCGTGAAAGAAAGCCCAACATTTCATCAAGGGCCCTATATCTATATCTCAAAAAAATCAAAAACTAATTCAAGGTTCCAGGCTCTCAAATGTTAAGATTTGCCATTTTTTCTTTGTTTTACGTTACAGTAAATTGAATGTCTGAGTTTGGGACTGATGCTCAAATATACCCTAAAACTCTGGCTGGAATCGAAATCATTACTAATCTCTCCTGTGTGGGCCAACAGCTCCCCCTGCTGGTACACAACATCCTGCACATCTTTGAATCTTCACACTCTCTCCTTTAGGGTTAGTGAACCGGAAATCATACAGAGCATATTTTACCAGTTAGCTTTAGTAGTATCAAAACATTCAATTTAAAAAAAAAAATAAAATTGCACACATTCACTTTTGTTGGAAACATTTTCAGTATGGTTTAATGAACATTTCAGAAAATACAAATATACTTCACAAATATATAAAATTCTGACATGTGAAACTGCTTATCCATACCACAACCTGCCATTATAATGTGAATTCAGACATAGGTATCCTAACATTTAATTTTCACCACTTCCAGTTTTTTTTTTTTCATGCAGTCTAAATTACCCACCCACCACATGCCAAATGGCATTTAATGTAAACTGATTATTAGGCTTTTCTTTTTGGAAAGGTCATGGGCCTGTAGGTAACTGCTGATATAAAAGCTACACAACAGAGTTATGGTCATATCCAAATATACTTATGGCAGGTAAGAAGGCAAAATTACATTACATTAATGAAATTCCTGAACTGTAAACCCCTCAACACTGCCAAACAGATTTACATTCACAAAAACTCATGTGCGTGAATACACATATTCTACGGAATACATATATTCATAAAGAAGAGGCATGTAGACATTGTCTGTGTGTGGGGTTTTGAAATGTTTGTACCCTTGCCTTCACTATCTCTTGAGATAGCCACATGTGTTGTTGAATGGCACTGACTTGACCTAATACCACTGAGCCTGTCCTGTGTACCTCTGCTGGAGGAATGAAAGGGTCTCTGGATGGAGTCTCCTCATAACTTCTCACTGGAAAGGAAGGTGAGCATTCAGACAGAGAACACATTATATGAGAATTACAACATGGATAAACATGACTGACAAAAGGCCCAAAAATATTGTGCTACTCTTCATAGTGAATGTTTTTTCTTTCTTCTTTTCTCCTGTGGTTATCTTTACTGACAGGTTATAGCTGCAAGTGTTACTATAGAATTTGAACATATGGGAGAGGATAATAAATTCTGCAAATACACTTGACCAATGACTAATGAAAAAACAACCGTTTTGTGGGCCCTATCCACTAAGCTGAATATTTCTCCACCAATGCTGAAAGTCATCTTTTATTTTTAGGATTAGACAAAGATAAAGGTCGTGTTCACAGGTTACGCCATTTGATGCAGGTTACTAAGAATAAAATAAAAACAAAAGCAAAGCAAGTCAATTTCATTCTTCTGACTTTTTAACCTTACTAAAAAATTAAATGATGACTCTGAAAATTAAAAGATTTAGGACAAATAAAATTTGGATCTGGTCCGAGTACTGATGGTTTTAGACCCCTAATTTAAACAATTTGGCTCATAGAATAATATACCTATATAGTCTGGTATAGCCTGATTTTTTGACAAACTATGTGGACATCCTATCCTATATTTAGGCCATGGACAGGACAGCAGATTCAGTAGAAGAGTACCCACATGATGATTATAGCTGCTAAAAAGGCCCTCTCAAGGGTCAGTGTTTGCTTTGTCCTTTCTAGGCTACTGTAGAGACATGGCAGTACAATATGGCAAGCTCCTTGGACTGGAACTCGCTCCCTATGTAGATATGAAGGGCTCATTCAAAGCTAATGAAAACTTTTAAAATAACCCTTAGGTTCAGATGATTATACACTAATTAAAACATAGTTATGACTATTATCTTCCACTTCTGTAATTACATTCCATTGAATCCCATAAACTGGTTCTTTAACTAAAGGATAACATTTTGCTCCTACTGAGTTTTCTTTGGTCATATAGGGGAGTATAATCCAGACAACACTGTGTTTCAAAAATGATGTGTATAGAGCTACTGGACATGCAGCTCCTAGTTGAGTTCCTGTGATCAGTGAGGGTATCAATGTTCAAACACATGTTAAATGTATGTTTATTTGGCTGTGTCACATCCATGGTATGTATTTTAGAGGTTTTAGCTACCTGTCAAGATGAGAGAGGACCTCACAAAGCTGGGTGAGAAGAGCACGGTGCTTATGGGGATTTCCTTCCAGCACTCCACTGAGACGACTCAGGTATGAGTCCAGGTTCCCAAGAGAAGCTGTCTCACCTGAACCTGCACAGAATAAAAAACACAGAAGAATCCAATTAGAATAATATACCCGGTACCAGTAGATTTATTTAATATCATGCTGGACTATTACTATGCGTTTGTCTTCCCTCTGATTAAATAAAGCCAGCTAGTTACCGACCTGGTAGGGGGACTGATGAGAGACTGTTGACCAGAGTGTGTTTAATGGCCAGCAAGTGTTGCTGAAGAGCCTGGGTGCGCTTCTCATCCTGTCCCAGTTCAGCCTCCAGGCGTTCTTTAGCGTTGTACATGTCCTTAATGTGCCGCTGCAACACTGCATTTTGCTCCTGGAACTCAATGTTGGCCTTACGAAGCCGTCGCAACTCAGCTTCTCGAGCTGAAAACGCAACGAGTAAAAGAAAAAAGGATTTGATGAGAGTATAAGATTATGTCTTAAATGCTAAATCTTAGATGGAACTTGTAAATTAAAGACTTAATGGTACAATTTTGTCATAGCATAGAACCCAGCCATGCTAGACACACTGCTTTGTGCTTTACCTTTGATGATATTTCAGAATGATTACCATTTTCAGTTTCTTGCTTACCTTTGTTCTGATCAAGGAACTCCTCTGTGAAGATAGGGATGTCGAATCTGCTGGGGAGGTCAGAGGTCTGAAGGACAAAAATCAGTAAATGGACAACTTAGCTGTGTGCGATATGATAATGACATTGCAGAATATGCGGTCACAAGATATAGAAGTATACCTTTGGTAAAGATGACCCTGAACTAGAACTGATGATGACAGATGGAGTGTCTTCTGAAAGAGAAAAATGCATGTCAATGATATGGCTCAGATGGAACCAAGTAATGAAATATCAAATGTACTCTATCTTGCTATTTGCCCTGGTGATGTTGTGATTATCTTAGAGCCAGTAACCGATAAAAACACATGCAGGAGCAGCGAAAAACATGATAAATATTAGGTGTGTAGAAGTAAGTTGTCACCTTTCTTGATCCTTTTGTCTTGTATCTTAGCGCTGGTGATCTGATAGGCCTCAGTCTGCTGATACTCCTTCAGTTCCTGCGCATACTGCATCTTCTCCCGCTCTGCCTCGTCCAGATAGCGCTGTCAGTACACAAATATTGTTGTTATTCATTGAGGAAAAAAATCTGTGTTGCTTAAAGACAGGTGCAAAAACAAATCAAACTGGTACGAACACTACTGATTAGAAATTTCTTTTAAAATCAAATCAAACTACAAGATTTAATCTCAGCAACATTTTTATGGAAGTAAACAAGACAAATAATGATGCTCCTTGTAGGAAAAACTTAAATACATTGTTAACAACTACTATTGTATTCTCAACTGGATTTACATTTCTCATTGTAGATATGACTCCAACTGGCCCAGTAATAAAGCATCTTTAAATACCCAGTGCCCTGAATGTACTATGTTTATATACAGAAAACTTGAAAAGTTACCTGTTTGTCATTTGGGGCTAATCGTGTCCACTCTGCTCCAAGTCTTTTAGTGATTTCTGGAAAAGGCAAGTCAGGGTATCGGGCTCGCATATGTTCCCGCCGTTCATTTAGGAAGCGGACATATCCTGTAACTGGTGCCTTGGGACCATTTGGTAGCACCTTCTTTCTTTTCTTTCCCTTCGGCCAGCCTCTCTTCTTAGGCTGCAGAGATGGGGAAAAAAAACACTCATTTGAATCCAAGGGCTTGTCAGTTGTTTGGTCAGTAAAATCTCAGCAGTCTTAAGAGGCTGGAACCATCAGTTTTTTATTTTGAATACTGTCTCTGGAAGGGGGCAAGCAGACAGAGCATGTATGTTCATCACACCCCCCCCTTTTGTATTAGCAGAGAGTTAAATAAATTCTAGTTATTTAGCCCACACCTGTAACATTCTTACCTTTCTGGAAGTAGGATTTATTCAAGGACTGTTTTAATAGTGTGAATGATTGTAGTGTACGTAGTAAAAGGGCAACTGATCATATAGACAATAGTTTGATTCTCAACCAAATCAAGTTCCAAAACTTGAGAGCCTTGTTCCCAGGAGGGAAATTTGAGGCAATTTAAAGCAATTTACAAACCCTTTCATCGAGGTCAAAAATAGCAGGATTTACCTCATCTTGTGGCTGATCCGCTGAATGTGAGGCTCTGGGCTGCTGTGGTGCATCACTCTGCTCTTGTTTGATCCCTCCCATGATCACCTTCCGTGCAATTGGCTCTGCAAGTGTGAAAACGGGTCATTATCTGTCAGAGTTAAGTCGTGAGAAGTTCTTTAAGCAGAGTTTTTAAAAAAAAAAAAATAGATGAGAGCGACCGTAAATTTGAGCATTAACGTCCCCCACAGTGATGCCGCTTCTCAAGCTAACCTGCCTGCTAGCTGATCAGTGAGGCTAACTGATCGCACCGTTCACAGACGCACACGAAACGGACACAAAGGTATCCCAAAAGCGCTCCGCCTCCCGAAGGGGAAAATATAATACGGCAAAATGTGCATTCTTGAATTTAATAACGTTTATTCACCGAGGTAAGCGGGTTTTTAAACAAATTATTTTACTTTTTTTTAGGATAAACGTTATATTACTCACCCGATAATGAAGCCCTCGGACAAACAGGAAGAGAAGCCTAACTGCATTCTGATTGGCCGGTTCGGAGACTCGTGATTGGCTGGCCGAAGACGCCCCTCCCCCCCACCACACACCTCTCCCCGAATAACAGCGACCGGTGACTTAGTTAAAGTTGGATTCTTCAAAGTTGTTCCTGTTGGAAAGCGGGTTTTAGGGGACGATAATTATTGCAGTGGTGTAGAAGTAAAAAGTAGCATTAAAGGTAAATACTCAAGTGAAGTAAAAGGTAATTCAAAATTGTATTTAAGTTCAGTAGCTGAGTAAAAGTGCTTCACTATTTCTGAAATCCCTGGAACTACAGGAAACTATAAAGCGAAAAACACTTTAAACTTTATTAGTGCAAAAAGGCGTGTATGAATAGAAACCCCGTTTCGTTGTTTTTTTATTTTCTACGACGCACTATATTAACTTATTTGTATCACGCTTCCATTTTTATTTTTGCGGTTTTCAGTCCCTATTGTAAGGTTGATAAGATGGCAATTTTTTTTAGGTTCTCATGCGTTCCTGATATGGTTAATATGCCGTGATTGTAACCGCTTGTATATAAAACTTAATTTATGTTTAATCAAAACACAAGATGTAGGTGTCACTCCAACGAGCCAAATTCACGTGCCCTGCCTATGTTTTATGTTGAAGGTGTTTTCCGGAAGCGCTCGTTTGCGGAGGACAGTTGTCCTGAGTGGATTAGAGATGTGCATCATAAGAGCCCATAACGTTTAGGTGACCACGGTGAGGACCTGTAACAAAACTTATTTAAATTCACAAACCAGAGTCGGTTAAAATCTGACCACATGCACCTGGTCCGGTGAGTACTTTCGGGGATGATGCAAATGTTGTTCGGTGTACAAATACAAATACAAGCCCCATGCACAGCCGCTGCTGTCAAAGCAGCTGCACAGGAATATAATTCGGGACTATGGGCTCATCGCTGTGCCTTGATTTTCCTACGCAGAATTAAAAACTTTAAAAACTTTAAAATCTCCGATTCGCCCCTCCCGTACTAGGCCCAGATCTCCTGCATTCTGAGCGCGATTTAAGAATCTTTAACTCAACCAGTGTTGTCGTCCTTGCATTTCTTCCCCCTGCAAAAACCTCGTAAACCCTCCCGAGTCAACAACAGAAATAAGCTCTTGGCTAGAAAAGCAATTGCTCAGTCCCTTCGAGTTCTGTAAGGCCTGGGAGTGAAACCTATTTTGAGACAAACCATAGCTCTCGCCGAACAATTTAGCCAGGGTCAAGTTAGGTTTGAACCCAACATCACGGTCGTTTGGTTGCCTCTTAAGGATCGTTTTAGTTTACAACTCAGTATTGGCATAGAACATCTTAAAGGCCATTATGTAGTTATGGGTACTGCGCCCATTAGATTAGAGCCAAGGTTCCGTACCGACCGGGTATTCTGTTCTTTCAGTTTCTGTGGTGCCTGAAATTTTAATCACTTACCTTTCCACATTAAAGACGTTCACAATAGCTAAAATTATGGCTCATGGTTAATACTTTTAAGTGCAAGTTTTGCCCCATGATCGAAGTATTTTTAAAAAATTATAACTCCTACTCCCAATGAACTGATTAAACATTAGAGCCATTTGTTTCCATTTGTGAGTACTCAATTTTTCAGCCTTAGTTGTGCATCTCATCTTGACTGTAGTTTTATTACCTGTACATGTAAAGTCTTTTTTACCCTTTACACAGTTGCATGTAATGGCCTTGTTAATGATCAAATATAGCTGCTCCATCAGCAACTGATCTGCAAATAATATACATCTGACATTCTCTGTGGTATAAAACAAACTTCTTGCTTGACAAAAAGGGACATAAAAGGCATCAAGAAAATGTGATGGTCTTGAACTTCACACAACCAGCTGTTAATCAAACAATTACCAAATAAAAATAAGACAGCCTTAACCATAAAAGTTTTTATTTTCTTTTATTTATCGTTTACAATTTTTGTAGTCATTTATTCATTATTGTCAATCCTTTTGGCAAACATTAGTGCTCGCTGTGTTCTGTACAGTCCGGTCCCATGGTTTAGACATAAATTTGATGGGAAAGGAGGAATGAGGCATTAGCCAGGTGGGTTAAGGCTTTTACAATTTGTCCAGGTAGTTGTCCAAGGCTGGGACGCCTTCCTTGAGACCCTTACGTTTGCGTGTCTCCATGACAACTACACCAGGCTTGCTTGAGGCGTCCATTGGGTTTCCAGGAAGGATCTGCCAGTGGTCGAACACACACTGTGGGAAGGCCTGGCCACCAGTGTTTGAACGAAGGTCAGCTGTGAAACCTGGGAATGGACAGAGCAAATATGTTTCAGTGCTTCCCTGCCATGCATCTGTCAAAGTATTGGTACAAGTCTTGCAAGTAATGATACAGCAGTCAGAATGCAAGTTCACATTTATTTTCCCCTCTGATCAATACCCAGGGGCTTTCGATTCCATCCTTTATTTACAGGGCACTGAAAGATGCAGATGTTAATGTGCAGTAGTTGCATTATTGGCTCATTACTAGATTTACTTCACTACTGCAATGAACTAATTTTCACCTCTACTGCAACTTAATTTTACAAACAGTTGACTATTGTAGTAAAATTACACCTGCCTGCTACTGTGAACTGTCTTCAAGTCATGCACAATTTTGTGTAACTTGTTTAATGTATGTTAGCATGTACACACTCAACTTATGTTGGCAGAGTGGGCCAAGACATGCTGGAAGATGTTAGCCTGCATTTTATACTATACTAAAAATATAGTAATCTACAGTAAAAACTGGAATTAAATTTGTGCTTGTAAACATACTATGGAAATTTATTTCAGGCCTGGAATTAATATGAAAGACTAATGTACAGTCAGTCCCATAGTGTACTTTTATACCCAACTTCCTGCATATGCAGAATCATACACTGCATGCTAAAGCTACCTCCTCTTCAGAAGTTAGGAATCTGACCTGTGGTGAGAACAACCATCTTGTGTTCCAGTAACATGATGTCTAATGTTAGCTACAGTTACTTCTAAGGATTAGAAAACATACCAACCAAACATTGACAGCAACAAAACACAAGAGGCAGGCAGGGCAAGTCATGTTAAAATGACTTACCCATTTTACATTATGAACCGAGCACTAAAGAGTGCAGGACTCTTGACAACTATTTACTCTAAGTGTTGTACTCCTGACTGCAGAACAGAACACAATGAAATAGGTGCCGTGTGTCAACAGCTGCTGGCTGATAACAGCCAAACTTACCTAATCTCAAAAAGAACCACTACACATATCAATGATTACTGTGCACTAAAACGTTGATTTAATGTCAACTTAAGTCAAAAGTGTCACCTTGTTGAAAAAATAAATGACAAATCAGCAAAAATATATAAACCCTTAAAGAGTGTAACAATTATGATCAGGTGACAAATTTAACACTGGTTTCAAAACGAATGTTTGGGCTGTTCTGCTTGTTTTTAAAAAAAGGACACATACCAAAGGACTCCATGACAGGCAGGTAGGCCTTGATGACACGCATGGGTGTTCCCATGACACTGGACTCCTCAAACACGTGACCACGCCTCTTGGTCAAGACACCATAGATTCCACCCATTGCAACTTCAGGACACTGCAGAGTAGACAAGAGATCAAGTTGAAAAGACGATACTAAAATCTGTGGAATGACACTTATTCAACTCTAAAATCTCAACAACTGTGGTAAAAGTATGTCAATATGTGAGGAGTAAAATCCTTGGTAACTTAACCAGTGTGCCCAGCCAAAATCCCAAAAAGATAAGGCTTGAGCAAGTTTTTTAAGTAAAAGGACCAATTATTTGGCCACACTCCCCTCAGTTATCTCAAAAGAAACAAAATTCAGACTAAATGTCTAGTGGCACTGACCTGGATCTCCACTAGATAGACGGGTTCCATGAGTCTGGGCTCGGCTGTGAGCTCACAGGCATACAGAGCTCTGCGGGCTGTGGGAATAATCTGACCGCCACCACGGTGAATAGCATCTGTATGCAGGGTCACATCATGGATGTCGAAGCGAATGGCACGCATGTTCTCTTCACAGAGGACACCCTAAAGACATCAATTTTAGATGAAAAGTCTATCCACTGAGCTCTGAATAGAAAAATTCATGTTGACTTTAAATTAATAACCTGATACAAGATATCATCTGAAATTGAGACTGCTTTAGCTGAGTGCAATGAGCAGTGAATTCTTGGATATAACGACCCTCTTACCTCCTTGACTGCCCACTGGAAGCCAGCCACAACACTGTCCTTGATCTCATTAAGGTACTGCACTCCCTTGGTAACGTCAACCAGCAGATTGGGGCCATTTCCGTCGGGTCCGAAGCACCAGATCTTCCTGGCCTCAGTGACGTCCCACTCGTACTTGTCAGCAAGGTAACGGGCACGGGCCTTAAGCTCCTGACGAGCGGTAACCTCACCCTTCTCAATGTCCTCTGCCAGGCCATCTTCGAAGGGACGAGCTTTCATGAACAGACGGTTGTGCTTGTTGGGTGACTTTGACAGACACATGACACTTGATTCTGTGCTGACAGTTTCTCTGTAGGACACCACTGGTTCAGATTTCTAAAAAGAAAGCATCAAGTTTCAATGCAGAGATGTTTGCTTCTGGTGATAAAGTCAACATGACAAACGTAACCAATTGATTTTAATGACTATTTCATTAATGCAAATGGATTTTACTTAAGTAATCGAGTATGCTCAAATTTTGCATTGAATTACCTTGAGTGGAATGCAAGCATGATCCTCCTCCAGATCCTTCAGACAGATCTCTAGATGCAGCTCTCCAGCTCCAGCAATGATATGTTCCCCAGACTCCTCGATGATACACTGCACCATGGGATCAGACTTGGACAGGCGCTTCAAACCCTCCACCAGCTTGGGCAGGTCAGCAGGGTTTTTGGCCTCCACAGCAACTCTCACCACAGGGCTGACACTGAACTTCATCACTCTCATGTTGTGTGCCTGCTCGAAGGTGGTGATTGTTCCGGTCTTGACAAGGAACTGGTCCACTCCAACCAGACCGACAATGTTACCACATGGCACATCTTCAATAGGCTCAACGTAACGGCCCATCATCAGAATGGTCCTGGCAAAGAGCAATGTACATGAATGATGAAAAAAAAAACAGTTTAGATGTGACCAATCTGATAAACTGAGATCTCATGACTGATGCCACGATACATTAACAATTGAATATAAGGCCAGATGTTGAGACCAACCTCTGAATTGGCTTCAAGTAGAGATCGTCCTTCTTTCCAGGGACAAAGTTTGGTCCCATGATGCGTACTTTCAGGCCAGTGGAGACACTCCCAGAGAACACACGACCAAAGGCATAGAAGCGACCCTTGTCACTGGTGGGGACCATCTTTGAGATGTACATCATCAGGGGAGCCTTGGGGTCACAGTTCTTGATACCTGAGTATAAAATTTAGTCTGACAATTATTATGAGTCCAAGAAGAATGAGCAATTGTTGAAATCATCTACAATGGATCTTTGACCTATAAGCCAGTGGAAAAGGCAAAATTGGGGAATAAATAACTTTCGTACCCATGGCAGCCTCATCATCTCCAGGTCCTTCATAGAGCAGCTCACAACGGTACTTCTGGGCAGTGACAGGGGAAGGCAGGTGGATGGTGATCATCTGCAGAAGGGCTTCTCCGGCAGGTAGCCAGCGACGCATGACAGCCTTCAAGAGAGGCTTGCCCTCCTTGTCCTTGTCCTCAGCATCCAACTTGATTTCCAGCTTCTGGATCAGTTTGGCAGTCTCCTCCTTCTTGAAGTTCATGATGGCATCAAACACCTAAAAAGAAGTTGATTTGAATTAGCAGGATGCAATTTAACATGTCAAGCCGAAGATTTCAGAACAAACGACTTTTTTTGCCCTGCTCAGACGGAAGGTTATCATCACTGTTTATTCAGGTCAAAGTGAAGAATATTCAAGTCATCACTTGCAGGCATACAGAGCAACGGCTGTTTACGGTCAAATATCAACAATGAATGACCTTGTTAAAAAATACATTTCTCTGAGAAACACTTTTGTAATGAACTGTACCTCAATATTAAATACAAGTCTTGTCGAATCTTGTTACCTTGAAGATGGGGTCCAGGATAAGGGCAACGAAGGTGCGGGAGTACTTTTTGCCATCTGGTCCAGTGGCACTCTTGCTGAACTTTCCAGCTTCCACATCAAAGTACCTAAAATTATAAAAGGTAAAGATTTACCAATACAATAATCACAGAGACCGCTTCTCTCTTATGTATGATCCCCACTCTACTTGATAATCAAGCTCACTGTTTAGAGACTCACCTGTCACCCCACAGTTTCTTCATCATGTCTTCCACCTTCTTGCAGCGCTCAGCTGGTGTCATCTGGGTGTTGCCCTTGGCAGCAAACTTGGCTGCATACATCTCAGCAAACTGCTTCAGGGTGAAAGCCCAGCCGTGGAGTCCAGAGCCAAAGCCAACGGTACCAATGACTGGATCAACCTAGTAGAGATAGAGGCAGCACCATATCAGGACACAAGTGCAGTTTAAGACATTTTTCATCAAAGGTTTTATTTAGTTATGCTGACAGATGACATGACTACTTGGGAGACAAAAGACAAAATACTCATGTGCTACACTTGTGCAAAAACAGTGAGACCATGGGGTGTTGCACTAAATATCAAAAGGTTCAGCCAGCCACTCACCATGATGTTGCCCATTGGTCCATGCTCATCTTCTCCGTAAGTGGAGATGATGACATTGACAGTCTCAACAATACGCTGGAAAGTCTGGTAGAGGTCTTCTGGCTCCAGCTGCAACTCCAGCAAGGCACGGTCCATCTTGTTCATCATCAGGACTGGCTTAATGCGCTCACAAATGGCCTGACGGAGCACTGTCTCAGTTTGCACACAAACACCTGGTAGGGATTCACAGAAATAGACAATTTATCCCAGGGGAAAGTAGATCAAGCTGTTAATCTCATTTCAAGCAAGTTATATAATGGCATATATAGTATCAAACCCCAGGAACATCAAGTTTCACTATAGCTCATGCGTATTTTAATGAAAGGAGAAAAAGTCTAGACTGGAGAGTATTGTGAAGACAATCCAATTAGCAAGCTTCCTGTTGGGCCCGAATGACTTTGTAACAGTGGCAACGTTACATCTACGATGGAAACAAAGGGAACTTTAATTCAAACAGACCTACTTTTATGAGACTAAATCTTACTACACACTTGATTTGGGATGTATTTGATTAAGTGACTGGCACTGTTCATTCTTTTATAATTTGTTATTGTGCTTCTGAACTGAAAGATTTATACATTAGGGAAACAAATGGTTTGGAGAGTTCCCATCATATTCTGGATTATTCAGTCTTTTCCTTACCAGACACGCAGTCCACTACAACCAGGGCTCCATCAGTCACACGGAGAGCAGCAGTCACTTCAGAGGAGAAGTCAACGTGTCCTGGTGAATCAATGAGGTTGATCAAGAAGCCAGAGCCATCCTTGGACTGCTTAATGAAGGCCAAGTCATTTTCACTCAGCTCGTAGAACAAGGAGATGGCGCTGCAAGTTATGACAAAGTCAGATGTCAAATTTAACTATTCAGTTCTATGCAACTGCACTGGTGCCTCATATCAAAATCTCACATTTAGACCCGCTGATATTTTAGAAGCACGTTGTCTGTGCAAATACAGCCCAGTGTCCGACGTGTTCAGTACAACGTGAAACTTATTTTGTCACTTCAGGCTTAACAAATGTTGCCTTCTCTAGAGAAACTCTGAACAGGCTGATGTGTACTGTTGGATAAGTTAAAGCGACATCATAAGTTAATACAGCAACATTTTACTGCTCTTAAATATTTTTCTGTAAGTACTTTCCAGCCATCTCAGGGTTTAAGCGCTTCCTGATATCTAAAGATCTGCTATGCATTACCTCATTAAGGTAGCAATGTCAAAATCTAATGCAGGCGTAACGTGTACCAGGATGAAATCCACAGCTGAATCACATTTTACAAATCTGTTAGTTGGATTTTAATCCATTATTTAGGCCATTAACAGCAGAGCAGAATGAGTTTCAATCAATTAAAACATAAACAGCATGACTTGCTAAATGATTAGCCACAAGGCACTGGATGTATGTAATAGCAAACCCAGTTCTGACTCCTTTATTTCCCTGAGATATCTATCTTTGATTTAAATTTCTGTACTAGATTATATACACCCTATTAACAATGTCTATTAGCCTAATGAAAAAAGTAAATCTTTTGCGTACACAACTTTCAATGTACTGTTTGCTCAAACTGGCTCCAAGAATCAAAGTTGAGAAGCTGAAAGTGATTACTATTATCATCCCAAGTATTATCCAAAAATACCCAGAACACTCATCGCACACTATAGCTGGTGGGTAAAATGAAACAGACATGCCCTAAAGCAGCATCTTCATACCACCTAGAGTCTCTTTCGAAGCTGCAGTGAGGACAGATGGCTGAGCAGGTACTGAATAAGATAATTGTAGTTTCACATCATCCTTAATGTAAATAATCTGCTTATTACCAATGCTGGAGATGCAGACCTACCTAAAAAAAGGCAGGAATAAGGATCAGTGTAAGAGTGGAGTAGGAAACACTGAATACTTACGTTGACTTGATGGTAATGCAACGTTCCTGTTCATCTTTGCGCGTGTCTGTGAAACGGGTCTCTCCAGCACGAGCTGAGGCAATGATGCCAGCCTTCGACACCAGCGAGTCTGTCAGAGTTGACTTTCCATGGTCAACATGCGCAATCACAGACATGTTACGGATGTTGGCCTTTTTGTCCATGATGGCACGGATCTGGTCTACGGTAAAGTTCACCTGAGGGGGGCAAAGTCAAATGACAACCATCACAAAAAGTACACAAAAGCATTTTTAATCAAGTGTCATCATCTGATATTCGTCGTCCTAATCTGCGAATGAGCTTGTTTTCCTTGGCCATTATTGTTTGCTATTCTATTTAAGTGCAATGGGTATTAAGGCATTCAGTTGGCCCAAGGATAAATATGAAAACTGTAAGTGCTCATCTGCCTATAAGTTACTAAACTTGATATACATCCACATATAGAAGTTCCCATGTAGCAAATACGTACTGCTTTAAAAGCTCCAACTGCTTACCTAATTGTTTTGGTGATCTACAAGTGTTCATGCTTCGTGCACACATCTGTTCCAGTTCGTATACAAATATCTTTAATAATACTTCCCATTCTAACACCCAAGGAACCACTGTATTAGTCATTTCACCTTGCAGCAATTGTACCCTCCGCGTATCGAGAATTGCTGCTGACTCAAAATTAAGTTCCACCCAGGGCACTGGATATCCGCCATCACCACAACCGTGACGTTATTGTTGTCTACGTTTCACAGACAATTTAAACCCCCGTTTGCCCGTGTGTGCCAAAACGTCTGATGTGTAATCTTTTTTTTTATTATACACCAAAATGACAGTATACGCCATTAATTGTTGCTAAAAACGGATTCTACGTAGCAGCACCCGGCATAATATGTCGGCGTGAATAGGCCACGTGTACAGGCTTTGACACTATGCTAAATGCTAACATTAGCTTGAAGGCTGAAATAGCCTCCCAAGTCGGAGAATGCGAAAAGCCGGCAAAATAATCTCCCCCCCGGCACAGCTTGAAAAGCAAAGCCAAATCTGACGTTGGTCTTGCTCGCCCCGTATCATAAATACAACATCCGAATCGCAGTTTTGTCACATTTCGCTTACATTTATATTAATATCTGTATTTTACTGGAACAGCAGCTAGTGTCAGCAGAAGCCGCCACTGTCAAAGTTACCTAACATCCCAACGCTGACGCGTCACCCAACATTTAAGATTTGAACCCATTCCGACATAATCACGCTAAAGCCCGAGTAGTTTCGTCGTGGAAAATAACAAAGCAAGTTAATAAAACAGGAGAAGTTTTTTGGATCCGCCGTAGCCACTTTAACTGGGACAGATTACAAAATGGTTGCCATTTTGATCAAAGCCCAATCCACAGTAGGGACAAGTAGCGTAACATCCGCACAATGTCTTTTCCGAAAATGATTAATTTTAACGCCGAGGGCATCTCGTGTTTCCGATACTTCATTAAACGATCAGGGAGATGTCGTCAACTCACCATTTTGACGGATGGTTTTGGATTCGCTTGGTGGAGAAAAGAGACAGGAAATTTTACACTGCCCACCTCACGAGGGCATAGGCAGGGAAGAGGCCGCTGACGTCAGAAAACAGCCCTTTATACCGCGTGCGTCAGCCACGCGCGTAGTCACGTACCGAGGGCACGTAGGAGAACGTGCGACTCGCCGTTATCGCCCAGGGCCTGAGGTTCGCTCGGCTCATAGACACAAGAGCTTCATTAAACACTTTGATTATTTGTTTATTATGCAAGCCGGTGATTGGCATTTGCCAGTAATTATTATTTAATTTTTATTATATGTCTTAATTTAATAATTAAGACATTCATTGACTTCTGTACTGATTTCACATGCAATACCCTTAATAATAGAATTTTTTTTAGGTTATTATTTATTTATTCATTTATTTACTTATTTATTTATTTACTTATTTATTTATTTATATATCATAGTTTCTGGTTACTTTGAGACACCAGGGACATAATGAGTATGTTCTTAAATGTTTGAGTCTTAGTAAACTTCTAGCATATTGTGTTGTATCGGAATTCAATAAATAGTCAGATTAATTTGCATGACAGTCAATATTAATACATTAGCCATGATCTTATCTTTTTTTTTTGGAATGATTGAAATTTTAAGGTAGACGTACAATGTAAAAATGACATAGTCTAAACATTTTCAAAGGTAGCCGAGATTTAATGACTCCTTCTCTCCACTTGCTGGCTGTAGCTTCACCTATTTCCTTGTGACTCATTCTAGGACACGTAATAGCATCATAAAACTGTATAGAAGTCCTTTATACAAGGAAGATATATATCAGATGTGCGTGTTACAAATTAATTTGTCAGACCAGTTAGGTTATCAGTTCAAAGTTCCTTAGTCCAGTTTAAATGTTAATCAAACCGAGATGATGTCACATACAACAGTCTTCCAATTATCTAGGGAAAACCAGAAAGTTGCCATTTGATGGCAACATTAAAAGATGAATCTAAAATGCTGATTTGTCATCTGTTTTTTCATTTATTATAATCATAATAGTTCTAGCACAATACAGTGAATCAAACATGGCAGATTACACACATGTATTAGCGAAATCTCGTATGATTATCAGCATAAAACAATTTTATGAGGAATGGGCAGTGGGGTCAAAAACCAAAAATTTGGTTGGTCACTGACTATTTAAATTTAACACACGATTATCAACATATATGCTAGTGCTTAAAACAAACAAACAAACAAACACAGTATATATTTAAGCATATTTCATCCTCCTTCAGTTATTAATATTGTAGGAGGATTGGTCCTGCTCTGTTAGGATAGATATTTTTCCCTTTTGTCAGATTGTTCATGTCAAGTTGATTGATTATTTTTTCCAGCAGGTGGCACTCTAGCTTCACATCCTGACACTCTAACTCTAAGCACATTGGTCTGATAAAGCACATGTAATTCTCATGTGAGATTACACTGAAATGAGCAGGAATTATATTACACTCACAGAGGTACTAAAAAGGCTACATGCAAAGGTTAATGTCTTCATGAATTATCTAATAATCTATGTCAATGATAAAGCTGGATGTCTTTCCGAAATGATATTGGAATTAGCCAACAACTTGTCTCCAGTTAGACTAATCCAACTTAAAGTTATGCTCTGTACATTTCCCCTCTTATGTTGATTTATATAAACCCTGTATAGGTTTATTATAATGGCTTTTTTCAGTTTTTGTGGTTTCTGATCACAAATGCAGGGACACAAACAGGTTGAGGGGGGAATAACAAAATAATCTGTTTGGTGGAAAGGGAAATCATTGATGGTTGCTTTTCTGTTTACACTTAAAGACATGGTTGTTTTATGAATACAGGGAATGTGAATGATGAATGAACAAGAATGTGGTTCTTCATCAAAAATAACATAGATCCTCTTTATAATTCACACAGGCCAAAGGTCTTTGCATCATATTACAACATTTTTATGTATAAGAAAATATGCTTTTATTTACCTTCATTACACAATATAGCCAAGAATAACCTCAATAATACATTCAGAATTTGATACATTAGGTGCATCTAATGATACTGACAAATAGTTTAAAACTACATTGAATTTTTGTTGAAACATTTTTATTATTAATTTCACAAATGTATACATTCAGCTATGCTGTTTGAGCAAGTGACTAATTGAGTGATTGCAGGTTGCAAAGTATGAGACCCTGACAACAGGATCTCTTATTGTCACCAACAGACAGAGTTACACTCAGTGGGAGTTTTCATCTCCATAGAAACTACTGATTACTTGTATAATAAAGATTCATGAATGAGGAAGGTCCTTGACTAAAATGCTTCCACAGATTCATTAATAATAAATCAAATTATATTAAACTAATTTCACATAATATAAACATGTTTTCTTTTTTTGTGGAATTTTTTGTTGAATTTCTCTTATTTCTCTCCTATTTCTCTTTTGCTCAGATGTGCAGGTTTTCACTAAAACATTTTTTTTAACCACAGTACATGACTTTGTGTGTGGATGGACATGGATGCAGATGCACAGGCACACACAAAAAATCCTACGGATGTAGTAAATTGATAAAATCTGACTCTCAATTAAATGTTTAAAGAGGGAGTAAATATAAAATTTTCTTATTTAACACTATTGCACCTGATCTGCTTGTCAAACCATGGGTTGTATCTCTCAGCGTGCCATCATATCTGAAAACACTCACATAAAATGATTGGCAGGGAAAAATGGCAGACAGTCAGCCTGAGTAATTGACTATAGATTGAAATGACAACAAACTTTTAGAGGGTTATGATTTCTCCCACAAGGGCAATTCCTGGGAATATATCTTGTCAAAACAGATTTCAAAGTTGTTTTGCTTACTCTAAGAACAGTCCCCGTTCTACTGTTGTAAGACAGAAAATAGAAAACTCATCTACTGTTTCTGCCTATTTGCTTAAATCTGAGCCTCAAAAAATGTGCACAGGCATGAAAGCCTCCAATGTCTGTGATTTATCCACAGCCCTCCTGTCTCTCTTGCCCTCTTGTCTTGATCCTTGCCCTCATTTTCTTCTCATATGAGAGCTCAACTATTACACACAGACATCAGTGGTCTTTAACAATACCTATTCTTAAGATAGAGTGCTAGTAATGCGAGGAATGTGAGTGCGAGGAATCATATCATATTTAATCAGTTTTCAGTTAAAAATCTAAGATGAAAGGTATATCGTAAAAGACAAAATCAGTCATAATCTTGGGTCACATCACAAAATTGTTGGAATGATGTGCTTTAGAGACCCGATATACATTCATGAACTTAACCAAATGCTGAATTTCCTCCCTTGAGATACTTTGCCAGGCCTTTACTGCAGCCACCTTCAGTTTCTGCTTGTCTTCTGCTTGTCTTTCTTACCTCAGTTTTGTCTTCAGTGAGTGAAAAGAATGCTCATCTGGGTTGAGGTCAGGTGACGGACTTGGCCATTGAAGAATATACCATTTTTTACCTGGAGAAGGTCTTGGGTTGCTTCATCAGTATGTATTGTACGTTTTTTGTTGTCTATCTGTGAAGCACCTTCCTATCAGCTTTGCAGCCTTTTGCTGAATCTGAGCAGATATTAGAACCCTACACACTTCAGAATTCATCCTGCTACTTCTATCAGCAGTCGCATCACCAGTGAACACCAGTGACCCAGTTCCATTGGTAGCCATACATTCCCATGGATAACACTGTGTCCACCGTGTTTCACAGATGATTTGGTGGCTTTGGATCATCATCATTCTGATAAAGGTCAATCTTGGTTTCATATGTCCAAATAATCTTGTTCCAAAACTGGGCAGTCCTTATTAGATGTTTTCTGCCAAAGTCCAATCTGACCTTTCTGTTCTTCAGTGTTACTTGTCATCTGCATCTTGTGGTAAACCCTCTGTATTTACATTAATGAAGGCGTCTCTTTATGTGAAATACTGATTAGTGAACATGTGGCTGTTTGTCAGCACTGCTGCCTAAACATGAAGAGAAACATAAGACATAAGACACATTGACAAAAGTGATGATGAAACTTAAACTATTTGCTACAGCCAGAATGTTTCTGGCTTTTAGTAGCTTGGAGTCAGCTAAAGGAAAGCTGTAGTAATCCCAGTGTCCTCCAGGTACCTTCAGGCAATGCTCTGTCAAGCATGTAATCCAAAGTCTTGCACTGGGCAAGCGACACCATCCCAGTCATCTCAATATGGATTCATAACTTTGCCAGTCACCCAGTGTCAGCTGGGATTGGCTCCGGGCACCTTAGAAACTGCAAAGGATGAGCAGGTATCAGAATAGATGGATGAATTAATTTCTACTCAATATCAACAAAAATTTTGAGAAAATACTCCATTTTAATACCAAGGCTTGCAGTACTTGCATGAGGTCTAATGGAAGAATGAGTTTGTCAGGTTGTTCATTCAGGATCACTCGGGATATAAAGTATATCGTTAAGCCGTCTGCTGTCACTGTGACAGCAGTTTAGAATTAGTGAACTAAAAATGGTTCCATTCATTGTGTTGATTGCTCTGACCTGGTGATGTACAATATGGTTAGGGTGTACGTATTACTACGTTGTAAGTACTCTATGCTCATCTTCTCTCCTTATTTTGCAACAAATCCTTGTGTGTGTGTGTGCTCTTAGTGAGTACAAGAACTGAATTAAATATATTTGTATTTGTACCCAGCCTACCTTCAGGATCCTTATTTTTAGAATGTCTTTTACCAATATTTATCCAGGGACATTTCACCAAGAGCAGTGCACTGTGTTCCAAAAACACACACCTTGTTCAGTGGCACCTCAGCAATTTTAAAAAGGAAGGGTAGATTCTGCCCCCCCCCGGTTTTATTTTTGCAAATCCAAGTAAAACATAGTCAAACTTCAGATAACAAGCCCACTTGTCTAATTTAAAGGGAAATGCAACTTGTAAAAACATACTTGTGACTTTTTTTAGACTCAACATTTTCTTGACAAGTGACTTGTAGGTGTTTGATTGGGAAAAAAAGTTATGCTGCAATACTGAATGCTGATTGCTCCAGGGATAGCTGAGTGCATAATCCACAAGTCCTTTGCAATGACAAAAAAGATTATGGGCACTTAGTTCTAAAACTGGCAAAGAAAATTCGAGCACATAAGCACCCCACCTCAAAGACTTCAACAATGGGCAAAGACTCAACTCTTTGATCAAGGTCAGGGAAAGATCATCCTCAAGGCTGAAAGAAGCCTACATTGACCCTTGGTAGATGACTCGATGCAAACTCTGGTCTCTGGTGTCAAAGCCAGACTTTTTGTTCGTGAATCCAACCACTCCAACCATTAAGCTTATTGAATAATAAACAGATACTGTCCTTTTGGTCTGGAGATAACTGTTATTAATCACACAGTCACAAGAGGATTTTTGTTTGGAAAATATAACATTGGGCTGGGAATACTGGTTTTACAAAAGACGATCTGATCTAGTTTTGGTATTTTGGGAAGAGAGTTACGTGTGAGCATTTGCGGTTGTTTCGTACCTGACATGTAGGAAAACAGTTCAGTCATTACATCTCATTGCTGACTAATCCATCAAACTATTTGTCTCTCATACCAATTCAGTAGTGACTGAAATTATAATGATTAGGAGCAAATGTGATGATCACTAGTGGCTGTCAGAGTGGACAACAGCAGTTCCCCTGAGGTCTACCAACTTTTGATGCAAACTTTTACACCTATGTGAGTTTTGACTGCAATAACTAGGGTTCTAACCCTAGAGTGGTAGAACCCTTCTGTGTTCATGATTCTTTATTGTTATTAACGTGTCCTCTGCCTTGGGTTGCTGGGAGCTGGGATGAGCTACGAACATGAAATTTGACCCAATAACTGGAAAAGATGTGCAAATGCTTCCAAAGAAATATTAGCTCAGTCAGCCAGATGGTGGCACTGTAATTAAGGCCCAAAAATGCTTTTTGGAAAGGCCTCATGCCTCACCCAATAACTTCAACTGTCTTAAATTTCGGCATGAGTCGGGCTCAGTGTGCTCTACAAAAAGCCTCTTGGAACATAAAAGTCCACCATTATGGATTTTTTTTGCATTTGCATAAACTGATAAACAGTATTATTTTTGATTTTCTGATTATGACCTTATCAGTGCCAAAATTGCTGTACAGCCATTGGGGAGGGGGGGTGAGATATACATTACTATCATAAATGAGCAAGATGGGTTGAAAAACATGGCCGCCATCAACTGGGGCTTAGGCAATATTGGCCATAACTCATTAACCATTTTTCCAATCTTTTGTATGTGTCTTCAGCCCATGATTGAAAATAGGTAGAATTTTGAGCCTGACCAATAGGGGATGCCGCAAGTGACACAAACGTGTATCTGAAAACCCAGTGGACAGAATTTCACTATAATTGATGTGCATGCTTTGGGGGAAAGTACTGACCAAAATCTGAAGTGCCATATTGATTAGTCCAAGTGGGTGTGGCCTGTCACATATTTGTTCATAACTCAAGATGCCTTTGAGGGATCGTGTAAAAAGTCAATGGACATCCTGTGCTATCTCCTGAATAAACACACCAAGTTTCATTCACATCCAATGAAGGGGGACAAATGCTGGAGCTTTGTCTGTGATGTTATTTAAATGCTGCATACATTACAATGATGAATCAAGTATGTGTTTGGTCTCACTCCTTTTTTAAACAGAATTTAACTAGCTGAATTGACTTTGCTCAGCTTTGTCAAGCCTGTAACCTGCTTGTTGCAGCTTATGGGTTTAATTTTGGGTGACCGTGCTGCTGCCATCTGTTTAGCGCAAAAGGGTTAGAAGCCCCAAATTGGCGCTTGCAGCTATATTTTATGAAGCTACTCTGGTGTGAAAATTTCTAGTCTACACTGCAAAGAGTGCTTCAGTCAAGGCCCCATAAAACTCTATACTGCAAAGAGTGCTTCAGTCAAGGCCCCATAAAACTCTATACTGCAAAAAGTGCTTCAGTCAAGGCCCCATAAAACTTATCCAGTGACTTAAAGTCACTTTAAAATTTGAATTAGACTAAATCTGGTTTTACATTTTTGCACTTGTGCTGGTTGACCAGGTTTAATACATTTTCTTACTCAGTTATTGCTTAATTGTTGGCATTCATGTAGCAATGCTGGTTTCAGTGTTGCCTGCATGTGGTATGAAATTTTCTCTGAAAACTTAGAGGTATGTTGATAATTCTTTTTTATTTAGGACTAAAGAAATCTTGTGTAAAGAAAATACAATACCACTTTATAATCAGGCACAAAATCTTTGGGTAATGGCTGAGCTGAATATTATAACAATTTATAAAGATGTCCATACGATAGACAATCGCACTTAATGACTATCTTTTCACCAATACTGGTAAGAGAAGGTGGTTTTGTTCTCTACTTCAAGTTAATGTAACTTTCTTTTTATCTGCTAAATTTTAATAAACCTATATTCACTCATTTTAGCCTGGTTTGGTATGTTTTATAAGAGTTTTCTTTTCCATTAATTGTGTTTAATTATTTGTCTCTTTGAATTTTGAACCATGGTGAATCCTCTTTTAAACACATATTAAAAGCCAGACTGTTTCATTGGTGCAATTTCCGAGGAGGCTTCCTTGAACACTTGTTTAGGCACTGCCATCTTTCAGTCACACCAAGAAGATTTCCTTGGTGGCTTTCATCCGACAGCCATAATCTGTCATGCTCCAGTACTCTTTCCCTTGAATCTCAAATGGAGAGGGCAGCTAAGGACTATCTCTCTCTCTTTTTGTAGTCTCTCACTGAATCCCTGTTTGCTAGCTCTGTGGCTGATGTGTCTAAAAGTTCATGCATCTGGCTTTTAAATTAACAGGTTAACATACTGTGTATTTGTTGGGCTGAAGAGGCTTCTCAGCTTTTGAGTCGGAACGCCTAATGGGATTTAGTATCAAATTTATTTGTTTATATGAGTGTGAACAAGAAATTAAACTCAATTTAGGGAGGAGAGTGAATTTTCAACTGCAAAGTCTAAGAGTTATCCTTATCATCGTCAGGCTAAGGTGCTACACTTTGTTTTTGATGTAGTATGTTTTTGAGCCAGATGAATGTAAAAAGGCATTTAGGCAATTATCAAATTAGTCTAGTGAATGTAAAAACAGTGGTGTAATTGATGGAGTTATGTGCACTGAATGAATAAATAAATAAACAAACCCCAAGTAGCCAAGTTACATAGATATTTATGTACTCAATTAAGTTACATTAGCCAGTGATCAACTAAGTAGTTGATGTTACATTATGACACCTCGACTGAACAAACGTTAATATCTAGTATGGCTTGGTAGCAACCCTGTGTTCACAAGTAACATCTTTTTCTGATGAAAACCACTGGTTGAACACTGTTTTTCATAATCAAAAAATATTGTTCCACAGTGCAGTTGTAAATTTCCTTAGCTACCATGACTTATACTAACCTAGAGTTAACATTAGGTGACAGGTTAGTTCTGCTAGCAACTGAAATGAACACAAACACCAACCAGAAACTCTTAGGACCTGTCCAGTTTTACTCCACAAATGAATATTGGTAATACAGTTTAACTGTCATGTCATATATTTCACTGTGCTCTGATTCAGACATAAAAAGTTCCTCCATTGCTACCCCTTCCATTTCTGAGGTTACATGACAGATCTCAATGCTCCTCTTGTGATTGGTCAGATGTACAAGTTAAGGTGATCCACATATATCTTCATTAAATCTTCACTAAATGTGATTGATGAAATAAATTAATAGACTTTTGACTATAAGCACATTAGGTGTTGCCCGCTTTGTTCCACAAATATGGCATGGATAGTGGGAAAAAAAAAAAAAAAATTTCCTTTGAATAGTTTCAACCCATCTGCACTGTCTGAAAACCATGTAGAAACCCTGGAAATGTTTACATTTTGGTACAAAAGCAAAACTTTAAAAGTACACTGAATTAATGGATGTATAGACAACTGTCAGTGGATTCTTTTGATATTGAAGAACTTAAAATCTTAACAATTCTCAGGTAAGTGCTTGAATTATAAGAAATGTCTTTTCTTCCATCATTTCTGAGTAGATCTTCAGATGTTTATTCACAATCGACATCAATATTATTTGGTAGTGTAAGTTAAATTAAACCTAAAAAATATTCATATATCATATATGTGTACTTAGATTTGGTTAGTAATGACTCAGAGATTGAGTATGATTTTTGATGCAAACTGCTGGTCAAATCAGACAACGTATAATAACTAACTTCCTTTTGCTTTTAGAACACTTACATGCCCATGCTCTGTCTTTGCCTCATGTCTGTCTATCCGTGTCCTCCCTTCAACTTTTACAATTTAAGATCTCTGAAGTATGTCCATAAGCTAGGTAATCTCATCTGCAAGATGTGGGGATGTAAACACAGCACAGAGCAAAAAATAGTTATCCAAACAAATCAAAGAGATGCTTAACAAATTTGTACCAGAAAGTTTTAAATGAACACTTGCAGCTCTACAAGGTGATATTTATTTCCATGAGAGGCGTCCACCTTCCAGGAATATATTCTTTCAGTAGAGCTGCACAGGAAAGACTTGTTTTTTTTTACATCTTGCCTTAAACGTCAATACCAATCATTTTCATTTTACCTCTGACAACCGAAGTGCCATCTGTTGCTACAACAGAAGCTGAATTCAAATGGCTTTATCTCAGCTCATTACCTTGAACAAGAAACTTTCATGCTTGTTTATGCCCACAGATTTCTCTGCTCAGCCCATTTTCTCTTCTCAGCCCAAAAATAAAAATAAAATTATCAGTGTGAAACGTTTTCTATTTTGTGCTCAGAATTAAATTATTATGTTCGTTTGCAACAGCATAATTAAATTACCACCTTCCATTAATAAACTATATGAACATCAACTTAAAGGGGTTATATTTAGATTTTCGCTGCTGCTTAACATGGTTTGTTGCTGGGAGCAGGTAGTGGCAGTGGTGATAATAATTTCTTGGCAAGAGCGTCAGCCATCATTGCTTTTACATGACAAGGTGTTAGAATAGGCCCTCTGAGCAGTGCTACTTCTACATCCTCTCATGTTGGACTGAAGACAGACTGGATGCTGCAGTGATTCACTACTGGAAAGTGTCAACATGGCATCATGGGGTTTGCTGTTTAACCTACTAGCTTCAGCAGAAAGCAGAGTGAGTGATAGAAACAGAAGCATCAGATGAGGTAACACTGGAGTTGCTTTCCACTGCTCCAAACAGCTCTTGGTAAATAAAGGAATGAAGAGTGATGCTGAACTCACAACCTGTCTTCAGGACTGGTAAGTTAACAGCTGTTATTGCTGTTATTGCTGTTATTGGCTGTGTAGCACAAGGGAATATAGCCCCTTAACCTTCAGTAAATAAAGTGTTTCCATCCTTTGGAAATGTCATTTCCATCTTCATGTGAGTTTCTTCTGGATCCTGTGGTTTTGCCTACAGTCATAAGAGGTGAGAGAACATAGCACTTACTCTTTTTATATTTGTCTCTCTAATGTTGCTGTTGTTCTCATATGACTCTCATATGAGTCAGTGAGCTAGTGCCTGATGTAATGTTTGTTCTCTGTAGGTAAACAGGTGTGAGAATAATTATCAGTACCATTGTGTTACTTGAAAGAATGTTCCAATACTGTGAGAAAAGGAACATTGTGTGCCAAGGTGAGTCTTGTTTTCTGAGTTTAGCCTTGGCCACAAGCGTGCCCGTGTAACCCTTCCCAGCTTTATCTTACCCCTGTTATAAAATATGTCATATGTTATAAAAGCTTATGTTCTAGACTTAAAGCTCAAACAACTCTGTACTGCTGCTCTGAGTTGTCTCCTTGCTACAAGATATTAAACTTACAAGGACTGACTCCAGTGACTCTGTGTCTTTTAAAGAAAGTCTACTAACAACTTGGTCCTTTGAGCCAGAGCCCAACAGCCTTTCCGCCTCCCAGCGTCGGGACTGAAACCGTGCACGGGGGAGTCTGGGACTCCTGAACAAAGACCTCCAGCTGAATTGCTGTTTCATTAGAGGCCAGTTTCCACTGGAAGGGGGAAGGTGACAGGATCTTTGAACCAACAACACAGAATCACTGGACTCAAGGTAAGAAAAACTCCCAGTAGAGAGAAAATGATTAATTAACATCTGAAGCATTGCCTAGTGATGCGAAAACATCAACAGTGAGATTAATCATTGGAGAAAGTGATTAATTAAGATCTGAAGTATTACCACATAATACAAAAAACATCAACAGTGAGATTAATCATTAAGAGACCATAGTCTGTGTGAGAAGACTACAGGAATAAATAACTCTGTGCGCACGTTAAAAATAGAGAAGTTCTGGGAACTTAGAAGAGTGATCACTGAGAGTGGATGTGTGTGTCCGTCATATTGAGGGAGTAGAAACTTAACAGTGTCTCAGCGAAGCATGAAGACAGCAGTGTCTCAGTGAAACAAATAGATGAAGGAAACCTAGCGGTGCTAACTGAAACAGCGTTTCACTGATTGGGTCAGTTGCTCGGGCGTTATGCAATACAAACCGGTTGGCTGTTAAGGAAGGAAACAAAATGGGGAACTCGTGTCGAAAAAAACAGAGTTTAATGGAGATGCAGAGTATATGATGCAGCGTGACTGTAAAAACATTCGATATTTAGACAGATGGAAAGATAAATTCGGATTTAATGGGAAATTGACGACTGAATCATGCTCCAAATTAGTAAAAGATATTGAGAAAGTAGGTCAGAAAGATAAAAAAACTGAACAATAAAAATGGCCTCACCCAAGCTAGAGCATGGTTAGCTGAAGCAAAACAAACAAAAAGAAAGGGAAAAAAAACAAAACAGAAACTAAAGAAACATTAGCTTTAACGGACAAAGAAGATGAAAACATGGTGACTAGTAGGAGACACCCCGACCCACCCCTAGGGCCGGTTCCTGACCCACCCCCTATGCCTAGTAATACGCCCACATACACACCCCCAGTGTATGACGCAGCAACTACACCCACTGTGCCAAAACTATATCCAAAAGTCCCACCCCTGACCCTGACAAGGGAGCCGGGGCATGATGCTAGAGCAGGAACTGGCTGGGGGGAGTGGATAATCAGTAATCTGTATAATCTGTGAGATCTTAGCAAGATCCGATCTAAAAGATCTAAAAGATACCCCCTACCCGCTAGCGATCTAACCTTATTTGTGGATGAGTCAAGTAAAAAGAACCCATACGGAACAAATTCTACCGGTTTCGCTGTAGTCACCCATACTAAAGTCCTACTAGCCAAACCACTACCAAAACACTATTCAGTTCAAGCAGCTGAGCTAGTGGCCCTAACGAAAGCATGCAAACTAGCTAAGGACAGAGTAGCTACTGTCTATTCTGATAACCAATATGCCTTCTCTACCATAAAGGTTTTTTCCCATGGAAAAACAGAGGCATGGTGACATCCACAGGGAAAGATGTAAACCACAAAAACCTAATTCTCTCCCCGCTAGAGGCGATCCAACTCCATAAGAAGGTAGCTGCCTGCAAATGTGCTGCATATACCAAAAAGATGATCCCATCTCACAAGGGAACGCAAAAGCAGATGCCGCAGTAAAGGAAGCAGCAACTACTGAGATAATGTCTCTTGACAAAACCCCTACATATGTGGATCAGGAAGTTCTAAAAGGTATGCAAAATGTCTCCCCACAAGCTGAGAAACAAAAGTGGCTAAACAAAGGGGCCAAGCAAGAAAACGGAGTATACATGTGACCAGAGGGCAAGCCGATCCTGCCAAATAAGCTTTTTAGAAAGGCTGCTATATTGAGCCATGGAACAAGTCATGTCTCAACAGGAGGGATGGTAGCAATCATACAAAAGGCATTTACAGCATACGGCTTCACAAACTACTCAGAAATTTTTTGCCTATCCTGCCCAATTTGCACTAAACATAACTTACAGGGGTATATGAGACCTAAGAGAGGGCTTTCCCCGAAAATCACAGTTTCAATTTCCACATATATCAATGGATTTTACTGAACTAAACAAGTGTCAGGGAAAGAAATATTGTTTAGTAATTACAGACATGTTCACCAAATGGATAGAAGTATTCCCAAGCACCAGTCCAGGTGCAAAAACAGTAGCAAAACGCTAGTTAAAGAAATTATACCAAGATTCGGTATACCAGAAAGAATATACAGTGATAATGGTATACACTTTGGTAACAATGTGATCACCTTAACAGCACAGAATCTAAAAATAGATATAAAGAATCACTGTGCGTATCATCCTCAGTCAGCAGACCTAGTAGAAAGACATAATGGAATATTAAGAAAGACCATGGAAGAGACAGGCAAGAACTGGGTGTACTGCCTGCCCCTAGTAATTCTCAACATGCACATAACCCCAACTTCAACAGGGCTAACACCTTTTCAGGGCTAACACCTAAAAACTCATGTATGGGAGACCCTATACAATCCCACAACTTAAACTGTTCAAAAGATCAGATGAAGAAGTAGAACAAACCTTAGCAGACTACATGGCTAATATGTTGATCTCTTCTGTCAATTCTCTTCCAGGCGATCCTGTGGGTGCCTCGGTCGGAATAGTGAAACCAGGGGACTGGATCTTAATCAAAGCCGTCAAAAGAAAGAATTAGTCTAGTCCATGGTGGGAAGGTCCATTTCAGGTACTACTCACCACACCGACTGCAGTCAAGATAGCGGAAAAACCATCCTGGATACACCTGTCACATTGTAAGTTGGTAAAATTATTACCAGAAGATAAAGGGAGAGATTAGTTACTCACCACTGTCCCCAGAAAGGCAAAAAGCCTGACTACAAAGGGGGGGGTCTCTTCAACAGGAGGGGACTCGTCTCAACCTCAATGAAGAAATCAATGGCCGGAAGGGGACATAGGTGAAGAATAGATAGTTGAAGGGAATGCCGAGGTAACAGAAACGCAAAACAATGGAAAGACCAAGACCATGGCATCCATTTAGACATCCAGGCCTTTGCGGACTTAGAGGGACACTGTGTTGTCCCGTCCTCATCGCAGCAATGATCGCGGCACCCATCTTATGGCATGAAACACAACTCCACAGACAACAAAGCACAAATATCAACCCATGCCACTGATAACTATTAAAGGAGTAAAAGGACAAAAATTAACAGCTGAATTTGACCTCTGTAATGTTGTGAACTGTGGGGGATATGAGGGGTCATACACCTATTCTGACAAATACGTATGTGTAGATGGCGATCAGATGTGTCAATCATGGAACCTGGCGGCCTGGGTTACTGCCACTACCGATTGGGGCTATAATCCACATCTGTCCCAACAGACTAGTGGGGCTAGCAAACCATTGAAAGAACGTATGAAGCTTATCAGAAAGCATGCATCCCTGGGTGGACTAGCTGTAATCCCTTAGTACTTAGCATAGAAGCTCCACAGCCAGGAGACGCAGGCCTTTATGCCCTTGGGGTGCACACCTCAGGGACAGATCATATAGGCCAATTAAAAATGGAGATTTCTGATTCCTCGAACTCCTCCTTGACACCCACCCAAACCATACCATTGGAAAACCAACGAAAACAATTGGTCAAATATCTTACTAATCTAACCTATGAGGACAAGTTAGCATTGGAAACGGGGTTTGCAGATAAAAATGAATGGCTAGAATGGGAGAACTAACTGCAGAGGCCAGACCACAGCTAAGCACAGCCCCATTTAGGCTGAGTGATAAAACTGATCCTGTTGGTCTGCAATGTATCCTACAACTCTATAATGCCACCTCCACACCTGACACTGATAAATGTAAGACTCTCTCATTATTGTTTCCTCCAGTAAAGAAAAGAGATGTCCAAACATCTGTGACTGCTTACTCAGTTAATTATACCTGTTTTACAAGAACTGTTGAAGGAGCTAATGTAAGCACTCTCCCACCAAACTACTGTGGAGAAAGCCTGAATGTCCCTCAAGATAGTGGTAACTATTCAACATCGTGGTTTCTAAACCACACTTCCATGAGAGCAGACCTCTGGTGGTTGTGTGGAGATATGAAGCTACGAACCAGGCTCCCAAGCGCTTGGCATGGGAGCTGTACTTTGACGCAGATACTAATGCCGTTCCACCTGTTCCCTACTGCGGAATTTAAGAACTTGGGTAGCAAAGTTCACCCATCGCGCCTGCAATGCTATAAGTGTGTATGTTGACTCTATTGGAGTCCCAATTCAAAACCAGAAATCAGGTTGAGGCGGGATTGGAATCTCTTCTTTTCTGGTGGGTAACAATAAATAAAAACGTTGATTGGGTAATTACATCTACAACCAACAAAGGTTTGTAAATTACACCAGAGATGCCATTAAGGGCATTGCAGAACAATTAGGACCTACGTCACTAATAGCATGGCAAAATAGAATGGCTTTAGACATGTTGCTTGCCGAGTTTAGCCTTGGCCACAAGCATGTCTGTGTAGCCGTTCCCAGCTTTATCTTACCAATGCTATAAAAAATGTCATATGTTATAAAAGCTTATGTTCTAGACTCTGTGTCTTTTAAAGAAAGTCTACTAACAACAGGGGTTATCTTGATGAATGTTTTCATGACAAAACAGCTGAATTCCTGGCGTGGGGCTCGAGGAAAATCAAATATTACTGGGTGTTTCTTGATGGGGAAATGAGGAGAGAGAAAGGAGATGGGGACAAGACACAGACAAATAGGATCAGGGACAAAAGGGAGGAACCCAAAGAGAGATAAAGGAGGGGAGTGTAGGTAGGTGAGAAAGATGGAATATTAAAGCAGTTTGTACAAAGCTGTAATGCTGTTCAGGTGCTACCAGTTGCGGAGGGGGGGTAAAAGACTGCTTGACTAATGCTTGACCAAAAGGTAATGGCAGCAGCTGGCAATGGTTGACTGTTTGTAGTTTGTCTCGTCCCACAGTTTTTGTTTTTGGGCATTAAGTTACTAAATGCAAACAAGCTTAAAAATTGCAATGCCAATTTGAAAACAAGCCCAAAAATTCAAAACAGATTAATGACCCAGTTCTGGAAGAACACTCTAAACTATTAACAGGCAAATCAGCACAACGGGATTTATTGAAAGGCAGCTTTATTAGCTACACTTACATTCACTCTTTCTTTGGCAAAAATGTTAATCTGCCATTGTGCACCTCTCCACATTCAAACAACTCCATATTTTGTTGCTAAGTAACGCTATTTGCATGTTAAAGCACATGTCTGCACTGATCAGTCATTAAAGGTATTTTTGTCTATGGAGAAAATTTAGTTTAATTTACCAGTATCTTTTGTGATCTGTAGTGAGAGCTGAACAGTTCCTGGTATTGCATTAAAAGCGGGGAAACTTATATCAATAAGCATGATGTTTACTTGTGTGTGATACATTATATCACAGGTAAGTTTGATTAAGAAAGATAAGTCATGGAGGCTGATTTTATTGTGTTTTTGCTACTGTGCCATTATGATTTACACAATGCCAAAAAGGCTTCAAATCCAAAACCCAGCTTGGAGCCAGCTTCGTGGCCAGAGGGTGGCTTATTGGAGTGACAGGGTTAGTCATTCACAGAGAACTGAAAGCTGCTGACATGCTGACTTTAAGCCACCTTTTGTCGACATTGAAAGGGGCTTCGATGTCATGCTTTGCTTTGCTGTGTCAGTTGACAGCAAACCTGCCACACTCATCACATTTCACTGACCTGAATTTTTAAAGGTTTTCATGCTTGCATTCACTCTTTACACTCATATGAGCTTTTGCTAGTGGAGTTGCACCCAATATTTTACCTGTTTCACTTCTACTCTTATTCTTTTACCCCTGAGGAGCTTCATTTCCAAGTTAATTGCCATTTGGGGATTATTTGCAGTGTCGCCTGCATGTCATTTATCACACTGGTGTGGTGGATATTGCTTCAGCAGATTAAAGTAAAGTCTTAAACTGTGTTGCAGTATTACAGAGAAAAATATAAGGTTGTATCAAAGGAATTTTTATTAATAATTAGATTGTTAGTGGAAGATTTACAAATTAGTGTCCTTTATCAATGGTCATTAAAAGATGTTACCAAGACAGAATAAGAATAAGACCACAGCATGAGAGTATGATATTTATGGATGAGTGGTTTACTAGTTTTTCTTTATCACATGGGTGGGGACTGTCCTCCCATACTTATTATGACCCATAGTTATGTTTGATAGTTAGGTGACCTCTTGAGGTGCTATTAATTATAATGGGAGTAACGGAGGAAGTCAAGTGATGTTATATAAAGAGTGAAAAAGAAGTCCACACCGGGAGGAGCTTGGCGTGGATGGATGGGTCAAGAAAACACTGGACTTTCTCCAGCTGACACCAGAGACAGCCCTTCGTTTCCTGTTGGAAACCAGTAGTCACCATTATTTCTTTTGACCACGACCATTCAAAAACCTTCACTGTGACTTTATCATTGCATCTATGACAATGAAGGTCTGGTACACCTGCCCTCTTAAGGGCACTATTTCATGGGATACTCTTATGGGTTGCTTCAGAGGGTATGGACAACAACCTATATCGTCATTTTGGCTGCAGGACTTGTTGGATGGGTGGCTGCTTTATTGGCTATCATTTCCAATTGTCCAAACACATCTGAAAAATGATTGAAGCTTTTTAACTCTGCTTTTACTAAAGGTCTTGTCTTAAAATCAAATTTGTCATCTCAACATAAGTGTATTAAAGGTTCTCTGTTCCCCTGGAGAGCATTTTGTGCAATACTGTTATCATGTGTAAAATATCAAGTTTAAGTGAAATTGCTCATGTCCTCTATAGCCTATGGTCTATGACGCATGATAGGAAATTGTTTCAAATGGATTTATAAGGCTTAACCCTTGGGATGCACCATCTCATTCCCAATATACAGCAAATCAAATCACCACATAACAGGAGCGAAAAATTAAGTTGAAAAAAACAAGTATTCAGTTATCAATATTGTTACATGCAGACAGGCAACAGACAAAAAAAGAAACCACAAAATTAATTAATGAAAATATTGAAAATCACTTGAGAAACTGAATAATAATAAGATATGCAGAAAAAGCAGATAGAATCATCACAAAGCTGATTAAATTTTTATCACTCTCTACTGCAATGAAAATAAATTGATTTACTAGCCAGACAGCTATCTGAACAATGTGGGACCATGTGCCCTGTGGCACTTTCTCTCTTTCCTTTTTGACCATTATATTGAAAAATAAGGATGGAATAAAATTGCTGATTATTATCAGACTGCCAATATACTGTAAATGTAAGCAAACAGTCCATTCTTCTAATGACAACATCATCAGTTTAACATTTTCAGTTGCTCTTCTCTGTTGGTCATGATGCATCTCAGCATTTTTACTGCAATTTGCACATTTGTGTGTTTTTCCTTTGACAACCAATATTTGAAAGAAAAGTCATATTTGCCGAGTCATACTTCCAATTCTTTGCCTTATTCGCATCACTGCCATTACAAACACGCACACACACACACGCACCATGAGAGCATTTTGTTTTTCTGAAAATCAACATCAGTTTGCTTTCGAGACTGCTTAAAGTTCAGGCAGTTTATCTTTTAAATAAAGAAGCACAGTAAGACTAACACACTAGAAAGTTTATTGTGCCATTAAAAAAGTTTCAGGGCTCGGAGTAATGTGTTCTCTCCCCTGATTTGTGATAATGTTCTACCAGCAGCGCTTTTATATTTCTTAAATATACAGTATCTTTCAGTGGCTGTCTGAGTATTCGATATTGAACTCTACTGACTTTCAGAAGAGCGGCAATATGTTTGCAAATCAGGCAAAGGTCACACTAATAATTCTTCCTCATCTTCGTGCCTGTGTAAAGCAATGTCTTTGAATTGCTCTACACAAATCGCTGTTCCACTCCTCTTGCATCAGGCCTTCTCATACAAGCAACCTCGAGGTTGCTTGTAAAAAATGCACACTAACTTCAGCACTATTTTAAACACAACTGTTACCAGTGTTGGGTCTACTTTGTTGTTTGGTTGTGTGTTGTTTTATTTCTTTGGAGTAATTCTCCAGCTTAAACAATGTGAAACCATGATGAGATATCTCTACAGCAATTCCACAATACACTTTTAAGAGCAGATCATTTTCGTACTGTATAAAACATCTCACTTGAATGATCAAGTTTTGTGTGTCAGTTCTCATATACTGAGGACTCATTGCAAGACTCAGCTTGTTGCCTCATTGTTCGACAGTGACCACAGCAGCAGTCTACTGTACAGGCAGCAGATATCACGCTGTCTGTCTGTACACAACAACAATTCATGCAAAACAACTCTTGTTATTTTGCATGAAATGCTGTGAAAGCTGAGAGGCACTGCATGTTACAAGTTGGCGATTTATAACCTTGAAGGGAAGTTGGATGTAAACATGTTTTAGTCAACAAAAAATAATGATGTTTTTTTGCAGGGCTTACTGGCATATCCTCTACCCATTAACAATCATTATTATGTATTAGACTGTATTTTATGGGCTTCACATTTGGATGCATTTTACTCTCTTTTGAAGCTGTGCTTTCACAGTGAAGGCTCTGCAACAGATAAGCCATTCACTCCAATTCCATGTGACCCCGCCTCTATATAATATATCGTCTTTTAGGCTATAGTCTCAGTCAGATTTGGATTATTTCATTGTGGTGATTTTACTGGCCAAATTTGGAAGGATGGCTTGTCATACTGGCAGTTGTGTTGCATCTCCTATTTTGGTTTTTGGATGGACTGGTTATCATACCATGCAGTATGCAGGCAGCTCAAACCATCAGAAGCATCATTGGTGTGCAGATTAGCAATGAAGTTTGCTTTCTGAGGAAAAAAAATGGCCTGAGTATATTCTTTTACAAAATACTGGCTTCTAGTTATATACATCTGCTATATGCCACCTGCTACATAATCCTTTATATTCAGTAAAAGGAAAGAAATCTGATTGTAAATAAAGGATATATTCCTGAGGTGAGCTAGCAGAAGAGTAGCCTACACCTGTTCAAAAAATAATTTATTCTGACTTCTGCTAGTCAGAGATCTGAAATGCACCCTATAATACTAATATCACGGTTCTCTCTCTGCCAGGATATGAGGTTAAATCATATTAAAAGAGGGAAAAAATGCCAACATATACAACTGTTGCAATAAACTTTAAGCCTTCCAGATCCCTAAAGGGAAGATTGGGCTGAGTGATGCCAGCATCCCAAACTCACCTGTTAGTTCAATAAAAAAACTGCAGGATGTCAAGGAAGTTTTCTGCACTCCCCACTGCCTAATGTTTCATTGCATTACTCTGTCAGTCACAGCCCAAATAAAATGTTGCTCTTGTGTGTAGGATGCATGAGTAATTGTCTTGTGTCTGATTTTAATTGTTCCTTAAAGGCATCATTAGCTATATCTTAGCGTAGCATTGAGACTGGAGGCAGGGAGAACCAACTAACCTTACTCCAAAGGTAACGTAAATCTTTATATCAGCACCTCTAAAGCTCATTAATTAATAAATAAATTAAACAAATATATAATTGTAAAAATGACAATTTGACATTCTGTTGTGGATTCTTTCTTGGAGACGATAGAAAACTTACTTTTTAGTTAAAAAAAGTTACTGTTAGGTTACACTAATCTAAGCTGGATGGCTCCTGGCTCCAGCTACATATTTACCATGTCAGATACAACATGTTTATATACATTTAACCAAATGATATGAGTATACTTTGTCCATCCACCATCCACACCATCCATCTCCTGCTGTATTTGTTCCCATTAAGAAATTTAGTGCTTCACTCATTAAAAGAAGTAATACAGCCAGTGGTTATGTTGCCACTACAGTGTAATTAGGAAAGCAGTTTAGTAGCATATGAGCCTAAAACTGTGGGCTCGTAAACCAAAACAGTTAGCTGAAAGGTGCTAAAACACCTTGTAAAGCTAAGGATAACTGAAGAGTCTCTGTGGGTTCACCGCTAGTAGCAGAACCTTTCATGTTAAACTTAGTCATGATTTTCATTGTTAATATAAAAATATTGATGAGTGCAGCTCTAAAATCAAGCGGGTCAGATCTGCGATAAAGAAAACTGATCTGTTCCTTCTCCTTCACAATTAAAGCCATTCGAATAAATACATTTGCCATGGCCGTGGTTATCTTTATTTCATAATCAACACATTAGAGATGGTTACACCAAAATAAGCTTTCACTTTTTCCCTTGTCCCCTTTATTTTGGCACTGATATCTCTCCTCCGTGGTTCTAAATGCCTTCTGATTGGTCAACATATTTTTTGGGAAAACTTATGTTGTATTTTTGAGGGAGATGATATGGGTGCAGAAGATAATAGGTCTTAAACATAGGCAGCTTAAATCTGCACCAACATGCATCCTTGACAAGTTAAATAGCATTTATATGAGATACATACCAAGGTTTGTAGATTTCAGTGAATAACAAATATCATCAAACACAAGGCTGTGCATGCATAGAAATTTTTAATTGTCATGCCAGGAACTGAGGGAAATGAAATCACTGGACAGCCAGACTGACATGCTTCTGTTACTGTTCACATAATAGAACTCGTTAACTATATTGCTGCAGGATCATGGCTCAGTATCCTTCATTCTTTTCTTTAATGACACCATTATTCAAAACAACCTATTTGCATTTAATCATTCTTAAAGTATGTGGAAATTAGGGGTTGTGAGAAATATTGTTATTTGAAGTGCCTGCGCGAGGTTGACTCCAAAATGGAAATGCACAGTGTTGCTGTAGATGAACGGTAGTGTCTCTGATCCCTGGACACCACGCCAGCCATTGATTAAGTGTCCCTACTAGAAGGGTATGAGTCAAACATGGCAGCACTTAGATGTTTCCACTTTAAGCAGAATTTAAATAACACCCTCTTTCAGAATCAAAGCAAGAGTTTGCTGCAGAGTCAGCAGCTTATATTGGAAAAGGTTAAAATGCAACATCTGAGCATCACTGGATGTGATGTGTTAGGGCGCCATGAAACTGGCCATCACAGATAATTTTTTGACAGGGATGAGAGTCGGGGTTCGGGCTACAGTGCCATTAAAGAAACTGTTCTACATAAAGTGTTTTTGTTTTTTTGTTTATCATAAATGACTTGTTTTTTTTTAATTTATTCCTTGATGTCTGTCCTAAAGTCAGATCGTGAGTGACAACAGCCTGAATGGTACCAACTATTAGTTCCTGGGTTTTTATTCACAACAATGTATTTATACATTGATGTACACAAATACATCAGGGTATATTTTGTATTGATATCAAGATAAAAAAAAAAAACAAATCATGTATCAAAGAAAATAAGATAGGGGCGGTGAGTTACAGATTCTGTTTTCATATCTTTATCCATTCCCACTTCAGCTGTGTGTTTTGTTAATCTTTCTGTAAAGGTGTGTTCAGACAACAATAAGTGAAGCAAATGTTTGCCTTTCCATAGGCTTCACTAGTGGACAGTTCGTGTTGATTGCCCCCAAACGGCCAATAGACCAACTGTGCATATATTAGCTGTGAGAGCTGTGAGAAAACTGGCCCCTTAAAGATCAGCAGAAGGATGGTACAAGCTGTCAAAGTTGTGACTCTTATAAGTGACCCTAAAAGGCCAATTCATGGTTTCCATGTCCACACAGAGTCCATGTGGACCCTGTGTGGACATCCACATGCTGCCAAAATTTTGAGCTTGTGCAGACCGTCTGCACAAACGAACGCTCATTTCATGCACCATATATACTGTATGTTTATGTCCCATACTTTGTCTTATTCTTGTCAAGCAGTTGCACACACACCATTATCTTTTTTTCCTTCTTTGTGTTGTTCAGCCGAATACAACAAAACATGAGCTCCACTTCATGGTGTCAGGAAGTTGCTATTGTGTTTTCCAATTGTAGTATGAAAATCTGAATTGGCGTCAATAAATTGGTCTCAAGACATCTATTCGTAACTACTGGATTTATTGATAGCAAGAACACTAATGCTTTCTAGAGATCTTATACGTCATTATTAAAAGCACCTTCGGGGTGCCAGAGTGTTGAAATCCCTCTTATTGGTGTTAATTGTCCTACATCATGATCTACCAAGTTAATTATAGGGAACAACCCCCCCAATGGATTCTTTTACTGTAGGTGCCTTTTGTTCATTTGAACAGAGGCAGGTTAGCCTTTCCCCCCGTTTCCAGTCTTCAAGCTAAACTGAGAGTGACACTGATTTTCTGATCTAACTCTTGACAAGAAAGCAAAGTGTATTTCCCAAACATTATCAGTCAAAGGTGTTTTTCAAATCTTGACAATCGAAAACTTGTTCTCAAAGGATTTTAACTGACTGATAAAACAGGATCAAATCATTTTTAAAAAAAAAAAAAACTCATAAAGCCATTGGTTTACCACTTATAATTTCTATTTTATTTATTTATTTATTTTTTTTACAAAATTTGCCTTATTTTTGAGTCATACCACAAAGTTCTAAAATAATGCTGAGTCTTGGTTTAAACAAAAACAAACTGCAATTCCACCTAACATAAATAAAATGAAATTGAATACTAATAAAAGAACATTCATAAATAGTATTTTCTTTTCAATTTACCTGAGGGGAACCTTTCAAACATCCTCCTGCAATATTGTATATTGTCTTTTATCCTCAGCTGTTGCCAACTAGCCACAAGCATTTCAGATGTTGAACATATCCCAGCAGAATTGGCAGATTAATTGAGTGTTGTCATTACTAACCTTACATACACTGAATAAAATTGCTTTGTCTTGTGTCTAAACCTTGATGATTTCCCTGATTGGTCGTTGCCCCCCCCCACACACACGCCTGCTCTCTCCTGCTGCATCTCACTCCCGTCTTCCTCACCACTTAGTATGCTGCTTTAATCTTCTGAAATCTCATTTGCATGGAAAAGTTATTTCCCACATTTTCATACAGTCCAGGTCAGAAGGAGGAGGGAGGGGGAGGTGAAGGATTTTGTCCATCATGGTTGGCTATGCTGTTCTCTTTTTTGTTTAACAAAACCCTGACAGCTATCTTGAGGAGAAGACTGTGTCTCTTAACCTATTAGGTAATGAAATTCATAGTCTGTTTCTAACAAGAGACATTTAGAAAGGATGAGAGCTCCCACTGGATTTGTTGAGTTGACTTGCTGCAGTCGAATGCAAAAAAATTCCCAATTAAACTTTCTTTGACCTTTTTTGTTTGTATTAATCTGCATACAAAACTTTCTGCTCACACAACTTTCTCTTGACAGATATATGGATATAGTTAAAGATCATAGCATGACCGATACTCTATTTTTGAGGCCGATACTGATAAAGATATTTGAATACATTAGCCATTGCAACTGCTTAGAAACATAAACATATAACATAAACCAGTGGTCATGTTTGGATTCTTCTTATTATTATGATTATTTTTTGTTTTAAATTGTGACCAAGATACATACTTTGCAGGACATTTTAAAGTTGAACAAAACTGATGGTGAAATCTGAGGGACAAACTATGTGATGGTAACAGTACCTCAGAGCTAGTTTGGTATTTCTGTAGGCTACTTCAGTTTCTTGTTAATTATTGGTTAACATATATACTGATACTGACATATCTGCAATATATTTACAAATTAATCCTGGCTACTATATTGGCCTGACTGAGTTATCGGTATTGTTTTAATACAGAGATAAATATGGATATAGATATATATATACAGATAAATCTGAAACAATTGGATAAATCTGAAACAATTGGTCCATTAATTGATTAGTGGAAATTAATTAGCAAAGTTAATCAGTAACTATTTTCATAATTGATTAATAATTACTTTTTCTTTTAGGCTAGAATGCCAAAAGGGATGTAGCCTCTCTAATTTGCTGAATATTTGCTGGCTTTTGAGTCACAGTCATATGAAATCAGAGTGCTCAGTAAAACACCTCATCAGATCTTGGTTCGAAAAAATTGATTTGAACATCATACAATTACAGACAGTACTTCAGTAAAAGAACGACACCCCCATCCTAATCTCAATCCACATCAAAATCATTTTCCCTTTCTAGGTGACCTTGTTTCATTTCATTAGCACGTCAGCCTGGGATCTCTCCAGTTAACACGGGGCAGTGTATTGCAGTGCGTAGTTACTTGATCTGTTTTCTCTCAGTGACTGAAGATAAAACAGTGCACTCTCCAGGCGCCATCTCAGCATTCTGTGAAGTCTCTTTTAAGAGATAACAAACAAACCCACAGCAAAGGGAAAGGGAGTTGACTTAAGTGTGACCTCTAAAAAACCACTAAGCAGTATTTATAATCCCCCCTGAAATATTTAAGGGATAGTCTGTGTCCGCATTTATGTACTGTATGTGTTTTTGACCATTATTTTTCCTCATTTAATGGCCATGTTAAAATTGTCTTGTTGTAGCTGTCTGCAGTTACCCTCTTTTATCATATTTCCGGATTTTTTTTTTGTGACACTATGAGCACGGGCACCTTGAAATATTTGTCACTTGCCGTCAAACCATTTCCACAAAGCGACAGAGTAACAGACAGATGGACAAACAGACAGACAGACTGATTGATTGATTTGTATCGCTGGATTCCATAAGGATAGTTAAAATTTTTTTCACTGGAAGAAAATGCCTGACCTACATTGCAGGGCTTTCAGTCTCTGGAGGAAACTGACTGGCGAATCGTTCTCCATTTGTGAAGCCCCATTGAAAACCTTTCAGAGGGTTCCATTCTCTTTTGAAAGGCTGAAAAACAGTGTCAGGGTGAAGTTGAAGAAGCTCGGTGTTATCTGTGTAAATATAAATTTATAATACTGCAGCAACTCTCTTTTCTTTCAATTTTAAAGATCAGAGCTACATGAGTATGTCTTACCTTGCAAACTGGAGGATGATAAATGGGAAAATGTGATAATTCTGTTGATAATTAATATCTGTGATTCAGGCATGTTTGTAGTTTGGTTAATATTTATATTAAAACCAAAACAGGCTCTGTCATGGATCTGGATATGAACAAGATATTTGAACAATTTAAGTCTCCGCATAGTAAAAAAAAAAAATCCTGTATGCTTCCTGAATCCATTAATATAGTCCCTATCTGTGCTATCTCAGGGCTGACGGGAACAATGATATACCTCTCTATTCTGTTAAAACCTCACTTCATCATGTTATAAATAAACAGTGTTGGTGTCTATGTTGGTGTCAGTCTAGTGTCTATTTCTTATAAATCTTGATGCACAGAACTCCGATTGAGCCAGTAAGTCTTTGAAACTTGTTGACAGCAAATAACACTTGCTTCTCCATAGGACTTAAAGTAACCTTCAATTGTTCAGTCTCTCAGCTTTGACTTAACAGGTCATGGTATAGACAGTTGAGGCTCTCGTTCCCTGCAAACTGTTGTGTATACTAGGGCTTGTAGTCAGTCAAAGAAAATCGTGATTCATTGAAATCATGCCTACTCTTCAACCAGTCATGGGGGAAAAAAAATCTGCGTGTTATCTCTAGATGAACTAAATCCACTGCAGTGCCCTAAGTGCACTCTACCTGGTGACCCTTGTTAGCCTAGATACACTATAAATAGACATAAAAAATTTATATTTGCAGTAAATGAAATCATTGTAACCTAAGCACTTTATTCTGAAATGATAACAACAGATTCCACTCAACCATATTCATATGACTTCTGAAAATAGAAATGTATCAACTGGTGATTCAAGAAAAAGAACTACTGAGGAATATAAACTCAAAGGCTCAAGTTTTTAACACGAAAGGTGAAGGAGCATCCTAATGCAGACATGTTAATCTCCCCCTTTAGATGATGAGCCGTGTTGTTTGTTGAGCTGTGATACTTAAACTGCTATTTGCAATGTTTACATATGACTTTTTTTCATTAGTTTTAACACAGTGAAGCCACTCTGGTGACGTCTATGCCACAGTGTCAATTAGTTTGTAGCTGACTCCATGTAAACGTTGAGTAAACATTCAACAAATTTATTGAGATTTAATCCCAGTTGCTTAATATTCAACTGATTCTAGTTAGGGTTCTTGAAATAGATCAGAGCCCTGAGGAATATGTTTGTGGCAAAGTACTTTAAACTTTAAAAAGTTGATTATTTTTTTCTCTGCAGCTATGCAGGATCCATTTCAAATGTAGAAAAAGCAGCCATACCACTGCATCACTATATCTCTGAGAGGTAGCAGTGACCCATGGCATCAAGATAATGATGTGGCCAGATGATGATGGTGCCAGGTGATCATGATGTTGCCAGGTAATGATGATGATGATGAATATGTTAGTCATCATCCTCATCAACAGCAGCATAAGCAGCACAGCAGTACCTGGTAATTATGACTCTTTGTCCTCTTTTTAAAGATATTTGAACCATTTGATGATGTAATGTTCACCTTACTCTAAGCATAAAATATAGTACTTTGCTGCTCCATCTTTTAAATAATGAGACTAAGAGTCTAAGGTCATGTTAAAAGCTCTGTGAAGCTTTGCTATGGCAGAACAGGGTTTTAACATCAGATGCTAACATGCTCAAAGTGGCAATGCTGGAATGCTGATCTTTAGCATATGTAATATTTACCTTTTTCATCCATCTTAGTTTGAAGTGTTAAGATGTGCTAACAGTTGGGAATTAGTTCTAAACACAAAGAACAATTGAGGCTGATGGAAATGTCGACAGTTTGTAGATATTTGGTCATAGACCAAGGAAGACATTTTAAATTTTGACCTGATGGTGGCATTGGAGGAAAATTCAGAAGATCACCAGAGCCATTACTATTCACCCTTAGAGGGGACATGCATGTCATGCATGTCCCCTTTAAGAATTTAATGTCAGTCTATCCAACAGTTGTCAAGATGATTCACTAAGACCAGAAATGGCAACGTAATTTCAACCTGTTGCCGCGGGAAAAGTCAGGGGATCAACAAAGTCATTAGGATTCATCCTCTAGGGGACCAAGAATGTCATGGCAACCCTTCAGAAGTGGCCTGGATGGACTGATCAGAGCATGTCTGAAAATATGTAAATCTAATTATCCTTCTCCAGCGTAATCTGTTTCAACATCTGTTATACACAAAATGACAAAATGGCAAGGTGTTCAAAATTAACATTCGTGTTTCATACGTGAGAACCATACCTCCAGCCATATGAGTTGAGTTTATGCTCACTCCACCTGCCTCCCTAGTTTGGACTGGTGAGTGTGATATTAATGGCCCCAGACGTGGGTGACAGGATCTGTCCCTTTCTGTCCCTTGGTGTATCTAAAGCTTTCTTTGTCTTGACCTGGGCTTCATTGCACGGCAAGAGAGAACAGATAAAGCTTGAAACACTGGCTGGTATTTACTAACGTATTGTTCCTCAAGGCTGGGCGATATTGTCAGCAGAGAAAGGTCAGAGAGACCGCAGCAGCCAGTGATGCTGAGTTAAACCCTGGAGCTGCTGCAAGTAACCAGACTTTTTGTGAAGTGAACATAGGTCACTGGAATTTTGCAAATAAACATGTTAGATCAGCATCAATTGAAACTTCAACCTATATTTTCTTTAGGAACGGCAATATTGCTCCTTTGGTTGGTTTGGTCAGTCCACCACTTTGGTCCAGACTTAACTTCTCAACTACTATTACATGTATTGCCATGAAATTTTGTACAGATATTCATGGTTCCAAGAGGATGAAATCTAATGTCTCTGGAAGTCCCTTGACATTTTCTCTGGCCCCACCATTAGTTTGACATTTTTGGTTTTGAGTGAAAGGTCTCGACAACTCTTGGAAGGTTTGATATCGAATTTGGTACAAAAATTCATTTCACATGGAGGATGAATGGTAATAACTTTGATGATCTCTCAACTTTCCATCTAGTGCCATCATCAGGTCAAAAATTTAAATTGTCCAGTACATTGCTTTAAGACCAAATATTTTTTAAAGATACATCACTACTCTAAATCTGACTTTGTTTTTTTTACATTGCAAAAGACTCACCAAGATGATTCAGCCAAAACAGACCAACCCAAACCCTCTGTTTTCAACTTTAAGCTAAATACACATAATGTTATTCAATTATCTAAAAATAAGTATCATTGGGCAAGTGGGTGATTCTTGCATGTTTTTGACTGACACATTGACTTTCATGCTGAGCCTCAGACTTCCCATGTAACCTGCAGAATCTTATGATCTATTTTCAGGATTCTCACTAAACACACACTAGTGCAACCGCCCTATATAATCTGCAGGGTGTTCAGGTTCACAGTGGTTCGCAGTCAGCGCTTGACACTGACATGTTTCCCCTTGGGGACAAAAAAAAAAGAAATCAGGTGTCTTGAAACTCATCCCTCCATGGTGCCTGTGGTATATGGGCATAATGCAGGGCATAAAGCTGCCATGACATTTGAATGACAAGCAAAAAGTCAGGCAAATAAAGTAATGAGGAAGGATTTCACTGAGAAATATCATCAGGATTGATGGATGCTTCATTAAATACACTATATACGTAATTGTGGTTGGTGCTCTAATAAGATCTCTAATAGTGCTCTACTAGTGTGTTTGTTCTTTCTTTCTCTTCTTGAATTTTCTCTGATAAAGTCAGCCAAAGAACATGCTTGAGTCTCAAGCTTTTTATATTTCCATCCCCAAAATACCAAAGTAACCAAAGTTTGCTATATAAAAATGGTATAAGTGTCCTTTCTCACTCAGATCACAGCCAAAATCACAGCCACACACACTGGGTGAAGAACCCTCAAGCAGAAAATCTGGCATACCGTGAATTATGATGTGTAACAAGTAAGAGGTGAGTTTCTCTTGCAGCATTTTGAAAAATAATCTGAACATGCTGGTCCTGGAGAAGATTAGAATAGAAAAATAAAGACATACTCACGGAGCACATCACTGAAATACAGAGTCAGCACTGGTGAGACTCAATGGCATGTCCAAATACTCATGACCACTATGTGTGTTAGACACAGTTTTCCCAAATGCAGTCCAGGTGATATGCATTTCTTAAGTCCAGTATCATGAATAGCATGGCCCCTTGTAACAATTCAAAGGCAGAGGAAATGAATGGGAGGATGCACTTGCTTTTTTTTTTTACAGTGATATTGTTCAGTCCACAGATGTTCATACATCGTTGCAGGATTGAATTCATCGCCACGAAGAAGGAGCTGGGGAGGAGGCTGGACAGATGATGCCTGCAGCCAAGGATTCGCCAATCTACTTCTCATTAGCCTTAGTCTCGTGTCTATACAGAGAGAGTAGGCGTTCCTGGGAGGAGAGGTGCCAGGCAGGAGGCACAGTCATTAGGAAGATGGGGAGACAGAGAGGTGACTCTGGCCCCGCTGAACACCTCCTTAGTATCCAGATATTCAGGGGGAATATGAGAGTGGTCTGGAAAATCTGAAGACTCAGAGCCGATGGAAGAGGATAAAGTAGCTGACTTTAAACATAGGGTATGGCAGTGAAAACTCCACCCCTGGCTGGCCCCAGAGGTGCAGTCAACATGGCGGTTATGTTAACATGCCCAGTGGTACTACTTAAGAATGAGCAGCAACTGTGGAGAGTCTAATGCAAGCCCTGGTTGCAAAAGTCACCTCAGCCTCTGCAGGGTTTACACACATGTACCATTAATTAGGGATGATTAAATATTCTAGAGAAGCAACTGTTGTTGTTAGGCTATCATTAGGCTTTTGATAAAGGTCAACGCCGAGGGTGTTGTGCTACTTTCTACTACCCCTCCCTGTCCCAGGGGTAACTTGTGTATTGATCAGACAGCGTGACATGAATGGTAGGTAAGAGCATGTTAAAAAAGTCTGTTAGCTCACTGCTAAAACCCCACAAACTCCTGTTGCAGCAGTACACTTCTATGTGTTGAATGTGGATACTTAATCTCATAAGAAAGAAAAAGAGAGACAGAAAGAAAAGAAATGCCTTGACACTCTGTATAACCCTTTTAGCTATATTAGGAATTCAGATGCGAGTACATTATGAGAATGTGCAAGAAAATCACTCAGCACTTTAAATTACAACTGAAGCATAGTGTAATGTTAGATATAAACCTAACGGTACTGTAATTAAAGAAGAGCTCAAAGTCTTTTGGCTGCCTTGGCTTCCTTGGGATCTAGCCAGTCCTCCATGTTTTGGCCCAGCGGTACCCCCCCCCCCCCTTTAATGTTAAAAGGTTTAAAAGTCTCAAGTCTTATAATTTGGTTTCCACTGACCTGTTGTTGTGAATGTAATATTGACATCAATCTAAATCAGTCCTCTTCTTTTCTCTCTTGGGCTGCTTACTTGGAATAGCAGATCTATGCTGGGTAACTCATAAATAAATAGTTTTTATACTCTCTTCATGGCACTTGCTCATTATCATTTTATGAGTTTTGCTCGCTGAGTTTTCATGGCTGGCCATTTAGCTGCAAGACAGGAGGTCTACCAGTAGTTATTTGAACAAGGATGACCCTGAACCATTTTCTCTGTACTGCCCAGCAGGGTTTACAAGTTGCATGTGCTGAGGCTACAAATCTATCATGCAGGTTATGGGTAATTACAACATTAATCCTCCACAGCTGAAAGTGAAAGCAATGGATTAAGTGCATAATGATAAGCCCAAGGTTTAACAACAGTGATTTTTCATGGAGAATCACTAGTGTTGTGAGGCATACAGATTTAACAATGGGGTCTGAAACTGACTCTACATCAGATTGAATGAAATTAAACAAACTGGCTCTTCTCTATATACACCAAGAAGGGTGCAACTGTGTTAATGAAAATTCTGTGCAAAAGTTATTTTTTAATGAAAAAATATTCTCCATAGGCACAGTTAATTTAGAATCTGTGCTTCAATATTATATTGATGAAGGACCCCAAGATTCAGAGTTAATGGTGTCATTAAATTAAATAGAGTTCTACTCTGATTTTAGAAGTTTGTGAATACACACGTGGTCGCTCTACATGTACTCTGACTGAATGTACTTACTAAAGGTTACACACGTCAGTAATTCTGGTATTTGCTGAAAAATAATTCTATTCTCAACAAGGCCAAAATAACCCACTTTGAGCCCTTGGGGCAAACCCCCCCCCCCCCACACACACACACACACACACACACTCTTTATGCATTGTGTATGTGCCAGGATGTCAGACAGGAGGCTACTCATGGCAGACAAATTATAGTTTCCCCAGAGCGAAGCAAACCGAACAATAGCAACTTCTTAAGTGGAATATCACCTGACTCCAGGTTTGCTGAGTGTCAGTTAGTTTATTGTAATTTGAACACAAATTTATTTATGAATGTGCAACATTTAAACACAATATGGATTGGAAATATCAAGGTCTTTATGTAGGTTTTGAGGTTTTGTCACGGGGCACCATAAAAGACAGATTGTCTGGATTAGGTCAAAATTAAGACCTTTGATGCTTGTTCATATTCCCATGCAAATTAGGAATTAATTAATTAATTAAATTACCAATAATTACTACAAACCAGTGGTGACAGTGACTCCGGGGCTATTGTTGAGCAAATTATTGCATTGCCCAGTCAATCCTTAGTTTCATGGCTTCTATGATAATCATACATAATATTTCACGATTTATGCATAGAATTCAGAAAGAAGTTTACCAGGGGAACTCTCATGTCTAAAGGTGATCTAAAATATGATCTTAATTTCAGAGAAAAATCTTTAAAAGAACATTTCTGACCAAATAAACAACACACCTTGATGCTTTATTAAGCATTCATGTTAATTTCACTACATATTACAGGAATTTTTGCTCAAAAGTCAAAATCATATATTCCTTTCTTCCGAGCTCATCAGGGAAGATTAAAAATATCTTTTCCCTCTATCTGACAGTAAATCATGTTAACAGCACTTCTGTCAGCACCTTTGTTCATAGATTTTTTTTGTAACTCAAGGCTGATGTTGTAAGTGATTGAAGGGGCGCTGTGCAAACACTGAATCAGAAAATTAAATCCCCTCAATAAAAGAGCAGAACAGTCAGTATCCATATACTTTCAGATGCCCCTCTCTTAGTATAGGATTGTTTTACTACCACATTAGTGGCACTTTATTTTTTAAACTCTCCCAGGCTCAGCTATCTTATTTATCACCCCATGTATGTGCCCTCAGCCTGGCCCAATTATTCCAAAGAGTTCATGTTGAGGGTTTTCAATTTAATCTTTTCTTCATTTTATTTACATTGTGTCAGTCCATACAATTTTCCATTGAAAGATCAAATCAACAAATGTCCTCTACAAAAGATTATAATTTTGATCACAGTCATGATAGAATACAGAGAGACAACATATTCACAGCAAATCACATCATCAAATATATGTTTATATGTGCTCAGTTCATATGGGAGCAGTGTATAACAAGAGTTTTAATCAGATTTGTATCACCTCGACTCTTGAGGTGGTTCCACATGGATGGCATTCATCTCACTAACTATAAACTTATTATACTGCACCCTTTAATTCTATTATGTCATATTATCTTATCTTGAAAACTGATAGGACATTGATGTAAGTGATATTCTTGTACCTTCTTTTATTTTGTTATCTTTTATTTGTTACAATTTCAGGCACAAATCTTTTCACCAAGACAATGCACCAGAGAGCTAGTATGTGATTCTTTGCCGCTAGAAAAAAAAAATTGCAGATATTGTAGAGTACTTGACCTTTCCATTTTTTCAGTTTTTAACAAATATGCACCAAAAGGTTCTTCATTATTTTATTCTTTTGTTGTTTTTATACATGGCAAACACTTGTAAAGACTTTCAGCCTACGTTTAAAATTATTTTTTTAGGTTTCTTTGTTTTTTTCTAAATTGCTTTTACTGTATCAAACAATGTATACAATTGCACCATTGAACAAACACAAACACAGCAACTAGCAAGCACACTGGGTAATCGCTCCATTACTCATATCCTTTTTCTTTTTGTTTTCTACAAAATCTTGGTCATAATTTCCACTTGTTTTATCAAGGTAAATCACTCATAATTCACAGTCAGTGAGTTTTATCAGAGATGTACTCATGCACTTTTGATAGTGTTGGTAATTTTCAGCCTTCCATCTGTCTATAGAATGGTTAATCTCACTCATGATGCAGATGCTGCAGTAACTGTTAATTGAGATTTACCATTAGACTTAACTGAGCTCATCTCAGACACGTCTGGGAGATGCAACTATTTAAATCTCATTTATGACTGACATTGATACATATTCATAACAGTTTACCAGAGAGCGGTAAAAGTATTGCCTGTCTGAGGCAGAGAGGGAGAAAAACAGAAACTAATAGCAAGAGAGTTGCTGTATAATGAGTAAAAAACATTTGCATTTGAAATCTTGAAACATGCAGTGAAAGTGGGGTGCATCCCACTGGGTAGTCCATTATGATTATGTTGTTTTTAAATGCCAAAGAGATAATTGACTCTCTGTGTTGACAGAGTTGAAATGAATACACCCTTGTGGTAAGCATCTCCAGATTAACAGTGTTAAAGGCAGCTTTCACAAATTCACATTGTGAATCAGTCATTCACTCCATCAGCCGTGCTGTCGCAGTAAGCAAGTTATCCAGTCAGACATCCATTTGGACCAGCACCAGAACAGGTGGTGCCTCAGCCACTTTGGCCTTGCGATGCAGCAGATGAGTCAGACTCCGGAAGGATGGAGTGGCATGAAGAAGAAGTTCCTTGAGACCAGCCCGAAACTCCCTGCGAATCAGACAGTAGAGCACAGGGTTGAGGCAGCTGTTGGTGTGTGCCAAACACACAGTCAGGGGGAAGGCGTAGGCCTGCACGTTGTAGAAAGCATTGCTAAAGGGCACAAGGTCAAACTTTATCAGCACCCCCCACAGAGTCAATGCCTGATTGGGAAGCCAGCACAGGAAGAAGGACAGGACCACGATGATGATGGATTTGGTCACTTTGGAGCGACGTTTTTGCCGGCCCTGCTCGACCTCTGGGCCTGCTGCACCTGCTATTCGTCGGGTGAGGATCAGGCGCAGTAGCAGTAGATAGCACACAGTGATTATGATCAGAGGAATGAGGAAGCCCAGCAGAACCTTTTGCAGCTGGTATAGACCTAAAAGCAGCTGAGGGTCCCAACTGCCTGAGTCTGGAAAGCGCACCAGGCATAACTCCTCATCTGACACCTGAGCGCTGGTGGAGTAGATGGCATGAGGCAAAGTGGCCAACAGAGAGACAGCCCAGATGCCCAGGCTTGTCCACTTGGCCCTGGCTGCTGCTGTCCGCCGGCTGTGCATTTTCAGTGCAGAGGAGATAGAGTAATAACGTGCTGCGCTCATGGCTGTAAGGAAGAATACACTGGCATACATGTTCATGGTGGTGACAGAGCTAATGATTTTGCACATCACGCGGCCAAACGGCCATCGGAAATCCAGGGCTGTGTCCACCGCCCAGAAAGGTAAAGTGAGAACAAACTGGAGGTCTGTGACAGCCAGACCCATCACGAAGCAGTTGATGGACGATTGCTTCTGCCTGTAACGTGAGTGCAGCAGATATAGAGCCAGTGAGTTTCCCACCAGCCCGAGTGCACAGACTATAGAGTAGACACATGCGATCATCACACGCACCACTAGACTAGAACTGTCTCCTTGAAATTCCATGATAGATTCCTTGGTGAGGAGCTGCAGCCAGCAGTGCAGCGACAGGTTGCTGGTGGAACCTCCGCTACAGTTTCCAGGATTGTCCTCCTCTAGTGTTTGTTGTTCACATGGCTCTTGAGCCATTGTTTGAACTCCAGTCTCATTCAGCTGCATGGCTTGCCTCTCTTGCTTAAATATTACCTTGGATGGCAAAGTTGGACAGATTTGTGTCACAAAAAAGAGAAGAAAAAGTTTGCATTAGTGTCGTTTTTTAGGATTCCTGTTGCATCTGTGTCAGGTTATTTCCCACAGCGCTACAGATGCTTTCCTCTGCCACGATTATCCTCTTCTCCCCTCATCAACACTACGCACAGCTCTGCGCTCCACGTCTGTTTATAGGTTTCTACGTGAACGCGCACAGCTCGGTCGCGCGGTCGACGCTTCGTCTCCTCAGCAGCAGGATGACTGGACCGGAGCAAGTTCACGCTTCGTTAGCCGCAGCCTCATCAAAGTCTCCCAGCATGTCCGTCGGGGGTGAAGCTTAATGAATTTTCACACCACACCGGCACTTTCAGGATGATCATGTTTTTGCGCTGTGCCGGGTTTTTAAATGGAACAATCGGAGACGCGGAGACAACGGGACGCGTAAAATGAGCAAAGGCGTGGAAAAGACGCCTGTGCTGAATTCCGACTGTGCATTTATAACAGTCCTTTGTTTGTTGTTCTCATTCTACACATCTGATGAGGGAGTGTAGGATAGGGATTAAGGACATAACGTAAAAACGCTACAGTGAACTTTACTGGAGGCTTTATTATTATTATTATTATTATTATTATTATTATTATTATTATTATTATTATCATTGTTATTATCATTATTATTATTGTTATTATTATTATCATTATTATCATTATAATTATTATTATTATTTTAAAGAAAGACCTATCTGGATGAACATATTGCGCTCTGACTGTACATGTCATTAATAGCAGCGATGATAATAATAATAATAATAATAATAATAATAATAATAATAAACTTTATTCATAGCACTTATCTTAACAAAGTTACAAATCACTTAACAAAAATAAATAAAACCAGATAAAGGCAAAAAAAGGAACATGAGTTTATAGGAAGTAAAGACAAAAAAACGAATTAGATCAAATAAATAGAAATAAAAGAGTATAAAATTAAAATCTGTTCTTTCACAAAGAGAAAGGTTTTAAGAAGAGCTTTAAATAACTCAGATGTTTCTGTCGAAAGACAGAAGCTCCATAGTGTTGGGGCTCTGATAGGGAAAGCCTGGCCACCCTTTGTCACAAACTGTGACCTGGAAATGACCAGCAAGGCTCCTCTTGGGGATCTCAGTGACTGAAAGGCTTATTCAAGATCAGTAAAACAGTGAATGTTTAAACTCATTTCAAAACAGGGATCCATAGTAGGGAGGCAAACAGAGCGGCATGGTCATGTCTCTTTTCCCTGGAGCAATAAGGTGCATTGCAATAATCAAGTATAGAAGAGATAAAAGAAGAAAAAAAGAAGATAAAATTAACTAATTTTCTAAATCACCTCAAGCTGGAAGAAAAAAGACTAAACAACATTTTTGACGTGATCCTCAAAATAAAGGTTAACATCAATTATTTCCTCTAATTTCCTAGCAGCCTCCCCCTGAGATTAGCACCAACAGAGCTGATGGAATTAGAAAGACATCAGTCTTAAAACTACTGAATTTAAGGAAAGTTTTGGACATCCAGGATCTAATATCTGCAAGGCGGGTTGTGAGTTTAGCTAGGCTGATAGGCTGATAGTTTTTAATTGCATGTATGTCTAAGTGTCATCTGCGTAAAAATGATACAGCACATTGTGACTCTGGCCAAGAGGCAGGAGGTGTATGGAAAACAGAGGTGGCCTAAGAACAGAGCCCTGGGCGACACCACATCTCAGCTGAGCAGTGGTGAAGGTAGAGTTACCCATGTATCAAAAGCCTGGTTGGAATCAAGAACTTTGCCTTTGATTCCAATACAAGTTGTTGATCAATTGGATCAAACTTGCACGTAAATCTAAAAGAACTAAAATTGAGCAGTCACTTCTTTTTGCAGTTGGCTGTAGATCATTAGTAACCATAACAAGTGCTGTCTGTCTACTATGAAGTACTCCGAAACTAGACTGGAAACTTTTACAAACACTATTATTATTCATAAGACACATCAGTTGAGATGAAATTATTTTCTCCAGAACTTTTGATAATAAAAAACAGTTTGGAGATTGATCTATAGTTAGTTTAGAAAAGGTGGTTTGATATACATTTCTTTAACAAAAAGCAAACAATGGCATGTCTAACACTGTCTGGAAAGGAACCAGAGGTAAGAGAATTGTTTTATAAAATAACAGGACTTACAGTGGTTTAGCTGTGACGATGTCTTGGATATAGGACAGGGAGTTCATTTCAGAGACTATGCTCTCTGACAATAACTTTATAATGAGTTGAATCTGGGTAAATGAGCTAGGCTTATATAACCTCATGGCCTAATGGATAAGGTGTCTGACTTCAGAAGATCAGAAGATTGGGGATTTGCGTCCCTTTGTGGTTGTGTTTACTGCATTTCATTGGCTTTGTACCTGTACTCTGCACAATGACAATAAATATGAAATGAAGATAATTTAGAATTAACATGGGGAATGAAAATAGTGCAAGGATCAGGCTGTATTTGGGACCTGATATTCTCCATCTTATCAATAAAATGAGTGAGATTTTTTTTCAGACAGCTCAACATCAGGCTCAGGAAAAGAAGTGGAAGGACCACTGATAACAAAATTAATAAATTTAAAAATATCTTTAGGATTGTGGTTATTTCTATCCACAAAAGTAAACCAATCATGCATACTTGCTCAATAGGATAAAGCTGTTTTGCACATTCCCTCCATAGTATATGTCCTTCTCACAAACCTCTTGATTGCTGCAACCTTTTTAAGAAAAAAAGGAAATGGTCAGGAGAGTGAAAATTTTAGATACAGAATGAAAATAAAGTTTATGTATGTATGGTATTATGTACATGTATAGGTTTTGAATCATTACGCAGCAAATATTTTTCGCTCTACAATATTGTAGCTTTTAATGTAGCGTCCTATTTATCAGAAGAAAAATACCATTAGATTATAAATTTTTAAAAACAAGATCAAAAAAGAGGATTTTTATTTTCACCAAGTGATCAAGTTGTTTAATTCATCATGGAGAGTGGATAGAGTTTTACAACAAGTCTCAGTAGAAAAAAATAAATCTGGTAATAAAATCATGAGGGAGTTAATTAACAAAGTGAAACATTTAAATGAACTCTTAGTTACATATCCCCTATTGGACTGATTATAAAATGTTTTCTGTCTGTGAATTTGCATCATGGTTGTTAGAGTACCTACATATGAAACTTCCTACTCCATCCCAGGTTTTCTGTCCATCGAAATTGTATCAGTATGCTTCCTCTGTCACATGATGGGCTGCAAAAGCGCAGCTGTGTAATGAAAATTCACTTTTCTCATGTATTCATTGGCCGCCACCTGGCACTAGGTGGGGAAACGTGCTGTGCCACCTGTTGTAGCTGCTGTGGCTGCCCAGGTAGACATCAGGATATGTGTAGAAACTATTTTAAATAAAACACAGCTGTCTGGAGAGTATAAACTAACCCAACATCCCGCTTAATGGTATGTCAGCCTAGTTTGGATACTGTTTCTTCTATCAAAGAACAGACATTTTTTGGCATTATTTCCCTTGATTGTAAGTTATACACCCCTTTAAATTTTAGAGCAAATAAAAAAGACATGGCTAGATGAAAAAAGTTAAACTGCACTGTTTTAATCTGTCATGACCTTGTCATTTTAACAATCCCTAAACCTCCAAATATGCAAGCTGTGACAGCATGCCTGGTTTAATGTTCTAAGCCTTCAAATCTGTGATGCAGAATAAGTCTACACAGGCTGCTTACGAAGCATCTGACATTTCACAGGTTGCAAACCAAACCCACTTTTCATCTACTCAGTTATTTTGCAGCTGTGAGCAAGATGTGGATAAAGCCAGCAGTAATTGCTGGTACTGATGGAAAGTAGCCTATTTAACAAATGCTGGGTGATATGTAATGCAATGGAGGCAAAAGTGGCATCCTGATGTCACTTGATTTGTTGACTTCCAGTGGGCACTCACTGTGATGCTCTCTATGTGCAAAGTATACGTGTAAACATGCAAAGTGACAGTAATACCCCTGTAATTAAGGAAAAAAAAGCTAGAGAGAGAAGTTCATGTTTTGCTTACTTTCCCACAGCTTTTTATCACAACAAAGCTTTTTATCTCGAAGATTGGAAATTTTCACAAATTGTTAGTCCCCTGTCACAATGATGGAAAGTTGTGGGGGGAGGGGACTACCAAGTTCTTCTGGTGAAGTATATCAATGACAATAACTTAGAAATATCACAAGTAGAATGATAAAATTTGCAATATTTATCTCTAAAGATCTTTCAAATAATGTTAAAAAGTGATTCACATTAAAACAAGGATAAGCGACAGAAGGTCAAAAAAACAAGCAAACAAAGGAGCTGTCCGCAGACCATGATACACACAGTAAACCATACATATATCTTCTGTTGACACTGGCAACTACAGCTATTGAGGCAGCCAAAATCTGATTTATGAGCTATGAGGGTCCAGTTCATTTGAAATACACTGCTGAGTTAAGTCATGGTGTGGGGTGGTGATGATGCATTGAGGCAATGCAACTGATCACATCTACAAATTACAAGCTTGATTTAACATTAGGAAAGGGAGGTCAGCTTTGCCCCCCATTATTTTGCAGTAACAGAAGTTGTAAAGCAGGGCTTTCATCCAGAGGAGCTCCTGCTACACTTTTTCCGCCATCTCCCACAACTCATGCGTGTGAGAAACAAAGAACACCAGCTTAACTCACTGTGTCACACTGTGTGCTTGACAAGAAGCAACAATTTATGGTTGTTATTGCTGACATACATGAGATCTGAGATGCCACCAATGATCAGCAAAAAACCTCTATCATCAAGACAGGTAGAACAGATGTAATAAGGAGCATTTGCTGTGGTAGGACCGTAGCAGGAGGGATAGTTTCACATCTCAAGAAAAGACAAAGACCAAAGGTAACTGTCTTAAGCCCCTTTTTAATAGGCCTGTTCAAGACAGGATTGCTGGGCCTTTATTCCATCTTGTCACTCTGTGTAAAAGGTACGAACATTGAATGGGGGGGGGGCATTTTTGTTCTGGCAATAAGCTGGCAGCAGAGGTAGCCACAGAGCCAGATTGATGTCTCTGTAAAAGAGAGCCGGCATGGTGGGACAGGGTGTAAAATTGTGATGACGTGATAAAAATCTCTGAAGAAACTGGCAATAGCTAACCTACAGTAACTGTCAAAAATGTCTGAGAACTTGGGGGACTCTGAGGTCCTGGAGATCCTTACCCTCAGAGCAGAGGAGAAAATCACCTGCCAAAGAACAGGGAAGACAAAAGATGATAGGAAAGCTTCAAGAATGTGATTTTGCTCAGGATAAGTTGCTTGTGCAATTAAATCAGGCAGTGTTCTACTCTGCGTGGAAATTTTCCACTCTGGGAAGAACTGTTCTATGTTAATTTCACATATATTGTGTAGAACTAAACAGGCGACCATAAAGTCTGATAAAAAAAGAGATGGATATATCTTTTCACTGGCCAGGCACCTCTAGGGACATTTGTCTAAAAGTATTTTTCTATCCTTGTTAAACTCAATCTGTAGTTAAAGTTTTGCTGCCTTCGATCTAGTGTGTGATGGTTGGTGATCCCCTTCATCAGCCATATCCTGACGGGATGTGCTGGGTCTCCGATTATATGCAGGAGGATTTACACTCATTTAAATTTATGGATTTCTGTGGGCATTGCAGTGTAAAAGCACTTTATGACACCTACAAGATCACAATCTTTCATCAAGCAGTAACACCATTCCCACTAGAGCTATATATATTCACACAGTAAAATGGAAAATTTACACTTATTTCATGTGGAAGGAGATACTAGTCTTGCTCACTCGTCTTTCTGTAGAAAGGCGAGTTTGCTAAAGCCTTAGCCTCATGCTTGCACCCGGTGAGTGAATGCATCCCTGTTCTACGCATTTGCTTGGCCTTTTCGCTCTCAACTTTAGTTGTTGTTTAATTGATCTTTCTTTGGCTTTTCATGTCCAAATCAATTTAAATACTTTAAGTGTAATTCAATTCATGTGAGCAGTGTTCATTGGACATGGATAATTACAAATATACTGAAAATCAAGAAGAATAGCAAATAATTCCACAGCAGATGTTAGAAAACCAGAAAAAATCAATATGATAAATGAAGAACTATGGAACAGTGATCAGTGAATTGGAACAACATCTCATAAACAGCTTGAAAACAACTTCTATCTGTTTATATGAAACACATTAATTGTTAACAACAAATAATCTAAATGCATGCCATGATCCTTACCAGCAGCTGTGGTCAACAAAAGCTTGGAGAATAGTGGCGTGCCAACCCTTCTGTTGTAGTATGGTGGTGCATTGTAATGGGGGGGGGGGGTGACGGGAATATATGCACAATCGATGGCAACAACACACACAATCTGTCCATTGTCTCCCAAAGACATGCAAAATTTGGCGGGCCACCAAAATGTTTCAAAAAAGGGCGCTCTTCAATCCTGTACTAATGTCGGGGTCACAAAATACACACACAATGGCAACACCAAAAATACAACTGACAGTTTGATATTCACATGGTGAAGCCTTCCACCACAGACAAACGTCGGCTCTAAGCCGAGGTTCCAGAGGCTGTTGACAGTTGGTTGCCTTGCCCCTAAGGTGCGGCTCATGCAATTTCAAAGCAGTGAGTGAGGAAAATGTTAGAAAGCCTATGCCACAATAACAACCCTTTTTTGCTTTACTACTGATGATACTAGAGTGACACCTGTGTAACTGACCTATTAGATTTCTTTGACTGTTCATTCATCCTGTGATACAGGAATGAATGAATGTTTTACCATTTTGTCCCAGAGTAGCTAGCGATAACACTAGCTGACATATCTGTAATGGCATAAAAATCTCATGTTGGGGTGTACAACTACCAGAGCTGGTCTCCTGATCACAGTCAGGATCGCCTTGAGAATGATTAGTATTCCAGGGTGAAAAAGGACAATTTCAGATTGTCATCGGACTAATATTTGGTGTTGGCCTAACTCTGGTGGAGCAATTCTGTTGTCAAACATTCTTCTAACCAGACACCTCCACATCAGGTCAGTGTGCTTTAAGGACAAATTAAATGCAAGTTGTTTTAGATTCTATCCACTATTCTGAGCCACTAGTGAGCTCCTTTGTCCCTGTCCTTTGTTCAGAACATGCAAGGGTAAGATTATGTTTATTTGTTGTCGAAAATGTATAATTTCATTTTTAATGATACAAAGCTTTGGTTTTCATTAAAATGGAGTGCCAGACCTAGATTTAAGTCTTGCTTATGAGTTCCCCGGTAGATTTCTGCTGATATTACATCCTTCTGTGAAGATTACAGGGATATTTCTAATTGCAGTATTTTGTGAATATGGTAAAAAGAAAAAAAAAAAAGTTTGTGACACAGTTGTTTATTGAGCTTCTTTTAGGTTCACTTTTAGTGGCAAGTGTAGCCACCAGCTCTGGGGTGACACAGTGCCCGGTTATTGAAACCTTCATTTGTTTGCACTGTGTGTGTGTTTGTGTGTAGCTGTTCGATGACTCACCCTCACCACTGCAGATGACACCTCCGTCCAAATGCAACTTTTATCATGTTGCATCAGGGCTGACTTGACTGAGGTGTAGTTGGTTTTGCTTATAATGAGTCATTTGCCCATGGCAAACCTATATTCGTCCACCTGAGTACTCTACTCAACAGATCTTCTCAAAATTGTCAATAATTATCTCAATATCCAATATAAATTGACGTCTTGGGCATTACGCATGCATAAACATGATTAAAACAATGGCAAGAAGTAAAAAACAAAAAGACAGAATCTGAATTAGAAAGCTCTGCATTGATTTGCCTTTCATTAACCCCTCCCATGAAGCACAAGGAAACTTTAAACACAAAATGTTATAAATTGGAGATAGATTTCATACACTTTCAGTATGTTGAATACAAATCAACTTCTTAATTTATCTATTCTGCTAACCAGCTCTTTTAACATATGACAGAACTCACCCTATCTGCAGTTCTGACATAGGGATCAGAGGAAGAAATAACTCTTTTCATGCGAGCTGTCTCTACAGAATCTATTTACATTTCTCCATCCAGTCCATTATGAGCTCTTAAAGCCAACTAACTGTTGTTTTTTTAGGCTACAATCCATGCTCTTAGCAAAAATTTGCTGTCAGGGATAATCATTTTTACTGCTTCGACCAAATAACAGCAAAAAACCGCTGGAGTTACTGTCTGAAGAAACCTCCAGAAATGTCACATGTCTGATGATATTTCGAGCACAGTGCTCTCAGGACAGTTGTGATTTATTTGGTCACCATTTGGTGCATCCTTGGATGCATGTGTTTACTGAGAGTTAATTTGTCATTCTGTCAAGGTAAAACTGGAAGCCTGTCTGGCCAAGGCCAGTCTGTTAACACAGCTTACAAAACCGCATCACAGAACTTTCAACAGACAAATGAGCGAGAACTTTATATTGTGATCTTCACAGCATATCCTTGGACATTTCCTCTTAACTTTGGGTGAAAATCTGACTTGTGCAGCACTGTTTAACCCCTTTTCAAACTATATTTACACTGTAAAATAAGGCCACATAAAAACATTGTCCAGTGGTGACACATTGATTAACATATGAATTATTTGCTCAAATTTATAAATGACATTCTAAGTCTGCATATTCTAATAACTCATACATAGAATCATTGTGATTTACAAATTAGTCACTTGTGTTGAGTAGCATGCCCTTACGATAACAGTTCTAAACCGATTGTGCAAACAATATGTATAAATAATGTTTCTTAGAGGAACACTTCCCAAGGCTCCCCGAAGATGAAATGCGTTTTGCTTCTTGTGTCAGTGTAACCAGTGAATGTAATTCATAGAGACCTTCATTATGAGGCAGTTAACTGATGATTTCCCATGTTGTTGTGTCCCTTGGGGTCAAGAGTCAGAGAGTTTGCCCACAGCTTTGGAGAGTTTACAGTGTATAGTAAAAAAAGGAAATGAGGGGAATTAAAAGGCTGCTGAAAAATGGGTAGCAGTTAATACCAACTCTACAGTTATGTGTTTACAAAGAATAATCTAATCTATTCTCAAAATGAGCTCAACCGAAAGAAAGTATAGGCTAAATTTTACTGCAAGACCTCATCCTGCTGGAATAACAACATTTCATATATTACTTGATGTTAGAGATCAAATTGAATGGTGAATGGTACAGTTTTAATTAAAAAAATTTAAAAAATGTCTTTTCATCCAAAAACTGCTGTCGGAGTCCTTTTAGCTGAACACATTTTAAAAATTAGTGCTGCAGCAGAAAAACACATTGAACCACACCTAAAAACCAAGAAAATAAAAAATAGAATGAAGCAAAATGTAAAACATTAGTCACTCTTGCACTTCTCTAAGTATTGAGATATTGATTAAAGTGTGAGCTCTCAAGTTTTAGTATGCGGTTAGGTGTTTAAATTCCCCGCTTCTCTCTCTGAAATTGGAAAAACAATTTTGTTAATAAGACAGTTTGGAAGTACTCAAGACTCTTCCCCCAAAGAGGCAACATGGTATGTCTATCTGGTTCAGTATTACACCTTGAAAGAAAAAAAAAACCCATTTGTAGATTAAAAAAGAAAATGGGGGTCTTCTCATCATTCCCTTATGGCTGACCAAACTCAGTGGGAGCCAATCTATGTGTAGAGGCCTCCTGGCTCCATAGGGATTTGGCTAATCAAAGCCACGGGTGAGGGTGCTGATTAGAGATACTAATGGTGAAGAGACTTTCACCCTGATTAAAGACAAGATATAACAGAAGAAAATAAAAGGGACGGGGACAGATGGAGATCAGGAGACAGTCAACCAGCTCATACATCCCCAGCCCACGCTGACACAGAACATATTGTCGGTTTTATAAAAGGCACATAGAAAGTACTTAATTTAACATAACACAACTACTGATGTTGACACTGAAATTTAAATTGCAATATTGTTTACCTTGAATTGCTAGTTTAAAGAATACAGTGTCCCCTGCTATGCAGAGAGTTGATACTAAGTGGTATGTAAAGCCCAGAGCAAAGTCTGCCATTAATAGATTGAAAAAGGTGAGACTTAATCACTGATGCTGACGTGCTGTCGTGCTGACGTACTGAGGTAAACATAGTGTGTCACCGCGTGTTTGACCAGCGACGATATTTTCAGCTGCATGTCATCAATCCATCGCTGGCTGTCGACGTGGTGTCCAGCAAATGGAGCAGCTGTCATCTCTAGAAATCTGACCGAGTTTATTAGAAAACCAAAACCATGACAACCCAGAGTTGAGAGCAGGAAGCAGAGTCGTCGCCTTACACACTTGTCTGTGCCTCCATTACTGCTTTCACCCACTCAATAACCCATAGAGACTGTCTGCCCCCCAACCACCTAAATCAATTAACTACAAAACATGCTGAAGAGGAGCTAATAACCTAATAAAACCTAATAAAAATCAAGACCACCAATATTGAAATACAAAAAAATATGAGCATTAAATGTGGACTCTTAAACATTAGATCACTCAAGATCCAAAGATGTATTAGTTAATGATTTGATATCAGATCATCACATTGATGACACCTGGCTGTGTCATGATGAATATCTTAGCTTAAATGAATCCACCCACCAGTCATATTAATACTCATATTCCCAGAGACACTGGCTGAGGAAGTGGAGTTGCAGCCATTTTCAACTCAAGCCTTTTAATCAACCCTAAAAATAAAAATAGCCATGACTCATTCAAAAGCCTGATTCTTAGTCTTACGCGCTCAACCTGGAAAACTTTAAAGCCTGTTCTATTTGTTCTAGTCTACTGTTCTCCTGGACCATACTCTGAATTTCTGCCTGAATTCTCAGAGTTTTTATCATCCTTATTCATTAGTACAGACAAAATAATTATTGTAGGCGATTTCAATATTCATGTTGATGTTAAAAATGATAGCCTCAGCACTGCGTTTATCTCACTTTCAGACTCAGTTGGCTCTGGCCAAAGGGTAAATAAATCCAATCATTGCTTTAACCACTCCCTTGACCTTATTCTGACCTATGGCATAGGTCAATACTCTTTCTATAGAATCCTCTTCTCTTTAATAACCTTCGAACTTCTATTACTGGACTACACACCATTAGGCAAAAATGTCTTTACTAGATTTCCATCTGATAGTGCTGTAGTTTAATTTAAAGAAGCGATTCCACGACCCTAGGTTTCTTTTTCAGCACTGTAGCCAGGCTAACTGAGAGTCATAGCTCGATTGATCCATATATTCCTGTAGCTGCTCAGTAGCGACGATTTCATGAGCTTCTTTAATGATAGAATTCTAACTATTAGAGACAGAATTCACCTCCTCCTGCCCTGGCACCAAGTTTTCCTCAATCACAGAAACATTAGAAACAGCTGTAAAACTCAATATATACCTAGACATTTTCTCTCCTATCAACCTTCACCAACTAATTTCAATGATGTCTTCATCTAAACCATCAACTGTCTCTTAGACCACATCCCAACCAGGATGCTTAAGGAAATTCTACTCTTAGTTAGCACTTGTCTATTAGACATAATCAATCTGTCCTTATTATCAGGCTATGTACCAAGGTCTTTTAAAATAGCTGTAATTAAGCCAATTCTTAAAAAGCCTTCCCTCGATCCAGATGTTTTAGCCAACTACAGACCAAATCCAATCTTCCCCTTCTCTCAAAGATCCTTGAGAAAACTGTCACCAACCAGTTATGCAACATTTTACATAATAATAGCTTATTTGAGGATTTTCGGTCAGGATTTAGTACATCATAGCACAGAGACAGCACTGGTGAAGGTTATGAATGATCTATGTACCTATCAATGAAGCCAGACGAAACAAATCAGTTAGCTAAACTTCAAGCATTTGTTAGGTATATAAAGATCTGGATGACCAGGAACCTTCTACTATTGATCTCAGATAAAACTGAAGTTATTGTGCTTGGCCCACAACCCCTCAGAAACACATTATCTAATGACATACTTACTCTAGATGGCATTGCTCTGGCCTCTAGCACCACCGATAGGAATCTTGGAGTTGTCTTCAATCAGGACAAGTCCTTTAACTCCCACATAAAACCAACCTTAAGGACTGGCTTTTTTCACCTATAATATCGCAAAACTCAGGCACATCCTTTCTCAAAATGACGCAGAAAAACTAGTACATGCTTTCGTTACTTCTAGGCTTGATTATTGCAACTCCCCATTATCAGCCTGTCCAAAGAAAACATTAAATAGTCTCCAGCTGATTCAGAATGCTGCTGCAAGAGTATTGATAAGAACCAGAAAGAGAGATCACTTATGTCCTGTGTTAGCGTCTCTGCATTGGCTCCCTGTGAAATCCAGAATACAATTTAAAATCCTCCTCCTCACCTACTACGCCCTTAATGGTCAGGCACCATCCTATCTTAAAGAGCTCATAGAACCTTATTATCCCAGTAGAACACTGTTCTCCCAGACTACAGGCCTACTTGTGGTTCCTAGAGTCTCCACAAGCAGCATGGGGGCAGAGCTTTCAGTTATCAGGCTCTACTGCTGTGGAACCACCGTCCAGTTTGGGTCTGGGACGCAGATGCCCTCTCTACATTTAAGAGTCGGCTTAAATCCTTCCTCTTTGATATAGCTTATGGTTAGAACTGACTCAGCATTAGCTCGGGCCATTCCCTCACTGTACTGCTATAGGCCTAGACTGCCAAGGGATTTCCCATGATGCACCGAGCTTCCCTTTCCACCACCTCCTCATCTCTTCCTGTTCGCATGAACACCTCAAAAATGCTTGTTATTGACTGTCCTCCCTCTCTCCCGCAGTTTTGTGCTTTCTCGTTTCTCCTCCTCTTCCTCGTCTCTCTCCTCCTGTCACTTTCTGCAGGTTTTTGCCTCTGATGCTCCAGAGCCTGGATCCATGGTTGCAGACCATCTACTGCCCCATGAGCCTGATCAACTGCTCTAATTATTACGATTGCTACTGTTACCATTTCATTTAGTCCTATAAGTAATATTATTAGCCCTGTTAGTATAACTATAGTATATATAGCTATTAGTCCCATTATTATGCTATGCTCTCTCTCCTCCCTCCTTATTATAAATGAAAAGTGACAAAACAATTTTTTTAGCCATGCTCGAAGTGTGGCTGCAACGTGCCATGGATGACAATGTTCAATTTAGAATAGATTGCAATGAAATTTGGTTCAGACATTCATTTCCCCTTCAGGATTAATTTTAATATTTCATTATAACTATGATTATTATCTGACATTTCTTCTATAACCATCATCTAGTCAAAATTTGTCCAAGATTTTGGCTCATGATCAAATACCTGAAAAAATTATGTCATTCACCTGATCCTCAGTTGGACTTTGTGTTTACTGCAAATAATCTAATATTAACATGTTCACATGCTAAACTAACATTGATAAGATGGTAAACATGATGCTCAACATGAGGACATCAGTCTTCGCACACCTGTTTGAAGCTGGCATGATTGTTGCAGTGTCAGGTTTGGAGACTTGGAAGAAATTGTCAGATGCCGTTTGACTGCCTGAAAAGTACATTGGTTTAAGCCTGCAGGACCCTAACATGCCAATTTCAAAGAACTATTGCCAAGAAAGACTGACTGATTTTTCACTTGACGTTGCTGCCCTTCTTTATGTTAAAAGATTCACTTGAGCGCACTGCAGAAGCGTCAGCCACATATTGGCTGACAGCTGACTTGGTTAGCTACAGACAGTCCAACAGTGCCTGCCAGCCCGCTGTAGGCTTAAAGTACCAGCTTCATAAAGAATAATAGAATAGAATAGAATAATTTTTTGTAATCCTGCTGATGAATAAAGAGACGAACAGACGCCAGAAAAATTATTTCATTGTTTAAGCTCAATTCAAACTGAATTTGAAATTTTCAGAAAAAGATATGAAGATACGTTTCTGTGACTTCAAGGAATTTTATTAAAAGTCCATGTGTCAGGGATCTTGCAATATCCTGATAAAGTTTTGCTATTTTGGGATGAATTTGTTTTAATGTTAAACCAGGGGGGTTGGTTGGCTCTTGTTTTGTTCTTCTTCTGTTCAGTCAAAAAATGACCAGTCAGTTTTTATAGAGGATCGTTCAATCACAAAGTAAGTCTGCCTAGCCACAGAAAATGTGAACCTGAAGAGGTCAGACCTTAATTGTTGGATGAAATTCTTGTCCAAGTGGCAGCAAGGTTAAGAGCACTTTCGTCTCATCACTGTGCAGTCTGCACTGATGAGCCAGACACGGTGAGTACTAAGACTTCTTGTCTACACATTGGATCACACCTTTTCAGACAACACTGAATATCCAGGGAGATATTACACCTTGTGCTTTGAGTCATTTTTCAATGAATAAAGCTCTGAAACTTCACCACCATCTCATTTTGACATCTTTTATTTGAGGTCCAAGCAATTCCTTGTTGAAAACATGCTTTTAAAAATCTTTTAATGTTTTACAAATTATCAGTTGAGATCAAAACTTTAACACATTATCACAGCTCTATTACTCAAACACACTAATTTACAATGGCAATTTATCAAAGTCAGGGAGGTAAAGGATGCACAGTTTAACTTGACAGGAAATTTCAGTGAAAGATTCAAATCCATACGCTGTTATACAATAAAACAATATCACAAAAAAGGCAAAGACATATAGACTGAATATATATTAAAGGCAAAACAGGAATGATTCAAACATAATTTCCCTGTCTGTGTAAACAGCAGCCCCAGATAATTCCCTGCTCTACCATTAAGAGGAGAACAATTTGGGGAATTCATGTGGAGATAATTTCTTCATTTCTCTTACATGTCGTCAGCATGTGGTCGCAGCTTGGCAGAACGGCGGGGATCCAAGGTCACAGTGGCTATGTGACCAGTTATTGGGTCTACATGGAAATGACTAATACTCTCCTCCTGACTGCTGTTCAGAGACATAGTCTCCAAACTGGGCTGTTCTTGATTCACTACCAGCTTTCCCATCAGTGTGGTAATTTCTTCCAATCCCTGGTCTCCTGGGAAATGTCGATGCAGTGGCTCTGATTCATCCTCAGTGGAGAAAGGGGCGTCAATGACATTCAGCACACGGGAAGCCTGGAGGTTCTGCAGGGACCGTGATTGGACTGTATGACAAAAACACATTGAAACAGGACAAACAAGTTCAAGTCTCTGTAGACTATTGGGTTTTCTAAGATGGCACTGTGGTAGGCAAGTGTGTTTCACTGTATTTGTGCATGTGTGCCCTAATTTGTGAGTACATCAAATTCAAACTTAAGGACAATTAAGACTCTAAACCTTTATAAACTTGTGAGAAAACTTGTGTGAGATTGATTTTTCATGGCTGTCAAACAGCTTATGGTAACAAATTACACCTTGCTGCTGTGCAAATCCTAATCTTGCTTCATAATCAATAAACGGGCCTTTTGCAGGTTTGTGCCAATAAATCTGATGTTATGAAAATATCCTTGAAAACTAAGATTATAATTAATGGTGATTCATCTGATGCTGCTGATAGAGCAATAGGTTAATAATTATAATGATAATACATGGCCTTGGTTCACTGTGCACTGGCTCTAATCTCCAAAATTTTTAAGTTGACAGCAAATCCTCAGGCAGGTAGAGCAGGCTATGAGTCTCTGCGGGTGAGAACCTTTCCAGTTGTGGGTGAGACTGCAGTTTGAATAACATCCTCAGCTGTGACAGAAAGGCTCTGGATTAGCTGGCAGACGGGCACACAAGTCTATGTGATGTTTAAGGATGCTTACTTCTGACTGGACTGAAGTCTCCTTGGCTGACCTTTGTGTCAGAGAAGGGCTTGAGGTTTGGGAACAGGATAAGGGAGAAGGACAGCAGAAGCACCTAAGAATGTGATAAAAAACACAAATGACAATAAAAGAGTTAGAAAAATGATGATTAGAATAGGTGGAAAACATATAATTCATGTTCAGTTCAAGTCAAAGAAAGGCGGTACTATGTTCTACACCATTGAATTTTTGTTCAGAAGAAACATTAATCTTACTGTGGAGCTGTGTGTTCTGTGACTGGGCACTGAGACTTATTTATATTTATGGATTAAAAAGGACATTTTAAAAATTCCTCTCCACTCATCTTGCCCCAGGAATATACTTAATTCCATCGCAATGATCAAAGGCAATACAAGGCTTCAGTTCATACAATGTTTTTCTCTTTATGGTGACCGTGCCTTTTTGCATATTTGTGATGTCTTGTCCATTGTCCATATATATTATACCTTAATAGGCCTTCCTGATGACTAATTCAGCTGTAGAATTTGTTGCTGTTTATCAAATCATATAAAGGGTCTGGGCAGTTTGTATATCTGTCTGGCACCCAAACAGACAACGTACGTACCAGTGCACATGTCCCAGTCTGGGCTGGTCTGTTAGATGTATTCATGACCAGAGCCTGCAGCCTGCGCAACTGTTCCATTAGTGAGCTGTGGAGAGGATGGGGGAAAAAAGCAAAGAAAAAGACAAAAGAATAAGAAAAAATGGAAAATGGAAAGGAACAGAAAATAATTCTGTCTGGGGGAACAAATCAGCAAGACCAAAATGCTTAAGGCAACTTCTGATTGAAGAACTGTCATAAAAATCATCACCAGGACAAAACAGAAGAATGAAATGTAAAGAGAAAGCTGATATTCAAATCACTCACATGTTGCACTTCTCCAGCTGTGACACTTTCCTCTGCAGCTCCTGGTTGTGTGTACTGCAGGCAGTCATCCTGGGCGAGATGATGCACAGGAGACAGAGGAGAGGGACAGGGTGAAATCCCACACAGACAAAATATAATCATCTTTCTTATTTTTAATACAGAAATGAAAGATATGAGCGGAATTTTACAGTTAAGCCCCATAAAGCAATATATAGTTTACGGCCACGGGCTTGTTTAGGAAGAGACTTGCTCTTTCATTCAAACAGGGATTCAATGGAGGATAAGGGTGACTTTGCATGTTTTAGCACAATGTTTACAAAGTGAACTCGCTTTCCATGTTACATACCATTACATATTTTCCTAGGCATACACTACCATAGGTTTTTTAAATTAGTTTCCCACCCTCTTCAGCAGCAGACTCTCAAAACTCAAAACTGACTCATAGGAAGTGTTTTCTAAACATGCTGTGATCAAAAATATTATGATAACAATATCATATTATGCTAACAAATTGTAACTTTGAAAAAATTACGAGAACATAGATTACATATGAAATTTCAAATCTCTACAGGCTTATGTTGTAAAGATTATTTTTTGCTTCAGCAGCTAACAGAGAGAGAGAAATGACATATGAGAAAGGCCAGAATGAAACTAGTTAGTTACAATTATATGGCGCAGCTGACCCCTCTCGGTGCTACATGATGATTTTCATAATGTGCTGAAATAAAGTGACCAATGGCTGCCTTGAGGGGACAGTGAAAAACTACCAATTTACAGTTTTAAAGTATTTTTTGGAAATGTTTTATCAATCATGGAAAGCATAATGAATTTGTCGTTAATATGCAAGAACTCACAAAACCATTATCATCAATTCACTTGTTGTTCCTGTATAAATTTCATTCTAACCTGCTCTCCAGCCCATCAATATACTCCTTCTTCTTCTTCCTGCTCTCCTGGGCCGACTGCTTATTGCGAATCTTTCGGCGTATTTTCTTCAGAATCCTTTCTTCATACTGATTGACAGACAAGGGAACATTTTAATTTTGCTTCTGTATGGGATAAACAAAGTTTTTTTCATTGTCAAGGTGGTGATAGCAATTTACCTTTGTCAGAGGTAGTTGGCTGGGTAGAGTCACCCCTTCCTTTGCTAAGAGCTTCTTCTCATCTTCATTGAGAATCAGCTCCTGAATGGACTGTTGGGATAGCTGTAGGGGCTGTTGGTGAAATATGAATACTAATATTGAAAACATCATCACCGCTGTTTGATTAAATTTTCTCTCTGGCCCCAAAGCTCTTCCTGCCTCCCACTCTGACACCCCTCTCTCTCTCTCTCTCTCTCCCTAGAGCTTCACAGGAAGTACTTAAACGAGTGCAGACTATCAGGCTACCCTCATCACTCTCATTTCATGGCAATCTTAAAGCAATTAAGGTGTGGGAACCTAAGCTGCATTCTCCCACCGTCTCTTTCATCTTATTAAACTGGACTGCAAAGATTGTCTCAATACCTGGAGTGTGCTGACATCCTGTTTACCCTGTTACAGCAGAGTAAACATGTTATTCTGCTGGCACTGATCATCTGTATTCACTTGATAACCTCCACTTTTAGGTGTATTTTCTTTGAGAATTGAATGATTAAGACAAACATAATTTAACATGGTGCAGCATAGAACTTTCTCTCCACATAATCAAAATTGATGTTCTGAAATATCTACAGATTCCCCACACATTACAGTGGTTATTTCTCAAAAATCATACAGTAACCGACAAATTATGGGGAAGTTCAACTTCAAAAACACTAAATTAATGTTTCTGCCTATTAACTAAAGCAGTGTGCTTCGGAGGATCCAGCAAACTTTCCCTTCCAATGCACAAAAGTTTGATATATATATATATATATATATATATATATATATATATATATATATATATATATATATATATATATATATATATATATATATATATATGCAAACACATACTCACTCACTAGCTCACACTAAAGGTAAAGAGCAAGTGCCAGGCAGCAAAAGAAAGATACACAAACAGAAAAGACACTACTGCTCTCCCCCCACCATTACTGCCCTATCCCCACTAACTCAATCAAACTCCCACAACAACCAAGACGCACTTACTGGCTCTGGTGTGCCAGATAGTAGCAGATCTTTAACAGTTAGCGGGAAGCCAGAGGACAGTTGCGGTCTATGTACATCGGTGGGATTTTGTGCGTTCCTTTTCCTGCCCATGGGAAAGCCAGGTTCCCAGCCATCTGCACCCAAACAGACACAGGGATCCATTTTAAGCACATACAAACAAACAGCAATGAGATATTCTGTATCATTGTTTGGAATCTGTGAAAAAAAAATAAAAAGCTGAGAAATGACATTTGGAGCTTGAACATTCCTCAAACACCAATTTCTCTGTTTTGTCCTCAACATGTGTACTGTGATTTTTATTCAGAATTAACATTAGTGTCTTTGATAGTTTTAATATTCTTGTACACAGTCTCAAATAATGTTTGGCATCCTACCATATCCTCTGTGATACTGAGATTCATGTGCAGGAATGTAGCCAGAAATTGTGAAAGTGACTGATTCCAAATGCACCATGTTCTGTCGATGACCATTCCCTAATCACAACCATGACTAGATACATTATTTAATATAGTAGAATGAAATGATGATATAAATACATCTTAGTTACTCTATAAAAAATTTAATTCACAGAAATCTGGATTATTTCTTAATGCTTTTCTTTAGGATGTTTGCGACTTACTAATGTCGACTTCCAGGGTTGCTTTTGTTTGTGGCCTCTTACTGAAGTACGGATCGTCCCCATTGGGGCTCTCGGGGCGCTGTGGACTGTCCATCTGGTCTGAGGGAGGGTCCTCACTTATCCCACTGTCACTGGGAGACGGGGACCAGAGAGGTGAGCCTGTGACAGAGTCACTTCCACTCAGGAGGGTGTTGAGGAGGTCATCATTTGCCTGTTCAGGAGGCTGCAGCATCTGCTGGGTAAAGAAATCCTAAATGCAACCATTAGTCTGTCTGTGAGATGACAATACGATGCGATTTGGGATTGGTCTCTTAAAAAAAAGACCTACAGAGTATGCCAAGGCTGAAGCATACAGATATAAAGCAAACAGCTGTAGCATAAGAGTGACGCTAGAGATCCCACAGTCTCACACACATTTGGGTCCTGGACTGGCCAAGTGTAATGGTTTCCATGGTGTTGTGTTTCTTCATGACGGAGAATTCCATCGTTTTGATCAAACAGCCAGTCAAGCAGCTCCAAGCCATCACAACCCTGAAATGAGACCATGACATATAACACACAAGACTTTGTCTTTCATGCTTTTAGAAACAAAGACGACCAGACTATGAAGCCTTTGTATACTATCACAGCTGAGGGCTCAATCCTCCCTAACCACACTGTAAATATGTTCCTGCAATATGCTCCCGTAATCTGTGTTGATATCTCTTATCAGTGAGACAGTTTTTATGAGTAATACTTGTAATAAATGTTTCCTTTCAGTACTATTATAAAAAAAATAGTCATTAGTCTGTGGATTTAGGTAAATTTAACAATTAGATTTAAGTTTGTAATTTCCTCTCAAGCCTGAACTTTGCATTGTGGGACTGCCCCACTAACCCATAACTAACAAACTACAATGTAATAAAAAGGCAATATTTGGTTATTTACCTGATCTGGGTAGAGATCCATAATTTCTCTATTCTCGTGTTACACACCTGAGAAGCACCCAAGACAACAATGATCCAGCCAAAATATTAGATTTTCTTTGCTGTACTGTAGCTTTGTCTTCGTTCCAAAAGAGTCTCAACTGTATCTCTCAGCTCTTCCTCTTGAGTCCAAAGTTTAAACTCCAACTCAACACACCCAGCCGACTAGCCTGCTTTGCCCTCATTGGCTACAAGGAGATATAATCTGATTGGTAGCCCGAAGTACACAAATAAGGAGCTTCATAAGTTGGTCTTGCTGGAGATGGAGGACAAGATGTCTCCACTAAGATGCAAAACATCAGAAAGGTCAAAGTCTGTTTGTTCTTCTCCATTTATTTATTTTTTTGATAGCATATTGACATAAGGATAGCTCTGGCCTTTGGCACATATTCATAACACAGTGAACATACAATGGCCAGGTTCCAAAAAACACATCATTTCTACAGAGCTGTAAAAGTACTGTGTAATTAAATTGTTCCACACAAATCATAGCAGTTAACTGAAAAAGGAAAAACTGTGTCATTTAGTTGTTTGGTAGTAAATAAATAATTAATTGCAAATAGTTTCTATAACAGTGTTCTATGACACTTGATAAGAAAACTGGATTATTAAGGGAGTAGTTTTTTAGGACAAAGGGGGAAAATACAGTGGCCTGGGGCTTCTTAAATCAAAAGTCAGCCTTTAAGGAGGCATAAAAAACATGAGGTTATGCAAAGTAATTGTTGAAAACATAATTAAACAGAAATCTATGTGATTTGTTTGAGGGTCTGATTTTTTTTTTTTCAAAAAGGTTTCAAAACCCACGGTATACCTCATCAAGTTTACATAATAATGAATTCATTGCAGGGGAATGTTGAAAGCACACAAACATCCACCTAGACATGCAGTTATAGATAAATGTACGCTACAAATTTTCAAACTAGACTAAAAGAAAGAGGAGAAAACAGGCAAACAGGTGATATACAAAAAGAAGAGCATTTTTCTTAGGAGAGAAGCGGGTGATAAAACTTGAAATTTATTGAGTTTGTGTTAACTGGCTAATATATTGCTCTCCGATCTAAAGGTCTTTTGTCTTTAGTATTGTTAATACATGGCAGTGCATAGAGAAAGGAAGATGACGGAAAAGTAATCTAAGATGGTGCTTTCATGTACAGTTGTATAGATTTATAAACAAGGTCCCTCTTAAAAGTCAGCCTGAGAATGTACAGTAACACTGTCATAGTTGAGTCTTAAAGGAGTAGTTTTACCTTTTTGGGAAATATGCTTATTGTTTTCTTGTTGAGAGTTTGATGATAAGATTGATACCACTCTCGTATCTGAATTGTAAATATGAAACTACAGCTAGCAGTCAGTTAGCTAAGCTTAGAATAAAGACTGGAAGCAGGGGCAAACAGTTAGTGCCGCTCTGTCCAAAGATAACAAAATCCAGCTCCTACCAGCACGTCTAAACAGCAAAGTGAATATTTTTACACATTTTACACGATAGATAAATTACTCAAACAAGTAATATATGTGTTAATATGTGAGCTTTAAAGGGGCTCTAAGATGGAATTTGGTAAAAACTTTGCGGAACCATCCCTTCAAGCCATTGTCCGTCACCCTCACCTGATCTCACCATAAGGTAGAGAGGTAGGACAAGGGTCACTGCCAATAATCATCAATATTATCAGTCACTGATGTCATGTATTGCAGCTAGGGGTGGAAATAGATTTATTTGAGTTGGCACCATGGCTCTTCCATTGGCAAGGCTCTCTACTGCAGCAGAACAGCAAAACGAAATCAAGTAGACATGATATATAAAGTGGAGGGAGAATAGTAACTAATTGTCCCATATTTAATTTAGCAATGCAATATCAGCAGGGACGATAGAACAGAGTTGAGCAGGTTAAGGCAGCAGCGGAGGAGGCTATTGTGAAGCAGCAGTAACAGCAAAGCAGTGACAATGAATATGAGCTTGAAGGCCTCAAAAAATACCACCAGATCTGTATGCTGAGACTTACTGGGTATGATAAACTAGCCGTCAGCTGACACGCCACAGAGCTCGAGTGTCTTGCCAGGACTAGTCTATTGGGTTTTCATAAAAGAAGAGTTACATAATCATTATTGCTTTGTTATCTCGTGGAGGAAGATTCCAAAGGGCAAAAGCTCTGTAATTACTCCCCAAGCTTTTCAGCTTTGGGGAAAAAAAAACCCTCCCCTGAAAAGAAGTGCTCAATACAAACACAGAATTATGCACAGTAAGAAACTTCTAAACTCGCGTTTCATGGCCTAAACTTCATCCTCATTATCAACAGCCTCATCAGATAGAGACAGATGTATTTCTTGTGTCACCAGTATGTCTAGGTCTTCCCACTTATATCCCACTATGTGCACTTGTTTTTCCCTGACTCCCAGTGTTTTGACTCCAGGAAATTATAACCTCACTCAGTTTCTGACAGACATGTTATCAATCAAAGGGAGGTCTGGGATTCATTTTGATTATACCTGTGGCTTAATTTGTGCCAATTTTTTAGATTTGAATTTTAAAATGCAGCGGTATCTGTCCAACAGTAAAAAAAAAAAAAAAAGACAAATGGGATGTTGAGTAGGTTTTTGGTCAGTGTGTTCAAAGACACATAGCCACTGCTAAGAGAATGTGGCCATATTCTGCCTAGGCTACCTCAGAATGTGGTGGCCTGAGTGATTGGATCTCATTGTGTCCTTAATGTGTCTTGGGTGCATCACACTTGTACTTAGAGCTCTCCACTTGTGATGGGATCACTTGAGCCCCATGTTAATGCCAGGTCTGAATAGGGCCTCTGTAAAATTGAATTTTCTGCTCTCAAACATGGAGTATAAAGTAACAAGGAGAACATAGACAAAACATGGAATGGTAAGACGTTTTCAGCTAAGGCACTTGTTCCTGGCTGCAGCTGAGCTATTTGGAACTGCATGTTTAGGTTCCTTCCTGTAGTGTCCGGGCATGTTACATAGCAAGAAAAAACACACAGAAAAATGACTAACAAACACGATGCAATTCCAGGTCAGCTCCTGTACCAGCATAAATCCACCTTTTTATCATGCTGAATAACTTACCCAATGGAAAATGCTCACATTTTGCTGTGTGAGTCTCTTTTTTGTGTGTGAAGTGGTGGCTGGGCTGGGATGCATAAATGCCAAGAGACACTGTACTGCCACATGCATGCCTTCACCTGAGACACTGCCTTCAAACTATAAGGTCAGCAGTCTGACAGCCCTATGAAATACTAATTTGAAGGTGTCTGGAGGGATGCAGTCAGGTACTTGACTTGCTGTTGCTATAACATTTTTTATTAATGTGCTGTATGTCAGACCATATCATTTCCACTTTCTAATGGAACTTTTTGGTAGAGATAGTTGCTATCCTGCAGCAATGAAAGCCCTGTAGGGAAAATATTAGCTAAATGTGCCCAATGAATTAACTGAATTGGATATACTAGTGCCCAGATGGTGCCTGTTGTTGCTGTGTTGAATATGACATTTGAAAGGGGACCATTAATTTCCCATTTGAACGCTACTCTAGTTGTGTTTCATATTCCATAAATCTGAAATGAGGGTCAGATGACAACATATTCCTAGTTGAAATTTTGGGGGAAAAATATGTTAATGAGCCCCTGAAAACAACACTGCACTGAGATTTACAGATGCTGAAGGCCAAATGTCAATCATTACAATAAATACTAGTCTGACAGCTGTTGCACTGCATGACCTCCTAGTTGGCATGCATAATTAATAAAAAAAAAAAAAAAATTAGCAGCAAAGAGCAATTTTCCCCGAAAAAACAAGATAGTTATTTAGGTTGTATTCATCAACATATTAGTAGAGTCTTGGCCACAGAAGCACTGCTAAAGTGTCATGAGGGTTGCAGGTCTTGAATGGTAATTTTCTTGGTTAACATGATGAGGAACTGAAGCTTTACCGGGAAGCAGAATGGTAGATTCCTAGTGGAATATGAACAGAAGATGAAGAAGAATGAAAGCAGCCTCTTTGCGAGAAATGACATAAAAGCTAGAGAACCAGTCCAGTTTAAACCATAAACTGAGGTGGGACTTCAGCTCTCTAAAGCATTTTGTCAGAAAGAAGAAATTGTCTCCGACAAAAGTTATTCCACAGGCTCCTGTTTGTCCACCACTGAAATAACCTCAGAATTAAACATCGTCATTATACCTATTTATAAAATTCTACCTATTTCTGGTAGAATTTTAGTATGAGTATCAGGGTTCCTGCCACGGTCCTCCGGGTTTCCTGTTTTCCCTCTCTCCCTTCCCCTTCCCTGTTGTGCCATTTCCCTAGTGAATGTGTGTGGAGGATGTGGCTCACCTATCCCAGCAGCTGCAGAGGAGCACAGTCGTGTCTCATTCCACTCATCATCCATCACCATTAAAGCTGGTCTCCCCAACAGTCCAGTGCCAGATTGTTCTACCATAGTGGTAGTTACTCTCACTATAGTTTAGTGAGCCTAAATGCTTAGTGTTTTCAGTGCCTTCTAGTTGATAATTTCATATTTGTTAATTCTCTGCATTCCTTTTGTAGATCTCCAGTGCTCCTCTGCCACGTTCCCAGTGTTTCTCATATCACCACCTGCAGAACTCAACCTCCAGCCTCTGGTCTTTACTCTCCCTCCTCCGGACCAGCTCCATGCTCTCCACCACTACCAGCCCATTTTCCCGCACCCCCCATTAAACCATCTTATATTGCATCTCTGTCTCAGCCTCTGCTTGTGGGTCCACCAGGGAAAAACACAAACAGTGGTATTAGGAACTATTAGCAGTCATAGTCAACATTGGTTGTTTCAGCAAAATGAAAGTAAAGGACTGAAGAGTTGGGACTACTTAAAATTGTTGAGCTGTGAGGTTTTCTGTGTAGTGATCTTATAAACTGATGATATAACAAACCATACCTCAGTTTATAGCAGATCCACAAAGTTTCACTTCACCATTGAAATGCATCAGCCTCTGGCAAAATCAAATCATATGTACATGGGGATAAACAGCTCTAGCACAGCAGCATCATCTTTAAACCAATGAGCCATCCCCCTTACATCTTCAAATTAATTTTATTGCAATGTTTGTTTTTTGTTTTTGAAGTGACTTATGTATTAAATTCCTTTCCATGGATAAGAATAAGAAAAGCATGAATTTTCATATTATTCAGTCAGGCTGCAACAAAATAGCTTTAATAGAAGAGTTATTTGCAGTTCAATGTTAATGTCCAAATTATATTAGATTAGATTAGATTAGATTAGATTAGATTAGATCCTGCTCAGAACAATAAAAAATTGTTTAGCATCTCTTCAGCAGTGTGTGGCATGAAAACAGTAAAAATCCATAAATAAAAGTGAATATAAAAGCAAATTACATTTAGGTACATAAGAATTTGGATAGTGATATAGTTTTTGTACTGCTGCCTCTGTATGCCAGCACAATGACTTTGAAACAAACACATCCAAATGTGACTGAAGTGTGGACTTTCAGCTTTAATTCAAGGGGTTCAACAAAAAATTGTATTTACTGTTTTGGTATTACAGCCATTTTTATACATAGTGTCTCATTTTCAGAGGCTAAGAAGTAATTGGATAATTGACAATGGATCAGCTTCATGTCCAGCTATGGCCTGTTCTCTTATTTCATAACGAGTGAAGCAGAGTAAAGGTCTGAAGTGGATTCCAAATGTTGAATTTGCATTTTTTAGCTTTCTATTGGAACTCTCAATATGTAAGACAAAGACGAGTCGATGCAAATAAAGGAGGCTGTCATTAGGCTGAAAAAACAAAACAAACAGATGCAGTAATGTTAGTAGAGGCCAAATCAACAATTTGTTACATTCTTAAAAAGAACGGAACCGCTAAAAGGCCTGGAAGACCATGGAAGATGACTACAGTGGTCCTTTGGTGAAGAAAAACCCTTCATAACATCTCGTCAGGTCAACACTCTCAGAGAGGGTTGGCACATCGTCAAAGTCTACATTCAACAGACACCATCATGAATGTAAACACAGAGGGTTTACTACAAGGTGCAAACCAAAGGTAGCACTCAAAAACAGAAAGATCAGTTTATATTTCACCAGAAAGCATAAAAAAAGCCTGATCAGTTCTGGAAAAGATTCTTTCGACAGATGAAACCAAGATTAACTTGTACTAGAATGACCGGAAGAATATGGAGAAGGAAATGAACGGCTCATGATCCAAGGCCTCCACATCATCTATATAACATAGTTATTGATGATGTGACTGCTTTTAAAGCAGTAGGTTGAATTCTGAGCTCTACTATCTTACTCTGTTTCAGTCAAATGCTGCAAAACTGACAGGACATTGCTTTACAGTATAGATGGATGATGACCCAAAGCATTCTGTGAAGCAACGCAAGAGTTTCTCAAAGCAAAGAACTGGAATTTTCTTCAATGACCAAATCATTCAACTGTTCTAAACCCAACTGAGCATGTCTCTCACTTACAGGAGACAAAACTGAGGGCACACAACCCACAGACAAGCAGCAACTAAAGGTGGCTGCAGTAAAGGCCTGGCAAAGCAACCTAAAGTAGGAAACTCCCTTGGTATTTGGTGCTGCCATGGGTTCCAGACTTCAGGCAGTAATCCAAGTAATAACAATAATCCTCATACTTATTGTCATGTTGGTTTGTCCAATTACTTTTGAGCCTCTGAAAATGAAGGACTTTGAAGGACTGCTCAAACTGTTAATGTGATTTTTTTCTTGAACTTGGGACTGTGTGACTGTCCTTGTAGCCTGTGATTGTCGTTATCCAGATTTAAATGCTGAGTCCTGTGCCGTGGGCAGAGTCCATACCTCAATTGTCAAGCCTCTGATCGGGTAACACTTTGACTGTCTTTGTTACAGTTACATTCGCAGCACATAAGTTTATGTAGGAGTGATGATTTTAGCCCTGCCAGTTCTGCATCTTCGGCAAAAGGGAAGCCTTGTAGGCATCTGGGATGTGGATGTAGACCTGATCTAGGGTGTTCTTCTCCCTTGTGAGGAACTTTAATTTTCTGTCAAATTTGACCTGGACTGAACTCATGATTAAAATCCTCTTCTGCTAGAACAATACTGTGAAGGTTTGCTGATAGCTGATGGTTGATGGTATGCTGTAGCTGTCTAACGCTAGCCTTGTGATAGACTATAGGGGCATATAGACAGCTATTTGTCTGAATTCTGCCTGTGGGGGAATAGATAGAATAGATTCAATAGATATGAACTGGTGAGATCAATGATTCTCCAGTGGAGTGTACTCCTTGTAAAATGTATAGTCAGTGTAATCTGCTATCTTGGGCAGCTCCGATATGCTCTGCTGTTGTGACTACTTTGATGCGAATCTATCATGTTTTCCCATTGTGGTAAATAATTAGCCTGAGCTAGATTATTGAAATAATTTGATTAAACACTACAGTTTTTGGCTGATTTGTAGAAAAAAGCAAAAGTAAGAAAGGAGAGCGACGGAGCGGAGGGAATGGCCATGTGGCTTAGGTGTTGGAGTTTCTTTTCACTCAGCTCTCTGCACTCGCTTCGTTGGCTTTGCAATAAAGTTTGAGCATAATATTTTTTTCAGTTCAAAATCAATCTTTAATGAATGCGGAGGAGACCATTCATCATTAATTTACAATGTACATCATTAAACCCTAAATTCATATCTGTTTGCAAGTTGCAGGTATTAAGAATTCACACTCAATGCTCTGCACTTTGGGGTCAGTATGGTTGATCACTGCATTCATCCCTTTTCCCCACAAGAGTTTCACAATTTTCTCTCCTCAGTTAATGAGACTGAATAGTTTAGCATGCTCAGCTTGTCTTGTTGGCTGGAAGAACAAATGTTGGTATGTGATAATTAAATCCCTGACTAGAGTCACTTCTATTTATATGCATATAGTGTAAGTTCTTTGTGTAGTCAGCCAGTGTTGATAATGTTATAAACTTACCCAAAAGGGGTGAGCACTTTCATGTTTAATATACACAGTGGTTCTCTGCATTTTTCTAAACTGTCAGAGGCCAATTACACCATACAGGACAAGATTAAAATATATACTTTGAGCATTTGAATGAAATCCATTAAGCAGGAGACACTTAATAAACAATTTTCACCTTAAAAGGTCAGATACTGGTGTTTCTATTAACAGCAAGCGGTTTAATCCCAGTCAGGTAATAGTGGATGAGCACTGCACTCACTGACAATCCAAAAACATAAGAGATGTAAATAAAGGCTATGACAAGCCCTTGAACAAAGCAATGACAAGCAACCACAGTCATTCAAAAAGCTTCTGGAGGCCATTCTTTGCTCTCCTCAGCCACCAGAATTCAAAATTACCTGCACAAATTGATACATCCCGCACATAAGGACGGTCCCAAATGCTACATCACAGCTGCATTTTAGAAATGTGATAAATACATCACCCAAACGTACCCACATTAGCCCACATGACCACAACATAGGCACATATACATGACATATACATATGTCAAAAAGGAGAAGAAATGTTGGTACCGAACAATAGCATTTAAACCTTTATGGTCCAAACACCATAAGAATTTAAAACTGATGTGTTAATGGGGTATTTTCTGTTGTCCTAAGATGTACAAATTTAATGCTGAGCTAGAGATTTGGTCCAATGGGCATTCCAAAGGCACCTGCATGCAATTGCAATTGTTGCAAAGATGCTTTAATTTTTTAACATGGTTTCGGTAAGTTGGGGCATGTTCTAAATGTGTCTGCATTCCCTCTGAGTGCTCCATTTCCCCCCCCAAAGTCAAAGGATATGCAGGTCAGGTGAATCTGTGATGCAAAATAGCCTGTGGGTGTGAATGTGAGTGTGAATGTGATTATCTGTTTGAGGAAGCCTTGTGCAGCCAGTGTGTGCTGGGATAGGTTCCAGAGCAGTGCGACCCTGGATAAAATGTTCGAAAAAATAATGGATTTATGGAGTAATTCACTGAAGTTGTCATTTCAGGCCCTCTGTTCCTAAATATTCCTACCGACATCTTTAAGATTAACTGCACCTGGGAACATTTGTTGACAAAACCCTCTGCAAACCATAAGTCAATGCAATAAACAGTCACTGACCTTTACCTAAGGGTTTTTCTTTTCTAGCCACAAGCAGCACTGCGAACCAAAACTGTGAGCTTTCTCTACGTAAATCTAAACGTCAAATGTGGTATTTTTAGAATTTAAATATAGGTTAGTTATTAATGACATTTTAATTGTGGTTTGCAATCTATTCAGGCCCAAGATGTGTGCAGATAGGGGTAACATTTAATTCCCTGTACGAGCAATAGTGCTAAAGTCTTGGACCTGACAAATGAATGATATACACCTTAAATGCTTTCTTTTCCTTAAGCCTCTTTTTGCTCATTCATAGTGGTTCACTGGTCTGTATGGTTGACTTAGTTACACACTGACAATCTGATTGCGCTCTGTCAAGTGAAAAATTGATAAGCTAGACCTAAAATAAACAAAGTGAGGTTAAGGAAAGCTAGAGCAAATTAACATTTTTCTTAGGAGTTGGTGTAACAAAATGCAATAAATATGAGCATGAATATGGACTTACATTCATTAGGTGGGAGAAACATGACTCCTATATGGGATGCTCATCCTGCTCGTGGTCACAAGGTTTGTTAATACGTTAGCCATAAGAATATAAGTAGCTGGTGGTATAAAAGAACTTTGGGAAGCTACACTGGGTCCAAATCAGTGCTGCTTCAACCAGCCTTTTTGCATCACTGACTCATCTATCAGGCATTTTGACCAATTATGACTCATAATAGATGTTATGAATAACATTCATTATTGATCAGTTTTATTTACCTTGCCCTTGCAATGCCACAACAGCATCCAGATGGAATTAAGCCATGATCAAGGTTGCACATGTATTTGGGTCAAACTTTAGTGCTTTGAGAGAGGTCTATCCTTTTTTTCTGTGTCAGACTTCTAAATGTGTCTCTGTCTGTTTCAAAGATATGCCTTTTAATGTGCACAGTTAACTGGGTTGTTTTGTTGAATCGCTTTACTGGCGTATCACATAAAATTGGACCAACTTCTCATGTGCATTTATGCTCTTATCACCATTCAAAAGAAAGAAACTGAATATTCATGACTTTATACGGTTTAACATGGTGAGGCTTCTTCCCGGTGTTGTTGGCTCCCTCAGATTATTCAAGTTGTTAAAGCTACTCTAGCCCAAACAGTTTCTATTGGATTCTTCTTGTACCAACTTCTACCATGTGCAAGTGTTTTTGCGTGATATCTAGCAGTCATTTTTCAGCCATTATGTGGCATTCATGATATCATTTGCATGTAAAAAGAATTTTCATCTTTTTATATCCACATCATTTAAGAAAAGATGCATTTCTTTTCAATTATACAACATTTCTTGTAACTTTAGAAGTTTAAGAAAGTACCTGTGCTTCAAAAAAGCTTGAATGAAGATCAGGGTTTCTGTATCTTCAAACACCGCATCTTGCAGGAGGGAGACTCTGCCCCATGCAGACAACATACTTGGGGCTAGCCAGCAAACATGCTGCAGGGACTTCTTTTCCCAGCTGAAAAGGAATGTCACGGAATCAATCATGGCAGAGCTTGAGGGGTTCTGATCAAAAGGACGTCTGGGATGCTTTGTTCTCTCATCAAAATGAGTGCCTATGTGCCAATAAGATGAATTAGTGGACATAGATTTCGCAAGATTTTTTCCTTGTTAAAATTGATATTGTTTTGTTGTTTTGAATTAATATGTAGACTACTGGTAGCAATCTTTATACTATCTAAAACTTGTAATTTCTTAGCTTTTAATAAAAGGATTTGGTAGGGTTAAAGAAATTCTACATGACAACAAAGTACTGATTATTATGCCCATGAAACAGACCCTGAAGAAAAATGGATTGAGAGATGCAAAGCTGTATACCTCAAGTTAACCACAAACTTGAAACAACCGTGTATGTCACACACCTGCAGGTGCTTCACAATACGAGTCCTTCCAACACTTTCTGACAAGAACTTCACTGAATGCTGCAAAATACAACACTACACAATAGAAACAGCCTTAAAATATTCATAGAGGTGAATCAACACCTAATTGCACAAAACTTCTCGAGGGATAGTGCTGCTCTCCATGTATTTATACCAGGACTTCAAATAAAACAAATCATATGATGAATTAAACTGGCTACAAACAAACTTCAAAGAGGGAAGATGCTCTGAATTTGTTCCTTTGATAACAGATCATCGTATAAGCTGAATGAAACACCGTTTCACAGTGTCTTTGATATGATGAACTTAGTGCAGGGAACTGAGCTCCAGCTCTTGTTCTAGTGAATAAAAAAATCAATTTAAACAACAGAACTGTGGAAATCACCAGAGACGACTGCCAAACAAAGTGAATAACAGTTCAAACTTATGAGTTCACTTGTTTTTCTTACCCTTCAGTGAGCATGAAAGCACTTCATGTCTCCAGGATGAAATATATCCCACACAGATTGGACACTGCAGACTCACTATTACAATGCAGATTCATTATGATATTTGAAATGTAAATATAAAGTTTGTTCATCCTCTACTTTCATTGTCTATTCATTTATGGCACTACACTTTGGAGAGGTTGTAGTTAAAATATGGAAAAAACTGAGGCATTTTCCTTATGTTTATTAGGGGCAGGATGAGAAACATCAGCCAGCACTATATTCATATTCACTTCTACATTGAACTGGTCATTGATACCTCAAGACACATCAGTGTGGTACTGTACAACTGAATGCAACTCATCTGACATTTGACATACTTGACATTCAGTTAGATATTAGAATAAGGTTGACAGTTTTGTGCAGTGCTGTTGATTATTCATTCACAATTTGCTTGAGAAAATATTCAAATCTTTAGTGTAAGTAGCAATAAACACTGCAAAGGTACTCCTTTACAAGTAATATTTTCACAACTAATCAAAAGTACAACAATCAAAAGTAAAAGTGCTCAGAGCAGAATATTTGCCCGTCTGGATACGACCCAGTGGAGCATTCCAGTAGTAAATGTACTGGACCTTCAGCGTTTTTGGTAACAATAATAAACACATAATTAAGTTTGTTTAACAGTCATGGATAAAAGAACCACGTGTAATTTTTTCATGGAAAATGAACAGCAGTCTTGTGTGTACAAGTTTTGTATTTTTTGGACCAATCCATCCATGCCAAGCTCTGCCTAAGGCAGCTTTCCTCCTTTGCTCCCATCACAGTTACCATAGCTGCTGGAGGTTGCCTGACAATAAAACTTTACAATTAAACTTGTGGATTGTTTTTTAACTATTTTTAAACTGTTGGGAAGTTTCATCTAAGACAATGTGTTATATTTTACTTTAGAATAAAATGTATAATTTGAAATAAAACGGAGTTACTTGAATAAAATACCTTAAATTTGTCCCTAGGCACAGTAATTGAGTAAATTTACTTAATTACAGTCCACACCTGGTCTGGAAAGTTTTGTTTTGTTTTGAACATTAAGGTCACTGTAATTACATGCAGATGTGTTAATTGTGCAGGAATTAAGTAGTCATATATTTACTTTCTTGAATGACCCACAATTTATATGGAAATAATGAAGGCTGAAAAACATGTCAGAAATACTGTCATCTGTGTGGGAGGGCTGTTTGATGCACCTTACACTGATGTCTCCTTGAGGCCTGTATGCAGCAACTACGCAGTGGTCCTAGAACAGCTCCACACCAGTAACCTAGATTCAACTAACTAAAGAGGGCAAGTATCCAGAGCTTTTTTGCTAAACTATGTTTTTTTGGAACTGATGAAACAATTTTGACATTTTGAAGATTAATTTTATCATCCAAAATCCTATCACTCACTGTGATTGTTGCAGTTTCCTTGTATGAGAGAAGTGGATGGCCTGCAGAGCAATCTTTTTTTTTTTGTTTGTTTGTTTTTTTTGGTAAGACACTGCTGAGATCTGAGTAGCCTCAACGCCTGCCTCAATTTCAAGATTTTCTGGACTGCTGCTGTTTTAGTATTGATATAATTTTCTGCAGAAAAACACCCTCATAGCAACAGACTACATGGTCTTCTAACTCCTGTGTCGTCCTCTCCTGCATTCTTCTTTTTTCTTTTTCCTTTTTTAAAAAAAGTGAATACAAATCTGTGCTGGAACATAAGAAGCTGTAAATATACTAAAATTCCTGTAAAATTCCTAGTATTACTTTTAGCGTCACAAATACAGATATAACAGACACAGAAGCTGGTCTTAGCTTGAGCATATGTATGTATGTATGTATGTATGTATGTATGTATGTATGTATTTATGTATGTATGTATGTATCTATCTATCTGTCTATCTATCTATCTATCTATCTATCTATCTATCTATCTATCTATCTATCTATCTATCTATCTATCTATCTATCTATCTATCTATCTATCTATCTGTCTATACACATACACCATACACCAATGAAGCCTGTAACTGGTGTTGATGTTGTAGCTGAGTGGTATATGCTGCCAACCCACTTTAAAAGTTGTGAAAAAGCATCATCTGCATACACCTTGCCAGAATTCTGTCAGTATGGATTATCAACAGCAAATGTGATATTTAGGACTTGGCTTCAGGGGATCTGGCAAAAAATTATTACAGGTTAGTAAGTATTTAGAGTTGGTTGTCCGTAAAAGGAATGTAGGATTGGAGAGGGAAATCACAAAGGAACATAAGTTCCATCTGGTGGTTAGAAACTGTAAGTACAGATTCAACATTCGATCAAGTGTCACTGATATTTTCTTATATGATGATGTGTTGTAGTATAGAATGTTGCCCAAAATGCAATGCCCATGAAATCCAGATTATCAAAGATCATTGGGAAACCACTTTCCCCAATACACTGTAACCTGTGCACTCTAAAGATACATGCAAAGCTAAGACCAGGATTTTGAGTTTCATAATTGATAGTCACCCCAGTGACTCCTGTATCTGTATTTGTGTAGATACAAGAAATATTTTACAAGAATTTTTGTATATTTACAGCTTCTTATATTGGCTGTGTTTTCCACTGTCCTGGCACAGATTTGTATTACATTTGTAAAAAGGGGAATTCCTGTTTAAGTACCCGGATCATTTTCATTCTCATGTACTTTCTTGAACACATTTTCTGAGTCTTTTGCATCTCCTATTTCAATATTGCAAGTATTTACTTAATTTAGATTTCTGTGACATTTTCTGTGACATTTCCAGCCAATCGAGAGAATAGATATATTCTCTCTATAAAACAGACAGGATAGAGCCCAAGATGCAGGAGGGGACGACACAGGAGTTAGAACACATGTGTTTATGTGGATAGCTATTTTAATACTAGAACAGCAGCAGTCCAGACCATCTTGAAATCGGGGCAGTTGTTTAGGCTACTCAGATTTCAGCAGTGACTTAGATAAGCAAAAAAGAAAAAACAAAAACAAGAAGATGGCCCTGCAGGCTGATCAGTTCTCCCTCATCCAGTGAAACTGCAACAATCACAGTGTTTGGTAGGAATCTTTAATAGGCAGTTTTTGGATGATGAAACTAATCTTCAAAATGCCAACATTGTTCTATCATTTCAAAAGATTCCTGCCCTTCTCTTATAATGCAAGTCATATAACCTGCTGCAAGAGACCTAGTACAGGAGATGACGGTCTGCTTCAAGCCCCCTCACTGGACCGAGAACAACCTGTTCAGTATGAGGAAGGCACATACAGGATTTGGATTTGTGTAGAGCTGCAGCAAAATCTGCCAGCTGCCATAAACCAACCAGAACCAAATAATATCTAAAGTAGGCAGGGATAATTGGGAATTTTAGGAACTTTGAAACATTTGAATCCGTAATCGTAATAAATAATGAAAGATGTTGGGCTATATTTCAGAAAATCTAAAGAAAGAGACACTTTTTAAATTCCTTTGGTGCAGTTCAAGTCTTATATTTACACAAACAACATTTTGATAATGAATTGAGGGTGAAGCAGAGTTGGTGTAATCATGGCTTGTGCACGAGTATTATTATTAGGACAGCTAGTAACACTATACCCAGTTCTCTGTCACCTCTGGACTAATGACTATATCCATACTACATCCTAATTGGAATTAAAAGCGTGACATTGGGTTGCTCAAATGTTTGTATAGTCGGTGTTCTTTTAAATTAATCTCTGTCTTCTAATTATTTACACTTCACGGACTGGAGCAGAGAAATTTATAGGACATACAGTCATTTCTGGGTGCGGCTGTTTCCTGTTTTGACAGGACATGAGGTTTCTTTAGAAGAAATTCAAAGTGATAAATGGCCCTCATACATTTTTGGTTAAAAATAATGCTGAACAATCATGGTTTAAATTAAGTGAAAGTTTAGTTTTTTCCTAATTATATTCAACAGACCCTATCTTCTTAGTGGTTGCAACAGGACCAACATCAGGAAACCATGCTGGAATGGAAAAGCTCTGATCAGTATCAAAGATATTCACTCTACTTTTAGACCAGGGACCAAAGGCCTGGAGCAGAAGGTGCAGCAAACTAGCTCCACAATTCAGCTTGCTCTTATCACATCTCATCAGCCTGTTAAGTCACTGGTCCATAAAACCGTCTCCAGTGTGATATGCCATCATCACATCACACCCTAATTTTTTTGAACAACACCTTACAGTTGAACAAGCATGCTTTGCAATGCATAACCAGAGCGCAATAGTGAATTAGGCAGCAGGGGACACCTCCAACTCTTAACGCTTATTAAACCACAACTACACTTTAAGAACTTCACCATGACAGCCCAAGCAGAGAAAAAGCCTCCCCTTAATGGCAAAGTATTGCACATTTTGTTTTGTCAGGTTCCTCATTCATTCACTGACTTCGGCTCATAACTGCATACATTGAATTAAACTGTGTGTATGAGCTGTGTTTGCGCAATATGCAAGTGAGTAGCTGGATGTGGAGAATTACGTTGAGTTTAACTAATTAGGAAATGTGTGAGTGTGTTTGTGTGTGTGTGTGTGGGGGGGTGTATGTCTGTCTGACTGTCTTGACTGTATGGCTGGGATTGCACACAGAATGCAAAATGACTCCCTTAGCTGTCTTTCCCTCCCCCTGGGCCCTCCAGACTTCCCGAGCTGAACAGATCGAGCCAGTCCGCCTCCCTCTCAGGGTCCAGCCTGGTTAACAAGCAGCAGAATAAACGCTAGTCAGTTAAATTGTATGTAACTTTTTAGTTCGCACTAATAGTGTGACCTTTATTGATTTCTTGTCTCTGACTTCAGCTTGGTGAAACGCTAATGGCATTGGTCAATAAAAAAAACCATGAAGTGGAAGTTCTCAATACTCCCTCCCCCTGTGTTGAGCACAACCCTAAAAATAGCCTCTCAACCTCCCTCAGAGGCTGGGGAGCCAGGGCCATGACAGCTCGGTGCTCTTATTCAATATGAGCTGTTGCTGTTTGTTCCCTCACTGCAGATGTAAGCAGGCTAACATGCTGAGCCATCCGCCAAACACATCTACTTCGACTCCTGTCCCTGCCAACTCCCATTCAGATGGCCAGCCACATTCAGTGAGTACCCTGCCTCTTTTAATCAATAAATTTATTACATGATGAACTGAGCATAAAATAACACTGTGACTTGGGCGCGCAAATCGAAAAACAAACCGCACTTTCAGCAGCTGTATTTTACTCTGCACTCTGGGACCTACTGCTTCAAAGAATTACGTTCACATTTCAAAAGAACAAGTTTACAATAAAAATTGCCTGTGTCTGTGGAGCTACCACCCACTGTTTTATTGACTGGTAATGTCAATGTGTACCCCTGCCTGCTCATGTCTTTCCCTCCACACTTGCACTTATTGAACTTGGCAGAAAGAAATATTATGAGTACAGTTCAATAGACCTGAAATTATCCCCACTTCCCTCTAAAAGAAAACAACCATCTGCTCTGGATAACCCATGTCTTTCTCCAAACTTCTCAACCCTGAACTTTGTTTACCAGTCTCTGTTTTGCAGATGGCCCTTTGAATGTGCGCACTTCCTTGCTTTACAGGTATACTGCTGAATTGAGAGCAACAGAGGCAGCTGATGCTGAGACTCTAACACAGTGATGTATCCATACATAAGTCGAAAGCTCTGGGAGGGGGACCCCTGTGGTGCCGCTCTTCCACAATAAGAGAAGCAGCAGCAGCAGTATTGATTGACCTCACAGCCTTGAGCCTGCTGTCACAGACAGTATATCGCTTAATTTAATCCACTGTTAAATACGCTGTAATTAAAAATCTGTCTGGCAGATGTATTTTAGCTAAAGGTTGGTTTGCGGCTAAGTTGTAAGTCAAATTGCGCTGTCTGTTGTACATTAGCTTTGTCAGAGTTGTTCTCATTTCAGTTTCATTTCATTTAGATGATGGATTTGGATCTCAGCGCTATTGACAGTGTCTGCAAAGAGAAGGCAAATGATGCAAATAAACCCTCTCTTGGGGGATTAGCCTGCTTGCTATTTGAAAATTACTTACAGTAAGTCTCCTAATTGTGGTTAATGTTTGCTGGTCCCTTGACTCAATCCAAATGAATGACTGTTGATTACGATACCACTTTTAAACATTTTATTGTACTCTCTGAAAATTGTGAATGCACGCCCAACAAATCTCTTTGTCCAATCATCTTGGCAAAAGAAAAAAAAATCATCAAGGGGGAGGAAAGACCCTGTATCGTTTACTGGCCATTCAAAAATAGCAAAAGTACAATTTGGAGGCTTTAAGGAACTATACAGTCAAAAAAGTGTGGAATGAGTCTCTTTTCTATGATTAATGTAGATTAGGCAAGTCTGGATTATAACGTTTTTTCTTCTCTTTTGAAAATTGTTTCTTAGAGCAATTGACCCGTGTTTTTCTTTTAGAAAATACAGTGTGTAATTATTTAAATGAACCACCAACCTCAGCTTATATTTCACCATTTATTTTTGCTTAAAAGGAGCTATTAAAAGATAGGTTCGCAATTTTTCAACACTATCTCAGTACAACACACACATGCCTTTACATATAATACAATTCGGGAAAAGAACTGAAAGACTTACTGATTGATGCAATCATTTCTCCTCTCTACTAGCTGTGAAGCGAGCTCTTCCTAATGGAACTACATGAAAAAAATTAGGGGACAAAATCCTCATTTTGGTCAAAAATGCAGCATAAACTTCAGAACTTAATAGATTCACAAGTTTCAGTGGGTCTCTGCCAAACATACAATGTTTTTTGTTTGCAAATCTCCCCCATGGGTATTTGCCAGACTGTGTCTCCCTGCTGAGCTGCATCAGACGTTTAGTAACACAAAGGTGGAATTTTGTATTAACTATATTGAATCTTTGCAGAGTAACCGCTTGGTTCGGGTACTGTGGTACTGTTGAGGCCTTATACTCTACTCAAGCGTAATTGAGGTACTGCTTTATTTTTGCACTTTACAGTTTGTGAGAACACAGTTTTCTCCACCACATTTCCGAGAGAAATGTTGTACCATATCGCCTACAGTAAAATACAACTGCCACATTAATACATCAGTGAAACAGTGTATAATTACTTATCTTCACAATATTTCCAATTGTTTCATTTAATTGAGGTAAAATTTTAAATGAAGGGCTTTTACTTGCAACTGGCCTTCCCGTTCATTTGACGCATCACAGTAGGATAAGCGCTGGTGTAAATAACTACATGGTGACGGTTGCCATGGTCTACTTGGACACTGGAACAAAAAGGCGCCACTGATAACATCAGAACTGACACCTACGCTTCTCTTGCTATAACAAGCCAAATATGTGATGGGGAAAAAGTTCCATGGATCATTTTTTTGTCCCCATTTTTATCTTTTTTATTTTTGCTTCTAGAGGATGTGCAGTAGTTTCTCCATCACTGTTTAGAGGGAAAGCTGGATGCTGGTCAGAGCCCATATTTCAGTCAACCCCTGCCTGCCTATTGGTTCCCGGAGCTGTCCCTCCTGAGTCGAAGTACTTCATAAATGACACTGGGTGTCGCTCCAGAGTGTCTAATATCGCTCCCGTGCGTTTGTTCTGCCTCTATACCCCCCCCCCCCAGCCCTGTACCGTGTGTGTGTGTGTGTGTGTGTGTGTGTGTGTGCGTGCGTGTGTGTGCGTGTGTGTGCGTGTGTTGTGTGTGTCGGATAGAAAGTCAGCCTGGTTTCCAGCTGAGTGCTTGCTCTCTCACAGTGTGTGTGTGTGTTGTCATTATTATCCACTCTGCTCCCAAGCTCAGAATGGCCAGATTCACTCAGACTGAAACAACAAGGCAGCACCATCCACAGCAGCCCCAGCCCGCTCACTCCAGCCTGGTTTTCACCGGACCGGGGGCGCCACCGACCCAACAACCACTACTACTTATCCCACATCAGCACCAGTACCCTCAGATCACATTTCCGAAACCCATGAACGGGTCAGAACCCATTTCAATTCATCCGGAGAGCGGCAACATGAAAGACCAAGATGCCATTAAGCTGTTTATCGGGCAGATACCGCGGAACTTGGAGGAAAAAGACCTGAAACCCCTGTTTGAACAGTTTGGGAAAATCCACGAACTGACAGTTCTCAAGGACCGATACACCGGCATGCACAAAGGTAACGTGTCGCCCCTCAAATGGCTGCGAGGCCCATTTTTTTTTTATTCTAATAATTGCTTATTATCACCAGCACCCTTTGAACAGATTTGGGTTACGATCGTAACGCGGAAGATATGGATATTTGTCACTTAAAAAAAAAAAAAACCTGTAATGAGGCTCAATGCAGAAATAATATCAGTCTACTATTCCACAAGATTCATCAGTAGCGTCTCATCATGTGCATCATTGCTCAAATATTTTCATGCAACGTTGTGGTAGGTTTGGCATTTTTTTTTTATCCATTTCCGATCCTTTGTTTATTATCTAAAGTTCTTACGCGTGATGAAGGCAGAATATTTTCCCGAGTCTTTTTGTATTTTCGTCTTGATAATTTCACTTTTTTTTTCGATTACACGGCCAATCAAAACGGGAGGTTAAAAAAAATTAATTTGAGTCCATCCAGCGATCGCGATAGATAGGGCGACAAACTGTGTGGTCTGTGTTCTTTTATTTTTTTTATTGCAATCGGAGGGTATTTTTCTTTACGCGCTCCTAAGTGGGGCAGAGGCGCTCGGAGAGGATGCATTTTTAAAGAGCCTTCCCTTTGCCAGTCCCATCTTTTTTGCGGGGGGACAGCATCATTTATTCATCCATATGCTTTCTTTAACACCCCAATGTGCGAATGGAGCGGGGCGGACGCGGAGAAATCAGTTTTCAGCGTCGCGGCGTCTCCGAGGGGCGCAAGAACTGTCACAAGATGACGGACGTCTCCGCGGAGAGCGGGCAGCGATGCCGCGCTGCCTCAGCTGGGGTGGGAGACCGGGGGAGGCAGGGGGTGTAATTCCGCCCTGCGCTCTATATACAGTGACAACTTCCACCTTCCATGGTGAAGTTGGTTATCGAGGATATACGGGGCAGAGATCCCTCCATTTCACAATACGCACCCCCCCACACACACACTCACAGTTGATCCACGCAGTGTAGACGTCATCATCATCATTATCATCATAATCATCCATCACCACAACACTTGCAACCTATTTTAATTTTGTTAAATACTTTTCATTTGTATTTACAGACAAATAGAAAAAAAAGGCCCTATAAGCTCCCGAGGACTGTAGAGCTGCACGTTGGTTGAAATAATGACACAGTGACATTTAGGAGACACCATTGTTTAAGACACCATATCCATGATTCAAATGGGAGGGGGGGGGGGGCCCAGTCTGACCTAAAGTTGTGAAATGCCTCATTCTTTTGAATAGCATTTATGGCTTCACTTTTAATGTGCGTTTTTAAAACTGCCCCACAGATGTTACAGACCATGACTGTCATTTTGTCACAGTGCTGTTTCTCCGAATGTCAGGTTGGATTATTCATCTTGCACTCCTGCAGAGCAGATGTTGATATGCGAAGGATGTTAATATAGGAGATAAGTAAGCCTTTCATTGCAGTGACATTTTGAAAAGACAAACAACATTCTGTGACAGCAATGTGAATGCCATTTGCAAACAACTGAAAACAATGTCGTGTCTTCTGTGACTAATAGAATCACCACGAGATGATATGAAATTTGTTACCATTATAAAAAACTGTAATAGAGCCCATGCTCCAAATGACACAGTATTTCAACAAACCAACTGAAATAAGATTATAATAAATTGAGTTAAAGTAACACAAATGAGTAAGACACAGGAATAAAACATAAATATATGTTTTGTTTTGTTTTTTTTTTTGTTTGTTTTTTTAAATTTTGGTTTGCATGCCCATGCCGAATTTAGCTGGAAATCTATAATATTTCCTACAGGCTGTCATCATGTTTGGATAACAAAATATTAAAGTTAAGGAAAGTTTCATACCAGATATAGCTAGCATCAGATTATGCCTCATATAGTATTTTATGAGGCCACATACCTGAAAGGCAACTGCTCCTGATCTTATAGTTAATATAATTAGCTTGTAGATGGGAAGATGGTTTTTCCGTGTTGCACTCACTTTGCATCGATCTGGATATGTTTGGATGTGCATTGGTATGCATACATTTACTAAAATGTCATTGCCCTGTGTTGCATAATGATTGCAGTATTTTGCTCTTGACTGATTGCTGCCTCATGACAGTGTCATGGAAAAGATAGTTCAGGCTCTCAGATGTATTTCCGCAGAGAGATAATACAGCTCTGATAAATTTGCATATAATTCAAGTGTCATTTATGAAATGATTACAACTATGGTATAAATTCTGTTGTTTAATTTCATTAGTATTTTAGCACAAATATAAGGAGATATTCATTTACCTATAATTACATATGAAAAGTTTTTTTTGTCCTTTTTCCCTCAATATTATTATAATACCTCTCTTTAGAGGATAACATCAGTCTTGCCCTTGTGTTAAAGTAAAGGAATTAAAATGATATTTTTATGAACTCTATAATTGAGATGCACTGTTTTAATTCAGTGAAAGTTTGTGTGATCCCCTCCTCAGGTCCCCTGTCAGTTTGAGATGCAAAACTCAAATCAAAGAAGTCTTGTGACAGAAAAAATACATCCTGTGAACATTTGTATCCATTGCATGTCAATCATTTGTTACCATTTATTCAGTTATATAGATGAGACCATCTCTCTAAAGTAAGTAAATATAACAAAAACAGTTAATTCTGAATGTACTTCTCAAAGTTAATTTCTACCCTTATTCATTAACTTACAAACAACTAATTAATTTTAGATAAGTCAGCGAAATTAATTTGCTTAGAATGTAATGAATTCTGGCCACACAATTAACAATACATAATCAAACCCTAATATGTCAGTGATCTCTGATGAGGTTATTTTATAGTTAATCATGTCATTAAGCAGAAAGGATTATGAATATGGATCCCGATGGAAACAGTGGAACAGCACCCTCAAAAAGGCACATTCAGGCTGACAAATACATTGATGCACAGAGGGATAAGCAATCACACATGCACACAGACACAGACACAGAGAGAGAGAGAGACACACACACACACACACACACACACACACACACACAGGCACACACGCACAGGCACACACATGCACGCATACACACACAAACACACACACACACACACACACACACACACACACACACACAGGCACACACGCACAGGCACACACAGGCACACAAGTTCACACAGCTATCCTTGTTAGGACATTTCATTGACTTCCATTCATTTTGGACAGCCTAACCCAAACCCTAACCCTTAGACCTCAGAAATTGGTTTTCACCTCATTATGACCAGGCTTTGGTCCCCATGAGGTCTACTGGTCATGCCATAGGCTGTGTTTATACCAGAAAAGGTCCCAAAGAACTAACAAAAACACATACACCCACACACACACACACACACACACACACACACACACACACACACACTACTTTCATCATACTAAGTGTTGTGCGTTTGTAGTCCTTGTGCTTATTCTGTCATTCTGATTTTCATTTCATCCAAATTGTGCTTTGTGTGTTTATTATTTGCTCTCTTCTTATGCAACTATTTTTTCCCCCTTGGTAATCCATGAGGGAAAACATGGAATTAGTTTGTAAAGCGTGATAATAATGCATGGCCATAATAACTTGACTCAAGAGGATTAGCAAATGTGCATTGTCTGAAGCAGCAGTCTCTTGGGTGATCAGCTGGTTGCCTCCCTAAACAGTGGCTGCCTCTGCCAATTAAAAATTCAGTCTGGTCTGCCTCTTCAAATGATTAATTCTGCCCATGCTGTCGATGGCCTGCCAATTATTGTTGCCCAATTGGTATTAATAGGTAGAGGATTTCCTGATGTTGAATTTATCACAGACTGTGAAAACTTCTCCCTTTGGCTCTAATTAGCTTCCACTTATAGCACATGCAGAACACACACTTTCATATTTATGCACATGCATATATGCAGAACCTAGACTAATCAGTAGTCTTTTTTGTGGGTGCTCAGGTTGTTTTTTTTTTTCTGATTTTTTTTTTCAAAATAAGTTCTCCTTTGAAAAAATGAAGATGACCTTAGAGCGATGTTGAGTCTTTATTTATTGCAGATTTTTGTTTAATTAATCTATTTGTCAAGGCAGATTATATTCTATGAGTTTTGTTGAGATGGAATAATCTTCACTCATAGAGTTAAGAAACATGCACTCAAAGGTTAGAGACAGGGAAGGGAGAAAATATATTTTTCTGCAGGTGTGATTCAGAAAAAGACAATCACTACTTGGTCTGATCGGCCGATGAAAGGCAGCCCGGTATCAATATTAAGCTAGTGTCGGGTATCATTTTGTTAATACATTTATAAATTGACCAGAAATATTGCCATAGACCTCGGCCAAGCAGAAGCACACTAAATCACAGAAATAATTTAATGAAATATTTATTCAAGTTTTTATTTTTTTTTCTCCCTCTGAATCAGTGTGATGGATCGAATTCCTCTTTGGTTGGTCGTCCCAATGAGAAGGGGACAGAGAAAGAAATACGAATAGTTGAAACATAGCATACGCATCAAACCAAAATGACATGGTATTAATATGAGAGTAACGTTTTCCTATATATAATAAACCTGAAAGGCATTAGCATTGATTAAAGTAAGCTTTGGCTTGTCAAAGCCTTTCTGTCTTCTTTGATATGATGGAAGTATGAGTGCATCTACATGGCTCCATATTGTGACCTCCATATGGAAAGTGTCAAAGATCATGGCACTGCTGTAGGACAGCATCCCCCCTGAGGAAACAGATGGAATAAATTCACTTACAGACCATAAACAGAGCTATAGAAGTGACATGGATAGTACATACATAAATGTACTGTGATATTATTAGTTTAATAGATATCAATGTAGCATTGGCCTTTTTTCCAGTGTGACCATTGTGTGGTTACTAATGAAATTAAAAAATTAATAAAGATTTTAAGAAGAAATACATTCCATTCCACCTGCGCACGAGAACACAGATTCGCAGAAAAAGGAATTGTCAGTCCCCTTGCAGTTTTGTGCAGTGATTTGCTTTAACAAATCTGGAATAAAATCTTCTGTCAGGGGTTGTGAGCGAAGGCCACTGAACCAAGCTAATGCAGTAACAACACTTGCTTCGCAATCTTTAAACGTCTGTAAATATTGTAATAAGCAACAGGGCTTTCCTCATAAAAGATGCAGCAGCTCAACTGGTACTGACAGGCGCTATGGGCCTTGACTTCAGGATGAGGAGTGCTGCCTCCCTCTCTCTTCTCCTCTTTTCTGTTGGTTTTCCAAGGAGATTGCCAATCTCAGATGCGGACAAGGCCACGCTTTGCTAGAGGTTAGTGTCCGCACACCAAACTCACCTGGCTTTTTACTCTATCTCCGCTTCTTTCCCCTTAATCCCTGCCCAAGAGAGCCTTTTAGATGGATTGATTTCCTGCACCAATGTAACATTCATTATGGCTTGCAGTGTATTTTGCTTTCAGTATATTGGAAGTGCCTTTATTCTATGACCTTTGTGGAATATGTTTGTTGTTGATGGGTGTGTCTGGAGCAGGGACAGACATGGCAAGGTGTACTGTGAGTTTTCAGGGAGGTCATGGACCAAATTTATCACAGAGACACTCGTTTAGAAAACCTACAGTACCTTTGTATTTTTTAACGGACTTGGAGCTCTGGTGATTTTGGTTTGGTTGTGGACTTATAAGACATTTCTATTGCATTGTTCTGATGATGTTGCTGCTCTTATTTGTTAGTGCTTGTAAATATAGGACAAAATTTAGCACTGGTCAACAGTATGTAATTAACAATTTTCAATGAAAACAAAAAAATGAATTAATTTGAATTCATTAGAAAATTGTCTGGGTACGTTCCTCTGCCTGTAATAACAGTGTTTTCTAAGGAGAGGATGTTTGGTTGAATTATTTTTGGTGTTTAGCAGGACACATTTCTCTTCTAAATGTAGAGTCCGTAGAAGTGTACCGCCTTCTCCTACACGAACAAAGGTCACAGCTATTTCCTCAGTCTAAAGAGAAAGATAGAAGCCTATCTATTTTGTATGGGCAACTTAGCAGAGAGTACCATTGCCTACAGAGCAAAGTGTATGCCTATTGGGGGGGGGGTGTAAAGACAAGAAGGGAAAAAAAGGAGGGAGCAAAGGAGGAGGGGGTTGGTGGTTTATGTTAGAATAGCATGAGCTCTTTAATGTTGTATTTGAGCCTGACTGGGCACAGATTCATTTTAGCAGGAAATGAAATAACAAGGGAGAGGGGAGAGAGGAGATTTTAATGCAATGTTTTGTGATAATCCTTCTCCATTTTGGAATGGTTTAGGAGAACTCATGCGATAAAGCCTTGTACATGCCTCGAAAATAATAAGTTATTTGTCTTGCCTTATAGTACTGTGCCCTTGGAGGGCTTGCTAACCCCCATGTTTTGGCCAAAAAACAATCACAGATTAGTCAAACTGTCACATCTCTCTGATTGCCAAATGGTTGAGCCCTTGATGCTGGTGGGAATGAACAATGCATAAATGTTGTACATTTATGTCGTACATAAATGTGGTACGCCTGAGAGTGCAAGGGAAAACAAAGCCAAATGGGTATGACTTAGCATTGTCACTCAATCTCCCTCTGTCACACAGCCCATATGTGAGAGAGAGGAATTGGGCAGGGAGGATGGCACATGTATGCAGCAAGGCCCACAAGCCAAATGACAGGCAGACACATGGGTGCAGAACAATAGATGTATGGACAGATGGATAAGTGGAGGGGAAAAGATGAATTGTTTGTCAGAGATGCAGAAACAAATGGTTGCTCTTATCCCAAGGCAGTGGGAGTACAGAGTGATGGCTCAGCTTAGGACAGGGAGGATCCCTCTGACAGGTCGAGAGCTGTTTGGGCACTAGGAAGGGGGTTGGATGGAGGGTGGCGAAGGAGGAGCAGGGGCCAAGTTTAGCAGATGAATAAATAATCACCTAAAAGCTCTTTTCATGAGAAAACCCCCCTCATAACAGTAGTAATAGTTATTCCAATGATAGCCCTGGCACTGCTACTGCTAATACTGCTACTTCTTCCTCTGGTCTTGATGATGATGAGATGATTTCCTGTTCTTATTCCTGAAATGCAAATATAAGGAACAATTACAACAATCTTATTAGTTGAGACAGAATAAAAGATGCTAAGAATGTCAGTTTTTTGACAAAATGAATAATTCTCCTCATTACCTCATTAAATTATTACAATGGTAAACAGTACTATCAGCAGTAAGACCTTTTTCTTAAAGATATTAAGCAATCTCCGTTGTATGATGAGAACATTTTTCAGATTGGAAAATGTCTATGAATTCTCAGGTCCGTGAGGGATGTGTGAAGATACACGCTGCTCAGCATGGTTATAAATAGAAATTCTGTGGTATTTCCGAAAATAGGTTAAGCTGCCATGGCTGCACTGCTGGCATGACATCACTGATTGCCTGCCATCCTCCCCCAAAAGACTGCTCCCATACTGCGCTCAGAAGGAGGGAGAGAATGAGGGAGAGGCAGAGGGAGCATCTGTGGGCGACTGTAGGGCCATGTCCTGCTCCTCTCCAGCGCCGCTCTTCTCCTTCCTTCACATCCCGCTCTCTTCCATCACGCAGCCATCTCACTCCTTACATCTATCTTTCCCACTGAAGGAGCAAACAGTAGTTAACAGCCTCTGTGCTTTATTGCCAGAGACTCAAACTGGTCAGGAGCTTTGTACTGGAGATGTATCACGTCCACATTTTTTTTTTTTTTAGTGTGATACAAGCAAATTGAAAGGCAAATAGTGCAGAAGAGAGAGATGAAAGATGGAATTTGTGTTTCTTTTTTGATGATCAAATGTTAATTTGGTTGAATGAGCAGAGCTTGTGGACTATATACGAGTTCCAACATGGCACCCAATCTGTGGTTCACTATTCAACAGTAGATCTGGCTTAATTAAAAAAGACTACTCAAATTAATTAATGGCTGATGGGTTTTCACATCACTTTGTCTGCTCTTTGGATTCATTTCAGAGAACTATCTTCTTTATTCTTCTGATCTATCTATCTATTTATCTGTCTGTCTATCTATCTATCTATCTATCTATCTATCTGTCTATCTATCTATCTATCTGTCTATCTATCTATCTATCTATCTATCTATCTATCTATCTATCTATCTATCTATCTATCTATCTATCTATCTATCTATCTATCTATCTATCTATTTATCTATCTATCTATCTATCTACCTGTCTATCTATCCATCTATCTATCTATCTATCCATCTAGCTAGCTTGCTATCTATTATTCATTTCTTGGTTGGTCATTAGCAGAACAGTATTTCTGAAATCCTCTAGGCTGAATGTGGTTACTATGAAATATATGTCAGTGCAATTAACACCCTGGTGCCTGCTTGTTAGTCAGACCATTAGTGTTAATTATTACCCTTCTCCAGCTCAGTGGTGACATGACATAAATAAATAAATAAAGAAAACTGGGACAAGGACACAAAGTTGTGTTTTTGTGGCATGAGGGGAATTATTGAAAATATGTGTTAGTGTTTTCTTGCAAGGTGGTCTAGTGTATAGCAGTATAATGAAGAAGATTGTGGGTGTGTGCTATAACCTGGTATGGGGTTTTTCTACTCCTTCCACATCTTTCTTCCTCATTCCTCTTTCAATCACTCTGTCTGGGCAACCTCTGGGCGTTTGAAGCTCTGTCTTTAAAGGTATCTTTCAATTTTTGAAATCAAAGTGACTGAAAACCTGATTTGTCTCTTAGTCCACAGTCAGTGTGCAGCTGCCAGTCATCAGTGACTGTGGATTTGCTATGATCATTTGATCTCTCTCAGAGGTTTAAGAGCCTTTAACCTTTCAAAGAGGGTAGAGGGTAGAGAGGCATTGTTAGGAGTATCGCATCAAATATGCCAATCAGGTGCATGAAATTAAGACTTAGTGGACAGTGTTGTACTATACAGCAGTAGGAAATGGGTGTGAACCAAGTGGAATTAATTTTATTATTTCCTTTTGCCTGGACTTATTTGTTTACCTTAGAGGTTGTTGCAGTACATGAGGAGGAGGAGATGCAGTTTTTGGACTTTCTAGAGGAGGGAGAAGAGGCTCAGGGAAACTTCTATTGATTTCAGACTAAATCCCCTGGCCCAAGCAGACTTGGCTGGAGCAGAGAGGGCTGATTGGCTGGAGAGACAGAACTTGGCAGGTAAACTCCCAATACCCTCCCAGATGTAGTACAGCAGGAGGCAGTAAGTGTGAACCTCCACATTATTTACAGCTCTGTGAAACTCCATCCATTAACAGTGTCAATTAGTCTGCTCATCAGGGATGCAGGCCACTATATGTTTTTATAGATTGGGCCCTGGCTTTAATAGAAGAAGAGGGATGAAGTACCAAGACAGTCTACAATAGCTAAGGCTGACTTTAAAGGCTACAGCACGGTGAAAGATGCCAAATTGCTGTATCTCAGGTATTATGCAGAGCCACATACTGAAGGTGTTTGGGCCAATTTGGGAATTTGCAACTGGTTGCAGTCCATCATGTCACCTACCAAAACGGCGCCTACTGCCAAACAGCATTACCTTAGGAACTATACCAGGATCTAGTTGGAACTGTATTACTTACTATTTTCCATCTTCTTAATCCTGGGTTGCCTATAGTATATAGTAATAAATATATATGTCAGCTTTTGGGGGAAATACGCCACAGTTGGATTATGTGTAAAGCACCACTTATGCCCTGAGAGAACTATCTAACCTCAGTGCCACTCAATAGATAGTTAGTGTGAAGTTGTCAAAGTCTGTCCCCGTGCATTTTTATGTGGCTTTCTTTGTCTCAGTATTGATCCTGAAACATGTAGAGAGCCCTCAGAAAGAATTTATTGCATTTGTCACACTCATTAGGCAATGCATGCCACAAAATAACATGTGCATGTATGCAAATGCTCTGTAAATACACACTCACATTCATGTACGCACACAGGCAGTCCTTTGGGATGTGTTGCCAATGGATCTGTTTGACTGCTGCTTGGAGGCAAGTGTAGTCTATGTGAATGAGTAGCAACAAATCAATGGCTGAGGTCTCCCGCTCAGGGGTCAGAAAGGATACCAGGGAGGGTCCAGGGAGTATTTCTCGCCCTCATGATGGACAGTGATGCTCCTCAGCGCTGTGGGATGCTTGTCCTCCCCTAGCCATTGCTCAAGGTGAAGAGATGATGGGGAGGGTAGTGAAAGGTGAAATGGTGGAGGATTTGGAGCTGGACGTAGCAGAGATGAAAGGATGGAATGATTGATGGAGAAGTGAGGGAAGAGTGTAGTCAGCTTCAGGATCCGGAGATTGTGACTGAGCACAGTTGCTGGCTACCTTTAAGGTTGCTGTCTAACTTAATTAAGGTTTACAGGTTACGCTAGGCTACTGCTTATATTACAGCGCTCATTACAAGCCTATTAGGCCCGGGCAGAGAAAATATTGTTTTCAGAACAACGAGTGAGAGCATTTTGGAAAGTCCCCACCAACTCCATGCTCCAGCTCTTCTTCTTTTTTATAGCTCTCTGTCTGTCCTGCCTCACACTGTCCTCCTTCTCTTCGAACATCAGCATGATTGTTTGAGTGTGTGAACAGATTGTGGATCTTTTTTTTTTCAAAGGTGAGGGAGTGATTATATGAGCTAAAAGCTTCTCTGAGACCAGACTGATTACCCCCCTCATGGTCAATCTGCGCCACTGAGCCTCCTGCCTCCCTGGCTGGCAATGATTCAGGTCATAATCACATTGTATCGGTGCTGATGATGTGTGTTTCGGCTTCCGACCCTCTGAAAGGCTATCAGTTCCCCCAGAGCCCCACATGGCAGTAAATGAAGTAAGCAAGTAATCTACCCACAGTGATAGCATTTTCCACAGAGTGCAAATGATGTGTGAGGGAGTAGGCGAGACCGGTGCCAGGACTGGCTCGGTTTCTGCTACTTTCACACTTTTTGGCCAAAGAAATGCCACATTGAGAGCAAGTTCACACTTTTTTTTATTACACTGGGGCAGCTGGGCTCCTCTGGGGCAAGGAGTTGGAGAAAAGGGAGGTAAGGGTATGAAAGGGGGAGTGAAAAGAGACAGGTTGTGGTTTAAACCAACTAGATCTGCTAGGAATTGTTTTCATATTTGATGAATCTGCAGTAATGATTTACACCCAATTCCAATGAAGAAGTAGGGTGTTCTAATTGAGCTCCTGCAGTTGATATTACAGCTTATAGCAGTCAGTTGCACACAATAGCAGGCACAAGTTAATCTCTTCATGATCTTTCTTGGATAGATTAATTTCATTACCTGCCAAGGCAGTTAGGTTGTTGAGAAACGTTATCAAAGAAAATTTCCACCATCTGGACAACATGTAAAAGACAACAGCAACAGCAGTGGCAAAAACCGCAACAGCAGCGGCAACAACAACAACAACATCAAATGAGACAACAAAAAACCCCAAACAATGCAAAGAAACAAACAAATACAAAAAGAGCTGCACTCAAAGTTACATTTTATCGAATTTCTGCAAAATCAGCAAATAAAAGAAGGAAAGATAGTTTAAATTTGTGAACAAATAGAGATTTTTATGGCTTTTCAGTGACCATTTTATAAATGAAGGACTTTCTGGAACAGCACTTAGATTTGTTAGCTATGAGCTGAGAAACAGAAGCTACTTAGTCAAGTTACTAATTGATATAAATACAGGATATTTTTTTACAATTTATTTCACACAGTGTTTTATCATTAATCATTAACCTCTGTAATTTTAGGGCATATTTACTAGCTTGTACAGGATGTAAGACTCACAAACATCTCTCTGTTTCTATCCAGTTTGCCAGAGCTAAGTTGAGACAAGCTGCATTAATAACATTTTGAGATTGTTTTATGTTTGTTAGTGAATGTTAATGCAACGTTGTTTTCTCTTCCCGTCGTTGAGTGTTAGAAAGCTACGCAGGTCCAGTGGCTTTACCAGCAAGCAAATCTACATCGAAACTTTCAAGACACGCATGATGTGATCACTTTACTGATCGAAAACAGATTTTAGTTTAGCTTTTGCAATAATATCGCTGTTACCCCTCTTGCAGTAAAGCTAATTTCACAGTGCAGGGTGCGGAGGTTACAGGCGCCGCGGCGGAGCTGCGACCTGCGACCTGCCAGGAACCTTGATCCGGAACGAGGAGCGCACAACGTGGGCGACGGTGACATGCGGGCGTCCGTTTCCCGTTCGGGTCGGATATGATACGACTCGGTCCGGAGCCGTGAGCTCCGGACAACCCGTCCACGGAAAACACGCCGTGCGAAGGGTCCCTGCGGGTTGTTGAGTCGGGATAAGGCGTTGATGGATTTACTTATCTTACGCCGTGAGCGGCGCTGTTAGCAGAGGCTTAGGCTAAACGGGGCTGCGGCTAAGACCGGGTTTTGGGCGGGGAGCGGCGCGGTCGGCTAACGCGGTGCCCATTTTGGTTCATATCGTGTAAATCCCGTGTTAAAGTGGAACTTTAGGCAGCTGGGAAAGATATCAACGTTTTGTCAGACGCGTTACTTATACTTTATAGTGATCAGGTGGCTGATTTGCCATTTGGGTCCAGCATTTTTATATATTTTTTTGGATCAAATGAGGGACAGGAATAGTTTTAACATTGATTCCTATAAAGCAAGCCTGTTACCTAATTCTCGTTTACCTGCACCGTAGCTGACTATGAGCATCCGATCAGGGCACATGATGCAGGGTCGACTGCAGAAACGACACTGTAAAAGGTAAAAGGTGTCACTTACCTTGGTGATGTGTCCCCATAGATCAGTCTCTTGATGCTTAATGGGGAAAAGAGTGTAGGTGTTGATTTTTCTCTAGCAGATAGGTTTCATTTTCATAGCTGGGATCAATGGCTTCACAATAGTTGCATGACACAAAATTTGTAAGATTTTTTTTCGGAATTGCAATGGGAAAAAGAAAAAAGTTTTAAAGAAGGTGATTAGATTAAAGTGTGTTGTAAATCAGCGTTTTGATGTTTGTGGAGATGTTTTGGGGAGGATGACAGCAGTTACACGTGTAGTAGTAGGCGGAGGATGTTCATGTCTGTAAATCTGATCATATCTGTGACCGTATCTGCCATTTATGTGTAAATGACCAGTGTTTAGGCGTCTGGTCACGTGGTTGTACACACTTAATTTTCAGCATTGTGTGACAAGAAGTACAATCAAAGATGTCAGAAGACATTCAACATCAGCTTGATTTTCTAATATTGATGGACGTTGCTGTCCCACGGAGAATCGCACATAAGAAATTGAGAAGCTTCTTAACAGTTCCAAGACATATTGTGTGTGGTAGTGACAGCGCTCCAGGGGCATCTTAGGAAACAATCAAGTATTAAATCTTTGTAAAAACTGTTTACTTTCTCTTTTTGAAACTTAAATTGGCACTGGACAAGTAATCTCTCCGACACAAGTTTTGCATCATTTCCCTTTTAGTACGGAGCAGTACATTCATTACCGCCTGCGAGTAGATTATGTGATCACCTTTGTCTCACTCTCTGCTTGTTTATTTGTTTTTTGGTTTGTTTGTTAGTCATTGGGATTATGCAAAACCTACTAAACAAATTTGCACCAAACGTGGTACAACATGGTGGGGCAGGGACCAGCGAGTTACCCATTACATTTTTGGACAGACTCGGGTCATTTACTATGAATTTAATTTTTTTCCTCTGAAGTCTGTTGTATGTTGAACTTGGCCATAATGGAAGTCTCTACTCTTTTGAGTACATTTTCTAGTTTGTTATGTGCTAACAACAGAAATGGTATACTGTGATTATTTATGCATGGTGCATTGTACGCTTGTATACTTTTAGTATGAAATATGGTTTGGACACAGTCAGTGTGTTAATTGTATACCTGACACGAGTGCTTAGACATGGTAAGAGAGAGGCTTGGATCAGATGTGTGTGCGTTTCAATATACATGGATTTTTGACACACATACTAGATACATGCTAGAGACAGACCCAGAGTTTTGGTAATGACGAGCCTGGGTCACACTGAATGTAAATGGCCGCTGTCACTGCAGCTATACATTATCTTCCAGTGCTTACTCTGTCTCCTATTCTCTCTGTCTCACTCACTCACTCACTCACTCGCTCACTCTCTCACTCTCTCTATTCCATGTAAGACACTTTAATTACATGCCAGTTCAACACAGTTGAGATGGAGAGACTCAGCCCTATTTTCTAGTGTACACACTGTGGCACACTTAAAAGTATATCATCAAGAAATAAGAGACGAAAGGAGTGGAGTTGGCATTGGTGAAGAGAGAGATGTTGGGAAAGGAGAGGAGTAAAGAGCAAAGCAGGAATTTCTTCTCTTTGGAGCTGAAATCAGTGTGTGAGATAAGGCTGTTTTAGGTTTCTATCAGATGATGTAGAGGATCATCTCCTTACAATGGCAAGACTTCCCCCAGTGCTGTGTCAGCACGCTCAGATTACAGAAGCATTTTGTTGTGTTTCACACAATTTCATCATCACCCCCCCCCACTGCCCTCACAATTTTGTACTTGGTATGCAGTGCAGCAGTGGCAATTTGTACGTGTTTGGATTCCAATTATGGAGTTGTTAAAGCTTTTTTGCCTGTGGCCTGCAAATTCTTATTAAGCCATACATTAAGGAGCACAGAATCACATTTAAATGTTTCTCTTTTGTTTGCCAGTGTTGCTGTTGTTGTTATTAATTTATTCTCAATGCCCTGTCCATTACACATTAACAAATAAATCGTATTTGTGATTGTAATGCAAAATACTTGTTTCTTATTCAGAGATAGGGCCAGCATTTGTCAAGTAAACCAACAACAACAAGCCTGGAGAGCAAGTGAAAAAAGGAGAAAAACAAACACCAAAATGGAGCCATTCCCTCACATTACCCTCACCCATTTGAGAAACAAACAAACAAACAAATCAAACACAACAATGACATTTCCGCAGTCGTGGTATTCTTTTTTTTATACAAGTGGACACAGAAAAAAGAGAGAGAGAATTAGACCGCAATGTGAGTGATTGAGTGATTTGCTTGGTGGCCATTGGAAATCATTAGGTTAGGGGTGCTGCGACAAGGGAGGCTGTTGGGAGGGTTGCGCTTTGACACCAGTGCTGTAGTCAGCCACCTCAAAGGTCATGACCCTAGACATACTCCATCACTGTCTGTCTTTTTCATCCTTAGAAGCACAGCGGGATTGACCACTGACTGTCCCAAACAGAAGGAAGAGCTTCGTGGAACAGTACAGGAAGAACTAAATGTGATTTTAGAAAGTGTTGTCCAATATATGTCATATGTAAATGTACAGATGTGCATGTGTGTACGACATGCATAGACACACTAGGCTTAGAGCAGCAAGGCCAAAAAGGGTACAGGTCGATCAGTGGATCAGTGAGTGACATGACAGTTTAACCCTTCTTTTTGTTGCAGTCCTGTAGAGGTAATAGTTGAGACATATCCAAAGTGCAAGGGTTTTTGAAATAGCAAAAAAATACACATGCAGAGGCACACGACAAAAATGGATGGTGAATGTTTCGTTGGGTAAGACTGGAATATTGTCCCTGTTAAGACACTTAATACAGTACCACCCACTGAATACATTTGGCTGTTGAAATGAGATCCAAATGCAGTGGCTGCTAATAAACCATCTCCAGAGTGGCAGAAATATGATGCATGGTAACCCATATGAACCTCATTAATAGAACACAAGCAAATCTATTTATTCAGACAGTCAGGGGGAAAATGATTGCCTCAATACTCCATCTGCTTTCTCTCTATCGTTCTTCCTCTGCCTTACCCCTGCCTTCTCTTCTCTCCTTCTGTGTGTGTGTGCGTGTGCGCGTGCGTGCATGTGTATATGGAGGCATTCCCCTCCGCCACCCAAATACTCTCCAGCAGTCCTGTTCCTTTTGTTTTCGCTCCTGTCACAACCATTCAGAGTGGGGACACTGGCCAAGCTGCTAGGAGCTATGAATGGGACATGTTAATGGGGATGTGGAGACTGGACATTCCTGGCGATTCATCCAAAAATTCTCTGCTCATCTCCTAATTTTTTCTGTTGTTGCGGTTTTGCTTTTTTTATTTCTTACCCTCTGTGACCATAAACAACATCCACATGTAGCTGTTGCACAGATGCCTGTTTTCATTGACTAGCTCTGTGTTTACCAAGAACTTTTTCAAGGGTTTTTTTTGTTTTCAGTAACTCATGAGGCCCACTATACGGATCTGGTTCCTTCATTTTAGTCTAACTGCTCAGTAATTGTCCAGTTGCCTGTAAATATTTTCATTACTCTCCTAATATTCTTACTTGATATTTCTCTTAAATTGCTGCATGATTTTGTGATGTTTTCAAATGTTTTGCACATTACTTATGTTTGATTAATCCTCATTTTATTCTATCTGATTCTTATCAGATTTATATGTTGTGCCCCTTTGTTGCAGGTTGTGCATTCCTCACCTACTGCGCCCGAGAGTCGGCCATCAAAGCCCAGAATGCCCTCCATGAACAGAAAACACTGCCAGGGGTAAGTGTCCGTCTCTCTCTCCCTCTCTCTCTCTCTCTCTCTCTCTTTCTCTCTCTTTCTTTCTCTCTCTCTCTCTCTCTCTCTCTCTCTCTCTCTCCCTCTCTCTCTGTCTCTCTCTCTCTGTCTGACTCCCTCCCTTCCACTTCTCACTCTCTCTTTCTCTCCACGGTGGTCAGCCATGCCATCTGCACCCGGCTACACACCAGCCGGCATTCTCCTTGTATAGTCCCAGAGATGAAAAACACTTTGGAAAGCAATTCAATCAATAGCTTAGCCTTTTGAAGGCCTGATTTCAACTTTTCCATGGGTCTGTCCTCTGGGGGATACTGCCAGCATTGATCAGGCCCACTCTGCCTCATAATTTTGTAGTGATAGCATAGAATGACAGTTTTTGCGGGGAAAAGCTCTGCATTTCTGGAAAGCTGACACCAAAAGAAAACATGTCAGCATCAGAGTTTGTTAACTTTTTAAAGAGAAAATCACTGTTGCACTTGTAGTATTCACCGACATTTATATTTATGTAATTTGTTTGGTGTTTAAGCGTTTGTATCTATGTGCACCTCTGTGTGTAGTTTTATCAGTGTGAGAAGAGTGTTAAGACAATAACAGAGGGAAACAGACGGAAGAGAGGGTAGAAGTGGCTTTCCATAGAGGCAGCATGCCTTAACATAGTCAGACCAAGCCTGCACCAGAGAGAAACATCAGTAAATATCAATTCATCCAGCACCCGTGACCCAAAACACCCACTCTGATTGAGGACAAAGACTTTGAGAGACCCAGCCCACATGTTTCAGATTAAACAAGTAAATACAGCGACCACCAACCCAGGACGTTTTTGGTGGCTTTCTTGAGAAACAAGTTGTTTCGTTTATCCTGCAAATTAGCCCAAGCTGGGGGCTGGAGGACGCTATTCCCCTCATTTTCCTCTGCATTTGAATAATAAGATGGAAGACAGAGGGAGAGGAAAAAGTTATTTCACATAACGCCAGAGGATGTGTTCATGTTAGGCTAGAACTGTGTTCAGCAAAAAGGAGGACTTGAATGTTTTTCTGTTTTTGTCTGTGGTCTGGCTTTCTAGTAAGTTTCTCTCTCATGTCTCATACCCCCCCCCCCGAGTTTGAGGGCAAACACTGCTCTTCCTCCTTTTTTTGGTGCGTTCTGAGGGAAGGGCAAATTTCCAAACCATCTTGGCCCGACTGGTTTAACAGTCATCTGAATGTAGTGATATGTGTTGACGACAAACACATTTAATCATTGTACAGCCATGATACATAGAGTTGGTTCAGGACGAGCAAATGTGGCCTTGTACCATGTATTTTCATACATGCGTTCTGAAAGCTCCTCCTTTCATGCAAGCACGGGAAGACATATCCAGTGACTCTGAAAGTTGCTGCACATAACTCGTGAGAAATAAAACTCTTCTTGTAATTTTTAAGTCTTGTTTTAGGCCTCCCGCCGGCGTCCCCTCTACCCAACCCAGTCCTATTCACCCCACACCCTCCTGTTCTCCCCCTTTCTCCCACTGTTCCACTGCCACTGCTCTTCTTGAGACAGAGCGTGTCATAGAAATGTAACAGGCAGACATTGATGGGTGTCAGGCCTCACAGACGAGACGGCTCTGCTGTTCCCTTCCCTTCAGCTTCACTCACACTTACAAACACCAGTGGTCCAAGGAAACACATGCAGCATGTGCTCTAATACTGCAACCCCACATAGCACATGTAGGTACAACATTACTGTAGCATACTGTCCTCCTTGAACAACTTATAGACCTTTTTTGTACATGCTGATGGAGTAGCTGCTGAGAAGGGATTTATAAACAAAAATGCTCAGTCTTAGGATCATTTTCACTAATATAACATAGAAAATACTTGCTGCATGGTGTGTGTTTTTGTGTTCCACTGCCTCCCATTGCCTCTCCTGTCTTTCTCTCTTGAGCCTCCCTGCTCCTAAATCTTTTGCAATATGACCACTGTTGCTTCATTGCTTGATGGTTACTAGATATGCCAGTTGTTTGTTTGCAGAATCCTGCTTGATATGCAGTTTGCCAGGGGCTATGGTGTAATTAATGTAAACTATGAAATCTCCAGAGATGAGTTATGAGTTATTAATGTCTGCGTTTTGTCATTAACCCTTGCTTTGCTGCTCTCTTGCAGAGGGCTTTGACTGTCGTGGCTACTTATTTGTATGTGTTATTTTAAATATTTGAATCTGAATTCATGCCAACCAACCAAAATCCTGTTGGAATTTACTTGTTGCACGTGGCTAGAGTCTTGTATGAAAATTGTACCCCCTAACAAGCTATTCTGAATCTCATGCAGGGCCCATTGCGGAATACCAAGCACAAACAAAGAAGTCCCCCCTCACATACACACATGCCAGCATGCATGGATACCAGCATGAACACCCACAGTAACACATTTGAATTTTATGAGGTGGAGTATTTTTGACTAAGTCTCAAGCTGGAGGGCCTGGGTTCACACCCTGTGTCTGCTGTAATGTTCTTGGGCAAAGAATTGAAACCCTTACTTCTGCCTTGCTTTTCACCTTAAGGTGGACATCAAAAAATGATTTTAAAATTAAAACCCTTAAGATTTCAGTCCTGGTTGATTTGGCATCACCTGTGGTTACTGGTGGTAATGAGAAGTACATTTTTGAGCCCAGAAAAAACAGTTACGTGTTTCTTTTTCAGATATACAAAAAAGACAGACAGCTTGTGCATCTGCTTTGTGCAAACAAATAAACTGTGGGTTGAGAAAATTCCTTTTTTAATAGAACACAGTCAACTGTGTAATCTGTCGTTCTAGCACTGAACTCATGATTGAATGTTCTTGGCTTTTGACTTCCGCATCACTTCCAGTATGTGAATGGATCATTTCCTTTGGTTGGTTGTGTGGGTGGATGCACTTTGAATCCTGTTCAGAAAAGACAGTGAAAACTACTATGTACTGTAGAGAGGGAAATATAAAATGCAATTACATAGAATTTGTATAGTTAAAAAAATTCTGGCTGTATGGTGTATGAAAAATGTGGTTTGATTAATAAAAAATGTATGATTTATAACTACAAGGATTGTAATTTAAAAAAAATATATAATCCTGAGCATTCTTTAATTAGACATGATTTTTATGTATGCTGTATGTCTGCATGAACTCAAATGCTAGCACTGTTTGCTATGCACACAACCCAGTGTCTTCTTTTTATTAGAAAGAAGCACCAGTATTCTTAGATGTTATTATCCATGTTCCCCTGTTACACATTAGCTACTGAAAGGAACAGTATGGCCTAATGCATGTGTACTGGATTGGAATAAAGAGTCTTGTGTTGAAATGTGACGGGAAGCTTGGGGTCACAAGTGCCTGACATAAGTTTGGCCACTGAATAGGAGAAGCTCTGACAGTTTACCAGGTGTGCGTTGCTTGGCTCTATTAGCTGTATGTTTGTGTATGTGTGGTAATCTGGCTTTGCATTGCAGCCAGTCCTTTGTACAAACAGATAGCAGGGAATAAAGTTGGGAAGAAAAACATGTGCACATGGCAGCTTGCAGTGGTCGCACATCATCCATGACAATGAGGCTTGAATATATTATTTGTGTACTGTTTTTTTGCTTGTTTATTGCTGATGGAGATGCACTGCTTTTTATATTACATAACCATATGAATGCTTTTGTATATTTGAATGTGCTTGTGTGTGTTAACTTTGAAACCTGAGTATGACTCTTTTCTCTCACCAAGTAGCATCCCCTGGTGACTTGGACACTAAAATGTTTTCCTGGCAATCCCTTTATGACATACTTCTTAAAAAACATACAACAGAAACGGAATGACAGTCAAGGCCCAAAGTGACTGTTTCTAAAGCACTTGGTGTGTGTGCATGTGAGTGTCACAGCTCTCCACACAAGTCCGCAGGAGATTTACTCTACCCAGCTCAGCATCATGACAAAATCCTGCATCTTTCACACTATCCACCCACCCATCCCCCTCCCTCAATCCCCACCCCCACCCCTCTCTCCTCAAACTCTCTGTCCTCTCACTGCCACTCCTCAAAGCCAGCAGATCCAAGAAATGATCTCAGTCACTGCAGCCAGTCTGTTTGCTGTAGCACAGAAAAACATGCCATCCTCCCCTTTTTGTCGTGCTAGCATTGTGTACAACAGTGATTGTCTTGGAGCGGCATTGGTGGAAATGTGTATGCTGCATGCATTTACTCCCACTATTAGTACAGCTCGACCTGGGGGGAGTGTAAGAGGCTGGCAGTGATTCAGGAGGCAGGTTTATGGAAATAGCACCCGCATTAAAAACCCAATGAGAGCAGGGAGAAGATTATGCTCCAGCACACACATGTGGGCTCCTGCAATGTCAACACTCTAAGTAGATCCCCTCCCTCTCAATTGCCTCCGTCTCCCTCTGTCTCCAATTCTGTCTCTCCTGCTCTCTCACTCTTGCGCTGTGCCCTTTGCTGTACACACACCTGCACTGTTAGTTGGCTGTGTTGAGTGCACGTGGATGCTTGCGCGCGTGTATGTGTGAGAGTATGTTTGTGTGTGCATGAGTTTGCGTGGATTTGTATGCGTAATTGTGTCTATTTGCCGGTGTTCAGCTCAGCCATAACAAGATGTATGAGGAGCGAGGAGCAGAGCCTGGCAGTGTTGCGGAGAGTTGCCGACCTTGTGCTGTGGAAATGAGGCCGGCGTGCCATGGAGCTGTTCCTCGACCGCCAAGCCTTCCTCTGTAGGGCTCTGTGCGCACACACATGTGCACACACACACACACACACACACACACACACACACACACTCTAATATACAGACACCAACAAAACATATACATCCATACTTTTGCTTGCATGCATGCTTACCTACCTGTTTGTTAAACACAGCCAAGCTTCCTTGTGTGCTGGACTAGCTGCCGCAAAGGCTGAATAATTCAATGCTACACTCTGAAGGTTGGTGGTGTATGAGTCTAGTGCACTGTATGATTGTGAGTGTGTGTGTGTGTGTGTGTGTACTGTATGTGCCTGTGTTGTGGGGGCAGGAGTGGAGTGGAGTGGACCGGTCAGCATGAAGCCAATCGGATCTGGCAGGATTGGAGACCTTGTAGGCAGAGAGAGGGGACTCATTAGAATTTAGTCTTTAGGTAACATGAATGTGTGTGTGTTTTCTGGAAGAAGATCACAGTTGAGTGGAAGCTGAAACAGGCATGGTCAAGGTCTTTTCTTTTTAAAAATATATATATTTTTCTGGCCTATGAATTATACATATGTGTTGTGAATTTAACATCTGGGTTTGAAGTAATGATGTTTAAAGATGCTGTTGCATCTTTGCTGCCCAACCTATACTATGTTTTTCCTTTTTTATAGTAGCCTTGGGCATGTATGTAATTTGTGAACTCATGTTTTATTTGAGTTTCACTCTTATAAGATCTCCGTGCCTCTGTGATGAACAAACACATATGTAAGGACCCAGATGTCTGTTAAAACATTTCAAACCCCGGCCGTTGCGGGAATTTTCTCTTATGGTAAAATACCACAAGCTCAGCACTACAATAAGTTCAATGGCTGCATCTGATCTCAGAGGCTACAGGAGTTTGCCTCTGATGTCTGTTTTTTATAACCTTTGTTGATACACTGAGATGAGAATAAATGGGGCTTTGTAGATATTGGTACTCTAATGGTTTTATGTCTATAACCTGGCCTGTCCCTGAACTTATTAGCCTAGTAAGATCACAGCAGGTGGTTTTATAAAATGTCTGAAGTTTGGGGGCTGTTGTGAGTTGTTTTTCGTGATTCCTACTTATTATATGTTGCTACAGGTTTTACTACAGTGTCAGCTTGAAATACCAAAATAATCCACTGAACACCCTGCCCATTAAGCCACTTCTCAGTGAGAAGTGTGCTATTTTTTTCTGAGGTACAGGTTAGCAAAAAAGCTGAATTATTAATGTTTTTGATATTTTTAGCCAGTTTAACCTATTTCTGGTTGTGGCTGGAGACTGCTCGCCCGCCTGTCTGTGAGATTCAGTCATGTGACACAGCTGTGATCTGGGTTATAGAGCTGGGTTTTGCGTGTAATGAGGGAAACAGTGTAAGTGTTTTAGGGCGGGTTTGTTTTTGACTTTGGTTGTCACTGCCTTTGTAACAGACTAATACGTGCTAGTCTGGTTCATTTTGACGCTGTACAGCTCAGATGATCTAATGTCAGTTTGGTACTGTGAAGCATCACCTGTACCAGTGGGACAGAGTCTGAGTCTGGTTTATTCCAGCCTGGCGGGCATGTCTGTGCAAAGCCGTGCAAGAGGCAAGGCCCAGATACCGACTGACAATCCATCTGTGGGTCCTTATACAGACTCGTACACGTGTGCCATTGCCCGCAGACATGAAGAGAAAGAGTGGGAATGAGCGGTAGGGTGCACACATGGATGATGAACTATTGCCCTGGGTATAGGGGTGTGTAAGTGTTTCCGTGTGAGAGTGTATCCTTGTGTGTATGTTGAAAGAGAGAGAAAAAAAGATTAACTTACAAAACCTTGATATCCAAACAGACAAGACGACAATTTAGGAGGCAGAGACAAGTGTAGCTGAGAACATGTCATTTTACTGAGTAATGAAGGACACACTTAAAACGCATCACCCAATGTGGCTAATCGGAGCTGACATCTCACTGGCTGGACCTTGTGCCTTTGGGAGAGAGAGGGGGATGAGTAAGGATTGTGTGAGAGATTAGAGGGGGATGAAGTGACAGAATAGTTGAAATATTGAGAAAAGAGGAAAGGGGAGAGAAGGATGCACAGCGTTATGTTGACAGCTTTAGGGCATACCTTCACACCTAAAACAACCATTCCCTAGTCTGTGTGTGACAAGGGTGTGTGCATGAGTGTGTGAGTGCCTGTGTGTAAACTGTCTACACACCGCATGTCCTGTAAATCTGTGCTCAACATAAATGGCACACTTTTGTGGTGGAACCAGAGGGAGCTCATTTGTAAGGCAGATCGAGCCGTGCTTTGGTGTAGTGTCCACAGAGAGGGTAAGGGGGCTGCACAGTATGACAGCCAGCATTTGTCAGCAAAAATCAGGACTAATGAAATACAGTACACATGGCTGGAGGGCAAGGAGAGGAGTGTGACTGACAGGAGGCATGAGTGGAAACAGCCCATGGCCACACTCCATCATGGCTCCCAACATATCAGCCAGCCAAACTGATTTGTTTTAAGCCCCAGCCCCCTTCCTACCCCAGATAAGGGCAGCAGCATGAGGCATAGGGTAGAGGATAGGAACAGTGTGTGTGAGGGTCCCTGGGGGTAATGACACGGAATACAAGTGTATGGGGAGTGCTACTGATGGGCCTGCTCATGTGGAAGTGGGTATTTGCATTGCAGAGAAGGGCTGATCGTAGAGCTCACTCAGGGAGCCAGTATCAGGATGATCACTAGCGATGAAATCTTCTGTCATCTGCCCTGCAGACACTGGATGTAGCTGAACTAGCACTGGTAAGATCAAAAATGCTGGCACATTCCACATGTCTTTGTGCTAGTGTTTTTGGTGCAGTTTTTTTGTTTGTTATTTTCATCAGACTCAAATAAGTGGTTCTGTTTTGTCCATCATGGCAGCCTTAAAGCCTTTCATACAAAAATTACAATAAGCTGGATGGCTGCAGAATAGCCTGGAATATAAATTATATAGTTATTGCCAACAGCTAAAGTCTGTGGCCTCTAAACTTCTTCAGTCCCTGCTGCAATAAGAGGAAGCTTTTAATAATTCAAAGTAAAACAGTATACTGGATATCTTCCAGGCAGCAAGCTCACATTTAGGTGAAACATTAAATTCCCCCACTCCCACACAACCCCAAAACTGATCCAGGTATCCTATACCTGTGAAGGACATGTAGGCTCACATATCACTGGGTTGTGTTGTTGTGGTATGCAAAAGAGTTTTTTGAAACTGTGCAGAGGTTTGCATTTAGGCATGTGTATGTCTGTGTATGAATGAAGGAAAGAGAGTGAGTGCACATTGAACAGAGACTTTGTGGTCGTTCACTCTTGTCAGGCCTCGTGGCTCCCTGCACAGCTGTGGCAAACAAACACACGTGTGGCATGTTTTGTAGGATGTATTTTAGAGCCATGCAGCTCTCCAGGGTTCGCCAATGTGCATCCTTTAATGTGCTTTCTGCAAGTTCTCAGACAGGAGGTGGTTCTGTGAAGTCAGCTTTGAGGTAGAAAAGAGAAAATGGGAACGAGGGAGATATAGATGAGGGGAAGAGAGAGAGGGGCCGGGTCTAAAAGAAGATGAGGAGACTGAAATGGAAAAAGAAGGAGGAGGAAAGATATTTGAATCACTGAGTTGTGAAGATTAAGAAATGAGATAGAGGGAGGGAGATAGAGGGAAATGGAGAATGGGAGGTACTGATTGAGGGCCTCACTGCCTGATCAGGACTGGTGGTTTTAACCTGTGCTGTATGAATCAGGAGAAAAGCAGCGCAGCTGTGGTCCTTCTTTTGTTGAATCCCATGATGAAGTCCAAAGCCGTCCCAAAGGCAATCATTACGGTGACAGTGTGGTGCTCAATCGCTGAATATGCACTGCCTCTCAGATTTTCATTTGGAATATATGGACTTGTTGAAAGAAAGCATAAAAAAGAGAAAAGAAGGCAGTTGAATCAAAATGAACAAAATACTTAAAAACCAAAGCAATCGTTCAGCTTTGATCCCTGCACATCCCCTGGATAATCCATGTTTTTCATATGGAACTGGAGTCCATTGTTTGCTCTGTTTTGTCAATATATTAATACATGATATTGATGGAGTCCATAAAACCTCCTCTAGCAATCCTCGCAATAAATCACAGATCCAAAGCACTTATTCCTGTGCCTCTGCTTTTTACCTTATGTACCAAATTTATGACAGTGTATTAGATGACTGAGTAACCATGGTAACTTGGGCAACTGTCTTGTACCACAATATACCATGGTATAATGGGTATATTAAATTATACATTTTGTTGCTGGCATGCCTAATTATACTGCTTGTATATATAATGATTAACAGTAGCTGTCTCAGCGGACAGTAACAATATATGCTATATGTGATACAGTGTTATGTAATATAGTGTATGCTGCCTTCTGTTGTTAGCATTTTCCATTGATGCCCTTTTGTTGGTGAATCCGTTTACTAATCTTTTCCTGATCAGTCCTCGTTAACATCCCTACGTTAACTAAAAATATATCATTGACTGGTTGTTTAGTAGATCTTCCAGTTGCAAGAGCCATATTTGAGATGATTTTTTTTTCACTCTTACAGCTGAGCTGGCTGCTGAAGAGTAATCTGTGATAAAAATGTGAATCTAGTCGAATACAGACAAAATTGTGCGGTTGCAAACTTGTGTCTGTTTCCTATACATTTGCAGTGCAGGACAGATTGATATCCACCCACTGTGAATTACAAATAATGAGAAAACAGTATTTTTTCTTGCCACTTAAATACAGAAAATTTGGAATTTATGGAAATATGTGTGAAATATTAGGAAGCGGGTACTTCATTTTCTAATTTAGTTTGCTTTAATAAGGGAATGCCAGGCTTGCTCAAATTACCTACTGGGAAATAAGTGTTTACACACCTCTGCAGTTCGATTGTTTGATTGTGCACAGCTGTTGCAGGTGATGAAGCTCAGTCTGAAAATGGCAGTACTACATCTGTGGTGATGTTTCACTCAGAATTTTTAGAGGGGAATGATCTTGTACTTGCCTTGCTGTCATTTCATTTCAAGCTCTTTTTAAGAAAAAAAATGCAGCAACCCTCTGTGCTGTTGTTTTATGACATTCAGTATATGAAGTGGCTCTCTAAATCTGGCTGTGTATTTTAACAGTTACACATGATGATGCATATGAGAGATATGAGAGCATGGGATATGCCTTCTGACAGACATGCACAGGGATGCACATGTGTCTTTAAGTGTTTCTATGAGGTATGCTAAAGCTGTCTCTCATCATCATGACAAAACATCGGTAATGGGGCTCAGACAAATGATTGCCATGGCAGCGTGGGCTGCAACACTGCTTGAATGAGTGTACACGCATAGAGACACCCACATATAAATATAAATTGAAGATGTGCACAGGCACAATCCATTAGGTGCTGGAGCAGAGGACGAGGCAGCACATTTATTTACAGAGTTTATTTTACCTGTTTTTCTTGATTAATTATTTATGAATCTATCAGTCTGTGTTATACTGCAGCGGCATATAGAATTTGGCTGCTTTTCAGCCTATTTTCCCATCTGCCAGTTTCTATACGTTTGTCTGCCCATCGGGCTTTACAGGCCTTTTCTTTGCCCATCAAAATACATCTGCTATGCAAACTCTCTCTCTCTCTCTCCTTTTTTTTACCTTCTTCATCTTATTCTGCCTCTCATCTCTTTCTATCACACATCTTTGTCGTCAGACTAGTGCCTTCTATTCTTTGATCTTTTATTCCGTCTCTAAAACATATTAAATTATGATGATGATGACTTGCAATTTTAGCTCAGATTAATTTGATGGGTTCAGCTTGTACCCATGGGTGTGCTTTTATTGCAGTGTTATTAATATATTCTTGAAAGGCTTCTCTACCGTATCCCTCTTTCAAGATTGGGAAAACGCAGAGTGTGGTGTCCAACCCACTTCATCTACTTTTCCATCTCTATGGTTGTAACTGCGTCTCTCTCCCCAATATCTCCTCCCTAGACTTCTCCTGTCCTACATGTTTATAGGCTTAAAGGTACTTTCTGGACCTTTTGACCACTAGTGGCTCTCTAAAACAAAAGTTTGATGAGAAATCCATTTTGGTATTTGTGTCACATTTTCTAGCAGCATGTGCACAATGTTGCACATTGCATGCTATAAGATATGGGGGTGACATGATACACATTTCTGCTCGCTGCGGAGGGAGCTAAAAGTTGAGGTTGGTAAGTAAACTTATTAGTGTTTAGGTCTGTAAAAGTGGAGAAGACTTAAAAAAATGAGGGTTTCAGAAAAATAAAAGGTTTTGAGAATTACCCAAGAAGTAGGAAATGCATTCAGTGTGTTTTTCAGGACCTAAAGATACACAGTCTGTTTATATAAAAAATGCTGTACATTATGAAAACCATAGTTGTGAACATTTACAGCTCTATAGGGGACTGTTAAGTAACTTTACACTTGATAAATTGGAAGTCATTGTACGGGCAGTGAGAGTCTGTCATGCCCTCTGACACATCTAAAAGCACTTTGCTGTGTCTACTGTATGACTGTGATCTGATAATGCCAGATTTATTATAGTGTCTGTGCATAGTGAGAGCCCTGGGGGTATAGGCTGGCCAGCTATAGTTATACTGCATGAGTATATTTTAGGTTGTGGCAAAGAAGAGAAAATAAAAGCCTTTTCTTTCTCTTTCTCTCGCTTTCACTCTTTCTCTCACACTTTCTTATTCTGTCAACTCTGCTTCCTTTTGCAACCCAGCCCCCTTTTTTGAAGATGCCTGACAGAGGTCTGGCTATAGCTTACAGAAATAGGACATACAGTAATATAGGCAGAAGAGATGGCAGGTTATCTAAGGATCAGCATGGAGCGCAGCTAAAGAGAAAATAAGAAATTACAAGAATCAAAAAATGTCGGGCCACCTCAGCCCTACCCTATCAAAACACAGGATCACTGAGCTGTAAAATCCTGACTTATTTTTTGGTGCACACCAAATAGGCAGAAAGATCTATGCCCTGTTGCAAGAAATGAGAACAATGACATATTGCCTGGGTTAATGTGTGAATGGAAATATGGTCATAGAGAGTGTTTTTGATAGCAGGATGTGGTATAGTCGGTCAGACACAGTGATATCTTGCATTGTCAGATATCTCTCTATAGGTGTGGTGCATGCTGGCAGAACAGCAAGGTGTTATTTTGAAATTAGGAAATAAGATAGCTGTTACAAAGCTAGAGCTAAAAAAAAATCTGGAAGCACAGGGTAAACTGCAGAACAACATTTTTTTTTTTTTTTTTTTACATTTTTAAAAAAAAAATTATTTCTTTTTTTAGCGTGGCACAACACAGAGCTTGTAAGACAAATCCTTTCTAATAGGAAGCCTCTAGGGCTGCAGAAGAGCGTGGTCGATACAGAGAAGACACAGAGGGCTTTGAAGATGGCCTATCTCTCTGCCTCCGTCCAAATGAAAAGGCAGGAGCGGAGCCCACAGGGACAGAGCCGGGCTAAGTTTCTATTAACACTATCTACGTAACACCTAAGATGTCCCTGTGTTTGATGTGACAGTAGCCAGATTAACTCACATTAGGGAAAACAACAAAGCCCTGGGTGCTGTGCTCTCTCTTATTGCTTGGAAGACAGGAAGAGATGGGTATTTTTCAGAATGACTTAGAAACAAGAGCATTCAAAAACACCAATTCAAACATCCAAATAGAAAAATGTTTAGAGTTTTCATGTGATGTTACAACCTTTTAGTAGTAACAGATTTAATGTCCCTTAATGTATTTTTTGTTTTTTTTTAAATGGTTGCTCAATGAATAAAAAAATAAGATCTTGTATTGTGGCTGCAGTCTTACTCTCAAAAGCCCATTGCAAATGATGTACACAATAATCATCACCAAAGGCATAAACTGTTCCTGAGATTTAAAACAACACAAACATTTAAATATCCCCCTTTGGTGATTTCAAATTGTGCATTTTTCTACAGTAGGCAGAAATTACTCAGCAGAGTCACCATTTGGAGCTAAAACACTGTTGTGAAACAAATTATGTGCTACTTCTAAGTTGGACACACTAACTGCCAATGTTTAGTTTGATTCTTTCTCAAAGGGATGGGCATGGAGTCTCTTAGGGTCAACTTGTGAATTATTGCAAACAGAATAAACAAAATGGATGTCCTTGTGCTTTTTAAGTGTGTGTTATTATGATGCTAGCACCCACATTGATGGGTGGACAGAGGTTAATAGGAGGTTTTGTGAATGTGTACATGTTATGGTGATGTCCTGGTGTGACATATTGCAGACAAAGCTCATGCAGGGGATCTTGCAAAAATGCTCAGCCTCTTTCATTTAGATTAATTTAAGATGATAAATAACATCTTTTTTGTGAACTGAACACAATTGTGGTTTTCATTGTAATTTTGATTTAACTGAAAAGAATCTGTTTGGCATCAATTCTTAAAATGTCACTATCACTTTTGTTTTTTTACACTGAATTTGCATTTCTTGCTGCGGGTTAGACAGGGATTCGTGAGTTTGTCTAGTAATTAAGGCAGGATGATCATTCAGTTGGATATTTATTGACATTCAGTAGAATCGGTATTAGTAATAATACCATAATTTTATATCATTTGCATTACTCTGTTGTTGAAATAAATAACAAAATTTGATTAAAACACACAAAATTACTTATTGAAGTTTTTGTTCTACATTTGTCAAGAGCAGTAGGACACAGGCAATTAAATTTATTAATCAGTTTTTAATCAGACATTGGCCATATCTGGATATACATTATATAGCACTGATGGGGGGGTGTCTTTTGACATTGGTTTGACATTGATGCTTAAGTTGCAAATAGAACTGGTTGAACCTCAGGCACTGTAAGTAAAGTAAAGCTCTTGCATCCTTGTGTCTGTGTTTGCTTATGCAAATATACTTTGTGTACTACTGTTTGTGAAGAGCTGTCACAAAGGCAAATTCAACCCTGTGTGGCACCTGTCTCTGGGGCTTTGTTTGTCCTTTGTTGTCTGTGAGCCTGGATTTAAAACCTTAAGGCCCTCTGATTGAGAAGCATTAGGTCAGAGTAAATCAAATTAACATCAGTGCCTCAAATGAAACATCTTTGTTTGACTGTTGATCACAGTGGGGGGGGGGTGTTATTTAGGATTGCCATGGGTTACAGGATGAAGGCAGTTTCACTCTCTTGTTGCAAAACTGTGGAAATGGTTTTTCCCCTTTAGCCAAAATGGGCTCTAATGCATTCCCTCTTCCCTATGAAGTTGACTATAAATATGAATGGACAAGGGGCTGTGGTTATTATTGTATAGAAATCCTTTTTTGGAGATGTGGATGTTTACGGAGAGGAGCACTGACAGAAGGGGAACACTGAGTATCAAGAGATTTACAGTAAAAACATAGAATCATAGGCTTCAATATACTTAAATCTGAATTGTAATCTACTTTAACAATGATATTAGAAAATTAATCATATCATCAATAGCAGCATATTGCTAATTGTTCCTCTCAAAATATTGTGAGATAAATGAATCCTACAAAACCAGGGTATGTGTTGTGGGGATGTGAGCACTATTCAGAGTAAGGGGAAATTATAAGAGATATAGCTGTCTTAATATTACAGATCTGTGTCGAGTAAAGCATTGCATTTTGAGCTTTCACCAGCCCACATGCTCCCACGTCAAGCCCATATATTTAGCAGGGGGGAAAGGCTTTTTTCTTCTCGATGTGCTGTGGTGCGAGAGGTGCATGAGGGTTCTGAAATGTTTGTCTTTGTTCTCCTGGCAGAGTTTTCTGTGTGTGGGCGTTCACAGTTTCTAGGAGCACCTCGGGAATGCATTTCAACAGATGGAGGTTTTAACTGGAGTGTTGGCTTCCAAAATCAGGGCTATATGCTTTTGTAGCCTGCTATTTTAATTTGTTTGTTTGCTTGTTTGTTTGTTTGCTTATGTGCTGTTTTCCAGCAGGATAATCACAGAGTGTGCAGACAACAGCGGAGTTGCAATTATGTTGTTATGTAGCTCAAGGTTTAAGATCTTAATCAAATATATGCGACATCTGACACAATATTTTATGGTTGGTGCTGTTTTTATCTTTATAAGCTATTGTTAGCAGCTTATATTATGACACAAACAGTGATTCCTACTTACGACAATGTAACATTACAGTGGAGGATCCAATTGAAACAAGAGAGTACTGAACTCTGCTGCCTGCGGTGCTGTCCATGGTGCTGAAATGGCTGGTAGCATAGGCACCATTCTCTCGAAATGTGAACTTGGTGGTATGTCTTTTGTGTGAACTAGATGAACTTAGCTCTTTTTCTCCATCTGATCTCTATCTGGCCTTTAGTAGTAGTAATACCAAGGCACAATGCATAGTAGCAGTAGGGCAGTCCACAATACAATATATGTGACCTGAATGAAATGTGTGTGTTTTGAGCCTTAGACCATTTGCTGTGAAAATGCACATTAAAGAAAATATTTTTTACACGGCAAAACGATTCTTACCACCTCGGGCAAAAACTGCAGCATGTTATGACACCCATCTAGAAGACTGCTTTCCATCTTTTGTCTAAAACTCATTTCTTATTCGATTTGACAGCCTCAAAAAAGAGTAATTGCTTTTCTGACCTGTAATTTTAGCTCAGCCTTTGCATAAACTAAAATGCAAACCTTTGATTTATGTCTTTTGTCATGCTGCTGAACTCCTTTGAATTACCTGAACCCATGTGGGCCAGTATTTTTTAGCTCCCTTAGCTCTTGACAGATTAAACATTTCAGATTAAACATTGTTGGTCCACATTATATTTTTTTGTTTTATTTTGTTAGGTTTATTAATGTGTGCTATGATTATATTGATTATACAGCCCTTTGAATACTGTAAATCACAGTAGATATGCCATTGTATATCTCTGCCTTTAAGCTGTCTTTTTGTTTAAGACAAAAATATTTTAAGGGTCTGTGTGAATGCACAGTCCTATCTTCTATTTATTATCCTACTTCTCTGTTTAGCTTGTTTTTCTCTCCAGCTCTTTCTCGTCTCTTCCTCTCCATATCATTCTCTCTTCTTACCTCTTGTCTACATATTTCCATCTCTGTGTCTCAAAGCCATTTTTCTCCTCACTCAGCGGTGGTGGCACTCCTCTCGGGACTGTGGGTGCTAGAGTGCCGCAGGCTTCCCTGGAGCCAGAATGTAGCCTACAAACCCTATGTCTAAGACCAGACAGGGCTCTTTTATATTAGTCCTGCTTAAATAAAGTACAACCATCCAAAATCTGGATTCTGTATCAATGGGCAGTGGACAAAGGATATTTTCTCAAATACAGGCTGAGTTAGCAGTATACCAATCTAAATGAATTTTAAAACCAGTGGATGTGTCTAATTTAATCTCAAATGTTCAGCACATAGTGTGTAGAAAATATACTGTAAAAAATGTTTTGCCCAGACAGGAAACCAAACAAATAGGTCACTGTTATGGTAATGTACTATAAATAGTTGTGTGTGGGGATGTGCATGCAACCCTGTGTGTGTGTGTGTGTGTGTGTGTGTGTGTGTTAGGGATGTTCTGTCTAAATTTAGGCTCTCGGGAGAAGAGAGCAGTGAGGAATCAGGATCAAGAGAGCGGAGGACTGAGCCCCAACTCCACCAGCGAATGGTTTAGTGTGTTTAATAACTTTCTCGGGAGGTATCTTCTTAGCAGCATATAGCCTCTCCATACATTATCTGTGTTTGAGAGCTTTATAAGCAGCTGAATGCAGCGTTGGCTTTCCAAATGTCTATGTCTAATAAACAAAAAGGGATTTAATCCACCCCAATTCCTGTTTAGACCTTATTCTAAACTGGAATTAAGGCATAGAATCAGTGTGGGTAAAGTAGATCCTGACAAGAATGACTACAGACAGGAAGGATAATTCATTTATGCACTTTTCCTAACCTATTCTCCATCAGACTGGCTTGGTCTCAGTGCATAATTTTCAGGAGAGGCTCATTAAAACTTAGATCTGCATAAGTAGAGCAGATAAAAAAAAAAAAAAATAGACAAAAATGCATTCACTGGATTATGGATATGAATTAACCGTTTTGGTTTCCAATTAAGCTTATGCTTTATAATTAGCCAAAAGGGCTCCATGCCTTAATTTTTCTCTTTTCATTTGCCCCTGAACTGTTTTTTTTGTTTTTTCTTTTTTTACACAGTCCACCACATTGCATGAGAAATTAAATCACTTTGTGCCCACTCATTCACGTGGAAAGCCCCCTATTCTAGTACATTCTGTTTTAATGCAGAGAGACAGCTCTGTCCTTTATAGTCATACCCTGTTCCTGACAAATAGACCCCGAGCTCTATACAGCCAGTTGCTGCGTGTACAAGCTCTTTGGTCTAAAAAATGTCACTACCTTTAGTAAGTTGGGATTTTTTTGTACTCCAATACCACTAAAGATGGATATGGATTTTGACTGAGAAGGGAATGCATAATGCTGATGCTGGTGATATTGTATGATGATACAGTGTACAGTAACACACAAAATCTTAGGATTCAGTTGATTTTATTACTTATCTTATTAATATTCTGCATTGTCAGCATCACATACTGCTTTAGTTGAGCGATTTGATACTTGCTAAGCATTACTCTAAGCGATACCAGCCTCTATAGTGTCAGTGCTCATTCATGGCTCCATGCAGAACAGTCACAATTCAAAAGTGGATCCTTCTCTTGCAAAGTAAAGCCTAGGGCTTTGAACAGAATCTCACTTGCTGTATTCCTGCTGTAGAAAGCCCTCTCTGTCCTGACCCAGCAGAGACAAATGGCACATATAGTGGTCATTTTTTATTCTCCTTTGATATACCCGCTCAGTTGCATTGAGAAGAAAGAGGAGATTGTTTGTTTTGCTGAGCCCACCTTCATTTCACACAGGAGAAAGAGAACATTAATATTGTCTTGCCATACATCTTATACACTGATAATGGTGGCATTGCATGAAGATGAAAAGAAATGGTGCATTACAATCACCCTGGCAGATGACACATGAAGCTTTCACCAGGTGCTTTGAATAGCCTTGATGTGTTAGGGGTAGCAGAGGCTTGGCAAAAAGAGAGAAAAATAGAGGAAGAAATGTGGGAAGAGGGAAAGGTGATATGGTAAGAGTAAGAGATGTATGAAATGACAAATTAAGTTTGATCAAAGGACAATTTAGGAAAGAAAAAGAGATAAAGAGATAAAAGAATACTGAAAAGGAAGCGTAGCACAAAAGAAAGGAAGCCATAAAGGAGATGCAGAAAAATCACAACATTTATTATATCTGGTAAAGTAACTCTGTGCTTGTCCGTAGCCTCCCCTTGAGAGAGTTGCTGAACAAATCAGTGCCGAAAGATTAGTTTCTGCTCCAGTCAAGAATTCTTAGATCTAGGATGATGGTTGAAAGCAGCACAGTTTCATAAATACAGACACTAAAAGTGAATGCACATTTGTCCTATTAGACCCAAAATAAATTTCAAACTAAGAGTTTCAAAAGGAATACAAGTACGGTCTGTACGTGATTTGACTTTAAAATTTTTGAAATTGTGATCGAAATATTTGCAGCTATTCAGTGCTGGATTGCATCAGTTTGTATGTGCAACATACTTTAGAGGGATGTTCTACTGAAGGATAGACAAATCCTTTCAGCTCATGTACAGACCTCTCTATTCCTATTTCTATATTGAAAATATCATCTTTTATTATAATGTTCCTTTTTCATTTATCAAGAACATCTGGATGAAAGCAGCCTTACAGACTTTTAGACTCAGATGGTTTGCATCAGTATTTTCTCTGTTTTCTCTTACTGCATTAATACTTTATCAATCTATAATATTCTAGTGCAAAATTGATATCAGTAAATAATGCATTCACAGAAATATGTTAATGGAATCACATTTCTCATTTTTTCAGATAAACTGTACCTGGGAAACTTTAAACATAAAACTGAAGTATTAACACTAGTTTTTTTCTGTTATGCCTATATTCACACATGTTTCTCGCTTTCAATGCTTGCTTTACTTTCAATGAAGAAAAAGAGAGTGAAGTTTTGTCAAATTCCATCATATAGCAAAACTGAAGAAAAAAGTTTTTTTTTTAATTCAAATGATATTATACACAAAACACAGAAAATGACTGATTGGGATCCCATATAAAAATTCAATTTTGATAGTGTATTCTAATAAAAGAGGCTTCCTTTTGCATTGTATCTCCTAGAGCACCATCTGGTTCAATACAGGCAAAAGGGATATAATGACAAAAATGCCTAATGTGTGGAGGGCTGTGTGAACCATATCATTATGAAACAGAAACTCACACTTGTCTGTGTGTGGGTTTGTGAGTACAGGAGTAGATATATTTATGATGTACGTAGGCATGCTCAGTATATAAAAGGCACGACCAATGTGTATCCCCATTTCACAGCCTTAAAATCTGTCATAAGTTCTGATCATCCTCCATTTTTGTTGCTGCTTATTCTGATTTCGCTGTCTCTGTCTCTGTCTCTCTGTCTCTCCCTTTCTCTCTTTCTCTCTCTCTCTTTCTCTCTCTGGGCATGTGACCTAGCAGCAGACTTGTGGGAACTGTAGTAATGCTGTCAAGCTGAAAGCCTCCCCCGAGTCTTAGAGGAAACAACAGAAGGAAATATTAGAACAACCTAAAAATGTCGACACAAACCATGGATTTGTCAGACTGACCTGGATTTACTCAAAACAGCATTCAGTCTTACTATACAAAACTGTCACTACAAAACATATTGCTTTTTGAGAGATAGTCTAGCAGATGGGTTGACATTAGTAAAAGTAGTTCCTCTCTTCAGATGCTGCTGTACCTGCTCACATATCTGCTGAAAGACCCTTGTCAAGGCTAGACATTATTAAGAGCAATGGTAACTCACTACAACAAACAAGACTTAGCTGTTTAAAGGCGAGAGAGGGCTCTACTTGAATTTAAAGTGGGAATAGGAGTCAGTCTCAATCATAGCGGCATAAACACCAAAAGCACACCAACATTGACACATGCTGTAGTGTACAGACTTTTGCATGTGTACTCAATCAACCTTTTATTTCTGTTACAAACCCAAAGTGAGAGTAGAAAATACAAATACTGCAGCAGGGGAAAATTTCCCAAATGCCCTCCCCATTTTTCTACTACTTTGCTTTCCACCCGCTTACACCCTACACCCATAACGCGCTCACTCCCAACCCCCACTCGGCCCCAGTAGCCAAGTAAGGTTTATTTCCCTGGTGGAAATACTGGACTGTCAGTCAGATCAATTTCTAGCGTCCAGGGCACTTCATGGTTCCTCTAATTATAATCCTGTGCAGCTGGTGTGGGCCCACGTAGCTCTGGGGCAGCCATTGTAATAGAGGCATCACAGTGCTATAGATGGATAGAGCGAGGCGTCGGCCAAAGCCTTGCAGTCATCGCTCGCGTCGGTGGAGAGGCTTTACTCCAGCAGTCAGAGCAGGGGCCAGGGTGTCTTATCTGGCTCCTCCATGCGGCTTGTTGTATGCTGGGGGAGTGCATTACCAATTCTCTACCCCTCTCTCTCTCCTCTTTGTCCCCCTGCGCCGCTCCTCGCTCCTCACATCCTTATGAGAAGTCTAGGCACTTTGCCATGTTTGCTTGTAGAGACAGAGGTCTTCTCAGCAATACTGCATCCTGGATGGAACAAAATTATGGCTTTGGTTGCTTTGTAGAATATGTAGAGTGTGTGTTAGTGAAACTTTGGATTTAAGGATGCAAAATTAATTTGTTAGTAGCTCAAATGCAATTTTCTTTATACTCATGAATATTCTGGAGTTATATCAGTGAGAACCAGTGGCACTGAATAACCTTAGGTTGTGTCATATATTGCCACATATTTTCCCCTTCCAAACATTGCAGCACTCTCTCACATGTCCTTTCCAGTAGAAGTGTGAATACTATGTAGAAATGGCACTCCGCCACCCCCTCCTCCTCGCCTGCATTGTGCGATTCCCATCTCAACATGCTGAAAGAGGTGTGAGAGAGAAGAGCATGTGAGAGAGGGAGGGATCAAAGAAGACAGAAAGGAAAGAAATGGAAAAGGAAGGAGAGAATGTGACAAGGAAGAGAGCGAAAGTGTGGAGATGAACAAGAGATAATGAAAATAAGTGCAGACAGCAAATGGGTGGGGGAAGAGAGAGAGGGAGCGAGTCTAAAAAATGTGGTTGAGGGAAAGAGAAGAGGACAGTTGTAATACAAATAGACAATAAATGAGAAGAAGGTGTGAAAAAGAAACACAGATGGAGAAGTATGTGGATTGAATGGCAGGTGGGAACAACTGAGACAGGGAGTCATGAGACAAAGAACATTGAAGGGGAGACACGAGGGTTACCAGGAGTAAATGGGCATCTGAAATACACAAGCTAACTGAGTTATATAAAGAGATACTGCTGCTATTGAACTGTGGGCATCTGCTGGAGACGAGGAATGCTCTCTGTCATCGGAAGGAGGGAAAGGGAACAGAAGGGGGGAGACAGACAAGACATGAAAAAACAGACAGAAATAATGAGTGAGGCATAAAGAGATATAGAAGAAAACATTAGAGTGAGCGTGTCAAGGGTTGGCGGGTTCTGAAAAGACAGACTGGAAGGTCTTGTGTGGCAGGCAAAAGAGCCACGGCTGGCGAGAATGAGGAGATGAGTGAAAGGCAGTGATGCATTTTAGAAAAGAATACAGTGCATGTGCAACAGAGAGTCAGAAAGTCCAAGAAAGTGAGTGGGTCGATGAGGGATTAAATGGCTTAGAAGGAAAACTGGGGAATGTGTGTCTACACTGGTAAGATTCTGTGTGTATGTGTGTGCACTGTATGTGTTTTTATGTTCTAAGTGTAATCTTATGTGAAGCAAGTTCCAAACCACTCAGGACATGACAAGTGCAACTCCAGCGTTTTATTAATAATTTAGATATCGGGTAATACTCTAAAGCATTAAATGTCCACGTCTGAGGCGTTTGACATTTGAGTGTTGTAAGCATGCATCTGTGTGTGTTTACATGCATGACGCTGTATCTACTACTATATGTAAGTGCTAGTGTGTTTTGTCCACAATCATGAATTTGCACTGCTGCTGGTAAGGGGAGGAGGGAAGAGGGCATTTAAGCTGCATGGTCTGGCAAACCAAATAGACCATGAAAGGGAAAAATAACAAAATCTGACCCCCTCCCTCTGCCCTCCATTCCCCGTTCCCCAATTCCCAGTGGATCACAGACTGCAGCTCTAGCTCGCTCTTCACTCCACTCCACTGTGTTTCAAACCACTGGCTCCCTTTGCTTCCCTTTATCTTGTATTTCGATTCAATTTTTTTTTTTTTTTGGGGGGGGGGGGTTCTAGCCTTGGAAATATTTTCCTTCGCTGCCTTTCTCTCTCGACTCTTCTGTCCTCCTCTCCTTCTCCTCCTTTTTTTCTCCTCTTTCCTCTCTCCTTCTCCGTCCTCTCACCCCCTCCATCTTCACCCCCGGTCTGTCAGGGGTGTGACAGGTATGTCACGGTTCTCTCCGTCACTCTCAACTTGTTGACCTTTGCCTTAGAGATTACTCTGCTCACAGCTCTCTCCTTGCCAGCTAGGATTGACAAGATTGCCAGGCAACAAAAGCTCTGGCTGATGCGTTATGATCATGCCATTCTGTCGACTTCCAGTCAGCTGTCCCTATCTCCTCCTGCCACTGAGTTGAGATTGGCCTGTGAGAGTGCATGTGTGTGGGTAGGATCAAATTCATATGTGTGGTTTTGTTGTGTAGGTGTGTGTGTATCCTAATAACCTTTTAGACTTTTAATTTTCTATTCAACAAGAGAACACGAAAGCAGGGAGGAAGTACCAAAAATGTGTACATAGACGCATTGTAAAAGTAAAGAAAATAAGATGATCAAGAAAACTAGAAAAAATGGAGAGTTTAGAGAAAAGAGAGCAGACGGGTGTGAAAGAGATGGCAGGGAGCATGTTTCAGGAAAGGTGCCTATAGAACTCTCAACTATTGTTTCTCCCAGTGTGAGCAGTGTATAATCACTCAGCCCAACCACAGTAATGACACCATCTGGGCCTGGGAAAGACGGCAGCTTCTCTCAAGCTGAAAAATGGATCACATAGATCTGGGGCGATTAGAGCATCAGCTGTACACGACCTACCCTCAGAATGAATTCTAGCAGTTAATAACTACAATAGGTAATGGTGGGGAGTCTGAACCCTCCACCGCTAATAGAATTTTATAAAAGAAATGCATTAATTTTATGTGCATATTTTTAGTTTTTTAAGAATATGCAATTGAGTTTAGATGTGTAAAAAATGTGTGTGATGGAGGAATGAGTCACTTGTGTTTTTTGTTAACATATAGTTAAGGAGCCAGTGTCTGAGGTGTGATTACTGCATACAGAAATCTCCCCTTTAACCTGCAGGCAAGGACTCCTTAGACTGATTGGACATTGTTCGCTGTAATCCATCCACCTGTCCATTTACCAACAGCAGTCTCACTTTAAGTCAAGACACATTGTTAGCCAGAAAATGGCCTCTAGTCCTGCAATCAAACATATTCAAATAAACGTCTGTCATGTTACGTCAGGCTCCACGGCCTGTGCACTTATTGTATCTGTGTTTCATCATCCATTTTTAGTTTTTGAAATGACATCTCTTAGTGATATTTTGTTTTACATTATTTTTTGGGAAGATGTCGCTGAAAAAAGGGAAAAAAAAACAGACAATGATGACTCTGAATGACCTGTTGCCATGGAAACACTTCTCTATTGATCTAGTCAGCCCTCATCTCCTCGTAGATTCGCCTTCACTCTCACTTTGCTCTCACTTTTTCCCCTTCTATCAGTCTCTCTCTAGTTACTCTCTCTATCCTGGGCTGCACTTGCTTTCCATCTGTCTGTCGTGTTCTGTCATGGAGATTGATGCCTTGTGGAGCTATGCTAACCTTTACCTGGTTCGACCATACATTCTGCTCTTCTGTTCCAATCTGTCAGATTAGATCCACCGCTACCTGCCTCATTCATAAACACATTTATTCAGAATTTAAATCCTATCCCCGGGCGATGTTTCCGTAAATACTTTAAAGTTCAACTGTGTATCGTGATTGCATTATTAAATTTTCTGATGCCCAAATATAGACAAACTGCAGGCTAGGAACAAAAATGTACTTCATGCTCATTTCAGCTCATTTGAATCCATTCTGTAATCTATGCCGCACGTCCCCCCCGACACTCAGTTGATAAACGGCATAAAGCTTTTTTTTCCCCTTTATTTGTAGAACAGCTCTTGCATCAACTTTCACACTATAATACTTTTAGAGACCTATAAAAAAAGGTTTGAGATTTGCAACTACTGTTCACAACATGTTTTGCTCTGCAGGGTCTTCCAAGTAAGCATCATGGCATTAACACATATCAGGCTTCAAGGTAAAATTAGGGCAAATAAGAGAACTTTACAACATATGACATTTGCAATTAAAGATAATGTTTTTATTCTTAGCTAAGAGTTTGCTTCTGTGCTATCTATAATATGATATACCTGTATGTAATTCTTTCATGTTAAATTAATTCAGAGAGTAATATTCTGATGCAGACAGAAATTAATTTATTTTGTAATTAAAGCATATACATACACCAAATTTTCATTTGCAATAAGCTTAATCAAGATCATGACGATGGGGATTCACCCAAGACTGTTGAACATGTTTACTTATATTATTGCACATCTGACTGTGTAGAATTTTTCAAGGCTGGTGAAATTGTGTTTTGTATTTCTTTTGCACAAATTAACCTTAAAATTCAAATCCATCTCTCTGCCCGAAGGGCTTCTCCCTAACTTATTAGAATTTATCAACGTGTGTTTATTTAATTTTCCTATTCAAAAGGCTTTTATTTTTCCTTTCACACTGAAATGAATTATTTAATCAAACAATGAGAACAGGATCGCCTGTTCTGTCTGGTGAGTACAGTAGCAATGTGATGCACATGCATGCACATGAACAATTCGTACACTTCTTTGTGATATGTGACAAACATTCACAGTCATGCAGTATATGCAGCATTTAAATTGCCACCCTATGTGATTTCCTCATCCTTTTCTTTCAGACGGGACCGTGACTAATGCTAGGAAAATGGCAGGGAATATTTTGAGCATGGAGGAGACAATTTTTTATGGTCCAAGAAAGAATACATTTTAAAATGGAAACTGCACTGGCAGCTTGCAGACCTCCTACACAATTGCACAGTTGTAAAGCATGTTTATATGTGTGTCTGCACATGTGTTGCGTGGGTGCATGGGTATGTGGTGCTCTAAGGCCCCCAGTAGGTGGCTGATGCTTCATATCATGACTGCTATTGAACAGCATGCAACATTGGGATTTAATACAGTTCATCATCTACCTCAAATACAAACTACTATAGTATGGATACATTTTCCTCACCAAGTTAGTTGTTGAGAAAATGGCAAGAAACACAAATAGTCAAATAATCATATAGGTTTTAAGCAAACTCCCAGGTTAGAAAAATTTTATTTAGAAGGGATAATAAATCTGAACGGTAAAATTATTACCCAAACTGACCTTTCTAAACATTCATGACAGTTCACAGATCATGGTACTAGTTTATCTTTGAATCACTCGCCTTTTGGTTTTACTTCCAAACTAAGTTGATTAGATTTTGCTGTATATATGTTTCTGAGGCCCCAGATCCCAGCAATTAATTGCAATAAATTGGAAACAATCTCTATGGGAGTCTATAGCTGTGAATTTTCTGTAGGTCAGTTTTCTGTCTCTTTCCGAGTGACACTTCTTGGCATATTCACAAATGGAGATTAAGTTCCTTTGTCAGCCTTCATTAGATTATAGCATCACTCAGTTTGTGTCATTCTTCACATGTTGCTGTTAAGAGACTCTTGTTCAGATACTATGAATGAGCTATAGGCCTGACTATAGGCTAAATCCTGTTTCTGTTTTTGCCTGCATCCCATCTCCCTGCCTCTCCTCCTCTTGCTTCTGGTCTTCCTTTTTTACCTGCATGACGCCACACTCTGCTAACAGCCTGTCTACCTGTTGTCTCTCTCTCCCCTGCCTACCTGCACTCCTGCCTTACTCTGTGGCGGTCTTCACAGTATGACAGCCCACTAATGAAAGCAAGATAAAAATGCCAAGCAAACTGTTCATTTCAAATAAGAAAAAAGCCCCCCCCACCCACCCAACCCCCAACCATCCACCACCACCACTACCAACACCACCTTATCATTGCTGTATTCCTTCCTCCTCTGCCTGTCCCTAGCTAGCTGGAGCAAATTTGATTGGACCTTGATAGGGAGAGAATGGCAGCAGATAAGGCCCCTGAAACTGTCGCCAAACAAGGCCTGATGCAGCTGAGGATAAGCGCCGAAACGCAATTATGCTGGCAGAATTCTCATATTAAACCCCAAACACCAGTGTAACACTGCTGCCCCCTCCATTGCCATTCCTCCACCCCTCATCCCTCTATCTTTCCATTCCTACCTTTCGTGAATGGAGAGTGTCTAATCTCTGTGGGTACAGATCTCTCTCTCAGGTCTTAACATGGCTGTAATCACATCCCTCGCAGTCTCTCTCTCACCCCCCCAATACCCCCCCCACCTCCTCCCCAACCCCCCTCCTCCCCAAGCCCCCCCCCCCTTCAGATGGACTATGCCTGATAACAACACCCTGCTGAAGAAACATTTTTTTTCCCTCCATGGAATAGGCCAGCACTCCTGTCAGCTTGAAGATAGTTACAGCTGTTTTCTTCTTTCTTCCTTAATGCATTTCACACTTACTCTGAGTATCTTTTAGGTTGTAATGGGGGAATACATGTCACAGTTAACAGCAGCATGCATTATTTTCTTCCATTCCCTAGCCCATCAGCAGTATAGACTATAGTTTCATATTCCATTTTCTTCTGTATAGATTATATTTATGTTCCCTTACCTTCTGTCTTATTCATTAGAGATGTCTTAAATAACACTGTGGAAACTCTGGACAGTTGTTCCTTCAGCTACTTGGTCACGACCCTTCAGGAGGCAGTTACTAGGGCTGGAACATTTTCTGCTAATGACAGAGGGGCATTCCCCTTTCCCAAAGCTCTCTGTTAAGGAAAATGGACTTAAATTATAATTATGTGACTAGCCCTGACAGTCAGTAGAAAAGCCTTCCATTATTCCAAACATGGCAATATAATATAGTGTCAGTGAACAAATCAGTTTTATTTATTTTGTCTTATATAAATTCAGGACGCTTTTCCAAGGTTCTTTGAGAGCAAAGTATCCAAAATAAAAACCCAGTCCCAAATTGATAATGAAGTAAAATGGAAATAGGCTATTTCTGATTTTAAAAAAATCAAACAGAGCATCACTACTGTTCAGATGGCATTGATGACATTGTTATGCAGGAAGAAGATGTCTTTAGTTGCAAGGATTGCATCATTGTGAATAGGGGCACCGATGGGGTATAGAGGAGCGTGTATTGGAGATATATAGGGGTTGTAGTTTGTAAGTGGCATGTGGTAGTGGTGGGGGCGAATGGGCTGGCCAACATGCAATATTCTGCTGTTTCCTGTCCTCCAGCTGTGAGGGCCACGGCTGCCACAGCACTATTAGGGGTCTGGGTCACCGCCTGCCGAGCGCTCCATTGTCAGCTGCCCGCTTAACAGACAGAGAGGGGAGAGAGAGGTCCAACCTCTATTGTGGCACCGTTGCAAAACAGCAGAGGAGATGGAAAAAAAACATCAGATGACTGTATAATTACACAGTGAATGCAGTCCCTCCCCCACCAGCATTTTTCCTTTTTTTTTTTCCTATTCATTCCTTTTCTTCCCCCCGTCTCTTTCTTTTTTTTTCCGGTAGAGTGTCTGCTAATTAAGCGCTTCCATTAGGCAGCCTGTAATTGGTTTGAAAAGTAATGACAAGCAAGTTTATTTACAAGGTAATTAGAATAAAGGCAGGCTTTGTACTGATAATAATCATTTACAACTGCAGTAAAAGAGAGAGAAAAAAAACAGAATCACTATTATTTGACAGACAGACAGTTCAGCACACTTTATGTAGTTATCAATGTTTTATCCTATCTGTAAACACACTGCGCTCTACACATGGGCAGCCCTTTTCTCATCTTGCTGCTGTTTTGTTCAGTGTGCAAATACAGGCCTTTCTTTGTTAAATGGGTGAGCTTGAGCTAAATCAAAGACGACATGCCGGGCAGCTTTCTTCATCTCTTCCCTTGCTGCCTTCATGCTATCATTACGCTAAATGTACAGAACTTGTCTGTCAGCTGAAAGCTGAAGACTGCTTAGTTGGTGTGATGCCTCAAAGAGAAGACATTGTGCTATTCCAATAATGTACAATTTTCTGCCCACTGTAGATTGGTAGGTGGACGCAACAGAGATGGCAGGCTTAGACAGGGAGGGTTTGGGGGGGGGGGTAATGCCCATGCTCTTGGACAACTCTGCCCTTCACTTTCTAGGCAACAGATGGAAACAGTGTATTAAGGCACCCAGGGGCAACCCTGGGCGCCCTGGCATAGCCAGGTTCAGGGGGAGCAGGTGGGCATCTGTTCCATGCCCTTAATCGCTTGCCGCACCCGCCGTCCCTGTGGTGAGGTTGGCTTTTTTCGTGTATATGTGTGTGTGTGGGTGTGTGGAGGGATGTATTTATATCTGTGTACTGTATGGATGTCTTGGTGTGTCACCTCTCTACTGCCTTCAGTCAGGGGTAAGGGAGATTTAGTCTCTGGTTGCAGGCTGGTTTCACAGACAAAGGCACTACAGGAGCTTAGTCACTGGTTACCGCCTTTTGTTCACACCAATGCAACTAAGTCAAAAAAATCTTTCACCATAACTGGAAGAAGATGTTAAGACTTGTGGCTGTGTCAGGCAGGGTCAACAAAATCAGGCATTCATCAGGGCTTCTTATAGGTAACTGACATTTGTCAATGAACATAGATTTAGGTTAATGTGTGTGATCATTCTGGGGATGGGTAAATCCATGTTCTTTAGGATGTTCAACTTTACAAATATACAGTAAACAGAACAGCCTTGTGGATTATAAACCTGGAGTAAAGGCCTCTTTGGGTGAATGAGTCCAGTCTATGGACACAGTACAGTACAGTCTATTGGGTTGCATACAATTTAGTTTAAACCATTTGTTGGTACAATGGATAAGACATAGAATTCAAGTGAAACAGCATATGATGTGTCTGTTGACTTAATACCTTGTATCTCATTGCTATTCCTTCAGAGATAAATGGCTTGCAGACAGCCGCTGTTATGTTAAAGCACTAGTGAAGATTTTGTTCTTCCTCTTGTCGGCTTGGACAATACTGAGGCAGGTTTTACAGCAAACATAAACAGCCTTCAGTAAATATGATTGGCAGTCATGTTTCAAAGCAAGGCTAATTCCAATAAGCTATTGATCTCTGCCTCAGCTTTGGCCCTGCACCAGCTATAAATACCTGTTTACTTTGCCCAGGCCCTGGGCTCTAGCTCAGATTCATGCTGTCCGTCCGTCTGGCTGTCTATCTGCTGTTCTTACAGCAGGAGAATAACTTTTCAGACATTGCTCAACATGGTGCTAGTGCATAGTGGGTAAACAAAGAGGAGCAGCTTGCACACTGCATAACAAAACATAGATGCTGACTGAGCTGGTTACTGCATAAGGGGCAGCTACATTTCTGATAAGACTACAATATCAGGTCTTTTTTAGAATGTTGTTTATGATTTTTTATTGCTTATATTCTAGAGTACTATAACAAAGGTGCATGCTTATAACCTTGTACTAGTGCTGTTTAAAAGATTTCATATGATGTTGCTGAAGTCCCTTGTTGTCCATCTATCTTTGTCTTTCACTGTAATTTTTGACTCATGTCTTGTCATCATTTTGTACACTATATTCATCCACTGCCTTCTGGCTATATCTCAGTCCAAAATGTTCTGTACGAAAAAAGTATATTACTAGCTCGCCCTGCCTGAGCAGCACACTTTATTGCTGTCAAACCAAGCTTGAGATTTGGTGGGAATCAGGAGCAAAGGGAGAATGAGGGCGGGAGAAGGGAGTTAAGGGAAGAGTAAGAGAGATGATGGCTCAGGCTCAACTTGAGAGTTAGCTGTTGTTCCACTTGAGTTTTACTTTACTGTGAAAATCATTTGGTTGACTGGTGTGGTGTGTGCCCCCCTCCTCCACATCCTCCACCTTCCATCTTTTTATCTCCTGTCCCACTCTGCCCTCTGCCGCTCTCCTCGAGATTGGGGAGGTGTGTGTGTGTGTCTGTGTGTCTGTGCTTGTGTGTGTGGAAATTGTCCTGCTTTAAAGTCAATGAGGAGCCTATGAAATTTTAGAGGTGGTCCCAGTAAGTTTTTGCTTGTATACCCCCCCCACATGCGCACGCACACACACGCACACACACACACACACACACACACACACACACACACACACACACACACACACACACACACACACACACACAGCAGTATAACTGGTATACTGTAGGTCTACAGGTTATTGTCACTGCCCTTAGGTATGCTCTGTGAGCTACTTCACAGCACTGCCTGACATATAATGGACTGAGAAATGAAGTGCTACTTAGGAACGCAAGACCACATCCCAATCTTATTTCTCCTTCGCACACATAAGTGCACTTACCAGCACACACAGACAAAGACACACATACGCAGGAAGACACACACGCATTGTAGCTGAGCTTTGAGGACTAACGAAGCAAACAATGAGTTTCCCCAGTGCATTGTGGCTCTGCTGCCCTGCTTTAAATGTGAGGAGAGTCATCAGCACTTAAACGCTTGATTGATGGCAGAGAATTGAGGATGATTGTGGGATATGCCACCTCCAAATGACAAGCAATTACTCATTTTGTGTAATGAAAACCTTAACACCAATCATTGAAGCTTTACACCGTGCTAACGCTTTATGTAATATTATATGTTCCCTTCAGCCCCCCTACACACACCCACACACCCACGCACACACACACCCACACACCCACACACACACACACACACACACACACACACACACACACACACACACACAATCACTCTCACAACACCACCACCACCACCCCCGCCGCCATCCCTCGGGTGTCGCAGCAGACGTTTACTAAATAACATAATTTGTAATCGCTGAAGTGATGGCACAACAGGCCTGCTAAGTGAGTGAGCAGAGGCAAGTGCTTTATGGCTGAGGGTTGTTTTTTATTAAAGCAGATCTATGGCGGAGTGCTGAGAGTCCTGGCAGGTCTACTTACAGCAGCCCTGCAGAAATCAGTGTCATTAGGTGCTCTGATTACCATTCTAAATGTTTGTGCCACTTTAGCCTAACACTATTATCCGTCCAGCAAAGAGTTGCTATGGCAACCAAGGCTTAATTATGTTTTTTTTTGAGTATGTGTTTGTATGTTGGCGTGCGTGAGTTTGTGGCCCTCAGCTTTAGCCAGTGTGATATCTGTGTGTGTGTGAATTTACACATGCACACGAGTGGGTGTGTTCGTCAACAGCGCTGTGGCGTGAAATAATGAAAGTGCTGTCCTCCTTTCTCTCCTCTCCCTTTGCTTTGCCAAGACTACAATTACCCCTGCACTCCTCTCCCCCACAAAATCACTGTAATTATCTGTAGCCTGCATGGGCACACTGGCTGGCAACAGGTGCCATGTGAATGCTAATCCCCTCCCCCTGGCCGCATGCTATTCTTCTGCCTGGCCTCTGACAAACCAACTGTCACTGGCAGAAGGAAAGACACTCCAAAGCTGCACACTCCTTCAGAGCTGCATGCATGTGGACAATAATTAGGCTGCCCAGAGATGTTAAGTTGTGGGATGTCAAGTGTAGTTAAAATGTAGAGCTTTTGTTGAACATGTACAGTAGGCTCTGTGGATGTGTATGTCTGTGAGTGTGTGTGTATGTGCGTGTGGGCATATGTGTGAATTTTGGCATGGCATCCTTTTCTACTTATGATAATGTGTGTACATGAGCTTAGTCTGCATACACATCCACATGAATGCACATATACATACACATGCACACAGAAACAGATTTGACATCAATCCATGGCATTAAATGAAGTGTAAAAAACAGGTCAGAGAGGACTTCCTGTCTTTATAAACAGCCTAAACATTATCCAGATGTTCCATGCCTCTCTTGTCCCTATGAAATCTGCTCACATCAGCACTAATGGCAAAATACAGCCTCTTTAAACTGATATACACTAACTGAGGCAAGGACATCAGTATGTACTACCTTGGCTGCTGCACTTTGACTATGGTCTGGAGTAAAAATGTCATGTCCCCTACCAGTATTTATAGTGCATTTCACTGTCTTTACTTGAGTGTGATCCCAATGAAAATGAACAATATCTTTTTATTTCTACTTTTTCCTGGCCATCTGTGCCAGGGATCAGCTGTGTTTTTAATAGACTTCATCTGACATGACAGGGATACACGGGAGGATACACACTGGTAACTCACATTTGTGTAAATATAGTATTGACAGAGATTAATATAAGGTAGGGGAAAGACAGATAAAAATCTGGAAAGCCCCAAGCACCAGTAGTACTAGCTTTTTAGTCTAGAGCAGTCTTTCTTAATAAAGGCAGAACAAACACCAAAGCCATGTTCACATAGACAAGACAGTATAAGTACTCTGAGTTAGTGCGGTGGAGTCTAAAGTGGTGGATCAGGTGTCTCTTGTCTCCACACAGTTGAGTATGTCCCGGTTGTTCGAGCTATAGTGTCCAGACTGGCTCCTCTCTCGCCTTGCCTGGTATATGAAAGTGCTTCAAACACATGTTAATACAGTGACAAGGCAGATCAAGTGTGAACCATTTTGCTGGCTTTTATTTTGAATGCAGAACATTAACAGGAACAATACAACTGTTGGGGACAGATCGAATGAATAAATTAATAAATGATGATGGCTCTTACTTTTGAGGAACACTCACACACACACTCACACACACACTCACACACACACACACACACACACACACACATGAACACACACACACACACACACACACACACACAAACACACACACACACACACACACACACACACACACACACACACACACACACACACACAAAAAAAAAGCCAGTACTACATGGTGCTGTCTGGCCTCCTCTCTAATGGTTGTTAGGCACACTTACTTGACCTTTCCATCTACAAAGAAGCAGAAATATCCAGGACGACTGATTGTCATCTCTCTTCAATTCAGCTTAACTCACCCATTATTCTGGACACAGTCCTTTTGACATGATGGCCACGTTCAATCTTTAATGCTGTTTGTTTTATATTCCTGCCTCATTTCCTTATATAAAAATTTATGATGACATTCTCTACCTTCCATAAAATATTCATAAATGTCATTACTAATAACATTCATAGATCATCTAAATTGATCCTTCTGTCTGCTTTTATCTACGCTGCCCAACACCGATCCATTAGTTTGGAGTGAGAGGCAAGCTCTCGGTGTATTTAGTTATGTATTGACATGACGGCATGGATGTACTTATTTGTGTTTCTTTGTATTTTTGAGAGTTTTTCTCCAGACTGTCTTGGTCCAGCTGGGACTCCGGTTAATGTGTTCTGTTGAAGTTAAACTTGAATCCAGGTTTTTTGCATGTGGCTTAATGTCTGAATTCCTTGTTGGAATGTTTTATGAAATAAATTAATTAATTTGCATATTAAGATAATTGTGTATAAATGAATGTGTAACAGGTGTGATAGTTGCTATAGATCCAGGCGTGAATCTTCAACTGGCAGCCTGCCTTAATCTTTAATATGTAATAGATTCCTCTCTCTCAATGCTTAGTAGTCCCTATGAAAATTTCAGATGTCCCATTAATCATTCATTGGCTAATTTCACTTACATGACATACAATATACATTATCCCACATGCAAAACATAATGTATATATGACTATGTTGCCAAAAGACAAGTCATGAAAAGTCATACATTTTCCTTTCATTCCTTTCTCTCCCCTCTATTTTTCCTTCTCTTAACCCCCCATTTCTCACTTTTAATCACTCTGTCTTGCTCTCTTTCCTCATCTTGTCACTCTCCCTTTATAGTATTGAGAGCTAATGAATTATTAAATTACATTTATTTTTTTGTCATTATAATACTTTAATTTTTAGATTAAAGGCTTTGATTTCATAGATCACAGAATGATTTTTTAAATTTCTTTTCTGTTTTCATTGGTATATTCCACTGCTGGGTTTTACATAACACAGAAGAAATATTGGAATAACTCTAATCTAAAGTCCACCTAGATTACTCACATCATTTTATGTTGTTTTGCAATGTATTTATTATTATTCAGTTCTTTATGTTTTGCCATTTTCTGTAATTGTTTGTTCTTTTGTAATTTATGGTCTTGAATTTTAATGCACTTGTGAAGCAAATGCTTTCTTACTCACAAACTAATGCAATCTTTGATTTAATGCCATAATAAGGACATAGAAAAGATTCAAAATAAAATTTTTTTACCATTAACTTTGATGCTAGGGAGGACGTGAGTGAGCTGTATTTAAATGACTACAAATTTTTGTATTGTACTCAGTGTCTGTTCCCCTGGATTTGCCAGTTGTCTGTTTTAATGATAGGTCTGAGTTTCAGAGTGTCCTTCTGTCTCCTGTCCGCCACCCTGACACAAAGATTAAAGATGAAATGGAGATTGTGACTGATGCAATTACGGTGCTGCTGATTGAAGGAGAGGCCAAATTATCACAGCCCTGATTGGGCTTTGTCTGGTCTGAGAGCACGCCACGCTCTGATTAAAGTGACACAGAAGTGTGTGTGTGTGTGTGTGTGTGTGTGTGTGTGTGTGTGAGTGTGAGTGAGAGTGAGAGTGTGTGTGCGTGTGTGTGTGTGTGTGTCTTGGACAGTGAAAGGGTTTAGGATGGTAGAAAGGAAAAAAGACACTTTGTCATCTTTGACCTTCCCACATGAGAGACCTCCCTGACAAGAACAGAATCCATGCAGAATCTGTGGAGTCAAATTTAATGTTATTTGAAAGTGATAGACTTCTTTTTCAAGCTTACCCCTTTTTTTTTCTTTTTTTTTTTTTTTCATATTTTTAGAAAGTAGTATAATAATGCCTCTAGGGGGTACTACCTCATTCAGACTTTCCTATTTGGCCCTTAATGTTTTTATTCATTTTTCATCTAATTTCATATCAGCTACTGCTGCAACATCCACCTTGTACCACTGGAGGCCTCCTTTCTGTGGGTCTCTGTCTGTTTTCTTGTATGCAATATAACCTCGTGCTCTTTCCATATATTTCTTGCACTGTGTCTGCACATGTTTTTCTCATGGATGCTTTTCTGCCCCCCCACCCCACCCCCAACCCCCAACCCCCTTTCCCTCTCCCTCTTTTTGGCCTTTCTCTCATCTCCTGCTCCACTCTTGCATCAGTCTTTTTCAAACAGCTTGTGTTCAGCTGAGCCCCAACTTCAAACATACATTTTAAAAGAACCGAAACTATCTCATGTTAGGGAAAAAAAAGCCCCTGAGTCTTATTTGCCCAGCACTGCCAGGCTCCCCCTCTCTCCCCCCTCTCCATCCAGCCCTCTATCCGGTCCCTCCCCATCCAAAATGTTGTTTGTTTATCATCATTGGAGCATTCTAGCTCCAGGTTGTTGCATCAGAATTAGTAGCCTGACGAGCGCCAATGTATATGTGTGTGTGCGCATGCGTGCACTGTTGCAGTTGGTTCTTTTCTGATTTCAGAGGGAGTTAGTTCATCCCTGTGGCTGATCCCAGGAGCCTGCTGTTGGCTGTAGCCTATTGCAGCCTCACAGTATGGCAACATGGAGGTAACACACATCATATAACTCACCCAACCTATTTCTGCATAGGACTAACTTGAAAGGGTTTACACTGTCTCAGCAGGCTCATGATCCCGCCCTTTATCCCTCTATCCATCCATCCTTCCTTCTGTCTTTCCCTGCCTCTCTCTGCTCGCTCTTGTTGTAGACTGTAATACATGTCCTTTAAATAATTACACACAGAAGTCCTCCATAGCGGCCGAATGGAAACATAGGGCTCTGTAAAATTTAACCCCTTCACTGTTCAGCATTTTACACTATCTTAAGGCAGGGTACTGATAGGCGAAGCTGTGATCAGCTTGCGTGTCGGTTTGTCTGGCTGTTTAAAATGTAGCCTGATGTAATCTGTGGGAAAAATGGCTTTCTAGTGACAGAGTATCTAGTTGGTGATCCAGAGGCTTTATCTGTAAAGAGAATCTGTGAGCTGAGAGAGCTGAGTGACAGGGTCTGAAAAAGGGAGAATGATCCATACTTGAGAGTTTAGGGAGAGCAGAGTATAGATTTTTTTGTTGGTAGGTTTTACTTGGAAAAATTGCAAAATTTCAAATTTTTATGCCTTTTTTGCTAAAGGTGAACTTTTCCCCACAGGTCTTCAATTGCTTTCCTAACTAACATTTTTTGAAATATCTTACTGAAAATCCATACATTGGCCTTGACTTTCACTCTGGACCCAGTGGTTTTAGTCAAAGATGTATTGTGAGAATAGTTATAGAGCCTTCATCTTCTATGTGGTAATGAGCTAATGCGCTGCTGTTTACACAGTATTAGGTTAAGCAGGTGAAGAAACAGAAAGGAGGAACTGACAGAAACTGATTTAACACTATACAAAAAAAAGGGTCCCCGTCATTTTACATTGCCAACAAGCAGTGAATACACAAATAAAAACCAAACACTATAGTCCTCAAACTACAGCTTTGTGAGGAGGCATTTCAAAAGCTAGCATAAAAGTAAGACTCGCCCACTAAACCCTCTAATTTGAGATCATGTGGAACAGTTATATACGGCGCTGGGCTACTGTACCATCAATAGTTGTGTTTTACTTTTCACCATCTCACCTGCCAAGTGTAGGTTGCTTGGGAATTGAGTGCTAGGATTTGGCTTTGCCCAGGCTCCTCCTGATGTACAGTATATACGTATGAAGAAGGTTGGTGGATGGAGCCGAGCTCACAGCTTGAGTCCCGTTAATGCAGATGGGTGCTTCTGCTGGCGTATGGGTAAGGTTTATGTGCAATGCCAATGAATATTTATGTGTTTAAAGCACATTTGTGGTGGGAGGCTCCTGCGGATAGGAGAGCAAGACTTTGACTCAGAGCCTTAGTGAGTGTCAGGGGGGTGTAAGGGGCATTGGAGTGTGGCTTAGGGGGATAAGGATTCCCATTCAGCTGGCTTTATGGCTTAAAATGTCTTTGTATTTATCACTGGGACTGGAACATGAATATACAATAAAAATATTCCGTAAAAGTGAGTGGGCAGTCCCGCTTCCTTTTAGATTTTTATATTATTTAGATTACAGTGAGGAAAACAGAGAAAGAGGGGAAGAGTAAAATGGCATAAGTAGACTTATTGTAACTTAGATTCCAGTATTTGTAATGAAATATAGTTTGACGTGTTATTCTAAATAACATAAGAAGTTAGTAACTCAGTCATTCAGTTAAAAATACACAGTTGCAACACTAAGACACTCACATCCACACTTAAATATACCAATAATTGTATACACATACAATAGTTAAACTACAGTTTTGTGTCTGTTGGGGTTTTGACTCATATGGTATTGCTCTTCACTTAGAGAATGTGAAACAGTAAATTACTCCATGGGATAATTTAAATAAAAGTGTCAGATTGCACTCATGGCGGGTTTTGTATCTCATAATGTGGTAAAACCGCAGCGGGAATGTTGAATTGATTTTAAGGGTGGAGCTTGCAGACTTTGATTGCGAAGGTGTAATAATGAAGTGCCCTCAGACCCTTTAGTAATTCCCTAATGAGCATGCACTGTATACAGTACAAGGCCACCACTAATCAGATTCTCTCTCTTTCTCTCCCCCATGTCTTTGCCTCTGGTGCACCTCCAACATCAGGTAAGAAATTGTTCTATCATTCCACGAATCAATAGCAATATGGCCTGTAGCTAGCTACACACTGACACTGTCTACGCTCAGGGATTTAGATGTGTGCAAATGGCAGCAGTGATATTTTACTCCAGACACCAACAATATTATCAGAGCCCAGGTGGACCAGCACAGTAAATCCACTTTTCTTCCTTTGTTTGGATCTTTTATAAAGACTGATACATACCATGTAATGAAAGCTATTTGGCAAGAGCTGTCCCTGTGGCATCCTGGGAAGATGCTTAAAATGCTGTGTGCCCATGTTTAAAACAGTTCAGTGCTTGGCCCAGGCAGTTCTACTGCTCCTGCCATTGGGTGGTGCGTGTCCTCAGCCCTCCTGTGACAGCTCCCCCCAGTTTATGACAAATGATGGGGTGCTGAGGAGGCTAACAGGGAGGTAATGCCTGTTGGTTCATTAGTAGGCCAGGTCATTCTGGGCTTTGGACCAGACATAAACTGCTCGACACTCCTTGCTCTGATGGAAAGATACACTGGTCTCTTGCATATGCACAAATAACACCCATGTACGCACGCACGCACGCACGCACGCATGCATGCTTTCATCCACGCATGCACAAATTTAGAATCGAAATGTTAGAACACATTTCTTGTATTTCCTTTCTGCTCCCTAGAACTGATAAGACAAAATCACCTGGGGACATGTTCATCTTTCATATCGTTTGCCCATATCATCCAATGATGTTTGACTACTCTATAATGTTCAAGTCATTCAGATTTGAGAAAATAAGCCCAAAACTCTGACCCATTTGCCTGAACCGAAGAAGATGAGTTTGTCTCTGGTGATTAGCTGGCATTAGAAACTTGATCCCACCTTTAATGCCATCACTTTTTAATCAAAATATTCTTTATTGACAGTCCAGAACACCCTTAGAACATCCATTATAGCTCATCCTTGCAATCAATAGGCAGGTTCAGCGCGATCCTTGTCTACCATTCTGTCCTTCATTTTCTCTGTTGCAGTCTTGCTTCCCTGCACTAAACTCTTCCTTTTTATCACTTAGTCACTCACCCTCTCTCTCCATCTTAACTAAGGGCTCTCAGAGGGCCAAAGCCCAAACTGCTGGCCCTGTCTGTCTATTAATAAATGACATTAACCACCTGGCCCTTCAGGGACTATTCATTTTAAAGATGTACTACCTTAAAGTACAACACAATGCCGTCTCATTTTTACTGCTTCCTCATTACTGCTCAGGGCATCTCTAGACTCATCAACGACCCTGCTCCTCCGCCCCCTTGTCCCATCATCCCTCTATCTTTTCATCCTGCCTTGGCCACTCCCTTCCTTAGCTGTCCTTTTGAGAAAGTGACCAGAGCATCCATAGCTAAATCAATAGCAGAGCAAGAGAAATGATTATGATCCCAGTGGTAACAAAGTTTCCTTTTCTCCAGATGGATTTCTAATTTTGCTAAACTTCCATCAACTCAATGGTTTGGCCTTTGAATAGCTAGAGTCCCAATTCCCAACTCTGTAAATGCACTAACAGCAATTGTGATGATAAATCTTGGCCCTCGTGCTAAAGTGTTTTATACTTATATAATTACCATAATATTCAAGTGTATTGTGGAAAGGCATGCTATGCGCTACCATGGGCGTTTCATTCATAGCAATTACCCTTGTAAACGTGCAACAGTGACTGTGCATCTGCACAATAAGCTGCCCAGGCCAATTTACTGTGATCCATGACAATGTAGTACACTGCTGGTCTGCTAAATCATTTACACTATAACATATAGAGCCTGTTCTTGGCCTTAATTACCTTCACTCTCAATAAGCTCCAGTATCATGCTTACTAATTTCACAGTGGACAGCCAATATCAGGATCAAAGAAATCACTACAGTTAAAAAGGGGGAAAAAAAACACATCAGCATTTGATTGGCCTCTCGTTTTCATTTACTCTACAGTATTTTTAAAGGTTTTTTTTCCATATTGCTTTTTTTTTTTCTTTTTTTAGTAGAAGATGAATCAGAATGCTTGGAATCGTTGTACACGTCTTCCCTTGTGTCTGAAAGTCAAAATATTTGTTCCGGGTTTGTTTTAGAACCCTGGCAAACGGGTGAAGGGATGGTTTGAAGTTGTAGAGGAACAGCCTCATTATACTCACCAAGCTGCACAGTTATTCTGTATGAAGTGGAGATAAAAGCAAGAGAAAAGCTGAGAGCAAGAAGAAAATACAGAACATGGGAAGAAAGAATGTCGAAAAAAGATGAAGCTTGAAGGAAGAGAAATGTGGAAAGAAAAGGGGGCTGGATCAAACAGATAAGGGGGAGGAAGGAAGGAAGGAAAGCACCATGTGTTTCTAAAAAAGACGCAAAATACAAAGTGAAAGAGATCAAATTATAGCAGGAGATAGTGACTCCACCGGTATGACTGGTTTATCAGCTGAGCTTAATGGTTTAAAGTCTTTGTCTCTCACTATTTCTCTCTGAAGTCCTAAAGACAATTTCAAATTACTCTATGCTGATATGGCTTATGTTAATTAAAAGCTGAATGCTTTAGCCCTTATTGTGTGCTTATGTTTAAAGGATCAGACCCTTTTCTTTCATTTCTTTCTTTCTGTATTCATTTCCTTCTCATTCAATATGGGACCCAACATATATACATACACATACATATAAACAGAGAGAGAGATTAGGGGAACATACCATTTTTGGTTTTAGTTTGGATGTCTTTATGTGTTTGAGGTTGGGATTTTGGTGCAGAGTTTATGCTGTGTATTGCAGCTTTTGGCTTTTGAGCAATTAGTCATTTCTAGCTTCATATGTGTCCACACAAGGTTCTGTGTAGCAGATATTTTTAATGCATCATTTGCACATGCCCCACTAATATCTGACTTTTGAACTTTTCCTGTTTTTAGAAGAAATTGCATCTGGTATATATGGAATACTATGAAAAAGTGAAACTGTAGACCTTGTTGTGTATTTTTTAATGTTTGACAAGCTGACTAGCACATTTTAGTCCAGAGCACATATTCTTAAGTCAGTATTTTAATCATAAACAAAATTATATGTATAGATTTGTGAAAATACCAGTCAGGCCAACCTTTACAACTAATATAACATGGAATAGCAGCAAGACAACTTGACAATCTCTTCAAGGCAAAGGGACTGCATTGATTAGGATTTCCCATACATATGAATAATTTACTTCTTTTCTATCAAATGTTCTCATCGTTTTGTATTTTGTGTCTTCACGTGTCTGCATTAGTGGTAAAGAACTGCCGTTCACACACCTCAGGGTTACAATCATGGCCCAGTGTGCAGCACTGTGAAAGCAGCTGCCCTGCATGCCTTCAAAGACTAGTTCCAAGGCAGCAGTGTGCACATGCTTCTAGCTCACTAACGTTAATTCCTCCACCTGACACTACACAAACATTGTATGCTCTCGCTTTTATGCAGGAATTCATGCAAAGCAAGCACTAAGAATACCTGCACACAGACACTAATTCACATGCTCTGATGCATGAAGATACACACAGACAAGCACAAAGAAACACACAGATGCAGGCTTTCCCTAGGTAGGTGGATTCATTGAGACAGAGTGCCGACGTTCTTCAAAGAGTAGGCTCCACTAGCTCTTTTTCATTCCTGTCGTGTCTGTCTGTTCTCAGAGACAGATGTACTGTATAGGCCTGTTGAACCACTGAGTCGAAGAAAATCACTGTTTTGTACAGAGATGCGTCAATCACAATCCCTCAATAAGCCATCTGACATCTTCTTGGCAGTGGCTAATATTTATGGATGGCATAATTATATTAGGACTGCATGACTGATGATTTGTCAAGAAAATAAGCAGACTTATTAAGTTTCACCTTCTGTAGTTTCCTACTCATCTAAAACCATTCTAAAAGGCCACAAAACCTGGTTATGGGAATACAAGGTAATGTATCGAAAGCCTATAAGCCATCATAAAATTGCTGTTACAATTCTATAATAGCATATTTTCATAAATGTGACCATTTGCTTGAGGCCACATTAGAATTGTATTTAAGTTTTCTAGCATAGATAAGACGGGATAAATTGACACAAAAAAAAAATATTTTGACACAGCAGGGCAACTATAGCTTCTATAGCTGCATGGCTTGACATTCTATCTTGTTTGTATCCTCCCACATTGAATATGCAATCAAATTGCTCCCCCAGCAGATGAAATGGCATCCAGTTGACTCTCATATCCTCCACATGCATGATGTGAAGGCTCCTCATAGTAATGTGTATGTGTGATGAGAGGGTTGTACCAACCCCTGGGATCTGCTCTGTGATGAAACATTCAAGAGGAGTTGCCAGAGGAGTGTATTCAACAACCGGCTGTAAAATGAAGCTCTGGAAAAGCAATCTACACTCACAGAGACCTATTGCTTTCATTACCACTGAAGCTCTGTGCATCAAAGGTGATATTTTACCAAGATAAACGTTATGTCCTGATTCTTTGAGGGTGGGAGGGTCTGAATGGTCATTTGCATACTTATACATGCCTGCTGCATACATAAAGCACTGGATAAAAAATATTAGTAGAATCTTTAGTTCATTCTTAACCTAACATACATTATAAAGCATGGCGCTTGTACAGTATGCTCATAGCACACATATTAAGTGAAGATAAATAGATTGCATTAATTGTGTAGTAGCTGTGCTAAAGCCACTGATTAATGCCACTGTTTGCTGATTCAGACCATGTAATGATTTATGAGCACTTTTACAGCTGATAATTTTCACCATGCACATTGTTCATTCTAATGCGCTGCACATGGAAATGTATGTTTGAGTGTTCGTGTGTGTAGTCTGCATACACATGCTGTGGATACAGACAGTGAACAGAGAGCGAAGGTCCATGAGTATGTTTGTAGAGGTGAGTGAGGGAGCAGTCAGCGTTTGTTTAGCTCATCAGGCAAATGAGTGTCATAAAGCAAGCAGGAGGATTGCAGATTGCCACATAGAGGAAACCCACTGAAGAAGAGTCTTCCCCTATTGGAATACACCATCCCACCCTACTTATTTCCCACACATAACATTTCAGCAATTAAACATTGACTGATGCCCTGACTGATCAAGGTTACTGGGCCAAGGTGAAGCCCAATGAACAGTGTCACATTGCTTTATGGTTCCTGTCCCATAGGTCTCCCTCTGCATGGACCCTGCAACACACTAATACACTCTGCACATTGAAACTATCCTAACCAGGAAAATGTCAACATTGTTTCTTCTTAAAATGGCCTATGCTCATGTTTTCCTGACAAGTGACCTCTTGTGGTCATGAAGACTCAAGCTGTTGTCTCTAGGGAAATAACAGCATTTATAAATTTTTTGAAAAAACACAAGTTACTTAAGTTCAGCAGCAAAAACAGAAGTAGTTTTGAATTGATGAATAGTTGCATTAAGGAAGATTTAAACCCCAACCTCGTACACTATACATGCTTGTCAGACGATGACTTGCTTTTGTTCTGAAGAATGCAAAATATGCCTAAACACTGATACATAGAATATGTAATTATATATAATATGTAACAATTGGTTTGTTGTTGGAATTTTAGAAAGCACTGACAAATGACCTACTTTGGTATTTAGGTATGAGTACTTTTGTACACATAGTTGCGAAGTGGACTATTTTGGGAGCCTTTGTTTTGGAAGTAAAAATCTCATTGATTTCCTGAAACACACCCGGTTGAATCATCGGTACAAAAGATAAAAACGGCATTAAAAAAAATGTGATTCCTTGAAAAAAAAATTGAAGGTACGAGCACGTATACTATAAGAGGGGAGAAATGACTCCCAAGGTGTGTTTCTTTAAGAAACATCCCAGAACTTAAAATCATGCCTTGTTAATGTCGGGCAGAAACATAAGAGCCAAGCTGGTGGAAAAAAGCATAATCAGTACATTATCCAGGAGGCTCCTTGTTTCTATGTTGAGTAAGATTGAGGGTGTCATTTAGATAAAAATATTTGAAATGGAAATTCAGAGTGGGGAACAAGACCTCCAGAAACAATCGCTTCTCCCACTTCAAATTTCTATTAGGCAAGGGACACTAAATGCATGGTCCAAACAGGGAGAGTCTGTGACTTAAGTGAAATGCAATGTATCTCTCTGTCTGTTTCGGAGAATGTATGTCTTTGTGTTCTATCTTCCGCCAGGTGAACAGACAAGATCCCAAAGGAGAAATGCAGGTTAATCAGACATGTTGCTCTTAATTAGGGCTTCACAACCTGTCAACACCACCATTCTCACTGCTTTCCTCAGTCTGCCATTCTCAATTAAGTGCCTCTTTGAGACCAAGTTGTTCAGGAGTAATGGAGATAACTGCGCTGTAGTAAAATTTTTTGTCATATCCAAAGTAGCATGGGTTCCCTGAGACATTGCTATTGATTGCTGATTGGGCTTGCTCACTAGACAGGTTAGAGGGATTTGGAGAGAGAATGGAGGTCAACCCCAGGGTTAATGGGGCAAGGCGCAAGGGTAGGACAAGGGCCGGATAGAGCACTCTAATAACAGTTTCTTGGAGCTACACTGTCCTTTAGGTAAATGACTCATTTCATTATAATGATTTACTGGGAACCCCTTCCTCTGTCCGCCTGTCGTTGCCTGACTTTTTACCAGTCTATTCCCGTGCTGTTTTATTTTCTCTTGTTCCCCTTCCTACCCTTCTTCTTCTCCATCCCTCTCTCCATCTTTCCATACACTTGCCTATTAGAGAGAGGATCATAACTCAGGTCAGGTCTATAAAAGCGTCAGGATGACAGCATGGATGGACCTTGCATTATAGGGTGAGCCTGGACTTCATTACAACAATTAGACTGAGGTGCTGGGGACTGGCTTAATGGGTCATTGCTCAACCCATTTGCTACCATGTATTCCTTTTACCACCAAATGATTGTAAACCACAAAATGCTGTGAGTTTACCTTAGACAGCGTATTCTCAGCGTAACACTCGTTTTATGCTTCCCTGGTCACTGCCTAAAACTAGCACCAAAGAAAGATTGCAGTAGAGTACACAGGAGCCTAACCGATACATAACACACTGTTGCTGCTTGAAAAGAGAAACGAGCTGAAAGTAACAGTCAGTGGGTTTTGTGTGTGTGTGTATGTGTGTGTGTGTGAGTGTAAATAAACAGAGTTAAGACTAATCTAATATGGGAAAGCCTGTCAGAGGAATGGGGGCTCAGGGGGGAATATTGTGCATGTGAAAGGCCATTGGAGGATTAGATTGAAAGGCCAGATTGGGGGGGGGGGGCAAAATAAAATAATAAAGGCGGTTGTTCAAAAGAGGACATGAGTGGAGGAGAAAAGAGAGGGAGAAAGTGGCAGAGGGAGCCTGAGAAAGTGTGTGTGAGAGAGAGTGCGGGAAGTCTAGAGACTGTATTTTTAGGTATTAAAGATTTATTGAGTGCTGAAAGAGCAGAGGCGAAGAAAGAGAGAGAGAGAGAACAAGAGTGGATTGAAGAGAAGAATGGACATGGCTAATCATTTCAAAAGGCCTGAGTGGAAGCGTTTTTGTCCTTGTCATTTTAATTTGGGGTTGGAGAGCATGTCTCAATGGAGGTGATGGAGAGAGAATGAGCAGGCTAGTAGTACAAACACCAACACAGAGTTAGACATTTTCTGGGGTGTCTCATACTTGGTCTGAGAATGAGTAGTTCAAGTCAGAGATTGTCCTCCCAGCTGCTAGGATCCTTCATTCATAGAACAGCGGACCTTGGTGCTTTCAGTGCACCAGATGTGGCCTTAAACGATGCCTGTTTAAAAAAAGAAAAGAAAAAAAAAGACCTCATTTCCATTCAGGGGACTTAGAGCATTTAGGCTTGTTATGCCCAGGAGGGCAGTGTGGTGTGGTATAGAATAGTGCAAGCAAATCAGTGTGTGAACCAAGCCAGATTCTCAGTGCTTAAAATTGAACAGGATCATGGGTACTATGGTCTCCCTCCCTCGGAGTCTCTTTGTTACTGACTAGCTAGGTGACTGACTTTTAAGACTCGCTGTGTAACTGATTTGTTGGCACCATCAAGCTGGTCCAGTACAAAGAGTAGCCCCCTACTGATTCCCCCTCCCGTTAAAATGGTAGCATTAATATGCACCTGCAGTACTTCCCCTATCCTCTTTAGAACCTAATCAGACTTTATTCAGATTTGCACAGCCGTAGTTCATGTATTATGCAGCATTAACTGCTACTTCAGAAGTTATTAATAAAGACTTGGTTGGCCTCTGGATAAAGGATGATGCAGGAGGACGATGAGATGTGTGAGTGACGGAGGGTAGGGAACATAGCCTGTCAACTCCTACAATCTATGTCCTTCAAATAGTTATTTATTTTCTTATTGTGTGCCATGTTATGAAGTCAATGAGGACAATGGCGTCAAAAGTAATTATAGCAGTGGCGGCTTTACAGAGCTGACTGAGTTTAAAAAGTTTTCGAGGTTTACAGGGGGCCCCTGAGTGCCCTTTGTTGAAAATTCTATTGAAATATTTGTTTGCACGGCTCAGTGGCATTTAATCTCCTGTTGTTCATCAGTTTCCGCTTGATTTATTTCTTCACCTTCGCCTATTTATTGAATTTAATTACACCTCAAATCCCAATGCAAACCTGCTGCTGTTAAGGGCGGAGGGAGGTGGGGATGGAAGGAGGAAAGGGGAGGAGGTTGGGAAGTGGTGTAGAGTATAAACCATGACTCAGACAAATAGCCTATTTCTTAAAAAGACATACAGTATGTGCCCTCTTTTGTTTAAGCAAACTTACATGTAGACAAACACACACACACACATGCGCACACAGACGTTGTGGGGGGTCAGTAAATTAACCTAAGAGTGGTCCAGTTGGATACACATCCTCTAAAACCCTAGCAAATGATCTGTAGTCTGTCTGCGGCCTCACCGACCACATAAAATATCGGCCAGTTAATTAGGCAGTAATTGTGCAATGTGCTCTCCTTTTTATGTGCCATGCATTGGGCCATAAAGAGGCCAGTGTGACGATGGTTGGGAGAGAGGGACACTGAGGTGTGTGCTATAGCATCAGCCCATTTCAGGGCTACAATATGGCCAGAGGTCACATATATTTCTTTTTTGAAGGGAAGTGGAAGAGGCCCAACCCCCTGCTTCATTTTTCTAAAAGGACTAAAAAAAGAGGCAGTCACCTCAACTGGCTACATGCTTGCAAGTCTTAAGGCTCTATATGTTATATTATAAGTCATACTTTACTAAGTTACATTGCTAATGTCAACATCTTTCAATTATAAAATCAAATTTAACCTGTGTGAAGTTACATGTTAGCAGAAGGTTCAGATGGACTCTTTAAAGTTTTACTTTCAATTTTTGAAACCTGTGGAGATATGTCATTGAAGATTGAGTTATTATGCTGAGCAGGTCATGTTGTAGAAGCACAAAACTTCCACACAAGATTTTCTATACATATTTGCCAAATGTAGCAGAGAGCTAAACTGAGGCGACAAAGCAGAGACTACAGAACATGCTGCTGGATTAATTGTGCTATCTCCACTGGTGATTAAATGAGCATGGACAAGGTCATCAGGTTCACATATTAGAGAAGGGACATGCTTTATGCTTTTCATCCCAGGAATGTGAAGGGTGTTTGTGATGGTGTGTGTGTGTGTGTGTGTGTGCTTTCATGCTGCAGCCAAACTAAAGTTGCTCTGAATGAGCATGTGCAATATATGATCATATGACATCTCACTCTTTGTATTTATTCACGAGTCTCTTTGTGGTTATGTATCCTGGGGTTAGTCTATGTGTTGTGTCCGTGTATGTGTGTGAGTGCTCAGAACCACAGGGCTGTGTATATGTGTGTATGTGTGTATGTGTTTATGTGTGTGAGTCAGTGTGTTGTGTACTGCAGAGCCAGCAGCACACAGCAGCGAGACAGAGATGTGACAGTGATGGCTCCTTAGCCCAGGGCCACAGCTGGGAGGCCTGAGACACACCCATGTTACTGACCTTCGCTGTCACCACAGCAGCAAGCACACACACACACACACACACACACAGACACACACAGACACACACAGACAAACACACACACACACACACACACACACACATTCTGCTTGTTTTCCACCTACACTCTGCTTTTTTCTCATCTTTTTTTCCCGGCCTCAGTGAGTCAGAGCTTATCAGGCAGGGCGCAATGATTCACCACCAGTTTGAGTAAGCTGCTTTCTGCATCCAGCTCTCTGTCCAACTCCATATACTCATACTTCATTATCATCCTCACCCCCCTCAACCTAACCATTTCATCTCACACCCCCACATTCACCGCCTTGCTCTTAGTGTGGCTCTATCCCCCGTCACCAGTATTCTAAGCCTCTGCTGTGGTCATTAAGACGTTCCCTTATTTTTCATTGCTCCTTTTACAATTTATTATTTACAAATGACGCAGAAGTAACTATTATCTGAAGAAGATGGAAAAACAGGATTTCTTACTCTTCGATACTATATTCAGTTCTGCACAAGGTTATAATGACTTTCCTTGGCCTCCTGGCTTTTTTATAAATATTTATGCTTGGGGTGGTGAGGCTACAGGTCATCACATTCTGTGCCTGGTTCCTCTGTCAAATCAGTTGTCAGGCTGAAGCATGATGTGCATAAGTAAGCATCAGGCAGATGGGGAAAATTATAAATTTAACTTGGATAGCTACAGCCATGCACTTCTGAACCCGAAAGCTTTAACATCTCAAGTGTCATAGTTCTTCTCTACTCTTTCTCTAACCTTTTATCTCTATTGTTGTTAACGGTACCTATCACGATGCCATTGTGTAGCATCATATACTGTATATTCTTGATCCCTACTATGTCAACAAACAAAGCCGGAACAGAAATCAGTGGGAATGTTAGTCAAACTGTGAAACCTTAATATGATCTTAGCCCATTTAAAATTTATCAAACCCCAATTTACATTGAAAATCAGTCCACATACCTAACACTACATTAAACCACATAACTCAAGTTCTAGCTGAGCTTTTCTGGCCACATACCATAATCCTGTGCCCTCATACAGACCCAATACTAGCTGTATATGAGCACCTCTGCACATGTTGCACATCTGCCATAGAAGTGAAACCCTTGCTGCTTTCATACTGTACTGTTAGTGTGTTGTGGTAGTGTCACAGTATACTAAGAAGTATGCTAACAAGTGTTTTTTTATGGTTAGTTAGTCTATTATGCACTGCAGGGAAATATCTTTGATGGTACACAGAAGAACAGAGGAGGATCGGCGATAATAGGGCACAGGAGAGGAGAACAGGTTTTAATGGGGCAGAAAGGAGGAGATATGTTTGTGTATCTTAACCACAACAGTAACATCAGTCGCTCCTGTGCTCTCCTTGATCTACCATAACATAACTACACACACAAACATGCAAGAAAATAATGTCTCTTCTTTTTTATATGCATACACATGCTTGCAGATGCTTTGTGTTTGTACATGTACATGTGGGACAACTATTTTAATAAGACGCATTTTAGTCCTGTGCTAGTTCTTACATCTTATTTTTCTCAAACATGTAAAAATATTGTGAAATAATTGCACTTGTTCCAATGCAAATCAACCTGTCCAGGATATTCTTGCATCACATGGTAATCTTGATTGCACTGACCTTCCCTTTTGCATGTTATTGCTAATTATCTCAAGAGGATCCTTGAAACAGGTGAAACCACAGTGAAAATACAAATTAATTACCCCAGTTTAGTATAGGATTTTTCTTGGTCCATGGGAAATGAGCTGTAAAGGTCAGATTACTGGTAGACTAGAGATAAATATTTTGTAGTAAATCAGTGGTTAAGTAAATTATAGCTCTTGGAATGACTTTTTCAGGCTGCACATATTTCATATTCAGGAAAAGTGGATTGCTCACATATGTGGTATTGTATGAATGTGGATACCTGTGTATTTGTGTTCATAGCTTGTGTACAATTAAAATAGACACATTCAGTTCAGTCAAGGGGACATATGGCCATTGTTCTGCTGAGCAAGGCAGCTGTCAGTCACGTTTAAGCTGCATGTTATGTACTGTGTTATCGTATCATGCTAGTTGTGCTTGTGTATGCTCGTGTGTGTCTGTGTGGTGTGTAGTATGTGTATGTGCACATACAGTACATGCGACTGTCAGCACACTACAGCATTGTATATCAGGTCCATGCAACGCTATTAGATCTTCTATGACATTTGATTTACACAGGCTGTCAACAGCCCTGTGGGGCTGTCTTCTCCTCCTGGAATAACCAACAACTCTTCTTTAAAAAAAGAGAAGCACTGAAACAAGGACTTAATGGTGGAGATGCTACATGTAGGCATGTATGTGTGTATGCATGGTGGAGGCAGTGCCTGGGGGTGACAGGTCCTGCAACCCTCATGATTTACTCTTTAAGTCAATGTTGCGGGAGGGAATTAGATAATTAGCTACTGAAAATATATTTATGTATGTGTATGTGCAGTGGGGGGCATGTTGTGTGGTTACACAACCTAAGATTGAGTGCATGTATTCTGCTTGTTCGTCCATGGTTGCAGGGAGCTGAAAAGGTGAGCCTTCTGCCTTACTCCAGTTTTTATTCTGTTGGATTAGGGGCATGCTGTGTTTGGCATAAAGCTTCAGCCATTCACAGAGTGCTGAGCATTGAGGGTGGGGGTTAGCTCGTTGTTTGTGTATCCTTGCTGTAAGGATAATGATGTGATGAATGGAGAGAGGGAGAGAGTGGGAGAAAGAGAGAGAGATTTCAAGGCTAATGCCTAGGGGGATGTCTGACAAACCTGTGTATGTGTAATAACCACGGAGGTTAAAATGCTACACTGGCACTAGAGATGGCTGCCAAATATTTTGACATCCACTCTACCTCCTCCGCACAGCTGCTACTGAGGTTGAGAAAGCGAGGGATGATTTACAGCAGAGAGAGAGATGGATTAATGTGAGTGAGAGGAGGGAGAGACTAGAATGTGAAAGAGTGTGGGCAACGGAGGTGTTGATGTACAGTCAGTAAGAGAGATAGGGAGGGAAAGAGAGAAAGCTGCCTGTTTGCCTGCCTGCAATGCCCGCCTGTCTGTCTCCCTTGATTTCTTTCTCCCAGCGTGTTGTGCCTGAGAACGCGTCCATTGTGCTATTTGTTTCAAGGTTGCTCTAAATGTGACTGATTTGTACAGCCAACGTGCTGTTTGCTTTGCTTTCCTTCACTACAGCTGCATGCAAAAAGAATGTCATACCATATTAAACGTGGCAGAAAAACACAAAGCACAAATGATGCAGATGGACGTTTCAAATAGGCTTAGCTCCAGCCTAACCTCATACGGGGCTGAGTGTTTAATGGCGTATTCAAATTTTCTCATTCTTGTGAGATGTTGAATGCTGCTCAAAACTCTGTTATGGGCTGTGAGATAGGTCACTTGATGCACGGTGTTTATTACCAATTGAAATAGGAGGGAAATTACTTTGCAGCAGATAGGATGCTCTGTTTGTGTGTGCATGTGTGTGTAGCTGCATGTGTGCGATGGCTCCATAACCCCTCAGGAGCCGTATACATAGATTGCGTTTCTCATCTTCATTTTATTCTGGTGTGTATGGATAAATAACTCCTGTTCCCTTTAGATTAGCCATGACCTTTCCACCCTTCTCTATGTGCCTAGCAGGCCCTTACAACCCTTATCCTGTGATTGCATTGTGAATCCTTCACAGTAACAAATGTTAACTTCATTGATTGGCCATCTTAGCCCAAAATAACAGACGTCTAAAATCGGGGGGGGGGGGGGTGCTGCTGTACTGCAGCCGCGAGGTCCCAGGCTGTGCTGAGAACGTATGTCAGGAGAGATTGCAGAGAAAATAGAAAACCTTACTCATTAACTTCAAGTCCACAGCCCCAAGATTTCATGGATTAATCAATTCTAACCTACTTTATCAAAGACACTTATCTTCCACATACAGAAATCTGTGCATGTCCCTGGCCAAGAGGTCGATAGCAGGAAATATTTTACATTGCCCACCCTTTTTCCATCACTGATTCTGCTTCTCTGTCCCTCTCTCTCCTTCCTACTCTCTCTGTCTTCCTCAGTCACCGCGTCTGTGTCTCTTCTTTTGCCTAAATGTCCTTGGGATCGGAGCGTGCGTAGAGAAGGGGGACCCATATCAGATAACTTATTGGTTCATTTTGCCCATCTCTTTCCAATAATGTGTAACATTACCAGTGTTATTAGATAGGAGATTAATGGTGCTTGGCCCTGCTCCTCCTCCTCAGGATGGGACATAGAGGAGGAAAGATAAAGGAGAGGGAGAAAAAAGAGGAGGGAATGAGGTGAACAGAGAGAGGGGGAATGAGAATGAGTGAATCCACTTTGACTCTGGAGGCCTTAATGTCTGACTTAGCCCTATTGTTAGAGGGTCATTTTGTGGAGCTGACTGACAGACAGCAGCACCCTCAACTTCTCTATCTGGTCCCTCATATCCCTCACCACCCCCAACCCTCCTTTGCCTCCATTCTCCTCCCTCCCTCCCTCTCTATCTCTCCATCTTCCTGAGTACTACCATTCAGCAGCCTTTGATCCACCTCCTTCACATCAATCAATGCAGACAGCAGAGAGGAGAGAAAGAGAGGGAAGGATGACTTGTCTTCCAGTGCTTCAGGTGCTGTCTCTTCCATGTCAGGGAGAGGTTTAATACTCTGTTTATTTATGCACTTATTTATGTATTTATTAGGTAATGCTGCCCCCCATGATCCCGTTTTCCCCACCACTCCCTCCAAGGCAGGGCTGTCAAGTTATTTGATTTTTCCAGGGTCAAAATGCTGTAAACACTGCTGATGTTAACAACCAAATTGAATAGGGATGCCTCCTTATCGCTACTGCCTTTTAAATCTGAGTGGATTTTCCATCTCTCTGTATTTCAGCTCTTTGTATTTCCTCACTTTATTTCTTTCCTTTCCTGTCTTCTTCCCTCTCTCCTTTTCCCCTGCTCCCCTCTCCACTCCCTCTCTCTGTTGTATGGAGTAATAACTTGCTCATTATTGGATGTAAGAAATATCTACTAAGAGATTATGCCAGATATAAAAAGCTCACAGGTGATGGGAGTCAGAACCTCTCTGCATCCCTAATGAGGCCTGGGGATTGCAAAGCACGCTCCGCAGAGACCGAGCATCCTCCACTAGCCCTGCACAGAGGCCTAACTCAGCTTAGTGAGAGACAACTCTGCCCAGCTCAGCCCAGCTCAGCCCAGCTCAACTCAACTCAGTTCGGCTCAGTCGAGCTATGCTTGACCTTGGTCTGTGTAATTAATGTATTTACTGAAAGCTCATCTGCTCTTGGTCTGTCAGTCATTAGGGCTTGGGAGTTCTGTTGCGCTGCTGCGTTGCTGTTTGCCCGCTGCACACTTGGACCCCCCTCATCTGCTCACCTCTAGTGCTTAGTTCTGGGGAATGAATAACTTACCTCTCTGGAGCTCTGTCAAGTGAACGCAGTACATTTCTCCTCATTTTTAGTCCACTATCGTGCCTGCCAAGAATGGTGAATAGTCTGCCAATTATATCCAAATATATCTCTCTCCGTTCCAGGCTTTGGGTTCAAGATGTGGGTTATTATTGTCTCAGGTTTATTAGGCTTTGGTCTTGCTTTATTTGCTACAGTCTCCTGTTAGTCTCTAGTTGATATTCACTAAAGTTGTGTGGCCAAATTTATATTGCATCAAACATTTAATAAGCTTTTGCACACATTGAATGCCATTGTACTTTGTATATGTGTTTATATGGATGGTTTAGACTATGCATCCAGCAAAAACAACTTAAGGGGGATGATTTTGTTCTTTGGACAGTAAAAATTAAACTTATTGAACATTTACATTTTTTGGTATCCTGGAAAGAGGTCTTTGCGAGTGATGCTAATACGTATCTTTTTGAAATTTGTAAGCTCAACGTCAAGCAACAAACTGGAGCTTTTTCAGTGGAACACAGCATGAAGTTGGATATCGGCATTGTACTACTCTCACTTTTTGTTCATATACTCATCTCCAAATTGCTCAGCCAGTGTGCTTCTTGTGTGCGAAAATTTGTTCCACAAGTGGTCAAGAACCTGAGTAAAATTAAAGGGGAGAGAAGGAGGGAGGGATGCAAAGTGGGAGCAGGAGATGAGACAAGGAATATCTTTGCCCACCGCAGGAACAGTGAAGGGCAAATGTCTGAATCATTTAAAACTCCAGAGACAGGGATCTGTTACAGTGACCAGTGGCAACAGGGTCTGTCTGCAGGAGCGCTTGGCATGCCTTGGGCCATCTCTCCTCCATTCTTTCCCTCTATCTCGCCACCTCTCTATTGCTCACACTTATAGAAAGAGGAAGCGATTCAGCGGAAAGACTGTTGATATTTTTAATCGATAGCAAAACAAACACACCCTTCTTTCAGTGCTCCTTCAGAAGCACTGCCCCTGTAAATCATTGACATGTATTGCCAAGATAATGACACAGTGGAGGAATCCAAATGGTCTTGCTATGAGTCTTTGTAATAGTTGAAGCAAAACGAACTTTAAAACGTAATCAAACAAACAACATGCACAAAAACAGCATCCTAAACGCAACAGAGTAAGAACTAGCAGGAGTCAGTCATTTAAATTATTTTTACAAAACTAGTAGCAACAGAAGAGAGGACTAAGGGTTTGTAGCAAACTAATGTTACCTGGCAAAGCATTTTGAAGTATGCAGTCCAAATAATCCAACTGCTAGTAAACTGGTGATTCAACATCTTTGTAGAAAAAAACCCTTGGTGTTTATGCACAAATACCATGATATAGACCAAGCAAGGAGATGCTGTCCAGGTTGAAGGTCAGAGAACTGTGGCTGCAGCTGCTGCTTTGAAGCTAACGTGCAGAGGAAGCACACTCACTGCAGACGGCGATACTTCCTGCTTCTATAGCCCACATCACACCAACAACATATCTTGGCAAACTGGAAAGTAAGTCGAATGTCCGTGGGCAAGCGATTTAATGTTGCCAGGCACACAAATGTGACACAGGTACTTTCTTGCTAACTAACCAGTTTGGATTAGCTATCAGAAACATGTGCAATCAGGACAAAACAGTACTGACCTACTGGCTCTGTGAAACATAACCAAAAACTGGTATTACCCACCTGTCATAGAGAAACAGAGCAATCTCCCCATATATCTTCATGCCTCAATGCTCTGAGGCATCTCCACCGCTGGAAACCTCAGCGATGTCAACGTGGTTCTGGGCCCAGTCCTGATCATAGCACTTCTTTTTCACATTTTACTCTTCCAACCGTCTCTCTTTGGCTGCTTCTCAGCCATTTCTTCCTCCTCACAATTTGATTCGGTGGTGGTGTATACGCTGCTGTCACACAGCTGCCAGTTTGCATTCTTCTGTGCACTTGCCTTAACGTGGCCACCAGTCTCTCGTCTGCAGTCCCAATCGATCCCATACAAAGTACCGAATGGTCTAGCGGTAAAGGGTAGACTTTTCCCTCTCCTTCTCTTAGTACTAATTAAATTCCAACCACCGTAAATAGTTTGCATGTACCAGATTTACCATCTTAAGCAAGAACTGCCCCCCCCCCCCACTTACCTGCTTCTCTTCTTTTTTCCCCCCTGTCCTATGCAGAAGCACCATTACCCCCTGTTGCTGATTGGCTGGAACAGTGTTGTGTGGCTTCGGTCTGAGCCACTTTGTTTGTTTCCCCTTTACAGAGCCAGGGCTGTGTAAGAACACCACGTTATTTTTTCAGTACACACAAAGAACGAACAGCTAGCGGGCTGTGAGGAGATTTTAACTATATTTGACAAAAAGTTTACTGGATTAAAATCGCTGACTATAGCTTTGATTGCCACGGCACAAGGACCCAACAGACACAGTCACAGTAAAGAAGTTTTGAAGTCAACAAGAGTAAAAAATTTGAATAGTAATAAGCAGTAAAAATGGGAAAAGAAACAATTTAGGGGGAACCAAGATGGAGTGAAATAGCTGCATAGAGTGTATGATTGTTATATGAATGGCGGGCTAAAAAGATACATGCACACACACACACAGTTGTTCATTCAACTATACAGAGTGAGATTTTCCTTTTTTGCCATTGAACAGCCTTTATTTGGTGTTTGTTAACCTTCTTGACCTGTTGGGAGTATTAAATGTCTCTCCCATTTAAGTGAAGAAGAAAGACAACTTCACCCAACTTTTATCCAACCGTTAAAGGTCAGACATCACTATGGTGACAGCAACTGCTCCCAACACACATACACACATACTTGCACAAACACACACTGCAGAAAAACAAAAATGCAGGTGCAAACTCAGACTAACATTTAGCTCTTGCACGTACCTGACCCTTTAACTCCTTTGTTCTCCCTCCTTTCTCTTTTGTCGTTTAATTTTATCTTATTTCCTTTCGTGTAAGATAGGCTGAAGTTTTGCCAATGCGTGGTGTGTTTTTTCTTAAATGTTTAACTTTGGATATCAGATATTGATTGTGATGTTTATACTGAAAGAGCTTGTTTTGTGATAGAGAATAAGCTCTAGAACAGAAGGCATTGGCAGGAAACATTGTCACATCCACTTTTGCTCCCAAGCTGATGATATATTCAATATTCAACATTCGATGAGTTTGTGTGCCTCTGTGTTTTTGCCTGGCTGTGTGTGTGGGCGCTATCAGATATCTTTTTTTGTGTACACTGTGTATACAGTATTTGTATTTCCATAGTTTTGCATGTGTCTGTGCTGGAACAGCTGCTTTTTGGTCACAGCATGGTAGTTTATTAGAATATGTTTGCCTGGCCCTGAAGTCTTCATTAGGCAGTCACGAAGCACAGAGAGAGACGGGGCTGCAAGGTCACCGTTTGGCAGGCCAAATGAAGATGCGGCCTCTCAATTTAGCAACTCTTGGGGAAACACCACACACACACGAATCCAGACATTAATAAATGCATGAACATATACTGTACAAACATATTATATTTCTCTCTGCATACTTCTTCTCCTTACAATCTAAATCAGCTGTTTCCATGTAACGGCAGAATAGCCTTGAAACAGCAATCAAGCACAAAACTAAATCAAGATGCTAAGTGACACTGAAATCTTTCATCAACTATGCGTTTTACAATGGATAAATGATGAAGAATGAGTTTTCCAGTTGATCTGCTTGTCCCCGGATGCTGCACCGGTGGCAAAACTGATGCTTCAATTTAGTGAAAATGAACCTGATTTCATATTCATCCGTGCTTATCATCATAACTATTCATGCTAAGGATATCATTGCTGAGTGTATTTGATCACTTCACTACAAACAGTCCTTCCAGACAGCTTTCTTGTATCTTTCTTTGCCCATTAAGGTGTTCATTAAAGAACGGCCTTGTCTAGGCCTACAGGGGTTGTGTGTTGTATGTGTATGAGTTTATAATTGTGTGTGCGTGTGTGCGCAGGTGTATTAATGTCTGTACGGTATGCGTATTTGCCTGCAAGAGCATTTTTGTGTGTGTAAGTGGAAATGTATATGTACATTGGTATGTGTGTGTGTAAGGCTTTGTATTAACACTTGAGAGAGTGTGTGCATGTACTGTATGTTTGCATATTCGCCCCATTATTCACGCTTTGTGGCACTGTGAGTGGGGATGCAGATTTGTTTCTGTCAAGGTTAATAAATGAAGAAATCAAGGTGAATGTGTCTCAATCCAGACACAAGGACAGTGGGGGTGGGTTGGGGTGGGGGATCAGACACCCAGCTGGTACCTCTGAAATTTTAATTAGGCCCTCTCTTTATTTCCCCTCCACAGCCAGACATTGTGGTTGAGTATTCAGACATCAGTGGAACTATTTTCTCCCTCAATATTGCCTAAGACAGTGATGGGATACTGGGGAGATGTGGTTTGAGTTTAAACCCCTCCCACACACACACACACACACACACACACACACACACACACACACCCACACACACATACACCTCCCCACTCACTCAGTCCCTATCTATACTTATAGATAGGTTATTGTGTGAATAGCACTGTGTGGTGTTCCTATGTTGTCAGGTTAATGAAAGCACTTGCAAGTTCACTGACAAAACTGCACATCAATATCACCAATTTTAGGTGAAAACATGTAATAGGTGATGCTGATGCAGATTATTGATATGAGAATTTGCACTATTATGTTTTCCATACATTACTTAATGACATGCTACACTATTGGTACATTGGGTCATTGGGACCATTTCTTAGAAATTAAACTTTAAGATATTTAAATTGTTCTTTACTCTTGGACTTCTTGGATACCCTTCAAGCACAGCTGACCAACATTTTCCAATTTAAGAAAAACTGCTGTACCATATGACAACTGAGTTATTACCATGTTTGTACACAGATCCACATGCATGTTTATTTGGTTTAGCTACTGATAATAGCACCACAAACCATGGCAGTATATATGTTTTCAAATGAAAATGGTCACAAAACTTCTCATTTTAGATGTGTGTGTGTGTGTGTGTGTGTGTGTGTGTGTGTGTGTGTGTGTGTGTGTGTGTGTGTGTGTGTGTGTGTGTATGGTTGGGTGGGTGTATGTGTGTATGTGTGTGTGTGTGTCTGTGTCCAAATTAAATTCATTGGAGAGCAGGGTGAATATAACTGAGAGGAAACTACCAGAAATTAAATGCAGTGCCGTGTTTCTGTGTGTGTGTGTGTGTGTGTGTGTGTGTGTGTGTGTGTGTGTGTGTGTGTGTGTGTGTGTGTGTGTGTGTGTGTGTGTGTGTGTGTGTGTGTGTGTGTGTGTGTGTGGGGTGTGGGTGGGCTTTTTTTTGTCTGTCCATAACACTCTTGGAGGTATTTTCTCCAGCTGTAGAATGGTACTTTATGTCTTTGCTCACTATTGTGAGAAAAGTGGTACGTCCTCTCAATAGTAACTGTAAAAAGTCTTTGGTCCTCATTGAGGACTCCATACACACCTGCACACACAGGCACTACCACCTAAGATCTGACACAGTCAGATAAAGTTTTTGAAAGTTGTCTTTGTAATGTCTTCTACGGGATTCCCATCACACTTTGAACAGATCTTGGTTCAGCCAGTGGGGCATGTTAAGATCTCTCACTTAAAAGGGACAGAAGAAGAGACCAGAAGAAACAAGTTTTTAAAAGGTATTTCAATTTCACAACAGAAGTGCGAGACTCTCCTCTGTATATTTCCTTACTTCATATGTATACCAGATGGAACTATTTCAACACATTAATTATTTACTCAACTTTAATCCAAAACAGTTCAGTCAGAGCCAAATTAGATCTTCCCACATATTTCATCTATCAAGACTAGACATAAATAAAAGACCTAGCCTAGATGAAAGATAACTTAAAGATTTTGATAATGAAATCAATGTCATCAAAGGCATCTCTTTCATGAATTAATTATGACAAATAAACATGACTCACAGGCAATGCAAAATATAAATGTAATGCAAAAATATACATAAAAGACCACTTTAATGTGTCCAAGACTGTCCATTAGAGAGTTAATAAGTAATTTTTCATGTTGTAGTTGGTCACTGTGGGTGGTTGATGAGATACTATTAATGGTAATTTAGCTTCTGTTTTTATAAGTGGGTAAAAACAGCAATAGCACTACCCGCATCTGTTTTATACCATTTGAAAAAGTAAAGGTTATTCCGTATTCAAAACATACTGCATTGCTTCAGTCTATAGACATGACTGTTAGTGGATAAATTGCTACGTCTCCCTTTTAGAAATAGATTTGTCTCTGTATTATTTCTCAGTGCAAAGAAGTGAGTTTCGGAAAGCATCTTTTGTGCTTTTATTCTGAGGGACTGACACCAAAACCTGCAGATAATCATTGATGTTTCTTAGAGCTGAAGACTTTTCTCCCATTAAACATCATTGTAACTGCACTGAAGAAAATCTCAGCATGATGTTACAGCGTCAACATTTGGCCAATTATCTTTAAGAATAACAAAAAAAAGAAAGAAAAATCCACCACCACACAATAAAATAGAGGAGAAATGGTCTCTTGAATTTCAAATACTACTTGTGATGTTTTGAGAGGAGCATGATCAAGGACCCAACTAATCAAACTGATTTACAGTAGATGCCTAACTTTATGCTTATTCTTTACTTGCTTCAACCTAACTCTATACATAATGCTAAACTTGTCTCCTCGGATAACCTTTTAACATCAAGAACAGAATCAAATAGCTTGTCATCTTTGTTGTATTCTCACATAACTCAAATTGTGGTATAGAAATTTGCATAGAAATCAGAGTAGATATGAGTAGATAATACACTGCCAGTAACAGATTATGGCATTGTTAATATTATTAGGGTAGGGTATTAGGATATTTCCTTTCACTAAGTTTAAAAAAAAAAAGCAGAGAGAAAAGATTTAAGATTTACCTGCTGTGTTTTCAGCTGCCCCCTGTGTATCAATTTCATTAGGAGAGTTCTACAGGAAGTAGGCAAGGGACACTCCATTATTTATGGAAGTGTAATTATCTATGGTGTCACGAGCAGGCAGGAATTTACAGGACCCCGGTTTTGCATCAGCACAATGGCATGGTAATGGTAATGAAGCGAACACACCTCCAGGCCCTGCAATACACTGTCCTGACCTACTCCACTGTTTTCACTTGTTGCCTTATGCTACACTAATCTATAATACTGCAGCATATCTCAGGAAAGGCATTCCAGCTGAAAGTTGAATAGAGAGATTTGTTGGTATTCAGTTATGGTATTAAATATAATGTATGATGTAATATAACGATAAAGTTCCCTAGAAGAAAGGATGGATTCAAAATTTACCAAAATATCTTATGAAGATTTTGGGCATCTATAAATGTATAAGTGATCAGTTGATTAATCAGTTAGTTGTACAACATAAAATTAATGACTAAAAACTTGGATAACAGATAGATTTAATTATCAAGCAAAAATGTCAAACACTGAGTGATTCCATTCCACAATTGTGAATGGAATATCTTTGAGTTTTGGTTGATGTCATTCTGAGCTCTGGTAAACTGTGATGTAATTGCCGTTTTTACAGACAAGAAAATTTGCCAACAGAAGTACTGTTAATTTTGTTCATTTGTATCACAGTCTCAGAGAACTCAGTAGATGTTTCGGAAAGTTGGTTTCCCATGATGCATTTACTTATTTTGACACAACTGATTTGGCGTGCAATCTGACCCTCCCCACAGTCGAAAAAAACCTTTCCTCAGACCAAATTCATCACTGCCTATCATCACATTGTCTTGAGCATGTACACATTACTGACAAGAATTTGAAGAATTTGGTTGTCAATTGCACTATAACGGTTGGATATACAAATATATATATAAGGCTTGTATTGAAATGTGTGCTCTCACTGCTATATAGAATAGACTGTGGGCAAGAAAATAAGTTTATCAACATTCAGAAAGAAGAAAAGTTAAAAAGTATACTTAGTATATTTTTTTGATTATTGTGGCTATGCTGTATACAGGGAGGCAGAGAAAGAAAGAGACCAGAAAAGATTGAGAGAGAGTAAAAAGCAGAAGCAGAGACAGAAGCCAGCCAGGCTGGCCGACTTTCTCTCTCCGGCCCAGCATTTCAGTGTGTATACAGACTTAGTAGCAGCTTCCACGGCAGCTGCTGCAGCAACGATGGGGTCATTTACATATAAATGAAAGTTGCCGATCACACGCTGCTGACCCCATTTATTTCAGCGGACAGACAGACAGGCAGGCAAGGCAAGCGCCAGCGAGTTGCCGAATTACTCCAAATTACCGCATTTCCATCTCCACATCAGGCCTGTCAGGCCTGCCTGCAACCATCGTCCCAGCAGTTTTTTCACTTCCCTTCCTCCTCCACGCACCCACTGCCAGGTCTGGAGTGACTCTAATTGGCAGTGGTGAATTTAAAGGACCTGTCAGTGGCTGGGGCTGTCACCACCCAGGACAGCACAGCAAAGAAACAACATTGCCAAGCTTATCACAGCACAGCACAGCATTGCACAGCATAGCACAGAAACAGCTCAGTCAGGTTAGCATAGCACACAAACAGCATAGCAAACTTTGCACATTACGATGCAGGAATAACACAGCTCAGCATATTGCACGGAGCAGCACAGTATAAGCAACAACCCAGCTCATGATCCGGCACAAATTTATGTTTGTACCACACTCATGTTCATCTTTCACCTCATCATTATTTTTACTGTCATCTTTTTTCTGTTTACCTTTATTTCATTTATTTTCTGTTCTAGCTCTTTTTTTTAAAAACACCAGCCAGTCTTATATCAACCTCCCACATTTTGTTTCCTTTCCTACATCATGTTCTCCTCCCATACCATATTCTCACGCCACTGGTTTGTGTGAGCATCTGGATTTAAATCCTGGACCATATGCCCTACTAGCATCTTCATCCTAATCCTTCTTTACACATGCAACTACTCACACGTTCACACACACACACACACACACACACACACACAGACGCGCTATCAAATGTACATAGTGTACACTGTAGCCCTAAGTACCACAGTAGTCCAGATCTCAAGGTCTTACAAGACAGATTAATGCTACAGGCCTGTATGATCTTAATGTGACAGCTGTGTCCTTTTCCAGGCAGCAACACACTCACACACACACAAAACTGGGTATCTCCACACAAAATACATTATTACTTTCTTCTATTCTGAAAAGGAGAGCGATGAACCCTAGTCGAGAAAGACAGCATAGCTCACGCTTGTAGCTGCTTTATTTAGCTGGTAAAGCAGCCTCTCTTCCTGCTTATTTGTCTCTTTCCTGTCTCATTCTTGGTTAGCCAAGCACGCACCCTTATTAGTTCATTAAAAGGAGTCTGCCGCTGCTGCCCGACTTGGTATAAGTAGGGGAAAGAAAAGTGGGAAAGAAAAAGGGGAGAGAGTCAAAACACGTCTCTCTAATTACACAAGATTGATGCATCCAGTGAACATCCTGGTAATCAGTGTTGTTTTTATTTGTTTAATGGTAGGACAGGGATCACAGGCAGGCTGACCCTCTGTGATCATTAACAGAATTAATGCAGGCAGAAGCACACACCACTACTCTCTGCATGCCTGGTCTGGAAGCAAGTGTCAGCATGTTGTTTTGTGAATGCATTTGTCTATGTGTGTTCTCACATGTTGGTTTGTATTTGACTTTGTTTACACCACTGTGCACTGAAATTAACCAACCATCCATACCCATCTGGATTCACTTACAGAGATGAATAATATTCTGTATGTGATCCCTCCAGTATGGAGCTCATGTGCTTGCTGTTGTAATCACAGGCACCATTTTTGCTTTGGCATAGGACATGATGATGAAGTTTCTTGAAAATTTGGTATTACTCCTAGGTCATATACAATGTGACATTAGTAGGCTATTTTATAATGGATCTTATTTGTGCTTGTTAGGACTACAATGAAATTGATCATTTCCATTGATCAAGTTTACAGCCACACAGCTAAATATGCACACGCATATGTGTGTAATTGTGATACACTGGTAAAATCATAAAATCAATCTGCGGGTAATCAAAATTTGTGTTTGATGTGAGAAAAGTGTGTAAACAGTCTCATTACAATACATTTGTGTTTGTATACACATATGTATTGATATAAATTTTAATGTGTTTTATTTAACAATTCTTTTAAAAGAATTTATATTTACCTGGTCATGATTTGTTTATCTTTGTAATCAGTGTAATAGATTTTTGAGTTATTTAACAAAAACAATGTTTAGGAGTTTTTAAAGTCATATTATTACAGTGTATCAGCTGATATTCATTTTGAAGGTAACATTAGTTAGATCAATCAGATTGTCAATTAGATATTGACAAGGATTTTAACTGAGTGAGGCACTTAATAGTCAAAAAATAAAATTGTCAGTGCTCTCTGGTGAAGAAACTCTGTAATTGCGACATTATTTTTAAACTATCTAAAACATATAGCATTTCCCTATCGTGATGTCTTTTTGCTTATTTACTGACATTAATGCCAATACTGATAAATCAACAAATAGCCCATATTGGCCGATATACTGTTTATTTGTTTGGCTTCAGTGTCGAGGATGTTATAATTCTCTAGAATCGGTGTCTGCCACTAAAATGCAGTAATGCTCAGCCTGCAGGGTGTACCATACCTGTGAATATCTTTCTTTTTTTTCATCTTGGCTACGTCTTTTCTTGCATCTGCTCAGATGTCTTTGCTGTCCATCTGTCTCTGTCCTGAAAGGGAGTGACTTTCTGGTTTTCAGGGAATACTGTAAGGGGCAAATGGGTTTGGGTGAAATAATAGAAAAATGGAAGGCAGAGTATAATGGAGGCAGCCATTCGAAAAGATGGTACTCTAATTTCATGGTAATTAATTAACGTACAGTAGCTGTTCGCTGGGGATCTCTTAGCTGCCCCTGGAGGCTGACATGCTATGCAACTGGCAAATGTCATGACTCCCACTGGCAGGAACAGGGGGGCAGGCTTAGGTTGGTCAACAGGTAATTAAAGTTGGCAGAGAAAATGGACTGAGTGTTAATTGTTGTTACAGTTTGTATATTTTCATACTGCATGCCCGGACTTGGCTCTTTTACATGTCATAAATACCTGTTAAACTTTTCGCCATGACCCATGACAGCAGATGTGATATTAAACTTCAGCCCTGGTGCAAAGTTTCTGAAACTCATGTCTCAAGTTGCAAAACTTAAGTGGGGGTGTTAAAAAGAAAATCCAGTAAAAGAAGAGCAGCAGCAAAGGCTCTAAAGTCCTGTTCTATAGATGCTGGATATGTGTGACACACACAGCAGAACACAGAGAGAGTAAAAGTGGAGCTAAAATATGCAAAGGCCTAAATCCTCTCTTCATCTTCATCAGGAGCTCTTAAGACTCTCTGGGACAAGTTTCCTCTGGTGACCAAGATTTCCCCTGCACTCATCGCTCACTCATACATCAGTGTGTGTATGTGTGTGTTTACAGGTGTTTATAGTGGCTTAACAGCCACTACAGCTTGGCTGTAAGTGGAACATATGAGATGATTTGTGCTATGAATCATGGGTTTCACTGCTGTGGTGTCTGGGATGTTAATGAAGGCCTAAAATTGCCTCTGTATCTTTGAACTGAGAGGGAAAAGAGGAGAATTTAAAAAATGCAAAAGGAGAGAAGGCAAGGGCCTGAGATTAGTTATAGAGAGAGGCAGACACTGGAAGGGACCAAAGAGTTTGCAGGGAGTGTAGGGAAGTTTAAGAAAGTTAAATAGATTACTTTGCTCTTAATGCAGCATCATATACTGAATTTGTGGCAAATACCCTGCACATACTTTGGAACAATTTCTCCTCACTGTTTTCTTTTACATGTGCAGTTGCACACACATACACACAGCCATAGCAGAGAAAAGTGTAACATTGAGACCTTGAAGGTATTTTAAACTGTGCCTGTCCTACTGTCCTACCTGAGGCTAACCTCCAGCAGCCCCAGCAATGTAGTGTCAGCAGTGACATTGGGATTCTATTAGCAGGTTGTGCGAGTCGCTGGCCCCCTGCCCTGTGGTGAGACCCACCATTGATCTGTCATGGGAGATGGCTGTTCCCTGCTTCTCGCTCCCATAGGGCTCAATTTGAACCCTTCCAAAAACCAGGACTGAACCCTCTGCTTGAAATCTACCTGGGGAGCAGAGAGAGAGGGGAGAGTGGAGAGCTCAAGGTCAAGCGTGACACTTGTGTGCAGATAAAGACAATTGGGTATGGTCGACAACGACCATAATGGCCAGTGAAAAGTGAGGTTATTTGTTATCGATTCCCAATGAGGGAAATCACTAGGTCTATATAGTGCTGTTTATGGCTGGGCAAGGTGTGTGTGTGTGTGTGTGTGTGAATTTGTGTGTTTGTGTACCAACCGGTCGATGTGAGACGGAGAGAATCCTCTGAAGGACAGAGAAAAGAAATGAAAGTCTTTCTACCTCTCTCTCTGGCTCTCTCTCTCTTTCTATTTTGAATTAGGGCATAGTGATCTGTTTTCCCAGCCAGCCTCATTTGTATTTTTACTGAATTACCCCGGATGCGCAACCTGAACCCACTTAAGCATGTCACTTAGCGTTTGTTGAAGTTTGCCGAGACAGGGCCCTCATCAGGTTTCAATGAGGGAGGCTGTGGCTAAGTGGCCTCTTGTCATGTTTATTTATTTCAGTTTTACCCGATTCCCACATGATGCCTATGTTTGCTGTCCAAGCTGTTTAGAAAGAAATGCAAGACCAGTGGGAGACACAAGGGCCTATGATGGATGTATAAATACAATATCGTATATAATCTCTTGTCTGTTGTGTTTCATAAACTTTTGAATCTTTAACTTTCTCTAAACTGAGTTGTCTGTTATTTTTAGGATGCTAGAATAAAGCCTTTTCTTTAAGTGTAGAAATAGGTTAAACACACACAAACCATTTTCTCTCGTTGTGAAGGTATTTGAATAATCTTGAATAAAATGTGTTTACATATAGTCATGGAGTCTTTTAATCCTTTTGACTTAAACAGTATGAAGCAATGCTAAGGAACACAGGGGTATATGTGAATTAACAGTATGAAAGTACAAACAGAACAGAATATTGAAATTGCCCCCACAGGCGATTCTTGGCTGCGCTGTGGCAGCGAGACACTTCCTGGTGCTGCTCCATTTTATATGTATGAAAATCTCTCACGGATCCATGATATACATTATAGATGAGGGCTCCCGTTCTGCACTCTAGTGACTGGAGCAGAATTTTCCATGATATGCACCCCCCACCAACACCACCACCACTACCACCACCACCTCCACCATCACCACCACCACCACCCCTACTGCCGCCCACCCCTTTCCTCTCTGTCTCTCATCCCTCTCTCCATTCATTTCTCCTTCCATATGCCCTCCCATTGGAGTGTTTTTTCATCCCTCACCAGCTCCCTTTCATCCCTCTCCAGCCCTTTGGTCTCTTATCATTTCATCCTTCCATAAGTCAAACCTTACATCTTTACTTCAACTCATCTGCCCTACCTTCCTTCACTTATTCCACCCCTCCCCCATACCATGAAGGCAGCGAGAGAGAAGCATGTGACCAGAGAGGTGGGAGCCTGCTGGGCCTCCCCCCTGCAGTGCCATCGTACGTTGATTTGTCTCCTCCAGTTCCATATTGATTTTGTTTTAAACAAGGAAAAAATACAAGAGGAATGAGGTGCCAGAGTTGACATGAAATAGAGGTAAGGTGGAAAGGGAATGAGAAGGGAGGATTGAGAAAAGAGGAAAAGTGCTTCTGTGTATCAACTCTATGAGTTGGATCCTGGGTGGTTTCAGGGTATTATCTGGAGGTTAGTGCACGGTGGGTGAACTCAAAAAGAGGGAAGCAGAGATGGAGAGTGTGTGAGAGTCCTTAATATAAAAATCTCTTCTTTTTTTTTTATACCCACCCTTTACTTCATGCTTTCTAAATTAGTTCTCGGGTTGGCTATGTGGGAAATGCATCTCATTCTATGTCATGATACAGTTCCTGCCTCAAAATGATTCTCTGCTTAGTTCAGTTTAAGTTGTGTGCAGAATAATCGATCCCCCCATTAATTCTACTTAGCTGAGCTTCACAGTACAAGCCTGGGCTTGACTGGTCCACCAAGGCCAGCGCTGCTGAATGGCTGACCTTTACACGGCTCCGAATGCCATTGATTTTCAGCAGGACTTATTTCATGTACTGGGGTTTGGGACAGGGCACCCAGATGAAGATGAACTATGAGGCAAAATCAGTTTCTTAGGTGCTTTCCATTTTCTTTGCACTCTTCTCTTTTATTTCTCTCTATTTCTCTGTCCTCTTTACTTTGGAATAAGTACTGTACACCGTATTGGCTGAGCCCCATGGGTGGCATATCCAGAGAGCAAATAAAGCGTCTCCTGTGTGACCCCTCCCCTTGAATTAAGAGCCCCCCATATCCAAGTGTTTGTGTGTGTGTGTGTGTGTGTGTGTGTGTGTGTGTACTAAGTGTTCTTACTTTTAGTGTCTACGTTTGTATGTTTCTCTCCATTCTTTAGTGTATGTAGGTTACATTAAGTACTTTAGGACGGCTCTTTCTATGACATGGCCCCATGGTATTTGCAGGTAGGAAATAATGCAAAGCAGAGAGAGTGAAGAAGCTATCAGAGCACCAAGGACTGAGCCTTCAGAGCCAGAAGAATCAAGGAAAATGGAATGACAAAAACAACATCCGCCTCACAACTGCAGGGGTGAGGAGGAGGGAATAGAAAAAAAGACTGCATCTCAAGTCTGAAAAGTAATTTCAGTAGGATTTAATGTCCTATATTACACAATGTTAAACCTTTAAGTCCGATTTTTTAGATGAATATGTCCTGATGAACATCCTAAAAAAGAATAAATTAATAAATAACAGCTAAAACAAGGAAGGGGGAGGAAGTGTGGGAGGATTCTGAGTGTGATTTTAGCTCGAGTTCATACAGAGTGCACAGTGTCTCCCTTTCTCCCTCCCTCGCACTGTCTCGCTTGCCTTGCATTAGCTGTGTATCAGTGACTGTAAAAAAACATCTTTAAATTTGAAACTTGCTCATGAATACATGCATGCATACAAATGTTCCTTGATGGTGGGAGGCATCAGGTGCAGGTGAGGTTAAGGGCTGTCAAGGATGCTGTTACAGTATGAGGTTAGTGGTGAGGACGGTGGGCATCTGTCTTTTTTTTTTTTTCTGAGTACATGACATGACTTCTTTTATTCCCTATGTGCTCAAAATTTTGACATGAACACACACAAACACGTAGAATATATTGCTCCGAACCACATTCACTCACCCACTCCAAATCCTACCAATGAAATAAGCCACCCTAGGCCTTGGGGGGCCACTGAGGATTGGGAGTTGGCAGAGACACTTCCAATGTGTTTTCCACTCCAGTGCTTCTTGTTCTCACTTCGTCAGAGTGTGTTTGCTGCAGATTGGGAGAAAAGGCAAGAGGTCAGTCCGGTGTGCTGCTTGTCTGGCTGTCAGGTTCTGTGCAGTTCAAGGTTGAACCAGACACAGTGAGAGGGGGTTTTTGTATTTATTTAGCAAACAATTTCACTGGGCTGCAGCGTCACACTTGCAGGCAGGAGGAGAAGACGAGAGACGAGACTAGAGGACAGGCTTGTCCCTTTTATTTGGTGCTGAATGCACAGGCAAGCAGGGATTTTCCCCAAGTGTCAGGATGAAACACAAGCAGGCCTCATAGCCAAGAGCTGGAGTGGGAGAGTGATGGAACCAGCAAAAGTTGCTGGTGACAGAATGCTGTGTGTGTGTGTTTGTGTGTGTGTGTGTTTGTGTGTGTGTTTGTGTGTGGGGGTGGGGGGGGTCTACACGTGGGGTATTGATATGCTGGGAATGAAGCTGGGAGCAGATGGACAGAGCAGGCTGGCCCTGTGTTGATCCTGTGAGCTCTGGCTCCTTCTCGCAATCCCCCTTTGATGGACACAGGCGCACACACACACACACACACACACACACACACACACACACAAATATACACATGGCTCAGGAAATTGTGCAGAGTCCATATTTTACCAACTTCATAATAGCCCTATAGGATAACAAATGGTCCAATCATTAATAACCAGTATGTCATACTGATCTGTAGCTATGGCAGATGTGGCTGGTTAATGAGACCAAATAGAGAAGTCCTCCAGGGGCATATCAGAGTAGACAGCCAGATTTGGGGAAGCGGTGTGTAGACTGTATGTATGAAAGGGGAACAATGAGTTAAGGGAAGCAATCCGTCATTATTTTTAAAATTATACAGCTGTTTGAGAGGCGTATTATTTTACTATCTACATTTCTATGTCCTTTTTCCCTCCTCTCTTTCTGGTACCCCTCAGACATCTTTCCAATCTAAAGCCAACATGCTTGGCTGCATCCCTGTCTTTCTCCCTCCTCCTCTGGCTTCTTCTTTTCCTGGTCCCTTTCCCTCCTAGCAGGGGTGGCATAGGGAGTGGAGGGGTAGAAAAGTGCAAGAGCTGGTGAATTGCTAATAGGCAATCATAGTGCTCAGGACAAGGATGCCTACCAGAGGTCTAGGGACCATTAAAGAAACGTCAACTCGGCATAGGTATGCCAAGAATTATGAGTCAGTGGGCAGGCAACACTTCTTGGCTCCTATTGGTCAGGGCAGCAGGCTGTAATCTGTCACAATCCTGGAGTTGCTGTGACAGCAGCTGGAGCATTCTGGGCTCAACACAGAGGGTAAAGGAAACATGCAGCTAAGGGTGTGTGTGTGTGTGTGTGTGTGTGTGTGTGTGTGTGTTTGAGAGATAGAGAGAGAGACAGAGTGTCTCCATGTATGAGCCAGTATGAGTGTGGTTAAGTGCATGTAGGGCTGAGTGATGAGTGGAAAATTTACCAAATCCAACATTTTTCATGTCTCACGCTCTAATTCAAGTCATGTTGGTATGTTCAATAAATTGACTGTTAGGTAAGTTGTCAATGTAGCATAACCCTTTAATGTACCTGAAAGTGCAACAATGACACTCATTTAATCGTAAATGCCAACAACTATTTTCTGTGCGCTTAATCCAAAATTGGGAGGTCAAGTCAGCATTGATCCACAAGGCAGTTTTTAAGGGATTTCAATAACCATATATGCCCAGTTCAACTGGAGTAAAAGCAGAGAAACAGAAGTGCAACCGTGTCACACAGTATGACTAGTTTATAGTCAAGAAAGAACAAAAAATAACCCAGTTAACCAGGGTATGTTTCAGTCTATTACCCAAGCATTTGCTCACTCTTGTACTGTACCACAGAGAGAGATAAATGTAACTCTTGGTCATCATTAATAACGTTTATTGTTCAGCACAATGAATATGTTTCATTGTTATGGCGGTAAATATTATAGTTCGTAATCGTGATATGGATTTCAGGTCATATCAACTAGCTCCAAGTGCAATTGCACTAGTTTGCTAGCTGTGATGTTGTACATCATTACCAAAGCTGTAACTCACTGACGGTCAGGCAGGATATAATCTTCAAAGCAAATATCAAGGCAGCAGCCAGATAGGGAGCATGGCATCAGTGCATAAGGGCACCTTTAAGCATTAAAGCCTCACACAACGCCAGATCTGTAATTCTGTCACGGAACATATCCTCTGCCATTTTGTTACTTCCTGCTCTCTCCGGACCCTCGCTGTGACGCATGCTGGGACTGGCATGATGTTGCCCTTCTGAAGCCACTGGGTTGGGTGTGTCGTCATGATCTTATCTTTCTAAGGACAGTTCCTCAAAATGAACTGAAGAGCGTAAACCACATCAAACACGGAGCCGAATAAGAAAGAGTGTCTGTGTGTGTGGGAGAGATGTGAGCCCACCAAAAGCTTAAGCCTCCAGTGTGCTGTGTAGATAAGATTCATTAGATAGGTTGGTAAATGCAAGAGAGAGGCAAAGCGAGGCAGACACGGAGAGAGCAAGATTGAGCTTGCTGCTGCTCCAGCATTTGTTGACACAGATTTACAATGAGTCTCCCACTGCTTCACGCATTACAGTAACACGCCATGTCAATAGCTCTCTGGGCTTGAAAAGCAGTCGTGCCAAAGATGTCTGGGAGTGATGCCCTTCCCCTGATAACCAAAGTGTGGCTCATAAGTCAGGAAGTGGAGGATAAGGAGGGGAAGGAGATGGGGAGAAAAAGGAATTTTTTTTTTCTTTTTGTTTCTCTTTTCTCTTATTAATAAATCCCCACCCACTCTTCACTCTCAAGCTCTACATCTTCTCAAGCATCTTTTCATTAGTTTTCCCTTTTCTGTCACTTTTTATAAGCCCCCCCCCATCTCTCTCAGTCTCTTACTCTTCTCTCCCTCTATTTCTCTTTATCTCTTGGATGCCCTGCTACAGGCTCAGTAGGACAGGATTTAGGCATTAGCTCAATCCCCCTATCTACTCCCCCTCATGATTGCACACTGTTTCTGTCACCCACATACCCTAGTCTGCTGTACAAGTCTTGCAGGACTCAGAGACTCTTATACAAATACTGGTAGAGAGCTTAAACTCCACAAGACAGGAAGACATAATCAACTAGACAGACAAGCAAGGTGTGAGAGCGAGTGACAGTGTCATGGCGAAGGGTTGGTACTGCGATAAGCAAACTCTGAGGTGGAGGGTGAGATCTTTATGTAGTATATTGATTGAATCAGACTCTACAGAAAGTAATAAAGAGTTTGATGAGAACCAGCACAGGCTCATGCCATGCAACTCTGCTGAGTCATGGGGTGCCAGAAATGAGGTGGTTTTGATGTGTGACATTCACCTTCATGAAATCTTGATGAGAGCTGAGTTCTGCTGTCTGTCTAATGAGGGCTGTAGCACTCAGACAGCTGGCCAACCACTTCAGCTAGTAAGGCTATGATAATAGAGAGGGTTGGAAAGCCCTTTGGAAAGCATTCGGTAGATGGACTTCAGTCTGTCTGTGAGGCAGTTACTGTTTTGGGGAAAGAGATAAACAAGGAACTTGGATGGCATCACACAACAGAAGGTCTAATGGTCTTAATCAGAAATGTTGTAGTGGTACTCGTAGTAATGGTATTACACATTGCAGATGTTTGTGACTTAGTTGCAGCCTCATTGCTAATTGGTGTATTACAAGGAGCATTCAGTGTAACAGATGGCTATCAACAGTTTTGTTCCAAAAGGAGCTCATTCAGCCTTTGAAAGAAAGTACCACTTACTTGTGCAAAAATAACTACAAAGGAAAACTAATTGCAATTTTTAAACAAGAGCATGGATTTTTGTCTCTTAATGACAAACCTCATGGAATGCAACTTCTACACTCCAGAGAATCCTAGTAAAGTTCATGTTTTTTTCTTATTCAAAATGGATGGAGTATTATGGAGTAGAACTTTTCACACAAATACAAACATGATACCGACTAGCTGAGGTCTGCAGGTGTGTCAGTCCATGTCAGCGCCTCCAGCTCTAAATCCTCTTGGTTCTGATAGGAATCCCAGAGCTTATAGTGGCTGCCATCTCCTCAGCACTGACTGATGCTTCTTATCAGGACCACCACACTGCTGCCGCCAGCACATTTTCACATATGGGTAAATTATAAATCACTTGCGCAAACATTCTCCTACATATATTCGAGTACATATATGGACATTGTAACATAGATTCAGTGTATTCACACAGGGAAGGGTTGCTATAGCATGAGTACATTACATTCAGAAGTAGCCAGACATGTATTTGAGCAGATGAATTTCATAAAACACCTTTGACTCAGTTTATTGCTTGTAACATATGTATCTATTGCTTATGTGTTGTGCATTTTCCTTTCTACAGTTTGTAGACCAAATTACATAAATTAATAACAGAAATAATGCAATGTGCAGAAATCCATGAAAAATTCTCAGGATAACTGAGAAAACAGGTATAGATTTAAGTTTGGCCATTCTCCACCTTTGTCTAGCTTCAGTACACCACAAATGTCCCATGTGAAGAGTCTACACAGTGGAATTACTTAGTGCAAATTATGTTCTGTGTAATTTACTTTCTGGCTATAAATGAAGAATCCCTAATACTTTTTCATTACAAAGACTCTTAGCATGGTCACAGTGATTTGCTACTTGACAAAAATGTGCATTTTGTGGAAAAATGCATCATGATGACATTCACTACAAAATTACACAAAATGTCATCATATTTTCATGTTAAAGTGATGAGATGTATTTTTATATCCAGTGATTTACAATATTAAGAAATTGTTCATTACCGGCTTGATCTTTGTTTGTAATTTGATTATCTAGAAGAATACTGAACAATTATTGAGATTGCATTGAAGCACTTAGTAGCTGTAAATCACTAAACCATGCCTCTTGCACTCTTTGACTGTAACTCTCTCTCTCTCCAACTCTCTGTACTGTATACAGTACAGATTTATTAGCTTAAGCTGGGGTCCCTGGACAGTCTCCACTCAGCACTACCTCAGATCAATAATTTGAAATATTAATTATATCAGCAGAGATGACCCAATCAGAAAGGGGCTGTTTATGCCCCTGTTACAGAGCAGTGCAGCAATATGAGCTTTGAAGGCCTGCTAATACTTATTAATGATCCCAGGACAAACATTATTCTGTATTAAACCTGAGTGAAAGTCAGAAGACACCACACATAGTGAATGGCTATTAGAGTTTATTTTATTGTGAGCACTGTAAGTAAGTGCTGTTGCATAACTCTTGTTAAAAGACTTTTGCTACTGAGAGATGAGCCTCTGCAAAACTAGGACAAGCGATACTGCAATTTTGTGTCTGTTTATTGCGTTCCATGTATTGGGAGGTTCTTTTTTTTTCCCCTTTTTTAAAAAAATTATTTATTTATTTATTTATTTATTTTTGGTAAAATTAAAGTTCAATACTGGCAAAGTTTGGGGCTTGGAATTGGACCAGGTCTTTGAAACACTTTTCAAAGCAATATTATTGTTTCATTACTGGCCCTCTTTAGAGTCTCAGCAGTGTGGATTCTGGGACTCTGTACTGATCCATCCAGCTAGACTCTTCTAGTCCTGAACTCATTAGTGTCATAGATACTGCCACCAGTAGACTCTAAATCCTCCCCACTACTGAAAGGCCAAGTCCTGAGTAGAGTTCCTTGACTAGCTTGGTACAATTTGAAATCGGACAGTTGAATGTCTTTCATGTGTGCAGCCCGGGGCCCTTGATCCTTTTTGTTTCTAATTATAGTTTCAGTAAAAAGACATTTGCTACCAAGCCACACCAAATATTACCAGAATACAGGAGATACTGTATGATAAAGCCAGAGAAACTGTAGATCTGTGTAATGTTCATAAATCGGTCTAGAGTGTTCATGTTTTGGCATATCAATTTGTGGAAATTTTAAGTCAAGAACAACAGAGAATCAGTCTTTAAGACTGTTGATTAAGACTGTTGTTGACTGGCTATGAAGAAAAAAAAACAAACCAACAGGATCTGTGTGGATCCAGGTTTATTGCACACTACATTATGAACCGTAGGCCAGAGGGGTTCTATTTCCCCATCCCTATAAAACAGCAGCATACTATGGCTAAGAGCTTTAATTCAACTGACTGGAGGCTTAACTGGGCAGATGAGGTGGCTCAATAAAAGCATATGGAGCTATAGATTTGCCAAAGCCCTTAGAGCAGCACAGCTTGTGGGGAGAGGAAAAAGACAGTCAGGGGCATTGTTCTAGGAAAAGAAAATACATATTTTCTACTAGAAGAGGAAAATGAAGAGCAGTATCTAATTTGAAGGTAGCGAGGCCACTGAAATGTTATGATTCATCAGAGAAGCTTGTTTATTCAGTTTAATCAAAGATATTCAGCTCATATTCAGTTGAACCTGGTTGTGGCCTTTGGGATACAAACGAGCCTAATGAAAAGCACTAAAAATGTCACTGATGTCCTCAGGAAAGTGCCCTTCATTTCCATGTGTGCTGTTTCTTTTACATGTTGTAAAACTATAGTATTTTGCAGCCTCTCAACAACACCTTAATACACTCTAGGTCAGCGAAGCCTTGTCAAACGAGTTTTTCCAATGTGGTGCTACACATTGTTCCCGATTTTCTTTTTTGTGTTCTCTTTTTCTTTTTTCTCTTCTTTATTTTTGTCCCCCTCCTTTTTTAATAAACTGTTTTTTCTTTTTAATCAAATTTGTATATCTCGCTTTGTTTTCATACAATGTTGAAATTAATAAATAAAAGGAAAAATAAAGGCTTTCATAAAGACAAAAAAAAAAAAAATCACGTTCAACAACATACCACAGTTTGGAAATTTTTGATGAATACATTGTGTGATTTGCAGAGCTTAAAAATACAAAAACGCTGTCTTTAAAGAGGTTGTTTTTCACTGGACTAAAACTTTTCCTCATGGGTATTCAAATGTAAATAATATAGAGCAAATTCAGAAACAGCAAATATTTGTAGAAGACATAATTTCTCCTTCACTGAATATCACATTTAGATTGAAAACACTGCTACCAATCATATATTAAAAATGCATTTTTATCATATAACCACCAGGATTGTTATATCTGGTTTGGAAAACCTCATTGCTTAAATCAAAGTACTAAGTCACAAACACATCCTCAGCTAGATAAAATGGCAATGAAACCAAATCAGGCCAGAAAATAAAAGTTTCTGTTTCAGTACCTCTGTAATTTTAAAAATCATTGTTATTATTTTGACAATTTATACTTACTGTCCCACAAAATGCAAACAGTACATGTTTAGCTGGGGTGCGATAGGAGGGCAGGTGGTTGATTTGTACAGTAAATATTCAGTGTTTATGGGCAGCATGTGTGCTGTCATTTTCAGGAGGGTGGAGCAGGAGCTGTAGAAACACCACTAAACAGGGAAGCAATCTTATGTAGGAGTTTCGGGCAGCTTTTTCTCTCTCCCTCGCTTTCTCCCTTTTGGTACTGTATCTTTCTTACCCCTCTCTTCCTCTCTTCCTCTCTTGTCATTTTCCACAATCTCTCCCTCTTTCCTCTTCTTCTTCCCAACTGCCTCAGCTAACCACTTCCTTAACTAAAAACCTCCCAATTAAAACCTGTTATTTGTAGAGAAAGCAGGAGTGACTGTATCACTCAGTTCCTTGTGGGTGTTTTAAGAAGGTACTAGCTCCAGCCCACAAAGGACAGAGTTAAAACATGCCCTACAGTGTCCAATATTAATGAATGATCTCCTCGGTAACAGCAGCACTTAATAAGTTTTACTGAAAGTCATCATGTCTGTGCATGTGTATAGCACAAGTGTGCTTTGGAACATGCACTTAATTTTTTCTGCTAGAATTACATGATGTTCTTCATATGTGATGAAGGGAGAAGGAACAAACTGTAATCTATCAGTAGTTTGGGACTTTTCAGAACCGTAATGCATTGCTTTAAGGCAAATGAATAGACCATTAAGCTGGCATGTTGGAGGCTTAACAGTAACTAGCTTTAGAGAGAGCTGCCTCCCACACACACAGGCACCCTGTAGAGACAGCTGAGATCATAGCATGGTAGAAGAGCCTCAGCCATACATTTGGCCTCCTCCAACATGCATTTGAACAAAAATCAGCTGGCAGGATGAAAGCATCTTTTGTCCGCTTGACATGTCAATTGAGATATTTCCTGCGTTATTGTGAAGGAGCAGAGGGTTGTAAAGTTATCTGAATTTGTCTCGCAGACCCCGCCATTTGGAGGTGTTTCTGTCGTAGAGGTTGCTCTGAACGCGTGTGCGAGAGTGTCGTGGTTGATTCTGTAATCTATCCATACATGCTGTGGAGCAGTGTGCCCTGTGGCTTGGCATTAGCATAGTGTAGGGTAACTTTGCTTGTGCTGTACAAGGAAAAGAAAGCACTTGTAGATGGGGAGGGAGAAGGATGGGGAGCGAGCCAAGAAACAAGTAGCTAAAACCTCAACCTTCAAGAGCATAATATCCTCCCTGTTTTCCTACAAAGACTTAGCCGGTGCTGGTTATTATTTACGATGGGTAAATTTATGGAATAATTTCAGTGAAGGAAGGTTACTCAGTTCCTCAAGGTGAAAATGGATACGTTTAGCACTTAATGAATCGGGCCTGGGCCTCTCCCCCATATATCAGCATGTTATTAAGACATTTTAAAATCCCATTATGGTGTTTCTCCTTGAACATGTCATGCTTTTATTGTACTGCCCTGTCTTTAAATCTGACCTTTTCAGACCCGCTCTGGAATTGAACTGGAAAAAAGATACATGACAGGTCGATGGTCGAACAAAATATACATACGAAAGTATAAAAATATCAGTGCTGAATGCTTTTCACTGATTTGACAGGGATGCCTAGTGATGGCAAATAGATTTAAGCAATAAAAATGATGCTTAAATAGAATCTACAAATTATTTCCTGTCAATAGCTGAGTGTGGTGAGCTGATGCTTTTATGTTCTAGCAATCTTGTTTAAAATTTGTGCTACTTTTAGCCCAGATTTTATCAAAATGTGTGTTTTTATTATTAAATCTATTTGTTTTGTACCAATCAAAGTGGGGGGGGGGGTCACAGATCTGTGAACATGCATTACCTTGTAAGTTTAATGCTCTGCTAGAGCACAAACAGTATATGCATATTATATTCAGTATATGTGCTATTATGTGACTACAAGACAAGGTATTTGTTCAGTTTTTTTAAAAAATGGTGCTGCAGCTGTAAAAACATATTGTAAACCACAGCTACATATTTTGAACTTTTCCTCCAAACAAATTGGGCCCAAGTCTGGTTAAAATTGTTCAGCTTGAACAACAATAATGAAAAATGAAGGAGGTGAAATTGGGGAAGGAGGAGAGCGTGACACAAAAACCGTGATGACAGAGGCATCTAATCCAGGCAATGCCATTCTTATCAGGGTCCAGTGGATTAGAGTTAGCCTCCTAACCAGAGAATCCTTCCCAGCCAGACACTCTTCACAGCCCAAGGGCCTGGATCAATAGGCCTGCATTGATCTCTCTCCTCCTGTGGCTGGATTCACTTTTATTAGGACTGCCTCGGTGTTCCTCACTTACACACGAATACAGTATGCAGCCCTCAACCTCTCCATGCACCTGACATGAAATACCACAAACACAAATGTATACACACACAAACACACACTCACACACACACACAAACATGCATGTACCCCTTAAGTTGTTTTGTTTACACTGAATATCAGGCAGCAGAAACATTATAGTGACAAGTGAGTTTAGCTGCATGATGGTGTTATGGTTTCCTCTCCAGCCAAGGCACTTTGATCAGTATCGCAGAACAGGTATTGGCATGGGGAGAGGACCTTGACACCTCTCTTTTGTGGCCTCTTTTTGTAGCAACGACAGCCCGAGTAACCAGCGCTAACTTCTTTGTTGCCCTTTCTTCTCTCTCCTCCAGATGACTCGCCCCATCCAAGTGAAACCGGCTGACAGCGAGAGCCGTGGAGGTAGTTGTCTTCCTTTCTTCATCATTTATTCATGTTTCCTTTTCATCTTCCATTTCTAGGCTAATTCTTTTCATTCTTTCCTTCTGATCTCATCTGTTCCACTGCTCTCAATACAACATTGCTTTATTTTTAAAAAAAAATTAAATTTTTCATTTTTCATTCTTATGATGTTGCACTTACATATGCAGCTGTAGCAATTTGATCGTTGCAGACAGAGTTTACCAAATAGTTTAAAACAAACTGAGTCCGACTGTGTATTAAACACATTACGTGACATCTAGCACAGAGAGGTTTGATTTCGTCTCGGTTTGAATGCACGTCTCTCAGCTTGTGAAAGATTGTAATAACTTTTTGTGAAGATGTCTGTGATTTCACCTCAGATACTACATATTGTAGCGATTATTTTTTGTTAATTTGTTACTCGTTCAAATCCGCTGGTTTTATGGAATAATTTCTGTTTGTTTTGCACAGGCTAATTTCGCTTTTACACTTGTATTGGATGTAACTGATTAAACAGTTTGTGTTATTGAAAGGATATAGGGCTCTGATGGGCTGTCCTGCTGCTGCTCTCTTTTTTCTTGTTTCTTATTCCAAGTACATTATAATTGCACTGTAAATTAGATGGTGCTTAGGCTCAGTACTGGAACCATAGCCACGCAAAGGCCTTGTTAAAGCCCACACTGCTTGATCTGTGTGCATTTGAAACATGAGAGTAAATGGTATAGAGGGAGGGAAAAATGGAGTAGGAGCACGTACAGCTTGCCAAACAATCAATAAATTTGCAGGGTTCTTGCCAAGATCCTCATTACTTGGCCTTAATTCTGTTGTCTTTGAACTCTTCCATTTTTTGAGGCTTTCATTTACTCACTGCCTATCTGCATATATGTTAATGAGATGAGGAGGCATCCTTCAAGTAAGTGGCAGAGACAATGAACCTTGCCGCTGTTCTTTGGTGTGTATTTCATGTGTCACCCCGTAACAAAGCAAGTGCCTTTTTGTTATTTAAAGGAGGAACGTGGTTTTCAGTCTTTCTCATTTTGGTGGAGAGGGGGAGAGAGAGATTTGGAAGTAAAAAAAATGGGCAGGGAGAGAAAATGCACAAACGATGCCAACTGCATACAGCTGCTGTGCTATACTTCTGAGGCTTTACCTAAAAACCTCTGCCTGTTTTGGGTGAATTGGGATGGCTGGCCACTTGGCTGCCTGTCAAATACACACAATCTTCAAAGGACAGCATTACCCCTTCAGATGGATGGGGGAAAGGCTAATAAAGATCACTGTCAGTTGCCCATGCCTTCTTTCTTTCTTTCTTTCCTTCTTTCTTTCTTTCTTTCTTTCTTTCTCTCTTTCTTTCTTTCTCTCTATATCCATCCCTCCCTCCCTCCCTCCCTCCCTCCTTCCTCTTCCTCAACCATTCATTCAGAGCTTTGGAGGACTGGTGAGCCAAGCAAAGGGGTCTTGTGTTGTCAAGATTGATGTCCTCTATAGCTCCATTGATTTTGCCATTGTGGTGCTGTGTGTCCACATTAACAATGACACTCAGCTGTCTCTTTACTTGGTTGTGAGTGGCCAGTTTTAGAGCTCCCAGGGCACTTTGGTCAGTATGGGGTCCTCTTATTGGCTAGCTGTGGCAACCCCACTGAGGAACAAATGAGTGCTGGAACAGACCTGAGAGTTGCACATCATCTTAAATGAACAGGTCAGAGCGGCGCTGCAGGGGCAATCAAATACTAGCATGACTTTAATGTGTTAGGGAGTAGAAGTGAAAACGGGGAGACAGAATGTGAGGAGAGGAATGGATCTAATCTTCATTTTTTTTAGAACTCCTATTTTCATACTGCCTCTTTTCTACTGGCCTTAATTCTTTCTCTGATAATCACTGGCAAAGACAATTTTGGTTTTCTCCATATCTAGTTCAGTCTTCAGCTGCTCCTGCTACTGTCAGCTGATGGACTGTGTTGCTGATGCTCCTCCCTGGCCCAATTTTACAAGCCCTTGCTTTTTATTTTAAAAAAAGGAGGAGGGTTTCATTTTGTTGTCTGAAATTTCAGGGTCTTGTAACTATTACTGTCTTTCAAAACTGCCAAGATTAAATTTCTGTTATTTGGATTCTCATTTGCCTGCTATTGCCAGAATCCAGATCAGTAACTTCAGGACTGTAAATTAGCAGCATGTAGAGGAGCTGGAAGAGTGGATGCAAAAAATATTAATTAGCCTCTCGGAGGGAGGGACACCAGGGACAAAGCTAGTCTGGCCTTCTCTCTCAGGGGCGATTTTAGTCCAATAGGGGGCATATATTCCTCAGTGCACGCAGTCACACTGCAACACAAAGTCATACTAATTAGTCCCTTAATCTCATTACAGGGAGGACAATTCAGATCACCTGTGCCAGGTTAACCATCCATTAGGGAAAGACCTGTTACTATGGTTTTATGCCTGTTGGACCTCTGCTCCTCCAGGAGCAATTCTCTGCTGTTATTAAGACCAGACAGGCTCAGACAAGACCAGTGCGCTCTCCCTTGTTACTGTTGCAATAAAAAATGAAACTGCCTGTCCACAGTCATCAAACAGGAAGACAGTAGAACATATTCTTTTAACTAATTCTTCTAAATATTTGATGACTCTTGGACATTTGATCAAAACTGAGCGGTTTTCCAATGGAGATCTTTATAACTTTTACAGTTTTGGAACAAACTGGTAACAATTGCAGCACATCCAAACAACTAGCTGGCTTCACTAAGGCCATGTGAGTAGAGCACCTTGCATATAGAAATTAAAGGGAAATATATGGTAGAGTAAATCCTTCGAAACACTCCGTCAGCCCCCGCTGCCGCCTAACAAAGACACACTGTGAAATGAATATTAATGGCCAATCACCTACCTAATTTAGCAGAACAGCAGCCACTACACATTGAGCCACCAGCAGAATATCTCCGTCACCGATGACGCAGTCTATTCTGGGGTGTTTCTGTTGGGGAGATGTTTAAAAGGGGTGCAGCATGGAGGCGGCAGGGAACTGTCTCTCTTGTTTTCTCCTCACAGGTCTCTAATTTGAAATAGATTGATTTTCCATCACACATGGCACTGATGACTGGCACTGACTGCTGCTGATATTTCATTTTTGAAGGGCTGCTCGGTGCATCCTTAGAGGGCTTGGCATCCTTACACAGGATAAATCAGCTTTAACCACTTTGATTTCATCCTAAACCCTTTACCAGCGGCACCCCCCGTAGCATTCCACCATTACTGTTTGCACGTGCTGGTTTCCTTTTGTGCAGGATGCCATTTCATTTTATTTTCTCTTTTGTAACATCTTTTTTTTTTTTTAGTTCATCTTGAAAGATCTGACATGCTCACAGGTTAAATTGGTTTTTTTTTCTGGGGAAGTGCTGCATTTTTGTGTTCTTTAATGGCTCTTCTTATCTTCCAGCTTAACCCGTTGTCAAAGTTTTGAGCTCGGACATAGTTCAAAAGGCAGAGAGAGGAGCGGGCTAGCTGTCAGCTGGGGCTCCGTTGGTGTTGCAGCAGGCCTGCCTGGCACAGCCAGAACTACTGCCCACTGAGGAGTCCTGGATTAGAAACAGGCTCTGGCATTATCCAGGCAGGCCTGCTGCCCACGCACACACCCACACAGAGAGGACAAACAGGAAAGCGCATATATACCCATACAGCTCTGAAACACAGACACGCACACGCTCACTCCCTATTTATCTCTCTCTCATGCAAACACATACAGTCACACATATACACAGTGGGGAAGTTAGATATACATGATAATAAGAACATGTGTGCGCACACTGGGCCATGTCCAGTATAGGTTATATATTTACATATAGACACACACACACACACACAGTGTACACATGCTGAGCGGAATGGGTCAATTTTCTTTTCATGAGCTATTTTTCGTGTTGCAGGACAAGCAGCAACGTTGCATTCTGTTTGTGTGTTTACTCCAACTGAAGGACAATGAAAAGGTTTGCTCCAGTTCACTGAGATGTGACAGAACAGAGAGAGAGAAGGAGGGAGAGAGCGAAAGGCAGTAAGTTAAATGGAGAGTGAGGGCAAAGAAAAAAAGAAAAAGATTGGGAGAGCAGGGCTACATGCTCTGTTGCTGTTCTGCACTCAGTTTTTGATGATGAATTTATCTGCCGTAAAAGACAACAGAGTGGCCCATGTATTAAACATCACTGGTGTTCTCTTTTTCTTACTAGAGAGATGAGCTCCCATGTCAGAGCAGCTCAGTAATGAACCAAGCAGGAAGGCCTCTAAGCTCCACTGATCCCCTTTAGAAAAGAGAGGGAGAATATAGGAGAGAGGGGTAGTGAGAGTGAAGGGAATGAGGGGAGAAAAGACAGATGGTGAGAGTAGAGAGGTGAAAGAAGGGAATTTGTTCTGAGACACTAAAAGTGTGTGTGTGTGTGTGTGTGTGTGTGTGTGTGTGTGTGGGGGGGCAAGTGCAAAATAAACAGAGAAAAGTGTGGATAAACCAGCACTGGGAGGGGCAGCAGGGGCAAAGCAAAGAGCTGAGCAGTATATCTTCTCGCTTTGGAGAGAAGAAAACTATAGATTACTGGTCACAATGTGCTTGGCTGGGCATAAATGGAGAGATCTTGAAATAGTAGGTAGCATGCTCAGAGGTTGTGGGGATCAGGGTGAGTTAATCCAATGGTAAGGCAAACTGTGGGTCACACATTCAGAGCTCACACTACTTGTCCAAATCCCCTCTGGTGCTCTTACACAAACAATACTGATACACAGGCCTTTGCTAGCCCGGTATTCCGTCAGCCAACTCCACCGGGCCGGCCTGGGACATTGGGGTCACTCTGCCTGTAAGCTCTTAAATTAACCCCCGCATCAGCACAAACTATTTCTTTTTGAAGGTGCGTGGTGAATTAGGTTTATGGAAGACAGACGACGAGAGAATGCATGAGAGAAACAGACAAACAGAGGGAGAGAAAGAGATGATGAAATCATTTCTATAGGGTTGTGGTTTTGCTCCTGAGGGTCAGATTGTGCTGAGGCTGTAGCAGTTATGCAGACTCAGTAGAAGAAGTAGATCAGAAAAGTTCGCTAATACACTGGGTAGGTGGAGATCAATTAGCCTTATCTAAAAAACTACTGATTATAATACCAATGCAAAACTTGCTGACGCGAAAAAGAACAACAAGAGTAGGTAGAGTGATGATGTAATGAATTTAACTAGATGAAAGATGCAGTATTTCTGCAAACACAGTAACTTGTACACTTTTTCCAACAATATTGCAACTTCTTTGGTACGCTCAGTCTGCACATACACAGATGGAAGCAGCAGCAACCTACATGTGGTAGACAAAATAACAAACACTTTATAATAGCACTTACAACATGGTGAACTTAAAAATTACAAGAACTGATTGCAAAATTTGGACATTGTAAGGTCGTATCATGGTTGTATACTGTCATATGAGTGTTGCAGTTATTGCATCTACCCCCATGGTCGCCTGTGAATTTGCACATATACATAAATTCAGCCAATCACACATTCATCCAAACCCCCCTTTTTTTAAAAAAAATAAAAAATATGCACATACACCCCTTTCACTCTGTCCCTCGCTCATTGCAATGGTCTCGTAGCGTAGGCGGATCAGCAAAGGTTACTGTTGAACACAGAAAGGAAAGGTCAGAAATCATGTTTAGTTTTTCTGGGGCCGGGAGGTAATTCCATCCAGCAGATTGTGTTCAGACGAGCAAGCAGGCAGGGCACGCCAGTGGTGGAGATGCTCATGCAGAAGGAACCGAGGCGGGGATGGGGACAAGGTTAGCCAGTCAGCCACTGCCTCTCAGCCCCTCCGCTGTCACCCTTAATAACACCTTCTCCCTTATCACCGCAACAATCACCTTGAGAAACAAACTTGTCTTCTTTCAGAGAGGGATGGAGATGGGGAAGAGACGGCCCCCATATGCATGTGGGCTGCCATTCTCATTAAAGCCTCTCAACCTCTTTGTGGACAGAGAGACTGCAGATCAATTTAGTGCTCAGCTCTCTACACTTTATAATTCATTCTCTGTCTTTCTCTTTCCCTTTTTGTTCCCTCTTGTTCTCAAGCCCATTTTCTCTGTACCCTTTGAACACATCAAAACATGTTGTACAGTAGTTGTCCAAATTGCTGTGACAATAAGAGATCCTAAGTTATGTACCATGAAAATGCTGCACTGCTGTTTGAGTTCCCATTTTTTGAATAATAGAACATATATAATCTCTCCGTGTGACTAAAAGAAAATAAACCATTATTTTATTGATTTAAGATATATTGTCACAGGCTAAACAGTTGCCTTTCATCACTTAACTCTGTATATTACTAAGTTCCATCTTACTGTACATACTTTATAATTTATCAATAATTACAGTTTAAAGGTTTTGACAGTCAAAGTAAACATGTTTGCATGAGATTAATTAAAAATTAATTCCATGTTTTTATCAGTGTCACATTTCCCTGTTCATCACATAGGCACCTGACAGTTAGGTTTTTGTGGACAACTGCAGGATTGCGTGTAATAATCTCATAACACTATTGCACACTTCATACCACCCTCTATTCATGCGAGATTACTTAGCAAAGAGGCTTGCTATGCTTACCAGCTTGGAACTTGTACAGTTGCATGGAGATCCAAGAAAGCTGATTTTTTTTTAAAGACTTGCCTTATTTAGTTTTGGTTTTGTGATTTTTTTTTTTTTTTCGTTTTATTGGCCATTTCCATTCATTTCAGTTCAGTTAAGAAAAACTTGTGTGTAGTACATTAAGCAAAACACAGCTTCTGTTGCAGGATGTTTTATTTTACTTCTTCCAAGTCTCTTTTCTTACTCCTTAACTTGAATTCTGTAAAAAAGGATTCCTGCTGATTTTGAAGTTAAACAAGTGTTGACACAGAAATTCAACATGTGATGAAAACATATATTTACATCCCTATTAGAAGTTGATTGTGACCTGCCAATGTGAAATCTGCTGATATATGTATCCACAGTGTAAGCAGATATTGGCAATGACAGGTCCATACCTGGGCCGATAAACTAGTGCGGTGTGGAGTTGTGTGCGTGCGTGCGTGCGTGCGTGCGTGCGTACGTGCGTGCGTGCGTGCGTGTGTGTGTGTGTGTGTGTGTGTGTGTATACATGCTCTCTGTGGACTTGGTGCTCTGTGATTGCAATGGAGCTGGAGGAGGCCAGATGAAGGTTCTGATTGGAGGACGGAGTCTGTGCAACCACTGCCAAATCACTGCAATCACCCGTTTGCTCCTTTTCTCCGCTTTAATGACACCACTTCATGAGGAACCAGGCTCATCAAGCCACCCAGCACACACACACAAACACACACACACACACACAAACACACACACACACACACACACACACACGCACACACACGCATATATAATATGTATATGCACAGTGAGGTCAGGTGCAGCAGATCGGGTGGGGCAAGGCAGGCCTCAGAACAGGGAGAGGAGGTCCACCAGCAGATGGGAGGAGATTAAAGCAGACTGGAGACACACAGACAAGAAAAGAGATATAAGCTCCACTCCCCACTTTGGTTGAATCTAAAGTCTGCATTTACGGAGTACAGCAGAGGAATAATTATTTATAAAGGTCATAGAATGTTAGTGAGATATTCTTCAGAGGGATTGATCATTTTCAGTCCAACAATAGACTTTAGAATTTGCCCTCCTCTCCTTTTTATTGTCTGGCCTCTTCACAGCACTGAATTGTCTGCCCTAATTTTGTGAGACCTTTTCCTCCCTATACTCCTTGTGGAAAAAAATGTCCTGTTTGTTCATTGAGAGAGGCCAAATTCTATTAGGAGCTTCGGTGCGTACAAAAACTGACAAGACTGAAACAAAAATGATCGCTGCTCATAGGGGTGGGCAATATGTCGAATAAAATCAATGTTTTGCAGCTTGCTCTACATGAGATTTAGTAAATGAATATATTGTGAACATCAAGTAAAAATTGTCACAAATTTTTTTAAGCTGCCTGCATGACACTTGCTTTGGCATTTAGCTTCTCACTTACACGTATGGCTCTCTCCCTCTTACAGACATTTTTTTGTCTGCTACTACTGTGTGTTTATTTGCAGATTGCAAATCTACTTTAAAGGTACAATTCAACACCTTGAATGTCAGAGTGTGTAGAATCATGGCATCATATCATCTGAATACTGATTGTTGAATGGGAATAAGAAAATCAAACCCCTGAAATCATGTCCCGGGCTCACGAGTTGTGTTAAACTCAATTCGGGACCCGTGTCATGTACGATATTTCTAATTGTCTCCCCCTTTGAATTATATTTACTACTGTGCATGATGGTGCAGGGCTTCTTGTTGAATCCACTCTTTTGTTATTTTGAGCTCTAGTTTTCATTAGAACTAGGCTTCAGTATGTAGACCTACATTGTTGCCATTATTGCTGTTAAATGCTTATTTGTGCCACTGCCTGGTTTTCATAAATAGTTTAACTTTGTTGTGATTTCCCCCTTTTTGCATGCAAATTTAAAACTTTTCCAATGGAAACAACTAGTGAATATAAACAAGAATGTCCTAATGAAGACACTTGTTGGAGGGACTACTAAAGTCATCATACTGGTATTTATTATTAAAAATGGTTTAATAGAGCATTTATTAAGAGCTTTAGAAGAGATTTCGAAAATATCGAGATATATATATTTTGTGTATCACAATATAGCCTAAAAATAAAGCTATATTACCTATAGGCTATATCACCCAATCCCAGTTGCTCATGCACAAACATCAGCACATTGGAATACATAAGCACTTTCAAGCTGATGCTCATAATCAGATATGCATTCGTGAGCACAAGCTATAGTGCAGTTTACATTTTGTACTTGTTAAGAGCTATTAAATGTTTATATCTAATGAATAGCTTTGCAGTATTTACAGTGTGACTGTATTTACACATTCATATTGATTCTCAATGTGTTTAATGGTTCCTTTTTCAAAATTGTTTGTTGTGGGGTTGTTTTTTTTTTTCCCGTGGTTGCTATTATAGAAAAATGACCTTTGATCTCTAATGAGTGGGGACATGAAAAGAGCATGAGTGACAAATAGAAAATGAGAGACAGCAGACACAAGGGAAAGAATAGCAGGACAAATAAGTGATGACAAAGAAAGCGACAGGAAAGAAGAAAACAAGAGCTTTTTTCCACCTCAGGATATGGACAGAAAGAAGATGCCTCTCTAGTCAGTATAAAAGAGAATGCAAAATATATGCAATGCAGTCACTTTTTATTTTTATTTACACAATACGACACACTACAACTTTACTATGAAAATGTTGATGGAGCACTTCAGTGTGGGAATATTGAATACAACAATACACCACCTCTCGATAAATGAAAATGGCTGCTCATGTATTTGAACATATATATTTTAACATAAAATCAAAATTTAACACATTAGGTGCATGCATTAAAGATGGTAATAGATTAGGTCTGCAGGTTTAAACCAGTTCAGCAACAGAAAGTTAGAGAAACATGAAACATAGTTATTGAGAAAATAATCATGTGTAAAATTAGATCTGTATTCGGATCTAGTGTCTCAACTCAGCCAACTCACCATGTCTGTCCCTCCAATCTAACCCCTCCTTTCCTCAATCTCTCCATCTCGGCATATTAACTCCATTAGCCTCTCATATCACCCTCTGTCTCTCTCACTGTCAGTCCACGTCATTCACTTAAATCACTGCTACCATCGGACTGGAAAGGACACCTGCTCCAACCAAATGATTAAAACACAGATATGGATGAAGTGGATTAAACAGAGATTAGGACTCCTGCAGGCTGCAAAAATACAGTACTTATTTCTTAGAAATTACACTATATATTGTCAAGCGTATATTGCTTGTGACTTAAGCTGTTGCAGCTATTAAAGCGATGACAGCAGACAAGGACATAGGACATAGGGTTGGTGAGGAACAGCATGGGGATGATGACGCGCCTGTGATGCACCATTATGGAATGCCAACTTTGGTTCAGTGGGCAGCGTAAAGAGGCTTTTAAATTAGGCCCAGCCACGTCTCACCTGCCTTTCCCTTCTCACCTGCTGAGACGATAAATAGTGCTGCGTACACATGCGTACTGTGACACACAGGCCCACGATTGCCCACCCACCCACTCTCCATCCACCGTCTTTCCACCCATCTGCCAGTCAAATGAGTGCAGAGGTAATGGAGAGAGAAGCAGTCATTCTGGGGCTTTAAAACTGCAGCTGCTGAAAAGATGATTGGGGTAACCTTTGCTTTGGTGCATGAAGGAAGAAGGAGTATTTTGACATTAATTCATAAGTATTTGTGTGTCTGTATGTGTGCGTGTTCCTGACTGAATCATTATTATGGCATTGCCACTTAAAGTTCGAGTGTTGATGTGGTCATGCTCTGACTGCCCTGGCCTTGACATGGTTCATGGTAACTTTTGAGTTTGCATTTTCTCCTTTCTTTAAACTTACCCTATATTCCTCTTCTCTCACTAGATCCCTTAGAGCTTGCACTGATATTTGTATCAGCTTTATCCTATCCTGTAATGTGTGCTTTGTTTGCCTTTTCTCTCCTTTATTCTTTTCTTCTGAACTCTTTGTCAAGGATGATTGGCGAATCTGTCTCTGTGCAATGAAGTTAATAAGCGCTTCCCCAGACAATTCAGTTCTTAGGGGCTTTTGGCCAGGTCCAAACACAGACCAGCCTGATTGCCTCTTTGCAATAAACATGAAGAGGGCCCCTGATAAAAAATACAAAGGGAACCGAGGTTGCATTGGGGAATAAGTTGAAAGAAGAATTGGCTTCAAATGACTGCCATACCTTCAGCTCTGGGAACTCTGACCTGACACTTGAACTAGTTTTATAGAACGTGAACTTCAAAGAACACTTTGATAGTGAGGGTGAGATCTGAGGGTCCAAACTGTCTTTTCATTCTAGATTAGTTACTGAGTTGGACTCAGACTAATGACAGAGGTGGAGCAGTGTCTTCATAAGGAAGAGGTCCCCATCTGGAACAGATGTCATTTAATGTGTAATGAGGTTTGTTTGGGCCCCCTCCCCCCTTTTATTATATATATAATATCACATATCCTCCTTGTTGCATCTTCAGTGACCCCCCCCCCCCCCCCACACACACACACACACAGCAATATACTTGTCACAAACCCCAAAACCTGAAACACCATCTCTTGAAATATAAATAAGGCCATTCCTTACCTATTGATTTTCCTCCAATTAGGGAAAAATACAACTTGGCTGTTGCAGATGTGGAAGATATTGTGGGTCAGTCTTGTGTTGCTCTTAAAAGCCACAGGAGATTTTCAAGAAATTTGGTTGGGCCAAAGAAAAGAGGCCAGTCTATAACTCTAATGTTAAGAAAATGTCTGGAGTGGTTCAGGGACATCTGCCTGGCATTAATGTTATCAGGGAATCGGGGAGCAGTGCAGGCAAAATGTGCTTTAGGGAAAGGTACGGCCTTTGACAGCTGCCTGCCTGGACTGCTGGCACACATCAACCTAATACGCTGGATTGGAAGCGGGGATTGATTCCTGAATGCTGAAGTACTGCTGCAACCTTCCTACTCTGACTGTTGGAGCGAGGGGTACTTTTGCGAGGCGATTTGGCGTCCTAATCTGATCAAGCCTCTTAATCTATGGCAGCTCAGTTTAACAAGACCGATCTGACAGCAGGGGCAGCAGCCAATGACAGCGGGAACATGTTAAATCTGGGCCTATCAGGCGGACGACAGGAGAACAGTATCTTTTGGCTGCATGGTGGGTGTAACGATAGCTCGTGCAGCAATGGTATCGAGAGACACTCCCTCTCCCGGGTCAAGGAGGGTCATCTCAAAGGAGGAGTTTGAGATACTGAGGGATGACGAAATCCCCGGCTAGTTGGCTGTCAGCCCCCTTGGATATCTTACGTTCTCTTTTCCTACTATCTTCTCCATCCTCCTGTTATTCTAGAAATCTATTTTTGGCCTTCCAGCATGTACAATCTGAATTATTTATCTGGAGAAATGGGATCCTTGCATGACAGTGGAACAGGACTTTATTTGTACCATATGAACCCACTAAAATAATCAAAGTACAGACCCTGCTCTGTTAATCTTGCCACATTCCCACCTAGCGCTTGGCAGTAGTGCTATATTATCATTCATTTAGTTTTATCCGAATGATATCTTGATTATGATATTACCCTCATAATTGTAGTTCTACAAATTTCTTTTGCTCAAATATATGATTCAAAAGAAAATTGTAATGTAAAATTACATTAACCTCCACTTACAAATTACAAAATTGGTAAGTAGAGGTTTTACACACATAATACATCACAGAAGATCTAACTTCAATGCTTTGGAAAACATTTTATTATGTGAGATTCTGCATGTATTTGACATATAATGATGGATATCCCAATTAGTAATATTCCTAATTAATATTTCTGTAATTAGTTGAACCATATCACCCAGCCCTACCCTTACCACACCCTCTTCTATTTCATTCCTTTGGTTGTTTTTCCCCTCTTTGTTGGCACACCACATATTGTTGTGTGTGTGTGTGTGTGTGTGTGTGTGTGTGTTTGTGTGTGTGTGTGCATGTGTGCATGTGTTTGAGAGAGTGATTATACTGTGTGTGATGCTTAGTAACCCACTTATTAATATCCTTTATGTCTTCATTGCACTTGATGATGGCTAATTGCTTATTTCCTTTCTTATCACATGGGCCCACAAACAGAACATAAAAAGCTGAACAACAGAGAACTTGTTCTCAGTGTGAAATGAATGTGACCTACAACTGCAGAGAAGTAATGTACAGCAACAGCACAGAGGAAACAAAGGGTACTGTCAAAATCCTGTGCTATCTCACCAGTGTGTCTGTGAAATATTTTCAGCCCTCCTGTGTGCATGTCAGCTTGTCTTGCCTTCTATCTGAATGACATTAATGAAAGGTGAAAGAGGGAATAATCAAAGATCACAATATTTTACCCATGATTCTGATGCATGTTCGTGCACTGCTGGCAGGAGAGATCTCCTTGTGCTCAGCTCTGATCTGACATTAGAATTCACTGCTACATTTCTCTCTCCAGCTCACTCATCTCAGTTTCTCGCTCATTCCCTCGGCGCCTCTCAGTCCCCCCCACCTACCTCTGTCCACTCAGCCTGCCTCCCTGGCTTCAGCTAAAGGGTAAACGTAGCTCTGGGGAAGTGCGCTACCTCCACCACGCGATCCTCGGGCCCGCCATGTGACCTGGACCTCCCAACATCCTGCTCTTGAACGTGTCCTTTTCCTCCTTGGCTTTTTTCTTCATAACACATCACTTTATCTCTGTCCATCTCAGTGACCTCATCCATTGAGACCGATAGAACAAATCTCTGAGAGACACCTGTTTCTCTATGCAAAGTTCCAATATGACCATTTTCTATACAACAAAAACAGCAGTTCAAAATAGTATATGATTTTGGTGAAGCATAGTAGAATAAACTAATTATGATACCATAATTCTTTTTTTGAACTAGCATTTTTGGGAAAAAATACAAATTTTTTTTTTTTTTTTTGCATTCAAATTAATTTTAAAGGGCTGCATATGAAAGTGTTTTAGTTTAAAAGATTCAAAAAAACAATCAACAGAATATCAAGAAAAAGTTTTGCTGTTATGTCAAAGAACTTTCTGTGTTGTGCTGCAGAGATATCTAATGAAGTTAGTATGCTAACAAGCTAGCCCCAACCCTTCCTGTCCCATAATAAAACTTGTACCTCAAGAGAGGATAGTGAGTCACTGCAACATAGGAAAGTAGAGGAAAATATCCTAGAATAGGCTGAAAAATTTTACAAAGTATTTACGGAGACACAATAGTAAAATTAATATATGGAGACAGAATTTATTTAGAAAATAAAGAGCATAATATAATATATATATATGTATATGTATATGTATATGTATATGTATATGTATAAAGGGTATTTATACAATGAAATATTAGCAAGGGATATTGTGGAATAGCCAGCTAAGACATTATCTTGCAATCCTGCTATATTCGTATTGCTGTGCTCCCTTACTCTGCAAAATATGCATGTATTTCCTTGCTTGTTAGATTACAATTATTGTGAATGGATGACAGGTTGAACAGATCAGTTTGCTGTGTCTGGACACCAGAAGTTGTTCCTTTGAATATTTCTCTGTGAGGGCTTTAGTGCACAGTATATGTGGGTCTGCTAGTATGTTTCCATGTGTGTCTAGCTGTGTGAGACTGAATGGCACCTTTCAGAGTGGGGGTGAGACCATGTGGTCTGCAGTGACTGCTTTGGAGGGAGGCAGGAGGGCCCAGCTGGTTCAGGGAGAAGAGCTCTCTGACTAGCCAAGGCAGCCTCACAGCCTGCCAACCAACCTGACACACAAACAAACAATCACATAATACATGGAGAAGATTGCACACAGAAAAAATGCTGTGAATCAGACACTGCTCTCCATGCAATTAAAAAGATTTATCTTACCGCCAGTGTGGTTTGGCTATGACTACTGCAAGGTGCTGTTTGTCAGTGTGTCTCAGCTGAGCTTGTGCATGGACATAAACATAACATGCAAAGAAGTGTAAAGAACACATTCAGGCCTCCTATTTATATGGGGATAGTGCTGCGTGCACCCACAGAGCTTAAAGGGATTCAATCATTTCAGCTGTACTGCAGCCAGGATTTGGTGAAAATAGCAGCCTACATCCAACAAAATTGTCCAATATCCTTGAATGCAACATGCAGGAAAAAAATCTTTATTTGTTGGCAGCCAGGTGCTGGCCCTGCAAATTATACATGACCACAGGTCCTATTGATTCTCTCTTGTTTTTCCTCTGTCTGATAACACATTGTTAGAGGAAAGTTGGTCCAGTGGACTCCCTCAAATTGTTTTGTAAACACAGGAAAAAAGAACAGTCCAGAAGCTGTCACATGTAACAAAATGAATTTTCTCAGCCTGTAATTCTATATTTCTCTCTGATTCAATTTGTTTTGATCCTGTGGTTTAGAAAATGCCAGAGAAAAGCTCTGGTATTCCTTTAACATTAAATGAAAGGACTTAATTAGATGTAAGTGTGTCTGTGTTGGTTTGCTGCCACAGGAAATCTATTCAGTTTTACTGTATTTACCCACAGCTACTACAATGCGATTGCAATAACAGTAATGTTGATTGCTACTTCAACAGCTTTCAAAGGGAACAATGGTGGCTGAAATAATACATATTTTACATTTATTTCTCCTGGATTGTAGAAGCTCTATTTATTCTGACCTCCATTCTGCCATACAGTCCACTGGGTCTCTAGTGAAATCTGAAGTGTATCTCTAAATGGTGTGCAAGTGCTGCAAGACTTGCACAAATTAGCTGTGTTAAAGTATATGTATGCCGTCGATGGAGGGAAGGCTCACTGGAGGCACTGTGCTGCTTATCTGAACAGCAGGAACGTGAATAGAATGATTAGGTAGTCTAACCGTAGGCATCCACCCCCTCTAGCCTGGCCATTTTTACTACTTTTTATACAGCGGTTTCTCTATCTCTGCAAATAGTCTAAAGGGTGAGCCAGAGAGAAACACAAGCTCTAAAAGGAGTTTGTCATTTTAAACAAATTGGTTTGGAGAAAATCAAACTGAGCTTTTCTCCCCGTTTAGTCCTAACTGTCAGAATGGACAGAGAAAATGCCTGGCCTGAAGTGGGAGTGTAACTGCTTACCTGTAAAACCTGTAAACCTTTGAGAGAACCTAACAGTGTGTGGTCCCCAGTTTCTCCATTAGGGAACCAGCTTGGCATTCGGAGGGAGTAATTGGCTGGATGGGGTTTCAGCAGGCTTAGCCACCCTGCTGGCACAACAAGCCTGTCTGTCCCCATCCCTGAGTTGTTGCTCTGCTAGGCAGGAGCATAGCCAGCTCAACTGCTGCCACGTCCCCTTCAAAGCCAGCAGAGAAGCTGAGGATGGCAGCAGCTGTTGTCCCAAGGGAGCCACAGGAATTCAGGGCCTCTGGTCATTAGTGAGAACCAGTGTGCTGGGACGGACCTGGGTCTTAGACAGCTGGGAGACCTCTGTCACCCCTCATCCCTTCATTTCCCTGTCTATCTATTCCCCCATCCCTGCCACGAAGGATTCTTTATTCTCAACCTCCTTGGCTCTCATGCAAGACAAAGAACGGCTCAGTCCTCTGTGGTAGGTGTGAAAGGAGAGAGGAAAGACAGTTTTGGCTCTGGGCTTCAGAGAAGTATATAGTTTTCACAGAAAGGATTTTTTGGCTATGTTTTAGAGAAAATTTGGAGTGGAAGAGTGGGTGAGAATGCATGGTTTCATTAATAATAATTATATTATTGATAATTAATTGATAATTAAACAAATTCAGAAGGAAGAGGGCTGAATGAGGACAGAGTAGCTTGTGTCATTCTTTGGAGAATTTAAAAGATTTACAATTTGTCAAAAAAGTATGTTGTGTTAGGGAGACATTGTAGCTTATTTGCTTATCTAGCTATTACTTTTAATATTACAAACATGTCCTCTTGTCTTTCTGAGTTAATGAGAGAGGCATTCAAAAGGAAGGCAGTTACTTAGGTGCAATTGTTTACAAGAGCAATAAAGTGGAAAAGGTTATTGTTGTTTTTTTTACCATTTAACCACATAACCGGTGCCACCGGTTGTTATATTTTAGTCCAGCTGCACAGAGATGTCCTTGGAAAGCAGATTTATGAAGAATTTTCAAAGATCTACTTGCAAACATATCTATATTGTGAATTAGGATGTGCTGCTCCCAATTTTTTTTCCTTTTGTACATATGAATCAGATAAAATTTGATTTCACAGCAAGTATGACCTTGGTGCAGCCAAAGTCAAAATCATACAAATGTTTCACATCCAGTATCTTGTAGTGTTTTTGCAACTAAGATATATTTCTGAATGGATTATTTGAGAGAGAACTTAAATGGTAGAAATAAGTATTCATTCTTGGGTGCCAGGAAAACTGAAAGAGAAAATATATAAATATGTATATATACAACCTTACTCTTCTTGTGTGTGTGTGTGTGTGTGTGTGTGTGTGTTTGTGTGTGTTTGTGTGTGTTTGTGTTTGTGTGTTCGCACACATGCACACAAATTCCGAGCATGTTGTGATACCATCTGACTTATGAGTCACTGACATTTGGTGTGTGCTGAGACATAAGTCTCAACTGAGTGGAGTGGGGAGAGTGTGCCCATGTCTGAATGATACAGTGTGTGAACATCTGGAGGGGCCCAGGCAACACATAGGTCTGGACTGCTGTCGGCACTCATCATGATATGTTGCCCCTGTTTTTTATTATAGCTCTATGTCTATCTGAGAAATACATACATAATACATTTTCCTCCATCATTGTTTATGGATTAGGCAGAAAGGAGGGTGGTTTGGGAATACTCAGCCATTGCAAGGATATACAAGGGGTGAAAAAAGTATCAAGGGCATTAAATTTAAAATAACTAAATCACACTTCAAAAGGCAGCTACAGAAGTTGCAAATTAATAGTGTCTAAGCTGCAAAAGCAGTTTGCAAATTTTATTTTAGTTGTTTATAATAAGTGATAAGAAAATAAAATATATGTGCCTAAATTTCTGTTGGGTTAATCACAAATTTTGCAAAATCAATGCAACAGGACAAATAGTTCTTAAAATGATGACAAAATTTTCTGGGTTGGAAAGATACGTTGAAAGTATAATTCTACAAAGTTCTTTTAGTGATCTTTTGAGTGTCATGTATTGGCCCAATGGTAACTTCTGTGGATTTTTTGATACTTAATTTCCCACTGTGAGTCATTATGGCTGATGATTTTACACTAATCTATATGGCTACTGTATATAGTTAAACAAACAGGTCATAAGTGTAATGCTTCTGCTGCATTTACAACAATAGGACTTGTGTGATAAACTGCTCCATGCGACTCTGTGCACATGCCCAGGAGATAACATTACTTTTTTCTTCCCTGAATTTTCTTCTGTTGGCTTTGCATGCATTGTTTAATGGGACTGATGGAAGCACCCTGGCCATTACTCACCGCACAGCCTGGCTAATTTCTGTGCTCTTACAAGTACAAAGATGTCAAGCAGGAGCAGCAGGCTTACCTTGGCTTCCCCTGAGACTATTAATCCTTCGGTTGGTGTCGTCCCTGCCTGCACCGGCTCACCTGGTTCACAGCACTGCTTGCAAACTGCTGTTGCCAGCCTTTTTTCCCCATTCTATCTATTTATTTTGGCACCAAGTCAGCTCCCATCAACAACAAAATCTGATTGTAATGGAATAGCTGAATAACTCTTTAGGCATATAGACTCCCCTCTTTGAGTGAGATTTCCAGAATATGTGGCAAATTTTGTGTATGTGTGTGAGTTTCAGAGAATGAGAAAAGTTTTGGGGGTGGAAGGATAAATGCTGGTAAACTACTAAAGATAACAATAAAATTCTTGCAGACATTAGTCACCACGACCTTCCTATAGCAATTCTGTTTTTTAAATGACATGCATGCCCTTTATAGCCTTACTGAATGTCTTTGCCCCAATTTATTTACCACATACGGATTTGAGAAGATATATATTTTTTCCCCTCAACAAGATATCCCACATAGTAAGAGAATTCACTTGTATGTACGATCTTGGGCAGATAACTATAGATTGGTAACAATAATAAGAATAAGGTCTTAGATCAAGGCTCAGGGAGGCTCACTCAGTGGATATTGAACTTATTAATACATAATTTTTTCAGTGCCATTAAAGGTATCCAAGTGTCCAGAAGCTAACAAAGGACTTAAGCTGGCAGCATACCTGAAATTGGTCAAATTTTCTTTATGTTCTTCATTTAAATTTGTAGGTTTGCGACTGTAGAAAAAAAGACTCATTCATTGGTCTTCTAGTATCACAGTATGTGCAGACCTCCAGTTTTTTCAACTAGTGAAAAATGTCATGTATGTAGTAAAACTATTTTCATGTGGGCTTTCAAGTTTTATTTTGCAGATGGAAAGATTGTGAGACCAAAACATTCCAGGCATCTTGGAAACAAATCCATCCTTTGAATCAGCTCCCTGAACGTACAAGGATCAAGTTATTGTTTTTATATTGCATTTCACATTCCCAGTGCCCCAGTATTATACAAATGCTATTTCTGTAAATGCTAAGCTTACTGCGGATAATATTCTCCATAAGCACCTGCATTTATGCATCTGTCAGGTAGAGGATTATCATATGTAGTGGCCTAATTTAGCAAGGTTATCCAGTACCAGTACATGTATTGAGTCATTAAAGATGAAAAGCAAAAAAAAAAAGAATACTTAGCACTTCATACTGTATTCTTTTCTTTCTTATATTTTATCATCACAGGCCGACTTTATTGCTTTTGGTCAGACTGTGTGCTTGTTTTGTTTCAGCTTTAAAAGAAATCAGCTTTTTTTTTTGAAGTACTACTAATACCAGTTTGTGCATGCACTAATTTTACTACATGTTTATATATCAAAGTAAATTAATGGATTTGATCCAACCACTAGACCAGTGGCTTGATTATTAAAGGCCCTGACCATTATTTGAAGGAGTAATTTATTTGAAATATGAAGTCTGTTCTGATGCAGTATTATAAGAAAAAAACAAGAAAATTCATTTTTGCTGCTGTAGGGAATACAAAACATTTGGAAAACCATCAGTTCTGCTTTCTGCTGAAATTATGAAAATAATTTTTGTGTCTATAGTGGAGCTCCTAGTATATGTTCAGGTATGAATATTAGGTTATTTGCAAAACTCAGATCAAGATGATCCTCAGTTGATCTTCCTAAGTACCAACTACGTCACCATTTACATTTGTCTATTCCAATATTACTTTCAGTTGACTTTCCGAGTAGGGTAGCTGCTTTAAACAGAGCCATTAGACCAACATATTTGCCAAAATATGATGAGAAAAATTCAGACTAAAGTGTCATAATGACGTGCAAACAGGTGTAATAACCCAAGATGATGTAGTTTTTAACCTTTAACAGCATGAGATGATACCAGACATCGCAATATTACCCATAAACCACAAGAGATACTCCAAAAATTCAATTCAGAGTCATAACTCAGATGATTTCATGCCTCGCAGAATATATGGAAAAAACGATTCATGTGCAAACCTGATATTCAACTTTATTCAGCTGCATGCTGCACTGGAGTGTTTCCATTATTATCCATGATTTTCATCTTTCTTGCCATTTTCTTCCTTGCTCTAACTCTCCATATATTTTTCTTAAAAAACTTCTTGTACTATTTCAGGATATAAGAACATATCTCCATCCAGCAGTGAATCAGGAGAAGGGAAGGAGGTGCTTGTGTTAGGGGTAGACAGGGAAGGGGAATGAGGGAGGTGGACAGTAGATTACCTCTGCAATTTCAAGAGAGAATGCAGCTTATAATGATCTGGGATGTTCCCAGGAAAGGTCAGCTGAAATTGCAACAAGCGTAATTAGTAGCTTATCAATAATGCATCCAAGGGTTCAGTGGGTATGCGGTCTCAGTCTGTGTGTGTGTGTGTGTGTGTGTGTGTGTGTGTGTGTGTGTGTGTGTGTGTGTGTGTGTGTGTGTGTGTGTGTGTGTGTGTGTGTGTGTGTGTGTGTGTGTGTGTTTGGGAGCATACACACATGGCTGGTCAGGTGTGTGAGTGTGTGCACCTACCACACTGTGTGTACCCAGGGATAACCAACGAAAGCTCTTCTTGTGACATTCATTAACATAAAAACACCTATATGCCACTCAGGGGAGCTGCTATAAGCATTAGCATGCAGACGCCCATTAACAAACCATACACTGCCCTACAATAGTGTTGACAAAACTGATGGTATTACAGACTGATGGAAAACTTCAAGAGACACATTGATCACTAAGGCAATTACTATTGATCACCATGTCAAAATTTGGGCCAAGAGGGGAGGGAGGGTGTGAGATAAGGGTATATTTTGCATGAAACATTCTGAAAATATTGGAGTAATATGCAGAATTGCTATCAGCTCTCACGCAATCACCAGCTAATTATCTAGCAGTGGAATACATTCCCTTAAGCATCGTCTACTTCCAGGCACACTCTGTATCACTGGCTACTGTTGAATGTCAAGTCCTCTCTTACAGGGACAACGTTGTACTTTTTCTTACCTCGAAAATCCTCCAGTAGCTGTAAAGAAAACAGCCATTGCTCATAGCTGAATTGATGTCATATGACTCATATGACTATTTACTGAATGAATCAGATAAGGGGCTTAAGCTTGAATACAAACTTTTATATATTTTTTGTTGTTGGTTTTTATTTTTAACGTATTAGTTTTATTTTTTTTACGTTGGACATTGTCATCCAGCAGATTCCCATGGTGTCAGATGACACCAGTCTAGGTTATAGTAAAGCTCATTTAACAGCCATCTTCTCTGATTTCATTTCATAGCATTGCATCAGACATGATCAAAAACGATGCTCTTCAAGCTTGTTTAACTTCTTTCTTGATCAACACTATTTCCATTTTCTTCCATCATGTTGCACATCCACACAAGGGCTGATAATGCAGCTGCTTACTTTCACTGAGCACATCTTTGAATGACTTCAGTCAGGGCATATAACTGAAATATTATGCTAGAAAAAGGAAACTTGAGTATCTTACATAATTCATTAGGGATGTTCTTAGTCAGACCCCTGGCTAGCCGATAAGGAGATCAAGATTGAGGTAGATATTATCTCGCCCACAAAACCCCTTCCGTACCTGCTTTTCCTCCTTCAGCAGGTAAAGGATGTGAGCTCTTCAGATCAACGTTGTGCTTGACGGAAGAGAGAAACCTGAGGTGCATGTTAGTGGTGGGAAACGGATGGGCGGGGGATTGAGTGGACCTCTGGGAGTGTGTTTGTGCCCGTGTGTGTGTGTGTGTGTGTGTGTGTGTGTGTGTGTTTGTAGAATTGGTGGTATGTGTGATGTAATGATCCCAGTTTCTTTGGCCCCTGCTTGTTGATAAGTTGCTGCAGAACACATGAACAGGGGAAACGGGAAGCAAGCGAGATGAATGTGATTGGATTGCCGGCCGAATGCAGCCTCTCCCATCTGTCTCAGAGTCTGCCATCCCATCTCACAGGCGGCAGGAGGTAATTGGGTTCATTGTTCTCACCACAGGATCCCCCGGATTGAAAGCTTCATTATCTGGATAACCATGAATGTAAATGAAGCACACGTATGCAGTGGGGTAATGGGAAAAAATAGATCATTGCTTGGCACAGCCACAACACAGAGCACATCCCCAAACACAGACATGCATTTTTTTTTTTTGTGCAATCACATGCCAAAATACCTACACATGTGCAGCATTTCTTTAAACCCCTGATGCATGCATACATATTTTCTTCCTAATTGCATGTGAGAACAGAATTTGACATTAGATCTACAGTTTAAGGTTGGCTCTGTAAAATATTTGTTGTTTTCCTTTTTTGTGTCTTTCTGCAAATAAAAGGAGTTGTCTCTGTTTTCAGATGAATCAAAAGATCAGTTCTGGCTGCTGAAGTCATTGACCTCGATCATGGTAGCCATGATTTAAACTTCCATAGCTGCTACAAACAGGACTGTAAACGACAATGCTGTGGTGAGCTGCTAACCACACATTCTCTGTAACTGTGTCAATGGCAGGCACCTGTACACTCACCAGAGGTTCTACCGTAAATGGCAAGAAAGGGCCAGAAGAACAACAGTGAGCCTTATGTGCTTTGAATTATTCATGCAAAATCAATCTATACCAGAAACACAGGTAGATCTTTCTCTCTCTTTAATTAGGTGGAGTTTTGTGGCTAAATGATAGACTAAGTCTTTGGACAATTGTGTCATAGTTGATGACAGCATGCTACTAGCTCCAAGATTCACCAGCCTTGAGTCTTTGCTGCCAGCAGCCAGGGAAGGGTTAAAGCATCTGCCCTCTGAAAATAAACAGGAGCTCACAGTGGAGCCCAACAGCTCTCAGATCCTCTGGCAAATCCATCAATTAGCTGCAGATGTGATCTGCATCAAGATTACTGCAATTTAAGCATGTCGGGAAAACAGCCTAATCTGGTCTCTGATGGACGCTCCGGTTTTCAATTTGCTTTCCAGGAGGGACCTGGGATATAGTAGAACCCGGAATGGTAGCCTACAGAGAAAACTGCACTACTGTCCTCATATGAATGATCACTCACTTCCTAAAGATTCATGTATCCCATTTTTATTTCAAAGTTAAGCATCAGCTTTGTCATCATCATTGCATATGTCTTCACAAGAAGTTTAAAAAAAAAAATTTAAAAAGTTAAAAAAAAGAGTCCAAACTCAGCAACGAGACCTGATGTGTTTTGTGTCATTGTACAGACTGGAGGCCAAGAGGAAAGGAGAGACTCAGGAGAGGAGGGCAAAGTGCCGTCCTTACTAACTGTGCCATGCTGTGCCTTTGCGGATGTTGTAGGGTCCTGTCAGATTGTGTTTACTTTCCTGAAGGACGTTTCACCTCTGGAAGCCTGCGAATGAATGGAGAGCTCATTTCTCCAACAGAGACTAGTCAATCACTCCACATTTATTCTCCTCTCTAGCGGTGACCTCTCCCCAGCCAGGCGAACAATGGCACCCTTGAAAACTGCAGTTTGACTTGAGTTTGACTCAAATCAAGGCCTTATGCTGTATACTTGACACATTAATACGTCTAAAAAGCTCAGTGAAATCAAAGAAAGATATTACATCAGACAGAGGCCAGGGGGCATTTTTTTTCGTGTGTATACAATATAATAAAGTTGAAACCATGTTCTGTGCTGCATAGTATACTTGTGAAAGTAGTCAGTGCTTTCTGTCAATATTTTCTGCACAAACAGAGGTAAGCCTTTGTTTGTGCATGAGCACTCAACACAGCGGATGAGGGCTGCTTCATCTAAAAGAGGCTTGAAGCTTAGCATGGCTGCATAGTTAATGTCATGACTTGGGTCTGGCAGATGGCAGAAACAGTTAGGGATCTCATTAGATCAACCAAGCGTCTATGCCTCGTTGCAAAAGCTTTCATTAAAGTTCCATTGCTGGAATACTACTATCTCGCAATATTGGTCAAAGTCAAGAGAGGGTAGAGCAAAGTGTTGAAATTTTACATCTGCGTGAAGCGGAGAGATTAAAATGACGCTTGTGTCTAATCAGGAGAGACAGAAAACTGTGCATACGGGTGGTTTACGGAAATGTGTATATGTGTTGACTTGAGTCTTTATATCTGTGTTTTCATTTATTTGTGCTAGTGTTTGTGTGGGTGTGATGAGTGACGCATCCTTGCTGAGCATAGCAAACAGGATTGTAATGGTCACAGAGCACATTTTGTACCTTTTGCCTTGTAATTAACTGGAATTTGTTCAGCACAAATACACTCCAAGCGTGGGAAACTAAAAATAAATAAAGAAATAAATAATCATCTTCTAGTGCATCATATTGATAGTGAGTTAGGGGAGGCAGATTTTTTTTCTTTTAGAGGAAGGATTCAAAGTGCCTCCATGTTAACACTTATTTTATTTGTATTATCTTTAATGACACAGAGGCTAAATGGACCATAGAGGGAATCGATTACCAGCACCCTACAGCATGGCAGCCCCAAGTCAATATGGATATTTTATGGGTCTTTAAAGGACATTTAAAATGAATTTCCATATATGGTTTAAGGCATAGGACTAATCACAGCAAGCAGTCGTCTTATGAATGATGCTATGCACTCTGAGGCATCAGAAGTGCCGGCTGGCAGCAGTCACTGCAAAGAAGAAGGGCATCACTTGTAGAAGGGAACATCTTAGACAAAACAATAGAGACAGCAGACTGAAGCAGTTCTTTTTAGAGGCACATTTTCACTACCAAGTGAAGGTACCATTATCTGTAATGTTGCTTGATGCTATTGAAAGAGATAGGGAAGAGAAAGTTTTTGACATTCAGGTCTTGGCCTATTTTTCTGTTCTTTGCAGTGGTTTTAGCAGTGATTATGCCTGGTCAATTTCTGAACTGAACCACACCATTTTCACCAGGATTACCAAAGGGAAACATTGAGTAAGGTCACGTCAAATATCACAGTTCACTTGCCACTTTTTCTTTGTCAGTTTGTTGATATATACAGTAAATGCATACAGTATACAGTGAGATTTAAATTGAATCATCCCAGGGTTTGAGAACACTCAGTGATCTTTTTGTGGACTATCCCATTACAGTGCATACAGTATCTTCCTGATTATGTCCTCACACAATGAAAACTAGATAAAAGAGACTGTGAATGCTCAGGAATTTCTAGTACATCACAGGATAGCACCACCGCATGCAAGACTAGAAGTTTGATCTTTCAAAGGCGAGAAGCAGAACATACTCTGTGCCCTTGCCCTGGCTGACTTAGATAGAGTTTAGTTGTTGTGAGCATTACTGATCAACACCTTAGGAAAGCAATTGGCAGAACTATTATGCACAGTGATTTTTCCCAGTTACCTCTGGTGATAGGAGAGCACAGAGGCCCATGCCCACAGCTCTCTGGGAGATGGTGCTTTGCTGGAATCCGTGGAACAGAAAAACCAAGCTATTTACAGGGAATACAGCAGCCTCAGAAGTAGCTCCTAGCCTCAGGGTGCAAAATACTTGAAAATAAGCTTCTGGTCTCTTTGATGTGTATGTGTGCACCAAATCTAAAGGTATTTTAAGTAGTGCTGCCTTTGAGCCAAGGACGAGTCTAAATTGTCTCTTGGAGCTGAATATGGGTGAGGTGGGGAAGAGGGTTAAGTAAAAATCAAGAAATATAATATTTTTTCTGATGGTTGCATTACCATAATGCACACTTCATGCGCCGGCTGACAGGAGTAATCCCAGTGGTGTTTTTTAAGATGGCTATCAAGGATATCTGGAGCACCAGAGGTTTATTGTTCATCCACTGATGAGTGAAGACAATAGTCTTGGGAGGCTCTTCTGATGAGAAGATGACTTTTTATACAGGAGAGACATAACATTCCTTTGAAACACTCTGTCCTGTTTAACAGCTCTAATGTGATGGAAGAAAACTGCTCTGGAACAAAATAAAGTGAGTGGCTTATAACATCTGCCTCTTCACAGCTATTTCATTTTGTATTGCTGCTGCATTAAGGGCTCTGTTCTGCATGGCAATCTGCTGCTGTTGTTGCTGCTTCTCAACAGTTATTTGTCACACCAGATAAGGCATTGAGCAGCCCAAACACCGTTTGTATGCCTCAGAGGTTGGAAATTACCAACCAAAGCAACATAAAATACTCAACTATAGAGTTTCAGAAAGATATGAAAATACATACAAGAGATAAAATTGTTATTCGTGAAGGAAAACCATCTTGAATATCAATGTACAGATAACATTATGTATCTAAAAATGTGACGAAAGGAGAAACAAAATAAGAGGGGATGGTGAGATGGTCAAGCAGCACTAGATAGCCACTCTACCTAAGCTATGGCTGGTTTAGAAGGAAAAATGGTATACTGTAAAAAAAAAAAAAGGGGGGGTAGGACACAAAAATCCCAGGAGGTCTGAATGGCACACAACATCTGAAAAGACCTCAATTTTGAAATGGGATAGTTAGTAAACTGCTGTAACCATGACTTTTCAGGTTTCCTTGCGCCTCAAAAAAGGAAGATGAAAAGTAACATTTCACAATCTCTGGACCTTGAAAGCTTTTTTTGCTCCAAGAGGAAAAGGAAAAGAAAATTTTCTGAGTTTCACGCTTCAACAGTTATTTGGCCTTTTTTCCCCCTGTTCTGTGGTCAGTGAGTCACCTTCCTCCATTTTCTCGTAGACACACTTTCAAAGGAAAGGTCCCCTTTTCTGCTGTGAAGACAATCATTGGTTGAAAGGCACATTTGAGGATAAGTTTAGAAGAACTATATGCCATCTTTTGACAAAAGTGTAAGAGCCGGGGGGCACAAAAACAAAGGTGGTCTTGACCCTGGTAAACTTACACAGTCAGGTCAGAGTTCATATATTAAGCTACAGGGGCCATTTTCTTTTGTTTCAAAATGGGATCCTGCAACTGCAAACTATTCATTATTTACAGAGGAGGCTGTGGCTTTTTACAGTGGTTTTGGTCAACTAAAATTCATGTCATGTTGAATATACTCCACAGAAATTTCTCAAACCACTCTTCTTAATTTGCCTCTCCACATGTTCACTATGCTCCACATCCCGAAATTTCTGGCAAAATATGTCTTGATACACTGCTTCCATCTGCTGCGACACAGTCAGTCAATGAATTTTGCTATGCTCACTGTTGCTCCTTTTATTATGGCACTTGGTGGTAAAAAGTTACTGAGTATCAAAATATTCATTTTCTGTCTGTTTGTTTCAGTTCTAGTGTGTAGTTACCTTAACGTTCGACCACTTGATATGTGGATTGTACCCTTGATTCTACTTTCAAATCCTGGTCGTAATTCAGTATGTTAAAGAATATAACACATCACATAACTCCTCTTGACAAAACATTCACTCATTCACAGCCAAACAGTTACTCGGCAAAATGAGATGAATAGCGCAAATGTTTTCACAAACACTTGTGCTACAGTATATGAGCAATTGTAACATATGCCAACCTTAAACTATTGTGACCTTGTTTTGGTAATGTAATCTAATGAGAGTAGTATGGACACAAACAAAATTTGAGGTCACAGCATGTATTTGTATAATTGTAAACTTGACCACCTGTTCATTTGTTGGTTGTTGGTTGGGATTAGTAGTAATATGATGTATGTTGTTAATGTCCCCATAAAGGTATAGAGTGGAATCTCATGAAAGCAACATGCTGAACATCCCATAAAATAGATAGATTAGGTAGACTCAATAATTGCAGATATTTAAATCTGTCACAGTAATTTACATAAATAAATAAATGCTTTATGAGAAATTCGTGTTTGTTCTCTACGTTGTATTTCTTGTCAAGTTAGGATGTAGTACTGCCGAAGGTCCGCTCTTTCGTTGAAGAAGCCAGATGTGATGCTCTAATGGTCTCCAAGGGCAGTGCCTCCATCACCGGCTGCCATAGAGACAGCGCTTATTCTTCCCCTCTCGTTTTCTTTTTACCCCTTGGTCTTTGATGTCTATAGAGGGAAGTTGTGGCTTTAATTCTTAGCCAGGTTTGTTGTCTAAGCTTCCCTTGTTCAGTCGAGGCACAGGCATTAATCCCAGGTAACACCTCTGATCAAGGATTTAATTTACCTGGAAAAAGGGTGTACTCACCGCAATCCTACAGGCCAGATTGTTGCGTTGACAACACCAGTGATGGATGGGTTTTGCCTTAGTTGAGGGGAAAGGCAGATATCTCACTTTGCTTCTTTTTCCAGGTACTGCAAACACAAACTTTTCAGCTCATGTTATGTGAAAGGACATATAGGAGAATTGCAGTCCTCTCTCTTTATTGCTACTTGAGATTGATTTGTCTTTTGCTTTAAAAAAAACAGCTTCAGAGCTCCTTTGTATTGATCCTACAAGTCTCTGGACTCTACTGAAGGGATGAACACCATTCTTCCAAAAGAAATTCCCTAATATGGTGTTTTGATGATGGTGGTGGAGAGCAATGTCTGAAATCTCCCATAGGTGTTCAATTTGGTTGAGATCTGCTGACTGTGAAGGCCACAGTATATGATTCACATCATTTTCATGCTCTTCAAAATTCGGTGACCCCTCATGTCGTATGGATAGAGGCATCGTCATCCTGTTTCTCCACTCATTCCAAATGTTATTCCTTTAATTTGTCATCCATCTGTATCCTCTTTCTGTCTTTCCTTCTTTTACAGCGTCTTATGCCTGAGTGATTTATTTTTCACTGAGTGATCTTCAAAAACAAAGATGGTCTTCTGGTTTCGCTCAAAAAAGAGGAGGCTATCGCCATCCCTCACTTCAGAATGGTTTACTCCAAGCTGCATTGATTTCTCTTGGTACTGCAGGTCAGCTAGAGGAAATTGAATTTGAAATTGTAGAAACGCTCTATTATTTCTTTTTTTTTTTTTGTGATTTATATTTTTTCTCACCCCATTTTGTATTTTCAGAAGTCAGCAATGAAACTAAGGAGAAGAGCAGTTACTGTCGGGACAGTTAAATGACTGCTTTGACTTTGGCCTCTCTAATAACACATTCCTCCAGTGCCAAAGGTTTCATTCCCCCAGTGGTTTAAGACCACATCGGTTTGCATTTATAAAAGCCCCTTCTCGTGTTCTATGCCGCCCGCCCTCCCTCTGTGCACATGGGGTTAGCTCTGCTCAAATTTTGTTGGATTGCTTGCTGGGAGTTTTTTTACCTTTTGGGAAGGGGTGAGGTATTAGAGTAATAGCAAAGTGAGTGAAGGTAGTTTGGGGCTGTGTGGATGGAAAGAGGCTGACCAGGTTGACATGTCACATTAGATTAGAATGTTTTGTTAATCTGACACAAGCTTTGACTTCTGACTGGGCTCTATAGGCTTCACTGCTGTTCTTAATGTGGTGGTGCTGAAAATGTGCATGTTTGTGACAGTGGCAACCTTTCTCCTTACCTACCTTACATCTGAAAACAACCTACTGTTTGTAGCTCATTCTAAGATCCATTTCCTTTTAATGGTTTCAAGAAAGGTGTCTGCATTTATGTGACTTGGAAAACTCACTCAACACAATCTCCCTCTCTCTGGAAGTAAAAAAAGAATGTATTGACATATACAGGTGAAAGCCTCCATTGGAAGTGAAAGTCTCACTCTTTCAGAGTGACATTGATTGCTTCAATACAAAATATTAAGGTCTGAAGCTCTAACATCTGAGATGTACAGTATGAGATGACTGAGATGTATAGCACTGTTTCTACAGTGAGACTCAATCAAATGTGGTCTCTTTCAACAAGTAGCAGAGAAACGTTTTAGTTTTAATTTAATCTGGGAGCTGCACAATTTGTTTTATCTCAAATGTCTAAAGTTAGACATCCACATCAGATACTTACAGATTTTTTTTTTTTAAGTGTAGAGAAAGGCACAGGTATATATAATAAAATTAATGACCACTGAAGTCCATTCAGCAGCGTCAGTTTCAGGGATCTGGTATTTTGCATGCTGCCACACTATTCCTATTTTACTTGAAATGACCTTTGCTTTTCCCTCTGTGACAAGTCAAGAAAACAAAGTCCACTAAGTGGAGACAGGCGATTGTGAATAGCTGAATTTGCAGGCAGGGACAGTGAACTTTTCCGTCAACTATCGTTAACAAAAACCTTAGGAAATAAAAAAATATTCTGTATTGTGATCAAATTTATTTGATCACAATACTTGTAATACCAAATACACAATAATTTTTAATTTTAAATTTTATAAATGATTCTGAGGTCTAGGAAAACTGAAAAATAACCAGTGAACGACTGTGTCTTTGCTGAGTTACAGTGCTGCAAAAATCATATATTGTGCCTCTGAAACTTCTTTTCACTGTATGAGGAGTAGGAATGCCACAGCCCCAATAGGATTAAATTGGTAGCTTTTTTTATTCTAAATACCTAATCAGGGACTTGTTTCCACCTGGGATGAAAGGTGAATGTAATTAACTTTATTCAACAAACCAGTAGGATTAAGAAGCAGGAGCACTAAGGAACAGGGACAGCACTGACAACCAGCACTTTTGAATGCACATATCATTGTCATTATCATTATATTATATTGTATAGTATGACTTCCAAAAGCATGTGGCTAAGAGAGTGATTATAAACTAAACTAAACAGCATTACTGTATCAGGTATAAAGTAGGTTTTCCAATATGATATTCATGAACATCTTAAATGGATGTTTTGGGTTTTTTTTTTTTTTTAAGATATGCAAAATCTTGTTTAAAACCCTTCCATGCTTCTCACAACATTTTGAACTTATCTATATCATAGTGTTTGTTTTTCCCCAGAAGAATTTTTCTGTGGAAGAACATGCAGGTTTGAAATCCTATCCCTTTATCCAAAAAGAGTGTGTTTACTACATGCAGTAGCTTTAAATAAAACTTCCCAATGGTTTGCCAGATTAACCACAAAACCAGTTTATGAACTAGAATGGAACCTGGTAGAGTCTATAATTCCACCAAGACTGAATATGACTTTGTGTTAATTTTTATTGATTGCCCTTTTTGCTGGTGACACTGTATTCTTTCTTACCGCAATTCTCTCTATGACCCACTTTTTAAAATTTGCTGCTCTGTGTGACGAACTTTGTAACATGTTTTTAGAAAAGTGCTCTATGATGATGATGATGATGAGGATGAGGATGATGATTATTATTATTATTGTTATTGCTGTTTTTGTTGTTATTGACAAAAATGTTGAAAAAAGCTAAAAATGCTACATTTCAATATCAACAAAAGTGATTCAAAAGAATTCTTGGTCTACCCCTTTAACCGGATCCACACCAAAATTGAATGGGTTCCTTGGTAAAGGTAATTAAGTATTGGAAAAAGAGAAGGGCTTGTTTAGTGCTGAATCAACTAAAAGCAATGTTTTTTAATAGTTTTTGGACTGAGATGTTTACCTTATAGTAAATTAAAAAAAAAAAAAAAACAACTACTGGAGAAAATGGAGCAATATGTATATCGATAATTGAATATATTGGTGGTAATAGGTAAATCAGGAAGTCACTTTTACATCTGCATTTAGTTCTGTTTTAGTAGAAAATTAACTGTATATGCTGAATCCAAACTATGAGCTACTGCTTGGACCTGCTCATCTTCAAACATAGTCTACACGCCTGTTCACTGTTTGTCTCTGACAGGGTTTATTCTGCGGTTTCTGTATTTGTCCATTTATAGCATGGTGAGCTGAACCCAGTATCGTAGCAACAGTAACTATGGGAATAGAAACCTGTGGTGGGGTCAATGCGATGGCCTACACTTGGCCGCTTTGTACAAAGGCTCGCGCATTGATTTTTTCTAATTCACAACATCTATAACCACCTCTGCCACACAACACCCACCTCTGGACAACAAACAGAAAAATATTTAACGCCTTCCTTTTTAATTCCATCTGAGGCCATATCTAATAACTTATAGCGAGAAGTCATTCATTTCAAGTTGTGCGACACAGATTTCAATATGAAATACATCAGGTTGTGGTAGTGTCTATCCTGCATCTTGTTCTCTGGGTATTCTCTTCCTTTTTTACTTAGCCACAGACCCTCTGTTACCATTTGTCTGTCTCCCATCCCTGTGTGTACATTTGATGTTGGCTTCAGTCCTCATGGGGCAAACTCTCCCGGGACCCTTAACTGACAAGTGTGTACAATACCTAATCAGCGGCAAAGCAACTGCCCTTCAAAATGATGAATTAACTAAACTAATTTCTGACAGCGCCAATTGATATTTGTAATGCAGTAGCACCTTGTCTCTGACTCCATCCAGTCATTTCACTACATACCCAAACCCACCTGAGGTAAAGGCGGCGTAGTTGATAAACTGCTGATGGAGCTCTGAGAGGATTAAGACAATTTTCTAGCTCAATGTGGCTATGTGCAAACATCCCCTGTCATACCCACATACAGATTTATCCACATAACACATATATAGTGACATTACCTTAAGCATGGTGACTGCAGTCACTAGCCTATATGTATGCACAAGCCAAAATAAATTAATTTGAAAGGCCAGGGTTAAGTCTATTGGGCATTGGCTCCAAAAAGTCCATGCTTTTGTAAGAGGTTTACAAATTTAAATTCTCTTTCTGTGTTGCTGCCTAACCTTTCCCCCCCTAAAGCTCCGTAATGTGTTCTGTCAACACGGTCCTCTCCTGCAGATTAACATTGTCAGACCGTTGTAGAGTGAAAAGGACGACATGCTGTTTTCATAGCAATAGACGAAACACTTGACAGCTTGACCCGGCATCAGCCATCAGTGTGTTCTCTGAAAACAAGAAATTAACTCAGAATATCTGCAGTACATGGACGGACGCACATACTGTAAGTACATGGTCATGTGTAACAAAACCTTAAGTGATTGAAATACATTAAGTGACTGTTGAATGAGGGGCTTCTTAAAATTAATAGAGTTGTTCTGCAGGTGTCTAATTGCCAAGTGTTTCTCTATCATTACATCACCTCTACCGTGTGATTACGGAGTCTTGTGAAGGTTGTTGGGGAGAATGGAGCAGAATACAGCTTCTTTGATTATAACTTGCACCGGACTGAGAATTGACAGCCTACAGGTTTCTCAAAGCACTAAACTGAAAAATATGTTTTCAGGAGCTTTTTGAACATTGGTTACATATTCTTTTGCAATGCTCTGAAATGACATATTTGTATTTTCTTGTGGGTACGTTAAGTATGTTTTTGGAGGGAAGCATCTGAGCACATTCTGACTGATCATTTGTTTGCTTATAATTAGTGTCCATTGTAGTATTTTTCATAAATAAATAATTCTATTCTAGCTAGCCTTGTGGGTAAAACTGTTAGGATGCGAAGGAAAGTTAGCCAAGCAGGCCTGGCCATCATTTGTTATTCTAACATATAAGCAAAGTTCTACACTGGCAGTGGATCATTTTTATGTATATTTCACATCTAAGGTGGTATCCTCACATTCATTGCCGGGTTTGTGCATTTCTTTGTGCATGAGTACAGACTGTGTGACATTTTGATTCTGAATCTGTCACCACTTTGGAGAAATGTGATCAGTAAGGGTAACAGCAGTGAACGTAGAGGCAACTGTAAGGAGGACAAGAGGATCTGCAGGGGCTTCCTAGCAGACAGCTGTGTACAGGGAGCCACTGTCCCCCTCTACCTCTACCACCCATGCATTTTTCATCACACGCTCCCCTTTTTTTTTTTTAATACTATTTAACTTCTCCCTCCCCTCTAAACTTCCATGTGGTGCATGCTGACATGGCATTTCTCAGCCTTGCACACAAAGCCCTCTGGTGCTCAGGGTACTAGAGTTGGAGCATGGCTGTGTTTGTGTGCCAGGGTGTGTGTGTGAGTGTGTATTTGTGTATGCCATATACTCATGCTTGCATACATGTGATTATTGGGGATGCAATGCTCACTCATTCTCCCCTGTCTTCATCCTTCTCATACACTCACATCACACTGTATGTGATCCCAGAGTACCACAGGCAACAGAGGAGTAGAGCAAGAGAGAGAGAGAGACAGTGAAAGAGATCTTACGGAAAGTCCATTTAGTCAGTTTGGCAGCACCCAAACTACAAAATAGCTGAGACTCCCTGCATTGAAAGGATCATCTTAAATTATTCTGCGCTGAAATTCAAATTTCATTTTGTTTTGGCCCTAAGCAACAGGCCAAACTGCCTGGGTGAGATCAGTAAAGGTCAGGGGGAATTAAAATGCTTACTGTAAGATTTGTGAGAGAGACAGAGAGAGAGAGAGAGCTAGGCAGAGATAGAGAGCCAGAGGAAAAGGCCATCTGCCTGATAGTTTAGTCTAAGTTGGTGAGAAATAAATCCGTCTTTTGCAGCCCAGTTCTATTAGGTATTAGCTTGACAGGTCCAAATTTCTGCACTCTTACATATCTATCATATTCCACGATATAGATTGCATGCAAAATCGAAAAGTCAAGTAGGCTTACGGCTCAGTGGTTTCATCAACAGAGAGGGTATGCTTTACTATGCATTTCTATGCATGCCAGGACACTAGATGATTTGCTATGACAATAAACAAATCCAATAAATCTGATGCATGAAGTAAAACAGCAACGCGAAAAATGTAACTGACATCCAATGAAGAATTCCACCCTCCTCACATAATGATTTGTTCAATATATAGATATTTATTTCATTAAATACCAAGCAAAATGTCCTGGAAATTAAAACAAATGGGCTGTCAAGAAGAATGGGGTGGAGGAGAGGGACAAAGAGAGACAGAGCAAGCAAGCCATCCCTCCAGTGTGTATGTATGTGTGTGAGACAGAGAACACTATGGGGATCATGCCTGAAAAAATACACACAAACACAGCCGTTTTCTTACATGTCTCAAATTTTCCTTATAAACACGCTTCTGTTTAATATGTGCATCTTTTTTCGTTCTGTATAGGATCATACTATATGATGCATTTTGACAAGAAGTGAGGCTGTAAATGACCTGCAATAATAAAAGAGTTGGGTCACAGGATGAGCAACCAGACGTTTTATTTCTGTATAGCTCCTTTTTCCCATAATGTGCTGCTCTTTGGATCAAAAAGTGTGGCAAGATGGGAGCGACAGTCGTAACACTTGCTGCCTGTAGGTAGCAAGTCGTAAAATCTGAGAAGCCATTACTTTCATTGCCTGTAGATGCTGCATACCCACAAAAGCAGGTCTAAACTGCTGCTGGAGGTACTTTTCTCGCCAACAGGTGGCAAACGCTTTGCTGAAACTTGGGGTTGGACACTATTGGCTCTATAGCTCTGCAGATGGATAATATTTGCTTAGCATGGTTTCAAGTGTTTCCTCGTTGCCCTTCTTTTTTTTCATATGCACCTGCCAATTTGGTAGTTGATCATACAGTGACTCACAAAATTTTCCACAACAAAACTGATATGCATTTATCCAAGTAGGGCAGACAAAATCAAAAATGAAGATGAAAGCAAGAAGTAAGTTATTATTTTTTTTCTCTAGAATTAGACTATTCTCAAAAAAGTTCTACAAAATAATCCACTGCTCGTTGCTTTGTCCAGTAAATTTAGCAGTAATGATGATGGCAACACATCCTTTCCTTGTGATAATGGCGATGCTGCTGACAAACTTGTAAAATTCTCTTCTCACATGAATAATAAAAGAAAATGCTCTGAAAAACACTACTTTTTTCATCAGAAAGCAGGTCCAGTCTGGTTAGTATGTCAGACTTAAGCAATATATTGTTAATTCTTGCATCCATAGTAGTTAGTGACAGTGAAAGATACACCATATCATGCACATTTCTCATAGATGTTGTGGAAACCTTTACAGCTGTTCATGAGTTGCAGGGCTCTGCAAAAAGAAAAAAGAAAAAAAAAACGTGACACAAGTAGATCTGATTATTCAGACAAGTAGGGATTTAAAAAAAAGTTAGAATGGAGGGTAAGGAAGCCTCATAAGCATGTTTGCCTTAGGCTCCCAAAACACTATGGCTGTCCCACATTATGAAAAGCTTTCAGTAGAATCCCATCTTTAAAAAAGTGCTGATTGACCTTCTAGCCTAATTAAAGTGCACCATCGCCAACAGAGAGCAGATAAGACAGCTTGGCTGTCAGTGTGACTGACAGGGTTAGGCTCTCCCCCTGCAGTCACATCAGCACTACAGAGGCCATGCATACAAAAAGCACATGACAGCACAGAGAGTGGAAAAGCTCTAAGTTTAGCATCTTGCCTCCATCAAGAATCAGCTCCAACTAATAATATGGAAATGGTAAGGTATAAAAGTACAGCAGTGACACGGTTTTGGCTTATGTATTTATTTACATATTTGCAACTTTACCTCATACAGCAACCCCCCCTCCAATCTCATAACTGTTAACACTGCAATTTTTTTTTTCATATTAAGAAATGCTCCGTATTAAACTGGAGCGTATGCAAAATGAAGCTGCTGGCTGTTGTCATTCATTTAGAGCAAATCTGAATCCACTTTCACCAAGGTCTGTGTAGGTCTAGGCAGGTCAGTCTATGAGTGCACCCTACTGCTCTCACACTTGGGCCAGGAGAGAGCTGACATGCAGGGTGGCCTGTAAGCCTCTTTTGTCCATGTGCAGCAAAGTCATCTGCCAGCTCAGTTGCTCTTGCAGACAAAGCTTCAGAGAGATAGCCCATATTCTGGTACATCCTCACTCTCTCTTGAGCTGGAGTTGGGCATGGCCCCTCGCTCTCTGTCTCCTAAGCCTCCTCCCTTTCATTTCTCTATCTCTCTCTCTTTCTCTCCTGTGCTCTTGCCCCCTTTCCTAATTTTCTCATCATCTCTTTCTCTTTCATTTCTCTTAACATTTATTATATCCGTACCTGTATATGTCTGTTTTGCGGTCTACAGTAATTGATCAGTAATACCATAACCTTTAGGAATTATCTTACAGTTTTCATCTTTGTCTGTCATACTTTCTATTGTCTTTTCTCAGATAGAGGCTTTTGTTCCAGCATGACTTTATATTTCATAATATTACAGTTGTCCAGAGGTGAGGAGGTGAGAGGATATTGGTATTGAACTCTATACTTAACACAATACGATCATGGGGGCAGGATATCACATCGTGCTCCGTTTGGCTCAGAGTATAATGAGGTTTGTTGGCTCTTCCTGTAGTCAATTTTGTCTTTCCATATGAGAAAAAAGGTAATTACTTGAGAGCAGCCATGAAGGCTAATGAGTTACCATGAAGGTAACTCATTAGGCTTCCAAGATAATCACAAGGTAATATGAGAAAAAGAAGAAACAAGGAGATAGTATGGCAAAGGGAGATGACAAAAAAATGGGGGAACAACCAGAGAAAGAAAAACATGTCAGAGAGACAATAGGAGAAGCAGCTAACTGTCCTGTGAAGAAGAGGAAGGAAAGAGACAGAAAGTGCATGAAGAAGAAGGAAGGTGGGGGTTGGTTGAGGGGGCTGGCCAGGGGGGGTGTGTCCAACATTACCCTCATGAATCAGTGTCAGTGAAGCGATGAGAAAATAATTAAGAAACAGGCTAGCGCTGTGTTAAATACTGCCAAAGGTAAAAGGCCCATTCTACTGTATAGAAATGAAATCTGGATTCAAAAAAAGGATGGCAATAACTTGGATAGAGGAAAATGGGGGAGAGAAAATCCATATCATAACGGATGCCAAAATGCCCTTCAGATGGCATTATGAAGGGAGACAATATAAATAGCACTGCCATATTGTAAATGTTTATATACAGTAGCTACATATAGACGTTGCACAGCAGTTTCAGGATTTATGACCGTAGCCGTAATACACTGAAGTCGACACAAGGCTGTGAGTAATATTTCACATTTGTTATCATATTGAGTGTAAATTTGCTGAGACATATACGGTGGAGATAAAATATTTTAAGCAATTTCTCCTCCTATTCTTCTCCTTTCAGCTGTTCTCATTCTAAGGCGGGGGTGCAAGCTGTCGACTGGGCCATGAGCTGACTGTAATACTGTGCAGAAAGCGAGTGAAAGGAGCACACAACACAACACACGCATCAAGCAGTTATACACACCTCAAAGGTTTTACGTGGAGCATTTAGGGAAGGGAGAACCAAGTCAGAGGCCTGTAATTGTATGTTCAAGGCTTCCAGCAGGGCCAAGATGCAACTTAAATCCCCTAGCCAGCAGCACAGAACAGAGCAGCCATTAGATTGCACTCATGCATAAAATCTGCAGAGATCTTTGGAGAATATGGAATGACATACGAGGGGAGCATTTTATGCATTTTGCGTGTTTATATGAACACGTGTGTGCACGCACAGACGTGTGGTTGAGTCTTTCAGGTGTCATATATGTTATCCGTCATCGTTTCTGCCAGCAGCACAGAGAGAATTCATGATCACTTCTCTCCCAATCCCCTCTGAGATGGAATCGACTCAGTCGGTGTGCGTGGAGAAAAAGTGTACGGTTGGAATGCAGAAGCTCTCCCCCTGTGAGGCTGCTGTTCCGTATCATATTATAGTTTGATCTTAAGCTCTCTGGCCTGACTAACACGCTATAGGGCTTGTGATGCAACAGTTAACCAACCGCAACCTCCCACTCACTGCAGGGGTATGGTTTGTAGAAAGTCTTTTAGGGGCTGCTTGATATTGTATGTTTGCATGTATACAGCACAGCATGTACAGCAGGCACTGAATGTTTCTGTGTATGTGACTGTTGATATAGCTACTTGTATTTGCAAGCTGTTTTATGTCCTTATAACAGCCTGTATGTGACTGTGTTTATACATTTTTATGGTTGCTTTGTGTGTAGTTGCCCACATGTTTGCTGTGTGTATGCATACATGAGCAACCTTTTGTCAGCATGCTTATATGTCCTTACATGTACGTAAAAGCAGTCAGGCCTAATCCATCCCGGAGGGGTGCTAAGTGAGGGATGTGCTGTTTCCGCAGTATGGCTATCAAGGCCCTGCATGCATTGCTCTATGGCATTTTTACTGATGGCTTTTATGGGTCTCAGCCTAGCTGCCAATGAGCGGCCTTGACACTGAAATGATGAAACTATGACATGAAATCAAGCCAGTGTCACTGTAGGCATTACTAGAGTCAGAGAAGTGGGTTGCTGTAGCTACTGTTAAAGAGAACTCGTTGAAATTGAATTATGGCCTGAATATATACACCTAATATGTGGACTTATAAGATTATATGTCAGTTCAGTCTCTGTAATTCTCCCTCATTCTTTATTCAGTCATATATGTTTCAACAGAAGTCTATATTGCTTTGCTTTGGTGTTGAAATTGCACAACAGGGAACACTGGATGTGATTTTTTTTTTTTTTTTTTTGGTGAGAACTACAGTATTGTTTTCTTTGCTATGCTGTTTCCAAGCAACAGCTCCGAAGTTGTGAGAGAAACAGCGCTAATAAGCTACCTCATTAGGGCCGGTGCATAGTAGGCCTCACAATTTGTGCTGTCAACTCCGTGGGTTAGCATGCAAACTTCAAAAGACAGCTGCAGATACAGTACATACACACAGGGGTGCTCATTTACTTTAGAAATTGGTAAACAAACTATTCTATCAACCCACATTTCTTCCTCAGTTTGAAGTACTGGTGGAACCTACTAACTGGGTTCCGTCTGAAGTGGCTCCAGGATTATGACAAAACACGTGGCCGTCCTCTCGCTGGTGATAACGCAGCACATGAAAGGCTAATTATTCAGGAGTTAATTTGGCAGGGTTTTCGCACCCTAAGGCTGTGCCAAACCCCAGACTCCCTCCCTCGTTGGTCCCTGCCACTCCTACCACTAATCCCTTAATGTAAACAGGATGGGATGGATGGCCTTAGTACGTCCATGCAGAACAGGGCAAGCAGACTATACACTCCTATGTACTGTACATGCAGCCTTACACATACATACATACACACTTCTATTCACATAATCTCATTAATGCAAACACAATCCTAGTTAGATCCCTATATGTAATAAATTGGATTAAATTCCACTGGCTAAGCACTGTGATCTCTTAGGGTTAATTAATTTCATTCCATTCTGTCTGTGTTTTTTATGCTTGAACACATGCTGACACTGTTATTGTGGGGTATCCTGCTCATTGGAGAAGTATAATAGGCTTGTGAAGGAGGGAGAGGAAGCCACACTGTTTGGTATTCCAGCTACACAGTGATTTTGATTCTGTTTTTTCTTTTCTTTTGACAAGAAAGTACGCTACAGTAGCTAGCTCTAATATGGTGGATCCTTTCCCTCCTCACAGCCTCTCTCCAGCTCTTATCTTCCCCTCCAAATGAGAAAACCTGGATGGCTTCTCAAGGCCCCTGTTTCTGCCTGGATGCTATCTCATTTAGGTTTAATATATTTATCCATTCATTATTGTTCCCTTTTATCAGCCAGCTAATATTGTTCATAATTTGTCCTTATCTTCAAGCCTGACAGTCAAATTTGCACTCCGGCTCAGCAGACAGATGGAGAAATGACCCTTTTCCAACCTCTCCCACCCTAACTCCCCTGCACCCTCCATTCCTCTCCTCCTCTCCAAATTCCAGTGAAACATGACTGACAGCCCGCTGTATAAGTAGTTGTCATAGCAACCTCCCCATCCTTCTGACAAGTGCTTTTTCTCTATAGTACACTCTCGCCCTCTGTCATAATATCTGTCTCTCTCCCTCCGTCTCCACTCGCTTGCTGTTGCAACGACTGGGAAAGAGACAGAGAAGGAAATCAGAGAAGCACCTAAGGCAGTTGGTATGCTTTTCTTCCACCCTTCACCCCCACCTCATTCCCATCCCGCACCCTTCTCACTCTCCTCCCACCCTTGCCTTTCCTCATCCTCCCCACCCCTGACAATGATTTACCAACTCCTATGGTGCACCTCTTTCATCCATCCTGGCTTATCAAGGACTGCAGGACTGTATGCACAGCTACTTACAGTATGGACACATCATTCCCCCCGTCATTTTTCTTCTTGGTCTCTTCTTCCCACGGCTCTCTCTTCTTCTTCTTTCTTTTTCTTTCTGCTCCAAAACTCCTTCTCTGCCCCATTGCCTGTACACAAGTCTCACTTCACAGTCAGTATCCTCAGCAGTCTTCAGTGTTATCATGGAACATAAAATAATAAGTCTCCAGTTTACTACTGCTGCTACAGAGTGTGTATGTGGGTTCTATGGACACACAATCTTTTAAACATGTAGTAGAATTAAAAATTATGTGACAAAAGAGGGTACTGTTTAGAGGTTTTGAGAATGTGCATAAGTAAGTACCCACAGTGGTGTTTTAAGTTTTATGTGTGCTGTAATGGACACACTAAAGCATGAAGATTAGAGATAAAATATTACTGATTAAATTTGGTTGTGCACAGTGACTCAAAGACTTCACACAAGACAATTTCATTCAATTTCATACTGAAAGCTTATATTGTTTAGAAAGGGTCCAAGGGGACCCAGTGATCTTCAGTATATATAATCAGGTGGCACACTGCTTTTTCATTATTCTGGAGTTTATTTCCAATTTCAGGACAAAAGTGGTGTGTGACAAAGTTTAATACAACGCTCTGCCGCAGTGAGCTGTACAGGTATTTTAATGCCACCATGCTTTATAGTTAGCACAGTTAGCTTGCCTCTAGACCTCTGAATTGTTTAGGTGATGACATTTCACCGACAACGCAAAAGTAAAGCGTCGCTCTAACTTAGGATTGCTTTAATACCAGCTAGGCTCTGTTGTGATGTAAGCACGAAAAAACAATTGATAATTTCTTGTCTTGTTTTGTAGTCATCTATACAGCAGAGGCCATTTACCACAGGTGAGGAGCTATAACAGGACGATGACTCATTCATTTTTGAAGGCTGCAAAAGAGAAAGGAGCCATCCAGACTTGACTTCACTGAGCTAAAAACCTGACTCAGTCAGAAACATTCTTATCATGACATACTTTTAGTTATGGAAAATACATTTAACTTTGGCTTAATGGTCCAGTTCAAAGTAGCATCTCTGGCCACTCAGAAAGCTGTCTTATATTACACAGTGAAAATCCCCAAATGAGAAAGTCTTAAATGGAGCTAAGGTGCCACTGCTGTTTGGTTTTGCCTGTACAAATAAATGGAAGCTTAGATATGTGGCTGTATTGCTTCTGCATAGTCTGGAGATCTCTGCAGAAGAAAGGGTGGGGGGTCTGTTTGTGTTTGTGTGTGTGTGTGTTGGGGGGGGGGCTGTCAGTTTCCATACATATGGAATACTGTATGTCTCTGGAGAGAGATTTTATGCTGCATGTAGTGTACTACATGGATGAGGTAGATATGAATGCTTACAGAAAAATTGATGCGAGGTGGAATTGCAGATTAAGGATAAGTACCCTGGAACTAATGCAAAGAATAAATTCAGCTGAGCACAGAGAGAAGTCCAGATCTCTCCAGATACTATCTGACACTGCCACCCTTGGATCAAAGAGGTCAGAACTCCAAGAAAGATGCATAAGGATAAAAATATGTTTTTCAGAATCTGTGTAAACTGGCATTTCCGTGAGGAATCCACACTGAGAGACAACAGTATTTTTTTCTTCAGTCTAGACAAATATCCTGCACTGTCTACCTAGATTTGCATTGCAATGATATAACAAAGAAGCATGGTTATAGATAGTGTATTACAGCAGTGGCCACCAGCAATAGTAGTTAGCTGTAGCTACATTAGAAATTAGCAGCAGTTTAGTAATTAGTAGCAACATAATGTTAATCTTATAAAATGGCTGTGGTGGTGAGATTTTTTTATAGAAGTTGTTGGTGGATGCAAGATAGCAACAATAGCAGTTAGAGATAGTAAGTCATGTGGGTTAAGATGGTGTCTGTGAGACTCCACAGCACAACACAACTTAGACAACATTAATCTAAAGAATAGCCAGCATGAATGTAACCCTGTGATCGTCTACTATAGTGAGGGATCAGTCACCTATAACCCTCTGTGTCCTTGTGCAAGAGGGTATCCTAGTTTGTGCCTGTCATTTTCACCGTACATGTTTAGCACCCTGTGTTTGTCTGTTTGAACACTGCCTGTGCTGCAGTGTTGTAGATAGATGAGATGAAGTTTCTTTTGGCGATGAAGGCAAGACCGAAATTTCCCAGCTTTGCATTTTAGTTGAGAGAAGCCACAGCAGAGTCCTAGACTGTGGAACCGATCTCCTAGAAGATCTATTTTCATGCATTGTTAGCTTGTTTTCAAAGCACACTCAGAAACATGCACTCCATCTCTCTCAGTCAGCCACATGTGAAGAACTCCGACTAAATGCTACGGCTGTCAAAATACAATTCATACAAAGTCAAATCTTCCTTACACTGCAGTCAACTCCTGCATGTGTGTTCAGATTTTCTGATTTTATGCAACAAAAAAAAAAAAAAAAAAAAAAACGCCCACACATTTGAACATGACTCCGGTGTGTAAGGCTTTTGTGTAGCTCACTGTGAACCAATATTACACAGGGATGTGATATATAGTGGCCAATGATCCTGATATACTCGGAGTCCTATAAATATTATTCCATTCAGCTGGAGGGGACTTGCCAGTTAGCAATCTTTCAGCTGAGAGATGGATGCAGTGTCGTATTTTAAAACATGCCACATGTGAGCTGTTTATAGTTTGATCGTCAGAGTGCAGCTCATATGAAATTGATAAAGGTCATGCATTAATTCACAACTTGTCAGACCCGCATCATCTACTTGAACAAGGGGGAGTTTCAGCCAGAGTAGGGGTACACAAAGGACGAGTTTGGTTGTATTGGTGGTTCTGTGTGCTGCGTGTGGCTCTCTGTAGGAGCATATACAAGATGTGCTCTGGCGGCATTCAGAGTGTAGTCCAGCCCCTCCCCCTCTCTGCAACTCATCTCCCCCATCCAACCTCAGAAATTATATTCACCCTCCAGCAAAAGGAAGGACCATCTTGGCCTTTCATTTTCCAGTTCAGGGCCTTCCTTTTTTTGCAGATAAATGCTCTCCAATCCACCCTGACAGATGTCACATTGCATCACTTCCATTTTGATACATTGCCTCTGATCCTGCCACTTGCAATAAGGAGCCAGCACCAGGGAGGCCCCTCCCTAGACAACGCTCTGACACGGGTGATTATTTTAAAGGTGCATCAGTGGCGATGCTGAGTGCTAAAACCCAGGCTAGGCGCCGTGTCCACATAAACTCGCCACCGTGTCCACTGCAGGAATGTAGGTATTGGCTTGTGTCTGGGGCAGGAAATGATAACAATGCGACATACTCAGTGGTCATCACAGGTCACCCTGACACTGTGCAATACCTCTGGCAGCGATTTATGCTGCTCTCAACTGCTTTGCAGCAACAACCACCGGTCCTGTCTCTCATTCAGTGTCTCCACTGTGACTGCACGGGTCAGAGTTTGAGAAACAGTCTGTGCAAAGGGAAGGTTTTAGTGTGTCTGCTGCCAGTAGAGAGACGTTGTGCTGTAGCATTAATCATACAAGGCCAGAGTACATCAGTAAACACAGTGTGTCAGGTCAAGGTAAAGATCAGATCCCACAGCATTTAACAGAACTGAGTAGCATACAGGCTATCTATTGAAAAGTCAGCGTTATTCATGGCATGTCTCCCAGCCTTTGTTGCTCACAGGAGTGACATGCCATTGTTCACTAAAGAGCACACTGAAATATTTCTCTGGCTACACAAAAAACACTGGATCAGCAGCAATTAGCAGAGTAAGAGAGAGATAAAGAGAGGACGGGAGGGAGGCAGTTTGGAAAAAAATGAGGGGAAAAATGTAGAATCAGCGAGAGAAAAAGAAGAGCAGAAATAAGAGAAGGGAGAGATATGAATAGAGAGAGAGACCAAGGGACAGAGTGAATGGAAGAAAAAGGGAAAGGGAGAGAGCATGAGTTTCTAGCCAGTGCAGTACAATGTGTAGGAGGTTGGAGCTGCCTGGAGCCCCTGGTGCCTTTAAAGGACCAAAGACTTGCTCATTGTCTTGGGTCTCTGTGCCTCTGTGTGTGTGTGTGTGTGTGTGTGTGTGTGTGTGTGTGTGTGTGTGTGTGTGTGTGTGTGTGTGTGTGTACACGAGTACGCACGCACACGTGCACACAAAACTGAAACCTCCTCATTAGTCTTCCCATTGCTTTTTCCCTCCAGCCCCTGACCACTCACTCACCCCCAGCAGCGGCAGTACACAGTATGTGCCCATATGGGGCTAAATCCACTTATACTAGAGATTAAAATGATCAGTCTTGGAAAAGAGATAATACAATGCAACTGAAGTTCAACCAGCGCTAAATAAACTAGACAGTTCCTCCACTGTGCCAAAGCTCTGTGAATGTGTATCTGTGTTTTTCTCTATGGGTTCTGTTCAACCAACAATGATGAGATTTCACTCCTGAATGTTCTCAAATTAGTTTCATAATTGAGGTCAAAGTTATAATTTAACCCTTTGTCCCTTTTTTTGTTCCAGAAGACAGGAAGTTATTTGTCGGGATGCTGAACAAACAACAGACCGAGGAGGATGTTTACCGCCTCTTTGAACCCTACGGAGTCATCGAGGAGTGCACGGTCCTAAGAGGTCCTGACGGAAACAGCAAAGGTAGGAGCAATGATACAGTTGTCAGCATTATTTAGGTCACTGACAGAGAAGTGACAATGTGCGTGAGTGTCCACGACAACTGGCGCATGTAAAATATATGTGACACATGCATCAGATGTGGGTCACGATGCATTTTCCGTAATACAAATATTTTAACACTACACTGTTTCATGTGCTAGACGGCTGCCAGCAGTGACAAAAACGTTAAGACTAATATATCAAATGCTATTTGATTGAGGTCTGACTTTCATAATTAGGAAACTGAGTAGAGACGTCAAGTGGATCATTAGTTTATTTGACAGTAATTAGTCAAAATCCAAAAGTTTTAAAATCTTGTCACATTTTAACAGGATAATGATAAATATTTTTTCTTTGTCTAAAGACAGACAGTAATGTTTTGGATAGATAGAGGGATAATCTGTGATACAATCCAAAGTCGAGGTTCAAAACCAGGACACTGCACACACAAGTCACCAGCAAATTAGGATACACCCATGTAATCAGTGAGCTACAGCAATGATTCAAAAAGTGTCCGTGGTTTTAAAATGCTGACTTTGCCATCTCAAAGTCTTTCTCAGCATATATGTTGTTTCAGGGGGAAAAAAAACGTCTTACATTACAAAGACATGATTTCTATTCTGTCCCTGTCCTTGAGTGTTAATCTGAATCAATCTTTCCTGTGGATGCAGGCCCGTACTGTAACTCGGGCACTATAGTGTTGCTATCTTGCAGGCCTTTTTAAGAAAGCCGGAAACTTCTGGAGACATCAATTCCCCCTGACATACAGCAAAGAGCATAGAGACTAGTGTTTTTTTATGTCTCTTAAGCTTAGTCCCCGTCCAGCGCTTATGGAAATTGTTGTGGAATTATATCTAAGGGGTTTGAAGCGAGAGCGTTCCGATTCTGCAGTGGTTTGTTGGAGGAAAGATGGATGTCAAAATAATTCACGTGTCCCTGCTGTAAGGATGAGGGCAGCAAAGGGAAGTTGCATTCCAATTTTTGGCTCTGCAATGTCTGTGTTCTTTCTAAGTCAAGTCTCTTGAATAAAACTTTCAAAAGTTTAGACTCCAACCATTACTATTGTAATCATCTTTGCTCACTAACGGTGTCTATATTAGTTTCTGATGTTTCTTTTTTTTTTTTTTTGTTAAAAACCCGAACAAATAAAGTATCTCGCTTCCTCTTTAGAACAGATTTGTGTTGCTATTTAGTTTGATAGTAGAATATTCCAGGCTCCCTAGCTATTGCACAGTATCAATTTCATATTTAACACTCCTGTTTGGTAATGCATGACTTGCAAAGTACCAGTATATCAGGATCCAAATACCTAATAATAGTAGCATTTGGTTTGTACTACTGTAGCAAAGTCCTTGTACAGGTCATACCAAGCTCTAGCTCCTTTCTATCCATATCTCAATAGGGGGCATTGGTTTGACAGCTGAATGGGCATCTTGACTGGCTGGTGTCCACAGGGGTAAGACCATTAAGAGAGGAAGAATGGCAGAGCGGCTGGGTCAGGCAGGATAGATGATAAGAAGAATAAAGTATGAAAGATTAAATAAGAGTAGAAAAGAAACTTAAAATGAAATAAAATTAGATGAAATAGGGTGTAAGTATAAGAGGGTATGGCGGCTCAGTGGATAGGACTGCTGCCTCACTGCAACAGACCCAGGTTCAGTCCTCATATGTTTCCGTGTGAACAGTGAGATGATGTCTTCGTTCATTTTGGTTTCTTATACCCTATTTAAGTATGATAAACTCACTCCAGAGACCTGCAAATGCACTGGATTGGGCACTGCGATATAATCAGACTATTTGTATCATTGAGAATGTGTCCAGGGGAGTCCGACTTCCACTCAGTGAATCCAGGAAAACACCTGAATAAAGACAGTGTAAATATAATTAATAATCTAACATTAGTATTGGGACTAGCTAAGTAATTGATGGAATGATGACATAGGAGAGGATCTAATTTTTGCATGGTCAATTAGGGAAAAGTGAAACAATACTAGTCTTTAAAAATTGTTACAGAATGCTTATTTGTTTATTAAGATAAGCAAGGTGTACAGCTTTGAAGATTGTGGTATATGTTTCAAGTTATAGTACTGTCCATTTTCCAGTTGTAAAATGGGGGCCATACTTAGGTCTAATATTTGAATAATTGATGTAATACAGCAGTGTGCACTTTGTGAATCCACAATGGCCATCTTCAACTTGTTTTTACTTATACTACCCCTGACAATATCCCTTAAGGACATTAGAGCTAAGAGTGTTGGTTTTGTGGTTTCTGGCCTTTGTACTTGATACTCACAAATACTGTTCAGAACATTCTGTTGTAGGAAAAATAAACTTTACTGAAATCTGAAATCAGGTGGTTTTCTGTCTGAAAACATTATGAGTTTAGTCAGTTTAGCTAGTATTTAATATGCACAGACAGGCATGTGGTGCTAAATAGCATGGTTTTCTGCTTCATCAGTGCAGTTTAGCCTGCAGCTTCTGCCTGCTTGTCTGCCTGCCTAACGCCCGGAGTGGGGGAGCCTGCTGTGCAATGAGAGCCTCTCACTGCACAGTGATTTCTGTGGTGTCAAATATAATTCAACATCCTTTATTAATAAACCGTAGGCTTTTATACTCACCGAGACTAAATACATATATATATATATATATATATATATATATATATATATATATATATATATATATATATATATATATATATATATATATATGCTGTGTGTGTACCTGGATGTATGTGATATGCATTATCTGTTCTCTCTTCCAGGTTGTGCTTTTGTCAAGTTCTCCACACATACTGAGGCTCAGTCTGCAATCAGTGCCCTCCACGGCAGCCAGACCATGCCTGTGAGTACAACTCTCTCCCTCTGATCCAAAAACACACAAAGAGAAATAGGACCATACACCGCCCCCCCCCCATGCAACATTCTATGTATGCACAACACATATAGGGCCCAGGCCACCTCTCGCAATAATTATGTGCTATCAACTGCTCTTGATTGAAGAGCTGTAAACTCTCAATTTTGAGCTCACCCCCAACTTCAAGGTTTTAATCAACTTATAGAAAGTGCAACTATCTTCATAAATATCTCGATTTTTAAAAAAAGCAAACAGACAACCAGAAATAGCCTCCCTTCTCTTTAATTAACATGATACTTAAAAAAAAAATCCAAATCTAATTTCCAGATAAAACTGTTTAGAGTGATAATTGAATTTTGGGTGAGTCATCAATCAGTAGTTCTGCTTGCATAATCAGTGAATATAACTCCAGTGTGAGATTACATTTGCTCGTTATGTAAGCACAGCGTGCCCTCTGAATTCTCTCTGTATTGGATTTACTATGAGCGCAGAAGCTGTACTACTCATTTGTATGTGCCTCATGTTTTAGCATGGTCCCTGTATACCTGATGGTGTCAAAATAAAAGCTACTGACTCTGCACTCCAACCCTGAATAGAGTTATTCTCCGTGACATCCGGCAAATGGACTAAGAGTCACGTCCCATATTATTCAGTTGCCTGAAGTATACTCTGCTTTATCCTCATTTTTGTTTTGGGAACCCTCATTTCAAAGAAGCAGGGACCCTGAACTCTTGCCCACGCTATCTCACAGGTGTTGGGCCTCACTCTATGATTTCATTATTAATGGGTGCCAATGTGTGGCTCAAGAGAGGAATGCAGAGAGAAGCACTAGAGACCAGCTGTGCCATTTTGGCACAACCCCCGAGACAATCTACGTGCAAATGACTGCAGGTCAGGAGGAAACACTCTGGATGTCCATTCTCCATAGATACTCTCCTTCTCTGTTGCTCCATCCCCCTATCTCTGCTAGCTCTCTGCCCTCGCTCGTCTCTTTTTGGCAGCCTCTCGGGATATTAGGCAATAGACTTGTTTACTCCACCTTTCACCACATTGCTGCTGAATTATTCATTTAACTATAAGCAGGGGGCCAAAGGGAGGGGAGGAAGAGTTGGAGAGAGAGGGAGAGGGAGAGACAGAGAGGGAGAGAGGGGCAGAGGGAGAATGAGTGAATGGACAGGATTTATGCCTCCTGCTCTGGTAAATTGATTATAGAAATCTGATCAGCATCTCATATCCTGTGGCTGCTGGAGGAGAGGGCACAGTGTGCCTGCTTTGCTGAGATTAGTTGACCACCGGTAGACCATTACACCTCAGCAGGACAGTGCTATTCAGAGCAAAGTGTCCATCAATGAAGCAAAGATCCTGGAAAAAACCTTGGACCATACATCCTCAGTGTCTGTCTGAGTTCACATTGACTGCAGTTGAGAAACTGCTACAAAGAGAAGTCAAATACAGATGCATCGTTCGAATGAATAATTAAGTAATCTTTCATTTACAACACATTGGTAGGCATTAAAAATATTTACATAAATAAAGAAGTAAAAGAAAGGAAGAAAGGCCACCGACGGCCACAATATAGGATGCATACTGAACTTGTAGTCAGTGGATGCCCTCACTTGGTCCAGCAGGTAACTGTTATATGTATTTGCTGCATTTCTACTTCACTAAGGCTATTAGAAATGATTAGTTGTTCTTGTGAACTAAGACAAAGCCAGCATACAGTATGTACATGTGTGTGCATATTCACTGCCCCACCAAGGCTGCGGCTGATGAGCAGAGTCAAGGAGATGACCATGAATAAAGCCCAGCCAATAGCAACGCTAGCTGAGGTGTTGAAGTGCACTGAATATTAACACTGTAACTAACTACAGCAGTTTGATAGATCTACTGCCAATCCCCCAAAGCATGAACACGGGCTTCTTAGAGTTTATGACTGTGTTCATGCACACACAGACACACACACACATGCATGCATGTGTGTGCATACATAAACATCTACAAACAGATGCACCTGGTGGGTAGCACAATTGCATGAGAGCATACACACACACACACACTTTCTATATTGCTCCTGTCTCTGTTTCACTGTCACATGCTCATACAGCCACGGGCTAGGGTCAAAGGCTCCCTGACTGATCTTATTTTCAAGCTCGGAGGACTTGAGCCGAATACATTTGTGTTATTCATGTAGAGGCGAAGTGGGCATTTTGCATGTATTGTATGTGTGAGTTGGGAAGGAGAGTGAAAATCTGCATGGAAAGTGCACATATGTGGAGTCTGTGTACATAAATGACACATGCAAAGATATGCTTTATATATGCAAATCATAAGTGGAAGTACATATATGTCACATATTCATCAGTGTACATTTGTGATGGATACCAAATTATTTGCCAATCATTATTTATGACATAAAGTCAGTTGCTAAATGATGATAGTAAGATAGTATATGAATTATACAAGTGCATCAGCAGGTCACATATAAGACCTTGGCTGGATCACCATCGCATCCTTACCCATAATATTTCAAGCATGCAGACCTCCACCTCCCATATACTCCACCACCATCCCTCAGCCTCCTTCAGCTCTCACACACGCACACACACACTGCCACAGTTCGGGATATGAGTGGCTCAATTAAACATTTAAACACTAGAGCTGTAAAGCAAATTGCTGGGATTCAGCAGGGCCGTGTAGGAAGAAAGTCCCGGGACAGAATTACACCGAGACAAGGGGGGATGCGGGTCAGGTCCACAGAGCTGTGCTGATTTTTTCATTCCATATCCACATCAGCTCAGCCTGAGTTTGAGGCTGGTTCAGCTGACACAGGGACTGGGATAGAAACATTGGAGCAGGATGATGGAAGGATAAGAGCAGAACAAAGGAAAGCAAATGAGGTAAAGTTTGCATAGAAGAGAGAGCTTGGCGATTGAGAGTGAAGAGAAGAATAAAGAGCGTGGAAAAAAAAAGCATCCAAATGTGATTCCCCAGCTGCTGAATGTGTTCTCCATTACTTCAGAGAGCGAACACGCAAGTGCAAGTGCCATGACTGTCAGGACTTGACACTCAGCAAGACACATTCTTTTAATGTAAAGATCAGCATGTTTCTGCCTTAAACAATAACAAAATGAAAAAAGGAAAGACAAAAAAGCTAAAGAGACTGTATAAAACCTGACCTCAGTTGGAAAACAGTTATGATCTCATTTTGTATTCAGTGAGCTGAAGAATTTTAATGTCAGTATTTCACAAGGGTGATAGATTGTTGTGTTTCTACTCATTAAACATGAGCTTTGCCTTTATATTTTTTAAGTTAGCATTTATTGTTTAAGATCTTTCATTTCTTCCACTAGTATTTCAGCCTGGGCAATTTTACATTCTAATAACCTAATAGATTACGGTCATCCATTATTCTACTAGTCAAGCTCAAAGAGGTTGTGTATTTATATGATTCCAGTGAGTAGCTGGGGTGGAGTAATGGGTGGTAATGGTTTATTGAGAATACAGTAATAAGCATTGCAGAGCATCATGTGAAGTGCATGAAATTATTGGCTATATATTGTAGACCCTAACTGTATATGCAACATCAATGTGGCACTCTGTGCCTCTTTTACATGTTACTAGAGAATCAATAAAGCAGTCACAATTTTTTAAGTTTTGAATGTAAATTTGTCATATACTGTATAAGAAACTCTCCTTAGCCTCAAAATGAACATGTGTCCAAATGAGCAGTATATGCTTTGCACTCATGTTGTTGAGGGCAACGCTCTACTCATATACATTTTTGATATTAAACCGTAACTTTGAGAATGTGAAATTATTTTTTAAACCTATTATAAACAATGTGGATTGAGTATGATTCCATATGTTGTGGAGAAACATGTAGCTTTATTGGCAGTACATTACTGAGTAAAAGAGGCCTTTTTGTCCTTTGCTTTTTTTTGTAGGCAGTGGTTAAAAATCTGGTCTATTGTAAGGACGTGAAACCACATATATCAGGAAGATTGGATGTATTTTTTCATTTGTTTTTGAGGTAGCACTTGAATGGATTGAATCCTAGTATGAATCTCACAGAGTCTGGGACGCATCGGCCATGTGACACTTGAAACCACTATAGCTGTATACCAACACAGGATCAACCTTCTTTCTAGTTTTACCCTAAACCAAGCTCTCGTGCAATAGGCGTTTAACATAAACACTGGTACAGCATTAATGTTGAGGCTGATCCGTGTATATAAACACAGTCAGTGTCCTCCATATTAGATTTAATTTGGTTTTTGATACAGATGTCAGATTGGATGTCAAGTGTGTCCTCACCACACTCAGTGTCAATTTTTCTCTTAAAAAGTCTGATTGTGGATGCTTATCATTTTGTCACAGTACATTCAAGTACAGTTGTGTTAGAGTTTGATCACCAGTGCTGAGCTGAGCTGCTAGTATTACTAAGAAAGCTGCTGTTCCAATTATAAATAGTCCTCTCATCCTCAGGAGTTTGGACTTCTGAGTTAAACTTGGCAAGTTTAGACCCCCAAGAATGGGAGTCTGAATTTTTGGTACGCTATATAGAAAAAGGCCTTATATGTTAAAGAAGTTAAGTACGTTATGAAGAAGAAGTATGGAATATATAGCTTTGCACACAGCTTTATCTCCTTTTTACACATGAGGGAGTGCAGCTTGGACACACACCAACCCTCCTTGGCAGTGAGAAGGAACTGTAAAGAGGCAGACTTTCCTTACGTGGTTCTGAATCTCTGTAGTGCCTATTTTATCCTCCCTGTTTAACTCCCATTCCTTCAGTGGCTCTCCAGGTAGCTGGGAGCTGCCCGGCAGAGGGATTCAACTCACACTTGGCAGCTTAAAAATTTAATGAGACTTTTACTTCACATTTCATCCTCCTCTCTTTAGAGCAGTCGAGATTCTGCTCACTGATATTCTGACAAGCCTAACTGGGAAAACCTGGGAGATAAATAAATGTGCCAATGGATGAATAGCGGACAAGCCATAAGATTCAGGTATCCTGAAGAGAATCAGTGGGAGTGCAGACTGACTGTATAGACCCCCTTGAAAAAAAGCCTTGGCGAGTGTGGGACGTACATGCAAGAGTATGAAAGAGAACTGCACGAGGCTGAAATACAACCAGACAGGTCAATTCACAATAAACCATGTTTCTAATATTCAAGCAGGCATACTCCAGTCTAGTTCTAGATGGAAAAATAGGTTGAATGCAAAGTTCCAATTTAATATCTTCAGATTATAAAAATAAGCCTTCTTACAAAAAAAAAATTAGAGAGTCAGAGCAGGAACAGTGAGAGGGAGTTAAAATATTCAGTATGTACCAGCACATCTCCTCTGTATTCAGGTCCTGCACTGCCCTGTCCTGGTCTCTTCCAAAGTTAAACCTCATAATAAAGTTAATGATGCAGATAGTATAATGCTGGACAGACACAGCAGACAAAGTTAACCTTGAAGTGACTAAGTGTAATCTTATTATATGAGGTGATACTGAAGACACTGAGATACAGAAAGTATATCTTTTAGGTTATGTTTTTCTATATCTAGTTTCTATGATATTATCCTGCTTCTGGCAATTAATCCGTCAGCCATTTATCCAACTAGCTTGCTAGTCAGTCACTCTCCTAACTAGACAACAAGTCAGGCAGCTGAACCATTCCAACTGGCCTTTCACCTACAATTCTTTAAACTTGTGATTCAAGCAGTGAGCAAGCCAGAAAGAGAGCGCTTGAGGAAATATTGAGAAAATTGGGGGGAGAGAGGGAAGGAAGAGAATAAAATCTATATGTCCTCGGTCCAAAGATCTATGAAAATCTCTAGACATCTCTGTAGATGTCTTTATTGGCAGACATCTTCAGTTCTCACTGAGGAGAAAAAAGAAAAAAATGAAAGGGAAAGAAAACCTATAAGGCAGTATTTAAAGTTGTCATTACATTTATCATTTATGAATGCTACTCTTCAGTTCAGTCCAACTCCTGCCAGGTTTCACCCAGATCCACGCAAACCATGAAGTACCCCTTTAGCCCTTTAAAAACCTCAACCCCCCACCCCCACCTTCAATCCCAGCACTTCACAAGTCACCACTGTTATTGACAATCTTGCATCAATTTCAGGGGGCCTCTTATCGTGACTGACACACAACCTTTCTACACTGTCAGATCAGAGTAATATTTCGGCCTTTTATGTGGATCGATTGGCCAGTTTGGGGGCGCAGAGGGGAGGAGAGGCGGAGCACACAAAAGGTCAACTGTAGCGCTAAATCATTTGAGGATTCTTAATGAAGGGTGTGTGGCAGACACACCTGCTGGTTTCATTATTGGGCTGCAGAAAAGAAGTAATGGTGTTAATAAAAGGAAAGACAGCCACCGAGAGAAGAGAGAGGGAAAAACAAAAAGAGGACAGAATGAGGGAAATTCCCCAAAAAAGCAACAATTTCTTTGAAGAACACTCACACAAAGGTCAATAGGAACCACTGACAATCACAGCTCTTATTTCAAATAGTTCTAAATTGCAGGTCTTTTAACCTCAACTGTGGGAAGGAGCCACATGATTACACATATGTACTGTGCCAGGGGGAGAAAGCTGGGGGAAAATATATTTATGTCATGGGCAGAAATGCTGCTTTGCCCTGATTGACTTTGTATATTTGTTAAACACTGATTGAAGGAATGGATGGTTTCTGTTTGTGCATCTGCCTGCAGAGCTGTTCACTCAATAAGTAGAATATTTTATCTCCACATATCTCTGTTAGGTTTATGTTTATGTTTGCCAGGCAGAGAATGAGGAGCTGCGCTTCTCTGCAACAATACAAATGTGCAAGATGTTGCATCTAGAATACCAAAAGAAAAAAGAAAACTCTGACATGCAATTAGAGCAGCTCACTAGGTGTTGATGTTAACAGCAGTTGTTATTGCTAATGAACATTTCATATTAAGAAATCAGAAATTAAAAAACAAAGAACATTTTTCATGTACTTGTATTGGACTCTTTAGGCCTTTTGTGAGTGTCTGTCTCTAAATATGCAATAAATAATCAGAGTCACATATGCAAATTATTAACTGTAGTGGCTCAAAACCCTTCGGGGATAGAGGGTGTACACTGTAAGACTGTGTCCGTTCTGTTGACTGACTGCGTAACTGTTAGTCTTAGAGGTGCTTGCAGTAAAGCAGGGTTAACTGTCCATGCTGTTTTTCATCAGATTCTCTGTTCTCTCTACCCCCTCAGGGTGCTTCCTCCAGCTTGGTGGTCAAGTTTGCCGACACAGACAAGGAGCGCACCATCAGACGTATGCAGCAGATGGTTGGGCAGTTTGGCATCTTCAACCCGGCCATTGCCCTTCCCTTCAGCACCTACAGCTCTTACGCACATGCGGTGAGTTGGAAAAACCATATGTAGCACAGACAGTAGAGTTTAACTAGATTTTAAATAGATTAAGATAGATTAAGATCCTGTGGTATTTGTGTATATACCTAATAGGGCATTAGATGTAGTTACTTTATAATCAAACTCTTTATATTAACAATTAATCAAGTGACTATATGTAAATGAAAGGTGCTACTCAAAATGATGAACCAGATAAAGCCCTTGATTGCAGACCCCCCCCCCCCCGAGATCTGTGGAGCATTTCAACGTTTTTCAGATCCTTGTTTTATTTTGATGGGAGGCAGGTCTGCTGTTTTCATCCAGTCTCTCCAATCGCATAGTGTCATTTTCAGCAGCAGCTAAAAGCTACTGTAAGCTACCCATCCACCACCAGACAACAGACAGACAAAGTTAACGACTAGCTGGTGAACATAGTGATACAATAGCAGCTAAAGAGCCATGGAGTTCCCTCAGGAGTTATGGGCAAGCAAACCGGAGTGAATAGTGAGCTACATTTATCACTGGCCAGAAACATGACTCCAAATTGATTCTAATGTTGCTCCATATCTGCTAGATACAGATCTTCTATCTTACAGATAGGGAGTTAATGTTTGCTGACAAGTTTGCCAACGTAAAAGGTGATAATATGTCCGTTATACCTTGTCTTTCACGTCAACCAACATAAAAGGTCTGGGAAGCTACATTTGATTGATAAGCAGTAATGTCTAGAATTGGAAAAATTTCTAACATGTGAGCCACCCAGAGTTAGAAACCAACCGTTACCCCAGCGCTGACTGAACTGAAGGCAACACATGGACTGCACTAATTACCTCCGCCGCTGAGGTTGTGTTTTCGCCCGTATTTGTTAATTTGTCCATAGCATTATGTAGAAAGAACTGAACCGATTTGCACCAAACTTGGTGGAGGGATTGGACATGGGCTGGCGGAAGACCCCATTAAATTTTTGGCAACATCCAAATCATTTCCTATTCCTATGAATTTGAATTTATTTCTCTGAGCATTGGTGTATGTTGTTTGACATTGGCCTTGGTGAAGGTCAGCGCTCTTCCTTCCTATTGCCTTATTTTTCCACAAAAAAAATGTATGCCATTAGAATAGGATCAAATAGATCACATTTTATTTTGACCCGTAATTCCAGCTGATCAGGGATCAGCATGGCCATAGGAACACTCACGTGTCATAATTCACATACTCTGGATTTTTATACCTGGGCTTCACTGTAAGTTGTTCCAAATAAACATCAGTTTGTTTAACATGGGGTATCTGCCACTGAAATGTGCACTTTATAACTTTTCTAGTAATTCCAGCAAACAGAAACTTTTTTGCGGGCACACTTGTCTGTGTTTTGACCCTTAATTCATAGATATTGTTATAAGTGAAAACTAGTTTGCCAAACTATCATCTGTGCCTTCAGCACCATTCCCTACTCCTCTAATCTTAAGCAGTGCAGCCATGCCATTACATTCACTACCCTCAGCACGTAGGCACACACACATTTAGTTAGCGTGTACCCTCCAACCCCTTCATCAACTTCCCTCTGCCCTCCTACCCTCGCCTACTGTACCCCCCCTCAGGGCATGGCACCATACACACACAGTAGACCACCGGCTCTTTGATGAGCTCAGACAGCCTATGCAGCCCCTCACACCGTGCGTCCCCCACACACACACACACACACACACACACACACACACACACACACACACACACACACACACACTCTCTATCACGCTGATTCTCTACCCTTCCCCTCTCCCTCCCCCTGTCCCTCCCTCTGGGCCCATGAGATGCTTCAGGGGCCACAGTTGACTCAGAATATTCCATGAGCAACTTATATGCACACAAACTTTCTTCTTCCCTGCTGGGGCAGAGCACACACACGCCAACAAATGCACACACATACGCAGAATTCTACTTGAAGCAGGCTAAAATGAATTTAAGAAAAGCTTTCCATCATTGAGATAAAAGCATGGGCCACTGTGACAACACACTGCATGAGTACACATAAACATAAGCAGAGTATTTATTTAAGGTGATCATAAATTCTTTTTCTTGTACTTATTTGGATGTAAAAGTTATATACTTTGCTGCTTCTAAATGTCAGGATTAATTGTTGACATTAGCCGGGTCTTGGGGTCTTCGGGGCTTATCCATTTCCCTCATTTTCATATCACAGCCATGGGACCCAGTGTGAAATGTGCAAATTGACCATCCCAGAGTAATTGTGAGGCCATCTCTTGTGCTCTCTCCAGTAAAACTCCCACCTTCATTACCATTCATGAAATGCAGCCCTTTCCCGGGAAATGTGGAGAAATGCAAATGTTTAAGGGGTGGTGGAGGCAGTGGTGGTCTGCGGGGAGACCATTGTGCCCCGCTCAGGTTGGCCATGACTCTTATTTACTGTGGCAGAGACCCGTGTCGACTCATAGAGACACTCACACACATCGCGCAGCAAATGTTCTTTCTTTCCCTCTTTTTCCCCTCCCTGTCTCTCTCTCTTACACATATAATATAACAAAGAGCAGGATGATGCTAGGAAATTGAGTTCTGAGTGAAAGTAACAAGGGCACGGGGGATACTTCAGCATTAGAGAGAATCAATTACCATTAAATCTAGAGGAAAAATTGCACATATGTGGTTTCTCGACACAAAGATTATACAGCATGAATGATGGTAGTGAAGGTGAAATTCTCCTTGTATTAGTATTATGAATCAAAGAGACTTTGGATGCCATGTACCTGCATATAATGAATTGAGCCAAATAAAGCTAGCAACTCTGAGGCAATGCAACCTTGGAGATAAACTCACCTCATCTTTAGATAAAGTAATGAGTGCACGAGAGGAAGTAATAGATTATCAGCAAAGGTCTTGTTTTCATATCTACCAAAAGACTTTTTTAATGAATCTAAATGCCAGTTCAGACTGCTAGGTACGTAATAATGTGGAATAAAGGGAAATATAAGTTATCTTTAGTGTGGGTGTCCAGCTTGTGCAGCGGTTATGATTACATTACAGTCACTGGCACACATGCCGCCTTGATTCCCCTGTAGCTACTGGGAATGTGCTGAAGTGATACGATGAATGTTTCTTTATGGCAAGATAAACGACACGTATTCCCCCAAGACGAAAAACCTGCAGTGATAGAGAAAGGACTTTATCTCCAAAGACACACTACATGTTCGCCTACTCTTCATATACATTGGCCAAGAGAAGAGGAGGTATCACCGTATAGAATACAGACGTGGGGAGAGATGGTATATATAGCTATAACCAGAGAGTACAGTAAATGGTAAAATTCAAAGAGCTACCTCTCCACTACAGCAGTGGATAGGATTATAGAGTTGAGCTGACAGCCAGTAAATTGGATTTTAGGAGAAGGAGGGGGCTCTGAACACAAATTGGAGGGGTACAACACTGACAACATATGCCAAAAATGAGAAATGTGCCATTTTGATGATAGACACAGACACTGGTGCGCTCTGACAGGAGACATCCTATTTGCAAAAAGGTGATTTCATAAACACAAGCCAAAGGAGAGCAAAAGAGTGAGATGCCATGTTTCATTCCTGTGTTTCATTCTCCCATGAATCGCTGAATACAAATAATAAAACCAGATTTTTTTTAATGTTTTTTACCTTTTGGTTTTCCCCTTAAAGACACAAACACGATATATATACCTGGTCGGATTTGATTCAAGTCACTTTTCTTCCCTTGGTTTCTAAAGTCGCGTCTCTTTGATGACAACCGTTTTAGGTGGAGGACCTACATGCTGTGTCAGAGGATAAGAGATTCTCTAGCACTGTGCCCCTTCTTGCCTCCCTTAAAGAATCTGTGGACTTAGTGTGAGATAGATAAATGAGAGGAGAGAAAATGGTTTAACTTGGTACTAATAGTGACAGTGTGTGGGTGGATGAGAGGGAGGATGATGGCTGTAAACTCACATTAGGAAACATCTCCCCCTGTTGGAAGGACTCACACTGGAAAGAGCCTTTTGCAACACAGCCCACATGAGGAATGATGGTAACAGATTACTGCATCATTTGGCTGTACAGTAGACTGCCTGCACAAACACACACACACACACACACACACAAACACACACACACACACACACACACACACAGGCATTTGTGTGACCTGGTTTAGCTATATTATACTTGTGAAGACTAGCTCTTCATGGCCCTGGCATGTGTGTATACATTAGCATGCACATGCATAACAAACTGCATCCGAGATGAAAAAACCTATTATCATCCTTGTGTGGAAGTACAGCCTGTTGGCATGGGGGGTAACAAATGAGGCCCTTGAGCTTTAGTCTTCTGTCTTCATTCTTTTAGTTCACCTCAATGACCCACTGTCTCATCTCTCTCTCTCATTTTTTCAACCTTCTTCACCCTCTGTCTCTCTCCCTCTTTTTCACCCCCCCCCCTTCCCAGCTGGTTAGGCTATAAGGGGTCACATGTGACAGTGCCGAGAGTCAGCGAGTCACAGAGCAGCGCTATAGAGATAATTGCCATGTGATAAAGAGGTGATTGCCTGCTGGCACCAAGGGAGAGTAATGCCATCAGGTTGCAATAAAAAAGCAGATGTCTGACACTAAATGAATGGCTACTGGAGCCCGGGCAACTTTCTTTGCTCCCTTTCATTTCGTGCGCTTTTTCTTTTGTCCCCCTTGTTTTTGTCTCCCTTTTCTTCCCTCTTCCTTTCTTTTTGAGAGGAAGCAGAAATGGTTGTGTCTGTGATGATGAACACTCAGTTGTGCTCTTTCTCCACTAGAGACATTTGCTATCTGCGGGTAGCGCATAAATAAAGAGACGTGAATGGCATTTGAATTTAACGTCTTTGAAATTTCAAAATAGAAGAAAAAAGAATATACATATAAAAAGTAAAATGGAATGACTTTGAATATCTCTGGCAACATAACCACTCAGCTTTTTGTTCTTTCCCCTTTTTTATCAGAGCCAATTTTTGTATTAACCACTACATTCCAACATAATTACATGCTTGAGTTTCCAATTTGCTGCATTTTAATTTGGAAGGAAGCATCAATGAATGCCAGAGTTGTTATCCATGACAATCTGACAGATGGCATAAATGATTGCATTATCTAAGACATGCACAGGGAGAGAGGCTAGTATTGTGAAGTCATTCCATTCCAATCCATTATTACTCCATCCACGCCTCGAGCTTGTATAAGGCCACGGGGCCTACAATGAATAGGTTGTAGGCTTGTTATAATTGACCCCAAGTCCCCAGTCTTCACTGACAGCAATGAGCAGAGTCAGGGGAAAGACAAAAGAAGAGCAAGTTTTGTGACAGTGTATTTATTCTGTAATACCAGCCCAGTAAGAGCCTTCATCCTCAAGTCCAGCCCCGTTCAAACCCTAATGAGGGAGCGGTCACGGTAGTGCTAAAGCAAAGGAGCCCTGGATCTTCTAGACCTCTTTCTTTGTTTTTTGCCATTGCTTTTGTTTAGTTTCTTGTTCCCTCGCTGTCTTTTGCAGCTGTGTCTTCTTAAAGGCTCAATTCATCTTATTTGTAAAGGAATGGATGATCCCCATTTGTCACGCTGATAAAATTATGCAAATGACAAAAGGTGTTAATGGATAGCAGTGGCAAGGCATTTGGCAAATGGATGAGATGCCAGCCTCGGCCACTCTACAGCGGGACAGTCGCTTTCAGATTACCTGACAGGGGCACTGAGGGAAAATAATTGGCTTTTCTGTTGCAGGGTCCCCATGCAAATACAAGTAGAGTGGCATCCTATACCTCCACTGTCTCACAATATCATCATTAGCATTAGTGCCAGTGGCGAAGGAGTTTGATTTCTGTATGTACGAGTCAGGCTCAGGCCACGGCCATCAGCAGCTCCCCTGACACACTGCTGCTGTGCAGTATTAAACAGATGCAGAGTCAGGGGCAAAAGGTTGGTCCGTCTGTGTTTGTATTCCTATATCACACAGGTCTGCATGCCTGATGGGCAACTACACAGCCTGCAAAAGATTATTGATTCCCCAGATAAACCCGTTGGTTCACAAGCTGCAAAAGCAATTGTACGATGATGGATTTTCTTCTGAATTAGGCATTCAGCATGTGGTATGCACAGGGAGAATTTAAGCTGAGTTTGGAAACTCAAATAGTCTCAATCAGTCTTCATGCATGTTTTGAGTATCTGTGTGTTTGTGTGCAGGGGAACTGTGCATGTGAGCATGTCCTATGCAAATGAATAAACACTCTGTCGGCTGCATTTGATGCAAAATAGTTTCAGCCCTCACTTCGCACTTAATGCTGAGTAGAAGTGCAGAGTGAATGAAAGTCTATTGATTTTATCTTTGTGGGAATGTACAGTGGGTGAAAAACAACTGCCATTGAATTTTTTTGACTCAAAAAATACTGTACTATTAACATGGTTTGGTATTTGAGTTGCTTGCTACACCTGCTTTAAAAATATTGTCTTAATGACTCGGAGTGGAGTTCTATAGTATTTACCAAAAATCACAATGTTGTTTGGTAAGATTATGTCTCTAAAAGAGTTTTTTCCCACAATGTGGTCATGTAATGAAGTTCCATCCCCAAATGTATTCTATTTGCAAAATGCCTTCTATTTGGGCAAAAGTAGCCCAGAGACAGGCCTTGCGGTTTTTCAACTGAATTATAAAACAAAGCAAATTTTAAAACTCTGGATGAATGTCACCCTACAAGCAGCAATCATTACAAATACATCAGAAACATTAGAGATGAGTCCAGGGAAAAACAGAAGAGAGTGGGAGACGTCTGTGGCATTTCTATACAGCCAAATGGAATATTGTGAAGTTTGACAAGTGTAAGGAACAGGCATTGTAACTCTTCTGCAAACTTTGCCTGTTCCCTAAGCACAGAGATAATGTGCACATGTCAATGCCTTGATTTGTATGAGTTCAACAGACAGCTATTAAATTGTTTCTGCAGCTGGTGACAGGCTTCCTGCTGGGAGGACAGGCAGATTCACTAAACATACGTTGACAGGCTTCTTTTTTCTTCCCTTTCTTTTATTCCGCTCTACTTTCTCTGTACTTCCAATGCACTATCCATCCATCAACCTCAACATACATCCCTCCCTCTGTTCTACCCTTACTATGTTTCTCTCACTCCCCTTCCCCTGTCTTTGTCTGACTCTTTCCCAACTTACTATATTTTTCATTCCCATCTGTCCTCCCCTCACCTCTGTCACACCCCGTCCTCCCTCCTGCTCTCTCACACACCCCATCCAACCCTCCTTCCCTCCACCCATCTCTCCGTGTCCCTCTTCTTTAGCTCATGCAGCAGCAGGCAGCCATCATGGCAGCAAGCCACGGAGGTTACCTCACACCTAGCGTGGCTTTCCCCACCACACAGATCCACCAGATGGGGGCGCTCAACATCAACAGCCTCCCACCCACCCCCATGACCCCGGTGTCGGGTGAGTTTCATCAAACCCTGGGTGAGCACTCAGTTTCATTCCCTTTCCTCCGGCGAGTGTCTGTGTTTTTGTATTTTTTATCTGTGAAGTGGAGGTGGGTTATTGATGCAAGGTGCAAGTTGTGCGTGTAGATTTTATGTGCATGTGTGTGTATTTGTATGTACCAATAATTTTCCTGTAGGAGGTCAATGCGTGGTTTTGATGATGTCTTTATCAATATTTGAATAGTCTGTGAGTGTGTGGGTGTGTGGGTGTGTGAGTGTGTGGGTGTGTGGGTGTGTGAGTGTATGGGTGTGTGGGTGCATGCATGCAGCATGACAATAAAATCAAAAACAAAAGAAAGAGCGTCTGCTTAGTGGTAATCCAAAATTATTCCACTGGAGAGATGGAGGGAGGAAAGACCAAGATGAAAAAATACATTCAGTGGGATTTGCATGTTTATGTTGTTTGTGAATGCAGAAAATATTTGGGGATAGTAGCAGTCGAATGAGGAATATCAATAAGTAAGTTTACAGATAAGGCACTGATTTCCCCGTAGTATTTTGACCTTGTGCTTTGAAGCACTTGCGCATGATCTGCATGCAGTTGATTTTGTTTTCCATAACAAACACCTCCTATGCAGATACATTACAGAGGAAAAAGAAGGACTTTGAAATACCTACCCACTGCATACCATTTGCTTACTCAGCAGTGCCTCATTTTCCTTGAGACAGAGGAAACTTCAAGATTCTCCACTCAACAAAAGCATGAGCTGAAATAAATAATACAGTATCCAAGTCTTTGTTGTGCTCCGCTCGCCTACTTTGTCTACACTGCAGTATCTAGTTTTTAAGGTGATGACTTTGGTAACTTTAAACCAATCAGTGCAAGAGAGAGAGCGAGAACCCGCCATCAGTGCAACAGGGCCTGTTTAAGATTTTCTTTATAACGATCATAGAAAACGAGCACCTTAATACAAACGAGCTGCACTGTGTCAAATTCTCTCTCTGCACTTTGGTTTCTGTGGGGAAGAAAATTATTCACAGAAGTTGGTATTCTGTTCACCTCTCCGTCCATAGACACAAAAAGAACAGTTTTATTGTACAATGCCTGTTTGATCCTGCATAACTTAAATCACAAAAGTCGGTTGAATTAAAATATACAGAACAGATAGCAGAGCAGGTGCTGAAATAAATGCTGCAGGACCCTTATTAACCTTTTAATCAAGCATGTCTCCACATAAAACCAAAGGAATGTGTGCACATCAAGTGAGATGCCAGAACATGCCTGTGCACACACATGCTGTATGTGTACAGTACACATTTGTCAATGTTGGGCAATATATCTAGAGAGGAGAACCATTTGTCAAATATTCACAGTGATGTTTTAATAGCAAAGTGTGCACTTTTGGGTGGCCATAATGAATCAGACAGTGATTAAATGGGAGCTCAATCTTGCTGAGAAGCTCTTATTTTGATGGGTAAATCACTGACAGAGAGATAGTTCCGATCTTTGTTTTCACCATGCATACCTGTATTTTGAAACACAATAGTGCTGATGAAAGATAGTGCAACTGTATTGCAGGGAACTCAGTCTGTGTTAGTTTGTGTGTATTTTTGTGTTTGCGTGTCTGAGTATTTGTGTGTGTGTGTGTGTGTGTGTGTGTGTGTGTGTGTGTGTGTGTGTGTGTGTGTGTGTGTGTGTCTGTGTGTCTGTGTGTGTGTGAGATTGTGTATGTGATTGTGCGAGGGAGCTTTGTGCTCCAGTCTGATTGTATTGTTTGTGCTGTTTGTGTGTCTCTTTTGAACTTCTCAAAAGCAGAAATCAGTACCTTACTTGGAGGTAAATATTGCTGAAATGTGTTAGATATTTTGAAAAAGGGGGGGAGAAAAGGATATTTAAGGCAATTTCATATCAGCTGCAAAAATAACAACTTGGCAAGGAAAAATATGTTTATGGTTGTGATTCGGAGAAAGAGATGGGACAAGAGAAGAGAGTGTCTGTGAGTCTGTGAATCTGATGTGTGTGAAGTGGTGCCATTTATCTGCTTTTGGACAAGCCTCCGTGTAAACTACAGTCGACTGATTACCTTTTATTACTGAATGTAATATATCATTAATCCTTAAGAGAAGGCATGGCTTTAGTGAATTTTCAAGGACTATCATAAATATGAAATGTTTTATATCCCGTTTCTTCATTCATTAATCTGAGTGTAGCTGCCAGCAGCTGTAGGAGTGGTAGTCTAACTTGCTGCTTTGGTATACACAGTTACTTCCTCTCTCCTCTTTTGCACTAGTGGCTATGACTTATTTAGAGTTCATTGACATACATAACATTACCAGCAAGGCTGTCTGTATAAGTAGGCAAGAGACTCTGACAGTACTGAGAGACTGTAGGATGTCTGCCACGAGTCACTGGAATAATTCATTGTAATATCAGAATCTGTTTTTTCAGGGTGTGGGAGCAGAGTTCTTCTCTGCTTTGGCAGAGGTTTTATTTTATGCATTTAGTTATCTCATCAACCAAATTAATGCTCAAAACAAATCTATGAGGTCTGACATTTGGCAGCTGTATCAAATGTACAAAGGACAAAAGGGTGGAAAGGTTAAATTCCCCTTTACACCACCACCTTCCTGAGTTACACATGCTGCTCAGCATGAACATAAAACACCAATAGTAGTTAAATAGATGGAAAAAAACCCTCTCTTATCTTGAGATAAATGTGGGACATTAATCTTGAATTTAAATGATCAGTATAACCTCTGCAACATAAAAAATCTTGTTTGTGACAGCAAGCCGAGGTACAAAGTGGCTCAGAGGTTAAGGGTGTTACTCTGAAAACAATGAGACATGCATTTGATCAACAGATGCAAAGCATTTAAGGTTGATGGTGCATAAGCAGTTTGCCAGATGGTTTAGCTGATTAGAGCATGTATCCTTACAATGATGCATGATGATGCTCTTTGAAAATAATGTTCACCAGGTGCCGCTCCCTGAGCGCTGCAGAAGAAATAAAAGTTAAACAAAACAAGGGAGAGAGAGAGGAAGAGACAGTGTAACAGAAAGAGAGAGGGAGGTGTAGTGGTTGAAAACGGAGAGGCAGAGAGAAATGGAGAGAGATCTTGCTGGGTTTTTGTGGTGAGGAACACGTGTCAAGGATGCTTTGTTACGATTTGAGAAGTGTGTAATCAAAGTCCCTAATGTTCTGTTGCATGGTGCTGCTCTACACTGAAAACATATATGCACAAGCACATTTTACACAAAATTTACTGCAGATGCCCCACATCCGGAGACGACCCATTTACAGGCAGGCTGGATGTGTCTTAACATCCTTGCTGGTGGCGAGCAGTGTGACAGCATTGATGTGGAACACCTCCATGGTGACGAACACCGTGAAACTAATGAGCTATTTGACACAGCGATCTTTCTCAGTATGTGCACCTGTCTTCCATGGCACATCATACATGTCATACAGACACTTTATATTTAATGTCTAATTCTAAAACCAAAAAATGCAGAGGGCAGACGAGGTTAGATGGAATCTAACCCAAACCAAAATATTTAAAAATCAGCAATATGTGGTGGTGATTTGGCTGATGAATGAAAATCCCAAAGATTTACTCTGATAGTGACACATCACATCCAAGCTATTTGAATCAAAACATTGAATGAAATTAACAATGTCAAGTAGTCTGTTGAGAGCCAGATGAAGCAGCCAGGGAAATGAACACCTGTGTGTCTTAACGGATGGTGTGAACTCCATTACAGCCCATCTGAAAACTAAAAAATGCATTCACTGTTGTTGCTTTCTTTAACACTTGACTCTTCTGAAGATGAATTACAATGATGTTATCTTCAAGGGCAAAGATATTAACATAGAAACATGTCGAGTTGCACATAGGGCCATTGTCTCTGCGATATGAATTTCCCCTCTTTCAGGTTAAGTCAGGCCTATTGCATCAGAATCATAACAAATCCCAGGAGCGGAAGTGAGCAGCTCCGTGGCAGCAATATGTACATCCGTTCCTGGTGTGTACCAGTATTTTCAGAGAGCACAGCCACAGCCTGGACCAAATCTGGTCTGTGTGAGCAAAACTGAGCTCCGCACTAGCAGCAGAGCTTACAAGCTGCCCATCTGGTCTGCTCGGGGATCTGGAAGTTGGGCACACTGGTGTGGTCAGTGCATTGTATGTACATTGGCCTCAGGAGTGGAGAAGACAGCACTAGAGGCTAAGTAGTACGGAAAGTTGCTGTATTTAGTGCCCAAGGTTGACGGTTGAAGTTTCACATCGTTGTCTTTTACCGTCAGCACAAGATAAACCACACATACTTTATAAATCTTATTAATATCACATGAGATTACTGTGTCCATTATATTTGAATAGATTTTTTTATTGCCTGGAGAGGTGTGTGTCCGCCCTTAAAGGCTGGGAGATCCTCGTCTGCTATCTCTGCCCCACATTGCGAGGAGAGGCTTTACTACATTGTAGCAGGAGTTTAGAGGAAGGTTTTGTCCAAGGAGGTTTTTCTGAGACCGTAAGGAGTCGGCCGGTAGGCAAGTGGTGTAGTGCTTGACATCGGGTGGAGGGAACATAACTCGGAGGTCAAGTTTTCCTATCGACATTGTCAGGCAGACCAAGGTGAGTACTTCCTAGATGCATAAAGCTGATGGAGGAAAGTAGGATATGTAGGGCACCAGCGCTCATAGTAGGAAGGGAATTGAAAAAATAGGTTTTCAGGGCCTGTAGTTGGAACGACCTTATAGATCATACAGGCAGTTGAGTATAACATTATTGGTAAGAATCATCCTGTATCTAACACTGAACACCATTTTGCATTAATCGCATTTAAAACTATTTTGATGTGCATCTGAATGTGAAATAGATTTTTTTTTTTTTTTTTTTTTAAAGGGGGGGGGTATAAAAAACAGTAGCACAAAGTGAAATTTTTTTTTGGCGTACCAACTGGCTTTAGAGAAAGCTTCTCTTCACCCCATATTCAGATTTATTATTCACACTCTCCGAACCAAACAGACATTTTCTCTGACACTAAAATCAGTTAGATGAAAGAATCTGTTTTGAGTGCTTATTACTTGCTCCAGCGAAAGACAGTCCTTGTGCTGGTAATGACTGCACTCTCCCGTATGGGTATAGCTTCTTTCCTTGATTTGAATGTATAATTAGCATAATAAATACTTCTGTGACATGTGAAGACTTCTTTCATGAGGCAATCATTGCAAGGAGCAAATCAACGGTTTTCCCTTTTAAAAAGTGGCTTGCAAGAATATTAATATAATTTTGCTTCCATAAAATAAATATATATGTGACATACACATACGCACACTCTTTAGTATTGCAGACTTCTTTCTTGAACTTCTACGAGTGGAGAAGCGATAGTTAAGTGTTCACCGTATAGAATATGTAATCTGCTGTTCCGTGGCCTCATATTCAGCTTCGCCAGAGTAAGGAACAACATGTCATTATTACAGGCCAATACACACAGCGCACACTGACAGCCACATGTATATTTGCACTCTTGTGTGTGCATTCTAAACAGGCTATGAATACAATTTTCCACAATGCAAGAGCTATGTCCACTGAGGTATAAAATGAAAATGTCTTGTTATTTTCTTGTTCAGGATAGTAGGAAATACTTCCCCATTTCGACTGAAGAACATTTTCAGGGTCGGCTCGCGTTGCGTATTGGGCCATTGTGGTAGCGATGATAAAGATGATGACTCGGCTACATAAATTGCTTTTTCATGTAATCATTGTTTTATTGGTCATGGTGTTGCTTATTGTCTTTTTCCTTGTACCATGACCCCATTGTGTGACCCAGAACATGTATAACCCAGCAACTGTAGTATTTTTCAGCATTCAAGTTAGTTTAGCCACTGGTTTTGAAATGTTTCCAAGCTTTGCTTCACTACCGTATCAGTGCTGTCTTATTACACTTGCGATTCGTACGCTCATCCCCTGCTGTGACACTTGCAATAGGATGACCTGACTGGGCTTGTCGGCCCCGCTCTGTTACTTGTGTCATGTGTTCTCCTTTACCACAGATTTTGTGTCCAGCTGCTGACCCTGGATCTTATGTAATTGTATGTAAGGGGTCCACACTACCACCTACTACCAGTTCTACTGTTGCTACCGATATAACTGCTTCAAATACATAGACGCGTGCTCCCACAGCACTGCTAAGCCTTCGAAAATGAATTTGCCTGATGATGGAGAGGGTGCATTATCTAGCAGTACAGTAGAGTGCGTGTGGCCCGAGCAGACTAGCTGTCTCTAGTCCTCAGAATAGGAGCAGCGGTCTCCTGGGTCCTGGTAGGAGAATAGGACTGAAGCTGTGGTCTAATTCATCACAGCTCCGCAGGAAACAAGCAATCGTGGGGAGCCTTCCAAAAAAAAAAAAAAAAGGAAGAAAAAGAAAACTTCTGCAAAAGACACAACAGCTCTCACTGGACCCAGGCAGTTCCCCTGGTCACTGCAGCAGTCATCGTGACTGTCAGCCTCCTCATCGCTTAAGCGTTGAGGCAGGGAGAGGCAGAAGGAGAAGAAAATGGAGAGACAGAGGAGAGGAAGAGCAGGTAGAGAATGAGAGAAAGCGATCCCTTATGGATATGTATATGATATTTCTCAGTGGTGGGAGGTTTAAGCATGTGATGCAGGAAATATTTACCATTACATTAGCATTAATTGCATTTAATTTCCTGTTATGTCTGTACTGGAAGTGATTGTTTACCCTATTTGGACCAGCCCTCACAGGGGGGTTCTTTACTGAGACACCAGATTGTGGGGATACGGCATGCCAGAGGGTTTCCATGACCACCTGGGCTTCCTGTCCAATCAGGGCGAGGGTTGTCAGATTGAGAGGTGGCCGTGAGAGGGTCTGTACTTCACCGAGCATGGATGCTTTGCCACGGAGCAGCCGTTTTAGAGAGACCATCACACAGTGAGATTCTGCTTGAAATGGGTACTTTGACGTTCCTGGCATAATTGGAAACACTTTCCAAAGGAGGGTCCTTTTAAAATGCATTGAATGAGAGAGGACAGGGAGCATCCAATTTCAATTCCACTCATGAACCTTACCGCAGCTGCCTTTCAGGGGTGTACCATATATGTTATGACCCACCCATTTGTCAAACTGCCAACTGTTGTTATTTTGTCTTTTTTTATGATGCATAAAAGTAAGAGGCATTTTTGTGTTTTTGCCACCTGCTCATTCAAGCACATCTCCCTCTGTAATCGCATTCTATCTAGTCCAGATCTTTTTTCTTTCTTTCTCTCTTTTTTTCCCCCTCTCAGACGTTGCATAGTGGTTTCATCATCTTGAGCAGTAGGAGCCAGCAGGGTATCGCACAAACACTACAGACAGGCTCATTTTTCACAGGTTGACTTCCCAGCTATCCTGCAGGATGTGTCACGACAAACGGCAGATATGTGACAAACTCACGTCGCACCCGTGTCCTTGCATTAGAGAGGAGATGCTGTATAGCTTCTGGTCACGAGCTCTGTGCGTGTTTTCATCTGCTTGTGCGGGTTATGCATGAAAGTCTTTTACTCTCTGCACAAAATGGGAAAGTGTTTCTGTGTGTACACCTGTTTATGTCTGAGCACATTCTAACTGTTTTTTTTTGGTATCATGCAGAGCCATGCAGATGGAGTCCTCCTGATCCAGTAACAGTGAACCTTCTTTCCCAGCAGGTCTCAGTTCTCCACCAGCCAACATCACCACCTCTGCCGTGCCCAGCATCGTCACGCCCATCGTCAACGGATTCACCGGCATCCCTCACCAGCCCAACGGACACCCAGCCGTGGAGACTGTGTACACCAATGGCCTGCCGCCCTACTCCACCCAGAGCCCCACCGCTGCTGACACCCTCCAGCAAGCCTTCACCGGAGTACAGCAATACACAGGTGAGAGCCAGGAACACTCTGTTTACTATACTATATTTCTGAGGTTTTTACAATCTGCCGTAAATGCTAAATGAGTAGCAGCAAGGAGACAATTACTGCAGGGTAACTACTTTATGAGTGCAAGGCTGTATGTACTCAGATAATGTAGGACACTGCCTTAGAACATAACATCAGAGAGCCTTTGATTACACATGTTATGCTTGTGTGATCGACCTTAAGCATCCTTGACACCATTCTCTGTGGGATCCCCGTTTTTACACTCCTCTCTCTCCTCAACACTCTCTCTTCCTCCTTCCTCTCCCTCCTCTCCCTCCTCTCTCTGCCTTTGCAGCGATCTACCCAGCCACCACACTGACTCCCATCGGCCAGACACTGCCCCAACCACCCCAGGTCATCCAGCAACAGCAGCAGCAGAGAGAAGGTGAGGGTGAGAGAACATTATTACTTTTACACTTCACACATCTCATCCTGTGTAATGGATATATAAAGAAGATGAGTATGAGAGACCAATATTGCTTTACACTATACACACCTCATTCTCTGTAATTAATATATAAAGGATGGGAGGTTGATAGAAGAATATTACTTTAATACTGTACACATCTCATTCTCTCTAATAGATAACTAAAGGGGAACAGCTGAGAGAACAGAATTACTGAATGAAGTTCATATCTCATCTTAGGCAATAGACATATAAACCATGAGGATGATAGAATAATGTTAAAACAACTACTGTTCATCTTGAAGATAGGTTATACATCATCTACAAAGGCCAAAGGGTTTTTCATTAGCAGTAATTAAAGGTTATATAATAAAATGCGGACAATAGCAGTGCAACCCAGCTGTATAAAATGAATAGAAATGTAGATACAGACAGGTTTAATGAAAACTGTGTTAGCAGATCTGAAGATATTCAAAGTAAGCAATGTTAAGATGTCCCCTCACAACTACTGCAGGTTCACAAAATAAAAACATATGCAAATTGCACATAAATTGTGTAATTTTCAGTGAATGAGTAACAGCAGGTTTCTTGGAATAGGTTATGTCTCAAATTTTCTAATCTAGAAATAACGTTTTGAGACAGTAGGTGTGGAGGTTTGACTGATGGCCATGTTTGAAGCAATCAAGCCACTGTTGGTTCAGGAGAGAGTAGGGAAAATGGGACAAATAAATATATGAATTTATTAATATTATTGATTTTTTTTTTTAATGTAGCTCATAGATCATACTACAATATGTGAGCTGCTTAAAGATTATAATCATCCTCTAGATTTTTGTATCCACATTAAATCAGAGAAGTTGGTTAAATGTAAGTAAAAAATGGTAAAAGCATTCTTAATATCCATACAGGATCAATAAATCAAGGTAAAAATGTAAAATCTGTTTCCATCTCAATTTTGAAGACATGAGAGACTGCATAGATGAAAATGACAAATTCACAGCTGTTCTCCCTCGATCCCTCAACTCCAACACGCTGTCTCTTTCTCTGTTTCCAGGTCCAGAGGGTTGTAACCTGTTCATCTACCACCTGCCACAGGAGTTTGGAGATAACGAACTCATGCAGATGTTTTTGCCCTTTGGCACTGTCATCTCCTCTAAGGTCTTCATGGACCGAGCGACCAATCAGAGCAAGTGCTTCGGTGTGTTCTTCTCTGCCTCTCACACTGCCTTTTACCTTTTCGCTACATTTTTAAAAAAATTTTTCTCAGAAAAAGGAAATGATTGCAGGTCTGGATGCAAAGGTCTCTACTCTGATTGTAATATGTACAGAAGAGAGAGCAATATGGGGGGAAAAGCATACTCCCTTTTTTAGTAAACCCTTCAAAGTAAATGCATAGTGGATGCTTTCAGGACTTGAGCACACAGCAATGTGCTCTTGCACAAAACAAAACAGTGTTTGCAGTCTGATCTCTTGTTCAGACATTTGTGTGTGTTGCGTAACAGCTCACAGCTCGATTGTGAAGATTCATAGTGAAAGTTTTCACAAAAATTGAAGGTGGTATTTATTATTTTCATACTGCTCACTAAAAAAATATATATTTCTAAAAAATAATCTATGGTTGTGTGTGTGTGAATGCGTGCATGAGTGTGTATGTATATATGTATATATTCTCAAATGTTGTAGGTTCTGATGACATTTGACAGCCCACAGACACAGAGAGTTGAATGATCTTAGCCCTGACTCACTGACCTGAATTTGCATCTTGATGACTGTTGTGTTTTGGCACAAGCACCGAGGAGAAAATCTGCTGAGTACATTGTAGCCAAACTAGCCATGATGCAGTCGATCAGAGTCCATGTCCTTGTTTCTGTTTGGCAGCTGTGTGACCTGGAAACCTTTAAGGTGCTGTATCAGCATCCACATTACCGTTGTGTAACCCCGATATCTGTCAATACCCTCACCACTGAGGCTGATTCACGCACTTCCAGACCCCTTGTCCCATTTAGCTCTGTCAGCCTACACACAACAACAAGCCCCAGGGCTTATAAAAACTTTGAGGAGGCACGACAGGGGTGTCGAGGGTAAAGATAGGCAAAGGACAATTATGGACCAGCATTTGTTTTCACTTCAGGGAACCGAAGAACCCTGAGCAAAATTGATCGCTGGTTCTGTCTCCCTGGGGGGGACTTAATAACCTATAAATTCATGAAAGAAGAGCTATTTGCAGTATTGACTTATACACTATGCGTTTACAACATAATGTTAGGCCTGGGGAAGGAGGGAACACACTGGTGTAATTAATCCAGAAAAGAAAAAAGAGGGGATAAGTTTAGATTGATGGTGTGCAAAAGAAAAAAGGGAGAAAGCACACTTGCCATAAATGACAGGACTGACCTGAGGGCTTAGAGCTGTAGGCCTTCATCACCTCTCCATCTCATCTCTGCTCCCCAGCTCAAATTTGTTAACGTGATGGCAGGCTAGGAGGTCACCTCCTCTCCCTGCCTCAATACTTTCCTCAGACCTCTATCCAGTCCTCCTCCTAGCTGCCCAGCCTTCGCCCTAAATGGCCAACCAAGAGCCAAGCAGGCCGTGCGCACATCTCCTCCTGTGTGGACGTGGAGAGGCTCCTGCTGTTTTTCATGGGTCATCGACTGTTCATAATGACACCACAGACACAGGGGAGGGCATCAAGCGGAGACACACTCCATTGCAGCTTCTGGTCACTGGATTCACAAGGGTTTATTTTACACATGATGGAAACAGGATGTTCATGTACGTTTGAGGAGGGCTGCATTTTTGGGAAATGCTCTGAGGGGTTTTTGTGACTGCAGCAGACCTGTCTCCTCATGATGAACTATGTTTACTGTTGTTTTGCTCTAACTGCTTTGCGCATCGACTTGTCTTCAATCATAGATGCATTTTGGACTTTCTAGGAATTTCAAAAGCTATGCAGAAAAGGACATTATTAAATTTAAAACAGCAAATATCTAGAGGGGTGACCTGGTCACTAGACTGATTACTAGTGGACTAGAATCTTCTGATGTAATCCAAATCCCCAGTTTGTCAAACTTTTTTACAGAAAGAAAAAAAAAGCAACCTGGTAAAATTTAACAGTAAAAGTAGTAAAAGATGCTCTGTATACTATCAAATATGAAAAAATTCCTATTTGCTCCAGTTTATTATTTACAAAAGCAGTTTGTTTATCTAGAAGTAGTGATTTGTTACATCCTGTTTTATTCTTGTTTTAAAATCAGCAGTTGCTTCTTACAGTCAAATCTGTGGAGATATATACTCTCCTACTTGCCTTTTTGCAGGAACACAGAGCAGCTTGATATTTCATATCTTGACAAAAACTGCAAACCAGGAGGCAATGTTCGGATACCGAGGCCTATAAACAGTATCCTTCACACACTTGCTGCACCTAGGGGCACACCATTGTCTGTAATTTTAGCTTTAACTTGAGACATTGTGCAGCAAGAAGCAGTTGGTCAGAATCCAGTTCCAACACATTGGTTGACGCTGTGGACAAAACTAAACTCTTTGAACAAACTGACCTCTAATGGTATTTTTTCTGCAAACTTTATAGCATATTGTCACAGGCACTGGGTCATCAACAAGGCCATCATCCTCCATCATCCTTAAATTGTCACCCTAAAGATCAATTTGATGTCCATAATTTACCTTATTAGAGTTAATGGAGCTTTGTCTCTTTGCAGGTTTCGTGAGCTTCGACAACCCTGCTAGCGCACAGGCAGCTATTCAAGCAATGAATGGCTTTCAGATTGGGATGAAGAGGTTGAAAGTCCAGCTAAAGAGACCGAAGGATGCCAGCCGCCCTTACTGACACAGCCTCCCCTCAGTATTCATTGCAGCAGCACAGGTGAGCAAACAAAGCTCACAGTGTCAATGCACTGTCACTGGTTAAAGATTTAGATTCTCAGAATTGTTTCTGCTGAAGCTGAAGATTCTTTATTTCGCCTGGCATATTTAGGGCCAGGCTTTACACGTTCCACCTGGTGAGACGGCCCTGAACTTAAGAGCATCAATTTTTTTTTTTGTAATATATTTGAGAGATAAGTATAAAATATTCTATTCGTTCAGCGAATGTAACGCTAATTCCTGTCAGGTTGTCCAGAGTTTGAATATCTGCAGACATGTATGAACTATAAGAGTAAATTTCATATGCGGCACAGCAGGCGTATTAATTATGGGAAAATCTGTCATCGTCATGATTGACATAGATTGATTGGTGTGCCAGTGTGGGTTAGCTCTCTCCAGACCATTACACTGATATAATAGAGCCATATTGAACTATCCAAAGTTTAAAGGAATGGATCTTTGAAATGACAGTTTAATGAGCAGTGAGATCTGAAATTACCGTTTTTCTTCTATTTTCCAGGTTTTAGAGGACACGTGAAGATATCTCGGAGGGAGTCAAACTTTTTTTCTTTGAAAGCAAAATATGTTTTAAAAAAATCAACACATAAGGAATTTTTGAAGACATATCAGCATTTACTTATGAAGATGTAGGTTACGGCAGAAAAAGAAGATGCGAAAGAGGAGGAGGCGTTTCACCGAGGGACTTAACAGTAACAGATGGCACAGTGCAAGAAAGACAAAAAGAAAAAAAAATGAAAAAAGATGTGATGAGACTGAACAACAGAACTTTTTCTTGTTGAGACTTGAATTGTTAATTAAGCAACAAACTAACAAACAAAAAAAGCAGCAACAACAAATAGATTTCTATATACATATTATATACACATATATATAAGGAAAGAGGCGCTTGTGGCTTTTACTGTACTGGACAAATGAGGGTTAAAACTTGAAGATCAAGAAAAACAGTGGAAAAAGAGAAGCTATTCTATACGTCCACTGACAGACTTTCTTTCTCTTTCCCTCTTTCTCTAATTCTCTCACCGTCTCTCTCAGCAAGCGCAGAACTATGACTCTTGGAGGTCACTGAGGTTTCCATTAGCAACAGTAGAACTGCAAATCTTTCACCCCTAAGGGACCAAAGGACCAAACATTTTTATTGTTCTGAACAGTAATATATAGTATTAATGATACTAATACTAAAAACTACTACTAATAATATTACAAGTTAAACTTAAGAAGAAATACTAGCTTCAGGTTGAAAAAAAGGAAAGGGGTTTTGGTTTCTTTTCCTTTTACATTTATAGCTAATGGGTTTGAGAATATTAAAGCAAAACAGAAAAAAAATGTATAAAAAAATAAAGCTATACTATTTTAGTGGCGTAGAATATGTGGGTTAGACATTGTTTCGGGCATGTTCAGATATATTCTTTTGCCACTCATTGCTCCATCTGCATCACAGTATTTCATCTTGGAGGTGTGATCTGTCTGAGTTATTTGTGTCGGATAAAGAAAACAGTCCTGTCGTGCCAAAAGTGACACAATGACAGCTTCTCGAAGCGAACATCACAGATCTGCAGTGTATTTAGCCATGTACGGCTTTCCTCTGTTCTTGTCGGCACATTGCAATTCCATAAACGAAACGAGTGTCGTTCCGTCATCGTTAAAACCTTGATATTACAGATAATCTGACCATAAAGAGCTGTGGTAAAAGTGCCACCCGGCCGGGCTGGATACGCAGCAATAAAACAGCACAGCAGCTGTAACTGCTTAATAAAATATACAAATGAGCCTGACAGCAGTTGTAAAAATGTCCGTTGTCGTGTCACAGTGGTGGCTGCCAGGTCCTGCCCTCTCCCGGTGCCAAGATCCTCCAGTTGCTCTCAGCAGGCGACAACAGAGACCCCCTCCCTTCCCCCCTTCCCCTCCCCTCTCTCCCCCTCACTTTCCCTCCCACCTCCAAGTGCCAGCATATCTCTCTCTTAATCGGGACCATCAGTTCATAGGGGCCCGAGAGCTAACCCACGGCATAATTAGGATAATGATAATATTGATCAGATGGGGAGCAGCACCGCAGGGCAAGAGATGCTCAGTCAATTACACATTGGCATTTTGAATGAATTGACTGAGTGACAGAGTTAATTTTTCTCGCGGTGGCCTGGATGGGAGTCTTTTCTCTCTCTCAAAATCCTCCATAGTCTCAGTGGGGACCCCACACCTGACGAGGGGGGTGGTGGAAAAGAAACGGAAAGGTTCGGGGGTTTACAAGGCTGCAACAGAACCTGCATATAGTTTTTAGAGTAGATTGTACAAGTTCTTCAGTGAAGAGCAGCTGTTTTATTTTTTTTCCAAAGGGTATAATAGCACAGCAAGAGCTTGTACACGGTGAGGAACAGCCTGGCATTACCAGCCTTAAGAGGTCAAACTAAGAGCAAAATGATCCATCAATTAGACAGCAGCAGCCCTGTAAGTGTAGCTGCTACAGCTGCTGCTGCTTCAACAAGACAACAGCTTACCATTAGCACCGGTCACGCGTGGCTCCTATACAGTGTGGTCACGACACATCATGCCGTATCCGATATGATTAATTAGCTAAACCTGCATCATCTGTGGCGATGTATTCACCGAGAGACAACGGATACCCGAGATGAAATCTGTTTTTCACAAGTTGTTTGCTTTAATGGATTCTGTCTCAGATTTGTTCGGTTAACGTTGACTCAGTTGTCTTTTCATTTGAAGTTTCTTTTATTTCCAACACGCCATTCATGTAGTCAGTTTGCTCTCTGAAGCAGCTTGCCCCTCAGGACTCTGTGAGACCCCAGCGCTTTGATCATCGCTGTAAACTTTAGACACATCAGTGCTTCGATCATCAAATCACAATGCTGTCTCTATGGTCGCATCTTCAGAAAACATGTCGACTCTGCCTCTGTAGTCTGGTACAAATGTTATCACCAGAATCACTTCCCAGGTCCTGATGACTGTATCCCTTCTTTTATTTTTACTGTGGCCATTCTTTTTTTTTATTTGTGTGATTACTGGTTCACCGGATCAGTAATATTAGAGAGGGGAAGTGCCAGTTATTAGTAGTCCTTTCACAAATGTTATCCTCATTCACTGTATATTGTTCTGTTGTAGGCAATACGTAGATGTTGTAAGAAGAAAGTCTTTGAAAATGCCTTTTCTCATCACGAATTGCCAAATTATGCAAGCATATCCACTGCATCTCCTCATCGGACTCCAGATGTGTGCCAGATTCCTTGAAATTTTAAGAGAACTTATAAGTGTTTAATTTTCAAGAAATGTTCATTACTCGAATCAAATAATTGATTTTGTGATATAGTGTAACAGTGTAGGAGGAGGAATTTCAGTTCAGGCTGTAATGATATACAATAGGCTATTCCAGTAAAAATGGTAGATTACAGAAGACAGCCCCCCCCCACCCACCCCCCCAGTGAGTTACTGTTAGTTTCTTCCGTCTTGCCTGGGCCCAGCAGCTTTAAGAAGCTGTGATATATGCCCTCGTTTCCCCAGGCCATACAGGGCCTTATAAACCCACTCAAAAATCTTTTCTTATGGGATTTCTATTGGAGAGTTTTTTAAATTATTAAAATCAAATTAAATTTGGCCTTCACAACAGCTTGGGTAATGCAAATTAAAGATGCCAGCTGTGGCTGAAATTTAATGAGTTTGAAAAGATGTGAGTTAATTTCATTCTGCCAAGGAAAAAAAAAGAAATCTGATTCAGCGCAATTAAAACAGTGAAGGTTTGTCGATTGAGACAGTTTCCAACCTGATTGAGTTTGCAGATGCTTATGTGTTCCAGGGGCCTATATATACATACTGTATCCGCTATACGACCGAGGAAAGAGGGAAGGGGAGTGATGAAATGACTGAAATTCAAGAAATGAACAGAGTTGTTTTTGAATTACCAGAACTGACTGAAAATCGAACAAAAAAGGAAAGGAAATGGCAGTAATGATTCCATTTTTGTTGAAAATAAGCTGCATGTGGTCAAGCTTAAATTTATTTTTTACATCATTTTCACACTTGCATCAATTTTTATCTTTTTTTTTTAACATTTCTCATCCCACCATTGTGCCCTTTCAATCTCAGAGCATGCTCAGTGGGGGCAGGGCGGGTTAAAGATTATGATTATGGTACTACTCGTATTAACAATATGATTCTTTAACTATGGTTTGAATGCTAAGGATAGTAGCTTATTATAAATATGAAATCTGTATACTATGGAAAAATCAGCACAGGACCTTTCGTTGGGTAAATATGGGGTAAGGTTTGAAACAGAGGGAGGGGTTTGGGGATGGGGTTTGCTTTATAAAGATCTTGACTTTCTGGTTTCTCAGCACAAAGCATACGAAAACATATAAACAGCAGTATGGAGTCTGTGAAGTAGACTTTACTGACATACAGGGCGCAAAAAGAGGAATCTCAGTACTATTCTTTAAACCTGAAGGAAGAAAATGCTGTTTACAGGTTGTATTGTTTTTTCTCTTTCTTTTTAATGGAGGGCGCCACCTGTTTTTGTGGCAGAGTCAGTGCAGCATGGATTAACTGACAGGGAAAGCAGTATCTTTTAAAAAAAAAAAAAACAACTTTAAAAAAAACTATGTGTTCTGTATTAGCCTGAGAAACCAAACTTTTTTTCCCCCCTGTTGAAATTTCTTAATACTTGCTGCTTAGATTACTTCATATTAATGATTAATGATTTAATAATTTTATATTTAATTATCAGGTCAAGTATGTAACTTGATGTTTATTTATTTAATTTATTTATTCATATATTTATTTATTTATTTATTTACTTATTTATTCAGCCACTTTTTCTTTTCTTTTAGATTACGGTAATATAAAGATATGTATCAAAAAGAAATGCTTATCGGGGATTTTCTCTCTTTCTCTCCTTTTTTTCCAATTTTACAATAAAAATTCAAACTGGATGGGTTTTTTTTTTGTTTCCTTTATTTTTTTTTATCTTTTCTCACACTAATATTGAATGAAGTGCTGAACCACAGTGCAAAGAGAGGGGGAGTTGTTGCACAAGAAACTGCTCCCCACCAGGACCCTGAATGTTGCAGGATGCAGATGCACCTTGGAATCTGTCACTGACACCTTCTCAACACTGAGTGATGAAACTGTGGAGATGAGTGTTATTGCCCTTTAAAGGATAACCATGTCACTGCCACACATCCTTCAGCTTCTATTAAATATGTTTCGTGTATTTGTGGCAACTGCGAATCACCCGAGGCAGTTTCTGATGCTCTCGCAGCAGACGGAGGTCTACTCGAGAATTCATCTTTAAAATGCAGGACGGCCTCAGTGGTGAAAATATACCCATTTCATCCTCATATGGAAACTCAGTGTTGGCATGTGTAGGGTGATTTAGATTATCTGTCATTGTGGAGACCGAGGGATTTACCCATTAGCAGGTCACCTGATGTTGCTCTGCTGCAGGGAGACAAATGAACTATGCGTCAGGACCTACTGTATAAGATGGGAACAGAATACAAAAAACAAAACCACTACACATAAACATCAGGCATTCTCAGTAGGGGGGGTGTCACATTGAGGCCGTAACAGAAAGACAGGAGAACAAATAATAATATCACTTTGACAAGCAGTAAAGCAGTAAACTGATATGAGGAAGGCATCAAGTGTATCATTCAAGTTTACATAACTATTGCATTGCTTCGATGCCAGAAGCCAAATCTGATGCAATGTCCGTCGACAGCTGACTTGCCTCTGCACATGCAAGTTGTAATCCTCAACTTCATATATCAACACTCACTGTGAGCAACAGAGGCAGTACAGCTGAGACACCACAATCACGTTTTGAAGAGCAGAGGCAGAAATGGGAGGGACACAAAAGTAGAGCCGCTGGCTCATGAAATAAATTGTCCCAATTACAATAAAGTGTGGCTCTTGGTCAGTGTGCACGGCAGGCAGTTCATCTTTATTACAATCAGTTAATGAAAATCAATCCCCCTCCTGATAAACTCTTATCTCCACGGCCTTTGCGCGCCCCTCGTGCAGGGAGATAATAAATTAGAGTAATATTGCCTTTGATGAGGGAGTGAATTGCAAATTATTGTAACTTTCTAAGATTTATGATGCAGATGCTTAATTTCCGAGCTAGGTTTTTTCGGAGCATCAGGGTGCCTGGGGGCCATTTGTTAAAAGTTTGGTGACACCGGCTCGTTAATAAAAATACACACTGAGACAACCAGGTGTTCTCATTTGTGTTCTACTGTTACAGTAGAAAGAAAAAAATGCTGCTGAAATCGCAGGAACTCCAAGCTGGTGGGGTTTACCCTCAGATGTGGTGTTTTAGCTTTATCAGAGAGAACATACATAGAGGCAGGAACCCAGGGGATGCACGCAATGTGTTTATTGAAGTAGGACTGCCAATCATACAGTGCCCCCCCCACCCCGAAAAAAAAATCTCTATCACACAAGTCAGTAGCGTATGATTTGATATGTAGGTCAATACCCGTTCTGCAGTGAGCCAGTTCTTGAGATGTGTCAAGTTGCTCACTGTCACTCTGATTATTGAGGAGAAAGAAAGATTGAGTTGGTCAGGTATGAGAGAGCCTGCGGTATGAGATAGATGTGTAATCGCTGCAACTAGAGCCTCCTACCACACAAACACACACGCACAGATCACTGGGAAATAAGTAACTTCTCACTCTTTGTTCTGCAGCACTGACCCATGTAACAGGGTGTAATGTATGTATACGCTGGATGTCTCCTACTCGGCGCAACTGTCGGACTCTGAGTGCATCATTAAGCAAAAATACTCAAGCTCCAGAGGGTACGTGGGTGGGGGCTTGGGGGGGGGGGGTCTCTTGAGTTGTCGGCATCAAGGTGATCATTTAAGGGGTCAGATGTGAAACTGGAGGCAAACAGAAACTCACAAGAGCAGCTGAATGAGTTCACAGCTAAAGCAGTACCACATCTTATGCGTCATTTAGCATCAATAAACGGAGCAAGAGTATAAACTGCTAAAATGCAAATTGTTTAAGATGTTTTCTCCATACGCAAGAATCCATAATCATCCTCTACATTGTCTTTCATCAATGCTATTACCATTTTATATGTATCTGAGGCCTCAAATTCTCTATTGAGAGGTGTGATGACTTAAATATCACTATCAAAGTCAATTTAACCCTCATCATGCTCTCAACACAGGATCGTCTTGTGATACAAAAGTCTCTGTTCATCAAGGCCACCTCATTTACGTCTAAGGAACATCTTGTGTTAAGACAGCCATCAATCTATCCATTATCAATCAAGGAGAGGACTCACACACCGCTATCTATTTATCTTGCCAAGTGCTCTATTAATATCAAATTAATTTCCCCATTGAGAGTATCAATCACTCAAGCCATTTTTTTCTCAACTCATTAGCTTGGTAATTGTCCTTGTTTACCAGGGAAAGTCAAGACAGGATGGCTCAAAGAGGGTGGACGAGGAATCTATACAGGCTCGAGCAGTTTCCTGTAAATCTGACGGGAGTCCTCTACTGCCTATTTTCAGCTTTTCAAGAGGAGTTTCCGCATTTTAAATGTCCTGAGGTTGTCAAGAAACTCATCACCTTTCAAAAGGGGGGGGAGGGAGCTCTCACGTGGGTTATTACATAAGGCTGGTGCTGTCTGACAGTGCTGTCAGATGGCTGCATCTCAACAGATAACATGAATAAAGACAAGGCCCGAAGCCTTTCATATTTGTTCAAAACCATAAAGCACATAGGCTAGAGGAACACCTCTTATCAGTTGCAACACGCAGAGCACAGAGCAATAGTCATGTATTTAGATGAAAGGTGGTAAGGTGAGCAAAGAGGTGGACAAATTATTCAGGTCATTTCCTTCAGTAAAAGAACCAATACAGCTATGTAAAATACTTAGATACAAGTAAAAGTGCTGCAATCATACATAAATAAAAGTACAACAAAATGCACTTTAAATATAAAAATGTTAAAGTACTTATTATGAAGTAAAATATCCCCCGTCACCATTGGATCATTCTACCTCTGTGGGTCTTGAAATCAACACATTTTGTATGGAGTTACAAGTCAAACCGCTGGAAACCACTCGTTTAATCTTTAACATTTTTTGTGTCTTAAAGTTTTTTTTAATGTAAAATGTGCTTAACGTGTGAAAGGGTGAAAATGGGGACACATTTCCTCAGCGGTCTCCCAAACCACACAGCTCACTGAGGTAAGATTAAGTACGACTGCACACGAGACTTAACATTCTGTCACTCATTTACTTTTAACTCAGTTTAAGATAAAAATCGAATCTACATGAAGTCATTATGAAGCATTACTACTTATTGTCCTCATAAAGGGGCCTGCTGGATCTTACTTAATTGCATTTTTGATGGCGGCAAAAGCCGATCACTAATCACAGCACTCATTGTTCACACAGTGCAAACATCAGCACTGTGTGCTGTTGTTGTTGACTCTAACCCGGTGTTAACCAGACTAAATCCTATTTGGAGCCATACGGCAGACTGGCAGACAAAAGCAAAGCCAGGAGCCAGCTCAGCACTCAGAGGTAACATTTACACAGGGGACAGAGAACATACTATGCATCCCTATAGCTACATAGCCAGCTCGTCAAAACTGTCTTTATACTGCGAGCTGTCAGGCCTTATAGACTGAGGACCCCACCAGGACAGAAGTGGCACTACAGGCACAGAGTTAGGAAATGCCGCTGCTAAGACATTGTATTACTTTTTGAATTTTTTTAATGTTCCGCTTGTCATTGTGTGACTGAAGCCTTGACCAAGAAACAGTGAATGCATTTCCCATTTAATGCTAAAATAACATCAAAATTCACATAAGTTTGACAAAGAAAAGGAGGAAAAACAGTCCTTGGTCCAGAGTGTCCAACACTTTAATACAGAAAATACAGATACAACACAACACATATTAGTTTACTTTTCTTACAATGCCTCAAAATAACCTACTAAACAAGTGTAAAACATATTACAGTTAAAACATCTATACACAGGCAAATGTACACAATATAAAACACATATATACACTCTTTTAATATATTATTATATAATTTGTGGGTTTTTTTTCCTTTAAAACTGGAAGTCAAACAGCTTGAAGAGGAGTGTTTCACAGAAGATGAGAACTGCTGAAAATACCACACTGACACATCATTTATTATGGATAGGTAGTTTTTAAATACAGTTGTTGGATCCTGTGTATTTAGCATGCTGAGTTCTGAAATTACTGCTGCAATAGACAAAGAAACAACATTTAAATACACAAAACTTGCTGTTAAAACCTGTAAGTGCTATTGATATTACTGGATTATACAGAATCTAGAAGCCAAGTTGCTCTCCATTAAAAAAAAAAAAACAGCTGACAGTTTATGGAGTTATATCCAGCTCCATATTTTGTGGAGTGTTTGGAGGTTGTGCATCTTTGCAGTAAAATTTAAATATTTACAATAAAACCCAAAACAAAACCTCATCATGTTAATCTACCTTGAGGTAGGCAAACACAATTATGAGTTTTACCATTTAAAAGACCGATGTAAACTTATTGATAGTGAGCATTTGGAAATGTTGAACAACTTGCATTTGACCTCAAACCACATGACTATGGTTTTGTTTTTCCTCAAATGATGCGATCCATGTATCAATCCTAAGAAAATGTGAATTGGGAACAAATATATTTTTCATGTATGAAATCCTTCAAATGCCAAGAAGAGAAAACAACATTCAAAAATGCAAAAACAAAAAAAACAAAAGCCAAAAAAGTCTGAGCTCTAGTCACTCTTTCCTCAAGCTGGTAATGCTTCCACATTCTGTTTGTCTCCATGTTCCTCTTTTTTAAAATCATTTATTTTATATATATGTGTGTGTGTGTATGTGTGTGTTTTTTAAGGGTTTCTTTTGTTTGTTTTTTTACAAAAGCAGCAGAATGAGGAGCAGGAGTGAGAGCAAGGGGCTGTTGGCTGCTGCTGCAGCCGACGTGTGTGACACCCCTTGGTTGTAAAGACGAGGAGTCCTGGGAGAGTTCTGCTTCAGTTTACTGGGCGGTAGCGCCTTTAAATCCTCCAGAGCGCCGTAGGCTGCCATAGAGAACTCAGGGTCTCCTGTGGTCAGCAAGTCAAACACACAGGACTGAAAGTACACATCCTCCACCTGAAGAGTCTCTCTACATTTGGCTGTGGCCCGCTCCACCGTGTAGACCTGGTGAGGAGGCCGCAGAGGACCCAGCTCTGTGTTGGTGCCCTGCAGGCGGGTCTGCTGGCTCTGACGGCCCAGCGTGTGCTCTTTGATGAGCTCGTTGCGCGGACAGCCGTGTAAGCAAAGCTGCAGACCACCAATGTCCTCCGAAAAGTCCAGGTTGTCCTCTGGCATGCGGATGGCGAAGGTCAGGTAGCTGCCTACACGCCGGATGATGATGGAAGTGCCGATGTAACGGGCCTGAATCTTCACCTGCCGACCCACTCCAGAGCCTCCTCGCTCTACGATGGTCAGGCTGCCGCTCTCACCGCCGCTGCGAGTCCCGTCCTGAAAAGCCAACGGCAGATCCTCGGTGGTGGCCTGGTACACCTTCTGCTCTGTGCAGCCGTGGAAGGACTTGAAGATGACTGTAATCTAAAACAGGGTGAGATAAAAGATCAGTATTAAATAACATATTTGAACATTTTACAACAATTTTTTTTTTATTTTATTTTATAGATATATAAAGAAACTGATAAAAAGGTTCCCCATTTTTGCTTAGATGTAATGATAAAATGGGAAAAGAGGTCTTTATAAATCCTGAGTAAGAGCAGTACCAAATGTATCCACAAGGTGGCAGCAGGAAATCAAATTTAAAAGGTTGAGGCCTATGTTCATGTCTTTCCAGCTTTTTTACTGTCAAGTGATGTTCATTTTCTAGTCGGTGTAATCTTATGCCAATTAATTCATAATTACAGCAAAGTATTCAAGAGGACTGTTGCCAATGGTTCCCTGGTTTGTAACCAACCAAGGAGATAACTCCTCAGATAAACCACAACTAATCGTACTCATCGTATGGTCTTTACATATTATTTAAAAGAAACATGGTATATAAATATCTTCTGTCCTTATTAATGCAAAAATGATCGAAATAACTCCACTATTTGTTTTTGAATGTTGGATCAAACAACAGTGTTTCACAAGAACCTCAATTCACCATGCATCATCTTGAACTTCTCCTACACTAGCACTAGTGGTTTTTGCTCAGTGACTTACTGCGATTAGCATTCCAGCTGAGCTCTGAAAAATTGGGGCCTAACTCTGTTTCTCCAAAATATCTTGACAGAATGGTGGCTGTGGTTAAGTTTACACTTACGGGGATACTGAATTTGATGGATGATTTCCTGTCTGAGGTCTGGAAGTTGAAAACAACTCCAAAAGCATGATCAGTCCGTGCAGGTACTGGCAAAGACGTACTGTACACACACTGATGGCTCACACTGGGCCAAAAGTACATTTTAAAAAGTTTCCTCTGAAATCTCTGATGTGATATTTTATTGTTTTGCATAGCTTGTTTTTCAAAGAGGAGAATTAAATTTGGTAAGTTTAGGGAAGGCCAATGACATTGCCGGATAATGGGAAACACAAATCATTTACTATTCAATGCACCGATTAATTTTAAAGCAGCTTACTGAGCCTATTTTTAATGGACAGTCTGTCATAGTGAGCCTTATACACAAAGACCACATATAGATATAGATTTGTTAATAGTTTCAACAAAAAAGGTGTTTTTAAAAAAAGAACCTTGCTTCTCTCCAATTATTCCTTTATTTTTCCACATTGTTCCATATTTACACAAAAAGCACCCAGTTAATTATTTGACCAGAGGGGTGAAAAAAACATTCCAGATCGTGGTGGTGGAGGAAAATGTTTGAGTGAGCGTTAATCACTACCATATGACCACCCATGTGTTAAAGGTAGAGCGCTCAAGCATGTCTGTGATTCAACACCACTGAGGGACTCCCCTCCTCTCTTCTCCCCTCGCAGATCTGAAGGAGCTCCAAGACAAGAGGAATGCTGGAGGCTCGAGAGGCACCGTGGAATGACGATTAACTTCACATGTTTGATACTTTATGGCAATGCTTGAGCTCGCCAGCTAGCACTGAAAAACAGCCTGCACATACAGGCCGTTAGATTTGTATAGGGAGGTTGTTCGGTTCTAATGTGGACACAGATGATTGTTGTGACAAACATAGTAGATTTCCACCCATTATATATAAAATCATCTGTTATAAAGAAATGGCCAGCAGTCACCAAGTTAGACAGGATGCTCATTCCCCTGCGTCTTCTAAACTAGTTGTTCCCTATCTGGGGTTTGGGACCACACCGAGTGGTTACTGTATAAACCAATGGGATAAATAAATGAATTAAGTTTATTTTTGCCAGGTTTTTCCTCCATCTTTGCTTTTATTTCCTGAGAAATTCTTTATAGCCTTACCTCTTCACACCTTCAAAATGTATTTAAATGAAACAATATGAGAAACAGAAATCCCTTTTTAGTTAAAGCACTCATATATAAAGAGTGTAGACACTTGTTGATCTTAAGGGATCCCAAAAATAGTTGGGAACCCCTGCTCTAAACCCATCCTTACCTTGCTGGTTGCTGTGGCACTTGAGCCAAGGACAACAGGCACGTTGGTCACCTGCACGGACAGGAAGCGATTATCGATCAGAGGCCACGCCCCTTCCACCTTGCAGGTCTGAAACTCGTCTCGGAAAGTCCGTAGGTGTGGGTCTCCGAATAATCCACAGTGGGCATATTTCTTCTGCTGACCGGCAGAGCCCGACACAAGGACCCTGTTCTCGTAGTCGCAAAGCTCCGACACGGCCGGCCGAGACGTACTGGGGACCTTGGCGGAGGAGGTGGGCCCGTCGCTGGAGCAGTTATGCTGAGAGAATAACTCCTTAATGCGGAAGACCGCCGAATGGTAAACCAAGTCACCCCTACAGCTGCGTGCCTGCAACCGGGTGCACAGGGCGTAGGCCCGCAACGCGATGCAGTAGTCCACATCCAGAGCCGTGTCCTCCTGCAGACCACTAGAGGGTGAGGTAGAAGCCACATACTCCGCATTACAGCGCTGGATTCGACACTGCTGGCAGTGAGCTGGGAGAAAATAATAAAATAAAATCAAAATTAACATTTTGTACAGCAATACCAAGATGTGTTACAATTACTACAAAAATGTTTGCTATAGAGGGATTTTTCTCTAGTCAGTCACCTCCCTCCTTGCAAAAATGATACTCATTAGATCCACCACTCTGAACAAAAACAGTCTTCCCAGTAAGAATCTAAAAATCTATCTGACACGAACGGATACATTACCTCAACTCAATACACAAAGCAGCAGAGTCAAAACTTTTCCACTATCAAGTTTAGCTCAATCAGGAGAGCCATTAAAAGCCAAATGTGTGAGGCTCACGAGGCCATGATCCCATACTGTGCTCCAGAGTCAGTCAAAACTTATTTCCCCCAACTAGCCCTCACAGAAATAGCATGTTGCCTCACTGTAGGAGGAAATCAACCTGTGTTAGTTTGCCTGAGGGTGTTGAATGTGATTTGTCTGTTGCTGAGGCAATTGAAGTACATTAGGCTACCCTACATAGCATGGCAGGGCTCTGTGTATGGGGGCTGCTAACTTCAAGAGGATCACGAGAAGAATATCACAAAAAGTGGCACTTATTCAGCTACTCAGGGTCCGAACTGGAACCTGGATGCGGGTGGGGGCTGCAAACACAGCATGTGGTATTTGGGTGGTATCACCAAAATTCAGGGCTTCCTTTGACTTACAACTGGGATATTTAATATCCCAGTTGTGAGCTACTGCGGGAAATAATGTGGACATCCATCAAGTTCATTTCAGTCGTGTTACTTTTGGGTGAGATTTCTTGTACGCTGACCAGGATGGATTTCATTTTCCATTTTCAACAGACAGCAGATCAACATCAGCCAGCATCCCACAACACATACATCACGTCTACTGCACAACTGGGATCAGTTGCAACAGACTGCTCTTCTGTCGCAACAGAGGATTGTTCTATTTACTCCGAAGCTCCACTGAATCTCCCCACAGCCCCGACAAACATGACGAGATAAGCATGGAGATTTCACACTGAGTGCACATGAATATATCTGAATCGTTTCTTCTCTTTCACATACATCCGATGCACTGAGGGGCAAGAGAGATGATTAATGCACCTCACAGTCACTGCACACGAGCCCTGTTAAAACTGAGATGCAGTGCAAGAGGTCAGGTTAGAGGCTCTCTGCATCCCTCCTCTGAATTTTAACAGGGCTCCACCGTCTCCCTGCAAGGTCACCCAAGTCCATGGTGATTGACACTTTTTGACAGTCACTGCCTGTATAGCCATCAACAACCACGCATCTCCCTAAAGAGTCCTTTTGCTCCGACACTTAACAGGCTACCAACAAGTGTGAGGACCGTATGGGAAACATGAGAACAGAAAAGGGAAATGCAAACTGACCACACAAACAGCACCGGTGCAACTATGTAGTAGATTAGCAGATTACAGATAGATAGAGAAGGAGATAAGATGCTGTTTTTTGTCCCGTTTCTGTCTTTAGGTTGCAGCATTACAAGCGTAACATACCAATAGTAGTATTAGCAGTACTTTTATTCTTATTATTATTGATTTTTTTTACAAATATTGACATTATGAGTGTCTTACTGGACTTGGAGCCAGCTCAAAAAACCAGTGCAAACAAGGCTGAAAACACCTTTATGACAGATAAATTATGTTTAAAAAAAAAAAGAAACAAACACAAGTAGCTTTAGTCGAATCATAATGAATCCTAGTGATTACACTTTCACACTGTGTAAATCAAATGCTTACACATTGAGAAATTCCCCAATGTTTTGGACACAGGTCTATTTCATTAAAATAGACCTGTGTATTGTGCATGTAAAATATAGCTTTTTTTTTAACAATACCCAACTTCTACATGTCTTACATGCACTATTTTTGCGTATCTCAACCATCAGAATACTTTGAAACAAAATAATTTAGGTTTTTGGAGAAAAAAAAATCGAGTTACAAACAACTATTACAAAGTACCAAAACAATAAAAGGGGACCTGAGGGCCTCCAGGGGTCTCTAGAAGTATTGCAAGACATAGCTCCACTGGTGTTTATCAGCTTTGCACAGAATGTTATCAGAGCCGCCTTCTTATATTAAAGCGTGTTTTCCCGTTTTGTGTGTAAATAAACAACAATAGAGCTTAAACACTAAATACCAAACACGTCCCTATCGAATAATAATCCATTGATAGCTGGTATATTATCAATGCCCATAAGTGATGCCCGGTGACTTTCGCAAAACAACAGAATAACTGTATGTAAACAGCGCGGTCGTGAGTTGAACTTTCGCTGGTTCATCTACAGAAATAAAAACAAGTCTAAGAGTCGGATACGAAACTCAACGGTGCGAAATAACTATATCTCATCAGACGTGTCACCGGGAAGCGGCTGCGACCATGTGAAATAAAAACCCACCATCGCAGCCCTGACTCGACTCGCTCCTTGTTCGTAGCCCGGTAATGTGGTTTCTGGTCTCCGGAGGCCAGAGGAGCGACCCGGGGCCCGGGGCCAAGAAGCCGGACCCCCATGCATGCTAGCTAACAAAGTTAATAAATGAAGCATGAACAGGGGGGGGATCCCGTGTTCCGCCTCGCTTTTTGACGGCTTTTCAACCAAAAAAAACCACGTAAAAGTCACAGCCGTGGACCGATCGCCGAAGGGAACCGCTCGGTTTCCCGTCAGCGATGTTTTTGTTGTTGTTGTTGTTGTTTTTGTTTTGTTTTAATCAACGAGCCTTGCGGTTTTTTCCTTCCCGGTCCTGGCTGCGGGTGCCGTAACGTCGGTTTGCTAGAAAGCTATGCTAACGCAGAGCTAAGCCCCAACTTTCACACGACTCGGTCGAAACTTAGCAGCGGCGGCGACGCAGGTGTTTGTTTCAATCGTGACAGCTGTCGGTGGCAGATCGTTCAGGGTCGTAGTTTTGGGCTAATAAGGGGGAAAAGATGGCGTTTTATAGGGGTTAAAAGTGGCGTAAAGCGAGTCCACTCGTGCTGCTCGGCTAGCAGCGGTGCAAGTGTCGAGTGCGGGCTGCGGGCTGCGATCGTCCGCAGCTAGAGGACATTACTTTGTCCCCGCCGTGGACCGGACCGCGTCCAAACAACAGCGTCCTTTTTCTCCCTATTTTAACACCGTAACACTCAGGAGGGGGGGGGAAGGAAAAACAAAAAAAAAAAGACCCGTCGCTGCTACTTGCGAGAAGAGTCGAGACCCGAGTTTAGCCACAAGGCGCATCGAGGGAAAAAGTTCACTCCTTTTTTCCCTCTCCCCCCTTTCGCCACCTCCATTCCGGCGAGTGCGGGGCACAGCTTTCCTGCAGGCAGGAGCGGAGCGGAGGTGCAGGGATCGGCGGGGAGAGAGAGAGAGAGAGAGAAGAGGAGAAAAGAGGAGAGGAAAGCGGCGCTTACCTGGTCGAAACAGCAGCGAAAGTAAAACCATCGTCAACGTTAAACAGTCCCAAAGCTGCCGCTTAGCCGTGATTTGAGGTCCGCTTCTCCCCATGCCAATCCATTCAGTTAGAATGGAGTTCCTCGACTGCTTCTCATCGACGCTGCGGCTGCGGAAAAAAATCAGACAGAGAAAAAAAAATTTTTTTTCGTCTTCTTTCCCAAGCGCTGTCATTCAAAAAGGGGGCCCCTGTCTTCGGGGCGGCCCCTAGCGAGGGAGGGGTCTGCGCGTAGCCGGGGCCCGGAGGTGATCGCCAGCCAATGAAAGACTAATTATTCACTAACCACTTGATATTTACAGTACATGTAGCGGCAATTACCGGCGATGGGGATAGAGGGGGGGGGGGGGGTGAGAAATTATAATTGCCCTGATTGTAATTGAAGAATCGCAGGTTTTTTTTTGTTTTGTTTTGTTTTTTGTTTTGTTTTTTTTTTTGGTTTTAGTTACACAACTGTCTATTAGCTGCACATATGCAACACGCAGCCTGTCTGTGCCGAGGTTAAAATATAGGGCCGTTCGCCACATTCACAAATGACAAGTAACACTTTTCTCTTGCAGAACTGAAAAACGATTAGTGGAGAGTTTAGCTCTTTTTGCATCTGCCCCGTTTGACCCTCCTCCTCCTCTTCCTCCTCCTCCTCCTCCTCCTCCTCCTCACGACGATAAATGTTTGTGTATTTTAGGCATTAAGCCGGATTTTCTCACCTGTTGTTTTCTTACTCCCGGTTTAGTTTAGTAAAATATTGGGTTTGCTTCACAGATGTGAGATTATGTCTTGTTTGCCGTAATTTATCTAGTGAATTTGTAAAATGTAGAACCCGAAAGTCCTATTTTGAAGCTAGAGCTGGCATTATCCTGCCTGAGAAGTTACGGTTGAGGGTGAGAGGGTATATAGAGGTAACCTGTTATGTGGGGCTCTCTCCTTTACACCGGATAGAAGTTTCATTGAACGGTGACTTTCTCCTCTAAGATTGCTTTTCCTGACTACGAAGTGGGGTTTTACCTGCCATAACCGCCGCCATTGTCTGTTTTCGTCACTTTAAAAATGCAGAGATAATACTCTCACTCAGTCATCTTCTCTCAGATGTGAGTGTGCTATTCATTTTTCCATTACATTTTCAGTTAGCAACTTGTGTGTTACTCTTTTCCTTTTGTGGCCAACTTTCCATTCCTCTCACTCCTTCAACGACACTCGGTCTTTCATTTGCACAGCTGCTGTGAGGCCGGACCATCTGCAAGGCACACAGACTCACCAGCTTTCAGCCGCTTCAGCCGAGACACACTTTGCAGTTTTTTTGTGCCATGCAAATAAAGAATTTTAATGCACCGACCAATTGCTGAATAGAAAATTGCTATTAAGAAAATCAACAGTAAACGTTTGTGTAGTTTCTAGATTTAGATTAGAGGTAAGGCTTTGTTTTGGTGCACCTGGAACATTTGGGCTGTAGCTGTGGATCTCCCTCTGTGCCTTCCTCCTGACTTTATGAGAGAGAAGTGAACCCAGACAGTTATTGGATCACTGGTTTTTCTGTACACATGCAGGCTCCTCCGGCCACACAATTGTGTGATTCAGGTGGCCTGTCAGTCTCGTGAAAGGTCTTCACAGGCCCATGTTGATGTGGGGCTGATATATATAGTGGAGGGGGAAACGAAGACAGCTCAACCCAAGTGGAACGTTTGGATTGTTCTGAGCTGCCAGAAGGGCCTCTGTCACACTGGATCCAGTGTGCCAAGTTTATCCCCCCAGAGGGCTCTACCTTACTCTGTTTGTTCAGCTAATTTTGGAGACTTGGTAGGTTGATCTGCTTTATGGCTGCGCTTATGGCCACATTTAAATCCCCCCTCAAACAGGGGTTACACTTCGTATTTCCCATGACAACTTGGAGACAGGGCAGTGGTGCAGTGTAGGACAGAGTTCTGCTGATGGTCTGGATATACTGAAATGAATGCATGTCTCACCTGTTACAGTCTTTGCCTTCAGAAGCAATTGATGACATTTCCTGAGGAAAGAAAACACATTGTTTCATTCAATTTCTAACGACTGAAGATGAGAAAATACTCAGTTTCAGTAACAGGGATAGTTATAGTGCATGTGCTTACCCGGTGTGTGTTACAAGAAAATATAAGACAACAAAATCAAAGCCATAGTTTCACTCAATAAGTTGCTGTCTACTAAAGGATCTGCGGTTCCACACCATAGCACTGATGACCACTGAAGCAAACAGTTAATTGATCCAGGTGGATGGTAAGGATGAATTCAGCACATGAAAGAAACCCAGAGACCGCCTGTCAGGATTGACGGGTGGAGAAAGACCTCTTTCTTCCCACGTTTCCTTATGAGCGTATTGCATTGCATGACCTAGCAAATTTGTATACACTACCAACTCTGGAACAAGTTGGAGAGAGTGAGTGTGTGGGTGGACTACAAGAGTGTACATCAGGTAAAAAACAGGGCCGGCATATTTTCTCCTATTGACAGTGGGTCCCTTCTTTTGGTACAATCAAAAAAATAAAGTCGGAAGAGCTTCTTTCTATCAACCTCAGCAAGAGGAGGACAGGGTTTTAAGTTTTGTACAATTAATAAAAAATATCTGACAGAAACACAAAGGAGATCCAGGGACGAAAAAGCAGTGCTTGATCATTAAAACTTGAGACGTAGGGGCAGAAAATGTAGAGAGCGAAGCAAGCAACAGTGTGAGAGAAAGAAGGGGAGAAAGGGAAGAAGAGAGGAGGAAGGGGGAGAAAAAGAGGGAGTGAGGGATTGGGTTTCCTCTGACTGTGTGTCTGGGCCGCTCCACATGTTCCTCATTAAGGTCCTCACACTGTGGGACCAGCTCCACACCAGGATGCTTGTTTTTGTTATTAGGCCTAACATGCTGTGGTCTAGTGGAAGCCTAAAAACTAGGGCCAGCTCAGGACCATCTCCTCGGCTCGCTGTCCTCAAACCAAGGAAAAAATTAGTCCGCTGACCTCACATATCTACATTGCCACATGGTAAAAAAAAATGCTGTGCATTTTCACAGCCCACAGGTAATGCATTTAACTGGAAAATTGGTATTGAAATCCAATACAATATCCATAGATTATATGCATGTCCTGCCTTTTTTTTTTTTTAAAACCTGTAAATACAACGGCATTTAATTGCACAACCCTGAACCAACTATTTTTTTTGGCTTAAACAGAATTTTTAAACCTCAAACAATTTAGTTTTTCTGAAAATGCAATGTTTACAAAATAAAAAAAAAAAAAAAAGTAGAGTTTCAGGAAATTGTTGATTTTTCACGCTTCTGTTTTTTTGTTTAATTTCATGCCCATCTAGATTTGTCAACTGACACACGTATCATGTTTCTTCTAGAGGCTGATAACATCAGAGATTGGAATCAGAAGTAGCACGCGCCCTCTGTAGCCTCCGCTAGCACAACACAGTCGCAATATAAGAGACACACTTATTGAATTATAAACAGGAACCAGAGCAAATCGGCTGGGTTTTTTTTTTTTTTCGTTTTTTTTTTTTCTTCCGAGGGCCCCCGTCTGAAATTAAGTGGCCTATAGAACAGCTGAGACAGAGAGTGAGACAGAGAGAGAGATGCAGAAAGCGAGTGTGTCTGGATCAGGCCTCTTGCTGTTAGAGGGGATCTGTTATCTCAGCAGAGATAAGGGAAACTGTGGTGTGAGAGTATACGGGGCAGAGCTGATAGCATCTCCACTCAAGGATCCCACTTACGGCACCCTGATTGATAGCTGACAGCACACACAGTGGGGGCTTTTGGAGTGGTTTTGTAGGTACCACTCAGTAGGTATCCATGCAGGCATCTGTTTGCTGTGTTCCTTTGGATCTTTGTCTCTGGGTAAACAGAAATTACCACACGTGCATGTCATCTGTGTAGAGAGCGTATAGTCCAGGGCCCTGCACTAACTGATATCTAAACTTATGAGTGTGGAAACAAAGCAAAGATAATTTTTTTATTCACTTATTTTAACAAAGCTAATTCCCTCTGTTTGTTACTTTGGTCTTCACGACACAAAACCAAACTCCCCTCTTCTTCCTTCCCCCTTTTTCACAGAACAAATGTTGACACAGCGTCAAGCCCCTTGCCCATGAATAGACAGTCAACTGACAGGTAACCCTAGCTGTGAGGTCACAGGGTCATCCGAGCCTGATGAGGGATGATGGGTAAAATAAATGGAGAGCAGCACACAGAGGGACCTCTGATGTCCTCATCCTAAAGGGAGAGAGTTCAGGGCCATTTGACCTCTGACCTAAGCCCTCCCTATGTGTTTGTGTGTGTGTGTGTTTTTAGGGTTAAACCTCTCCCCAATCTCCCAATCTCTCTAATATTTTTTCTGCCTCTCTTTCCCTGGCCAAGTTATTTGAAAACAATAAATCAAGTTGCAAAAACAGTTCAATGTACATCTTCGGTGAGCAGCCTGTGAAGCTTATTCCAGTGCATAACTTTGTTTGAACATGCCTCGTCTTTTTCTTTTCATGGCAGCACTCTCTCGCTGCTAGTCATCATCCATGATGCATTATGGACACAGGGAACAAATTGCTCTGTAATGACCTATAACAACTCTCTTTGCTCCTAGAAATTGAAATGCTCATATACTTCTGCACCAACCAGCTCAAGAATTAAAACTCATTACTTTTAACTGTGTGTTTTTTGGGGCTGTGTTTTTTTGCGATAAATGCGACAATATGTTGTGTAATATACATTTCATAGCTTTTGATACTGGTCAAATATGCAGTCAACTACAAAGAATTGGATGCTCAGAGCAGCTTATGCTTTCACCAACACCCATTTTGCAATCATTTTTATCTTCCTATCTTTCCCTTTGAGTGGTATGTTTCATAGATAAATAACTCTTGAGCAGCTGATTAATATTTCAAGGAAGAGTTTTGTCTCTTCTTACTTTAAATAAATTTGAAGTAACAGGTATTTTAAAACTCTTTAGCCTGATGTCGGGCATTTTAAAAGCATGTTTAGGTCTTTACTCCACTGTTTGGCCTTTACACCTGAGGGCTCGAGACTTAATCTGCAGATATGTTTGTGATTAAGCGTGTCCTTCGGTTAGCCTCAAACAGTTGGTATTGTATCTGGCCTGGCCCAGCCAGACAACTGCCCTGAACCAGGAATAGAAGGATAGACAATAACTCATGAGAGTATAAATTTAGCCATTTGGATCTACCAGATTTTTAGCTAAGAAGGCATTCAGAGAATGTTCCCTCCAGCTTGAGTTGGTATAAGGCAGTGAAATGTGGAGGAACATGGCAAGGGTAAACACTTCCATCCAATCAAGTTTGACTGAGTCACTCTTATATCCTCGCAGCACAGATCTGTTAGGTGGGGAAATGTCTGCATGAAGTGCCGGGAAATTGATATGGCTGTTTTTCCCCCCTTTGCTTTTCAGCAGATGTTTCTCACATTCACATTTAGTCTATAGACGAGCCAGTCCATATATGGTTATATGGGATCATGCATATCATACAATACAGAAGACACATGTAAAAAAAGAGCCCCAATATTAAAAAATCAGCTGCTACATTTGTGCTTGTAAATTGCTAGCGACACTCTGTTAGGCTCCAATAGATATTAGTTTTACTCCCGTATTAGTCTATTTTGTGTTAGACAAGAATTTGGTTAAATGCACAATAAAAATAACATTGAGAGCCAGTCCGTAACAGTTTTATCTTTTAGCATTATTTTATCTGTGGTAAATCTTGATCAGCATCTTCAGGCATTAATGAACTTGAGGATGTTATGAGTCATGCCAGAGAGGAGAAAAAACAAACTTACCTTGGGTCAGTATGTTTTTGGTATATGCTATATCGTGTATAGGAGCACTGCTCTAACAGGAGTTTGAATTTGCAGACAGCGTAAAGCCTTGTTCCCCCTACAACTTCAGCTGGCCAACTAAGAACTTGGGCAGCTACAGGGACAGATAGCCATTGGAATCAAGGCACATGACAACAGCTGTCTGTTTCAAGAATCGGCACTTTGATTAGAGCAGGATGGTAGTGAGCGATGTGGCCTAATTCCTACATATCTGGGTAGGGCACTTCTGAGAAGAGAAAAAAAAGTGAAAGCATTGAATGGAAAAAAAGATTGAAGCACAATGACATGCGTGCACAGTCAGAAACATGCACACCCACACATATAGTACACTTAAACTACTTATATTCATAGATATTCATAGGCTTGAAACCATGTGTCATACTTGGAAAGCTTCCCATATTCTCTAAAAGTCCATCAAACACACAGGCAAAAGGATATAAGTGCAGTTGACCATTAGCCCCAGCATAAGCCGAGCAAGTGGGTAACATGAATGGGACGTCGTTCTGTCATAATGGTTGATCTTCATCCTCTACTACCCCAGCCCCACCCCTACAGTACCTCTCCTTCTACAGCCGTTATTTATGTATGTTCAAACACTCAAGACACTGCTGCTTATACTTGGTAACGTTACCAAAACACTATGCAGCCACGGCTCCAACTCTTTCATGTGGCATCACTCTTAAAATATGATATGAGGAGAATTCACAGGCAAGAGGGATCATGCCCCATAATATGTTTGGTTATCATTTGGCCGGGTACAAACAGGACAAAGAGATGTGAATGTGATTAACCTTGCCAGACTGACTCAGTGCGCTTGCTCCGGGATATAAGCATGCGTTCCTGGTGATTTATAGATGTGGAGTAGTCAGCCACAAGGCCTCAGGCTGAGGGAGAGAGAGGGAGAGAGCAAAACAACAGTACTTAATTCAAGTCTGACAAATATTCTGCAGGAAATCCATACAGACTGCTCCATCAAATCTTTCAGACCCCCTGGTTCTTCTGCAGTTGTAAATTGCAACTTGTAAACGCACAAATTCCACATTAACAAAGCTGAATGAAGAAAAAAAACACTGTCTGCTTTAGTTTACTCTATGCAGAAATGCAGCATACTGTTCCTGCCTTGCCCAGACAGCATAGAAAATGCATCTTTGCACAGTCCCTGGGAAATGCGCCTTGGAACATATGTGAATTTCCAATAAAAGTGATTCTTAATCCTGCATGCATTTTTCAAAGTTGTGGAATTGCAAAATACCTCACAGGCTGCGTATGATTCATCCGGCATTGTTCTTTCCTCGGTCCCAGAGTTTTTTCTGTGCAATCTTTTTAGGTAAGCAGCTGTTCACACTGACAGCTGCATCGGCCATTCATTGCAGCCGAGAGGCAATTATAAAATCAAGCCAATGTTGTGTTTCAGTTGATCCATTGCTATTTCTACATATAATCCCCTCTCTCATGCCTTCCCTCTCTTTTACGTACACACTCACGCACACACCAGCTCTTTCTCAGGCAGGCAGACACACATACACATTAACAGCCCCATCACGAGTGTCAGAGACCAATGATGGTGAGATGGGATGGAGATTTACTTTTTTTTCTAAAGACAAAAGCCCCAAATTGCAATGACCTGGCACTGTTGGATTTGAGGCATTATTGAGGCCAGAGCCAAGAGGAGCCATGTAATCTCCAAGATTTACTAGTCCACAGATTTTTTCCATATCTTCTTCAGTGGAGGTATGCGGCCACACAAAGTCTGACTGGCGTCACAGTGGCATTCAGCTGAGGGTTAAATCAAGCCGAGGCCGTGCCTTGTGCCACAAGCACTGACGCATTCTTATGCGTCCATGCACACGTAAACACACACATTCATACGAGAGCTTTGCATGCCCAGTTGTGCTTCTCTCTTCGAAACACACACACATGCACACACACACACACACACACACACACACACATACGCAGACTCACACACTGACCATGCCTCCAGTTGTTCCCTCCTCTCACGGCACACAGCAGGTGTGAGATGGAGTGTGATCGAGCTGAGCTGGGTGGGGGTGTTGCAGGGTGATCTGCAGTCTTAAGAACAGCTTTTCTATTGTTCCAAATGTGTGTGCTCTTTTGGAATTGATTTGGAAAATTTAATGGGATTAAGCCATTGGCCATACAATTTGGTTTCCAACACAGCACAAATAGATACTCATTTATGAAACATGATACAATTGCATTTGCCGTATGTAAAAGATTCACCCTGGTGGCTGAGTTTTTTTTGTTTTTTGTTTAATTCTCATTTCAAACTATGTTGTCATTTTCTGGCACACGTAAACTAAGTAATCTCTCTACTCACACATTTTTATATACATCCATGGTGCCAAAGTGGTTGGACTGTGGGGTCAGGTCTGGTCTGGTGACAAAGAGAGTGATGGCCTCGGTTAAAAAGACAGGACCTTTTACTAGGAGATTCAACTCAGAAATAAATCTGTAGGTGAAGCAGATGGTGAGGATGATGTGAGAGGAAAACAAACTGAGTTGGAATCAGAAGTCGAGCTAGGATGCAGAAGAGTACTGTCCTATGGCAGAAAATTACAGCTGTAAGATAACTTTCCTGCAGAAATCTTATATCGGGGATTAGCCAAGTTATTATCATGACTCAAACGCTTGAATAAAAAACTAATCCATGGAATACAGATATAGGATATTCTATATGATATGTCTGTAGGTAGCTTCCCAGTACTTAAAAAGATTTTTTTATGCAACATGAAATGCTGAACAAGCAGTTATTTTCCTCTCTCCAGACAAATAAACGTCTCCAGTGCTGCCAACTCGTATCACTGCAATTCATTCTGAGTTCTGGGAGCAGAATGAGATCTGATTTTTTTTGAACAACTTTCAGTGAAACCCGGAGAGATTATCATCCATCATTTAATCATTTAAAATTGATTTCAGTTTGTGGGACAAATAGCTTGTGGTCCTTGTGGGACAAACATTTGTCCAAACTAATTTTTTCCAATAAAATAAATTTCAATTAGTGATATGAGGGAGATTCAAGGTAGCACTCTGCCTAATTTTTGGTAACCTCCACAGACTATAGAGTTAGTTGCCATAATTTTCCTGTTATTTTTTTCCTTTGTGTTTGCTACCTCTCTGTGCATTATTCTTGCAGATTTCCTCATTTGTCAGTGTAGTGCATAATTTTCCTCAGCCAGAGAAATGATTCACGTGATCTATTTTTAATGGATGGTGCACAGACGGACCATTTTGTACATTGACTGACAGGCTTTAACCAGCTGTGGACTCACTTTCCCAGCTCACACTAAAACACACACTAATACACATACACGCACACTGAATACTTTTAAAGAACACCCATTCTATATTCTGGGAAGACAGGAAGTAGGGATCATACGGGATGGTGATTTCTGACTTCCCCTGGAGTCTTGTCTAATGATTGCTGGGGATAAAGGGGCCATCATCTTTCCTGCCCCCCTCCCAATACCCAATTGCTTCCTGTCTGGCACATGTGTACTGCAGCATCACATCCGTTTAATTTGTTCTACTTTTTCTCTCAGTGGTGAGAAAGCAGTCATTTGCAGTGTTAGAGGCCAGGATGAAATCTCCTGACATAATTTTTTAATTTTTTGGAAATTCATGGACCTTCTCTGTCAAAAGGGCACTTTCCACTGCAGTTAAATGTTACATAGTTTGTGGTACAATATCAAATGAAACACTGCACTACCTCCTCTCCTCTAGCCTCTTGTCCCTATCCTTCTTATTCTCCGCTACCTCCTTCTCTTCCTCCTCCTCCTCCTACTCTTCGTCTTTCTTCTCCTCCACCTCCTCCTCTTCCTCCTGCTCCAGACAGGAGCATTACAGAGTAATAACAGACGGCTAGGAGCGCTTTCGTAATTGCCTGGGCTCATGTGCTGTGGAAAGCCAGGGCAGGGGCCAGCGGCATCAAAGCCTGGCTGATCATTCCTCAGCCTCCCTCCACTGAAAAGGGGGAACAGAGGAAAAGGAGGGGGAAGAAACGCAAATACAGATGGACAAACAAACCAGGGGAAGTCAAAACTGAAGCAGATGTAGTGATAGCAGTAGATGGACAGATAGACGGATGGATGGGAACAGAAGAACCTTAGCTGAATGTGGGTACTTCTCTGCCTCCTCTGCTCCAACACCTGTTAATATTTAACAAACAATGGGGGCGGCCCCAGTGGTAGGGATGAAAAAAATCAAGAAAAACAAAAATGTGATGTTGAGGTGACATCATGGATTATTAAGGTGGGGGTGGTTCTAATAAGGGGCCTGGTTTGGCCTGGTCGGTAAAGAGGGCAGGAAACTAAGGCAGAAGCAATTTGAGAAGCTGAGGCCTTGGTCTGCAGCTGTGCACTCAGTTTCTCTCTCCCAGCCACACAGCTGCAGGACTGACAATACTGCAAGTATTTACCCATGACCTCTCCTCTACTTCATAATCCAGTGCATGTTTATTTGACACATATGTTACAAAAGAATGTATATATATATATATATATATATATATATATATATATATATGTGTGTGTGTGTGTGTGTGTGTGTGTATGTGTGTATGTATGTATATGTGAATATTTATGTGTATGTGAATGTGTAATCAATACAAGCTTGTTTTGAGAGCTGAATTTAAAAGAAAAACAACTTCTTATTCTGAGAAAAACCTGTGTTGCATGATGCAAAACTTACAAAAAAAATTTGTCAGTTGTTGTCTAAAGCCTTTTTTAAGTTATGCTTGGCATTTTTTTCTAGCTTAGTCTTGAGACAGTGGAGCAGCTTACATTTTATTCATATCATGTGTTTTTCCATGGAGACATTTTAACATGAGCAGCGCTAACATGGAAAGCACGCAATCATCTCAACAGATGTTGTCCAGAGCATAGAGATTAGCAAAGACTACAGTAAAACAATGAGGTGAAGATTTATGAGACACTGTTGGATGATGCTGCTGCACCACACACTATGATCAGTCACATACCAACAGAAAGATCTTTGCAGATTGTGACACTCCACTTTTGAACTACTAATTGTGTGTGTGTGTGTGCATGTATGTGTGTGTGTTTGAGGAGGTGTGCGTGTGCTACATCGTGCCAAATGATGAAAAAATTTATCTCTGCAATCTTTTTATTGGCTGTGTTTAGAGTTACCAGATTGTGAGCAGCTTTCGCCTTTGAAAGTATGTTCTGCCTGCAGTGTCACAGTGCTGCATTCATCTTTGCAGACGCCTCAATTACAACCCAGTGATAGCCTTAAAGTTGGAGAGGAGCTCAGGAATGCTCTACTGGGACAACTGCCAAGCATCACTACACAACACCATCAGCTCTGAGCACCCAACGGAGAGAGAGAAAGAGGAGAGGGGGAGAGAGAGCAGGATGAACATCAGTATGTTTGCAGACCAAACCAGCAGAGAGGAGGAGGAAAAGGAGGGTATAATATGTGGCACCACTCTGAGAGCTGAGCCCTCCGCCACGGCACTTTTGTTGCCAGATCACAACCAGATGTGCCAAGTGTGTCCAAACAGGAATGACTGTTTGAAGGTAATTTTCAGCAATTTGTCAGATTTTAGAGTTGCCCCCCCCCCAGCTCTCTCTCTCTCTTTTTTTTTTTACCCCACACCTCTAGAAAGACAAGTACAAATGTTAGAGAAGCACAACAATCATTTCAAAAAGGCTCCCATGAATGCTGGCTCTCCCCTTTCCCTGCAGCAAAGTAATGTGATGAGAGATATACAGTATGACATCTGAAGACAGAGGGGCAAGACAAGGCCTGCAGTATTGACAAATAACCACCCACTTAACTTTCATGGTGATCCAAATGTGCAGCGCATTTATTTACTCTTCACTTGTACAGTCAAAATCCCCGACCACACTCACACTCCCAAAATCCATCATCTTAACTCACTTTGGACAACACAGCCTAAACAAAGAGAGAGATAAATTAAAAAAAAAAAAAGATTTCTCCGGACACCTCATAAATTACAGCTTCAATCTCAAGGTTATGCAACCAGTCTATCCTAATGCTAGTGCTAGCTTGAGTTCCAGAACTTGTATATTGTGGCTGTAAGGAAGAACTCCACTGATTTTATAAATCCAAGTCTCGGGGAGTATTACTGCATATTACGAAAAAAGTTCTATAAAGTCTTTTGTGACTCACAGGGTTCCTCCGTAAAGTCTGATCAGTGGCCTCAAGTGATGTCACTTGAGGTAGTGTCAGTTGGGGCCTGCAGAAAAAAGTTCTGAGATGCGGAGTCAGAAAGAAGTGGGCTGCTCCTCAGCTCTGCTTCAGGTTACATTGGCTACTACTAGCATAACCCACCTGGAACTTCCACTGAACTGTCGGAGGTAAGATTGCATTCTGGGCAATGTAGGCACTAGGTTTTGTTTCTTTTTCTGTTGTATCAGTTTTGATACTATTTTTGTTGGTTGTTATGGGAGTAAAATGCTAAATATGTGGTATTTAAAAGTACTCTTTTAAGTCTCTTGACAATAATGAAAATTTTCTTGACACTGGGAAAGAAAGTATGCTTTGTTGACTCTACCCTATTAAGGCCTCTTTCATAAGAAACTGAAGGCAGTTTCTCATCTTTAATGCAACCATGAAACGCGTTAGCTCAAGGGACGGGGAACTGAGGGTTAGGGGTGAGTGTTGGGGCGCTTCGGTGCAAAATGCATCCAATTTCCACTACACCTCCTTAATCTTCATCTACAGACACTGCACAAACAACATCATCATAAGATCCTCACCTGTCTAGTCGATTGTTTGAACCCAGTCAGCAGCCCCGTCAGGTCCTGCTCTGCTGTTTTGCCAATCATCAGACCAGTCTGACGAAATGGCTTTTGTGCCCTTGCATGTCATTGCATGCAAGCAGGCAATCTACTGACAGAGGTAAGGAGGCACTTTATGGCCTGATGAGAAATGACAAAATTTTAGCTCAGGGCGGAGGTCATGAAAGCCTAGTTGCAAACACTCAAAAAACCCGGAAGCATCAGGCTGCACTGATTCTCTTTAGTACAGTAGGAAAAAACATGACATGCTTGGATGCTAATAAGCAAACATGTCTTGGTGGATGGAAGCTCCTGTACAGCTACATCTCTCTTACTGTGTCATATGTAGTATCTTAGTTGTTTTTTTATGGAGTTAAATTTGCTGTTAGCTTTTGTATTGAATACCACACACCTTGCAACCTGCTTTTTCCGTCACCCTCACAATTGTGGGAGGGTGTGCATTGCGTTTCTGTCAGTCATGCGTCTTGTTACTCCGTAAGACAGCTCAAATTCACCACAAATGCCTGTTTTAATTTGTTGCCTCATTGCTCTAAAATCCAGGATAAATTGCTGCAGTTGTTCGTCTTGTTTACAAAATGGATAGACTTGTTTAGAAAGTTAGTGAGTGTTTAGTACATTTCTCAATGTTTTTGTCATTTGGAATATACTTTATGTATTGTACATTCATATAATGAAATTAGTGTAGAAATGTACTGTTTTGGTATTGGTAGTAAAATAAAGGATATATTCTGGATATGTGGGCTTGAATTTTTTTAAGAGAGAGAGACAGAGGTACATTGCTTCTTTTGTTTTTCCAATTTAAGCAAGTGTGTGTGTGTGTATGTGTGTTGATGACTGCATCTGTCTGTCTTAGGCTACTTTTGGGGACAAATTTGAGGCCAAAGACCACTTAAATGAGGACAGTTTGTCCATGTCCCCAAATGGAATGGCTGATTTTTTTTTGGTTCAGTGGTTATGGTTTGGTTTAAGTTAAGTTTCCAGGAAATGAAGGCAAGTCTCTGTAATGTCCCCAAAAGTGACCAAGGTCAACCTTTGTGTGTGTGTGTGTGTGTGTTGTGTGTGTGTGTGTGCATGGCTTGCAGCTGATTTAACTTACGTGTGGTGTTTACATATGTTTGTGTGTTTATACCATTGTGTCATGAGGAAATAACTTTGTTCCTCCTCTGACTTTGAGCACCAGGTATACTTTGTGCTGGCATGTGTGCAGACCAGAGCCGTGTAGAATATTCAATATAACGCCCTAGTGTAAGATTGGTTGTGCGCTGTATGATCATTAGGCTTAGCGGTGGATTATGTTTGTGCAAGAAATATCTGTGTGAGTTTGTGAGTGTGTCCATGTGTATGCACAGTATATATTCCATATGCACAAACATGTTTCCTGATGTCCTAGTATCAGTGATGCATGCATGAGTGCATAGTGTGCAATGCATTTACATAAATGTGGTTCTATCTGTAAGTCTTCCTTTGGCAAAATTATGGTGGCATGCACTATATACACTTATATACAATACAGTATGCTGGTATGTGTGTTTGGGACAGCGTATGTTGAGAGAATGTGTATTAGTGCAGGCGGTGTGTGTTTGTGTATATAGACACATAGCAGCTGCTGGACACCACCTGTGGCCAAGCCCTCCCTCTGGGCTGTTGTGGCTCCAAATAGTCCCTCTGGGCTCACAGGGACTCAGCCTGTGGATATCAGAGATGGCCAGGCACAGGGATAAACCGGCCAGGCTGGACGGATCTCGTCTGTCTGTACCCTCTTAAACTCAAATGCAAAAGATATTCACTCTTAAGTAATTTCTATAACTTCTTCTCTTTCCCCTCTCTTTAGCTGTCTTTATGACAGTCTTTCAGGTTTGTTTCTTCTTCACCTCATTTTGCTGTGGCTGGCTGACAAATGTCCATCAGCTCAATCGTTTAACTCCACACCAACACAGCTCCAGGCCCCACAGCACAACGAGATTTGTAATAACTCATACACCCACTAATCTGGCTGTCAAGATGTTCATGATGTTTAAAAAGTCTCTTTCTTCTAACAAAAAATATTTGTTAGTATAATTGATGATCTGGATAATACATTAAGTTTCCTTTATCACACTATATGCAGTCTGAAATGTATTTATTGTCACAGTTTGTTCCATGTGATTTATATTTGCTCTCCCCTCACTGACTTGTATTTAGTTCTGGTAAATACAACTGCACAAAGTGATAAGAAAGGTTTCCCCACACTAATGCATGTAACAAAGCAATTTTGTGCCCTTGATTGTGAATAGTTTGAAGGCTAAGTTTTCATTCATTATCTTCCTAACTCAATTTCCGGCAAAGCTGCAGATAGTTACAGCCCGTAAGTTTTAAGTAAGATTACTAATAACCTGTAATTACTTAGGGAGTAAGGGAGAGAAGAGAAGAGAAGAGAAGAGAAGAGAAGAGAAGAGAAGAGAAGAGAAGAGAAGAGAAGAGAAGAGAAGAGAAGAGAAGAGAAGAGAAGAGAAGAGAAGAGAAGAGAAGAGGAATGTGACAAATAGATCTGATCTTCCAGCTGTGTCATGAATGTTAAACTGAATTACAAACATTGTGTCTCCAAAAGAACAACCTTGTTTGTCTGTCTTATCTTATTTTTCTGTTACAATAGCTTGTACCGTCTCCATCTGGTAAACAGATAAGAATAAGAGCATGGAGATAAGCAATTGTTAAATACCTGAAATTGGACTTGTTGACTTAGTAAGTCATCCATTAAAAAGGTCATCATTGGCCATATTAGGCAAGATATAAAAGAAAACAGATAATGATGTCTTAGGTGGCACTGAGAACTCTGCTAAAATACAAAAAAAGTGCAATAGTTTTCTTCACTACTGGTTTTTAATCTACATGTGCCTTCCTCACTATTATCATGACACACCACCTATTCCTATTTTACATCAACCTTTGTCATTCCTCCAATGCTGAAATTGCAGACAGGTTGGAGAATGTATGTGTTAGTAATTTGGAAACTTAGTTGTGGGGGTTACCAGTGTCATATCCCACAATGCACTGCTGAATTCCTTTAACATGTGGTGAGTCAGGAAAGGGGTGGTTGACCTATGCCTTCCCATGAGCCCCTTGGGAACAGCTTTGCTCCATTGCTCAAGAAATCTAGGATCACTGCACAAACTGCTGTGCTAGTTGTGACTGGAATTGTAATCACTTTATTCTCCTTCTCCCCCTTCAAACTGAACTCCCACTTTCCTTTCTTTTTTCTCTTCTCTGTTTCCTTTTCTTTAACCACCGTAGATTTTATTTGTGCCTCTTGTTTTCTGTCTTGTGGCTGTTTTAGTCTTCTTGGTATTTTTCAGCTCTGCACATGCAATCCATTACGGTATGTCGGAGATGAAGAAAGTACAGGCCGCCGAAGGTGAAACGTGTTGCTCTACTTTATTCTGTTTCCTGTAATGAACACACTACTCTCTGTGGCTTCCCAAAGTGTACTATCATTGCCATATGCTTCAGCAGTGAGATGGAATTTTGGTCTCAAATAGGTTCCTTCTTAGTGAACCACTATACTGTAAAATAAGTTGAGGAGCATCCAGGAAATATATTCTTTTTCAATCATTTTTGGACCCAGTTGGATTACCAGGAGTTTTCAGAAGATGCAATGAGGAGTGTAACAAACTATTTAATTACTGTACTTTCTGACAGTATGATTTTTAAGTTCTTCTACCTAATTTACCATTGCCATTTTCTTCTACTATAAACTTTACTTTTACTTTATATTCTGCTACATATCAGAGGGAAATACATGTATTCTACTTTTTATTCGACAACTAGCTACTAGTTACTTCACAGGTAAAAATTATATTCACAAAACCTATGATCAGATTATAAAATATCATACAGTGTTGTAGATAGAACCATCCAATAGTACATAATACATCAAATAGCTCCACCTCAACCAGCTGCAACATTTAGATGCTCCTTGCCTGTTTGTGTGTCAGTGTGAATTGCCTAATTATGTTGTATACATGTAATTTTTTCCAAGGTCTCTCATGTACAATAGAGCTTAAATTTAAAATAAAAATCCTTAACTGCCTAATATTTATAATTTTGTAAAGCTGGCAGACCTTTGTGCTATAAATGAGTATTAATACTTTCATCACTTTAGGTATATTTTGATGTTAATACCTCTATATGTGAAGTCAGATTTTGAATGCAGGCTCTAGTGATAGCAATGTCAGTCTATCACCAAAATATCTCTACAAATATTAGACGGATTGCAATGAAATTTTTCATCCATGGTCTGCAGAGGATGAATCCTACTGACTTTGGTGATCCCTTAACTTTTCCTGTAGCACCACCATGAGGTTCTTGCGGTTTTGAGTGAGGTATGTCAACAACTATATGAAGGATTTCCATGACGTTTGGTTTGTAATAACTTTGGTGATTTCCTCACTCTTTTTCTTGCACTGTCATCAGGTCAAACTTGTCCAATACTGTGGTTTATGACCAAGTACCTGCAAAACCGTTGACAACTCATCCACCAGTATTTTGTGCTAAATGACAAATGTTAGCATTGTAAAATGCTAAACTAAGATGTTGAACACTGATAAGCATTATATCTGGCTTAAGATCAACATGTTAGCATTGTCATCGTGAGCGTGTTGGCGTGCCAATATTAACATTCAGCCCAAGCTTCTCTCTGCCTAGGTACAGTCTCACAGAGCTGCTAGCACGACAGCAGAGTCTTACTTTTGCTGCATTGTTTTATACGTACCTTAACTCAGCAAGGCTTATTCATACTTCTTCCACCACTACATATGTTCATATAAATAAATGGCCAGTTGATACAGAAATGTGTATAAGGGTGTATAATCAATACTTGTGATATCTTGTATAATGAACTTACTCTCCGTCGCATTCAAAGGGCTTGGTAAAGTTCAGTTTAATTCAACATAGACTTGTCACTCAGAGATTGGTAAGGAGGGGGAGAGAAAGAGGCACAGAATGCTGTAAATCTAACTCTGCTCTCCTACACTCTTTTTGAAGAAGCACATGGTGAAAAACTAATACTTTATCATAGTCATCATATCTAAAGTGTGAGTTTCATTGGTTGAATTAATATAGCTCTATATATGAAGAGCTAGGAGAAGCATAGTAAACGATCTAGATAGGTCATCGAATAGATGCTCTTGGGTGTAGATTCATCAAAAATATATCAAACCCATATCAAAAAAACACTTTGTCATCATGGAAAGAGATCCTGGTTGTGATAACACCCGAGTTATCACACTACAGGTGCATTAATCAAAACCAATGGATCCCTAATTGGTGGAACAGCTTTTATCAAAGGGAACTGGTAACAGACTCAAAGGTCCCATAGATGTCACTGAAGCCTCTGGGCGTAAGGAGGCTGGAACAGGGCTCTGGGTCAGGGTCATGAGAGGCATGTGTCCCGATGGCTTTGTTGTGGCAGTGAAAGGGGCTGTGTTTTCAGGATGAGGAGCAGCTCAGCTCTGGTCCGTTGGTGGTAGCGGTGGTGGTGGGGGAACCGTTGGAGGGGACACAACTAGTGGGGAGCAGAGATGGGAGAATGGGAAGTAGACAGCTGCGCAGGGGTGAATAGGAGGTCCCTTTGTGTCCTGCCAACAAAAATCTGTGACCAATTATCTGTGTCTGTCTCTCAAGGGGGAATTCTTGAACACTTTGGGTGGGTGTACAGAGAGGATGCATAAGGGGCAGTTGTGGGAGAGAGAGAAAGATGTGGGGTGCACTGTTGGTGGCTGGGGAGCAGGGTGCCGCATTCGCTTAGGAACTTGTCTGTTTCTTTGACCTGGAAGTTTTTGGAGGAATTGCAGTGAACATATATATAGCATTTCTATTTGCATTTTATGTTGCTAATTAACAAAAAAAAGAGGCACATAATGGTCAAGAGAATGTTTTTCATTAAATTCAGTACACTCAGGCAAATTTAAACCCAGTAAGAATATTTTTTTGCATCTACTGCATGTCTATTTTAAGCACAGGAAAATAACAATTTGTCCCACAATTGCTGAATTACGCCTGCCTGTGCCTCACCCCCACCCCACTGAGAGAGCTTCCTATTTGTGTGGTTAGATTTCCAGCTATGTGAAAAGTGTGTCCTATAGAGAGACGGGGAAAGTGGTTGAGAGAAGGGAAGTTGGGCCCATGGATGACTTGTAAGCCATGTGTTAGACATTAAAGGGCTAATTACAGTTTTAAAAGCCCCGTGTTTACTGCTGAGAAAAGCCTTGTTAGGTATATTTTACTGTCTCCGCTGAAATTATTCATCCTTGACAAGCTCAATTGACATTATCATAATTACAAATGTGATTGCTGCTTAATTGCTCCGACTGCTGTTTTTTAAGCGTCTGCAGTTGAAGTCGGTAAGGCTCAACTGCTCGTCTCTGACCATTCATCAAAAGAGGAAAACAGCATTCAGGAGAGTTGTCTTCTTGTAAGGGGACGCTTGAAAGGAAAACTAAAACAGTAAGTCAACACAGGTACTTAATGTATATTGCTGACATTCATCATTTCTTGTTGACAGAGGAGATGAATCCACATAGGTAGTAAATAAGCATTTGTGGTCCTGTTGATGCCTTTGGAGCTAAATCTGAAATAGTGCCGTTGCATGTTTGTCGGAGGAGGATAAAGGCATGTTGTGAACTCTGCCCCAGCCGGGTGTGTTATTGCATAGGTATAGAATAACTCTGCTGCCGCTGACCCCACAGCCACCTCTCCCCTACAATCCCACATGGTTGCCAATAGCGATGACTCCGGTTGATCTTCACCTGTCAAAGCAAAAGCTCTGACTAAAGACTTGCAGCTTGAGGAGAGGAAAGGAAAACAAGAGGAAAAGAGCAAACAAGACAGCGAGCAGCTTCCTGTGTGACTCAGATAGGATTCTTTTTTCTTAGAAATCAGTAATAAGCTTTGCTCATGCTTAAAAAAAGATTTGGTAAATTAGGAAAGGTTCATTTCATAATAGTACTATCATACATCAAGGCCTTCTCCTAAATTATAACTTAGTTTACACAATTCCAATTTTTAATCCTTATAATTTCAGTCCTGGTTGTTTTGGCGACACCCATCGTGTTACCATGGTAACAGCAAGTGTGGTTTAATACGACGCTGAACTCTCATTGAGCAGCCGCTTTGTCAGAAACACGACAGAGGGGCAACTGTTTACAGTGCAGCCAAACAAACGCACTTTGTTATACAAAAATAATTACAGCACAAGTTTTCCACCAAACAGCAGAAACACAGTAAAGCCAGTTACCTTGTCATCTGCAGCTCATCACTTAGCAGCTCCCTGCAGTGGCTCCTTGCAAAACTTGAAAACGACTTTCCGTCAAAAACAGAAATCACAGAATCGTTTTTGATGAATGAATGTGACCTGTGACTGCTTCACAATAAAAGCCACCCTGTTTCCATTAACCAGCAACAGAAATGTTTGGTTTGCATTAGCAGACACATTATTGCAGTGCATTGTTTCCTGTGAATGTATCGAGGCAATTTGACTCAAGCACAGGAATCCCAGACTCTACCAGAAATAGTATAAAAATTAAGCTTGATTTCGAGAGTGATTTTAACTTTGTGCTTTATAAATGTTTGTCCTCATGTGAATTAACCCAGAGGTCTAAACTTACCCTTTCAATGCCCCCAGCAGTTTGAAAAGAAGAGAAATGTGACAAGTCCTAATCAATCAATCAGCAGGCAGCAGGAGGTTGGCACTGTTTTGCATTTCTTCAGTTTGTTTCTTCCTGGGATTTTTCTTCTCTTGACAGGAGGTGCCTTGAGCATACCAACAGTTGAAAGAGGAGTTGCATTCTTTCAGCACAGATTCCTCCATCCTTCCTTTGTTCAAAGTTTGTGTTTGTTTGAGGGGCTTTCCTCACCTTGAACTCTTTGTAGATAAGTAGACTTAACCAACCACAGACAGGGTGAGGCTCAATACCGGCCTTTCTAGCACAAAGTTTAGCACTTGAGATTTGAAATGCATCATCAGACAAGATCCCAATGTTGTTGAGTTACAGAAGAGTGCCAGGAATCGCTCTCTGAATCACAACTGAATCACTTTCAATTTTTTTTAGCATATGTTGCCACATTCTGTTGTCATAATGTCAGGCCAGTGTTAGCATGTGGGCTATTTTATTGGCGTTTCACAATTACGCATGTCATGTGGTTTCTTTCAGAGTGAAAGTACAATGAAAACTTACTGTGTTTATGGGGGAAGCAATTCTCGGTAAGCTTGATTGAAGTTGTTTGACTTAAAAAGAGAAGCCTCCTGGTAAAAAGCCACTGAGTCTTCGGTTCTGCTTGACTAGCGTCCGACCCCCTCCAACTTGTGGAAAGATGGGAGTCAAACATTCCAGCCAGTGTATCCCCCTCCTTGGCAATCTTTTTAGAATTAAAAGACAAATTTGGCCCTGGATCCTTTCTCTGGAAGTTCTATTTGTCTTGTATCAGGGTTAAGAAAATAACCTCCTGTCTTTACCTCAGCGTGGGTCAGGGTCAATGGGGGGTGGGGGCTGGGGTTGGAGGCCTGCATTCATCATAAGGTCATTGTTACAGTAGATAGTAGCATGGGGATGATCACAATGGCGCTGTAAGTTGAACACACTCTTTTTCTCCTCTCTGGTTTTATTCACAGTACCTTTGAATATCTTTTTCAACAAAGCTGTGGGGGTGAGTGTGGAAATTGAGGCTACCTGTTGCATGAAACAGCTCAGGCATTATGCATGCTGCTGGCCTGCCACCCTCAGGGGAAGGAGATGGCAAGCTGCTGATGGAGACTTGGCTGTGGAGCCTAAAAGCACATCTGGTACACGTTTTGTGGATGACTTTTTTGTCTTAAAAGTGCAGATGGTCTTGAATTGCTTTTTAAAAAATATCTCCATTCTACAAAAAATAATACTAAAAAATAGAACCCTTGGGAATTCTGACCTTTCCTTTGGTTTTTTTTTCTTGTTGGTTCAGTTCCTCAGCTGTTCCTGGACACAGAAAGAACCTTTATGCGAACTTAGATACAGCAGCAGAGCTGCTTCAGTCTGTAGAATAAAAACCTGAAGAACTAACAGAACCACATTCAAACCGTTGTTCTCTAAAGAGGTTATGTAATGAACCCCAAACAGGTGATGTATGTTTGGGCAGGAGCACTGAGCTGTGGCCTCGCTCCTGTTGACATTGGCCATGTTCCTGCAGGAACAACATAAGCCTCACCTCTTCTTCTCTATACCCCATTGTTTATATGTTTTGGCCACTTTATATGAAAGGCTTCAAATAAGCAATTTTGAAAACATACGATAAACTAATAAGAATAAGATTTGTGAAAGAAATTCAATGACAAGAAGCAGAGCAAGGGGGCTAGAATGAACAACCTGACTAACTTCCCTCTGCATTAGCCAACAGCACATGGAGCTTTTCTGGCAGTGCCCAGCGTCTGTTGAATCACCAAGTTGCACCTTGCCAGCTATTCATACCTTCTTCCCACTCTCATTTTATTTGTCCAACAAATCAGTCATTTAGCCAGGACTAGCCAAGACGAAAATAAGAGCATTGACTTCGTTCCCCTAAACTCTATCTATCTATCTATCTATCTATCTATCTATCTATCTATCTATCTATCTATCTATCTATCTATCTATCTATCTATCTATCTATCTATCTATCTATCTATCTATCTATCTATCTATCTGTCTGTCTATCTACAGTATATGCATATGTCTTATGTTAAGACCAGGTATGTAGGTAAGTATGCCTCGGAGAAATGTAAACCACTTCAGTAAAAGATATTCTCAGCAGTTTATAACCATTAGACTAATAATCTGATTTTGTCAAAAAGAAATTATAATTTATTACAATTGTGTGTCAAAGTTTTGACCATCTTTTCTATCAGTTATGAATCCCAGTAATTTCTGAGATCTCAGAACATGGCGACATTGTTACAACAGAGTCCATCTGGACAAGATACATGAGGGCTCAGAGTGATCAGTTAAGTTGTAGGTTCTAGATTATCTAAACTACTTTATTGGTAGATAAAACGGATATTGATCACACCAGAAATGTCAGTAATAATTCTTCGTGGCACAGGAACGGACACCACTCGGGGATGGTAGGTCAAAGATGAACCAGGAGGTCAGTCTGTAAACAATAATGAATGTTTACAACAGATAGATTGTTTAATAGTTTTACCTTCGGCCTTTACTTTCTCTTAAATATTGTAAATGGATATAATACATGAATACATAGATACCACTCTACAAAAATTAAACTGTAATCTTTGCTCATGACCTAACACTGAGCCCATCACTAAACAGAAGCTCATGGAAAAACAAAGTGCTATACTGTTCCACACTGGATGGACTTCTTTTACAGTGATGATGTGATCATGCCGATGATGATGATGATGATGATGATAATAGTAATGCAAACAAGAGGTTTGTACATCAATTCTCCTGGAGAACCTGGGCTCTCACCCACCGCTACAGCCCCAGACCTGGTCTGGAATGCAATCTGCCTGCCATCTGCAGGCCTCCATGGGTCTGTTTGATATTCAAACAAACACCTGTCAAAAGTCCATGTCTCATCTCACATAACTCTTGGAAATTGGCAAAAACCTTAACTTCTTCCTTGCACCAAAAACAGAGGGGAAGAGGGGCAAATCTGGGTTTTTTATTCCAACCATCTGTGCATGTGTTAAATATAGATTTTTATGGAAGGCTCAAAGGACTAGTTCTACTTTCCACTGAAATGTCAAAGAATAATAGGCCATTCAAGGTGCTACATTCAGTGAGGTGTTTGCACAATAAATTATTTCAAATTCAATTTGTTTTTTTCTTCTTACTGTCAGCTGGCACTGATGATTGAACTGTGGGTGTGCAGTCACGGTGTAATGATGCCAACGGCTTTAGAGGATGTTCTCAGATGGAGGAATAGTCATCGAGCCTACGTACAAGAGCTATCCATGCCCCCCACCTCCTCCTACTCCATGCTGTTTTCCACATCTCTCTCTCTCTCGCTCTCTTTCTTTCTCTCTCCCTCCCTCCCTCACTCACATTGAGACGAAGGGTCTGCTGTAGGATGACAGGGTGCTGTTTGGCAGAGATCCAGGCCCCACATCTGCCTGACTGCTGTTCCTCTCTTTCTTTTCCCCCAGCAGCCCCCAACAGTATTCGTTCAGTTGTCAGCCCATTTCAGGGTCTGTCTCAAGGTCTGCAGATGTATTTCTCAGAGCAGCAATGATGGACTCTTGCAGAGATCTCTAGTGTGAGTGACTAATGGCGCAGAGACATCTCTGAAGGCATTGAGGAATGGATTTATCCAAAGTCATTTATCACACCACCTGTCAGTGCCAATATAAATGCCTGATGGAAAGCACACGTTCACCTCTGAATGGAAGTCAGTTGCTCCACAAAACTGAGGTGAAAACCTGCAGTGAATCACAAGATAAAGTATGTATACAACAATTTAGAGAGGGAGATTTGTATTCATTTTAATATTCAAAACAAATAAAGAAAGCAGGAACAGATGAAAGCATCAAAAGCATATGTTCCCACTAAATTCTGAAAAAAAACCAAAAACCTCTGCAAGTTCAAGGTGAGTATGAAGAAAACTTATTTTTGTCAAAGAAATAAACACACAAAGACAAGAATACGAAAGCTTCAAGGCCACCTGGTTTTCCCATGTCAGTGAATGTGGCTCATGCAAACCATCTGTTGAGGCTGTAGTTCTCCTCATCTCTTCTGGTGGAGGGATTTTATAGCATGTATCTTGGCATCAGTGAGGTTTCACTAGTCCTCCTACTATTACCCTTTTTACACCAAAATGAGCATGTATATGCAGTTTTTTTTAAAATGCAGGTTAACCCCTTAAAAAAGGTTTATCACATGGACATCACGAACAAACAGGGTTAGTAAACAGTAGAAGGCAACATGGAGGCCGGTGACTATGTAACGGCAGTTACTTTACTTCTTTTACTTCAACCTATTAAACCCCAAAGCCTGCAGTGCTGTACTGGAAGAGGAAAATTGCCACTGAACATTTTCCCATAGACGTAAAAAATTTACATGCAAACTAACTTTGATGCGCCTCTAGTCGTCACATTGGAAGGGGGGCGAAAATTAGTGCATCCACCCGGGTGTTGTGTTTCCATCATCGCTGATCGTAGATGAAGCAGATAAATACCTGTAAATTCTGCAGAGTCATTTCACTCGAGAATGATTTCCAATTGTCGCCTTCCCCACTGAAGACAAAAGCTGTCAGTAGGTGTTTTTTTGTCCAGTCTGAAAGGGCTTAAGAGGCCAAGATTGAATTATTTTATTACACATTTAAATTTATCATAAAAAAACAATTGGACTTAAAACAGCATCAGTTAATCATCCACAATGAGTCTCGAATAAAGGATTTTCCAACTATTTGAATTTACCTGTGTGTCGGCGAGACAAAGGAAAGTTTGGCGTCGCATTGAGAGACAGGCACTGCTTGTTCTTTTCACTGGAATTGAGAACACTGAAATGAGAGTTACAGGATGTACAAATCTGTGAGAAGGAACCTTATGTGCAGATGCCAGAAAGAAGGCATTTGCTTTCTGTGCGAGAAGTGTCGCAAGACTGATCCAAAGAACAATGAAGCAGAGAGAAGCACAGCTGAGTGCATTTTTGGGGCAATAAACCAAGCGCGAGTTTTATGTAAAGATGTTCTAACTGGTAAGGGGGGAAATAGACAGGAAGAGGGAGAGAAAGGTAAAAAGGAACAAGGAACTGACAATTAGGGACAACTAATCACCAAGTGTGTAGCCAAGTGCATCCCCCCACGCTGGTGCCAGCGCTTGCACTGTGCTTGAACCTGTGCTGAATGCCAACGGCAGATAATTATAAACCCGCAGGGCAGGCCTCCTCTGTGCAGAGGGAGGGATGGAGCCTCAGCCAAGCCTGAACTCCTGACCTTCTTCACACACCAAGCTTCTGTTGAGGGCTTCGGGAGGTGCAAGATGGGTCACAGCAAGCCGTGAGGCAACTGGGAGAGAATGGGAGAGGGTAGAGGAAGGGAGAGAGGTGGTAGAGGAATGGGTGGGTTGGGGGGTGAGGGGCAGTACGAGGAACGGGGGATGGGTGAGGGACACAGAGCGGGGAGGCTGAGATGGGGGAAGGAGGGATTTGAGGGAGGAGGCTCTCACTGGAGGGTCACTTTTTGTTGGCATTCTTTGGAGAGTGCTCCTGACCAATCAGAGGGCAGGAGAAACTACTTGACAAATCAGAGTGAAACCCTATGTGAGAGAAATACCTTTTGTTATGCCTGTTTGGTTATCTCTCCTCACTTTATCAGCATTCATTAGGTGGGGAAATGCAGTCCCTTCAATTCCTTTGCATACAAAAAGGAGCCTTTGTTTGAGCTTGATCATCTTTTAAAGTTGTCTTAACTTATCATCACATTGTCACACTTATCAACAGTTAATTATTTAAATCCCAGATTCTTTATAGCTTTAAAGTCCTGATCTAACTAAATATTAGCCCATTACAAAAGGTAACAGTTATAAGCAGGATATTTTATGGTGTTTTGGTCAAGTTACTTAAAAATGTGATCATTTACAACTTACATTGTACTCACTATAAATAAATTATAATATTTTACTGATTATTCAGAAGCAAAATTAATTGCAGTATTTATGACACTTGTTATTTTACTTTTAACACTGACTGACCAACAACAGCCAGCTTAACCTTATCCCCAATGACTGCATTTAGTTTCACCCCCCTGACCAAACCAGAGTTACTGCTTAATGTAGCATTACCCAAATATACTAAGTGCAAAGAAGACTCCTCTACCAGGAGGTGCATTTCTTTTATTCCATGGCCCCACAACTCCGGTCCCTGCACATAGCAGGCATGTAACTAATGGACCAGTCTGTAAACTGAACGCACAGGGACCAAACCATTAACCCTCTGTCAAACTACAAGAGAGATGGAAAAAGTCAGCATTTTAAATTGCCTAAGTAAAGGAGCAACACTGAACTTTTGTAAGTGTGTCAAAATGATGAAAAATAGATGACATATTGTTGGTAATGTGACAAGCATCTGTTAAAATGTTTTATATTTTTCTTCAGGTCATGTTTTTATTAGATACATGTAGTTCTGATTCATCAGGTTTTATCCACTTTTATCAAATCAATTAGTTTTTTTTATTTCCTCTGCAGTTTACAGTATGTTTGATGTTGGCAAGGAAGCACTTTTTGATGTTCTTGTCATTTATCCTGATTCCAACTACAAAAGAAAATTCATTATAAAAATCTGAATAAAAATAGAATAGTAGTAATGTTATTTACTACTGGCGGAACACAACGAGGTTAAGAAAAGAGTCCCAAGCTCCATTTTCCCATCTTCTCTGTGAAGTCAGAAATGTCGGTGGACCACCTCGGCTCATCTGGCCTCCTGCTCTCATCATGAAGATCTCTCTCGCTTTGCACTTTGCCAATTTCCCATGATTGAATGTAATTGGGACCAGATAACCCCCTCTCTCTCCCTCTCTCTCCTCAGGAGTCTTTGATCACTTCTGACCTGGCTCCAGCTCAGCTCTGACACACTGGCAACCATTTCTTGGGTGGTTTCTGATTGCTCACAGACAGCGAAATATATTGAGTATTGCTTTGTGAGCCTCAAAATCCAACATGCTGCAGGGAAATATTACAACTTTATTCTCTGGGATTGTTAAAGTTTGTGAAACATGCTATCTCCCTATTGTCTGCGCTATGGAACAATGTGAGTTATTTGTGTCGAGCTGTTTATGCATGTGTGCGTGCATTTCATGAGTGATTGTCTTGAGGGAATAGAACAAGATGTGCACAAAGATTCTCAAATTCGATTCAGGAGATTTGTAAATCCTGTGCAAATTACTGTTGCTTCTTTCTCTTCTCCCCATCGTTCTCCTCTTTGAAATTCGTCTTCTAAGGCAATCACTCCCAGATGGAGAATATTAGATATAATCACTTCCATTTGCCGGCTCTTACTCTCACTGCGAGGTGACATGCCGTCTCCCTCTGACATCTTCTCACAATGGACAATTACCGAGCTCTCATCAATCACTTTCAGCGAAGAACTTTGACACCCAAAATCTGGTAGAAATAATCCCATTTGATAACCTAGAGAACTCTACAAATCTGCCCATGTGCATGATAGGTTCATATTCTTTCCACTGTGTGTGAGTGCCCCTATCAGTGCTATTCTGTGCAGACACTTCAGAACCGTTCAGTTCACACATTATAACTTTCATAAGACCTTCAATCATAGTCCTAAAATACATACTGGAAGAGTTGTTTTTGATCTGCTGTATGATACAAATACTGTGTCAAGGGTATTGACTCAGCTTAAAATGTAGCTTTGTGCTTATAGCCGTTCTGCTGCGGGGAAGCTATCTTTCAGTCTGCCATGTGGTAAAGCTGAAAATTACAGATGAAGAAGACTGACATATGGAATAAGAGGACTCCACCTCCCGACCCTCAGACTTTATACATATTTTTCTCCATCTCCCTTCATGTCAAATCATCTTTTTCTATGCTAATTTTTAATGAATTCCCTTTCCTCCCTATTTTGCCCCTCTTCTGCCCAACCACCAACCTCCCATCCACTCTCACCTCCTGCCATCCCTCTCTCTCTCTCTCTCCTCTCTTTCTCTCTTTCTCTCCCTCTCTTCCTTCTATCCTTCATTTTCTGTGACAAACAATAAAGCAAGCTTTTCCATGGCTGACCTGCAATTCACCCCTACCTCCACACCATCCCAAACCACTGACAGAGGATGAGTTACAGCCCGAGCTCCAAAGTGGCGCAGAACGATCATGGATGCTAGGCCAGACTTTGGGTCCCACAGGGATTTTTGCCCCCCTTGGCTGGTATACTCCGTTCTTCCCCACCCTGCTCAGTGCTGATGGGGTTACACGGACTCCAGACAGAAGCACACCACTCACAGCACGGTCCCGTCGAAGGAAATTCCTATGGGTTCTGGAGGAATAAAGCGAGAGAGATCAACAGAAAAAAAGAGAAGAATGTCAAAATGAAGGAAAGCGGAAATTCTGTTTCGCTGAGAGAGACCTGCAATTGCACTTAGGCCAAGGTGACTCCTCTCCCATGTGTCCGCTCTTAAGGAGCAGAAGCAGAGCAAATTTTGACATTCATCTAATTCTAGGCACGTGCTCCTTTCTGCTTTTCTCACGACCCTCATTTGACACAGCCACATCACTGACCTTTGGATCTGTCATTTGGCAAGCAGAACTTATAGTTCATGTGAATCAGATGTTACAGAGGGGAGACTGAGTCCTCCTTCGCTGCCCTGCAGCTCCGCCAGAGGAGAAGCACCTGTTTTCAAATAAATCTTCAGATAAAAATGATATACTGTACCTTGATCATATGTCTGGAAATGTGGAAATCTGATTCCTTGTTCATGCATGCTGTTTTTTTTTTTTACTCCCACATGAATTCTTCATCTATCGCCCCAAGTTATAAGTTCCCATTTTGCACTCCTCTTATCTAAGGCAAATCCTAGAATTCAGGATTTAAAACAGAGGCCTGAGTCACATGTTTCTCAAGCTGCCTTCATCCCAGAGAGACTGCAGAGCATTTTGACCCCCGGGTCACAGGCTTGAGGTGGAGGCCCAGCCAGCCCCACTAGTGGAACTATGAACCGTGTCAGGTCATGTCAGCTCTCTGCTCAGCTCCCCTTACATGAATGTAAATAAAGCCAGTCTGGCTTGGTTCCACACCACCAGTACTACTCACCCTCTTTTCTCAGGGCCCACAGATGACATCTTAACGGGAAGTTCCCTCATTAAAATCTCTTGTGCCTCTTTGACAATATTAAAGGTGTGCAATTAATATCCTTAATAGAAATTATGTTTCTATTTAAACACATTTAACATAATTTTGACATTTTGGGAAATGCACCTTTTTACTTTTTGGCAGAGAGTTAAATGAAAAAATTGACACCACTCTCTTGTCTGTATACTAAATATGTAGCATGGTCCAACATCCAGCTGGCTTAGCTTAGCATAAAGACTAGAAATGGGGGAACATAAGTAACAGAAGTTAAAAAAAGCCTCCTGATAACATCTTGCAAGCTTAGTAATTAACATGTTAACTCTTAAACAAAAACTGTAAAAATGTAAAATGAAATTTTTTTCTCTTCCTTCTGGTCTTTATGTAAGCTAAGCTAAACCGCCACTGGTTTTACTCTTATATTTAAGAGACAAACGTTAGAATGGTATCAATATTCTCATCTAACTCTCCACATGAAGCGAATGAGCATTATGCCCAAAATGTTGAACTCTTCCTTCAAATACAATTTACATATTGTTTCGACACTATGCTGTAATCTAGCAGGATCTATGAGGCCTTGTCTCGACAAATACAAAATCCAATTCAAGTTTTGCTCCATCCCCAAGAATAACCCATTTTAACTGAAGACCTCACCCCAAAGTAAGGAAATAGGAGAGTACAGAGTGGGTCCCAAGAGGTTATAAATTGTCGAGGCAGACCCATGTTGGGCAGGGAATTGAGTTCAGGCAGAAGCTCCCTTAAAGGGTCTAGTGGTCTCTGTTTCTCCCGGAGTTTAACCCTCTCACCTCTTCTCATTGGCCACTCTTTTATTCAGCAGGCTGATTTATTGAAGCTCACAAGGGAGAAAAACAAGCATGGCACAGACATCAGCCTTGCCTGTGATAAATGACCCTAGCTGCTATCTTCATCTCAAGTGGGACCTACAGCTCCACTGAGTGAGAAAAGGTTTTTATGATACATATATATATATATATATATATATATATATATATATATATATATATATATATACATATGTGTGTGTGTGTGTGTGTGTGTGTGTGTAAACTTGGGTCATGTTGGCATTTCTTTGCATACAATGTGCTGATGATAAAGGGGAAAAATGACAACCGGAGACTAAAGAGAGACATCATGAGAGCCTTTTCAGTGACAGAAATCAGAGTGAATAATCCTTTTGTGATTGTAAAAAAGAAAACAAAAGCATCATCAATAAATGATACAAAAATATATTTTTATACAAATCGTATTACTATCTCTCGCTATTAATATAAAGTTGTTTCCTTTCTCTTTTTCCAGCTAACACCCCCCACCCCCCCTGGTCCTGCCCCTGGCTGCCCCAATGCAACACAGCCCCTCTTCTCCCTAAATGAAATTCTTTGGAAAGTCATTTTATATCACCCTTTGACTGTGCATTGAACTGTAAAACCACCCCATTGGAAACAAAATAAAAGGATAGGAGAGGGAGAGAAGGGGGGATGGGGCAAGGAGGAGAATTATAATTCTTTGCAGGCCTTTGGTATTAACCCAAACACCAGAGCTGTCAGCAGTTCAGAGAGGGAGGTGCGAGGGGCAAACATTCAGTGTTAATTGGCACTTTGTAAGCTCTGAGCCTTCCTTTTGTGAGGGAAGTGGAAGAGAGAGAGTGAGTGAGCAAGGCAGGCTAGGGCGGGGGTGGTGGGGTGGTCAGCAGAGGGGGATGAGGGAGAAAGAGAAAAAGAGAGAGAGAGAGAGAGGAACAGCTCTTGTTCTTGTAGGTTTGTTGGGCCTTGTTGAGGGTGTTTACGGTTCACTTCTTATCCTTTGTTAATTGGGCTTTCTCTCCCCCAGTGAAAAAAAAAAAAAAGAATTCATGTAACCCCCAGCCTGCCACCCAAGCTCCCTGTGACTCTCCCCACCAGCCTGATCAGCAAGAGAGGAATGGATGACAAGAACATAACGAATGAATTGTCCTGCAAACGTCATTAAAGGCTCACACACACACAAATATCTGTGTAAGACTCTACATTTTATCATCTGAGATGCAAGCTGCGCAGGCTTGTGCTGGGTACTGCTAAAAACACTGAAGTAGAAAAAAACATGCATATATCCTAGGATTGTTTGTTGTTTTTGGAAAACAGCAGCCCTCATTTATTCTTTCTTTATCTGCAGGTGCCAAAATACTAAACAAGGAATCCTTAGCAACTATTTTTTAGGAGTTGAAAGTGTAGTTCTGCAAACAAATGTGCACATAAAGATTCTCAACCTTCCCCACTTAACCTAATCTGATGCACTCTGTGTTAAAGGTGATACAGGAGAGCAGGAATAGAGCAATGTCAGACCATTAGGTACAGGATGTAAAAACACCCTGTCTGTTCTCTGTGGATGCTCCCCTTCCGCCGATGTGTTTGGAGTTATCTAAAATAATTAGGGAGAAGAGACTGGCAGAGAGAGAGAGAGAGAGAGAGAGAGGGAGAGAGAGAGAGATAGGAAGGCACCTGTCTTAGAAAGAGATTGGACAAGGGTGGAGGGAGGAGGGGTTGGCATAAGGCTGGTGCACCCTGCTTCACAGCACCTCTGGCCTCTTTCTGTCTTTTCCTCTCTCTCCCACTGACTGATGTAAATAATAATAGTGCCAGTATTGAAAGGACACAGGTGTCAACCATTGTCCTGCTCTGAATGGACCTGGGGGAAGGAGGTCAGGGGTCACAGGGCCACCTCAGCCACCTCTCACACCCACACTTTTTATTCACACTGACGCTCCCTTTCATAGGTTTTCATCTCCCCCACCCCCCACCTCCTCCTCTGTCTCTCTCGCTCACTCTCTCCCTTTGTTATCATAGCTCAATGTTTTGTGAAAACTTTTCAGAGGTCATGCACAAGCTCAGTATTTGGAAAGATTAACATTCTTTTCAGAATTAATCGGCTCGTACAACTATGCAGATCAATGGCTGGTTTCAACTCGAAGCGCCAATAAATGGATTAAATATGAACTGAGGCAATGGTTACACCCAGGACAATTTGTAAAAATATTTATGGATTTTTAAAATCATGTCTGTACCTGTATTACACAGTAGGTTCACATATTTGTTTTGTTGTTTTATTCAGCAACATCATGTTACAGGCTACTATAGTACACTTACATTCATGCTCCGCTGCTGCAACTCAGTAAGTACTAGAGCTTCAAAATGATGAAATAAAACTGAAATTTTTTACCGTATATCGTGAGAGCCTTTAAAAGAAAAGTTTGACGTTTTGGGAAATACACTTGTTCACTCTCTTACAAAGGGCTGGATAAGAACATTTATAACACATTATATCTGTCGTTTAAATATACAGTTAGCTTAGCTTAATGTATAGATTGGTAATGGCGGGAAACAGCTACGTGAGCACCTCTAAAGCTCAGGATGATTCAGGATAATCTACTGGTTTTTTTGGGGTGGGGGCTGCTGGACTATTTGTTAGATGGGAGTTTCAAGGCACTCAGCAAATTTCCAGATAGTTATTTGTCTTTATGCTAAGCTAAGTACCAAGAGAGTGGTATCAATCCTCTCATCTAACTCTCAGCATGATGGTTGAGGTGCACTGAGCCATTTCCATGGATCTATTTTCTGAAATGTGACATTTCTGCTGCATCAGCAAACTCTGCAAGCAAATATAAAAACTAAGGACATACTGAATTTTATGTGGAAAAAGTTTATAGACATGCTTTACATGTCATTTGTTTTTACTACTGTAGCACACACACAAATTGTCTTTCCTTATCTATCGACAGAGATGAAATAACATGCTGTGTCACGGATGATAAAGCAGAATTCAATCTCCATCACAAACCTCTATAAGCAAGGATCTAATCTGCCAAATGTCTGCCACATTTCAGTTTTTTGTGTAGTAGGTGAAGCAGCCAACGTGAGCTTTGGTCTTGGCCTTGACTGTTTGCAGTCATAATGAAAATGTTTGATCTTGATATAAAGCCAAGTCTTAACCTCTATGATACTGAAGCATCAGGATAGTTATAATGTAAGTATGATAGTTTAATTTGTAGCATGCATGGTGGTGGATAATAGGAGGAGGATAATATGAATACATCCATGGATGCATCAAGGTTTCAGTGTTTGTGTGTGTGTGTGTGTGTGTTATAGTCAGTGTTGTGGGTGGATGCTCTACAGCCTATAAGATCCATGCTTGGTGGAGATGGAGATGCTGGAGAAGGGTGAGAGGATTTATTACCAAGCATTAGGAGCACTAATCTGTTGCAGGTGTTTCTGGCTGTTCTCCTAGGCAATGCTGGCTCTCCTCCCCAGGAGGCCCTGCCATTCCTCTGTGTGTGTGTGTGTGTGTGTGTGTGTGTGTGTGTGTGTGTGTGTGTGTGTGTGTGTGTTTGTGTGACAGAGGAAGAGACTGAAGGAGTGAGACGAAAGGAGAGATTTTTTTTCTTTCCACAGCATCTGCAGGGAGATTATACCATCTGCAAATCCTCTAAAATCATAGTGTCAAGATAAGGACAAAGAGAAATGTATTCCAATGACTTCTCTCCATCAGTCTTATCAAACAAAGGATGACAAGAAAAGAGCTGAGTAAAAAAAACCTTTTTTATCACAGATCCAAGGCAACTTATTCTTGCTCATGCAGAATCATTTCATCATCCACTTTTCTTTTTGTTTTGCAGCTTTTCAAATAACGTTATTAGATTTAGAGAGGCTTTTTTCCATCTATCTTTTTTTTCTTTTTGACAGTGACAACTCACTCCAGGTATACAGTAGAAAACCGCTCTATCAGCAGGGTACAATCTATAGGGTTTATTACAATAAAGAAAAGACCACCAGGATGGATTGAGCCAGCAGCTTCATGGGAAGCCTGTGGTGCCTTTGGGGATGATGAACAAAGACACAAAGGAACCCACTGAGAAAGTCCTAGTCTGTAGGAAGTCTGCAATGCCTACTGTGGCCAGCTTTCGAAGGAAGAAACAAAATGAAATAGAGAAGAATGGAGATGGGGAATCCAGGGGTGGAGAACAGTGAAGACAGGAAAAGGAACAGGGTGGGTGAGGATTGATATGTTGATGGTGGTTAGAGATTCATCAAATAAATAAATAAAAATTAGATTAATCTGTGACCACAGGGGACCCAGTTATTTTTCTTTTAAAGCACAGACCTTACTTCTGAGAAGAAAAGAATTCAAACCACTTTACCACATGACCATTAAAAGCACGATGTTAGGCCATCACTACTTTAGTACTACTGCCCTCATGTGGACATTCACAGAACTTTTCCTTTTAGATTTATAACTTCTTGTCAACAGGTATGATATCAAGTATATGCTTCAGTCTGCACGAAAGAAGGTTTTTATTGCATTAAATAATTTTTTTAAATATAATTTTGGATGTTCAGGGGTCATTCCAATTAGTTTTGAGACACTTTTAAATAAGAATTCTTTAGTAGTGAGTTGTTGCAGATTGTGTTATTGCTGTTTGTGCTGTATATTTCCATTTTGACCTCTGTGAAACTGTTTATGGAGTGTTCTGGCAGCCTAGTGTTTAAGAACTGAACTTTATACTCTGATCACAATACCTCAAGCCTGAGTCGATCTAGGTAGCCTTTGTTGCATGTCATTCCCCACAATCCTCGTCCCTTGTTCCCTGTCACCTCTCAACTATTCACTGTAAAATAAGGGCACTGATGCTCCAGAACAACTTTGAAAGGAAACATTTTACAAGCAAGAGAACACAGTGTGATGGAGGAGAAACGTCTTTATTTGTTCCCTCCTTTTACCAAGCCTGCCACAGTATCTCAACTGAGGGAGAAGAGGCTTGAATTCTCCCACTGTGTGCTGCCATACTTGTTGTCTTCTGAGTGGTAAGCCAGATGGATTTTTTTTTTTTCCTGAATTTGCACCTGATATCTGCCGGTGCAGTAGCTGGTGGTGGACTGCAGATAGGAATCAACCCCATTTTAATCTCTGAGACAAAAAGGAAGCAAACCAAAAAAATCAGCTTTTCTCTACTTTGTTTTTTTTTTTTTTATAACTGGACCTCTCCCAAAAAAAAGACTGAGGAAGGGAGGACAAGGTTCTGTTTGTTATATATAACCTGATCCTTTTGCCTGTGATAAAATTATTTTTTCATCTTCAAATTTGATGATTAGGGAAAGGTCTGGGTAAAACCACAATATCAAAGCTAAATTAGGGATGTGGATTATAACCATTTTAGACAAGTCTGTTCATATCATCACATCACTACATTATAAATATGGTGTCAAAGATCTGACCCTATTATACACCAATCACACACAACATTAATGCCACTAACTGGTTTTAATGTTCTGGCTTATTGGTGCATATCCATGTTTTCATTCGATAACAGGTATAACAGTAGTACAGATATATATTTTTCATGGACTGTGCTTGAAGGAGTTCTGGATGATATGGTTTGTGATAGAAGGGAACCAGTCTTTGGATAGATTCACAATGTTGGTTAACCAAGGGTAGAAGAGCTCTAGCTGTCTCGTAGCTCCTGTAATGATGATGTTCAAGGCTGCATCTTCGGCAGGGTACGCAGGTACATTAATAACTCCCCTGGGATAGGGGAAAATATTACACTTAATCACTGCAGATAGCACAGAGTAAGATCTACACAAATAATATTAATGATGCAAAATATTTTTGCTTTTTTTGGTACTTAAATTTAACCAACCTGACTTTATCCATAGCTGACTCAGTATCAATGAGCCCCAGTGTGCATACAGAGATGGAGACATTACTTTTCTTCATAGATAGTTCATGCTGAAGGGCCCCAAAGAAACCATTCAAGGCAAATTTCGTCGATGTATACGGTGCCACGAAAGGACTGGGCATTTTACCTGTAAAGAATCAGTAATTATTGGTCAGTTTTTCCAACACAATTTTGTCAAATGTCAAGAGTCTATTGTGGCTTTTTGTGGGGCTCACTTAAAATGTTTTAACTTAAAGTTAAGAACTAAATTTCATTGTGTATTTGAATGTGGTTGTGCCACATACTGTAGTTTGTGGCACTTTCTGAGCCATGAAACACCAAAACAAATAACATCAGGAAAATACAGGGTACAAAATACTTTACAAAATATTTTTAAATATTTAATATTTAATATTTTACAAAACAATCTCACCTCAACATCCATTTAGTTGGTGTTCCTATGATTCCTTGAATCATATCATGAGGTTCCTCGGAGTATAAAGTTTTATACTAGAGCTTAAAGTGCTCATTCAATTTTTTCCTGAGCAATTCAAGGACTAGTCAAAGAAACACCACTAGTCATTAAAGCACTAAAAGAAAAATTGCTAATCTTTTTTCATCAACATTTAGCCTTTGTGGAGGTATGTGCACTGAGTGTCATTTTAGTTCATCATGTGTTCAAAATAGTTCAACTCGCAAATATTCTTTATTGTCATTTTTCTTTCATTTTGTTATAAAAAGTGCTATGCAAAGACTATTTCTAAAAAATCATGATGATAATGTAATGAACTCATACATTTGTATGTATGTATTTCAAGTATGTGTCAAAGTTTGCTGTCATCAACATATGATGCTGTGATAAACCCACCTAAAAGTGATGAAACAATCACCAGTGATCCATTACTTTTCTCTAGGGAGTCCAAAGCTTTCCAAGCCATCTGAACATAGCTGAAGAAATTAACCTTTGAAAAGTACAGAGACACACACACACACACGCACGCACGCATGCACGCGCACACACACACACACACACACACACACACACACACATACAGACAGACACACACATATATGTGTGTACAGAGATTAGTAAATTGCCTCCATTTTATATGCTGCCAGATAATGAAAATGCTGCATTACCTTCATTAGCCATCTGACGTGTTCTACATCTCCCTCCCACATGCTGAAGGGGCTCGGGCCAATGTGGTTAAGAATCAGGTAATCCAACCCTCCAAGCTTTTCCAGAGCAAATTCTACCACTTTGTCAGGGTCTGACTCGCTGCTCATGTCTGCTGCTATGTAAAGTGCTTTCTGGGCTCCCAAACTCAGGCACTTTTCTGCCACCTATGAGTAGAGATCAGAAGGAATTCGTAAACTGTAGAAAAGAGTATTGAAAACACCTTTTACCTTACACTTGTACTTCAACCCACTGAAGATTATTCTTTATTAACCCGATGGCGTTTTCTGTCCTACTAGATTTTTACTATCATGATATGATAGAAACAAAGACCTCAACGAAGAGAAAGATCGAAAATAAAAATGTCTGCATTCCACATTTATTAGTGCATGTATTAGTTTTAGCTTTGCAACTATTTACAGTACATGTTGTCAGTGTCACTAACCTGCTGCAACACTTTCCCCCTCCTTGCTGTAATAACTATCTGGGCTCCAAAGCGGGCATAATGATATGCCATTTGTTCACCAATGCCTGTACTGGCCCCAGTCACCAATACCCTGGTACCTCTTAGAGATTCTGAAACAAATTCATTCAGTTTTTATTTGGTACACATATATGAATATATGAAACACACCAAAAGACATACTTATAGGAAGTGTTAAAAGAAATGTCTCACATTATTATAGGTATTTGTGTCAGTAGGAAAAGAAGATGCATATGGCAAATATAACTGTTCATATTTATTATTACCTAAACATATGAATTTAAAACTCTGAAAAAGAATCTAAGCACATTGGACAATCTAAATATGAGTCTATGCCACAATCCCCATATAACCTAGAATTCTTTCAGCACATAGACCTTTACTATAAGTAGATAAACTAATCAAGTCCTCCATGTGTTGCTTCAGGTTAAAGGGCAAAGAAGAATATTAGACGCCTTCCTTTCAAAATCTCTGAGGCCATAATCCTCTGTACATTCTTTTTATGTAGTAGTAACATAATCAGACATTTTATTAACCAAACACTGCAGTCTTTTTATGTCCAAGAAACTACAACATTTTGAAGTAATTGATTACTCACCATGGTGCTTTTATTATGTCTGCTTAAATAAATGTCCTTTCCTCTATCTCAACCCTTATTTAAAAAGGAGCATATCAACACCTTTATTCCCCTTCATAAATCCAGCTAATTGTGCATCAGATTACAGATTACAAAAGTGCATGTGCAAGATAATGTGCCTTTGTATGTCTGTAGAACAAATCATCTTTATTTTTAAAATGTCATCAAAAAATGTCATCAAATAAAATGACAAAATAGTATCTTCATTAAGATTTAGTACATTTTTTTCATTGGGTGATCTAGTTTTGCAATTGTTGACAACTTTACGTGTAGCCAAGTTTCACTGGCTCAAACCATATCATTTCATTAGTTGTGGAAAATCGAATGAGAAGTGCATCCTTACAGTGTGGATAAATTCTGTGCTCAGTTTTTTAAGGCCTCAGTCACAAGCGGAAAGCATGTCAGATTATCACCAATTACTCACTCAGTTTGTGCCTCCTTTTTCCGAAAACTCCCCAGGGGAACATTCAACCTTCAAAAACCTCTTTATTAATGCACAGCAACTTATTATTACACAGCCCTGGCAATATACCATAACAAAATCGATCTTGTGATGTGGGATTAGATATGAGGGGTTAGTTTGTTACCATTCAGCTCTAAATTGACCTGAGATGTGACTGATAATGGTCTTAATGATCGCCTTTGTAGAACAGCCATGCATTTCATTAAACATATTTGAATCATCTAGCTCAAAAAAATGAAAAGTGAACACCTCTAAGTGTTGGTCATCATATCTATATTACGAATGACTTTTCTTTCCCAACGAGCTATCCAGAAAATGTTGTCCTTTAACCTTTGTAAGTAGGCTTAAAGTCAAACAGCACTAATTGTATTGAGAAAGAAGAAAATATCTGCATAACTGTTAGCCAAATATAAAGATGTTTGCATGCAAAAAAGTTACTGTACTATACTAACTTAGAGTGTCACAAAACCCCTATTTAATACGAATGTGATTTTCTGTCAATCCTCATTAACCACCTGTAGATCTAACATCCACTGTCGTCGCATTGTCATTAGGCTACATCTGCATGTCTGGTGCTGTTAAAGTGTCCAAATAAAAATAAAAAATTAAATAAAGAGATATAACTGCTGAAAGTACCAAAACCTGACAACAGCATAAAATACAATCCCTTTAAGACTTTCTTACCTGCATTAAAACTGGGTGCAGTCCACTTGACAGCTAAGAAGGCAACAGAAATACTTGCCAACAGTATTTTTGTAAACGCTCCCATTGTGTAAACTGCCTGGCTGTTACTTTTCAAGCGTTAGGTGCAGTTTTATGCAGAAAGCACATGCCCCAACACTCCCAGGTCTCTGTGCCATGAACCGCAAATATGTGGTAATCTAGTGCCGACCACGTTGCCCCGCCCACATAACCTCGCCCGGATGACGCGGCCGTGACCTGCACACAGGTGATCAGACGAGATGATCAGACCTGGCCTGGTTCCAAGGCAGAAACTGAGAGAAGAAGAAAAAATATGTCAGGTGTCATTTAAAAAAATCGCCTCGTTTAAATTAACCAATTTATGGCTTAGGTGTCAACAGTACAGGTAAAACGGCAACGAATGCAAAAAAAACAAAAAAAACAAAACAAAAACGACGAATCTGCGGCTCTGGAATTACGTTAGTGCGAGCATTTGAAAACAGCAACTTTATTGCCACGACGCCTGCGCACAGAGATCACGCAGGGTTGTCGTCCTTCAGCGCAGCTAATCAGTTAGCATCGCTCCAGCTCGTTCTCAGCGCACCTGGAATAACTGTGCATTAAAGGAAAACTGCAGCCCTGCGGACCATGGCGGCAAGGATTTTGCCCGTAGTGAAGTTAGTATTTTCAGTTTCGCCCATGAATTAATTTTCGCCCTGAAGTTATTGCTGCTGAAGCTAGGTTGCTAGCTGCTCAATTAGCCAGTTGGCTAACTGTCAAAAAATCAGTCGCAGTCCTTCTCCAGCTGTGGTCTTAATGCGCCTTACCTACCGCTAGCTGGCAAAATGATTTACCAGTAACAACACTTTATTAATTACATATGCAACATATCTGGACGTTGGTCTAAATTTTTCGATTTTCTTTAGTTCGCTAACGTTAGCGAATGATTTATAAATATATAATTATGAACTGATCATTTCTAGCATCAAAGGGCAAACTAAAGTAGTGCACTAACATAAAATTAAGGTGCTAACACGCCTTCTATCAGTTCGACATATTTTTGACTAGATACATGAGTGGGTATTTCTGGCTAATAGCCTGACTCCCTCTGTTCTCTGGTTTCCAGACTGGCCACCAAGGTGACCATTGCAGGAGGAGCTCTGTACGTTGCCTGTGACTCTGGGCTGTTGGGAAACAGTGAACAGGGCTCAGAGGCCCTGGAGAAGGCCAAGGCTGCGATACCCCCCGCTATACAGGAATGGATGAAGTACTTTGGCTTGGAGGTAGAGATAACACGCACTGCCTAAACATCTTATTCTGATCTAGGGCGACCCTGTAGAAGAAGTCAAGGACGACTGGACTTTCACATCTCATCCAATAGGCTTCTTCAGTTCTCAGAACTTATTATACATATGTGTGTGTATGTATGTGTGTATACACACAATGTATTTACAACATATATTTGTATATATATATATATATATATATATATATATATATATATATATGTATATGTATGTATATGTATGTATATGTGAATGTGCATATATACGTGTATATATTTGTATGTATGTATATTTTTGTTTTATGTCTTTCATATTTCACTCATTATGCTCTTTGAATTTGCTTCGTAGTGTTTAATGGGAATTCAATATAATGTACACTGCACTGTGCTGTTTCAAACTAACGGATCCTCCCTTTCCTCAGACTCAGCTTCCAACCATGCCTAAGATTGAATTCTCTCCTGTCGAGTCATGGAACTCTGGTAAGAACTGAATGAAAATAACTGAATTAAAAGCTTTTTCTTTTTAAAGTGAAACTACAAATTTAATTATGCAAAGAGATTTTCTTTTTAAGTATGCACAGATTTGAAATCCTGGTTGTATACTTTACTTGTTAGAAGCACTGATATTGGTAGTGTTTCAATGGTGCAGTAATCAGTTTCAACATAAACATTATGACTTGAGATCAGTATTATTCTTTCGGTCAAGACCTTGTATGTACAAGCAGCAATAATGGCCGCTGCAGTAAAGGTCTTGCGAAGCATTTCAAATGAGGAAACTCAGTATTTGGTGATGTCAATGGGTCCAGACTTCAGACAATCATTGACTGCAAAGGATTTTCCTCCAGAAATAATCCATTTATTTATATTAATAGTGCATTGTTTTGTCCAGTTACTTTTGAGCATCTGAAAATGGTGGGACTATGTATAAAAATGGCCTTAATTCATAAACAGTTAAAGCATGATTTTTTTTAACTAAAGCTGAAAAATCTAAACTTCAATCACATATTGATGACTTTATTTCCGATCCATTCTGGTGGTGTACAGAGGCAGAATTCTGAATATAATGTCACTTCCTGAATACTTAGAAGTTTTTTGTTTTTGTTTTTTCGTTTTTTGGATTCCACAAACCCGATACATTGATTTCTTTCTTGTCGTTTTTTAATTTTTTTTGCAGGAGTGCGGTGGACGATTTCAAGTCTTTCTCAGGCTCCAACAAAGGCAACTGAATATTCAAATCAAGGTTTGCAGTACTTGAAAGACCTCACCAAGTGAACAGGAACTCTCTGGGCACCTGACATTTATCAATATCAATCTGTTTGACCTTTGCACTTGAGTAACAACATAACTAAGAAGTTGTAGCTCCCCATAAGAAGGAACACCCAACACGAAAGAAAACTGCTAAGATGACATTCAGCTGTGAAGACTTCAGCCTTCTGAATGTTACTGTGTTTCCCTAAATGATAGTGGCATTGGTTGGGAATTGTACATAATGTGCAAAAGTAAAATGTGTTTCAAAAAAGTTGTCCTATCAATTTGTGTATACCACAAATTTGCGTGTACAGACTGATTTTGCTGCCCCTTTTTTGCAAACCATCCAAATAATGTATTGAAGAGAGCATCTGTTGTATATATGCAGTTTCACTATTTGTGACTAAGTAATACATCAATCTTAAAACTTGCCCAGTCTTTCGTTTGATTTATTGAGTCAAAATATATATATATTCTGCATGTTAATCATGGCAGTGTGTTCAAAGGATATGCCCAAACAAATGTGCAAAAATCTTTATTACTCATGACAGAATAATAGTGAAACAAATTGCCTGTTGATGGTGCTACAACTTCAGAACAGGAGGAGGAGATTGAAAACATGAAAAAAGAGCGCACACAGTCATCTTTGATTCCACTCCACAAAACAGAAACACTCCGCAGCACCACCAGGGATGATGTGAAGTGTTAATCTATTTTTAGATTTTTTTGTGTTTTAATGTGGGTTTAACAAACGGTCCCGATCCTGCCACACACTGTTACTTCTCCTCGGTCAAATTAGGTTTTGAAAATCTCCAGGCACTCTGTTCCAATGATGCATGCAGAGTTTTGACAGCTAAAAATAACAGTAACAGTACACCTACTGATTGACTAGTTTACTGAGGGATATGCTGAATGACTTGTAGAAGGCTAAAAAGGGTAAGACCAATACAGTAGCAACATGGTGACAAAATTAGGATGAAATCCATACTGCAAGCATACATTATGTTTGCATGGGTAAGAGACAGTTATAACAGACTAGAACCAAAGTTAGTTACTGTCGACAACATGGTTTGTCAGTTGATTATACCTGTTAAATATTCAGTGTCTTAATTTATGTATATTAATGACCCTTTTACTAAAAGCTGGTGGTGTTTTGATGAGATATTTGTATTGTGAGTAATCACAACAGGCAACATTACAAGGCATTTTACACAAGTTGTACAGATTAAATACTGTCATCTGAATGTATTGCAAACCTTTTTTTTTTCCTTTTTTCCTTTATCTTTGTGATATAAAGCATTTTTCTGCCACATTTTCTCTAAAGGAAGGAGCATTCTGGGGAAACTATAGCATACCATAACCTAAACATGTAAACTTTACACAATTAAAGTGCTCCCGACAATATCAACAGTGAGATTATACAACCAATGATGGTGTGTTATATTTAAAGAAAATTGTCATACTGCATTAAGAGCAAAACACAGCACTAATATAAACTGATGGTTGCAAAACTTTCCTCATGCTATCAGTGTTGCCACTTCCGAATGAACACCTAAGAGCAGCCTTCATACTTGAAGATTCATTAAGAGCATAGATAGATTAGAGATACATTATGTACAATATTGCAGAATGACAAGCCGGAAGGCACTTGATGATTTGTGTGGGATCAAATTCAAATGGGAATTAAGCATAAATTACCAGTACAAAGAATCTGATGTGCCTTGTGCTGTTTATGACTTAAAGCCTGTGCAGAAACCTTCCTTTAAGGCTAAAAGAATAGATGTCAAGCATGAAGATGTGGTCATTTCATACAGCCATGGATACTACAATACTAAATATGGCGCAAAGGTGCAGGAGTATATTTCCAAATGAGCATTATTCCTCTGAATTGGCTCTTGAAAATATGAGGGCCTCATTAAGGTGATTTTACAATGCTGCTTTTATTAATCCCTTCCAGTATAACACTGATTAGTTATGTTAGATAAATACAGCACACGTATTTATCTGCCCATTACATCTAATAAATGGAAGGCAGCCAAACGGAGGAAAATGTGTATGCCAAGCTTATTACCTATCAAGTTAATTCAAAGAAAAGTATCTTATAAATGATATTTTGAGCAGCTTTTTTTTAGTCACACTATGATTTATTTAAGATTATTTCTTTAAGGACAGATTAGTGAATATCTTAGGGACAACAATGCAAATGCGGTATCAACTGCACTTTGCAGCTGTTGGGCAGTGCAATGTTGGACTTTCCAAACATAAGAGTGTAAAGAAGAGCAGCAACAATGAAACAAGTCTACTCCCTCTCCACGAAATAGCAAAGCATAGCAGTGCTACAGTTCTGCTGTGCATACAAAAAAAGATTGCACTTCCTTCCGTACAATAAAGCATATTAACTATTCAACCGTGCCATGGCTTTCAATAACTGATTGTAACAATGACTGGAAGAGAGGCAGATGGAGGGAGGATGGAGAGTCAGATAAAAGTCCACTATCTCTAGGTGGTTTTGACCAGGTCATAGACATGGATATGAAAGTCATCATCGTATTTGATGTAGTAGACAGAGGGCTTGGCTGGGACCTGGTAGATGACCAGGCCAGTTCTCTTCACCCCCTTGTCAGTGACATACTCCACTTGTTTCCCCACCAGACTCTCCGTCTCTTCTCCCGGCTTCCTGTCTGCAGGCAACAGGTGCTTGTTTTCTGAGGAGGAGGATGAAGCATCACAACATTCACTTTGCAGTTACACCTGACTTAGGTTCAACTCACCAAACAACTTCTACTTCCAAGTATCTCAAAGTGGGTATAACATAATGTCTTATTTGGTTTCTGAGCAAACACTTTTTTCTTTAACAGGCTGAAATAAAAAAAAATATGAGTTCATAGAAGCCTCAGTATTTTGCACAATGCCTCTGTATTTAAGATTTTTATTAATTAAGATTTCTCTCTATCTGGATTGGACTTGATTAGTTACTGTCAATGTGTATGTGTGCCAAAAGATTTGGAAATTCTCAAATTAGAAGCAATATGTGTCTTAGCATACCAGTTACCTCTGAAAAAGATTCAGAAACAGTTGTTTGACAAAACCACTGATTAGAGTCTTGGCCTTTGTTAATAATTCCAGGAGATATTTTCATAACCAAAAATATCTAACCTTTGAAATAATACACTGTCTGATTGAACTCTTAAGTATATACTTTACTTTTGCCACGAACTTTCCGTCATGAAAGACTGCAAAAAGTTTTTATCATAAAATAAATAATTTTTTCTATTTGCATATTGGGTATTTTAATGAATACAGACTTCCATGACCATGACTCACATGGTAGCTATGCCAATAAAGAAAAAAACAAAAAAACAAAAACCAAAGGACACAACGTTCCCAAGAGGAAAACTGATTTGCGTCACATGGTGATCGGTCTTGATCTTATCAATTAAGCCTCAGGATCATTTTATCAAAGGCTCAATAAAGTTTTGTCAAGTATCAATCTGTCTTTGTCATACACAAATTATGAGTACCTGCTTCAGGCAGAATCCTGAGGTCTCCGTCAGCATAGTCGTCCCACAGCTGATACATATATAGAACGGGGTCCTTTTCATAAGTGATATAATACCAGTTGGTCATGATGGGCGCCCTGGAGAGGACCATGCCTCTCCACTCGTTTTTTTCTCCATCCTCCTTTTCAAATAGATGCTCCACAGCTTTGCCCACCAGCTCCTCAGCCCCTGGAGGTATCTTGATTTTGTTGTTTACTGTGGAGACACAGGCAGGAAAGATTTCAAATTTATTATAAAACTCAAAAAATCACATCAACTTTTATTATCTGAAAAAAATGTTTGTCTTAGTTCACTGCGGGATTCCGAAAAATGAATTCAAGTAAAAGAGAAGCTTTCCTAACTCACCAACTTTTTCTGACAGTACTTGCAGGTTTGACACTCTCTCATCCTTGAACAGCTCGATGCCATAGACGCAGTCAAAGCCATCATACTTCACCATGAAGAGAGAAGGATTTACACTGAGCCTGTCCAGCACCGTTCCCTTCCATTTGCTCTGGTTCCCCTTCTCACGCCAGTTATGTTGAATACGGACTCCCAGAATAGTGTTGGGGTCTGGGCTTACTATGTCACTCAGTTCCCCGCTGCTCCGCTTTCTAGTAAAAACAGGATGAATGCGCAGGTCTGTGTGTTTGTTGTTAATGTGTGAAAAGGTCCGCATCTTACACAAATAAGAGAAGTGTTATAATTATCAGTCTGTGTAACTTAATTCCAGTATTTGATCACATATGAATATTCTGCATTTGGGACATATCTTGAAACTTAGGTTAAACTGAGCCCATTTCAAACAACCTATGCTGCTTATGCATGTCTATTTGCAACACCATCAATGATTTTTTACATAAGAAAGCAATATGATTTTTTCTTGTCATTCATCCGAAGCTGCGGTCCAACATCAGTTAATTTGTTAATTTCAGTGGCTCATGCCTGAGTTTGCCGCTTTTTCATACAGGTCTTTGTGGCATTATAGTCTTACTGTTACATTATGTTCCAAAACCACCAATAATAGCATCATATGATGGCATACACAGTAGCTTTGTTTCTACATACCTGCCCCTTTTCTTGGACATGCCTCCAGAAATTCAAAGGCTACTGATTAAGAGAAAGACAGGGCAATGTTCAGTTATTATGTGAGTGAGCATGACAGCTGCCAAACTTCACATGTAAAGTATAGATGGCCTCTCCTTTCACCGGGAGGCTCGCATGTCAGAACAGACCTGCCACGGGCTACAGCCTCCTCACCATAGACTGACAACTCCAACAGCCAATGGATTAACAATGATAGAATAACTTCCTGGGTATTCACTTTAACTACACAGCCATGGAGGTCAGTGTTTGTAACACATAGCACACTACGGTCGGATCGTGTAGTTTTGTCCTATGCTTGAGTTTAGGGATCAAAAAGTCACAAAAAGAAAATATATATATATATATATATATATATATATATATATATATATGATCTGGCAACTTCAAGAGAGCACGTCAGCCATTTCACCGCGCCTGGCGAACTGCGGCGCGTAAACGTTAGCCGCTCACATCTCCACTGCCAAATAACTTAAGACGTTAGCAACATGCACGTAAGATCTGCCGGGGCGAGTCCGACGAACCGGGCGGTCAGACGAGGCCGTAAAATCCACCTGTCCCGGACTGAATCCCGCACACCTCCACCTACACCTCCACCTCCACCTACACCTCCACCTCACGCCTCACGCCGCGGGTTATCGGTAGCACTCGCCCGTCCCGGCGCTGCCTCCATGCAGATGTGACCGCGAGTGGACGCGGCTAAGCTACGAGGCGCTCGTCAGTGTCCCCAGCGGCGGCCGACAGACGCCGGCCACAACCGCGCCCCCTCCCCCCGGCCGCCTCGTCCTCCCTCCCCGGCCGGGGTTTTTGTTACCTTTACGCAGATTTCATATCAGTATTGTTCGGCTCGTCCGGCGGAGAAAACGCTCCCGCAAAGCCCGGTCCCCCCCCCCCGGTCTACGTAAATATCGCGAAACCTGTGGGGAAAAATGGGAGATGGGGAGAAAAGACTCGAGTTCCCAGAGAGCCGCCGGTTACCATGACCGCGGAGAGGGGACACGGACGCAGGCGCAATGGATACCGGGAATTGGTGTCGTAGCGGCGACGGCGTGGTGCTTTCACGGGACCGGAGAGCGGAGCGCGTCGGGGACGGAGCCGCCCGCCGCCCGCGGCCGTTTTCGGAAATAGCGTAGTTACGGTGTAAGTGAACATGAGCGACAACGCAGACAACCACAACGAACGTGGTCGAGATCCGGAGATTTCTCTTTATTTCTTTTTATTTATTTATTTATTCATTTATTTTTTGTGACGCAACTTTTTGCCTAAAATCTAACTTAAAGGGGCAGCAAGCACAAGACAGGCGACAAAGTTGTAAAACAGTGTCATCGTCTAAATGTCGTCCGGCGTTATTATTGCGTTTCTACGTCTTTGTGTCTTATTTAACATTTAGATGCCCGTAGCATAATGAAGTTTCGTTAACGTAACTCACTAAAACACCGCTGCAGAAAAAATGACATCGAAGCGATAAAATAAAACGAAACCCGCGTTAAGTTTTTCTTTCATAATTGCGACTAAAACAACTGGAGTGCGTTACCTATTTTTATGTCTCAAACCTGTGACTACAGCTGTAAGTAGAAGCACCCAAAGGCAGCATTATAACTGAATGACTATTAGTGTCATTACATTATAGGGTAGCAAATCACCTTCTTTCAGGGTTTGCGGATGTGGACATCTGCCTTGGCTGATGTTTCATAGTGAAGCCTCCATACTTCGTCCCAGATGATAACTCGAAATACATGAAATACCTGAAATACTACCTGCTTGGCTTTAACATGCCAATGCAACACCGTCACCTGAATCTGCATTATCACTCTTTAAATTAGTCATTACATCATGAAGTTGCCCAACACAGCTGCAGCCTACAAGTTACAGAGTATAAGTGTAAATGATCTCACCCAGCCAATTACAAATACTGCATCTAGGCTTCACTTGTTAAATGAATAAGTTACAGCTACAAGAATGGAGCTACCATTTGAGCAAATGTGCAAACATGAACAAAATTTTGACCCATATAAAAAAAAAACCCAAATCCTTTTTTGCCCAAGGCTGACTACAGATTTTATGGTTTTATTCGGATTGTGTTCATTTGTTATTACATATTTTGAAAACAACAACAAATGTGTGCACATTTCCTGACATATTCATTTTAATTCTGTGTCCTTATTCAGCTCAATATACTTTTGGTACTTTAGAATGAGAAGAATTTTTCCTAACCCTGTCAAGCACAGGGACATATTATCAATCAGTCTAATTTGCCTAATTTAATTTTTTATTACATTTGTAATCCATTGCCTGAAGGATGATACATGAGTGTAGACATCAGGGGTCCTGGGGTCTCCACATCACTGGTCAGAGAAGGAGACCACACCTGCCGCAGCTCCATCACACACCAGAGGACCACCTGAATCCCCCTTGTAGAGAAAAGATACAAGACCCTTAACAGCAGGTGTAGTTTGCTTAAAATACCCCGTGTGATTTCCTTTCTGTACTTGGCATTGTTTGATCAATGTTCTTCTCACCCTGCCAGTTTTCAGAGAGATTAGCTGCACTGCTTCAGTCAGTTGGGCCCAGTAGTTGAGCTGAGACAAGGAAATTAAGTACAGAACCTATGTTGAATTTTGTGTAATGTTAACATCATGTCATATCATGTTACAAATGGCTGCAAGGAAAATAGGAAATATTTTGTATAACAAAGGGATCAGGTTTTTGTATAGTTTGAGAAAAGGTCAGCATGTTTTCTCAGAGAATCTCAAATTCCAAGAGACGATGTCATTATGTCGTGGGGAAAAAAAAAATCTGTGTCAAGAAGTTTCGATCAGCTTTCAAATGATTTCAAATGTGAGGTATCTCACATTGTGCTGCTGTGAGCATAAAGTCCTCTCTCAGCAGCGCTGACTTACAACGAGGCAATGTATGGGTGCGAGTAGGGGGCAGCAAAATACATCCTTATTTACTTATGTTAATCCAGCTTTATTAAGGTTTGTAGTAAATGTAGCGTTTTCTTATTAAATCTATTATTATTATTTGTTATTATTATTATAGGAATTACAAAGAAAAAAACTAGAAATTACAAAGAAAATGCTTCTGGTTGTTGGACTGCTTTGGGATTTTTATCAAAAAGTGTAGCTTAACGTTGAGCACAAAGAACAGCAGGAGAAAAAAGCTGGCTGCCAAGGTCTCTGGTCAGATCTGTACTTTCCATGCTAAGTATCATCGTTTTTGATGAGGAAAACCTCTTGCTTATTTTGTGGTTTTTATTGCTTCAGGGAATTTGCTAACATGCTGTTAGTTTCAATGTGAAGTTGGTGATTGGATTACAAAAGACATGGTTTTATTTTCAAAACAAAGGTTTTATAATTGACATGAGGGATGGTTGGCGTTTTAGAGATACTTAGAAAAAGGTACATAATGCTTGGAGAGTTCAGGTCTGCAATATTTGTCCCCCAGGATCATGTCTAGTGATGAATTGAAAGTCGTACACTTGTTCAGCAAAGGTCAAGATTTTAGATAAATGGGAGTTAATGTCTACATTATCAGAAGCACAAATATACCCATGTGAATAACAAGTAGAACAGAGTGCTATCGCTTAGATTTAAATCCTGCAAAGTTTCAAGAGAGTTCAAGTATTTCACTTTCCTCTCTCTATCGGGTTACATCATGTTTGTTTTCTGAAAAGTCTTCTTAAGAAAGAATGTTGTTTTGTGTCGTGCAGCATGCCACAGCGTGCAACTGAGTTTATCAACTGCATGGGACTAAAAGTCTAATTATTAAATTCACCAGTAAAACTATAATAAACTTTGCTCACTATACTAGACCCAGAACACTCAGGAGGAAAAAACAGCCTTTTAGTAACGTTCTGCTTAGTTGAGTTGAGAGTGTTGAGTTCTACTTAACAGTGGGTAAAAACATTGCATTTTCTTTATTAAATATCATTTTATATCCACTGATGAAGAATTTCATCATGGGAAACAAAATAAAATAAGATAATAAAATCTTACCCTTAGTGGATATTTTTTAGCCATATTTAGTAAGTAAGTAACAAAGACACAACATTAAAGGCTCTTTGTCGGCTATCTACTTGACACATCCCACTCAAACATTTTGTTGAATTGTGTGACAAAACTAGATAAACCTCAAAAACCACAGTTTCCAAGCTCATGTTTGATTGATAGAGGACACACAGACACCGATTTCAACATATCTTTGAGTGAAGTATCGTGACAGTTCTTAATCTTAAAATCTGAAGAGCTGGGGATACCATATGATGCACGCACACAGTGGCTCAAGTTGCTTCAGCTGCTGACCTTTGCCTTTGTTTGTAAAAGTGCCCCCTGGATCAAATAAGTACATTTTTCTTTTTGCTTGAATTGTGTTATGATTGCAATTGTAAAAAGTGTCAGAAAAGCTCTTTGATTTTCCTGTTAGGTATATTCATGTTTTTGTTTCTGTTTTTTGTTTGTTTTTTCTTATCAATGCTTTCAACTCAATGCTTTATTTTCAGCTAAAGTCTACATACCTGAATTTCCACTCGATAAGACGGGTATGCAGTGTATGCAACATTTTCTTGTTTATCTTGACTGCTGTGGCCATATCCTCTCTGCAGTGGAAATATGCTGTCTGTGATGTGTATTGGTCACTAATTGCATTGTAGCTGTAGCCAATTTATTGCGCTTGTGGCCCAGGGCTATGCTAGCATTAGTATCTGGTGGGATGTAAACAGCTGTTACCATGACTGGGATAAACTCACATGGGAGTTAAAGACCCTGAACAGTGACTGTCTATGATTTTAGTATTGGTGCATTTGAACATATATGAATAGCCCTCTCCTTAGGTAGGTAGATAATATGCATTGTTGTTATTACCAGGGGAGTGAGACTATTTTTCCAGTCAGCCAGGTTGGTTAAAGACATTGGGAGTGGCACAGTGGGAGGCCAGTCAGTTATCAGGATCAGGACTGGCCAGTCTTGCCACCACTCTTGCTATTATTCCGGTTCACTTGCACCAAATGTATTTTGAACCACATGGATATACAGCAAATTGCTAAAACTATGATGCTATATAAGTTGATAGTAAAGTTCAGTAGAACTTGGCATAGTTTTTGTATTGGCTGGTAGATGTGTCATGTATCAAGTGCATGAGTGCCGTTGCTTTTATATCAAACTTTTCATTAAAGGTGTTCACGTGCCAGAAACAGCCTTGGTCATCCATCCGATAAAAACATTTTTTTTCACACCAATTTTGAAGGTCTCCTATCTATACACACACACACACACACACACACATATATATATATATATATATATATATATATATATATACACATATACATATATATATATATATATATATATATATATATATATACACATATACATATACATATATTCCCTGTATGAGCATATAGAGAATATATACCAGAGAATCAGATCATTTCTGAGTTTGTATTTTGAGGGATATTGTATTTTCTCAGAATATGCCCCCCCCCCTCTATTTTTCCAACCTACATTGCCCCTGACATACTGACATACAGGACCATATCATTTTCTCTGTGAATTAATCAAGAAGGAAAATCAAATACAGGGAGAAAATGCAGTATCCACAAATGTGGTTTTAGATGTATTTATTGAAAGTTGTTTAGTTAGAGCTTTATTAATATCTACTCAGCAGAAAGGGCCAGAGTAGGAGTTTCAGGGCTCCTCTGCTTTTTGATCATTAGAGAGTGCCACTCTAACCCTGAATGTAATCCACAGAATGAGTCTGTCATTGCTTTACAAATGTCAAATTGTTCTTGTCGCTCGCACCTGTAACCCTCAAATAATTCATCACCCCAGGTGTGGTGGTGTCTTCCAGTGTGAGTCTGTTGCCTTAAGAGAGAGTTTTTATTCCGAGTAATTCTAAGGTTTAGCCCTGGCAGAACCCCATGTCTCCTCACCTCTGTGCCTTGTTGTTAGAAAAACCTACAGGACATCATCCTGAGAAGAACAAATTACCATTTACAAACAGATATCATACATACCGCATTTAACTCACCCTGAGATTTTTTTTGAATGTCCTGTTGTGTCTTTTAATCATGAAATGACTAAAGGTAACAAATCATGCTCAGTTTTTTTTTATTTTCATAATGCAATTTCAGATAAAGAGCAAACACTCATCAGAAAAACATAGACATGATAATACCTCTCCAACATTGGAGAAAAACCATGTGTAAGATTTAGCAGTGCTTTTGCTTGAGTATCTTTTTGATCCAGGGAAGGTGTTTTGCAACATCAGTATAGACGTTGGGTACATCTGGGTAGTCACAGTTGCGATACTTGTTGAAAGAGACAACACCAACTGCCATCCCACTGCACACCAGAGGACCACCAGAATCACCCTGTGAGGAGGCAATATCTTACATTGGTGTATTTGTGATTTATTTTTTGATGTTAATAACACTTCTACATGAGAAACCAGCTCAAAATTTTTTTGAAAGGGCAGAAAACATACCTGACAGAATCCTTTGTTGGTGCCATATCCACCTGCACAGATGACACCCTCAGGAAGGTGATTATTCCAGTGCCTCTGACACTGTTCCCGTGTCATGATTGGCACATCCACCCCTTGCAGCTCATTAACAACTTTACCACCAGTTCTATTAAGACCCCATCCAGCTACGTGGCATATTTCATTTTCTTTTAGGCTTATTTGTTGACTCGGAAGTTGAACTGGTTGCACTCTGTTGCCTAGTTGAACTTTTCTAGACAACTAGAGACACACAAAATTACAAACTTAGAAACTTAAACCTGGCAAATACAGAAAATTATGACACAGGGAGCATATTGGTAGAAATTACATATTTGTTTTCTATCTGTTCTTTTGAAATAATGGGTAAATTATGTTGAGGAAACAAAGTGTCCTCTCTTGAGATAACTGAATAGAAAGATCATATTGTGTGTATTACAAAGACTAAGAATACATCGTCACTGCCTCTGACATTTTTTTATCCTGGAAACAACAGATCATATTAATCTTTATTGAAACCAGTGGAGTCTCACAGAACTTTAAAACACGGCAAATGCATGATGTCAGCTTGACAATTAGACTCTATGAATATATACTTACCTTGAGGAGCATGATGTCATTCCCATATGCGATATCCACATAAGATGGGGGTTTGCATTTCTCTATGATGTCTCTGATGTCATGATTGCGACTCTGGAGATTGTGGGTGCCAAGAACAACACGTGTAGGATTTCTGCACGAATAATGGTTAAGAAATTGACAGGATTATTTAAGTTATATTTATATTTATATCAATCAAAAAATGTTTGAGGAGAAAAGATTACTCACGAGTCATCACAGTGTGCCGCCGTGATCACAAAGTCTTCACTGACAAGGAATCCTCCACATATGTGTCTGCCAGGTCTTTGCACTGATGCCATATACAGCATTGAGTTATCTGGGACTTTTTCTCCATTTATGATTTCACTCCCATGAGCTGCAAAGATGAGTAAAAATCAAAATTCAGTTATTGTCCCATAAAATGGTTGGAGAACAGCATTCAGATCTGTGATCTTACCTCTTCGTCCGAGAGATGCCAGGAGGTGGAGAAGCAGAAATTTGTGCAGACCATGCATGATGACAGCAAGACAGTTAACTCGTCTTCTGTTGGCAGTGAGTCAACCCAACCCTTTTATACCGTTTGCCTTGTTGGCAGATACGATTAATATCTATTATCTTATTTTTGCTTCTGACCACATGCTTTATGCAATGCAACTTTGCAAGTCTGCAACTGAAATCCTCTTTTTTATATCTTGTTGATCAGTAAGAGATAAGTTTAACAGTGTGGCATTAATTTATCGTTCCTCTGATGTGATCATCAGTGTGTGACTGTGTGATTCTTTTGCAAGAATCCTTTCACCCTGCACCACCTCATTTGTCATTAGAGAGGATTAATTGCTTGTATTCGTAGGCCAAGTTGAGCTTAGACCGCTGACACACATCGTGAGAAAGTGGAAATTCAAAACTGATAATCCATAGGCCAAGTCCAGCTCGAGATTTTCCATCTTCAAGTTTTCTGACACTTTTCTGAACCCCCTCGTCCATTTTGTCTTGATGTGGCTGAGTAGTTTGTAGATTCTTCTCAGCCACATCAAGACATGAACCTTGGTCGGATAAGCTTTATAAGTGGAGAGCAAAGAAGCAGCACCTTCTGTTGTGTGGATCTATACTTGACCCAGCTCACTAAAACATTTGTTTGTACTCTGACAAAATAGATGAACCACAGGAACCGCCATTTCAGGAATAAGTGTCAGTGTTCTGACAGTCACAGTTATGAAACCAATGCTTCAGTTAAATCACTTTCATTATTAATGGGCAGGTAACAATTAAGCATTGTTTCTCAAAATATGTTTAAATGATGTGTCATAAAACTGTTGATGACTAGGGAGACTACCTTTATACAAACGTGACCATCTGTACATAAATAAAAATAACAAACACATGCAAGCTGACATACACATACAGAGACTTACTGGTAATACTTTTTGCCTGTGTGTTAAAGCAATAAAAGAAATGTCTAATTTATATCTGTATTGTTTTTGCAATAGGATATTTTAAATTTGAATTGAATATACTTTTCATCAGCTCTTTGTGCTGTTGATAGTGACCCAGATTTTGGGGGTTTCTGCAGAGACCATTTTGGTTCAACCAAACTGATATATTCAACTTAAAGCTTACCCTACAAACTTGAATACTATATAGAAAAGTTCTTAATTCCCATGCCTCTGTTCTGATGATGAATGAAACAACAGGAAACAAAACACAACATTTCCAAATGCAGTTATATTTTGCATTTCAGAGCAAAGAGCAAACACAGAGTGACTTTCACACAGAAATACCTCCATGATACAAAAACGTACAATGCGATGCAGGTTACATTTAATAATCCTTTTGCCTGATAATGCCTTTGATCCAGGGATGGTATTTTGCTACATCAGTATAGACGTTGGGTGCATCTGGGTAGTTACAGCTGTTATCCCTGTTGAAAGAGACAACACCAACTGCCATCCCACTGCACACAAGAGGACCACCAGAATCACCCTGTGAGGAGGAAGAGGCCTAATTTGATGATTGGATATTTAGAACAGGAAACAATTTGGACTAGAAATGACCAACAAACATACCGTACAAAATCCTTTCTTTGTGTTATATCCACCTGCACAGATGACACTGTCTGGAAGCTTTACTTCAATTTTTCTCCATTCTCTCTCACAGACCCTCTTGTCAATCATGGAGACATTTACCATTTGCAGCTCACCAACATTTTTAGGAAGATCTCTAGTCAAACCCCATCCAGCTACTTGGCACTCTCCTTCATCCTTTATTTTATGGCCATCCCATGGAAGTTGAATTGGTTGTACTCTTTTGTTCAGGCGAGCTTTCTCAGACAGCTAGAGACACACAAAATCGCAAAGATGAAAAATAAAAACTTCCAAAGAACAATTTTATTGCACACCTGAGGTTAAAAAAAATTCTTAAAGATGAAGCTGCCAACTATACTTTACTGTAAAAATGCATGATTTTGTCTGAGACTCACTAATATATTTTAATCTATACTTACCTTGAGGAGCATGATGTCAGCACCCTTTGAGGGATTCTTATAATGTGGGTTTTTCCATTTCTCTACATTGTATCTCATTTTTTTTCCAACCTTCTTGAGATTGTGGGTGCCAAGAACAACAGTAATAGGTGTGCTGAATGAGTGATCATTGAGAGATTGTCAGTAGTTTTTCTTGAGATGTGCCAAAAAATAAATAAAATAAATAAAGTATACACACAAAAACACATTTATACATATATATAGACATATACATATATTGCTCACTCTTTGTCACAGTGTGCTGCAGTGACCACAAACTCCTCATTGACAAGGAATCCTCCACATAAATGTCTATTGTTGGTTTGCACTGATACCATGTACGGCATTGAGTTCGCAGGGACTTTTTCTCCATTTATGATTTCACTCCCAAGTGCTTAAGAAATAAACAGAATAAAAGATGAGTTAATGTCTCCTTTGTATGACAAAGAGTAGTAATTAGATCAGGTAATCTTACCATTTTCTCCAAAACATGTCAGAAGATGAAAAAGCAGATATGTGTGCAAACCACTCTTCATCATGCTTGCAGCAAATCCAGCCTGTCTTCTTTGAGATGTCATGTCAGCTGTTTTATGCAGGTGTTTGCTCAGTAGGTGGGCCTGTGTTCTTCATGTACTTCATCTTGACTTCTTTAGTTGCATCCACAGTGCAGACAGTGAAATTGTCTTCCAGTAAATAGCATGTGTGGTCAGTAAAAAAAAATGAGCATTGCTATTGACACAGGAAATATAAAGCTTGTGGTTCTGCTACCTTAGTAGCCTTATGTTATCAGCATGTGAAGAGTTTAACACACACTGTCAAGTGAATCCATTTTTTTCTATTATTCCTTTAATATCTCTCCCCACTTTAATTTTGGATCTATGGCACTTTAATTTCCTGTCCACCTCTGTAAACAGCTAACTCTGGAAATTTTCCGACTTCCTCTCTCACTGATTGGATAACAGGTAGCTGCTTAATCTTACTAAATTTTAGTTTGATGAAATGAGTGAAAGACCAAATTTCTTTGTTATGGATCTACTTTTTAGATGGGACTTTTGTGTTGTTGTTGGCTGTTGTATCTGTAACATTACACTAAAACCTTTCAAAAAACTAGTCGAGTAACAGGAACCACAGTTTCAAGCTATACACTCTAGTATCATTATTCTCTCAGTCACAGTTATGCTACTAAGGTCATAGTCATTTAGTCAGTGACAGCTTGCGGTCTAAAGAAGCATCATGACTCAGCCTGTCTGTGTTTCTCTTAACCACAGTGTAACATGTCACGGAGGGAAATGTATCATGAAATGTGAAGTGAAGTACTCTCACAGACAAGTAGATTAACCTCTGGTTGTTTATTGAATAGGATATAGATATGTGAAGTATAGGCATCACTCAGTGAATGGTATGTATGCAGAGGAGCTGTTCCTCTGGTTTATACAGTGGCAATAAAAAGTAAGTGAACCTTTGAAATTACTTGAATTTATGTATAAATTTTTCTCTAAATAATTTCAAATCTTGATCAAGTTACAATAATGAACAAACGCAATTCTATTTTAATGGATAACACACAAATCAGTGTATTGTCCTTGTCCATATCGAATGCATCATTCAAGCATTCATAGGGTAGATTGGAAAAAAGCATGTGGACACCGAACTAAAGACATCAACAAAAAATAAACTGGAGTCAGTCGTTTGAAACCCTGAGCACAGTCAATGAAACCAGATTGGATGTGCGGGTTAGGGCTACTTGACTTATGAATAACATTTAAATATTTTGAGTCTGCTGTTCACAAGGGGCATCTACAGATGCGAATCATGCCTTGCAGAGAATGTCTCAATAGACTTACAATCACGAATCGATGATTTGTATAAATCATGGGAGGATTATAAAGTAATCTCAAGAGTTTAGATATTCAGCAGTCCACATTCAGAAAAACTGTCTATACAGAGGACAATTTAGTTCTGTGGCTCTTCTCCCTATAAGAGGGCACCAGCTGAGAAGACTCCAAAGGTCCAATGTAGAATGATCAGTGAGATTAAAAAGAAGCCCAGAGCAACAGCTAAAGAGTTATAGGCATCATTGGAGCTGGTTAACATCTGTGTTCTAGAGTCTACTATACACAAATCATGGTGCATTGTTGCATCAAGCATGGTGTCCATGGCAGGACACCATGGAGGAAGCCGCCGCTCTCTAAAGAAAAAACATCACTGCACACCTGAAGTTTGCCAAAGAGCATCTTGGCACTGTACAACAATACCTGGAAAATGTTTTGTGGACTGCTGACAGTAAGGTTTATTTGTTTGGGAAGAACATGAAGCAAAATATGTGGTGTAAAAAGTTCACTGTTTACCCAGATGAGGATATTAACCCAAAGGTGAAGTACAGTGGAGGGACCATGATAACTTTGGGCTTTGTTGCCTCTGGGCCTGGGCTGCTCACCGTTACAGAGGGGAGAATGAATTCCCAGGTTTATCAAGGTATCTTACGGGATAATGTGACAGTGGCTGTCCACCAGCTGAAGTTCAGTGGAAGCTGGCTAGTGCAGCAGGACAATAAACCTAAACGTGGAAGTAAATCTTCTACAGACTTCAAAAAAAGAAAATCCACCTTTTGGACTTGCCCGAGTAAGAGCTCAGAACTTAACCTAATAGAGATGCTGTGGAATGACTTGAAGAGAGCTGATCACACCAGACGGCCTTAGAATACAGCTGAGCTGAAGAAGATCTGTGGGGAAGAATGATTCAAATCCTCCTGAAACTTATGCTGATCTGATCCACAGCTACAGGAAGTGTTTGTTTGAGGTTACTGCTTCTAAACCAGGTCAACCAGTTATTTAAAAAAAAGGGTTCACTTACTCTTTCCACTGGCACTGTGAATGTTTAATGGGTGTGTTCTTTAAAGAAATGAAAGATTATAATTGTGTGTTATCGTCTTAAACCCACTGTATTTGTCTCCATGTGAATTAGGAGTAGATCAAATCACATTATGTGACCAGTTATTTCAGAAAACCAGGTAATCCGAAAGGTTCACATGCATTTTCTTGCCATTGTAGATTTCCATAACTTATTCTCAAATCATTAGCCTGGATTCCTTGCAATCAGCTACTATAGGCAGTGTATTGTAATGCATCAGAAACAAGTCAAACACTAGACACAAATTCCTTCCTCGACAATGGCCCCCACAAACTTCCACAAGTATAAAACATTTCACACCACTCTCAAAGTCAAACTCATCATATACACATTTTATTTAGTCATTATCATGCATTTAATACAAAATTGTGTTGCATGAATTCATTTTCATTTTACATCAGTGACTTTTAGTTGAATAAAAAATTTATGCAGAAACTAAGACAAAATATATAAATGTTCTTTGTTTAGGATGTAAATGACAGAACACAAACATTTATTTGAATTGTCGGAAAGTCTTGGTAAACCACAGGAGCCAGTTTCAAGGTACACAGTTGAGTGCTGATGTTTCCCACAGTGCCACAGTTTTTCTTCAAAATTTAGATAACTATCTTCAACATAAACATGGTTTATTCTCAGTGATGGAGGAAACCCAAATGTTGGTGGTTAGCCAGCCCCCAGTAGCTGACGCAAGCTGACCCCAGCAGGTCCTGAGCAGCCAGGAAGCCAGGGCGGCTGGGTTGCAAACACATGCACATGAACACATATTGTACATGCAAGCACATACCAACACAAGTTCCCAGCAGAAAATAAAAACTGGTTAAGGGCTTATTTAGATGTATAATGTGAAACATAACTGTATTCTCACAAACTGCATGTACACATTTTGAGCCACCGACAATATTGTGGTTTTGGCATTGCAAGCACAGCAGAGGTTTAATGTACAAGTTCCCAGTAAAAATATAGCAAAGAGCCAAGTCATGAAGAGCCTTAAATGTCATCAATAAGCTCCTAACATCAGTTTTTAAACATAGTGGAAGCCAGTATAAGAAGGCTAAAAGCAGTTTGAGGTGGTCGTGACAAATGAGATCTGTACAGTTATTAGTATGCAATAGATTTTAAATTGAATAAGAAGCCTGCTGCAACTTTTGGACCTTTCTGTCTCTGTTTGGATACTACTTTGCTAAAATTACTTTAGATCGATAAATTTGATTTAAAAATGCAACATCAGGGTTTTTTGCTGTGGATCTATTTTCAAGAAGATGACCATTTTTAACTCTTACCTTTAGACCACTGTGAGTTTTAGGGAGACATCACACTATAATCATTCGTCAGATCAACTGGTGACAAAGATGAGAGACAGAAAATAAGGCTTCAAGCTTCAGGTTAAAGTTAATTACTTTAACTACTTAATTACTTACTTACTTACTTAATTACTAAAAACTATATTTATATGTTAAGGAAAAGCCCCACATGTTTTTATCTTAGAGATGTAATTTCAAAATTTGCTGTGAAAACTTTAAAGAAATGTGGCTTCCCTCATATATATACACATATATCGTGCCTCGATTGGTTATAGGACTATGGTATATTACATGCCCAGGTCTCAAAGACCAACAGTGGACATGTAACATACCATGGTCCTTCAAGGCGGATACTGAGGGTAAAGCAGGCGAAAGCTACATCCTTGAAGGACCATGGTAGACCAACCAAAGAAATCACAAAAATAAGGTTAACTTTCATTTGACATGACATGACATCCAGTGATAACAAGAATTTGAAATGCCCCCTTGTAGTTTTGGAGATACAGTAATTTCTGTATCATGTAATATTTAGTTTTTACTTCACATTTGGTTACTCATTTTATCATTTTTCACAAGAACACGAGCAGAAAGGTTTCTCTAGATTTGATATATTCTTTTCTTATCATTGCTTATATACATTTCGATTATATTCGTATATTTTGACACCTTAGCAGTCACTTAGTACTCTTACGTGTGTTAAACCCTAGCCAGTGCCACTAAACATGAGTCCCATGTGTGTGAATAGCTAGCCTGATCAGTATTGTATTTATGTCTTTGCAGGGCATGTGCCAGCAAGCCTGGTCTCCAACCTGGGACACACAGAGGCAACATTATCTGTGTGAAAAACAGTGGGATCATAATATCACAGCCAGTAACTGAAGCTACATAGAATAAAAGGGATGTAGCTGTCTCTCAAAGGTAACAATAAATCCAGTGTGAAATGATGGTAAATATAGATAAATTACTATTCAGGCATACAGCAAAAATACACTCTTTTTTTGTTATAACTTTTCCAAGATATGGTTATTGGACTATATGTTTATTATTGAAGTTGTAGTTAGTGGTGTTGTTGTACTGGACTACATTACATTGAGTGTAGCATTGTATGTGCCTCAGTCTGACTTTATCATTAGCATTACATCAGCATTATCATTACTCAATATTATAATGTTTTACATTATAAAGGACAGCATTAAATGTAATGTTACATATACGCATAGCTCAGCTGTTACTGTGACTTTGGTCATTGCTCATGATATCCAGCAGAGAGGGCCAGAGTTCAGTATGAGACTTTTAAAGCTGCACTGGTTTTTGACCATCAGAGGGTACCACTTCTCCATCAGCACAAATCTAACATCTCAAATTGAGCTGTCTAATAAGTCTTACAAACAGCATCTGTCTATCTTCTGTGGTACATTCAAATAAACATCCTAATTTTAAGCAAGTGGACACTGAGAATGTCATCCTCCTAAAAAATACAAATACATTCTTTTCTTTCTTTTTTTTTTACAGTTCTTGAACATAAACTTATTTATTAAGTGGGACAGGGGTATAGAAAATGAGCCATCCTGCTTTTAATATAAAATCAGAAACAGAAATGTGACATGAATGCTATGATTCATTCATGTTATGATTCCTAGATTACCAGAAAATATTAGATAAGTGTGATATGGAAACATGCAGACCAAGGATATCTAGAGAAGGTCATCCCATTTACATTTTTTCCATGTCAGTACAATATCTGAAAACAAGGCAGCCGATAGCCTGATTGATTTATATTACTCTCTTTTACAGATGCTATCTCCACTAGTTTTACAGTACAACAGAATAATGATGTCATAGACTACTAACTAATGTGCAAATGGTTTATTACAATCTGCCTGACTGGTGGTACAATTACATAAATTGAGTTTTAAAAATTGCTCCAAATGACAATAAAAACTGACTTTTCCTGACTTTTCCAACTTGGGAAAAGATACCAAACAGTGCAGAGCTTCAAGGCCTGATCAGTTCTAGCTCTGCAGCTGTCGCCCCTGTGTCCAGTGCTGAGGTTCGGGAAGTGCAGGCTGGGATGGGAGAAATAATTCTACACTAGATAGCTACTATGTTGTTGTGTATTCTGGACCTGACTCTTTGTAAGTCTTCTAATTATTTAATGGCAAAGCTTCAGTGTTAGAGGAGAAAACCTTTAAAAGATGCTGGAGGAAAGAATACTGGTGTATGTGGATTTGTTGCTGAGGCTGGACTTGTGCCCTGAGGAGGCACAGCACTACAGAAATTGTAATGTGATTTCAAAATGGAAGAAAGCAAACTTTTCTGATTTCTCCATATCTTAACATAGTGGGACATTGTTATGTTGAGATCCACGGGTCATCTTTATATGATGTACAAAGGTGTCGAACCAGGAGGTATTTTCTAGTGACCCTTTAGGCCCCTTACTTTGGCCTGCAGGTGAACTTTGCTGCTTGTCTAGACTGCTTTCAGTCTACATTTCAGTGTTCTGTTCAACAATCTGTCTACATATGTTTTGTTAATGGTTTTAGCCAGAAATTGAGTGTGAGATTGTTTCCTCACAGACTTAGTTGTAGTCGATGTAACATCCTTAAGTTTTCTATCCAGTGTGTAATTCTTCCTCCAGCAACATGATGACAGACCTTGACAGAAGAATATGACATTTCACTTCATGCTTACTGTTTGATACAACCCACAGGTTTTAATCCAGCAAAAACCTTCTCATCTGCTTTATATCACACCTCCTTACAGGGAAAAAAAGCTGATTTATACATGAATGTTAAGGAAGAACATCCACCTGTTAATCTGAACCAAAAAAAACTGCAGTGTTTAAGAAATATTGCCATGCATGAAGTGAAAAAACACAGTGTCTGTCTTGTTTCACTGGCATGAAGAATTACTTCACACTCAGCGGGGCTTGCGGGGCAGGGTGAATAGGCTTTGGCACAGCTCAAAACTTTGCATGAAGCAGCACTGACTTTGGTCTTTTCCAGTCACTAACAGCCAAAGACAACCTCATGAAGTTAACTGGGATGTGGGCCAACATGTGGCTAGCCAGCCTCAGCTGGCCAAACTATATATAAGGAGAAGGTCTGTGCCCCTTAAGGATTCAACCACCTTTTCTGTGATCTCTAGATTTATATTCTTTTCTTATCAATAATTATATACATTTTGATTATATTTGTATATTTTGACACCTTAGCAGTCACTTAGTACTCTTACATGTGTTAAACCCTAGCCAGTGCCACTAAACATGAGTCCCATGTGTGTGAATAGCTAGCCTGATCAGTATTGTATTTATGTCTTTGCAGGGCATGTGCCAGCAAGCCTGGTCTCCAACCTGGGACACACAGAGGCAACATTATCTGTGTGAAAAACAGTGGGATCATAATATCACAGCCAGTAACTGAAGCTACATAGAATAAAAGGGATGTAGCTGTCTCTCAAAGGTAACAATAAATCCAGTGTGAAATGATGGTAAATATAGATAAATTACTATTCAGGCATACAGCAAAAATACACTCTTTTTTTGTTATAACTTTTCCAAGATATGGTTATTGGACTATATGTTTATTATCGAAGCTGTAGTTAGTGGCGTTGTTGTACTGGACTGCATTACATTGAGTGTAGCATTGTATGTCACCACGTTATATCTAGTTTGTTTAATCCCCACTAGTTGCTTGGCAACCTCACAGTGAAGACAAGAGTCCAGGAAGTCACTGCACCAAGCAAAGAAATAGTATCAGCACATAACCTCACAAAATTTCTGGTGTCTACTACCTGTAACTATTTAGTCTTAAATCACCACACAATCACACACTATTTCTAGTATAGTACATCTTACCATTATGATACTCTTTGTTTATCTACCCATATTAGATTACAATCGTCTTTCTTCTTACTTTCCTTACTTTTCCTCTTATCCGTTCTGATTCACACAGTCATCTTTCCGTCCATCTCTTCACCTCGTCCCCTGGTGTCTGGCACGGCTACAGGCATCCAGAGAATGCCTGACATGGGGTTTGGCCGGTCGGCACCACATACCTGCGGCATGGCATGGCAGGGTTTTAGGGGAAATATGGCGCATGTGCCACTCAGCAGCTCTGTTTAATGTCCAGTAAGTGGCTTCAGACATGAACACTAATCCACTCAGTGATGAGAAGGCCTCCGTCTGATGGCTCTGCTGCAGGCTGCCAAGACTGTCCAAACACAGTCTCAGGTTCAGACAGAGCACAATGGAGACAAACCCTAGGCTTCAAAAGGAATTGTGGTAACTTTAATGAAATTGTATTTCCTTTGCAGGTATTTGACTGTGATGAATCAATTTGGTCATGTTTTTCCTCTGTTATATGAAATTTTTTGTTTTCGAAAGGAGAGTCAGGACAGTGAACTCTCTCTTTCCTCTCTCCTTGTGGGAACGTGCATCGGTTAACACACATACACCTATTAAATAGAGACCTATGTAGACTTGTGAAAAGACAGGGCATGTTAACAAGAGCGCTTTGGAACTGTTGGGTGGCCTGTATTTGAAAATGACCAAATCTTGATACTAGTGTGAATGTGTTAAAAATATTGAGAAGCTTGGCATCCTTTCACATCACATCGATAATGCCGTTGATTCTATCCGTGTTGCTTTGTGAACGTTGAAGCCACAACAAATACTCTGCAAAAGAAGACAAACTATCATTTTTGTATCACTTATCACTGATTTGAGAATTAAGACAAAACAGTGAATAGGTTCTCATTAATGTGGTCATAAACATAGTGTATACCCAATAACCATACACACACACATGCTCACTAACTCACGTGCACACTCATCCGTCGTCCACCCTTTAGTCCATCTATTCAGCATTATAACTTGGGCTGTTTTTGTAACAAAACAAGGCCTAATCCTAAATTCAGGGAACTGTGAATGTGCCTCAACAAATGGCAGACAAATGAGAAGGATTAGCGAGGGCCTGTGAAAGAGTGAAAGGTTTGCCATTGATCTACGGTGGTCCTGTTCTCTTTCAGGGCCACTCGGTTTGAAAACCCCACTGAGTAAGAGCATACAGGGCCACTCCAGAGCCCCCTAGGCCACCGAGAGACACACAACAGCCACAATTAGTCTCAGGAGCTGTAATGGCAATTCAATAAGCGCTTTAAAATTGTGCCTTAGTCCGACTGCCACCCCCCAACCCCCCCATCCCTCCCATTTTCGTCTACATACATAAGATTGGTATTATGAGTGGCGAGGGGCTCTTTTTTTCTTTCCCACCCACCACAGTTCTTTTCAATCACTTTGAGAGAAAATGACCACACAGGGTTTCAAAGGTTCCAGGGGCTGTGGTTTGTTGTCGCTGAAGCAGCATGACTTGTGCCCCTGTAGATTTTGGCTAAGGCCCTCAAAATGGGCTTCTATTATTACTTTTTTCTATCACTCAGCAGCAAATTAATTTCGAAGCATTTAAAGTAACCTTCTCTGTAAACACTATTTTTTATTGGGTCATTAAGAATACCTCCATCCGAGAAATGTTTATACGAATGTGCAGGGTTTTAAGGGTGCAGAGATTTTCCATCAAAATCCAATTGTAAAACTACTGATGAGGCCTTTGCAGGAAACCTACCAGGTGCTTTCTGACAGACACTTCAACAACATCATTGCATGACACACTCTCTCAGTCCTCCGCTTACACGGTTGGGATCAAACACAGCCCAAACACCTGTGCTCCTGACATCAGCACGTCATAGCAGAGGAGGAGCTTAGGATGTCTTCTGGATGGCTGTCATTTCCATTCTCCTGGGCTCTCTCTGGGACATTCCTCGTTGAATTTTCACAGTGTTTAGGTTTTTCCTTTTGCTTCATGATCAAAGGCCAAAGCTTTTGATCAGGACTTCCAAAGGATCCCTCTTGTTTTGCTGGCGAGCACACTGACAGGACAGTGGTGGAGCAATGATAATTACAGCTCCCATTTTGGTGTCCCTGGAACTGGCACCAACAGCCAGTCGCACCCTCAGGCCAAGAAGAAAGGAGAGATTCTTGGACGGTTAAAAGGGGAGAGAGGAGAGGTAGAGGAGAAGAAATGGGGGACACACTGACAAAGAGGCGAGTCAATCGAGAGAACAGGCAGAAAATGGGATTACTTTGTGGCGTGCATGTTTTAGTGTGTCGGTGCCAGCTGAGGGCTGGATATCATATGTTCAGAGACACCTGTAAAACTGAAATGCACTGTCCTTCGCACTCTTGTACAGTACTTTCTTACAACAAGAGACCCAAAAAGTTCTAATATATATCATACATGTTCAGTTTGGTGTTTAAAAATTATGAATAGAACTTCAAGGAAAAGTTTGACATTTTGCGAAATTCATTTATTTGATTTCTTGCTGTGAGTTAGACGACAAGATTGATACCTGTCTCATGGCCAACAGGCTTAGATAGCACAAAGGTGACAAAATCCATCTGTCGGCACCACTAAAGCCTCAATGATTAATACATACATATCTTCTTTGTTTAACCTGTATAAAATGTCAGTTTCCAGTTATATGGGGGCTGCACTAGACTGGATCTCTGGCGCGGCACCTGTATCTTCCCAGAGTCTCTGCCGGTTTCCGTGCAACTGGTAGGTTTTATTCTTTGGTTTATATACAGTGAAAAAAAACAGAAGATATAACTTGTAACTTAGTAACTTCAGAGAAGCTAGTGTGATGATTTCGCTACCCATGCACAGAGCCAGGCTAATTGTTTCCCTTGTCTTCCAGTCTTTGTGCCAAGCTAAGTAAGATGGCTGCTGGTGGCTTCATATTTACTGTACAGGTGTAAGAGTGGTAATAATCTCCTCATCTAACTCTGGGCAACTAAACGAATAAGTGTATTTCCCAAAATGTGAAATTCTCCCTTTAAATGACTTGACTATATTTTACAGTTTCAACACAAAGCTAACAAAAGCAGAACAATTACAAGCGGCCGTTACTCAAAATATAACAGCCCCCTCAAGGCTGCTTAGCCGAGGACAAAGACATTTGCATGGCAGCAGTATTGCCAGACCCCCCATACTGATATTTGTGTGCCGCACCCAGACCTTTGGAGCTGAACTACAGTGTGACTTCACGCCATTCTGACCAGACATGTACCCCGTCACAGTAATCTCACATTATGACAGACTGAAAGGTTGGCCTTTATTCACCCCAAACAGCTACTATTCATCCCCGACTCTCCTTTCTGTTCACTGAAAAGACCAAGTGGCCTCCTGTGTCACTGGAGGGCTCGTCTGTGTGTAAATGACCTTGATGCTCAGTTGCATAGTTCATAACCGCAGACCTTTCATCAGACATGGGGAGGTCCTCCACATCAACGCCTTCTCCTGCTGTGAGTTTTGTCATGATTATGATGAGGAAGGGGATTATGTTGGAGAGCTCTGATGGAGATGTTACCAACACTTAACAATCAGTGCCATGCATAAGACAAGATTAAAATGCCATTTTTGCTCTTCATCATTTTGGAAGGATGATTAAAAAGGCTCGGTAGCAGAAGTGAATGAGCCGTGACTCATGGTTTATCCACAATTTTTATTGAAGTTTACCAAACTCAGTAAACTCAAATGATTTTACTTTGCTGATATGAACCTAAAGACTGTTTTTGTTTGTTTGTTTTGTTTGTTTTTGTCTGAGAATTTGGCCTTATATACAACCTGGTACTACTGGCTGATAGCACAGTATAATACCATACAAAATGAGTTGAATTTGGACTTGTATACACTTATTTTTTTTACCAGTAGGACTACAATCAGACACAAAAAGTCAACAATAACAATAAACATCAACCTCAAACAGTTAAAGAGTACAAAATGTTTTAAATATATTAAATGTTCTATTAGCAACAGCTTTGTTGTCAAGAAAATGTTAGCAAGCATCGACAGAGAGGCAGTATGTAATTACCATTTACTACTGTGTACAAAATTAATGAAGCTGCTGCTACTTGATGTATGGTGTACCTATAACCATTGTAATGCATTAAATGACCCACAACTTATATTAATTATTTCACATATGAACTAGGGCTCAAGAATCAGAGATACTGATTTCTAACCTATTAGCTGCAGATTGTTGGATGGGAAAAAGCAGTCTGACAGAAGCACACACAAACATACAAAGATCATCTCTGGAAATCCAGCCTGTTATCCCAGTAGTTAGCTTAGTTTCTGTTGTGTTCCTGTATAGAATAATACAGACAGAACAGTACATTTATCAATTTATCAAAGAGTCAGTAGAGATTTTCATCTCATCATATCCAGTAGCCGCAGTATGGCTAAAATAAAAACAACGATGTTAGTTCTGTAGAATGGACCATAGCCAAGATTTTAGAAATACTTAAGTCAGGAGTCCAAGCCCCCTCACCCCCCACCCCCCACACACACTAATTGTTTGGATTCTCACATTGTATTTATTCTGTTAATTCTTAAATAATATTAAGGTCTCTCCAAATTACTTCCCATCAGTAAAATTCTTTTTTATTTTTATTATTTATCTATTTTTTATTGGCCTAAATGTAGTAAAACTTAGCTTTACAAAAATAGCTAGTGTGAAATTCACATTTCACATATTACATTTAAAATTTAAAGTGTCCAAACACCACATTATTCCTACATGTGAATTTGGTGAAATTATTTTTTACATGTCATAAACTATGTGCTACTATGTGAATTTATCATATGTTAAACTGAATCGGACACGTAATATTCATTGTTTCACATTTTTAATGTAAAATTGTGCTATAAATGGGCTCAAGATTAGAAATGTATTTAGCGTGGTATGATAAATTCACTGGTGCTTTTCTGTAAGGCCAAATATACGATTATAAGTCTAAAAAATACTGGAATCGGTTCACAAGCTACCCACTATATGTACGTTTTAAATGTAGAGTTTGAGACCACATTGCTTAAAGCAGGATTTATGCTTCTGAGTCAAGTTTACGCTGCCTACACAGATTTATATGCCACTGTGTTGAGTTTCTTCGCCACTGTTTTCCACAAGTTTGTTGGCACACTTTGAAAACTGGCAACTGAAACTGAACAGATCTTAATGGAGTTGAAGCTGATAGATGTTGAACCTCCGTTAGTTTTCCTGAAATTACTGCAACGCAGGGATTATTGCAGATGTCAGAGGAGATGGTCTGTACGAGACTGGCGACGAAGAAGGAAAAGCTGGAAACGCGATGCTACCAAGCTGACCAATCACAGTACTTTCGGTCTGTGTTGCCGCGACATGTAGTTACTTTACGGCGTAGGGTACAGGGCTACACCGTAGGCACAACTTAGATTCGACGTAGGTTTGACATAGAAGCATAAATTGGCCTTGAGCCCCCCGATATACCAAGAACATGACATTGGTGTCCTCAGTTGGTGGTTTTGGCCTTGGTTTGTAGCTATCTTAAAGTTGCCTTTGATTTGCTTCCCTTTTTATTTAGCTGAATGTCTGAAATTGGCTAAATAACAAACCAGTGAGCCAGATTTCATTTCCAAGCCCTGCTGTCCCTCTTCAGTCCTCTTAAAGTCTATTAAAGTCACCCAAATACAACTTCACATGCACTTCAGACACATAGATGTATACTGTGGCCAGACAGATGCCTGAAGATAGTGTAATTCTACTGTATTGAACTGTATTACTTAACATCATTAGAAAATGGAGAAAATAACTTAAAAGTACATATTATACTAACTCTACAAATGTTACAAACCTCAACAAATGTACATTTATGTGACAGGAGAATGGAATAATAAAAATAAAAATTGCCGTCACGGCTAAATCAACACTAGTGTGAGAAGGCAGGTGAGCCGGCCACTTTCCGGTTCAGAGTTCAGACTTGGGCAGCTAGGACGGGAGCATAGGCAGGAAATGTGTAGACGGGTGTCTTCGTCGGGCCTTGTGACCCCGCCGTGGCTTCCCCCGCCCATTCAGCGAAACAAACATCTGTCGGCCCCCATGCTTCCAGCGGAGGGAGGCATACGTGTTGTAGCCATTCTCCTCAATACGCTCTTTGAACTTACAGCTCGGGTTGTACTTCACCTGTGATCAGAAGGAGGAGGACAAGAGAGGTTAATGCGGTTATAACAGATGAGTGTGTAGTTACTGGCTGTGCTATACTCCACTAGCATCCAAGGATACACAAAGGTTAATGTCTGTTGCTGTTGTAAAATATTTTCCAGGTGTTTTTAGTCGATAGGGTGAGATTTTCCATTACAAAGACTTCAGCTTAGGTTCATATTTCTAGGGCCACAAAGGAAGTGTTTAGTCTAGAACTAGAACTGAAGGGCCGGTTTTCCCAAATCACAAAAAATTACCCCCCCTGTTGTTATCTCCAATACGTCTTCTTCATCAGCTTATTACAGTGGAGGTGAATTCAATTTTTTTGTGCTGCTCAAAGCATTGAAAATCTACAATTGACCCCAATAGCAATGTGCCTTTCCAGAAACAATGTTCTGGTTACTCAGGATAATCCACAGACCTCACAGTTAAGTTTTCATTGGGACCAATCTCTGAAAACTGATCACTCACTGAAACTCATGACAACATGGTCTGTAAAATGTCCTGGGCAACCGGGAAGTTGTTATTGGAAGGACATTTTCATTTCTGTTCACCTACATTGTATTGGGTTGGCAGAGGAAATCTCAGAGCTGATATCGTAAAACCTTACCAAACAAAGGTAAGTGAGAAAATATGTTTTTTTTGGGTATGTGTGTGTATGATTTGGTGAACTGACCCTTTACGGTTCTCAAATGAACCAAAATATAACCACTAGAGGTTGTGCTGCATTCCCTTCTGCCAACTGTTATCATGCTGCTATAATGAGCTTCTCCGTGATAGCATCAGGATACTATGAGCTCGTTGTGATTCACCTGCCTTTTTGTTATTATGGTAGGATTCAGAGTTTGGGGAACGCCCAGGTCTTCAGGTCTATTTATGTCCTGTTTTCTGTGGTAGTTGGTTGGAGGCACTTTTCTTATCACTGCTGGCTGCTTGATTGCTTGTCCCTGATTTCTAACCTTTTCCAAGATGCACATACATGAGCTAGACAACACACATCTCCGGTCTTATGTATGGTTTGTGATTGTAAGAAAAAGAGGTGATTACTCTTGAAAGTGTACTGTGCAAAGCAACAATTGGTAGATGGCACGCAAAGACTTTTAAAGGAGCCCAGCTGGCTCTTTGTCATTGCTGGTTGGGTTTCTTTTCAACTATTTGACAGTGGAACAAGCATGCTCAAGCTGCAGGTATCATCAACCATGGCCCAGGTGTACAGCAATGATTGATAGTAACACTCTGACCTTTCTCTGGACCTTACAGCAGAAGATTCCTGAGGAGATTTCCTTTCATTCAGGTGTATTAACATTGTGGAAGGCACTCATTTGTGACCCCTATATATATATATATATATATATATATATATATATACCCCCGAAAACAATGTTGCCAGGTTGTATACGCACCGATCCAAAGAGTGTGCCTTTCTTAGACATAGCTAAGTACAGTCCAGTGCTGACAGATTTGATGGCAACAACTCCCACACTGACAGATCGGATTTCCATCAGGCCTGGAAAATAAAAGAGGGAACAAGAGTCTGGGTTAGAAACATCAAGCTTTGGGAGTTTCCCCGTCAAAAGTCACTCTATCATTAGTGATTAGAATACCAGGCAGCCATATGCTCTGGGGAGACAGAGCCCAACATACACACACACACACATACACACACACACACACACAAACACGGGACATGGACAATGGTCTGTGAAAGCTCACTTTGTGAGGAAACCAACTGAGCTTAGATCATTTACATCGACACATAAAGTTGGACCATAACAGAAAAGACAGCAAGTTGTAATTATTTCCCATTGTAGTTTCATTGAAAAACTTTGCAAATGCACCTCAATCTTAGACAACTTCTGGAACCACATAAAATCTGTAACACACACTTGCCTGCTCAGTGTCATTCTGCCTTGCCACGTGCATCCATAAAAGCCTCCTGACTCCAGATGTGACACTCTGCTGTGATGATACTCGTGGCTGTTTACTGAAGGACACAAAACCCATGTCTGCTGGCCACTTAAGCAGCCTCTTTAACTCACTTTACCCCACGAAAAAGCTGGCAAGCTGGTGGACTAATTGTTTCCTCTGGGCAGTGATTGCAAACAAGTCCCATGTGGCTCTGTCCTGATCTGGTTTTTGTCTGCATACAAAAATAAAGGAACACACCCATTGTCATGACTACGACAGGGAGATGTTTAGAAGATGACCTGAAGGCTTATCACAGGGTCTTGAATAGAAACTAATTGCTGGAGATGAAGCTCTCTTCATGATGTTTTTTTCTGGCTTGATTTGCCCACTTACACCTTCAAAAGCACCCTGATGAGGCCTGCTATCTGATCAGAGCACAAAATCTTCTTTTTACACCCCTGAAAACCAAATCTTTTTAGATGAAACGTGTATTTCTGCTGCTCATAGGCTGCACACTGCTGGGTATTTGTGAAAAAGGATTGTTGGGTTTGGACAGATATTGTAAACACAGTACCAGATCAAGGCGCTGAAGGACAGACTGACCCAAAAGCTGGTAGGAAATGAAAGCGTCATAAAAGCAGTACCCAAATGACTGCTCCCCCAGCTTCTTCTGTACAACCGCAGACCTTGTACAGTGCAGTTTGTGAAAAGTCCCGCTGGTTAAATCCATCCTGGGGTGAAAAATAAATGCACCAACCAGGGTTGCAATGGTGCTACACCCTCTAAACCGCAGTTTTTATACTTATATATTTGTGCAAATCTAAACCTCCTCACCTATGTGGACTTTCTCGCTCTATAACACGTCACCTGATTTTCTCCTTTGTTCCCATCATAATTACTATGACTGCAGGACAGCCTTGTCATGCCCATATGTGCACTTAAAAAATATTGGATTCACAGCTTTTGTTCCTCCTGTCCATACTGGCCACCAAAGATCAATATAAAGACATGGGAGGTAAAATCTATGGTACTAGCTCTTTATACTTCCGCATAAAGTGTTTCCTTGTTGAGATATAGTGGAGGGACAGTAATAAAAGGAGGAAATTCAATACTAAAAATACTGTAAATTTGGTAGGTAACCACTTCATTTGACTGCTGAAGCCTCATGTCAGTTTCAGCTAAACTTTGAGTTTGAGTTGCAATTTTGTACTGAACAAGTGATGTGGATTTTTCTCCCCCATCACTTACATTTGAATCGCATTAAGATAGGATCTCTCTACAGCTATTCCGGACAGGAGCAACAATTACAGCGACCTGTACTGTAGAACCGGAACAGTTGAAATAAATTATTTTCAAACAGTTTATGGTCGCTGTAATTGCGCATATAAGTATTCAAAACAACCTGACTGTGAAAAACTGTGAACCTCTCCTTTAACATGGTGTGACAACTTAGTCATCTTTGTGTAACATTGTGTAGGTAACACCAATATAATACATAATCTAACATGCCCCAGAGAGATACTTCTATCTGCTCTTCTCTATAAAACGGCTGCATACACCGTCAGACTACTGTTGTTCATCTAAAGCAGCACATCTGTAGGGCTCCAAAACTAAAAAAACAAACATCTGCTGCTCTCATCAATCTGAACGCGCAACTATCCCAAAGTTTTTCAGCTCTGAACTTCACTAGTCGTGCTTACCGAGTGAGGTCATCTACTTATGGCACAGACACAAAGAAGTACAAAGAGTAAAAAGGAGGAAAGAAAAGACGGGGAAGGTAAACAAACACAAACGCCTGTTGAGTGTCTTTCCTCTCTGACAGGAACGTGTAAATGAAGCCCTTTCTCCACTTGCCACAGCTGCAGGAAGAAGGGAATACCTCAGAGTCCATCTAGGTACCAGCCCAGCTGCACCCCCATCATTCCTGTGTTACCTATGATCCTCCGGGGGAACATTAACACCTTGATGGCAGCCTCCCCTTTACAAGCTGTGTTTACAAACACCGGGTGTGCTATGGTGGCACCTGGAGCGTGCAAGGGACTCATAAGCAATTAGCTTAGCCTGGATGGTGATTGGAGCACTGCAAGGATTTATGGGGGATTAGTCCAGGCCAATGAAAACCGCTGGTGCCTGAAAGTGGTGCCAACAGTAATTGCCATTATTTGCTGTTTTGAGTTCCAGGCACAGTAGGTGTGTTGGAATCATGTTTGTCATATCTGAGACATTGCGAGAAGTTTGCTTTGAACAGTAACATCTCGGGTTTTAAAAGATAAACATTTTACAAAATCCTTAGTACTACAAAATACACCTACATTAATCAAAATATTAGAGTTGTTAATCCACCTTATTTAAACAAAACTTGGCTGTAAAAAACGAAAAGTGTCTAGTGTATAACATCTGTAGTCACAGGTTTTCAAGTTTGTGTTAGCAGTTTTTTGAAGTACTTCAACAAAACTCCCCATGTTGTCCTTATGGCACATTGGATATTTTCCTTTCTCTCTTCAAGACTCATAGGTATCCTATGTGTCACTTCATTCATACATGGCAGTGTAGCAGCCAGCAGACACAAAAGATCTGAGGACATAAAATGGGGATTTCACATTGTCCAGAGGAATCACCTGGGCTCTGGACGCTTGACCACACATCGATAAAGACCAGTTAGATCCATATAACTCGCAGTCCCCCCTTTGAAAAGTCACTCCATTGTGTTCAAAGCCTGAGAAATCAGAGTGAGGTATTTCAAACTATTAGAGGGTGTTCCTAACTGCTGAAACCCAAAGGTCACTTTACTGGAAAGAAGGCTTAATGCTGAGTTTAGCCTTCAGCCGAAAAGAAACGTGTTTTAATATTTATATAGTTTTATAGAGGTACACATTTTCAGTTGGATGTGTGACAGCATTTATTATAAAAGTCTTTTAAAAGGTTTCTAGATATTTGTTTGATGACAGTTTTTGAGAAAATACAACAATTTAATTGTCAAGACTGGTAAATCATGTCCCTTTAGCCCCTTTAAAACCAACTTAATTTTCGGTTACATGGACAAATGTCCTTGTGTCTCTGAATATGCAATAAAAATATTTTAAATCTGCAATCTGGAAGTAATCCAACCTTATTAGCTCCTGTTTAATGGCATATAGTCTATGTTAAAACCTTAAGAAATGGATTTAAATAGCCTGGCAGGAATATGTTAATTGTGTTAATAAAATTATTCAGGGTAATAGCTGCCTATATTTAGAGCAAATGAAGGTGAGGATTAAAAAAAATCTGAATCATTTTCATTCAAGAAATGTTTTATATCTTGTCAACAATAGGATGATTAGATAGAACAGAGAGAAACAATGGAGACAAATTAACTCTTTGTTCCCTGGGTTGCATTGGAAACTGAAGGTCACTTCTTCACCACATACTGCTGAGCAAGTATCAACTGATGGCCCTATTGAGCCCATGAAAAAGGTAGTTTTGGCTTCTCACTTGCAATTGGCAAGATCTCTTAACCTTTGACATGTTTTGGCTGGGACTGTCAATAAGCTCAAGCTGCCATTACAAGCAAATCCTGCACTATACATGTCTAGTCAACTGTGGACTTGCCATTTATTTCTCCTCTATGGGATTTTTAAAAGCATAGAAAAAGTCTTTTAACCGGTCTTTTTTTTTTTTTTTACCCTTTCTTTTCTTTTGGTCCTATTTTTTGGACGTTAGCCCATCGTCAGATTATTCAAGCCTTTTCTGACCTTGAAAAAAGAGGCAGCAAGGAAAGAGAGAGACACTCTCACGGGGTTCCCTTTTGTCAGAATCATGGTATGGGGGAGGAGGAGGGAGCGGGTACAGGGTGAAGGTGCTGGTTATAATATGGGGGTTTGCATGGTGGGGGCAGGCACTTCCAATGGCTGCTCCCCCAATAAGTCTTTGTTACTCACCTGAGAGGTGAAGAGCTAGGCAAGATCTTATTAATGACCAAGCAGTTTCAATAGGGCTCTACAAAGTGTGGCAAAATGGTTCCTTCCATCACAAATTTAAAGCAGAAAAGATTGAAAGACTAAGCAAGGAGAGTGAGAAAAAGAGATTTTTGTGCTCCTTTCCTCCTGTCTTCTTTTTTGTTCCTTTTCCCTGGTCTTTAATTTCTTGGGTTGCCCCCTTGAGCAGCCCTCCATGGCTCAGTGCTCGACCAGAGCAGAGCCTGGGAATCTCAGAGTTCCCGCTGTGCTCCTGCTCTTGATTGACATACCTTTTCAATTATTTCACAGTTTGCTTGCTTTTTAAATGAAGAGGGCCCTGTTGTTTTTTTCCTTCTGCCCTCCTTTTCAAAACACAAGCTTTTCATGTCGGGTCTGGGCTGCTGGGCCTAATGGCTGTGACCAGCACCTTTGATCTGCCATGACCCCCTCGAAGGGTCTGGTACTGGGCGAAGCAGCCGCCTGTCTGTATCAGCACAGACAAAGGCTGCATCACTCACTATTGCTTTAAACACCTTGAGAGATTACCATGAGAACAGGCGCTCTAGTGGAGGCCTTCACAGGTGGTGTGATATGGAAACTTGCATGTTAACCCTTGAACGTACAGTAAAATGCCCACCAATGATTAGCAATGATTTTGAGAAGGGTGGTTTTGTTAGGTTAATTCCAAAAGGGAATGGGTAATACAATTTACATTTTCACCCAAATATAAAAATATTTTAGTACATTTAGTACATTTTTTTAGTACATTAAGCAGCTTTGACTGCAACATTTTCATTGATTTTTCCTGCAATCAAATAGACAAATGGAAGCTACTATCACAGAATACTTCCAGGTGGTGTTGTTTGCACACTGATTTGCATTGGAAGCAAGCTAACCTGTCATTCATTTGAAATGCTTTCAAATACAGCTTACCGATAGATAAAACTGTGGCTTTGAGTGTTGCTTGCACTGATTCTGAATTTTTCAAATCTAACACATCATCATATTTATTCACTAAAAACCCTTATCATGCCCCATGCCCTCTATCCTGCCTTCCGGCTCCTGCTAAACGTCTGAGTATGATTCAGGCAAAGTGCTTGTTGAGTCATCTGTCAGCATCAGCGTCTGAAGCCTCCTTTCTAAAGGCAGAATCGTGGATGTGTCCAACAACTTTTGAACTTTTCAAAACATCCAATCTGGAAGTCATAACTATTTTACATAGCAACTGGGAGAATGTCCCATTATATATATATATATATATATATATATAAAAGTTGAAAAAAAGCAGTTGATTACAATCCATAATTATGTTTTATTGTTAGGCCACCTTTAGTGGCGGTAGTAATTATGATGGGAGCAAAAGGAGCCCTAAACCTAACCAGACTGTGACAATTCCATATATTTAATGATGTGATTATGATGGAAACCACGATGATCAATGTCAGGTATGCCACCACTGCAGTGGCGCTACTTCAAGAGATGCTCCTATGGGTCACATCAGGGACAAATAATCTATATTTTCATCATTTTAAAGCCTACTGGGATCAGATTCATAATGAATGCATTATATTACCATGAATTTTGATCACATATATTAAGTGTCATAAAACAGAAATGCCAGTTTGATTCAGGTTGGGTACAGTCGTCTGGGTCATAGTTATCCAAGACAAAATTCAAAAGTCAACGGCAACTGAACTAGTTACCATAACCAGTCTACCATGCAGAAAATATCTGCTTTTGGTCATTTTTAATTGCAAGCTGTAAGGCAACCAGAGAAATTCAAGAATTGATTTTACACTGCTGTTTCATTTACCAGCCCATAAAACATAATCATGATATTGATTTGGGCGAGGTCATTGACTATGCCCTGACAACTAAATTGTGACTATGGCCTTCAACATGGGGTGACTAATCAAATCCAGGGCAAGAAGTGTGTCAGCAAGAATCACTGCTTCTGTTTGAGTGCCTCTGAGGTCCCACAGGGAGAAAAGGTTGGCCAGCGCTCACGATTCTTTTTCAAAAATTCGCTCCCTGAAATATATATTCCAAATGAGTTTAAACTGGGACTGTTTTGGTGAACTATCAGAATGACCCGTTACTCACTTCGTTCAATTAATCCAATTTGAACAAACACTGCAGTTGTGAGTCGCATTCCTAATTCCCTGTGTGAATGAAAGAAAAATCCAAACACCTCATATCGACTTGTAGCTGACAGATGAAGGAAGGTTTTGTCAGGAGGCTCATATACTGGGAGCATGATATTCATACTTTGGGGCACATGATACCGGGTCAGTGATGATCTCATGCAATGGGTGGCTGATATGAAAGCTGATCTTCGATTTGCTGTGGAATATGACATTGCTGCTGAGAAGGAAATAAATCATTTACAGAGAACATGGCGTACTGGACTTAAATTGTTTGCATATGAGTATTATTGTGTGTTCCACTCCTTTTCAAATGGCTAAAGTTAGATTAAATAGTTTAATGCAAGCATCTGCATTTGAGCTATAGCAGAGTTTCCATATATTTAGCAGGCTCTTTATGTTTATAAAGGTTTATTAAACTGAAGGGTACTACAGACCAAACTGTTACTTTTCACAATCATGTGCCCATGAACGTCCATGTGTCATAAATTTGGACATCTTCCCATGTCTGCGTTAGCTGGCATCCAAAAATATTGAGCTTTCTGGAAAAACATGTGAATGCACTTGTATGCAGACACCGAACAGATCCACATCCACTGTTCATATAACAATTTTGAACTATATCTGGCCCTTAACTGTTACCAGAGGCTAGATTAGAGTTCTTTTTACATCATTCCATGTTAGCCTTGAGTCTTTGGCAACATGCCTTTCTAAAGACTTGAACAGAGCAAAGGTCAGGTCAGGAGGCACCGACAGGAAAAGCAAAGACTCTGGATTGGCTGAAACCAGAAAGTATAGACTGGAATCTCTACACATACAAATGTACAGCACATACACAAGACACACCCAAACAGAATGAAGGGCAATGTAAACTTGGCCCCATGATAAACCATCAGTGGTCGACTATCTGACTTTCTTCTGATAAACTAGACTTAATCAACAAAACTTTTAAGCCATTGGGATCCATCAAGTGCACTGAGCCCTTCTCCCCATTAATAGTTAGTATGGAATTCCCTAATGGCAATTTGGCACAAGTTTAAATGGTGAAAACAGTGTATATATATTTTTCTTTTTTTTCTTTGTTGGACTAATGTAAATCAACAAAGAAACTGATTGCTAAATAAATATCTGTACTGGCAAAAATACAATACAAGCTGTAAAAAGAAAGTGAGGTATATTATAATTTCCCTTTCCAGTTGCAGCATATCATGCTCACTGCCACCCCTCTGTTTGCGCCTCCTCTGCCAGCACACACGGGTGGCACCGGATTGCATTACTTCTCCTGCAGCCACACACAGCAACCAGCCTATGACATTTACTTCAACTGGGTCCTCGCCTGGACAATGTTAGTGTAACAGACATCTGTAAACTGGTGGCAACACTGTCAGCTGGGTCCTTTTTTAATGCAGGCTTATGTTCAAAAACATCAACAGAAAAGTTGAACAGAGAAGTGGTGTTCTGGGCAAATTGTAATGTAAGTGAAATGTAAATCTCTACTGTCATATAGTTTGATTTGAAGGGCTATAATTTTTTTTAAATAATTACGTATCAAATGACATTGTAAAAACAATATGACAATTTGAAAGGGGTCGCTCTTGGTGATGAAACTACAGATGGTTGTTACCTCAATCTGCAGTTCCCCTCGGCTTTATGGGGCTTTAGAGGGAGTTTGAGCTCAGTGTCTAGCTGTCCAGCCCGCGGCTTTTTTGCTTTGCCCTCGTGGTTTAGCAGGCGGCTGTTTTCAGTGAAAAAGCTCTACAAGCATACTGTACACTACCTGATCAGCAACATATGGCAGACAGACATGATTACCCTCTAGCTGGAGTTAATACTAGACTTACAATTGCAAAGTGACCAGAAATACGATTCCCAATGAATGCTAAGTTGGTAACTGTTGTAACTGTTGAATGTGTAAATAAGCAACTGTGTGCTAACAAGTTTCTATATGAACGTAAAAAGTGATGATATGTTAATGATGTGTTAACACTTATTATTCACTGCATCCAAGTGACCAAAAGAATCCAGTTGATTTTTACTGTGAATTTCTACTTTTTGCTGTATCAACGCAACAGAGATTTGAACATGCAAATATACCCAGAAAATCTAAAAGATTTCTCAGTTATTTCAAGAGTTATGAAAAGGTTTCAAAAATAAGAAGGAGAGGTGGTAATTGGTTTATTTTTAATATCACTGAAAATTCCAGAGACCCAAATTCATCAACAGATAATCCAAAAAAAAGGTCTTAGTGCTGGAAATTGTTTGATCAATACGGAGCTTATGGGTTTGAGTTCAGTGCAAAATCACTACAGCAGTAATGTTAAAACCAAAACAGTAAGGAGGAATAATTAATCAACACAGGTTCTGCTGAAAGTCATGTGGCAGTGCTCCGACGTCTGAGCATGGAGCATTTTGTCCACACCCCAGTGAACGATGTCAGAGCAGGTGTTTTACATCTGCTTTCAATGGCAAAAGTACCTGTTGACTTATTCGAGTGCTGCAATAATTTTCTGCCCTATGTCCTAAGTGACATTATAATTTTGGTCTTCTCTGACTGAATTACTCTATCAGGCATTGAAAGGATAAGTCAATTTTTAAAAAAAATTTTTTTTTGAACTTCTCACACACACGAATAAAAAAGCAAAAAGCTTTTTTAGAAAAAAAAAAAATATATATATATATATATTATGTGTGTGTGTGTGTGTGTGTGTGTGTGTGTGTATGTATATATTTATAGCTTTTACAAAGTTGAATGTAGATTTTAAACATTTTGGTCAAGGTTAGGAGAAGCTATTTTATGCTCTTTATTGTTTTGTTTACTCATACAGTGGTTAGACTTTAGTATCTAAGGTTGAGTGGCAGGGTTTGTTCGGGGTTTCCTTTTTATTAGTGTAAAAACACCCTGGTTTAGTCACTGTCCACAATGTTTCATACACATACTAGTGAAATTATGACATTTATTTTGGTTGGAATAAGTGTGATCGGGCTCTATAACAGCGGCTGCACTAGTGTTCCATAAGAGATTTTCTATTTGGGTGTATATACCTATGTGTTTCTTTGTGTGTGGCTCTGTGTTGCAGAGCAGAGCAGCTGCTGGTCTAGAGGCTGCACCTCCCTCCATACCTACAAAATGTACCTGTCTTCTGTCTTTCTCTCCTTCCTCTTGTATCCCATCTGCTTTCCTGCTTTTCACTGCCTGTCTGCCCCTCACTTTTTCTCCTCCGTCATACCTCTTTGGTCGCTCTGTCTCCGTCTGGCTCTTTCCACGCCTGGGTCACCCCCTCCACCCCCTCCCTACTGGACTGTCTGCACTGGGTCTCCGGACATGCATCATACCTATTAACTTTCACAGTCCTGGGATGATTTATTCATCCCTTACCGCCAGCTATGAGATATGTCTGCTTTGAGCCCAGCCGAGCAGGACTGATCACATGCACACGCACACGCACACGCACACACACACACACAAACGCAAAAAGTTTTTTTTTAAAAAAGGATAGGTAGGTTAAAAAAATGAGTTGAAAAAAAATCTCCAATGTGCTTAGTAATGAACTGACCAACCTCAATCTGATAATCCACCACATGTTAGTCAAAACAGCACAAGCCCAAATGCCCAGTAACTTGGCCCTGAGATGTGATTCTGTTCCTCAAATGAGCTCAGACCGTCTGGAAGTCTGAGTAGTGTTTCTCTTGCCTAATTTAGCTTTGAATTCCTGGACAGTTAGGAATCCTTCAACTGTACTCATGCTGGCTTTGATCAAAGACAATTTAAAAAATACATAATTAAAGCAACAGCAAAGGAAATGAGAAACAGGATTATTTTTGCACCCATTTTCTCCTTATTTCTTTCTTGCACACTTGAACTATCACAGATCTAAACATGCTGTCACTTTGTAAATCGGTCTGTATGCTGTCATTTGAATACGACTGTATACAATGTTCTCTATATCTGAGGGAAGCAGGACACAGAAAGAATGGCCTGCATGTATGTGTATTTGTGCGAATAAATTCCCTTGCAGGTGGCCCACCCCGTAGAAAAAAAACAAAAAAAAAACCTGATGGATAGAAAGGACAGGAAGAAAGGAGAGAAAAGAGTGGCAGAAGGCTGGTCTTCCCTGCCCACATATCACTTGCTGTTCCCACATTCCATTAAAACCTCTGGAGGGATGAGAGTGAAGATGAAACTGATAAGATTGTTTTTCTCCTGTCTCCTTAATCTCACTCTATATTCCATGGCCAGGGTCTTTTGTTAACTAATGGGTTTTATTATTATTATTATTATTATTATTATTATTATTATTATTATTATTAGTAGTAGTAGTAGTAGTAGTAGTAGTAGTATCATCAGTTACCACCATTGGGCCTCGCTCAAGAAATTCTCATACAAACAGGTTTGTTCTTAAAGTGATTTGAGAAAATTTGTAGCATTCACTAATGTTTCATGGAGGTTACTGTCAGAGGGAAGGTCCTGCATTTATAAAATCTGAAAGTGTAGCATCACCTACTATATAATGTTCTCTTGTCCATCTCCATGACTGTTTTGTCCCCTTCAACAAAGTCAATGGAATGCTTTGCTTTAGCAAGAAGTTTTTAAGAATCGAATTTGACATCAAACTGTTTTTTCCTTACTTCTGCACTTCTTACAGCTCTGCAGTATGGGGATTTCAATGTATTCTATTAGTGAATGGGCGAAATGTCATCCATGGAGAACTACCTTAGCACAAATTACAAAAGGAATCTGGAAACAATTTGGAGTGCACTCTCTCAGGGTTTTGCGCAGGCTGGTTTTCAGGCCGTCCCTCCTGCCTGCCAGACCGAGCCACTGAGGGAGGTGTAAAGCAGAGACAATCTACTTCTCTACAAGGCCAGGCCTAGTTTTTCTGAGCCTGTGAACAAGCAACATGGTGGTGATCTGCTGAAAGCTGACTCCCACACTCCCTCGGCCCCAGCCCGGCCGCAAGGGGTGACATTCTCTCACACACAATCCAGAGGCTGGTCCTCTTTCAGGAATTGCACTCGGCCCTGTTACCCCCACCCTTTCATACGGTGCTGCTGGGAGAAGTACTCCAGGGATTAGCCCAGCCAGGTCTTTCAAAGGCCATTAGAGCAAATTACAGGTATCCTGTTACCAGGGCGCTGGGACAGGCCAGGTGAGGGGCGCAGAGGCCAGGCGGGAGAGCAGGGGTCAGCTTGGGACAAAAAGACAAGGCCACCCTGGGCCCCACTCTATCGGAGTGTCTCCCTGGCTCCACAAACTGTTAGACTTGCATCTATGAATGGCTCACTTGATGGTACCTCTGAGACATTGTCTCACCACCGTAACTTTAGCCCTTTTTTCTTAGAGCCCCCCCACCCCCTAGACCTCACTCTCTCCACCCTGGTTTTTCTTGTATTTCTTGTATTTCAATTGATGTGGGCATGACTTTGACCATATAAATGATCACAGAGAATGGAAAAATGTAAGGATTTGACTGTAATGCATCATCATTATACCTTCAAATTCTATAACCAAAATTCTGCAAACATGCAGTCATGTTCTGGCTGCCCTATAAGCATGCACCACACAAAAAGCCCTGCCTTCAGTCAAAGACTCAATTTGAATTACATTAACTATTTCTACTTCAAACGTAAATTTAAATTGCAATGGTAACCACAGAGCCACTAATGTGTGTTCTGTCAATGAATCAGTATGCTGCAGGCATCATGAGACTGATGCTGTTGATAAAGTCGTGGAGATGGCCACAGGGAGTTCCGCATCCTGCCATTTTCTCTGGACTACACACACACTTGCCCGTACAAACATGCCTCTTAGCCACTTGTGCTGGCCACACAAATGCACACACCCTATGCCTCACCCTATACCAACCGGTGGATGACAATCTAGTGGAGGAGATGCGGAAGTGTTTCATTAGCCAATTACCGCTGGTAGATAAAGCCCGCGTTCCCACAGTCCGCAAGGCCGGAGGTCAAATGTGACCAATTACCCTCCATCCCCTCACAGACCAGATTAGTCTCTCTGATTTATCCCTAGACAGACTGACCCAATACTCAAGAATCACCATCCACATCTGGATATGTCTACGCATGTGTGTGGGGAGGCACTTGCGTGTGCCTGTGCATGTGTGTGTTTGAGCAATGTCACAGTTCAAACACACAGTCAATGAAACTCCAATAATTTTACCAACGGGCATAAATGTAATAGGAAAGAGAAAAATTACAAAGTTCAGAGAAAATTACAGTTTGACTCAGATTGCTAACAGGTCAAAGAGTGGAGTAGTAATGAAATCTCTTCTACCACACAGACAAACTCCCCCTGAAACAGTAATTAGTGTACCTGCATGTTCTGTCGGCATGCACTCCATGGTAGTTTTACCACTAAACACAAACTTCCTTGGACATGCTAAGCTGTGATTGTATGTAATGGAACATCAATCAGTTCATTAAGGACCTCCAGGATGTTGAATTAGAGGGCACAGACCCTCCGCTGATCAAACCCCAAATTTACAAGCCTGGTCGGGGCAAAGGTAACACTAGAGGACAATCTGAGGGAGTGTGCGAGTTCTGGGGTGGAGGACTGCTGTTGTGAGGCCGAGGGATAGCAGAGGTGAAAAAGGTTAACGAAGGCAGTGTGCACCCTGCCTGCTCGTCTGTGTCTGTATGGTACTGAGGGGCCACAATCCTACCGAGCAAGAGGGCTTCTCTTTAATCAAGGGAGGGAGAACGGGGAGGGCAACTGCCTCCAAATCATGCATCACATCCGTAACAAGCAAACGGCAAGCTATCAAAGGCTTCACAGATAGTTACGAGCAGATCTACCCGCTGAGGGCTTTGTGACTCACAGCTTCTGCAGTTTCCCGCACTTTGGTACCTTGGGGGGGATGGCTGGGATGGCGAGATCCACATTAGACCGAGGTCATTCCCCTGTGCCGCTTAATAGCAGTAAACTGGTGTGTTGCATCGATGGCCGTTCAGACCAGATTCAGCAAACAAGAGTGGAAATATTATCAGGAAAAAACAAAGACATTGTTTACAGTGTTCTACCTTCATCTTCACTCTGCTCGCAGTGGAAAACTCTATGGCCTGTTACTGAACAGCCTCTACCAGTTTTAGAACACAGTGAGTATTTGCCCACACTGGCAAATACTCCTAAGAATAGAGTTAATCATAGAAGCTGTTAGAGCCACTTATTTCACAAACTCAGAACTTGTAGCTGACAAGCATGTGAGTGGTTAGACTGGCAACACGTTTCAGAAGAAAATCAGATTACGGTGTGTTTGCACTTGTTTTGCTTTCTTATTGTTCTCAGGAATTTGTCAATCATATCAGCTCCTTAACTTTTTGTGGGTGCAATCATTTTAATTTTTTTTTTTTAAGAAGTACTGTTACTGCTTGTAGTTTTGTATTGAACGTACTCTGAAAACCATCCCACTTACTTTGGAGAGTATTGCCAAGTATGTGTGTGTGCATGTGTGGCTCAGGTGTGCAGAAAGGTTCCAATGAGTGAGCACCATGACACAGAATATTCCTTGTGGCCTGAGCTTGCCCCATATTTACATTATTAAAATGAGATGGGCACACAGGGAGGTGACAGAAGGCACAGGAGTGAAATCAGGGCCATGTCAGAGCTGTCACTTGCTCCACTGGTCAAAGGGCCCTGACCCCAATCCTATCCACTGCAGGGGAGGAGAGGGGGAAATGGAGACAGCGGGAGGGAGAGGGATGCTGATAGGTAGAGAGGGGTGGACAAATAAAAGAGATGAGATGACAGTGAAAGATATGTGTACATAAATAAATATATGAGGAAAGATTGGTGCAGAAGGAGTGCCAGTAGTTTCACATTTAAGCAGCGTCCACTTGTGTCAAAATGTGGTGAAATCCTAGTGCTTCACATGCTTTTGAATATTTTCTCTGCCCGATCGGTTATGACTGATTGCAGGCTGTAAGCTGCAGACAAACTTTTGGTGTGACAGCTAAAACTTTTTCTCTCTGTGTCATTCAAAAAATAGATCCACGGGTATCACATACTGTATCCAGGGGGGATATCATAGATGAATGCTAAGATGTTACATCCACTTTCTCATTCCCTAAATAAAAAGTTAGCTAAGATGAGATGTGTAATATTTGATCGGCAAAAAGGAAGCTGCAATCTAAAAAGAGATCTCAGTGTCCACACAGGAGTGGCCTGATGTATGGTGTGGACTGCACTGCCTCAACCATATCTCTGCAATTCTCTTTGCCACCCTCTGTGTTCTAATGAGGAGCATGGCCTTCCAGACAGGAAAAAACACACATGTGCACATAGGCTCACACATGTCAGCGTGCATGTAAACACACACACACGATGCCTGAATTGAGTGCAAGGTAAAGTCTGGTTCATATTAGCCATTAGGGAACAGAAAGCCACATCTTTTTCAGTTTAGGGTCCACTTCATGCTCCCGCAGTGGCACAAGTTTTGTATAAACACAGGCGCATGCATTCTAAATGTACACGCACATTCAAAGAGCACTGACACGATATTCAAATCCTGTCCGGGTTCGTTTAGGAAAATGGTCTCAGAGATAAAAAGCAGGTACAGGTGGATGTTTGTGATGCAGTTCAGAGAAGACGCTGTACACAGTCTCGACCTGTTGGAATGCATGCTCCTGCACAGGAGTCGCTGTTTTTAGCCCTCCACATTTGCATTAATTATCCTACTCCTACTTTCAGGAAATGCATTTGCAACAGTTATTCAGTCCAGATAGTGACCTCTCTGCTTTAGTCTTCACGGCACCGGAAAAGGACTTCAGGATAGAGGTTGTTAAAGTAATTGAACAAAATCCCACAGATGATGTGTTTGCTTTCTGTCAAATATCATGTAAATCCAAATTGTAATCCAAAATCTATAATGCTCATGTGATTTTTTTTTTTAAATCTAAACTTTTCAGTTTAAGTTAAAGTCTGGGGTAGGTGCACCCTGTTTCCATACAGTTTCCCCAGGCTATGTGCATGGCTGATATTCAAATCTGACCTACTCAATTGATTACAGCTGGAATGTAGACGTTTGTAGAATGTAGACGAATGTAGATGTTTGTATTCCAATATAGGTTTGGACTTTGAAATTGAAATTCAAGAATTTGCTATATCTCAGGGTCATAGATGGCACAAATGAAAAATTACTGTGTGATGATGATGATTAACATTTTGAACTTCAGATTCTTGGTACTTAAATACTTTCAATGCATGAGAAAACAATCAGTCACTCACTTGAACTCGCCATCTCCTCAGTCTTCTCATCATATTGGATTCATTTCAGTTTTAATCATCTGAGAAATATCACAGCCTGACGCTGCCTGGTAAACATTTTCATTGCTCTAGCAATGGCAGAGTGGGTCGCTCAGTTCGTCACTTTGGTCCGGACTGAAATGTCTGAACAGCCATGGGTTGGATTGCCATCAAGGTTTGTACAAATATTCATGGTCCCCGTTGGGTAAATTTTACTGACCTTGGTGATCCCTTGCCTTTTCTTCTGTTAACACTACGAATTTCACTTTTTTTTGTCAAATACCTCTTTGACTGATATTTGGTCATTGATGGTAAACAGAGGATGAACTTTAATTACTTTGGTAAACCTCTGATTTCTATGTAACCATTAGGTTGACATTCGTGGGTCAGTGTGACATGTCTTGAGGCTTGTTGAATGGATTACTATGTGATTTGACACAGACATTTATGGTCCTTATTAACACTGACCTTTCATCTAGTATCATCATGTTTATATTTCTAATTTTAATGTGTCCAGTGTTTATCTAGCAGTTGTGTTATTACATTACATCTTCACAGAGCTGCTAACTTGGCTGTACACTCTTAGTCTTGTACAAAATTGCTGAACATAATTTTTACTCACACAGTAATAGGAGCACAGACATAAATTACATAACCTTTACATGATATGGAATGTTGAGTCATCTCAGGCTTGCCCGTGTGTAGTATCCAATTTGCTGCACCACTCAGTGTCATCAGTTAGGTATAGTGCATAGTTTGTCGTCTTGATTCTAGCTTTGTGCAGCACCATTTCTTGAAGAAAGTGTCATGATTTAGCAGCTTTCCCATCTTTTACACACAGCTGGGTCGTAAACTAGATTTTCATGACTTGATTGCCTGACAGCAAGTCAATATTTATCCATGCAGATCAACAGGCAGGCTGTGGTTGCTCTGTTTATATGTTTTACCTGTCTGAGGCTGAACGAGAGAGATTAAAGTCTACTGAAAATCCACGGAGCTCCCATGTGCTCCTTTGGCTTATTACTAAAAAAGGGTGGAGAGCCGAAGAATTACCTGAATATCACCTATGAGCAAGACTGAGGCACCTGATTTTACTGCCTCTTATTGCTTCCTTTATGATCTTTATGAGAGGATTTTTTTCTTGCAGCCAACAGGTGCATTACATTCCTGTTGTTATTGCTTCCTAGTCCCCAGCTCCTTGTGATTTTACATTAAATTTGAACACCTTAAAAATCCCATAGCTGTAGTCAGTGAGCCGTAGCGGTATTTATGGATGCCAAGTTGTTTCTTTTTTCCCCATCTACAGCAGGGGTTCTCTTTCAGCTTCTTTTTTCCTTGGCCAGTGGTTAAACACCTTCCAAGACATGATGTCTGGCCCAGTTTGAGCAGGGAGGCGAAAGGCTTTATTGGAAGGGTCAAAACAAAACCATTAATCTGTCTTGGTCTATCTAAGGTTGAGGCAAGACCTGTCTCCCCTGACTCAAGGACTGATTATGTCAATGCATATGTTTGTGCGTGTATGTGAATGTGCATGTGTAGGGTCCGAGATGTGAGTGGCGGCTGCTCCTTGCTGAATATTTCCTTTGGCAAATGATTTCAAACATGTGGAGCTGCATGAGTAAGACTAGCTGGCAGACTGTTCCCAACTGAACTAATTAATACTCATGTTAAACCTTTTACAAAAAAAAAAAAACCTCAAAGTAATAACAACACTAATGTGTTCTTGTTGAGGAAAAGGCCAAACTCTTTACTTAGCTTAAAAATTTACAGTTTGGCTGTGACCTTGTTCGATATTACTTTACTCCTCTGTAATTAATTGTGACTCATTAGAATGGTGTATAAAACACCTAAATCATTGAGGGAGTAGCTTTTGGATGCAACAGACAGTCTACTCATGCGAAAAAGATGGAAAATAGAAGCAAGTATAATGGTTATTTTTTCTGGCTGAAATAATAATTAAAGAGTCAAACCTTAATCTTGCTCTATTACACTCTGTCATTTTTTTTAATGTTACAACGATTTCTTCCAAGAAATAGTTTTGATTTATTTTAACCTTGTATGCTCTACTTTTTATAAGTCTCTCAGAACATCAATGCAAACATCTTTTATCAATGGCTCCATGGTTCAAGTAGCTGGTTATTGGCACTGTGAAGTCTTCTCCTTTGTGTTCCCTTCACACCCACAGGATATCCAGAACTGTGGGATGTTATAAAGGAATTGGCTGCTGGAGCCAAAGTCAGGCTCCATAAACCTGCTGCTGAACCCAGTAAATCCCAGGGAGGAGCCACAGCTAGACTGCTAAAGGTTGTTAGCTACTAATTGCTACATTTCTAGAGTCCATTCATGATATCAAACCCTGCCTGGTTAATTAGGGTGACACTGACACTCTTGTCCTGCAATGTTCCCAGGACAGTAATGGTGTGTGCGTTTATGTGAGGGATTTAACATGCATGTTCACCATGCATGCGTGTGCCAGTGATGTTTTATTTAGCTTTTGGCCTCTTAATACCAGGAACAGCTGGCAAAGGGTCGATTTTCATTCGTCTCCCACAGGCTAAGGCCATACGCTGTCCTTACTGCGAGAGATAATAAATGCATGATTCGTGGGATTTCACCCTCCTGTTGGCATCCAAAACGTCCACGAATCCCCTCTCAGTTGAGACGACTCAGAGGAAACCTTACATAATGCCTAATGAGCAACGGGAAACGCTCCAGCACTCCTCTAGCCTTTAATTTCCACCTCAATACTGAGCAGAGCACGCCCCAGCCCTTCTCCTAGCCTCATTAACATGTGTATTCTCCCGATTCAAAACACCAAAGCACTTCCTTCGGCCAGGTGCTTCCCTCTTTAGCCTCTCTGGCCCCGGTGCTGTTGATCCAGTCACACGTCCCTGTCTGAGCTCTACAAAAACTGATGTTGAGTCATGGCGAGGATGTAGAAAGGGCCAATACTGAATAATCTTTCTTCAACCTTTAAAATAGCAGACAGAGCAGAACAGAAATGCTGTAATGTCAGTTGCTTTGGAATGTAAATGCCATTGTCCCCAAATTGCAGCCTAAAGAAGACATTGGCTGATGATGAAGAGTAAGGGGTCTGACATTTTTTTTTTTAGTTTGAAAAATAACAGCCATGTGGTTAATTTGCCCCTAAACAGCCAGGTGCAACCATTGAACAGGTAACTAACTGTCATAAGTAACAGCAGCTCGCAAGTACATGAGCTATTTAAATTGAAGAGTCAAATGGTAAAACTGAATATGATTCGACAGTCACAATTGATCATAAGGCTGTTAATTTCACATTTTACAAAAAAATACACAATATACCTCAGCTTACAGAATGTTAAATAACACTTTAGGCTAAATGAACAAATAGCGTAGGTTAGGTTAGCACAACCCCCATTCTAAACTTAGGAATTACTACTAACTCTGAAACAGACCGGTTTTTGTGTGTCTGCATAACTGAAATTTAATATCAGATACATTTACGAAAGATTGGCAGTTCAGTTCGATATACTATTATATACTATTTTGAACACTTAAAACTGTTGTTTTTCGCATCTATGTCACAGCTTGTGATACTAGAGACACTTCTTGTTAGCACTGTTTATTACTTTTGATTTGAAAGCCATACAAATGTCCCCTGAACAACTGATTTACATATTTCTGGTTTCACTCAATTTGGTAAATCATTCATTTATAACTAGCTAGCAGTTACTAAGAATGTAGGAGGGAATTTACTCAGAAATGGTAATGGATTTATGACAGGTGCAACCCAGTTCTGGTATTTACAAGAAACTGTAAATCTGTTATATTGTTTGTTAAGTTCTGTTTTCAGCAAACGAACCATCCCCCAAATCTACGATTAAAGGTCCAAATCCATCAATTTGAATTTATGGGTATGAATTAAAAATGATCACTTTTGAAAAAAAAAAATCCAAATGCTAACTCTTCCCACCACTGGTCCCATTTTCTCTTTATTTTACTACTGTATGTGCAGATGCTCATTTTCATTACTGGCTATGCTGTCAGACTGGTCAAACCTTGCAGTTGGATTTAGTCATCTGTCTGCAGCACTCGTCTTGTCTTTTCCCATTTTCAAATTCAACTCAGGCTCTGCTTGGTGAGTGACAGTTTCCCCTGTCTACAACAAGTTTGAATTATTTCCACAACATATTTCACCGGGGTGGAAGATTTTCTTCCCATGGGCCCCTTCCAAGTCAAATACACTCATGAACTTGGAAAACTCTCACATCAAACAGCAAGATGTTGCACACCAAGGGAAATTTAGTAAACACAACACGCCCTGGCTGTGAGGGTTACGCGGCTGTAGAGGCAGAATGGAGCCGTTCTGGCCGCCTTGACTTCTGCGATTATTGCGGGGTGGTGAGGTGACCGTATTTCCTAAGGATGAATAGGCTGTCACTACCTGGAGACTGCACAAGCATTTGATGCCTTTAGCCACATACACCCAAAATTTAACAGTGTATCCTTTAAAACTAGATGGAAGAAAAAGAAAATATATGCAGTGCGGAGTCCCAAATTAAAAAAAAAAAAAAGACCTATGAATTTGCAAAAAAAAATAGAAAGAGTGGAATATTTTTTTAAGAAAAAGGGGGTTCTGGTTAAAGCCATGAAAATACAATTATCCTGAAGGTATTATATTTTTTTTCTCATATTATACCCTGTTTCCCACACTACTCTACTTAGTTGCATGATTTGCTGCTGCAATTGATCATGAAAAGGTTGCTGGGTGTGCACGCACAGCTCTTATGCTGTGGCAGTATCTAATTAGCAGGCTATGACCGATGACCTAGGACAGGATATGATGCATGCTTTTGTAAACACTCGCTTGTGTTTTTCCTCTCGATCACTTTCTGCTTTGCCATAGGTCAAAAGAAAAACATGTCGAAGCCCCTCCCTTTGGTCGCTCAAACTACTGTACTTGGTCTCTTCTTGTGTTAGGGCTAGAGTTATTTTTAGTAACTTTGCTGATCAAGTTGTTTGTAATTATATCTACGGCCTATATTTAGAGAATGCGGTTTCACAGGCTGTAGTCAGATAACAGTTGGGTCATTTATCTAGTCTGATTGCTATCACTCTAGTTTGATTAGCAAATGATTTACGTTAAACGTCCCATAAGCTTACAACATGCTTGATTCTGATAACAAGCTTACAGATACCTGGCCGCGTACATTTCTGCATGTGTGTTGGATAAGGCAGAACATATTTCCCAGAGCAATTTGGAGATATAACTGATACTCATTCACTCTATTCTCTCAGATGCAACTGATAGTTTTGAATTTCATCACTCTGTAAAAAAGAGAATTTACCTTGTTATTTGTCATTTAATAACATCTGGCAGGGCACTTTATTGACTCCTGTTTTTTTCATGTCATAAAAAGGCTCATTCCTCATGAACTGAATAAATGAGGCTTCTAAACAAAAATGCAGTAATTCCCGTATATATCTCCCTCCAACTCTGTCCAGGTCTCTCATCCTTTAAACCACTCCATCCCTCTAAGTCAGTTTTTCTCTCTTGCCTCTTCCCTCAGCTGTTCCATGCCCCTGCTCCGCTGGGATTGATACAATATTTTCCAAACCTCAATTAGCAGAGAGCCTGTTGACTAACTCCAACTGTTTTTGCACCTGAGAGGGAGTTAGGAGCTGGGACTGGAAAAACTGAGTGAGGTGGAGGTGAGCGCCGGGGCCTGGGTGTAGCAGGCAGAACTGTCGGGGCAATATAGCTGTGTCGACAAGAATGTAAGGGCAACACAGAGAACAGAAGAGGGGTCGACCAGACTGCTGAGTAGTGTTCATGGAGGCTACATTTGGGCTGAAGAGAGTCTTGGGCTGATCTACAGTGCTGGGCAGCACTAGGTCTCTGTCTCTGTGAGTATGTTTGTGATTTCACGAGCACTCCAAGCATTAGAGCACAAGTATGCACATTAACATAATACTATTTTATCATTGATTTTTATAGAATTGAAAGAGAAATTAATCCTCTTTCTTGTATAAGATGTCTAGTAGCTGTGTCACTGATCTTGTCATTAAATATGTACAACCTCCTGCTTGTTCTGCCACTCTAATCTATAGCATGGCCACCATATCAGTATCAAGAAATTGTCTGGGTTAGGGGGCTTTAGGTTTGATTGAAACCCTCCGTATGTAATGGAAGTAACGGTAGCCTCACGCAGAGATAGAGCAAGATCTCAAAATGGCCTTAAACCAGATCCGTCCCATCATAAGGTGCATCCACAGATTGACCACAAGGTCCATGTTGTTACATTCAAGGCAAAGCCTACATGACCACTGGTTTGGTGTTGTGCTTCAGCTCAGGGTGCAGGTACACGCCCTCACTCTGTGTGAGCACAGAAAGAATCGTTCTTTCCACCAAAGGAAATGAGAGGATGATGGCTAAAGTGTATGAGGACATTATATTTAAGGGGACTGCACTTTTTCATAGAGAGCTACTGCAACCACCTAAGCATAAATGATATTAATATGGCAAGAAAAGCACGGGTTTTACAATGCCCAGATGTTCATTTTGCTGCTTTCCAAAGACTTTGAACACTTGTTTCAATATGATCTCCCCCACGTTGCCAAATAGCTACCAGTCTTCCAGCATGATTTCTACAGTGTCAAATCCAAGCAGAGTTTGAGAGTAATATTTTATTATGTTAGCTGACATATATTACGGCTAATATAAGAGAGAATAAATTCTCAACTTGGATAAGCCCACAGGCCACATTTAACACAGTAATAATTCATCTCAGCTTGAATTCCTACCCATGTGTGTGGTTTTAAAAGATTCTGCCAGGTGACTAATCCTGACAGGTTAACAAATGTCACCCAGTCTGCAGCTTGGAGCTTACTGAAACAGTGGCATCAGACTGCCTGGCCTGCTCAGGCCCCTGGTAGATGTATGGAAAAATCGGACTCACCAAATTGTATTAAAGCAAATCAACGACCAAATACATAAATATTACCGTCAAAGGCATAAATGTCTCTAAGTGCTATCCAGTGAGTCAGTGTCATGGAGAGGGAGACCGAATCATGATCAATCTGACCTGGTCAAGCATCTAATGGACACCCATTTGTGGTCGGACTGGTGCCCTATGAACAACCTCTTCTCAGGTGTTTGTGGACCACAGATTGTGTATAGACTGCAGGCTACCAATACAGTAACATGGGATTATCTGGATCTGCCCTGCTGCATACTAAATACAGTAGTTGGAACATTGGGAAGTGTTGTCCTGTCTGAGCGGATGGTAAGAGGCATGATGTGGTGTACAAGAGAGCAACACTGGTAGCTTAAAGCTGTGTGCACGAATGTCATAAAAATGTAATAGCAAATGGTTGTCAGTGAAGAAAGCCCAAATGCCAATGCAGGTTGCCTTTAAGAGGCCAACTCACTACTTTAGATTGAAGTTACTACCTATGCACGGATGCATGAACATGCACAAATCAGCGCATACACAGAATAAACTCTTTTCTAAATTTCAAACCGACTTCAAATTGCATTCTCACTACACATAGATAATCAAACTATGAACAGTACACATGTATCCTTGTATGAATCTGTTGGAAGAACATGTTTCTGTTTACCCCTACTATTTACAATTGACGCATTTTCATCACAGTTTTGACAAGTTAATCCCCAGTGAAACGCAAGCTTTTTTTCCCGAGCCCGGTTTGCATCGCCAACTGATGTTCAATGTCTTTCCTCAGGTCAGCTTTCTTGAACCGGCTGTCCCACGAGGAGCCTAAATCCACACTAGTGTATTCCCTTCTTCCCTAGCAACGCATCTCACATGCTCTAAACACAACAAAAATAGCTCAGCAATGATATAACCATAGGATATCCCTATGAACTGCCATAAAGGTGAACAGATAAGAAAGTCCAGCCCTAACAATAAAAGTGAGAATGTCACAGGGCATCCAGTCTGCTCTCTGATGCTCAACTCACATGTGACATACAGACTTTTCTCTGGCTGTGCGAGCTACTTACTGTCTGCGTAGTTTTTCCGTCGAGTGCCATCCACCTTGCCTGTTTTGTCAATGCACAGGAAAAACTTGTTGGCAGAGTAAAGTCGCCGTAGTCGGACATCGCCCTCTAGGTGATTGTAACTGCGAGTGTGTCTTTCCAGCGTCCACGAACAGTTGATGCCACTCGCAAGCACCTGAAGGGGTTCATGCCCTACCCCAGGAGGACAGGCCCCTGTGGCAGTGCCAGCGGTGACCAGGACCAGGGTGAAGCATGCCAGGCAAAGGGAGGCTGCACTGGGAAGGGGGAGAGGTCGCCCAGCGGAGGCTGCAGAAGTGGTGGTGCCAAGGGCAGGTTCAGGACAGAGATGAGCTACGGACGGCGTCCATCTGCACATGGTGGGTCAGACTCCCAAGGTGCACCTTCTGCAAGCTGTAGGCATGCTGATGATGAGGAGATGTCCCAGTAGAGGGATGACAGGAGGGTGGGAGTCCCGAAGAGAGAAGGGAGGGAAATGGCACTCACAGCAGATCCCCTGGATGTCACCAATGACCAGTCTCTGTTCTGGGCTGACAGCAGGCCTCCCTACAGCAACGAGCCTGTTTCTCCAGTTTTCATCCTCAGTTTGTTTTCGATTGTGTTTGTCCCTTCCTCTCATACAGTGTTGTAGCTTTATGAATCCACCTTTAAAAGTTCCTCTGTGATCTCGCGCCTTGTCTCTCAGGTTGTCTTCCTCCTTCTTCTTTGCCGATCCACAGATAAAGTCCTGGGATGTGTTAGGATGTGCCTGTGGGTGTGAGTGTGTCAGTGTTTGTTTGTCTGTGTGTGTCTGTGTTGTTTCTGTGAGTATGTGTCTAAGTATGCGAGCGTGCGCCTCGCGATGCTCTGCTCGGCTCTTTCCAGCTGGATGGGAACAAGGTGCCTGTCTGCTGGCCCGCGCCTGAGTGGGAGTTGAATGAGGCTTGGTGACTGACTCTATGCGTGAGTGTGTGATACTGAAAGAGGGACAGAGAAGGAGAGGGAGTGAGTGAGTGAGTAAGGGAGTGAGGGAGTGAGTGAGTGAGTGAGTGAGTGAGTGAGTGAGTATGGGAGGGAGAGAACTGGTGTGTGTGTTTGCGGCAGAAAGAGAGAGAGAGGCGGTGAGAGTGTGTCTGTATGTGTCAGAATGAGTGGCAGTCAGCGAGTGTGTGTCAGCTAGCACGGGCCAGTGAAGCAGTAAGCTAATGGCCTCACGCTCCGCTGTGTGCAGTCAGTCAGCCAGTCCCCTCCTCTGTGGAGGCACCGGCAGAGCTGTCCTGCATTTTATCCTCGGCAGGGCCAGCATCTAGGGGGTTGAAAGGAGAGGGTTGGTGGTGGTGAAGGGGGTCGGGGGGTGGGGCCACGGCACTCATTCATAACCATTTCAAACAAGTGAGAAAGCCGGCAACAGACACCATCCCCTTTTTATTCTCTCTCAGAAAAGTTTCCTTTGTGAGAAACAAGTCATTTGCTTTCACCTGAGGGTTTTATTATCCTCTCTCCACGGCCACAGATACCTGTAAAAACCCTTCCTATCCCATAACCTCTGCTGCCTCCCCCTTGATGTGAATGCTGAAGCATTTTGCAAAGCAGTCAGATCAGCTCTATTACTGTCCAGTGACCCAGCCAGGAGACCGTTTTTTGACGCCTTCACCCTCTTTTCTTCTCTCTGGCCACATGGGGCAAATTATGAGAGGCTTTACTTCTTTCCTTTTTTTTCCCTTTTTTTTTATGGCTGCTGGTTTGAATCATCAAGCGGTCTAAAACACAGAGCAGGTTGCAGGAGTGTCGCTGGAGTTAGTCCAGATGAAGCCTGAGAGACTCTGATCACCTGTGTTAATATTTCAATGAAACGCCCTCTCTGATCTTTGCCATTTCATTTGGGAGAACAGGAAGGAAATGAAGAACACCTTTTTTGTGATTTCCCACACTCTTGTCTGTTTTTTACAAGCTGTGTAATGAACCTGATTAGGATGAGGTGTTTAGCTCAGCCCAAGCAGTCCAGTTAACAGTTATGATTATTTATTTCATGTTATTATGTTATTTTTAAAAACAATGTAAAGGAAAAGAAGGACATAAACATATTTTATATTATCTGACTAGACAAGAACTTAAGGAAATTTTTAAAGTTGGGGGAATATGTTTATTTTCTTTCTTGCAGAAAACAAGATGAGGCAATTGATACCACTCACATATCTGTATTGTAAATATAAGCTACAGCTAGCAACCTGGCTTAGCATTTAGACTTCAGACTTTAAACAGGGCAAAACAGCTAGTCTGGCTCTGTCCATTTTTCTTTTTTAAAACCAGTAGCAGCTGCAATGCACATGATAAAAGCTTTAGCACCGCTGATAGGCAGATTGTGTTATGCTTTTTTTTTTAATTCAACCAGACAGAGCTAAGCGAGCTGTTTTCCCAGGTCCAGTCTTTTCTCTAGCTAAGTTACGCCAACTGCCTGTTGGATCAGGCCATGTGTTTATCCGTAAGACATGACAGTGTTATCGATACTATGATCTAATGCTATGATCACATTTCAATATTGATGCTGTCGTTGACAGCTGTGGACTTGTTCACAAATACAAGGATGCATATACACTTCTATACATTACTACAATTAAGGGTCTGCATACACAGACATTGTTAAAAAAACCAAAAAAACGAATAGGACCAAGATGGGGAATGCAGTACTTACATACATGTAACTATAGACTGACCTTCACTATCTCCAAGAAATGCAAAAGTGTGTTTCCAGCCTATTATCACCGAATTGCATATGAATAACATGCCAATTTCTTGAAGTCATCTTGTGAGTTATCACGACACATTTATTGTGCTTTGCATGTCATTTCAAATTTCTCTGCTTACTAACCCCTAACTTCTCAATTGAAGCTGTCCAGTTAGCATTGGCAATCACCTCTTCTTTTTTTTTTTTAAAAGAGTCCCTGTTTTAATTACAGTTACCACCTTAAGGGCAAACTTGTTCAGGGCTGGAAGTGTGTTTGAGGAGTATGTGTTCAGAGAGGGTGACAGTCACTTCACACTCTTTGCTTGTTAGCTGCCCCCAGAGACATGCTGTCCACAAGCCCCTATTTAAATCTTACCCTCACAAAAAAAAAAATAAAATCTATGCCAAAGAGGCCAGTTGCCTCTTTCTCCAAACTCCCAGCTCCAACTCCAACTCCCCAAAGCCTTTCCTGTCTAACTGCCAGTATTTTCTGGTCCCTGGTGCCCACAAGGCTCCTCATCAAATCAACTTTCAGCATAGATATATATTGGCCAATGAAAAAAAGAATCACAGTGTTTCAGCCTCAATTAAACCACGCTGCTGTGTCTGTTAACTTCCTCTGGCTTTATCCACTTTCCGGGTCTTAATTCATCTCTGATCTCCTCTTGTCTCTCTCCTAGGAAACAAAAAAATAGGAAAAAATAGAGAGGATATCTGTGTCTGGGAAACTGATGGTTATGAATGTGTTTTTTTTTAATAGTGTTTTATGAAGTTGTTCCCCCACCCTCAAATAAATAAATAAACTAACCTGTAAACAGTTTTCAGCACATCTGAGTCTTTGCAGGCTAGGCTCAGTGTTTGATTTGGCTATCAGCAGTGTAGTAGGAAATAATGGCTAAGTCAAGTTAGTCCAAACTAAGTCATGCAAGCTGTTTGGATAAGCACTACCTTTGCCTTATGATGGGGGAAACTGTAAACTGCTTTAAATGAAAGTATTTTCATTTGCACACAGAAATTACAACATCGATGGAGCTGAGTTATCATGGCCAACTTTTCAGCTAATAGCAAATAGTTGTTAAGAAAATTTCTGTTCTGAAGAAGAAATAAATTTGAAGTTGCTCACTCTAAATAATTCACCTACATTACAAGGTGCTGCTACCTTCCATTCTCTTTGTTGATGGAGGCAGATTTCATTGCACATGCTTGCTAATCAGATGATACTTCTGGCTAATACTTCCAACTGACTCCATATGTAAATTAAAAACTCTCCAACCCCCTAAAAATTCATTTTTCTAGTATGAAGTTGATCATGTACAGAGAAGAGTTGCCAACTCTTACTCTATAAAAAGTTTAAGTAAAGTTTGTGCTACTATTTGTTTATCTTATGTAGTGAAACCATTTGGACAAATCTTTATGCTATGGCAATTTATAATGAATGAAATCTGAAAGTTTTAATATGCATTTTAATTTTATATTAATATGTTTTTCTCCAAGAGAGTAGACTAAAATTAACATTTTTTAAAAAGATTCTAGTGATAGTTTAATGCTCTCCATGTCTATGTGTTAGTGTATATTCACTGATTTGTATAAACTATCATTTTGTGCAAAACATTAAGTGGAGTTTGGTTTGTATTGTACTATACACACTGTATGCCTTAAAGAAGGTTTTCTGTCACTTTATTGCCTTCCAGTGTATTTGGAATACTTTCAACTTTCTTTAATGAAAATATTTTTAAAACTACAATATATCTTACATATACATGTTATATATTATGATAGTGAAAATATTTTAGATGCAGTTACATACTGCCCGTATCTACTCACTGGTGTGTGGGGTTGTTTTTCTCCACTGCTAAATAAAATCAAAATGATAAATCGGTCACTCTAGCTCTTGATAAAACACACAGAGAAATACACATGCAAATAAACAAAACAAAGACATAAACAAAGAGAAATTGAGAGAGAAAGAGTAAAAGAACCCCAGGAAGTTCTGGCTGCCGTTCCTTTGCTGAAATTCCGTGTAATTAAAATCATACAATCATTCTATGTGCTGAAGAGCTCCTCAAAAATCAGAGTGGCCCCCGAGGTCAACAGCAGAGCTCGGGCCTCATGTAAATGTCAGATGTGACAGCAGATTGCTTTGTGGTGTCTTGGAAGCAAATGTTTGGGCTCTGAGCTCAGTGGAAGAGCAGACACAAGCATAGTGTATTTCTTTGTTAAAAGTATTAATCTTCAGTGTCGCACTATTTTACAAAGTGCATCTTTGATGTTTAAAACTACAGTAATTTAGACTAGTTCAAGATCATAATGCATACATAGGATTTATCAAATGTCCGGCAAAGCTCGTCCTGTTTACTCTTGTCTAGCTAGTATACATTTTTAAGTCAGTGCGTATTACAGTGCATAACTTCTTATCTACTTTGATAGATCAGAAACAGGTAATGGGGACCTGTAGGAACAGTTGTGTTATCAGCTAAATGTCATTAATGCTGCAGGTATTTGGTCTTAAACAAAGTATTGGTACTCGAGGAAAGGTTAAGAGTTCATAAAGTTATTGCGATTCATCCTGAGACAAACATGAATGTTTGTCCTAAATTTAACTGCTGTCAATCCAGTCATTGTTGAAACATTTTACTCAGGACCACGAATGTTGACTTCATGGATGAAAAGTGTTGCTAGGATTCATCCTCTTGAGGATGTGACTATTCAAACTATGAATTCTGAAGAACTGTGATGACAAACACATCTAAAACTTCCAAGTAATAACTATCGAGATAGTTCAGTCTAGACTACCATGGTTGACTGCCTGCCCAACAGACTGACATTGCCATTTACTGCGTGGTTGAGGGATTTTTGATCCGGCTAATTGCCCCAATATGCCTGATGCCCATATGTCAAATATTTATACAGACTGTATACTCTAAATATTCTATGTATACTATGTAATATATATGTGCCATTTTGAGTCTTTATCCACCTCCTTTGGTTCAGCTGGCTATGTTTTAGCGGGGTTTGTCATGTCCTGAGCAAAGCATACCCTGAATTGAGCTGAACTGAGCTGAGCTGAGCTGGGCTGAGCTGAGCAGAGCTGGGCTGAGCTGAGCTGAGCTGTGTGGGTGTGCCCAGAGCTGAGAACACCACTCTGTGAGCCAGGCACCCAAGGAGGATGTTCTCAAGTGGAGGAACCTAATCTTTCCCAGCAGGGATCCAAGCGGCTCTGTAAGTGTATGAATAGAGATAATATCTCTATAATGAGGCCTGTTTTGTACCATCAAAGTCTTCAAAAGGGTCTGAAACCCGACCTCCCTCCTAGCACTGACAATCCCTCAGTAACAGCTCCCTATTATTAATTGTTTTGCCCGCCTGCTAAGTCCATGTCTCTCTCTTTCTCTCTCTTGCTCTTGTAGTTGTGTTTTAGCGCGTCAACCTTGACCTAGTGCTTTTAAGTGTACTGACATTCTGCCAATTTGCAACTCAGTTATGGGGGGGGTATTTGTTTTCCTGGTTTTACGTAAAACTGTTTCCAGATACATGATAATGTACTTTCTTGTGACTGTAGATGCTGAGAGTTATGTGGGTTAGAACATGAACATAAGGAAATTATCTCATGCACATTAATCACAGACAGGAAATTCTTATAATTTAAGTGCTATGCAATTTATCTTTTCAGTGCTTCTAACACTGCCTGTGTTGCCGGGTCAGACCCGTCACAGGTGTGCCTGATACCTTTGAGCTGTCTGCTGTGGTTGGCTGACAAACATCCGGACGTGGTTAAAGGAACTGACCAGACCACCACAGCTCAGCCCCACTGAGGACATGGCCCTTTGCATATCCTGCTTTGTGACCATTGTCTATTGTCAGTGGCAATATGATAAGTGGCCGTCTATCTGATGCTGTGAAGAGTTCTGAGAGATGCAGCCTCCCAATTCTTCACAGGATAACAAGCAGAGATCCAACTGACTGATAGTGTTTGATGAAAAAATGTGACTAGTCAGGAGTGATATAACAAGCGTGTCCTGCTAATCTGATCTATCAGACACACATAACAGAGAACACAGATAGAGCAGGATGGTGGTGGCAGTGAGGATGGAGAAAAAAAAAACACTTTTAAATCTTTGCTGACTCTGCATTTCTACAGTTTCCTAATGAAACCAAGGAGCACTGTTGCGGTCTTAGCTACAGTAGCTTTGTCTGAATTTTGAGGTTGACTCAGTGTCATTAAAGTCAGAAGTATATATGATTCTCTCGAATTATTCTATTAAGATGTACTTGTAAATAGTAGCATGACACGTCTTTTGACATTTTAACTGGCTCCGTAATGGAATTCATCTTAAAATGCGTTTGTTGGGACACCCAGTCAGAACTGTGTGAGTCACAACAGTCCAGTAAAGGCCTGTGCATAAGCCTGAGGGATCATTGTGATCCGTCTCTAATGGACAGTAATGGACATAAAGTATGTGATGCGATGAGTAATATTTAAAAATTAATGTGTGTATAAGTGTACAGGAAGCTTTAAGTAGACTGTACAAAGTCTTAATGTGCTGTATCTCTCAAAATGAGCCGGAAAAGTGTGATTTTGAAAAAAATATGTTTAATAAGGTTTCCAGATTCAGCTCCAAATATGACTTCTTTGTTGTCTCAGATGTTACATATGTGGAGGCTAATGGAGAGGTTCCTTAAGAAGCAGTTTTTCCAAACGGGACGGGTCAGTAATTCCATGTATGTGGTGCACAAACACACACACACACACACACACACACACACACACACACACACACACACACACACACACACACACACACACACACACACACACACACACACACACATGCACACACACAAAAGCAAGAGACTCAGTCACACACACAAACACATGCCAAAGGCATTTACTAGCACAAGCATCTCACAGAGAAGTATCTCCATCAAGTTTCCCTGGCCAGGTGAAGCAGTTTCAAAAACAGCCCTCTCTCCATCTGTTAAACAAATAGGGAGCCCCTACAAAGGTGTGCAAAAGAATCCACATGATCAAAGTGTATGAGAATGGCAGCCTTGTCCTGGCCTGGCCATTATCAGGCCCCATGAATGCCTGTCTTCTCCTCTTTTGTCGGTCGGGGCATTGACAGTCACTCACCCGGCAATGACTGTCACACCAGCGCAAAGAGCCAGCCGCCGACAGGGGCCAACCACATCAAACGAGGCTGTCAAGGGGCCCTGCTCGTGAACCGTGGCAACAAACACCTCCTGATCCTCACCTACAGCTCAGCAGCATACACCGACTGCTGTGCTCTCAGCCACTGCCTCCACTGAGAAAAGATGTACTGCCTGGACCTAATTTCCCTCTCTGACCCCAAACCCCCCACCCGAACCACCCCACCCCTCACCCCCCCCTGTCAAGTAGTGCTTGTGTTAACCTCCAGCATGTCGAAACACAAAGGGCTGCTAAAGTGTTTAAGAATGCTTTATGGATGCATGACAAGGGGAGGCTGACACTGCTGGGGGTCAGAAAGTAACCAGGATGTGAATGAGATCAGTTCAGTTTTACTAACAATCTGGAGCTGAGTCACACTTAAATCTGTGATGATATTTGAACTTCAAACATCATCACAGATTACATCACAAATGTAACCTCATATGCAGCTTTTTCCCCTTGAATTGATAAGAAACTTAAATAGGCAAATCATTTCTACTGTAACTGTAAATGCTGTACAGGTCCTGAGACAACACACATTCACCTGTCTAGGATGTTGTGGTGTTTTTTTTTTTTTTTTACAGTTTCTGTGCTTACAAAGATGACTGAAACATTGTGAATTTCACTTTATATTTATGTTATCATTTATGGAGTTTGTATGGTCTTTACGTGAAATTATTAGAATTTTGCTTGCTCAGTATTCAACATATATATATATTATGATGTTTCCTGACTTTAGAGTTGCATGAACAAACATTTGACCTTGGAAAGGATCATGTATTTATAGACATTGTAAAAATGACAAAAATATGTGTAGAAATTGCAGAAATGATAAAAACTGCAAGACACTCACTTTCACCTTGGCTCTCTGTTTGACCTGCTACTTGAATAGCTGTGGTGAGACTGCCTCCTTTAGGCCAAAAATAGTTCACTGTCCATTTCAAACTGCTGTGGTGTGTATGAATATTTTTAATATAGTGGCTGGAAACATAGTCACAAAAAGAAAAACGATTGTTGATAGAATTATTAAGCAATAAGTGCAGTTCTGTTGATGAGACATTGGGGGAAAAAAAATCAGAAAATGGATCAATAAATTACACACAATATGGTTAAAACTAAAAATAGTTCTTTAATTACTGCTGGGTCTTTAAATATCTCTAAGTGTGTCCTGAATTCAGTAAAAGCAACATTAGCGATGAGTAAAGGAGAGACAAAAGACAGAGAGCCTCGCTCGATTTATCCGCACTCTTCTAATCACGCCTTAAACAACGATTGCCTCTCCTCGCGATTAGCTTAGTCTCATTTAAGATGGCTGCCTTGTGCTAAGAAGTAACGCGGTTATTACATGTCAATATGTCACTTCTTAGACTCTGTGCCTTCGCCAAATGTCTGAGTCGTCGGAGTTTATTTGAAAAGTGCGCCGTTCGCGTGTCTTTTGCGGACTGCTGCCAGCTGTGCGGGTCAGCGAGAAACGGCGCAGTCAGACGGACATCAGGTGAGCCGAAGGATACTCTGACTCAGACCGACACCGCAACCTGTGTGGCTGCGCTGGGACGGGAAAGTTTGTCCGATTTCGTCGAGAACTCTTGTGTAAAGTTTTAATATACTTACGTGCTAATTCAGCCCAGGGTTTACGGGTTAGTTCGTGTTGCGTTGGACGACTAGATATGAAGGGTAGCTCATGTAGGAGTTTGGTGAAAATGATGTGTTTTGAGTCTAGCAGGGGGATGCTTGCGTCCTGGACGTGAACTTGACGGTTATGCTTTGGGAAAAATCTGCTGGGCTGCAAATGAAACCCGGAGCCATTCCTTCATGCGACTAACTTCATTAACCTATAACAATACTTGACGATAGCAGAGTCATTTTAGCTCAGACTAGTGGTGAAAGCTGAAGCTCATGTTGTAGATCGGGTCGGCCAAAAGGTTGGCGGTTTGACCCCCTGCTCCTCCTCGGCCACGAGTCACAGAAACCTCCGATGCTCCTCCTGTGTTGGTGGAAGGAAAGTGTAGAGAAATTAATGTGATGTTGAAGGTAATTTCTTCATGGCAAACTAGTAAACAGAATACAGAGGCATCACAGTCTGTTCAGGTTCAATATGCAGTCAGAGTCAAAAGCCAAGTCTAAGCTTTTGAATACTGTCGTATTGATTAGGAAATTGAGGCATATGTATGCAGAATATTTTTCAGAAATACTTTTTATAAGCTCTAATGGTATCTAGCTGTTTTTGTGTTTTTCAGAGACACCTCTCCAGCTTCAAAGAAGAAATGTTTCATTTGTAATTCCAAAGACAGAAGATGCAAAGAAACGTGTACTGGAACAGTTTCAACTGTTAGACGGTATGTTATTGTAGACTGCAGGTTGTCATGCTGTCACATTTCAGACTCCCCAAACCCCACCACGCTAAATACCTTGCCATAAATGATTGCCATATCATACTAAATACTGGTATGTTAAGGGTTCTGTGACAGGTTTTCTTTACTGTTAATTTTTTGTCCAAGATTTGTGTGTGTTATGCTTGTACACTGACAGGTCTTTAACAGCCTTGTGTCACAATACTTTTTTGAGAATTGTGCATTGACTTTAGCAGGCATGGTGTTCCTTGATCAGTTTGTTGATTACCTAGATTTTTGTGCTACCAGCTTGTGAGGTGTTTGAGCTCAGTAGCATGTAGTACTGTCTGCATTTCTGGCTATTATTCTGTAAGAGGCTGGTCAGTAATTTTGTTTACTTGCATTAGATGCCTTTATTATTTCTCCCTCTCAGTGCTTGAGGCCAGGATCCAGCAACTCCAAACTGACATCGTTTTAGAAGTCCAACATGCTAAGGTGCAATTTGTTAAAGCCCCCTCTTCTGGCAGAGGGGTTTCATCTGGTAGGGGTCCCAAAAGCACCTCTCAGGAGAAAATGGACATTCCTAAATCAGGACAGACTGTTGCTAAAGGACCCTTGAAATCTCATCCCAGTCGCTGGATGGAAAAATTAACACGAGAGAGGAAAAACAAACTTAAGAGGCAGCAGCATCTCGAACAGAAAATTCAGAAAAATTTCGAGGAGAAACCAAAATCAAAATCTAAAGGTAGCACAAGCAGCACCCAGATGCTCCCAGGTACATCACATAAAACTATATCTACCACAGCTAAAAAGACTATACCTCGGATTAAGAAGAGCAAAGAGTGCATGAAATTATCCGATGAAATCTATGCTACAGTTTCTGCAGTAGCTGCTTCCACTACTGCTAGTGTGGCAGCAGCCATACCACATAAAATGTCTAAGGGGAAGAGGAAGAACTCCAGAAATCATCCTCTCAGTGAAGAGGGCCAAAAGCAGGCTGTAAAAGATGCTAAGGTCAGTGATATGGAGCTGGCTGAGGTGGAAGAGTTGGAGAGGAGGCTCAGTCAGCAGGTTAACCAGTGGACCTCTTCTACGAACCCAGAACGCCTGCATGTAGGTACTGAAAGAACTGCGTATGGGGACATCCAGCTGAGCATCCGCTCCTACCTGCAGGCGTGTGTGTTTGCCGGGGACATTGACAGGGCACACTATTTTCTGCTCAGTCAGCACAGAGTAATGAGTCGACGTAAACATCTGAACACAGGTGTCTACAACATCATGATGAGGGTGTGGGCCAAGAAGGTGAGTTTAAAATTGTTTGAAAACAGCCCTTTGTGGATTGCGATATAGCTTTCAATACATTTTACACAGGATAAGATATTTAGATTATACATGACTGTAAACATTTAAGGCTTGGCTGACTTTTGAAAATAATCTGTATGCAGCCCTTTAACTGCAGTTCTTTTTAGTGATGTCACAAATGTTTGTGTGGTGGTTAACCAATCAAAACACTATTTAAAAAAAAAAAAAAAAAAAACTGGGCTAAATTTTCCCTTTTTTAACAGAGACATTTTGACTTGTCATTGCAGGAAAAGCTCGGGTTTTATAAATAACCCTTATCAATGGCTTTGCTCTATTTACATATCCCGATAAACCATGACAGTGTGATAGTATTTGTTATACCAGGACCCTGAATTTTAAGCAACTAAGTGGAATGCAACCATCATTGATTTTATGTTTTACACCTGTTGTTTTCCTACTGTGGCAGGTCAGAGTGTTTTTTGATAGAGGTGCATTGCCACACTGGTAATTTTTTTAGTAAATGATGACAGGCCAATTGTTGAATTCTTTACATTACTTGCATTGTTACTATTGTAAGCATGCTTTGGGACAGTTAGATGAAAGAATGACAATGACTGTTGGAGAATGTGTAAGTACCTGTATTCATATTTCAAATACCTAGCTAAGGTCATATCCAGATGGCAGTGTTTGGACAATAATTTTTTGTTAAGACTAATCGTCAGTAGTGTATTGGTGTAAAGTGTACTTGGAGGCAAAGTTTAATGGCCGTTTGGGTTCTCTCTATTTTTTTAGGGCACGTTAAATCAGATTGGCCGCATGTTTATTCTGTTAGAAGAGGCTGGTCTGAAGCCAAACCTGGGATCCTACTGTGCTGCTCTGGAGTGTATGGGCCGCAATCCCAACTGCTCACCAAGAGTCATCACTAGGTATGTGAACACATACACACCACCTGTAAACAAGGATCATAAAATACATTGGTTCAGTATCATTTGTCAAGAAGGGTAGAGAGACTTTTGAGGAGTGGAAAAAAACAGGACAGGGCAATTGTGCAGATTTACCAGCAGGTGTCATGCTATCCTCATGGTTTTCTTTTTTCCAACATCTTCTCCAGCAACTTCCATAACATCCTTTTAGCTCTGGCATAGACTTTTTATTCTTGTCTCTAGTTATGACTGTCACTGTTTTAATATAATGTTGACATGGATGCTCATATTCACATGGTTTACTGCACAGTGTTTATGCATATTTTTACTCTACAATTCAAAATAAAACATACTGCAGCATCTTAGGTTTGCAACCACAAAGATGTCCAAAATGGGACGCAGGATGCAACAGGTACTATACATTGCTAAATGTATCATAAACTCATAATACCCTATTTAGAGATCATCTCCAATAAGTAAGTCAAGGCTTCTCACTTACATATGCTCCTTTCCCAATGATACAGCTCTACAAGTTTATCTAAGATGTAAAAGTTGAATAAGCCAATTGCTGATGTTGTTCCCAACTAGCATGGCATGAGTGTGTGCTAATATTTTGTGGATTGTGGAAATTGTTGTCCCTTTCACAAGGCTGGTTAAAATAGTTTTGACTGTGTCAGCAGACATGGCTTAGATTACTTAAATTACATGACAGAAACCTAAATACAATTCACTGAGGGGTATATGATTTATTTTTGCTCAGATAACTTAGCAGGTTTTTGCAACTTTTTTTTTGTCAAGGATAGCCTGGACAACTAGTGGCCCAGTTGTGTCTCCACAGTAACTAGGACATCCTGACAAATCAGTTGCATTGTTATGTCACTAACTGTGACATGTGTCCAAACTGTAGATATAGATGTAGATGTATTACATGACATTTAGCACAAATAACCCTGCTGGGCACAGCTCACAGCCCCATTCTTAGACTACATATGTCATAGTGTGTGTGCCTGTTTGATGTCAATGCAATCAGTTGGCCAGCTGCCCAGGCAGTGGCAGAGCGCAGATTGAATTTTCATTTCTTTTTTTTCCCTCCTTTTGAGGGATCTGACATTAGCCTGGACTTATTGTATAATAGCAGGAAAAATTACAGGGGACTGTGGCCATTAGTTTCATTTACTTCAATTCATGTTGATATAGAGACACTGCTGGACGTGCACTTTCATGCATGCCCTCTTTGAAATAAGCTATGTAGTCTGTGTCCCAGTTCAGGGGTTGCCTGCTTGACAGGGGTGTCCTGCTCAAAATGGTGTTTCCTATGTGGCCCTCAGTATCCCAAAATCCCATGTTGACAGGTCAGATGCATACGGGCACTCTTTGTTATGGCTAATCAATACTGTAAATGTCAGTTGACTTCACTGTACAGTATTTACCAGGTAATTGTGTTCAGGTAATCAGTCATACACACCAGACTGATTAAAAAAAACAGTGCATGGTATAAATAAGGTAAACCAAGCATAAACTCCCCTGTACATGTTCATCGGCACATTAGCTGTTAAAAAAACATTGACTAAATGAATATATTTACATCAATTCAATTAAATTACATCATTAAATAGCAATACAGAATTGAGATTGGTTTCAGGTCATTTATGACGTCGTTGTTACATAGTCTGTCCATCAGAGATCACCGACAAGTAATCCCCCCCCCATGAGCTGTGTCCTTGATAAAGGCTTAATTGAACTGAATTGTATTTCTGAGGCTGATCCTGTTTAAAAGTTATGATAATGATGTATCAGCCAATAGTATTTTTTTTTCAACATAAACAGATAAGATTAAAAACCTTGATAAGAATCCCATAGATAGAACTGAGATACTACTGAGATAGATACTAAGCAGAACATTTTACTGTTGAAAAATTAAATTATTAGTGCTCTCTTGAACTAACTATTTTGGGTGACACTGTTTCTAAATGACCTCAAACCCAGTATGGCATTTTTGTTTTTGACAAATACTGCACAGTATCTGCAGTAAGTTAATATCACTTTGTCTAATGTGTCCAAAATGTTTGAAAAAAGATTATTGACATATATATAATTTTCTAATTTTTTTTTTTTAACTCTAAAATATCTATCTCTCTCATCCACCCTTGGTCTTGGTCTTGTCCTTGTCAAATACAACTATGTATGGTATTTAATACAGTCTAGACCTACTTGATGTGAAAAGTGCCCTGGATAACTTCTGTTGTGATTTGATGTCTCATAAATAAAATGAATTGAATTGAAAAATGTCACAACTTAGAGGTGTAAAGAAACTGGACTATATTTATACCACAGGTAGTTAGCACTTGACCATTTGGAAAAAAAAAAAAATTACTCTTGGTATATTTTTGGAGAATTATTTGAGTTTATAACTTGACAAGATCTGTCCGAATTTACCATCCGGTTGGGTCTCTATGATATTATACCCTCTCTTTTTGAAAGTAGCGCACGTTCAGCCTACAACCTCCAGTCCTCAAGGTTTGACCTCATAAAGCTATGTCCTTTGATGAAAGCAGCCTGGACACACCTTGCTTCTAATCACACCATGCAAGATAGCCCACTTCCACAAAATGATTTTGCAGTGAAATGATGAGATGTCATTACTTCGCCCATGTCACCACTGGCTTGATTAGTTGATTGTGAGCTTCATCAGCCTCAGTCACATTAAGTTCTATTGCACAAACCACACACATGCACACAGAAACACTAATACTTTCCTCCTGGACCTTCGGGACATCACCCTATGCATCGTAGTCCAATAGCGGGACAGGTGGCAGGGCAGGAGGGTTGGTGGTAGGTATCTGGTTGGTTCATCGATCTCTGTAAGCTGATGCTCATATGACATTGTTGCTCTGCAGTGGTGCATTCCTCCGTAGTTTCTGGCCAAGCAGCCTCTCTTTGCTCTTAACTTCCTCACTATCATCATTTTTCTCTGTCACTCAATTTTATTTGTTCTCTGCCAGTTCTTTTCTTTAATGTCTCCCCCTTTATAATGCCCTACCTCTGAAGTCTTCCCTGCAGCATCCTTGCCCTCACTGTTCCTACCTTTTCCCCTCTCCTATCTCTCTCACAGACACATGCACACACTGACTCACGCGCACTTATCCCTTTAAGTTTTCCCTTTGTAAGTGCTGTGTCCTCCAGAGCTCTTTGCTCCCCAGGGTGCAGTGGGGCAGTCACCAGGCTGATTATGCTCTATCTTTCAACCTCTCTGCCCTCTTTGTTCCTCAGGACCACACTTCTAGCACCCAGACTAATCCTCTCTTTGTTCATGGCTCTCTCATTTACTCAGACCAAAATTGCATGTTGCATCATAAGAGACAAGAAGGAATGAGTGAAAATACTCAAACATTTGACCTCTTCGGCTTACTTTAGAAATATTTCCACATTTACACTACAAAACTATTAACAGTAAGCATTTGACTTGGGTCTTGTATTACAGTGCCTCTTTTGTTTTATTCATTCATTCATTTCCAAAGTCCTGCTCCCTTCTGATTTGATTAAGTAGGTTGAGGTTGCTGAGCCAGGGTTTCCTCCAGATGGTAATTAGCATGCTGTTATTTATAATTGTCTTGAGGAAAAGGTGTGCAGGATGAAGCTCTCTCATCCTCTCTGCTCAATGATAAATTGGTTTTCCTCACTTCTGTCTCTTGGCTTATCCTATGCAGTTCTGGTCTTAACCTCTAGGGAGCAGTGCAACAAAACATGGTCTTCAAGCTCCTTGGTATATGTCAGGCAGAGGCTTTAGACCACAAAGTGTGCATGACACTAAAAAGAGACACCCCCCCATAGACATAAGATATCTTTAAGTACACAAATAAAAAATACTGCAGAGTGTACAAAGTAAGTCATTCAAATAGCACACAGTACTTTGGTGACGTTCAGTCATCCACTTAAGTCAGTGTACAATGAGGCAGTGTGTGAAATGTACTGCTAATTGTATATTTTGTAACTTTCTTTAGCCAGACATTGATTTGTATCATTTGCAGTACCCAGTCTCTTTGTTTGTGCTCCCCCTCAGTGTTAGAGTATGTAAAAAATACTACATAGGCCCAATTTATGAAAATTGAAGAATACCTGAATGTACAGCTTGAGATCATTATAATTCAACATTCATTAAATAATTTATACAAATATTTATAATAAGCCCCTGAATCCCACTAATCACAAAAGAATAAAGATCCACTGTTCTGAAGATATTCATTCACAACCCTTCTTAGGTCTCATATATCAAACTGTTTTATGAAATAATCATGTTATTACACCTCTCATCTGTATTCTATGGACTGATTGCACATTGGCAGTATCTGCATTCCACAGTCCAGTCATGGAGACTGTGCTCTCTCTAGGAGATTCTGTTTAAATAAACATTTCACTGATGTCGTCAGTGCCCATCTGCCATTGGATCAAACTCATACTTTGAGTCAGATAGATAAGCCTGTCGATGCGAATACTTATATTGTCATACTGCAACTGTCGTAGGGGAAGCATACACAATGATCCCAGACATGGGAGGGTTTTTTTTTTTGTTTGTTTGTTTTACTGTATTAATCAGGGACCCAGAAAGTTATATCATTATCTTAGTCCTACTCCCACATCAACAGGCAGGTCAGAAGGTTGTGAAGTCTGTTCCATCATAATAACCATAATCTCCCATATAAATGAAAATGTACCTCTTTTGTCATCTGATGGGCCAGTATTATGAATATTAAACCTGAACAAGCATCTAGCAAACCTAACGGAAAAGGAGAGTTGTTTGTGTTGTGTTTACTTTATCTGCTCTGCTGGACTGATACTCTAGGAAATATATTTAAAAATATAGTTGCTATTTATTCCAAATCTTTCAGCCACAGTTATTACACACTGCACACAAGTACTTGTGAGAAGTACCAACATATGGGACTTCCGGGCTGCTACGCAGTGTTTTATTAAAAATTAAATAAATAATAAAAATTGGAAGGCAAGCAGGGGACTTCTTTGTGCCAATTTGGATGTTGTGCTCCATGATATTTTATGGAAACACAGCTGCTTTCTCCAGCTGTCACCCCAACACCCTGATTTACAGTTAGTTAACAACAGAGCTAAATCTAATAGCTTTGTATGAAACAAGACATCTTTGTCTGTTGCCTATGCACAAATACTACAACAGTTGCTCCTGTCAGAAAAATGAATAAATGAACAACATAGGATTGGCCTTTTCTGCTGTGTTTTACCCCCTGCAGGTATCACATAGCACAGTACAGTACAGCACAGTACAGTACAGTAAGTATACACAGTAATGTATTAAAACCTGATACACTGATTGTATGTCCCTGTATATCCAGGTGCCTGAGTCAGATGGAGGAGGATGGTCTGTCTGTGGATGATCTATTTAGCCAGTGTGTGTTCAGACAAGATGAGAGAGACATGGTCCTGAAGGCCATACGCATCATCCAGCCTGATTACAAGCCCGGCCTGAACCTGACTGCAGACCAGTGTTATTCATCGCTGGTTCAGGACTTCTACACACAGGTAGCACAGGCTAGCTTTGACATTAAACATGATTCTTAAGGCTGGCAAGACATGTAATACAATAAAATGACTATTTAAATCTTTTCAAATATTTGCTAAGGTTGAATAAAGTACATTGGAATTTAAAACTATAAGACACTTGATGTAAAATTTTAAAATTTTAAAATGCTCATCATAGACTGTGGTGGTTTCACACAGTAGCTTTAAAATCCCCTTAATTGTCTGTATATATACACACACACAATGTCAGTGTAGGTGTGCAAATTGGAATTGCAATTTTATGACAGAAATACCAGTGGATCTGGTAGTAATCCTTATGGTGCACCAAAGTTAATTTTAGAGTTAACCAACATTTAAGTGTTATCAGCTGTTTGCTTTAAATGATCCTAAACAGGTTTCAGTGGATTTAATGTCATTGAATATTGCTTTCTTATTTTGGAAAGGCAGAAGCTGCATTTTTCGCATAATATATACACTTTAACTTTAAAACGGTGTGATCATAAGGCATTTCCCCTTTACTCATTTCGCAAAGTATGGATTTTCAATCTAATAACAGTGTTAAATGGAAATGGAATGGAAATTAGGTAAGTGAGATTATTTAAACACAGTGTAGGGCTTTTATTTAAAAAAAACACAAAAACCAAAAAGTGATAATGTATGATTAGAAATATGTTTTTTAAGGCTTAGTGTTGTGTATGTTTTGCCAGTCGAAGCAGCAGAAAGCTTGGATAGCTGTCAGAAGGCTCCAGCGTGACTACGAAAGATTTGATTGTCACCCCTTCACAGCCAGACAGGCACTGGCCTATTTATAGTGAGCCAACTCTACTTTCTAATGAGTCCTCCGCTTTCCTTGCCTCTCTTCCTCTCACTTCTTCTTACTTTTTCCCACCTCCCTTTCACTTCTGATTTTCACGATTCATTAACAGCTTTTTGTACAATTGGACTATTTTTAGCCTCAATCATTGAACCATACACACTTTGATCTTAATCTGAGTGACATATTTTTGGTCCTTTTTATCTTAGTGTTGGCCTGTGTGTGTGATGGTAGCAGTCAGCAGCCCATGTACTTTTATCTCAAGAGTGTATGTGAAACTATGCCACTCACTGACATGTGAAACAGGTCAAATGTGACTGCTCCATTACTATTCCCTCTGATTGTATTTGCAAGGCTGACTAGCTAGTTAGTTATCCAACTATGACTGTGACTCTTTGGCAAGCTGATTCAGTGACTGAAAGGCTGTCCAAATAACTAATCCACTACATAAGAGAGTAGCAGACTGAATGGCCTCTAGAGGATTTTGAATCAGTGTCAGGAACAGAAACATAAAACTAATTAGAATATTGTTTGTTGGTTTGAGAGGGAATTTTTATGAAGCTGTAGACTGAACAATATGCACTTTGATCTAGTTTCAATGTGTCACAAGAAATTGTCTGGTAGTCTCTCATTTGATTATTTTTTCATCTTGAAACTAGTCTATATGTGTGCCCCTTTTATTAGTATAGTTTCAGTATTGCTTACCTTCTATGAAGCTTTGTACTTTTCTTTGTATACCAGAAGCCGCAAGTTTGTACCTTGTCAAAATTGTCATGCCCACACATTTTTCAGCAGCTATCTATTGATTTCACCCTTGTCTAATGATAATGAGGTGTTTCCCTCTTTGCCCATTGCTTAAGCTTTGCTCAGGCTGCTGTCCATGCTCAATCTCTTAGGCCTAATTTAGTCTGCTGTATCTTCTCTGCTGTCCAAGAGCTAATAAATGTTTGTACTGCGATACTGCATTTACTCATGCGTACAACCTGTCTTTGATGTGTACAGATAATATCCAGTGGTCTTCTAGCCTTGAAAAGGACACTATTTCTTTCAACAAGAATTGACCTTTAAAGCACATTTTATTTGTGTTAGCAAGACATTTGGCAATGTCTGTCAGATTGGTTGCTTAGTAGATAACTTCGCCCATGTACACCACTTTTCTCTGGTGGTAATTTTGGAGCAGCATAACAAGGGTCTGTCAACAGTGTGGTTAGATTGTTAGTTCATTCACTAAGTCTACATTTAAAGTATACATGTATATATGTGTAAACATGTATTTCTGGAAATTTCTGTCCACAACATTTGCCTGATTTATTTCCTTCGTCTTTCCCTATGTGCAGTATTAAGGGCTTTGACGGGGTCTCTAGTACAACTTGATTAATTACTCACAATGTTGCTTCATCTTCTTACACTCAGAGTTGGCTGTGGCTATTTAGGCAGAGCGGGTCCTCAACCAACCAAATGGTTGGTGGTTCAACCCCCGGCTTCTCCAGTCCGCACATTAAAGTGTCCTTGGGCAAGATATTCAAACCCAAATTGCCCGCAATGTATCATCCGTGCGTGTATGGTATGATTGTAGAAAGCGCTCTATGTATTGAAAAGTGAGGGGTGTATGTGACAATAGTCTAAAAGAATTTTGAGTAGCCCATAAGACTAGAAAAGTGCTACATAAGTACAGTACATTTATCATTTCAGAATAATTGATTGTTTGTTTTGTAGCAATATAAAGATTGAATCTCAGTTTAATACTCTTATTGCAGCAGACTAAGATGGTTTTATCCCTTTGCCTTTGCTTACAGGCCTGAAAAGGCCCCCTTACTAAATGTCCTGAATTTACAATCTCAGGGAGCGATTATCCCCAGGTCATATACCAGCAACTTCCAGTGATCTAGTGGTTACTAAGGGTCTGACAGTCTTGCTGTCTTAATAGGATAAAATCAGAGCAAAAAAGTGTCTTACTGTTCTATAGTAGTAAGCAGTCTTTATTTCTTCCTGGCTGTCTGTCTTGTTTTTCTTTATGTGTTTTAGAGGGCACACCACCACTACCCCAAACTGGACTTCACTCAGGAGGAGCTCCAGGAGCGTTTCAAAAAGCAGCTCAGCGTGGAGCAGGCCTGCACTGTCACCATTGACTCTGTGGAGGCTGCCAAGCCCATCACTGAAAACATGGCCAAAATGGTAAACAAAACCCACAATTGCATCTCTTGTTCTTCCTGACATGTTCAATACAGACTTGTAATTTATAGGTCTGTGATGCTGAAGCCACTCAAAAGAGAAGATGTAGTTGTTGATAATAGATGGTTTGGGGTTAAGTCTTAAAATCTATACTCAACCCTTTTTTCCCCTAAAATATACAAGCACAATATATAGTATTTTTAATCATCCATATGTTATTTTCAGACTAATTTTGATGCTCTTCAATAGTATTGTTGTAAAACAGTGTAAGATACAGGCTGTAGTGCGTGCATATGATTTTAACCAGTAGTCTATTACTAATATATGACCATTTACAAAAGTTTGATGTTTTTAATTTGAAAATACTTTTCACATCTATGAGTACAGATTGTCTCCTTTGAGTAAAGTTTCTCTTTTTCTCTGATCTAAACTTCTAAATAATATGCATTTAGGCCGGACGGGTTAGAAGAAGAACCATCATATTCCTGTGGTGTGCCTTCTTTCCAACCCTGGCATTTACAGCCTAGCCTGGCTTGTCTGTCTCTGCAGATGGGCTACGTGGGAATCGAGCAGGCTAAGAGTCCCTGGTGGTTAGGAAGCATTTACAGACAGACAGGGCAGAATAATAATGTATTGTAATGAAAGCCACTGGAGACAATGCAGACTCACCTCTCTATCCACAATCCAGACTGTGTCTCTGCTTCAGTCTGACTGAGTAAAATGCTTCAGCTGAAAAGTGAACATTAACACATACACACGGTCATGCACAGGACATAGCTATATCACAATAACTCCACAGGCACGAGTATATACATGAAGAAACTTGCTTACCACCCAACTGGGAATGCACATTTTCCATTTTTCTCAATTGTCTTATGCTAATAGTGAAAATAAACATGTAAATGCACTAGAAAATGCAAGGAATGATGAAGCCATTTCTGGTCCTAATTGCTGCCTCAAAAACAGGTTTTGTCCCTCACTCAAAATGCATTAGATTAAAATATGTACCACGACGTGCAAGCACAGAGCAGAAGTTGTCAAAACAGAAGTCTGATTGGAAATGAAAAATCAGTATGACTAAAACATATTGACTCTTCTTTCGTTTGCTTATTTTAAGGATTAACTCATCTATCAAGAATTCATATATTAGATCAAAGGATATAGTCTGTGCTCTTGCAATAATAAATAAAATAACTTTCATCATGGTTAAGTTCTTCTTTACAGTAACAGAGATGGAAATTACCAATACCCAATGCAGATAGTGTGCTACCCTTAAGAATTAGCCAGCAGCAAAGAAAAATTCTAGTGGTGAAGACACTGGGAAAAGTAGGATAGGTTGTCTGTCCCTTTTTATTCTTAGATGAATAAGTATGTCGCCCAGTTGTTTAAAGTCTGTTTTCTGTCTCTCACCGGGAGGTAACCTGGCCAAAAAAGCCTAACCATCAAAAGTTGAATTCATTGTCCTGTTGCATTATAACTTGTGTCCAGTGAGATATGGCCCTATCTGTTACTTCACGGGTTATAACAACTTTCGAATTGGATCATGCAGGATGTGATAAAGAAGGATTTCTGCAAGATTGTTTATTTTATTGAACACTTTCTTTAACGGTTTCCTGCTTTCAGTCACAGTCATGAGATGGATCACTTCACCATGTGTTGTCCTTTCAGAGAGAGCTGCTGGCAGAGCAGCGGGCTCAGTGGCAGAAGATCCTCCTCCAGGCCCTGAGGGAGAGCAAGATGATCCTGGCGAACACCAACACCAAGGACTACAGGCTTAACCTTTATCCCTACCTCTGTCTGCTAGAGGATAGGGAGTATGTTGACATCATGATACAGGTAATACAACCAGCCAAACCCAGCCTGGCCACTCAATGAAATACCAGAAATCTGGGATTTAAGAATTTTATGCATTTGCCTCAAAGACATTTGATTGACAATAGCTTTGTTTTACTACAACATAAAAAAAATATGTGCAGTGATGTCATTGCTATCGCTCCTTTGTTTTCTCCACATTGCTGTTGTGTAAAAGGACCTGGCCAGTCTAGGAAACCACAAAACACAAATCAAGGAGCTGACAGTGACAACAACTGGAAAAGCATTAGGTTTTATCTTAGGCACCAAAGGGAAGCCTGCTTTGATCAGATACCTTTGCTTCCTACGGAGACAAAATCACTGGGTGTGATGTGATTTTCTGAAGCAACTTTGGTTTCACTTTGATTTCCTCTCTGACTGAAGGATTGCATTTTTTATTAAACTAAGCCGGATCTGACAAAAGCCTCCGACACCCTTGATTTGACCTTTTAACTGTGTCCTGATCTTTTCCAGAGTGTTGCCAACTTGCCTCCCAGTGGTGAGTCCCTGAAGATTTTAGCTGGAGATTTGGGCAACAGGGTCTACACCAAGTACTCTGTGCGACAGAAACACCGGAATCAGACAGTGGAAAAGTTCGGCAACATTTACAACACATACACAGACCTGCTGGCCAAAGATACCAAGGTAGAGAAATGCCATCTCACTTGTTTACTGATGATGTTCCTTGCTCACCAGCTCATTCACATGCTGTTCATTATTTTTAGAGTGAAATGAAGGACTCAGTGGAATTTTACAGCCCGTATCACTGACTCAGTATTTTACCAGTGTTTTGATGGTTCTGGTACACAGGGGAAAACAGTAATGTCCTCTAGAATATAATGAGCAAGAGCTCATTAAATCCCAGTAGCTAGTTATACTAGACAATAGTTAAGATGTTTGTTTTATGTAAGTAATTCTACATGCCACCTTTTTAGTTAAATTTAGGCCTATGTGGGTGATTTTCACAAATCAAAACATAAGGTTCTCTATACTACCTAACTACCTGTTGCACATCCTTCACTTTGATATCTTGTACAGCTGCAGCAATTAGTTGATTAATTGATTAGTCAGGTGTCTTGACAATCAATCCATTGTTTGTCTTTTTTTTTGTCAAGCATGCTTATTTCACCTTCTCAAATATCAAGGGGTTCTGTTCATTTTTATATTTTCCACTCTTTTATGACCTTTTTATAGACCACATATTTAATTGATTAAGTGATAAAAACAATCGACAGATTGATTGATAATGAAAATAATGATAAATTACAGACCTAGTATTCTGTTTTTTGGCCAAGATTTATTGGGCTTTACAATATACATCATGGCTCTTAGACAGGAAAACCCTTTTTTTTTTTTTTCTTTCAGTGCCTGTATGACAAGTTTTTAAGGTATTGACATGTAACTTCCGAGCTATTTAATTAGACTTTGTAGTTTTTACTTTGGTGAAACTTGCATTGCCTTTGCTTTTTGCAAGATATTAATATAATCATATTCCATGATATTTTTAATATGAGTTAAAGATTTAAATCTTACATGAAAACAACCCACTTCTGATCTTCTCCCTCTAGGAGTATGATACCCTTCCCAGAGAGCAGTGGTGCAAACTGGAGATGGAGCAGAGTTCAGGACCAATGCTGAAGAGGGGAGAGACAAGCTGGCCATACATAGTAACTTTGGAGCTGGGCACTTACTTGGTGGATATGATGGTGAAGAACCTCAAAATTAATAGCGACATCCTGAACCCAGCCTATGACAGGAAGCTTATCCCCATCCTCTACCACATGTACACCTTCCGAAGCACCCGGCAGGTACAGTGGATGGGCACATCTGTCCAATTGCAACTTGGTCTAATCTGCAGGGGAATCAGAGAAGCGCTTGTTTAGCAACCCAGGAGTTGATAACAAATCTGTTAAAGCAGCCTTGCTAAAAATGTGGGGCAGATCCTTTCCTACACAGAAGCGTTAACACAGGTCCTCTAGGTACTTAGGGTCGTTTGGCCTCTGATAAAAGATAACAGATCCAGATCTGTGAGAATTTGAATACCTTTGATTACCTGGTAGCAGGAATCCACCAGCGTTAGCCCAGAGCAAAAATAAAAAATAAAAAAACAAAAAAAGAACAAAACTGTTCATAATGAGGACCCTCCATCAAACAAATGAAATGATGTTTATTGTGACTTTTTGATCAATACACACAATTACTCTGACAAAAAGATTGACCAAGAAAAATTTAAGTAATTGTATAGTCCAGATTTTCATAATGAGGAACGAAGCATGGTGGAGTAGAAACAAGGAAAATACCTGAAAACACTTGACCTTCACTTTGGACAGGAAGAGTGTCTGTCATTCTAAAGCCTTTTACCTTGAACACTTGGGCACCCTCACATCCAGTGTGAGGCTCCGAACATGGTGAATTAAAAAACCATTTCTCCCCTGTTTGAATTGGCAGGGGGAACAGTTGAGTAAGATGAATAGGTTCCAGACTAATCCCTTTTTTAGTGTCCCCTTAATTGGCTCACTGATTTACAGCCATGGGACCATGCAGGAGGGCGGGGCATTGTATCTGGGGAGAGCAGCGGAACTGGAGAGAGAGAACTGTGGACTTATCGGATGTGATGCAGTTTGACAAAAGCATGTGATATAGCAGAGTTTAAATTCATGTTTATTTTTCACTTTCCTGTCTTTCCACCTTTCCTTAATTTTATGACTTTGGAGGTTAGCACATCAGGGGAGCATCCTAATGATTTTATAGCACAGCATGATGGTCTGACTCATGCAAGCAGTGCTGAGGTGTTTTATTTTTCTGTCAGGTTACTGTATTTTTTCCTTATGATGGTCTTTAGGTCCGGTTCTGCATGCTGTTAGTGTGTTGCATTGTAACTTGTCTTAAAAAAATGATTCTTTCACATCAAGGAAAAAAAAAAAGTTTATACTGGTATGAGAAGTTCAACATGTACTTATCCATCTGCTACCCTGCTTCTAACCAGGATTTCACTTAGTTAAACAAACACAAGAAAAATTTCCACCAGCTCATCTGAAATTTAAAGTGTAAGCAACGTTTTGAAACGAAATTTAAGGAGCTACAGCTGCCAACCTGAGTCTTTCAGGGATGTCTGTGGTACTTGGTGAATAGTGCTATGAACGGAGGAATGATATCTCTGGAAACTTGTGTTTAGCTTGGTTGTTTGCATCCGTACTCAGTGCAGAGGTTCTACATCGTTCTTCTTGTCAGCTAAGATTTAAAATGCTATGAAACAGATGTCCAAATTTATAGCTCATCTATTTGTATATATTTACCAGAAATACACTCAAATTAAATTAGCCACCCTCTATCATGATTAGGCTTACATTTTGTTGTAATTGACACATTTTGTCCCAGTTTGTAAGACAGATTTTTTTTTTCCCGTGTCTGCCCATTTGAGGTTTCTAATTGGATTTCCGCTGATGTTTTACCCACCAGATTGGTTTCATCAAGCCCCACCCCATCCTGACTCAGATGCAGCAGGATGCCATGGAGACCAAGCTGACCTTTGACTCCTATGTGATGCCAATGCTGTGCCCGCCTGTACCCTGGACCTCTGTCAAGTTTGGAGCTTACCTGCTAACTCCGACCAAGCTGATGCGAACAGTAGATGGAGCAACCCAACATGAGATGTTGTTAGAGAAGTGCCAGAACCTCCATGCAGTCCTGGACTCTCTCAACCAGCTGGGAAATTGTGCCTGGAGGATCAACAAACCACTGCTGGATATAATTATCTCCATCTTCAATGATCGGGGCAGTGATAAGCTAGACATCCCTCCTCCCCTGTCAGAGGCCCCCAGAATACCCCACTTCAACCCCCAAGATCCTACTTATACTGCACATGAGAAGGCCCACATGAAAAGAGAGGTCATTAATGCCAAAAAGAAATGCAGTGAGATGCACAGCCTGCGTATGGATGCTCTCTACAAACTCTCCATCGCCAACCACATGCGGGATGAGATTTTCTGGTTTCCTCACAACATGGACTTCAGGGGACGGACCTACCCCTGTCCTCCATACTTTAATCACCTCGGAAGCGATGTGACTCGCGCCATCCTTGTGTTTGCAGAGGGGAAGCCCCTCGGCCCCAAGGGCCTGGACTGGCTAAAGATACACTTAGTCAATCTGACAGGGTTAAAGAAGAGGAGTTCACTACAGGGACGGCTGGAGTACGCCAACAGTATCATGGAGGACATACTGGACTCAGCCGACAGCCCTCTAAATGTCAGTCAATCCTTATTGATATTTACTGATCGTTAATAGCTTAGTCCAACCATTCATTCATAGTTCCACATAGAAGTTATTGTTAGAGCCTTATAGTTGTTACTGCTGCAAAAAATCTGTCATAGTAAAGCATGTTGAAATACACACAAAGATATTCAAAGACCATCCTGTTTAAAATTTCTGAAAAATGCATAGCCTAACACCTTTCTCTATCCCTTATTTAATGGGCAATTCATGAAGTGGCAAAATCTGTCAGATCTCAAAGTGAATAGTAAAAATCCTTTTCTGGACATGTATATGTATGCAGGATAATGTGCTATGTGCTTGTGTTGGTCTTTTTCAGGGTAAGAAGTGGTGGATGAATGCAGATGAGCCTTGGCAGGCTCTGGCCTGCTGCATGGAGATAGCCAATGCTGTGAGATCTCCTGATCCAACACATTTCATCTCTCATTTTCCTGTTCATCAGGTATCATTAAATACTTGAATAATTTGTTTCTTAGAGTAAAGTTATTATTCCTTAATCATGTGAAACAGAAATGATCAATATGAGATGATTAGAACAGATCATCCTTAGGAATTTACTAATCAAACAAAACCTTAGGCCAATTATATTTCTAGTTTATAGCCTCCTAAAAATAAGATGTGACATTTAGTCATGTTTTATAGTGCTCTTTTAGAAGGAACACCAAAGTTAGCAAGCCAAGACCTCCTGACCCATGTGGGGCCATTTTCTGTCACCTGTCATAAACATGTAGCTGTAACCTAAAGGTCCACAGTTTTAGCTATCCTGTGCTGTGATCTGGCAAATAAGTCTTGGCCTTTTCTTACACAAACCAAAGCAACAAACGAATCCTGCAGAATAGTGTTTGGGGACCATTTGCTACCCAGTGCAGCCCACTAGCCTGTGCAGCTTTGTGTCAGGGTTTCAGTGACTTACAACTTTTAACATAATCTGTAGCTTTTAGAATTTTTTTACAGTAAGGCAACATGCTCTGTACCTCAGGGTCTTGTTATATTGTAGCTTTTATTAGGTACTTGAGAAAATGTCTCTCCTTTATATATGGATGTGTATTGTAGTATTGCATATTGCATATAGTGAATTATGCCAAATTACTTTAATTATATCAAACAAATTATTGAAAATTGCAATGGCAAATTCCATTGTAGTTCCCCAAAAAAACAATACTGGGCCCATATCCTAGTACATGGATGGACCACCCTTTATCTGTTTACTTCTCTCCTACTCTCTGTGCACACACATACAGTATGTTAATACAGCTAAATTCTTAATAATGCTGTTCTCATTTACACGTTTTTTTGGAACAATTGAAGTATGAAATAGTGACTGAAACATGGCCCATGGATATGTTAACCAGCAGCCATTTCCAAGCTACTGCTCTGCTAAAATCCTGATTTTATTACTGGCAAATCCAAGACACTGGCTGAGCAACATTTTATCATAAAATGATTGCTCAGAGAAAAACTTAAAAGCTCATTCACATCCATGTCAACTAACATGTGGTGAATTGAATGATACACATAGAGAGGTATTCCTGTAGAGGGAAAGTGTGACCTTGTGGTCCCAGGGTGATACTGGTGACTCTCTTCTACAGAAAGAAGCTTAGTTTTGTCCAAAAAGTCACTAGATTAATAACTATGTGCTTTTATGAAAGAAAACTTGCTGAAGGGGTTTGAAAGGTCTGTAAATCTAGTGACAAGGCACTTAGTTGGCAATACAGCCTTTAAACGCCTTTTAATGATACAATAGAAACTGTTTTTCTCACTTCATTTTCAAAGAGCAATGGCCAGTGGGGAAAATCCAAAACCAAGCCAACTTCATCAATCATTCAATCAATCAATCAATCAATCAATCAATCAAGGAAATTACACCAAAATATACTGTATAGCACAATTAGAAAGCACAGAACACTTATTAGATTTAGAGAGAAATTAGTGAAATCAATTTGGCTCAAAGGATTTAGCACCTCTTCCTCACCAGCTGTTTTAAAAAAAACAATAGCTCCAAGGTTTTCACTTATAACAACTTTGAATTTCAATGTGTTCAGAGACTGTAGATGGAAATTAGCCTTTTGGCTAAATCTGACACATTTGCATCAAATTGATGTTAATTAATTTGTGCTGCTCCTGAAAGATAAATAAATGAAGGAAAGGAAAGGACTGAAAATAGTGGAAATTTTTCAGCTTGTGTGACACCTTTCATTGCAGTCACAGAACTTAATTGTCACCTAAGCTCACTGAATGCCTGAAAAATACCAACATAATGCAGATTCATATAACTGTACTCTGAGAATCAGGTCTGCAACGGTACATTAGTAAGAAACACTGGTCACCCACATTCAGAAAGAAATTAAATGGAAAAAGACAAATTCTTCAGTTGATTAGAAGTGTGGCCAATAGTTCACTGTAATATTTTGTCACACTTTAATCTTGTCATGCATGTTGATAATGGCTACATCACTGTTACCCACACACAGCTAATCTCATTTAAACTGCTCAGTGGGGTGGGCAGAATAAAGCATTATAAAGATCAGTTAAGACAATGATAAACCCTAAAAACAATAACATAATAAATCTGTGCAATTATTTTAGATTTTAGTGTAAATTAAAAAAAAATGTAATACGTTGATTAATTAATCAGTAAATCATGTATACAACCGTAGCTTCTTTCTTTTATCAGATGCCAGATCGAATCCAGATGTTGCTTTGAATGATGCTCACAGATGGTTTGATAGTCTCACAGCAAGTGCCAAATCCATCCTGTTTTATTTCAGCTGTGGAACAATGGTTATATGTTGTTATAACTGCAACTTGACAGCCTCAACCGATTTTTTTTCTTTTTTTTTTTTCTATTGAGCTGATGCTTATGTGTTTCATCTTACCCTTTCTCCTTTAGGTTTGTTTTGTCTTTCTTCTATTCACTTTCTTTGCTATTCTTTCACTTCTGCTTTCTCTAAAATACCTGTTCTTTGTTTTGTTCACCCTTAACCCTTCTCCCTGTGCTGCCCTCTCCCATTCTGTGCTGATCTCTGTAATTTTTTCAGTCTCTTTTCTCTCCGTCTCCACATCAATGCTTTAATCTTTCCTCCCCTTCTCTCCACCTCTCCCCCAGGATGGCTCTTGTAATGGTCTCCAGCACTATGCTGCTCTAGGCAGAGATGTTATTGGTGCCACATCAGTCAACCTCATGCCCTGTGACATGCCACAGGATGTGTACAGCGGGGTTGCACAGCAGGTCAGCACCAGTGAGCTGTTTTTGGTTTGCCTTGTTTCTTTCCTCATCTTTGAAATGCATTTATTTGAAAGGTGCACAAGATAACTTAATTGTGATTGATTTCATTTGCAAGGCACTTTGCAGTTGTACAGTTGTTAATATTTAGACGACTCACTAGATCCCATATTAGGTGACAGACTGAGAATTGGGAATAAAATTTTTGACTGAAGTTCTTCCTTTTAAAAGTGCTTAGTTTTTCATGCCTTATATCAAATTGTGGTGAGGGTAGACAGCCACCCACATACAAAGGCTCAAAGGGCAATTGTGCATTCACTGCTGTCAAAGGACCCATATAGAACATGCTTCTTTTTAAGGAGAAACGATTTGAACTTAATTGGCGTTTGATGCACTGACATCTCACTACAGAGGGAATCCGAGTATGCTGAGGGCACTGACATTGTGTTGAGATTTCAGTGAGCTGGAGTGCAGTTTTTTGCAGGACACTATCTGACTTGTAATTTAACCTCTGGGCATTTCAGGTATTGTCAGATGATGCTGTAGATTATATCAGGCTTGTGAAATAGGAAGCTACCGGGGAAAATAAATCTTGTTTACTCGCACTGATAAGATATTCAGTAAACAACACTGGCAACAGTCATATTGTTGGAGTCTCTATAAGAACTAGAGCTGAAACAATTAGCTGATTAAGCCATTATCTGATTAACAGAAAATAATGAACAGCTGTTATGATAATCTGTTAATTGGTGAATTCATTTCACACAAAACTAGACATTTGTTGGTACCACTTTGGGTTTTAGGAAACTGTGATGGATATTTTTCAGCATTTTCAGACATTTTATAGACAATCAGTTGGTTAATCAAGAAACTAATGGGCAGATTAATCAACAACGAACATAAACATTAGTTGCAGTCCTGGCAAAATTACTTCTGCCCAGATTATATGTATATATTTATTTATGGATAAGCATTAAAAAATGCCTTGGAAAAGACACATTTTGAAGAGAAGCTGTTCATCATTTGCATCTGTGTTTATTATAAATTAAACTGGTGTAAATGTATACCTGCAATGTGTCCATGTGTTCCAGGTGGAGGAGTTCCGAGCACGAGACGCAGAGCATGGTCTGAAGATTGCCCAGGTCCTAGAGGGCTTCATCAGCAGGAAGGTGGTCAAACAGACGGTGATGACTGTGGTGTATGGAGTCACGCGCTATGGGGGACGCCTCCAGATAGAGAAAAGACTGAAGGAGATTGATGAGTTCCCCAAGGTACAGCAGTGGTGGAGGGTGCTGGTGGTGGACAAGGGGTTCCCTTGCACAGTGTACTGATTTATTTTTAGAATAGTATCGGCGTGGTCTGACAGACTGGCCTCTTAGCACAGGATCTCCTCTACAAGGGGTTCTTGTTACACCCTCCTCTCACACTATACATTTTTACACACACATTGAGCCCAGACTGATTTGTAATGAAGTACAAGGTCTTCTCTACTGAGATCTGTCCGCATTTCACGTCGTTTCTCCATTTTCTGCCTTTGCGTCTGCATGAACGCATTACGAAGGTGCACCCTAAGGGATTTCAGTAAGTTTGACCTTCACATGAAGAGTCCCACCACACTGTCTCTAAGTGAGACACAAACCAAAGCTTTTAAATAAGCTCTTATTATCTTTTTGCAGTGAATTAAATTTTTCATGGGTGAATCAAGGAGGCAATAAGTGTAATACAACAGTAGGTTTAATATTTGATATCCTGTGCACAACGACCCTGGATCTATTTTTAGTTCAAAACCATTGCACTTCAATTCAGTTCAACATAAATGGTCTTATGATGGGCACACCTATTCTGTTAAATGATACCTTGGCAGTAAAATGGAAGCATTTAATCTTCTTACAGCACTGTAGTGCTTATTATCTGTCAAATAGCTATTTTAGTTCCTTACAACAACTTAATTGTCAGTATAGATGGGATTGGCTGTCAGTGTATCTGCCATCTCACAGCCAGAGGATTGTGCTAAATGACCTCTGCATAATGTCCCTAATTGTTTAAACAGGAAATTAGGGGGGAAGTGTAATTGTGACTGATGACAGAGGGATGAAGGAGGGGGTTGAGGCAGCTCCTACTGAGGGGGAGATCATATCTCTGTAAAGATAACAGCAATTTACATTTTTCATTGTGTGCTCCAACTTTTACACTTATATTTACATTTAATCCCTAATAACAATATTGCCAAAAGGACTATCAAATATCAATTCTATGATTTTTTTTTTCATTTAGAAATGCAGTGGAACAAAAAAAAGTAAAGTGTGTCTAAGGACATAAAAACACAAGCATTATTGTGTTTTTTTTCCAGGAGTATGTATGGGATGCATCCCATTACCTGGTACGACTCGTGTTCAGCAGCTTAAAAGAGATGTTTACAGGAACCAGAGAGATCCAGGTGAGTTCAATACAACTGTATAAAGTCAAATACATAATGAAGTTATCTTATCCACCATTCTTTTATCAATATACACTCACACTTTTGGTTATTAATTGCATAACAGGGCTGACATTCATAAAAATATACTGTAATAATGCAGTTACTCTTGTTTTCTCAAGAATATACCCAAACATATGTGGGTAAATATTATTTCCATTCAGATATGAAGCAAACATAATTTGCCTATCATGAAACACAATGCACAATTACACAGGCATTAAAACTTTTTTCTCTATGTCAGCAATAATACAGTAATCTTTAATACCCATTTCACTAATGCTTTATTTTAGGTGTCTGTAATTTCTTGTTCATTTCTTAGTGAGTTTATAAGATGTTTTCTGGGAAAGACTATTTAATTTGGTTCCAAATATGTGGAAAATAGAGACTGTGGTAAATTAATGCAAAAAAAGGAATTAAGTTTCCATCATTAACACACAGTTACTTGGGTTTACATGGATCTCATGATCCACAGAAATTTGGCTTGATATCAAACCCAAGGCAAGTAACTAACCTCTTAGTTAAATAACTGTAATAATAGAACTTTTCCTTGTAATACCATATTTCATTGTTCTTTCCAGGAATATTTCCTGAATTATTATGAAAATACAGACCCCTAAAAATAAAGTTCCACTCCCATTTCCACCTACTACCTTACTACTGTATATAGGATGTTACCTTTTTTATGTCTAATTTACTTCAGTATTGCCCCAGCACCAGCACCCATTCATCACTTAAACTCCATTTATAAATGTAGGACATGCACCTGATAGGAGATTGTACATTACCCCTACAGACAGAGAGGCATATCGAACCACCCTCCACTGGATGCGTGTGTCATTTGGGGAAAAGGGGAACGGCCCAGTCCAAGATTTAAAAAAAAAAAAAAAAAAAGAAAGAAAAACCCCCCTCCCCTCATACCTCGGTACTGACCTGCTTTTCATGTGTGAGTGTGTGTTTGTTTATATGCACCTGCTGCTTTTAAACAGGTCACATCCTCTTGCATTTTACAGGGGTGAGCTGAAGTATGAGTGAAAGAGAGGTAGTTGATCATTCCTGGTGCTGTCTTCCTGGCCTCCTCTCTTATATTCTCTGTACATTTCCAATTTCTGTCAACACTGCTGTTCATTCCCTTCAAATGACTTTCCGTCCACTCTTTACTCTCCCTCTCTGTCTGCCTCTTACCAGCCTGTAGTTCCATCAGTCAATTCCTCTAGTTAATCTCTCACTCCTGTTTCCTTGCTTTCATGCCATTTTTATTTTATTATGCCTGTGAATATACATATTCATCTTTCCTGCAGGTGTGTTTGTGTTTGTGTTTGTGTGCGCGCGTGCGTGTGTGCTTGCGTGTGTATTTGTGTTTGTGTTTGTGTTTGTGTTTGTGTTTGTGTTTGTGTTTGTGTTTGTGTTTGTGTTTGTGTTTGTGTTTGTGTTTGTGTTTGTGTTTGTGTTTGTGTTTGTGTTTGTGTTTGTGTTTGTGTTTGTGTTTGTGTTTGTGTTTGTGTTTGTGTTTGTGTTTGTGTTTGTGTTTGTGTTTGTGTTTGTGTTTGTGTTTGTGTTTGTGTTTGTGTTTGTGTTTGTGTTTGTGTTTGTGTTTGTGTTTGTGTTTGTGTTTGTGTTTGTGTTTGTGTTGTTGTTTGTGTTTGTGTTTGTGTTTGTGTTTGTGTTTGTGTTTGTGTTTGTGTTTGTGTTTGTGTTTGTTTTTGTGTTTGTGTTTGTGTTTGTTTTTGTGTTTGTTTTTGTGTTTGTGTTTTTGTTTGTGTTTGTGTTTTTGTTTTTGTTTGTGTTTGTGTTTGTGTTTGTGTTTGTGTTTGTGTTTGTGTTTGTGTTTGTGATTGTGATTGTGGTTGTGCTTGTGCTTGTGCTTGTGCTTGTGCTTGTGCTTGTGCTTGTGCTTGTGTTTGTGTTTGTGTTTGTGTTTGTGTTTGTGTTTGTGTTTGTGTTTGTGTTTGTGTTTGTGTTTGTGTTTGTGTTTGTGTTTGTGTTTGTGTTTGTGTTTGTGTTTGTGTTTGTGTTTGTGTTTGTGTTTGTGTTTGTGTTTGTGTTTGTGTTTGTGTTTGTGTTTGTGTTTGTGTTTGTGTTTGTGTTTGTGTTTGTGTTTGTGTTTGTGTTTGTGTTTGTGTTTGTGTTTGTGTTTGTGTTTGTGTTTGTGTTTGTGTTTGTGTTTGTGTTTGTGTTTGTGTTTGTGTTTGTGTTTGTGTTTGTGTTTGTGTTTGTGTTTGTGTTTGTGTTTGTGTTTGTGTTTGTGTTTGTGTTTGTGTTTGTGTTTGTGTTTGTGTTTGTGTTTGTGTTTGTGTTTGTGTTTGTGTTTGTGTTTGTGTTTGTGTTTGTGTTTGTGTTTGTGTTTGTGTTTGTGTTTGTGTTTGTGTTTGTGTTTGTGTTTGTGTTTGTGTTTGTGTTTGTGTTTGTGTTTGTGTTTGTGTTTGTGTTTGTGTTTGTGTTTGTGTTTGTGTTTGTGTTTGTGTTTGTGTTTGTGTTTGTGTTTGTGTTTGTGTTTGTGTTTGTGTTTGTGTTTGTGTTTGTGTTTGTGTTTGTGTTTGTGTTTGTGTTTGTGTTTGTGTTTGTGTTTGTGTTTGTGTTTGTGTTTGTGTTTGTGTTTGTGTTTGTGTTTGTGTTTGTGTTTGTGTTTGTGTTTGTGTTTGTGTTTGTGTTTGTGTTTGTGTTTGTGTTTGTGTTTGTGTTTGTGTTTGTGTTTGTGTTTGTGTTTGTGTTTGTGTTTGTGTTTGTGTTTGTGTTTGTGTTTGTGTTTGTGTTTGTGTTTGTGTTTGTGTTTGTGTTTGTGTTTGTGTTTGTGTTTGTGTTTGTGTTTGTGTTTGTGTTTGTGTTTGTGTTTGTGTTTGTGTTTGTGTTTGTGTTTGTGTTTGTGTTTGTGTTTGTGTTTGTGTTTGTGTTTGTGTTTGTGTTTGTGTTTGTGTTTGTGTTTGTGTTTGTGTTTGTGTTTGTGTTTGTGTTTGTGTTTGTGTTTGTGTTTGTGTTTGTGTTTGTGTTTGTGTTTGTGTTTGTGTTTGTGTTTGTGTTTGTGTTTGTGTTTGTGTTTGTGTTTGTGTTTGTGTTTGTGTTTGTGTTTGTGTTTGTGTTTGTGTTTGTGTTTGTGTTTGTGTTTGTGTTTGTGTTTGTGTTTGTGTTTGTGTTTGTGTTTGTGTTTGGTGGGGTTTCTTTACTAGTGATTCTAAAGTGAAGTTATAATAAACTGTACAAACACTGTCTTTGCGTAGGATGAATCACATGGTTTAACACATAATAAAACAGGGGTCTTTACATGAAGCTAAAGTATTGGTGCTGTTTCTGTGTTTTAACTACTTAAGTTGGTGTTTGAAGTAATGTCAGCAGTGGCAGAGCATAACCTTTTATCCTGATGCACCATGTATGTTCAGCATAGTTTTCCACACTGTATGATAGACAGTTTAGCCAATTACTGGACTGTTTACTTTTCTATGTATTCTGAGAAATTTACTAGCTGACCTTTCAGATGTTCTATTCATGTATTTTCCCTCATTTGTCTTCCTCGTCTTCTCCTTGTCTAAACTTTCACAACTATCCCAATAGAAACTTGACCTTTTAATAGCACACAGTGTATCCACTTTTTGACTCACATAAGTATAATATCAACAGTGCTCATTAATCTCTCTCTTAGCATACTGACCAATATTAGAAACCCCAATGTGTACTAGCCAAGTGCTGTTGTATGATATGTGTTAGATTTGATATCGTTTCCATCATTTCCGTGAAGTAGCGAGGTGATTTGGATCATCGCTTTTACTATAATCATCATTTACATTGTAATGTCCACTTATTACATTTCATTGGCTTTTGATGAAATTGCTGATGAAGCTGATAAAAAATCAGGGTGGCCAGTTACCTGTGGGCACACAGCACGCTAATGTGCACATACAGTATGAGCTAAAAGAGTACACAATTACAAGAGCACTAAGAGCACTAAGCCGCTTTCCTTATAGCTGTCACCTTATAACAAGCTATTAATCCTGTTAAATTTCTTTATTTTATCCGGTGAGAGCAGGCTGTTTCCCCTCACACAGCCAGTCCACAAATTTCGTTTCACTTGTTGTCTGGCGAAGCTCAATAAGCATTTGCTTGAATGAGGGCCACTACCAATGTGATGAAATTAGATGAAATTAGATGAAAATTACTTTGCATGTGATTTTTATCAGATTTTTAAAGCAGATGAAGATGACTGGATGCCCTTTTCACTCATTGGGTTATCCAGGTCTTCAAAAACACCTCAGGATCTCTAACTTAGTTAAGTTACTTTCATAGTGGAGCCCTTTGATAGACTGGCAATCTCTCAAGGCCCAATTGATATTACAAACTAAAAAGGAAGGTTGCGAGATATAATTTAGTATAATTTAGTTTAATTAATTTAGATTTGGATTTAGAGTGTTCACAACCCGGTGTCTTTGTTTTTGCCACAAAATATTTTTAGCCAAAACTCAAATTATTTGCTTCTTATTTTCCTCTCTTCTTTTTTCTCCCTTATTTTTCTGCTGCTCCACAGAAAATCTGAACCTCCAACATATTTATTGCCTCATTCTTCTCATACACAGGGCACCCAAATTATCATGAAGCTTTAAGTACCGGATCTGTTGTGGGTAGAATGCCCCAGTGGGGCTTTCCAACTCTTGATAGGTTTGATGTAGGACTGCACCACTGATGGTGCATTGTGATTGCTGTGAGTGGTCCAACTGTAATGGAGCATGGAACATGGAAAGAAAAAAGGCTTTATATGTGTTTGTGTGTTACTATTAAACAAAAAAAACATTCTGACCTATGATACGCTTAAGTTCAATAAGAGAAAGGAAGAGATAGCCATAGCGTATGCCAAGCTCAGGCAGACAGATAGCTCATAGACTGGCCCAGCATGCCGCCTGCACTTTTAGTATGACATCAAGCAGAAGGTTGGCTTAGAGAAGGTGTGACAACTCATAAGTAGGTGCTAGAGAGCAAGGGTGACAGATGGTGGGTCCCCTGAGGGTGTATCTCTCCCTGTGGATGTAGTATGGTACATTCCACTGATTTGATCTACTCCTTTTCAATGTCTTTCAGGGACACTGTAGCTGATTATCCTGCGCATTTTTCAAGGCCTAAAGTTGAATAAATAAATGAATGAATGAAGAGATGACTTCATGGTTGGATGAGGTTTTAGCTTACATTTCACAGATAAATTTCTTCATCCCCTGCAATAATTCTCTAATCCAGTTGCATCACTAGGCAACAAAAAATGAAACCAACTTCCAGAAAGGTCACCTTTTCACTGCATAGCTGGATTAAATTCAATCTCCCAGTGTACTCTCTGCCTCTTAAATCCAAGGCCACAGTGTTTCTGAGGGTCGTTAGTAATTAGACCCTAGATAGAGTGGGAAGATGGAGCATGATGCAGAGTAAGAAAACCAAGAAGTGGAGAGAAAGTAGCTACAATAGCACTTACACAGGCAGGAGTGTGTTTGCATGTGAGTGCATCTTTGTTTTTGTTTTTGCTTTTTTTCCCTGGTGTTTATTGTTTAATACAATGTGCATACAGAGATGTGTACATATTGCAACCCTTGTAATGGAATATTTTCCAGGGCTGATGGGAAGTGAGGAAGTCAGAGTAGAATGGAGTAACTGAATGGAGCATAAACATACATCAGGGAGGATGCCTAACAGGATTTGGAGATACTAATCGGATCAGAGGTCACTGTGACTCCTTGTTTATTTTTCATCCACCTCCCAGGCATGGTTACATGGAACTCTCACTCTCAGTGGGGCGTGACACATGGGAGTTGAGAGCTGGATTGGCTGGATTTGACTGGATTTGATTGGATTTGACTGGATTTGACTGGATTTGACTGGATTTGTGAGTTTATAGTGTGACTAAAAGCTGGTGATCTAATTTCCTCTATGGTCCTGTTCATACCTGGCATTAACATGGGCCTTTGGTGATACGTTCACAAGTGGACATCTCAAAGTATCTAAGTGTGACGGTAACCAAGATGCATTGAGATTGAATTGCTCAGGCCACATTGTGACGTGGTCAAGGCTGCATGTGGCCAAATTCTTTTAGCAGTGTCTATGCATCCCTGGACACAACATTGCCACATTGAAAGATCGCCTACTTGACTGATTTCTCAACTGACGTCCCCTGCTTAAGCATCTGACATCTGAAAATTTAGAAAATTCCACAGAGATAAATCACAAGGGCCTCATACATCTTGGGCAATTTGGTTTGTCTGGAACATGGAAAAGTAAAACATCCAATCTTTATTGTTTTGATGTCTTGTTCTTCTTTAAACTTCTGTCAGACTATACACAGATGGTATATTGCTGCCTCTGGCCAGTCAAAAAAACAGCAACACAATTGTTTTTTGCAAAAATAATGTACATGTTTATTTGCATATAGCACAGGGAAGTGAAATGCGATTGCAAGTGGTCACTAGAGAAGCATGTGGAGATGCATTCTAATGCCAGGTATGAATTGACAAATTTAGAGCTGTCCACTTGGGATCAAATCAACCAAGACAGGTATTCAGGTATGAACAGGGTCTATGAGATTACTTTGAGTTTTGGTGGAAATTTCCCTGGATATTAAAGCACTGTACATATTTTCTCATTAGTGATGTAAGAAAAAGTGAAGTACAGTAATTGCGTGTGGCCTTCAGCAATACAAAAATAGGGCACTGTCAACATTAATAAATACTTAAAGCTACTGTGTTGAAATGCCCCAAGAGTTAACACATTTTAAGTAAAAGGCTCCTGGGCGCAAATATGAAAAACACGTGTTTGCTTTGTGTTTTCTCTGTAGTCATTTGCGCCTCTTTTTGGTTTGGAATGATTTGCAGCTCTTAGTGGTTATATTGCATTTTTTGTGGTCTTTTAGCATGTTTTTGTTCTTTTTCTGCATCTCTATGGACATTTTATGTCCCTTTGAACCTTTAGCTTCTCCCTGTAGTCTTCTGTGTCTTTTCATGTCCATTTTGCATCTCTCTGTGATCATTTTGTGTCTCCAGTTAGTTACATAGTGTCTCTCTCTGGGTGTTATGTGTCTCTTTCTGGTTATTTTGCATCTCTTTTTTACCCCATGGACCCCTGGACCTGTGCCCCACAAGGTCAGATCAGTAATCCATCCATATTACTAATGACAAACCCAACAATTTTAAAGACTTCCATTTCTATTTCCATTCTTATGTTGGTACCCCTCTTAACAAATGACACGCTCTGTCTGTCTGGCTTTCTACTCCTTTGTATAGAAGTAGGATTACAGCAGACTTGGAGAAATAGCTCAGGGCCTGTACAATAAGTCTGCTTTTCATTCTAATTCTGGGGAACTCCACATTTCTAAATGTCGGCATGATGCCCTCCATGCCTCCTTCTGCCTTGGAACAGAAGCAGGCCATTTCCAGTGCTAGCATGGTGTTTCGTTGATCTTGCAGAATTTTTTGGCATTTTGGGCTGAAATAATAAATTCAGTTTGAATTTCAAGGACACCCCCAAGAAAAAAAAAGTCTGGTAGAAAGAACGTCTGGAAAAGGTCAGTGGAAATGTGGCAAAACTCAGGTGTGTGTCTGACTATGACTCTACAGCTGTCTTCATCTGTTTTCAAGGGGAAAAGGTCAGGTAGAGGAACAGGTGACCCAGACTGCAGAGAAAGTGTGACGCCAAACTGTTTCCACTTGAGTAGATGTGACGTGTTATTAACCACTATGTAATAAATGGGGATTCCCCTCTTGGCAGCATGGTTGCTATGTGGTTACTGATGTCTGTTGAATCCATGACCATCTGTACTGCAACTCTCAGGTGATTTAGACTTCAGGAGCCTATTCCCCACGACACACAGTGGGAGAAGCCAAGGTCTCATTCATCAGAGCTTTAGAGTTCGAATCATATCTCGGGCACAGATCATGCATGTATTCATTATAATGAACAGGAGTACAGTGTACGGTAGTGACCTCATTTACAGCATGGGAGTCCATTACTCATATCAAAGGTAACCTTCATTTATTTCACCCTAAACCCTTTTTACACCACATCCTTTCCGTCCATGCATCAAACTGGTCTGTTAGGACACAAATATGAGATGTTAAGAGTGGAATAATGAACAGATCCCCCCCACAGGTCTTCCCAGAGCAATGATAGATGAGAAGGCAGGCTAATGGGGTCTCACCACACTATGCTTCTATTTTTTAAAACATTTCTTGATAATTGTGTGATTCTATCATTCATCACACAACGACCTTCAAGCAATCGACTGGAACCACCAAACAAAGTAGCTCTCTGGCCCCTGAAGTTAGCATTAGTGTACTTCCATCCGTGTGAACACATCACTTTAATCCTTATATATCCATGCATTCTTTTGTACATGCAGCTAATAATATTAGATATTTAATTTTAGAACAGGTCTGTCATAAAGAAATCTCAATTACAGAGAAGTACAGTTTATACATTTATGCAACCTTAATATTAATAAAGCTCATCTCAGAATGGTCGTGGTCATGCTGTAGTCTCCTGTGCTTCTGTTTCTCATAGTTATTTTAGAGTTATTTTAGATTTAATAAGGATGATGAGGATATTGAAATCATCCAAAAACAAATTTAGAAAATTTGTCAGTCATTGGCAGCATAAAGCCAAGCAACAGCTGATATAATTCGATCCCCCCATTTTCTTTCCACCTATCCAAGGCGCTACACAGAACATTTAAAACTCAGTTTTCAAGGCCAAGCTGCACAATATGAATTGATTTTTTTTCTTTTTTTTCCTGTTTATAATGTAATTCCATGTATTTGACCTAAAAACAAGCAGCAGACTCATGTGAGCCCATGATAAAAAAAAATAAAATAAATGTGTTCATTCAGATGGTCATGGGTAGATCGTGTTCTGAGCAGTAATATCTTATGGCTTTTACAATTAAAGCACTTAATTATTCGGAGTACTGATAGATCTAAGTGTTTCTAGTCCTATTAATACAATTTGATTGAAAAGTAAAAACATTTGCACATCAAAGCTGCTTTTCACCAGTGAAAAAAGAAAATTTGTTCAGGCTTAGAGACACTTATATACATTAGTGTAAGCTGAATGAAAGGTAAACACTCTAATGCAATGTGCTCACTTTACAAGGAGTTGGCTGCCAGCTGCCAGTCATATCTCCCTCCTGATAGTAGGCTGTCGTTCCCACCCAGGCATGGTTCCAAGGGTCAGGGAAAGAATGCCCTTCTTAGATGCCGTGGCACGACTTACTGAATGGACCCTTCAAGGCTTGGGAGATTAGACTGCTAAGTCTTCTCTCTATCAAGAACAGTTTCAGTTACCAATTAGATGTTGGTCTTAGAGAGTGGGGTTTTTTTTTGTTTGCTTGTTTTTTTTTAAAGAATGAAGAAAACAGTGAGATCCAATCACCCAGTGCCCTGGTGTGTATGTATATGTGTGTGTGTGTGTGTGTGTGTGTGTGTGTGTGTGTGTGTGTGTGTGTGTGTGTGTGTGTGTGTGTGTGTGTGTGTGTGTACAGAAGCATACAACCGTGAGGCGATAATTCTAGTTCTTTAATTATGATTGATTATTACCCCCTTATGATTATGACTGAATACCACCTACTTTTAATATTCTGTAATTTTGCGGCATTCTCACTGTACTTCAGCAACATTCTCTGTCTGTCACTCCTTTCCATCTCTTTCCTATCCATGGTAAAAGTCATCATGAACTAACTTTTACTCTTGCCCTGTACATGCATTTGTATTTGTGGTTGCATATAGATGCCTATGTAGATGTGCCTGTGTGTGTTCATGTAAGGTCAGAATTGGTGGCCCCATAAAGCAGTACCTTTACTTCCTTAATGCAATGTAATTCCCTCTGAATCTAGATTTCAGTTTGGGACATAGCATCTGTTAAGCAGAAAGAGAAGTGTTTTTTAAAAAAAAAACAAAAAAAAAATGCAATGGCTTAATCAGTTGAGGTTTTGTTTACACTCACTTGTGCAGGGTAAGGTCACCTCTAACGATTCACTTGTTCCCAGGTGCCAATGACAAGTGTTGATAAGTTTTCCAGGGATTAAAATCCCCATTTCATGGAATCTTTACAGATACCAGTAAAGTGATCAAGTTCTCACTTTCCCATAAGCTTCCCTTACACAGCAGACTGTACTGACATCCAAAAGCAGTACAGTGTAGCTCACTATAATCTGTTTTTAGCCAAGACCCACTGGGACTAGCAGCGCTAAAAATATGCCCTCATGGGATGCTGTAAAATAATTATGGATGAAACCCTTCAACCCTGGACTCTTCCAAGAAATGCTTAATTACATTTGGTAGAATAACCATTAATCCCAAAATGAAATACCGTAGCTGTCACTAAAAATGGCCACCGCACAGACAACCTCAGCTATTTTATTTAGTAAAGCAGAGTTGCACTTGAGTCACAGTCAAAGCATTAAAGGTTCAAGTAGCTTGAGATGAGTGTCAGTGGTACCTGGCTCTCATTAGCCAATGACCTAAATGAGCAGTAGAGAAATGTAACAGGGATGGATGGATAAGAGTTTGAATATAGTTTTATGGTATCAAGCATGTTTTGATGGTAAATTGATTTTCTTTCAACCAGTATTGGGGTCAGGTAAGCTGAGAATCCACCATTTACGATTGTAAGTCAAAACTAAGGCATGAAATAAAAATGTTTTTTGGAAATGTCCATTAGGTTAAGGGACTCATTCCCTTAACCGTAAAGTGCTGTAAAGTTTATTTTTTAATCTGCAGAATATCAAGTGCATTTCACGTAATGAACCATAATATTTGGGCAATTCACATTTTCGTTTTAATAATTTAAAACCTCATTTGGAAATGAACTGATTAAAACACACCAATTAAAACCAATAACTTCAAATATGCAGACTTTTCTAACCAGGGTTAAGGAATCATACCATTCTTTGGCTTGAGGGAAATAGATTTAAATCTCACGTTTAGCCCAATGAGTCAATTAAATGTCTTAAAATTGGATTTTATTTGCAATGCATTTCAGGGTTCATCAAGATAACTTCCTTGTTATGTGTTGGTTTTTTTTTAAAGCATTATGTAGTTTCAACATCATAGAAAAATGTGTCCAAGCTATGACATTGTGTCTGTATTACATGGTCACATTTATGTTTTATAGAGCTGAAAGGATTAAAATTCATCAATTCATCAATTAATCAATCAACAGAAATTACTCAGCATTTACTTTGATACTTGATAGCTTTTTATGCAAAATAATCCAAACAGTTCCAGCCTATCTAGTGTGAGAATTTTTTCCTCTCTTTTTGTCTTATACAATCTATGTATATATGCCTATATTTGTGATCTTAGTACACTGAATATCTTCTTCTGATGGACATTGAAAGATCCCATTTTTTCCTTTGGAAACTTAACCTAGGCCTTTCATTACAGCATAAAGAAATAAATTGTCAGATTAATTTAAAAAGAAATTTATTTAGTTGCAGCCCCAATATTTTTTATTTCAAGACTTCAGTGAAGCTATATCATATTTATAAGGAGTGAAATATTAAAACTTGGCATAAAAGTTTTTTCATGGCTGTATCGAATGGAAAATATCAAGCATTTTGTATATAATTTCATTCATGCATTGACCTCCCATGTGACCTAATTGTTATCTAAAAAATATTTGTAAGATAGGGCTCATTTACATTAAGGACAAATTTTTATCTTTATATTCAACACACATTTGAGTTAGTAGATATGTCTTGACTGTAGGTTACTGTGATCCTCAACCTCGTGGAGGTTAAATTATTAACCCTCTCTTCTCTTTGTTTTTGTTTTGCCTCTCCAGCTGAAGAGTACCATGCAACACATTAACCTCCAGATCAACCATGACACCAAAGAGTAAGTCCTCCTGTTGCTGACATCTATTTCAATCTGTTACTCCACTCTCATGCTCACACTATCCCACAGCAGATGTAATGTCGCAGCTTTATTTTCTCGAGGCATACGTTGACATTTTGTACTGAAATGTCACCAGTTAGCCTGATCTGAGTGTCCTGGAACAAGGACAGAGGATAGCTGGGGACAGATATGGTGTAAACAGCAGGTCTTTCATTTTGTCACAACCTTTCAAAATGTATCATCAGACCACTTGGCAACTTTCTATTTAGCTTTTAGAGGAGAATGGAAGAAGAGAGTAGAGCTCTCTTGAGGCAATTAGTTCACATTCTCAGGAACTTCAGCTGCACAAAAGTGCTTTCTCCAGTGGATATTTTCAGTAATTGCCTACTAAAGCTTTGATGTAACTATGCATTTGTCAAAAAATAGGAAATGCCAGTACTGCAGTACTTAGACACGTTGAAAGAATAGTGTTACACTCCCAGTTCGGAATAAGTTGCAATGGGACTCTGCTAACAGAAAGTAGTAGTTGAAACTGCTCTGTCACAGATTGCATTTCTAAAAAATTAATATTAATATTTTGATAAGGAATCATATCACAAGCAACATAACTCAATAATGAGAAGAAATTTGGATTATACATGGAAAAAAAGGTTCAGGGGCCTCAAAATCTGTGAGGCAGGATAAGAAAAGCAACAATGGACGTGAGAAATTTTGAAAATCGAATGGAAATTTTCTATCATGATTAGAAGTACTTATTCCATTAATTATGTGCGGCACAACTTGAAAAAAAAAATGCAATACAAGATTCGAATAATTATGGTTGAATTATGGTTACATGTAGCAGTAGTTCTACTTAATTTAGATTAATGATGAAAACACTCCCCAACATGATCAAATAAGCATTAAAATTATCTAGGTTTTTTAGTAGGATTTCAACCCCTGAAATGATTATATAGATAAATATGCATTTGTTTTAGTGCAGTGAAGTTTTGTATCAAAAATGACAGAGAAGCCATATCCTTCATGGCCGATATGTTCAACAGAGGAGGTTTAGATTTAACATGTGAATGGACTCAACACATTTTTTATTGAATTATTATTGTTTCACACCCGACCACCAGTGTATACGCCTCCTTTTCCAGCAGTGATTTCCTGACTATCTACGATTTACAACTGAATTTAAGAATTTGTGTCATCTGCGGATGACCTCTAACCATGGTGAGGTGAGAGGGAAAAAGTTCAGATAGTTTTAAAAGAGCAGACAGAGGAAGAGTGGTAGAGGTGAGTAGAGGACAAAAACAGACAGAATGAGAGACGGCAAGGGAGAGATGAGGGAAGATGGACTAAGAGCATGGGAGACAGAGATGACAAAGACTGACAGCCGTCCTCCTCAGTCTGACATCTCAAGTTTGAGAGGGCAGCGTGAATACTGAAACACCTGCCCATGCGGAAGGAGGGATGGAGAAAGTTAGAGTCGAGAAGGACAACAGAGAGGGTAGGAGGCCCTCTCGTATGTAAATTGAAACCTTCTGTCAGTGTTTCGGTGCGTGTGAGTGTGTGTGTGTGTGTATGTGTGGATTAGCTTTGGGTTGGGCCTGCACTCTCCCACCTCTGTCTGCATATCCATTAGAAGAGCATTCTGGCCTGTGACAGCCCAGAGGATTTGAATGGCACAGGCTCAGGGTAATGGGAACATGGGGATGCAGATTGGCAGGGTGTTCTTTTTGTTTGTTTGTTTTTTTACTGCCAGGTCACTTATCAGTAGCAGCAACACTGCATTTATATTACTTCAAATATTTCTTTTATACCATGTCTATATTTGCATGCTCTCACACTGACTATTGTTTAGGATGTGGTGAGTCCCCCAGGGGTCAAATATTAGAAACCCCTGTCTGACAGCAAAAGACCTTCAGGCAGATTGATCAGACTCTGGAGTGGTGGTGCACTGTTCTACTGTGCAGCGACACCTTGAATATGACCTTCATGGAAGAGTCATCAGAAGAAAACCGTTCCTTTGTCGTCACCACAAAATTCAGTGTCAGAAGTTTACAAAGGAACATTTAAAAAAGATGCATTTTGGAAACAAGTCCTATGGGCTGATGTTATTAAAATAGAACATTTTGGCCACAATCAGCAAAGGCATATTTGGAGAAGAAAAGGGCGCAGAATTTTATGACTACAGCTGCTCAGCACACAGGTGCATCGATCATGCTTTGTGCTTGTGTTATAGCCAGTGGCTAAGGAAACATTTCTCTGGTAAAGGGAAAAATGGATTGAAATAATAAATACCAGCAAATTCTGAGAGCAAACATCACACAGTCTGTAAAAAAGCTGAAGCTGAAAAGGGGATGATTTCTACAACAGGATAAGGATCCTAAACACACATCAAAATCCATAGTGGACTTCAACTTCAAGTGGTGTAAATTGAAGGATTTGCATTGGCCCTCACAGTTCCCCGACATAAAAATCATCAAAAACTGGGGATAGAGCTCAACAGAGCAGTGCATGCAGGATGGCCTAAGAATCTCAGAACTTTTGCAGGGAGAAAATCCCCAAAATCCCTTAAACAAGAACTGAAATAGCAGCTACAAAAAGCATTTAAAAGCTGTGATATTTGCCATAGGGGTGTTGCTAAGTACTGACCATGCAGGGCGCCCAAACTTTAGTTTTGGGCCCTACTCCTTTTTTGTTATTTTGAAACTATAAAAGATTGAAATAAAAAAGTAATCTCGCTTAAAATATTAAAGTTAAAGATGGGACATTTCTTTATGCCTTTTGGAAATCAGGTCATCTACTACTTGCTTAGCAATTCACAGTAACAGACATTTTGACCAGGAGTGCCCAGACTGTCATGCCACTGCAGAATGCTTTAAATGCTACTTAGTAAAACAGTGTTTAAATGCATTACAGTACCCGTACAGTTCCTCTGTTTTTCCAACAAATTACATGTCCAAACTTGCCCCCTGACCTTTACTTTATCTGTACATCTCCTATAACATTACATCGCCCTCATGGGCATGGTGGTTATGTGATAGCTAAACTCTTTTTCCAAATTGTCCACAAACTTAAAAAGAGATCAAACATGCTTGCTAAATGTTTCCTTGGGAGCTATTATCACAGTTCATAATGAGGCCACTGCTGAGAAAGCTTGGCTGAAAAATCCCTGTGTATTAGAATGCATCAGAGTATAGGAACCATTACAGAAAGTCCGAAACTTTTTAAAAATGTATGTACTTGGTTTTTCTGTCCCTTCACAGGAGGCCGGACACAGTAAAACAGAAGAACGCCTTCCCGCCAAACTTCATCCACTCGCTGGACTCCACACACATGATGCTAACTGCTCTTCACTGCTACAGGTATCATTTAACATCCTGCACTTATTACATGACTATCTTGAACACCTCAGATAAAACAGAGACATAGTTCTTGTATCTCCTGTTACCTATCCAGAGTCATTTTGCTAAGGCAGTTTGTAATATGCCTCTGAGATTGACTATGCGTGTATACACACGCAGAGACCTCAAATGGCTTTGAGAAAGCCCCCTCTCCTCCTAAATACAGTTATCACCTCAGATAGGTGTCGTATGATATGCTTTGTTATATAAGCTCGTTTCACAGAACCGACCTCTTGGTGTGATAATTCATGATGGAACACACACTGGCTTTGAATCAATGTCTGCTATGGTTTTAGCAATTATTGCCTCTGTAATACAGTTCTCCAGAACTTCCTTCAAAGTCTCCATATCTTCAATGTCATTGTTTATTCTTTCTAAAAATCTTCTCCCTCTGATTTCACATCCAGTGTTGGCCTTACATTTGTCTCAGTTCACGACTGTTTCTGGACACACGCCCTCACTGTGGACACCATGAACAAGGTATCAAATTACAATACAACCTTTTTTTTATTATTCCCACCTCTCATGATTCTTTCACCATTCTTTGTCCTTATCATCCTTCCACATCTGATTCATCCTTTCTGATCATATATCATTGGGGGGTTTTGTTCTCCTCTTTTTGCTGATTAATTGAAGCTAAAGCTGGCATTGCACATGGGAGTCTGTCTATCTGATCCAGGCTTCTCTTCAGTTTATTTTTGGAACAGGAGAATGATTGTAAATGTTTTTAAGCACTGAACACTGGGCTCATTTTAGCAGTCTTTTTTTTTGTGGATGCTGGTGATAAAAATAATCTGAGTAGCAACCCCAGTGCTAAGGTAACACAAACTTTATACCTTCGCTGCCTCACAGATTTACAGGCTGCTGACTGCAGGCAGCACTGTCAGAGAGAGCCTGTTGTGCTGAATAAATGACTGTCTGCCTCTGCCTCCTGAAACTAGCTTGTCAACAGGCCCAGTCTGAGACACAGCATAGAATAAAATGGACCAAATTACCATAAAGCCCCAGTTTTCTATAGAGGTAGCTTCTCAGAGCATAGTTTCAGAGGAGTTGCAACCAATCAAGCAGTTCCCTCTGAGTACATTCATTCACTCTCATACTGTCTTGATGCGTGGGTGTACACCATCCTCATTAAACAGGTAATGAGATACAGCGGCAGAGGGAGGGGCTATTAAATATCATAACCAACATCCAAGCAAATGAAGCAGGGTCTTATTTTATTGGCAACTGAATCTTCCTTCATCCTTCATCCAACCACAAAGGTACCAAGATGAAAATGTTCAGTGTCAACATGTAAATTTCCCTTTTAGTTGTACTGATATGGTCAGTGTACTGGATTTTAATAAGCTTTTGCACAGAAGCCAGTTGGGAGAAGAGTCTGATTAAAGGTAAGACAGCTCACACTGGTTCTGTGCTCCTAACCAGTGCTGCCAAGGGATGTCTGGGACCCACCCACAGTTCATTTCTCACTACCCGCAGAGCTGACTTAATCAGCCACTAGATGTGCTGAAAAACAAGTTTACCTTTAGAAATTAATTTCACAGGTTTTTCAGCAAGTTTCTGTGTTTCTAAATACTCAAAAGGTCCATATATAAACTATAGTTACATTGTGGCAAAGTAAGGTATGTAGAAACCTGCCCATGTCATAGGAATGATCCTGATAACTCGTGGCCAGAAAATAACAGCAGTGTTTTTCCCAGGACAGTTATACTGTCTTGTTTTTCTCCTCCCTACCTCCATCCATCTCTTCGCTGGTCACCAGGCTAGGTTAGTGTTTGGAGCTTGTAGGTCATGTGATCAGACCAGAGTAACTCAGCCTACATACACTTTCCTCTGCCTCTTCCTCCCCCGTCAGGTCTGTCGGGAGCAGTTTGTTGCCCTGCACAGCCAGCCAATCCTTCAAGAGCTGTCCAACTTCCTGCTACAGAAATACTGCGCTGGGGTTCCGTGAGTTAACTCACTTGCATGCAGGAAGACATCTATTGTACACACTCACAAACACACGAACACACACACGCACACACAAGTCACTGGCGTAACACTGTGGTTGTTCATTTTTCTTTCATCAGTTTTATGTTGAAGAAACGGGTATACCTGTCTCCATTTCAATGATTCCATGATTATTGTCACACAAATATTTGATCAAATATCATATAAGTTATATATTAATATCTTTTACATTTTTTTCCCCCACGGCGGCAATCTGTTTCTCTCTCTCGGTTTAAGTTGTTCCTATACAAGCCATCATTGCAATCAGTCTCTCTCGGTGTGTTTATGCTGCACTTTGTGGTCTTTATGGACTTTTGTGGTAAAGACATATTCGGTCATACACTGAACAAGCAACTCCTGCATTTACAAACTATATGAAACAGTCTAAACAAGGTACACACATGAGAGGTTGTGAGATTGTAAAAGTTGTAATAGCGTGCCAGAGTTTTTCCTCCAGTTGTCTGGGACTTTAGATGTAAAAAGATTTTCTCCTTTTCTCTCCGTGTATCCGTCTCACTGGCCTCAGGCTGGGTTATTCTCATCATCTAACTGTGTTTTTCTCTCTTCGCGATAATTGGACACCTTCTCCACAGTCTTTACTCCCCAGCAGCCCTCGTCCTCTTTGTTTTTCTCCCTCTTTCACACACACACATACATATCTCTGGTCCCTAAACCTTTCAAACACTATTATTCTTTCTCCATATCTATACTCCACACAGGAGGACATGCGGGACTGCAAAGACATTCTAGCTTGCTTCGCTTATCACAATATGAAATTAAACAAATTTTTACCATCGCAGTTTGTTTTATTTTCAATAATAAGTTTCAAGTTAAAGTCCCCCCTCAAGTCAAAGACTGAGTTTTGCTTATTTTTACTTCCCTTGAAAGTCTGAGTTTTACTGTGCAGAGTGTGTGTGCAGAGTGTGCAGAAGGCTGCTTTCACATTCACCTGCTGAGGGGGGAAAGTTTCTTGTCGCTCACTTAAGATCTCAGTTTAAGATGTGTACGTACAAGCAGGACTATGATTTTGGACCAATCATGGTCCACTATATAAGTGGACATGTGGGAACTTCTAAGTGAAGTAGGAGACATCTTGTTTTCAGTAGTTAAACTTTTAAAACAAAAAGTATTTCCGTACTCATAGACTCTGGATTTCTCCAAAAGGTAGAGTGATTATATATGTACACTTAATAATTAATAACAAGGTAATCAACTTTCTTGGAGAAAAAGAACATCAGACACAAATTCCTATTCAGCAGTGAGTATTTTTATGTGTTAAATCATTTTTGGAGGGGATCTTTAATATAATCAGAATTTAATCCTGTACCTACATATAAATTAAAACAAAATGATTATTTTTGATATATGTGGACATAAGGTTCCATTACATTGTTATAGCCGGAGAGCTTCGAAATCATGAATACACAATATTTCTCAGGTTTCACTTATGTATACTCTGACCTGCACTGTACCTAGACTGTTTTAATGACAGCACAAACACACAAACATATTCTTCTGCGAGTAACTAACGTCTTTAACTTTTCATTCTCCCCCTTTGTGGCAGGACTGAGGCCAAGAACAAGAAGTACCAGGAGTACAGGAGACTAATGCTGCTGCTGGCCAAAGTGCCCCAAACAGGTCAGTCTGTGTGAAGCCGTCTGTCTCACTTAAGCTGCGGTATTGTTTGAGATTGCCAACATATAGGGTGCTGTTCTGTGCCTAATTGGCTTTAAAAGAACTTGTACCTCTTGAGGCTTTGTTTGAGGTTAGTGATAGGCCTGTCTGGTAGCAATGCTATTAATCCGGTTGCTTGCACAAAGCTGTTTTTTTTCAATACTGTTCTGTAATTGGTCACTGTCATTGGTGTTTTGTGATTGTTTTTTTGTTTTGGTTTTTTTTTTGGCACAAGAACAAACACAGCACAAAAACAGACACAGATTGTTGTTGCCTGTTGTCTGTACATTTATCCCACTGTGTGTAGTTGTTTCCCAGACTGCTGATTCAAACAGCAAAAGCCATTGAGTATGTGCAAAAAAAGTAACTTTCAGCTCACATGAAGAGTTGTGTATTCATGTGTGCCTGCATGGCCCCTAGCAGATTCCCCCGTTTTACATTGACGCCACTGCGAGTGTCCGTCTGTTGTCATCCACGGTGGTAGTACAGTACAGGGGCAGTGCCTGTCTCTGTTCGTCAAGTGGATGGAGGCTCTGTTATGTAACCCTTTGCTCTGTCTCCATCTGCACACTAACTTATGGCTGGGTTGTATAAATTGATTACTATTAATTGTGTCCATCTTCTACAAAATCATCTTATGTGTTCAGGTGTGCTCCTGAGGGGGGTTTGTTTGTCAGAGTGTGTGTTTGTGTGTGTGCATGTGTGTGTATGAATTCCCACCGTATTCAATGCTCAATAAGAGACCTACTGGATCTATTCTAAAACCCATCATAATCTTCACTATGAAGGACCCTGAACTTATTATTGAGGTGAGTCAGGTTTCAGTGTGTAATCCAGCAAGAGATCATGTGAATCAGGTGCATTTATGATAACAGACCTGAGGGAGAAAAGACTGGAGAGGACATTGAGTAAGTTAACAGATTTTTAATAATGACACAGTTGCTGCTTGTGAGGGATAGTAACAGCTTTAAGTTATTCAGTGTGCTCATCTTGTTTCTCTATTCAGGCTAAACACTGACATTTTACTTTGATTTTGTTAAATATAACAAAGGCTGCACAGTTTGTAAGACTCAAAGCATTTCAAGTTCAGGCAGTCAAAAAGAATGCCTTTTCATTTGTACAGTATGTGCCCTCAATTTTTGGTACACAATGCAGGACTATATGTTATCAAAGTAATAGTCTGTCTGAGTGTTAACATGATTACAAAGTCTGGAGTTCCTAAAAGCGAGGATTGCCATATTGATAAACAACAATGATTTTAAGATAGATTTTATGTCAATACCAACCATTTGCTATGTTTTGACAAGTACCAAGACATATATGTATTGGTTAGTTATTGTATTAGCTTAAGCATTGACGTCAGTGTTTTCTGGCTACAGCACGTTTTTGCATTCTTAACTTTTTATGGCCTTTCCTCAATAATTCAGGCTGCAGCTCCTGCTGGTGTACACAGCTGTCAGAGAGGCAAGGACCACACAATGCAAAGCACGAAGCTCAGGACAGGGCCTCGTCCAGAGCTAAAATTAGTATTCAAGTGGTGTATTAAAGTTCATAGGAAATTTACTTGCACCCAGTAAAACCAAAAAGTTGTATTGAATTTAAAAATTAAAGTTCCTGAGTTTGCCCCACTTACAAAAGAACTTCTCTCTATCATGAAGATTGTTACTCTGTCCTCTGACCCAACTCAGAACAAACTAAATCCTACCTGGGATGAAAATTCTAAGCAAATTCCTTCACTGATCAATAACCAATTAAACAGAAATAATAGATTATTCACTGCGCAAATTGTTCAATTTCAGTATGTATCAGAATAAACCAACACCCTTAGTTGTACAATCTTATTCGCAAAGGGTTCCATAACTTATTAGGTTACTTAATGCATCTTCTTCCTCAATAACAGATTTTTTCCAATGGGATACAAACTAGGTAGGCCATCATCAGTTGGTTGGTTGGTCCTTCACTTCGATACAGACTAGAGCTGCAGCTGACAATTATTGTCATTTTCGATTGATCTTCAAAGTATTTTGTCAATGACCCAAGTAATCATTTAGACTATGAAATGTAAAAGTATTGAAAAATTCCCACCATAACTACTTCAAACTGTTTCTGTTGCTTGTCAGTCAAAAAACAGATATTTGAAAAACACTATTATACAGTATATGACACACAGACACAGCAAATCAGCAAATATGAGTAGCTGGAAGCAGCAAATGTTTTTCATTTTTGTATTAGAAATAGCTAAAAACAATTCTTTTCTTCTATCAAAATAGCGGAAAATTATGTTTCTTGGTGTCCACAAATGGGCTAATCGAGTAATTGTCACCGCTCTAGTCCAGACTGAAATATTTCAACATTTGAAGTGCTATAAAATTTTGTACAGACATTCATGGATCCCATTAGACAAACCCTACTGGTTTATGTAATCATCTGACTTTTCCTCTAGCATCACCTTGAGGTTGACGTTTTTTTTATTTTTTAGTGAAATGTTTTGAAAACTGTTAGAGTGCCATGAAATTTGTTACACATGTTTATCTTCCCCATTGGATGAATCCAAATAAATTTGGTGAGCCTCTGTTTTTCATCTAGTGCCACCTTCAGGTACAAATTTCAGTTTATCCAAATACCTGAAAAAAAACTGATGATATTCCCATCGGCTTTAGCTGTTTTTGTGTTCAGTGCTGATCAGCAGATGTTAGCATGTTAAGACATGAATGATATGTTAGTGTTGTCATTCATCATTCTGATGCTCACAATAGCATTTAGCTTCGGAGAGCTGCTGTCAGAATATATTCTATTAAACTCAATTCAACTTTATTTATATAGCACCATATCATAACAGTTATTAAGTTAACGGTTATCTCAGGGCCCTTTTAGAGCCGGTCTAGACCAGACTCTTTGTAGTTATTATTTACAGAGACCCACTTGGCGACAGCGGCAATGAAAAACTCCCTTTTAACAGGAAGAAACTTTGAACAGATCCTGGCTCATCATGGACGGCTGCCTCGACCGGGGGGCTGTAGCACAATAATGGGGCTAATAGCAAAGCTAAAAGTTATACTGATGGGGCTAATAATATTACTAATAGGACTAAATGAAATGGTAGCAGTATTAATCATAATAATTAAAGCAGTGGTTGTTGATCAGGCTCATGGGGCTGTAGGTGGACTGCAACCAAGGATCCATTCTGACCAACCAGTGATTCCAAAGAACTGTGGAAATAAATTGCTTGATTATTGAATATGTGACATCACAGCCTACCTTAAAGGTGTATTCCCAGGTGTAGCCTGGCAGTCTGAGTATTTGGGACAAAGCAGGGAAATGGATATGCTGCTAATCTCGGCTTTATAATTTTTATTCTAGAAGGGTCCCAGTCATTCTGTCTTTCACAGTGTTTTGTGTCAGTGCTATGCTGGCTGCTTTTTCTTCCCAAATGTAGATTGTAGTTGTGTTAGTGTACCCATCTTCCGATAACGTATGCTCATTTTAAGTTCTATTTAAGTGTTTATGTTAAAAGCTGCTGTACATGTGTAACTACTATCACCACACTTAAACCTTCCTTGACACTTTGCCTCTTACATCTCCAGGTGATTTTGACCTCCAGCAGGTGAAAGAATCCACTTATTTCTTCAGCTGAGAAGCTCATCAGAGGATAGCCAGCGGAGGGAGATGAATAGAATTGACAGAGGACAGCGGGGGGCTGCAGGCCCTGGGGTCTCCACCGGTTTTGTCTCCCTCAGACATCAGCACATTGATCCAGCCACACCTCCTCCTACCTCCTGGTCCACAGGCCAGTTGGAGCTGCTGGAGCTGTCGTTCACACACAGTGAACCCGGCTGATTAACTGACCAGTGGGCTGATGGGAGGAGGGTGGGAAACTCATCCAGGCAAGAGATGAGGGAATCAGCTCTGGATTGGAATGTTAAGACTTCAATCAGTGAAAAGTACCTCTTATAATGGACACTTGGGCCATATTCAGGTGTGTGTATGTGTATGTGTGTGTGTGTGTGTGTGTGAGTGTGTGTGTGAGTGTGTGTGTGTGTGTGTGTGTGTGTGCGTGCGTGCGTGTGTGTGTGTTTGCATGTGTATGTGTGTGTTTATGAACCATACTGATTGAATGCCATGTGAACTAGTTCAACCTCTCTATCACTCAGCAACACTTACATATGTGTGTGAGTGTGCATGTGCATGTGCGCGTGCGTGCGTGTGTGTGTGTGTGAGTGTGTGTTTGTGTGTGTTAAGAGCCATACTGATTGAATCCCATGTGAATTGGTTCAACCTCTCCAACACTCAGCAACACTTACATATGTGTGTGCGCGCGTGTGTCTGCGTGTGTGTGTGTATGTGTGTGTGTGAGAGAGAGAGTGTGTGCACGTGCGTGCGCATGCACATTTCCATGCTGTGAAGACCTCCACAGAGCGCTGACCCGCCTCTGCTACCATCCCACCTAATTATCAAACCCATCACTTACTGTATGACAGGAAGCTCTCTGACAGTGTTCAAACATTTCAACTTTTTCTGGAGAAGTGTGAAGGACGGGGGAAGTGAAAGAAACAGGGAATATGGGATTCTGAGAGAAGAAGAAATGTGGAGGGATGTGTCCCAGTGTAATCTCGATTCCTACCTTCCTGAAATGACTAAGCACTTGGCAGTTGCCCTAAAATAAATGTGTTTCTTAAAAATGTCTCAGTTATTTGATGGTTCAAATAAACAGCTGGTATTCTCAGTATGCTTAGATAGGATGAATGAGACCACACATTATTTTGCTATATCTGCATATTTAAATCCTATTGTTGAATCATGAGATGAAGGTCTCTTTTTTAGATGCACCACAAAGGGTTTGCAGGCTTCACTAATCAACTCAGATCTTATTTTTCTGGGCCAGTGCCACATCTAGAAGTAAAAATAGCAGGAGTGCTATCTGATCATTGCTGGAAACGTTACAGCAGTTTCAGACAAAAGGTGCCATTGTTGTTCAAAGGCAGATGTAGGCTCAGCCAAACAAAGCTGGCTGAGTGACAATGTAATGAAATGGAGATAATCTTCGAGGGGGCATAAATGGTTTGCTGATTAGACTGTAGGTTTTCAGATGGTTTTCATGACAACATGTACATGCAGATGCTCTTCATATTTTATGACATGCATGTCCACATGACTTGGATTCTATCATTATTTTTTGTAAGAATGAGCTGTCACCTTAATGACATGATTTAAGTAAAACCTACTTTGAACTGTGTTTTCATGCTCGGTGTGCTCTCTGTGAGAACCCCCTTTAAATATTCCCAAATTAAAGGTATATTCACACACACTGAATATAAATGAGAAGTTTGAAGGATTTGTTTTCTCTCACATGATTAGTATTGATAACACAACCTGATTTTCTCTCTTGCTACAAGCATTTCAAATATTGGCAGACCTTTAACCAGAAAGCAACAATAACTTGGATGTAGTTGTTTTATATTCAGAACGGAAAAGTTAAACATTTTGAGAAATGCACTTATTTAAATTTCTCGCCAAGAGTTATTTAAGTAGATATCTCATATCTGAACAGTAAATGTGACACTAGAATCAGCAGATGTTAGCTTAGCTTTGGATAAGCACATGAAGAAGAGGGAATCAGGTAGCCTGGCTTTATCCAAAGCTAACAACATCTGCCTTCCAGCACCTTTACAGTTACATTTTATTTGTATAAACTTAATTAGACTGCTTTAATGGGGGTTATGTGCAGAACTATTGGCTGGGCACAGTAACTTCCATGACGTAGGTGGATTTTGTTTCTAGGCTGGCTGTTTTGGCCTGTTTCCAATCTTGAAACAGTGGTCACACCACAAAGTGATGCACTTGGTGGCATAGTGAACTGCTGTGACTGGCAAGGTAACAGTTAACTTGCCAGTCAGCCCAGCCGGGCTACTGATATTCAATCACAGCAGCTCCCTCTCTGTTTTTTCTCTAGTATTTTTGTTTGCTTCCAACTGGTGTCTCATTCAGTAAAATAATGCAGTTAAAGCTAAAACTTTGCTAACTCATTATTAGCAAGTTTGTTTTTTCATTTGCTACGATTTATATTCGTACAATCGACTCCTGTCTCATGATTATCTGAAAATCTTTGCTCTTTTCTGGAGCAGTTTTACTCTGACAAAGAAGCTTAAATAAAATCGAATGGTGCACCACAGCTAGCTACAGTAGCTTCCTCCATTTTGGGCTCTTCATCCTGTCAAAGGTCAGTGCACCCAAGGTGGCTAGCGACTTGTCGAAAATCATGAACCAACATTGAACATTGAACAACACTGAACATTCAGCCAAATGCATTTCGCCTCGTCTGCTTGCAGCGATCCCATTGGAACTCATGGATTCAGTACAAGTTCTTTTGCCATGTTAATCCCTCACTGTCAACACATTTAACTCTCAGTTTCAAAGTGCAGGTTACTCTTTTGCAGTGGACGCTGCCATTTTTACATCGCAGTTTGTGCACTACTGACTCGGTCAGCTGAGTGCCCCTAATAATGAACCACCTAACATCTAAATGGATGGTAAAGCAAGCAAGGCCAGGTTCTCTTTCCGGCAAGCATCGGCCCAGCATGACTCCCCACTCCCCTGATCTTTTTGTGGCCAGTGGTCAAAGACAACGCTCTCTCTCCTGTGAAGTGTTCTCAGGATCTCAGATACTCAACACACATCACATTTCATTCATTCCTCATTCATTTTGACAATATCTGATGTCTGTGCTCAGCACCCAGGACTGGTCATAAGTGTGTGAATGGAGGAATTGCTGGAAGTTGATGGTATAAGTGGCACCGTCAATGGCTGTGACTTATGCCAGAGAGAGCGTCGGATGGCTCTGAATTAGCTTTGAGATGCTGATGCTACAACACGTACAATTGCACAACTTATTGCAGGGCCAGTGGTAGATAAAAGAGCAAACACAAAAAAAGCCTTTTTGAGGAGGGTGGCATGTGTGTTGCTGGGGGTAAATTAACACTGACTTTGGCTGAGGGAGTAAAGAGGAGACTGAAGATGTCCTTACAGCAACTTGCAGTTCCCATGTACTTTGGAGATAATTTACAGATTTTTTTTAACAAAAGTTCTTTTCCACTTTCAGTGCATGTATCATTTTTTATTTTATGCCTGGCAAATGGATTTCTCCTTGAATATGCTAATATCACTAAAACAGCAAGATTTTCAAGTGTCCTTGTTTTGCAGTCATTTTTAAGTGAACATGTATGAAATGACAACCAAAATACAACTATTTAGGGGTTTTGAAGTCCTTTGCAGTACAATTTAAATTCTTTGGATGTGATGATGTGATCATAACTACTGCGTAGTATACTACAATATCATAATGCTATGATGCTAGTTTAAAATGGCATTGAAGTATAATTCACTGTTATTTATTATCTTGCAATTGAAATACAAATTTATGCAGGTTAAAACAGTCTAAAACAGCAATATTAACTGGAGGTCCTCTTACTAGATTTTTCTAGAACTATTAATTTTCTTCTCACAGTCTTCATTATTAGATGGAGTTTTCTCAGTTGTAATCTACTGACAAAGACTGTGGAATAAAGGTGACAGCCCTGGGAATTTGCTGGTATGTAGACCTTGAGTTGCCCATATTACTCCATGACAAGTGAGCAAACTTCAACCAGTAGTTTAAAAAGCTTGTCAGTGGACCATTGTTTTGTCAAGCTATAATTTCCAAGGTCAAGAATGTCAAGGTCACATTTTTATCAACTGATTGTTTAATCTGCTTACCCAGTGAATCACAATATATATACAATTCATGAACATTTTTTTTTTTTAATTAAAAAATAAATCGTAATGTTTATTTTAAATTTCCACGAGCATTTGGCTCGTGATCTGAACATTAAATAAATCAGCCATCATGCCAGTTCAGATCACTCAGCTTCAGTAAACATCCGACATCAGGGTAGAGAGTTTGGCACTGACACAGGACGACTTTCAGCTCCACGGTGGTGAGTTCACTTGATTTAAAATCAAACTTTTCTTTACAGCTCCTCCGCCCTTGAAGAGTCTGGGGAAAACCTCTCTGTTTTGCTGCCCTTTTTTTTTTTGCAGTTTCAAGAATTTCTTTGATTTGAATCATTCATTTATAGGCTTGAAAATTGAAGGTGAATCAGCAGTGTAGCTAAGTGATACCAGGTTGTTGTTTTCCTGTGTGGAGTTAGGTTAATCATTCAGCTGGTCTTCCACAGCACTGGTGAATGACTTAATTGATAAAAAAAATGGTTCCTTTCAAAATCCAAAAAGTGATGATTATCGAGCATGGTAGGTATATTAATATGGCTTGTTTTCCATCTAAAACACCACCAAAGACCTTGAATGACATGTCTGCTGATATGATAATATATGAATGTGCTGTATATCACTAACTGATGCCACACCTGCAGAAGAAAGTGTATCACATTTAGCATAGACAGTAGTATGGGGCTTTTAGCGAGCTCTTTATTCCAGCCACAGGATCATCAGAAAGTGGACACTACAGAAGTGCTGGTCACTATCTGCCAGGCATGCCAAGGCTGAAAAGCCACTCTTTGATAGCTGGACCACTCACTCTGACTGAGAGCACTTTGATTTCCCTGCCAGGCACCCGGGCTCCCCTGGCCTATCTCCTGCCCCATGGCGTCAGGAGTGGCCGGCACTCAGCAGCACTAGCAGGGGATCAGAGTGTACAGACAGTCCTGGTTGGGAGCAAATGGGGCCAGAGCTCTCTGGCAGCAGGGGGGAGGCAGCAGGAGGCAGCACAGCGAGGAGGGAGCACTTGTCGGAGAGAGAGAGAGACAGGTGGTACAGCGTTGGCAGGTGTGTGTGTGTGTGTGTGTGAGTGTGTCAGGTATGTCAGTGTGAATTTCCTTGGTCTGACCTTTATTTTGACTGACAGGCAGTGATGGGTTGATTAACAACCATCAAACATAGAGTACACACACATCTGCTGCCTAATGCAGTGGCGGTATGGTCAAGTTGAGGTGCTTAAAAAAAGGTGTCGGTGTAATTTCTTTCACAGGTGCCTTCCTTCGTACGTTGAAATCGAATTTAAATTGAATGGCTGTCCTTCTTTTCAGTAAGAATATTATTCTAGGAGATAACTTTGTGTGGGTATGAAGTTCTACGGTGGTATGATCGGCAGAAAGTGCTTATCCTACAAAGGCTTCTTTGATCCGCTGCATTGAATCCTTGGCAAAACCCACACAGTCGTGTCTGAGGCGTTTTCTTTCCCCTCTTTAGAGACCATCTGTCCCGACTGTGCAGGAAAAACCCTACAAGATCAGTCACATAAAAACAGAGTGGCATCCCCTCAAATGCTTTACCGAGAGAAGTAAAGTTCTGTCAAATCTATTCTCATGTTTCATTTGACTTATTGAGTGTTCATAACGCTCAATAACTCGCTCATCAATCAGTTTACCAGCTTCTTTTCACTATGCTCAGTCAGACGAATCGTTTTCTGTCTCTGCTCCACAATTTAAGCTTCTAACGTGGCTAGCTTTGTTAGCAGGGGGAAATGATCTGGAAACTGTGGTGCAACTTGCAAAATGAGTTAAAAATCTTAGTGGAAGGACATTTTTTTTTATCCAGATGAGGTTTCAAACAATACTTTAAGAACAGCTGTTTTTAGACAACCTTCTATGTGTTGCGGGTTTATCGGCGGTAAATTATTTTTTAGATGGACTTATGGTCACCTCGGTGAATCGAAAAATATGAATAATACATGTGGGTCACAGACTGGGACTGGATTAAATGCAGAGGTGCATGTGACAGGTGCTTACTTTGGTTTGTGTGAACATTAATGATCAAGGGTGTCACAAGGAAAATGACACCTGTTGTATGGAGAATCGCTCAAGTGAGGAATGGTCAGCTAGCTCACACTAGCTCCTACCAGCTAACCAGCGAGGCAGCAGGAAGTGTAATAGATCCAGATATCACTTTCATTGATAATAACTGTAATCAGAAGACACATTTCCTCAGGATACCTGGATAAATGGACCAAGGGATAAAAAAACCCCAAAAACATCACACTACTGTATATAAGAAATAATCAGTTGCTATCTAAAATATAAACAACCGTACACGTGCTTTAAAAAATGCCATATTTTAAGTCTGAAAGAATTCAGATTTCATATATAAATCCAATATTTCACCCAAGAAATACTACAGGCCATTAGTGTATATGAAAGTTTATCTATTTTTGATAACCAAGCAGGTTATCAAATAATATTAAATCGGTAGAATGTAAACATTTAACGACAAAGATCCAGGGGCTATCATTACCTTGACACATGTTCAACATCAGAAGGCAGAGGCGTTCACATCACATGCCTTTATTGCAACGGGAAGTTCTGCTTTTATGAAGATTATGCATATTCAATAACTGTTTAATTTAACTCTTAGTGCTTTTCCAACATGGTAACTCAGAACGAGTGGAATCATACTGTATAACAATGCAGTTTATTGGTTTTCCTTTTTACATGTATTGCAGTTGGATATAACTGACAGTGATCTTTGCATTGTGAGGATTGCATTTATTTTCACAGCCACACACACAGAATATAATACATGTATGTGGAGACTACCATATATGCTAGGCACTAGGTATGCACAGTACATGATAATGGGATGTGACAACTGTAGAGTGGCTCAATAAAAGAAAATCAGGTCCCTGACACAGAAATTCTTGCACTGTACTGTAACTGTCTGATTTGACAGAGACTGACTGCCTGAGATCATGTTTGCTTTGAAGAAATACGTGGCTACTGGTGAAGATCTCAGTGTATGATAGCTGGCCTTCGTTTGTCTGTAGTATTGATTATTTTTGGTACTGGCTTTGCACTCAGTATCATACTATTGTATTGTATTATTGAATGCTTGACTCAACTAACAGGTCTGGGATCTGAGAACGAAAGTATAAGAATGAGTTAAGCCAAAAAAGAGCAGGGATGTAAAGGAAAAGAATAAATGCTGACTGACTGACTGCCGTTTGGTACTGAATCATATTGTATTGTATCTTGTAATATACTGAAACAACTAGTGTAAAAAAGTGAATTATATATTGTTTTACTGGTGGTATAGTCAGTATTGGCCAATAAGAGAGAAAGGAATTTGAATTCATTAGTATAAATGTACATTTGTGTCAGAGTTAGAGACACAGAATCACATCCTCACTCAAATAAGCCCTTGTAAGTAAATATCTTAAACACTCTGAATCTCCATGCTTTACTGTCACTGATGAACCCAAAGACATATCTAATTAAAAACTGGAATGGAAAATAGTGTTTTGTCTGGAGAAGTTGTAGCACTGAAGACAGGAAAAATTTAGAAAAGTTCCCTTAGAAAGCAGGATTTTAAAAGAACACAGCTTGGCAGATACAGATGCTTGTGTTGATGCTGCTGCCTCGTCTATGTGTGTGGCACAGATGCCATCCTTACTGAAGCCTGGAGGGTGTACTGGAAAAACTGAAACAGCTGAATTGCTGTAACATTTACATAACACTAAACATGTTTGTAAAGTTGTAAAAAAAAAAAGAGAAAAGTGCATTTACAGAATTCTGGGCAACATGCTATATAGGTACAGAGGTAACAGCAGAGGTAACAGCAAGAGAGGAAGAGAAGTAAATCAGAAAGCAGCACTGGCCAAAAGTACAGGATTTGCAAATGGACTTGGGTGTGAGATTAGAAAAAAAAAAATTGAATAAATAAAACATACACAAGAGAAGAAACCATGCAGACCTCACAGCAACTGGCACAGGATTATACACAAACTGTGGGTGGTACTGTGAGCGACTGTAGAAAAAGAAGTGATACAGCCTTTGTAATGCAAATAGTTTTGTTTTGTTTTAATTATAATGTTCAAGTAGTATCGGTTCATACCAGAAGATAATATGCTTTTTGTCAAAGATTAAAAAGATGTTCCTTTTTCAAACCTTTTTTTTTGTATGTCTACAGTTACAGTAAACTAGGCTAAATAAGTAAGTAGTCTGTTTACATGATGCACACTGTGATTATACATAGAAGTAACAACCATGTTAACCCAATCCCAGACACTGAAAAGTGTTTTAAACTGGATATCTGCTCCCATTCTTTCAAAAACAAATTTTAAACAAATTCTCATTACATTTTTCTGAAATCAGTCTGAGACGTGAAATATTGCATCGCCGTTAACATCTCAAGGATACAACAGAACATCGTTTGCATATAGTGAGCACTCACTCTTTTTCAAACTGTTATTGCTTTGTATGCCAAACTTCACTTTCAGACAATGAGTTTAATGTATTATTCTCTGATTTGTACATTTCATCTGATTGAATGGTCAGTCTGACTTGTCATTTATAGTATAACATCGTAAAACGTTTGCATACAATAAATCGAAAGCCTTGAAACTTTGGTTTCACTCTGTTCAGTCTTCAGCTTTTAATAAAATTGCAGGGTAGATTTTTTTTTTATTATTATTATAAGTTTTCAATATTCGGTTGTGATTTGAGTTCAGCTCAATCCTCTCTTTCTCCTTCTAACTGTCCTCCTCTACTCTGTACTTTCCAAGAATGTCTATAAACTAATTTTGTCAGTAAATGCATTAGCTGTTCTGAGACACTGTCTGTAGGTCACAATGTGAAGTTCAAGCCTCTATATGAATTAGTTTTGAGCATCCAAGTAGGTTCCACTGGGCATAATTTGAGCATAGAACAAAAACACAGCAGACCTCAAAGACACCGTATAAAAATACTTATAAACCTTCAGCTTTGTCCCATTCAGAACTCTCAAGTTAGAGGATAAAAACGCAGGGACTTACATTAAACAAAATGAAAATGCAGAATGCTCATAGGAGAGGAGCTCATTATTGGCACTGTATAATGGAATCCAATCAAAGGAGAATAGCAACAGTCCCAAACAGACCCGAGGGATTCCAATTTCCACTCTCATTACCCAGTAATGGTTCAGGCATTAGTGAGATGAGGTGAAAAGAATGTCAGGTCCAGAAGAAATGGTTGCCTTCGTAATGCTTTTGGACACAAATCAGTGGCTTCCGATGAACTCCTACTGAGGCATTAATGACAGAGGCACGCTGCAATATACATCCTGCAGAATATCTGCACTGTCCTTGGCTGTTGATCAAAACTGTGGCATTTAGAGTAGGGCTGAGCTTTGCAGGAGTATCATTATCTCTATGAATTGACTTTGGCATACTGAGACATTGGCCAAACTGCTGCTGCAAGAAATGTGAGATTCAGGGTTAGGAAAGAACAGATGTGCATTTTGATTATGTGAGTTTGAATGATTTTACATTTAACTGGTATAAAATTTCTTGTAATTGCCTGGCAGTGAATTTTAATTCCTAAGATACCACATAATACTTTTACAAACTGTGGGATATTACTACTCACATGACAGACCATGAACAAACTACTTCATAAATCAAATCTGCTTTTAATAGCAAGTATCATTTACTGTTATATATATATTGATTAGATCCTGTTTACTCGTGAATTTTAAAGCTGCATTAATCAATTCTTGGCCACTTGGTGGCAGAACTCATAACAAGCTAACAGACACACAGCCCCTATTTTGAAAGTCATTACAGCAAAAGTGTTAACAAATAACTGCAAACTTCCATATCCAGGATACATGAACAACATTATCATCCAACTAGATAGATTTTTCTCTCCATCAGACAGATTGCTTAGCCCTGGTTTAGCCTCTGTCAACTCCTGAAAAAAAAATATCTGGCTAAGCTTTAGTTTGCTAAGCATTTGGCTTTCGACATCTGCCAGTGACTATCTTTCTTTCTGCTGTTGTTGCTGTGCAGGTTGCATTTAATTAAAGAAAAAACAATTTAGAGTGGCTTCTTTTTTGCTGAAAACCGTGACTTGTTGAAGCTTGGAACAGTTGTGATGAGAGCGGAACTGTACCATAAATTTGTTGGTCTTAAAACTATAACAATAAGCTAAAAGAAGCCATGATTTTCCGTTGAGAAACAGAGTTGAGCGATTGCTCCCTATGGTTCATGATTCCCTTCACATTGCATTTAGTCATTTGATTCACTGTTGATATAAAAACTATTGATTAATGCAGCTTTTTAATTAAACAAACATGCAGACATTTCCTGTAAAAATCGATTGGCTTGGCTGGAACAAGACAATTTGTCCCACAGCTGTAATTTCAGTTTGAAGGATATTCATTGTCTGTGATCTGAAGATCCACGGGCTTCATATATGTATCTGTGGGGACGTTCAGAGGCAGGGAAGACTTACAAAAGAGGCCAACTAGATTCTGAAAATGCCAGTTTGATTTATAAATATACTTGTTCATTCATTCATATCAGTTGTCTGGGAGAAAATATGGCTTAAAACACTGGAACAAAGGTAGTCAAAGGAGAGTGCTTTTTTATATTGTCAAGTTTTGTGCTTACAAATTTGAACGAATGATCTATTTGAACGGATACTTTAAAAAATGCAGGGAAAACATATCAATTTCAATGTTCACGTTTTTTGCGATGTTTTATGATACCTCCATATGAAAAGAGATTGTCTTTTACAGCCAGCCAAATGACAAAATGTGGTAGATACAGTTTTTAAATCCCATTAAAGTGCCAACTTCTGATATCCGAAGCAGGTCCCTGATTTTCTTTTAGTCCCATCCCACCCCAAGTTTACGTTTAATGAGTTCATTGAGAGGGGAGGTGAAGTAAATATGTCCATATGTCGATGAATATGTTGTGAAATACAATAAATAAAGTAGGGGAGATGGGCAGATGCTTCTTTACCACTGCTGTTCTGTGCATCTATTATGTCTTCGAGTAGAAACATTTTGATGCTGCAGATTCAAAAGTCACCATACAAACCTCATTATGTTAGAACAGTCTCCACTTGGATTTTCCTTGCTGCCTCACTCAACATTCATACATTCAGATAGTCAAACTGAAGTGGGTAGAGAGAAGAGGAACTGTAGGGAAGAGAACAGAAATCCTCCCTTGTTCCTGCAGTCAAGCCCCTCACTGAGTCACTCCCCGTAGAGTTTAATTAAGATCACAAGTTTGAGGATAGCCTGGATCTGACTTTGATATGGTCTGTCTCAGGAAGGCTCACTATAGAGTCCTTCTTGGCTTGTCCTGAGTCCCCCAGACCTGTTCCCACACCCCCTACACCAGCTCCAAAACCCTGCACAGAACCAGGCAGGGATGCTACAGGGAAGGCCCCCACAGACATTTGGTGCGGCAGTACCAATCTATGTGGTATAGCGCTCCGAATGCCAGTGTGAACTGATGGGGTCTGAGAGGCTCCAATGGAAGTTGAGGAGACTCTTGTAGACTGGGGTGGACTAGGGGCACCTAGTTGCATCCCCTCATGAGGCAGTGAGGGCTGAGAGGCTGACAGGGCCCTGGCCTCTTGGCTCAGACTGCCCATTTGCAAGGAATGGGTACTCTTGTGTGTGCTGGGCTGGTGTGCAGGGCTTACTATGTGCTGCTGGGCTAGAGAAAGCTGGGAGCCTGAGGTGGGACCAGCCAGGGCACTGGACCCATACTGGAATGATCGTCCTCCAACTGCCAGCGGGCTCTGGACAGGTGGGCTGGACAGGACTGGAGCAAAGGCACCAGAAACAAGGAGCTGAGACTGCAGGGGAGAGGCTGAGACAGGGCTGGGTACACTTTGCATCACCTGGAATCTTCTCACCATCCTCGGGGACTGCAGGTTCCCTGTTCCTACTGAGTTCCCTTGCATGGGGGGACAGAAGTTCATGGCTACAGCCTGCTGCAGGGTGGCAATTGCTGAATTCTGAGGCTGGGTGGAGGAACCTGGGGGAGTAAAGATCCCACCGTGTAGAGGAGGTGTAATGGACATAGCTCGTGGTCGTGGTAAATCCACCTGCTGAACCATCTCCCGATCATATTTAACTATCTCCTGGATCATCTCATTCTCTCGATTGTTGAAGACACCTGAGTTCAGATCATGCTGAACTTTGTGCATCAGGATTGAGTTCTTCTTACCTGCAATGGCACAGAGACAAAAAGGATCACTGTTGCTGAAGTAGATGCCAAAGGTGCCAAAAAACTGTTTTAGTTTTACAAGTTTGGTTCCCTTGCATTCACCTAACTTATGTTAGTCTGACTTTTACTAAAAATAGAAATAACAACCTTATTATTTACCCTCTTTTTTCTTTATTCTATTTCTGGCCATGCTGGCTACAGTGCTCTATACATAAATATATTTTTCTGCACATACAAAAATCCGTTGTTAAAAAACACATACACACAAAGAGTCAAATAAAGAGAGCATCTTATCTCTTGCACTGATAGCCTGTCATAAGGAAAGGAAGCCACCTCCACGGTGACAGTGTGAGAGAGAGCATGTCTTTTGTCAAAACGTTTGCTTATCTGTGCTTCTATGTTTTTGATGTATAATAGCTAGTGTGTCTGTGTGTACTCAGAATGCAAAGTTCCTCCAGGTGAAAACAATAGTTACCTATGGGTATGGGTGTAGCCATCTGACAGACCGCACTTTTGCTTAATCCCAACAGAGTGGCCCCTAGCATATGAGCAGCTGGAGTGACGGCTGAAAGGAGACATCACCATCTCTACCAGAATTCTCAACCCCTATTTCCCCACACACATGAAAAATGAGCAAGGTCGGGGACAGACTCAAAAATGAAGAGAGAAATGCAATGTATGTACTCTGATGCAAAAAGGAATGCTCCTGATCTGGACTCAGCAGGCTATGCCATCCTGATATCCACTCCTAGGCATTTTCACACCAGCTCACACCAAAATTAAAGTGAATCCGATGACTCACATGGCAGCCACTGACCTTAACAGCTCACATGTGTCCTAAATGACCTAGTGCGATATCACCCTGAGCCCTGAATGGCTGACAGAGGTTTAAATGACTGGGACTTCTCACTGGTAAAATAAATCTAACAAAGCTTCTTGGAAGAGCACACTGAAGGCTAAATCCTCAAATCCCAGTTTCCCTCTGACTTTCTGGTAGACTGGAGAAAGAGGTTTGTGGAATGCCCCTATGGGCTATGCATGCTGCATAGCCCTGGGAAAAGCAGGTTGCACAACTGTAGCCAGGTGGAGTGTGGCTCCAAAGCATGTGCACATTTGAGCTGCAGAGAGCCAGACAAAGTGGGCTCAAAAGAAAGGACATAACCATGAGCAGTAGAACACACTGCTTAATCCTCACTTCTCAAAAGCATTACCTTTGCCACAGAGGTATGTCTGAGACATGATATTATAGCAGGGAAGAGTGAGAGAGTCCTCACATGCTTTGTCACTGACTGTGCCAGCAGAAGAAAGTGGTGCGTGGGTCCCAAAGTGTTTAGATTCAAAATCACTGGGTTCTCATTGCTGTCAGGTTAGTTAGATTAGTTTGTTGTGTTGGAAACCTGCTGAGAGCTCAATTTAAAAGTTCCTGTTCTCCGACATAATGAGCAAGAACGGTGATGGAAGAGGTAAAAAGAGACATAGGAAGAGGCTATTTAGGAACAAGCCTAATTATACAGCTGTTTCTTTCATTCAGTTAAGGAGAAGAGTAGAAATCCCAAAGCAGTTGGGGTGCCTCTATGTCTTAGATACATAACGGTGTAACATTCCCAAAACTGAATCAGGCTGAGATTCAGATGATGAAACAGGAGAAGAAAATATTGTTGCTCTAAAGATTCTGTAACTTGTTGGGCACGACCCCATTTCTTCTGATTTTTACTGGACTTTCTTCTCACAGGAGGGAGCAGCCAGCCAACGATAATAATGATGATGCTGAAGGCCAGTCACAGAGTCAATGTCTACTCAACAAATGCTGCTGGGGAAGAAGACTGGGACCAAATACAAGATTTCTGCTGATCCCAGATGATCCAACATCTGTTGTACCCAGGGGAAAAAGATGGACCCAAAGGAGATGGAGATGTGGAAAAGTCTGCCTGTGCCCGTGGGCAATTAAAGTGGTGCATATACTGTAGCTCTTCTGGACTACTATCACAGGCAGTCGACTTGGTTCTCTAATGCAGTTGGCAGTCTAGAGAGCTGGCAAGAAAGCTAGGTCATTAGTCAGCACAATGGCCAGAGTGATACCCATGTAACAAAAGGGAGAAAAAAGCTGGTCGCAAACTTGTTCCTCTCTGAAACATCATCAATGGCAAAAAGATGCTACAATTGATACCAAAGGGTGACAGTAATTCACTGATGGCACTTGAGGGTGGGCTGAAATAAAAGAAAGCAGGGCAAGCAACAAGAGCAAGATAAGGAAACAGGAGCACAGGTTGTCTCAGGTGCCACCGTGGAGCTTCACTGGGGATCATGAAGCCCTTTTAAGGTCATAGCCCATGGGAAATTGAAGCAGTTGGTAGGATGAGGCTGCCTCTGTAGCAGAACCAACATAAGCACCCACAGATATTACACATCCACTATAATTACCCCTCCATCACCCCTTATATAACTGTTATACTGCTTCCTCAGCTGAACTTAGGTCAAACTGTGATTAACAGCATGATAAAACATGGTATCGAATAATGACAAAAGTACATTTACCCTCCAGCCTCATCTTTTTTATCAGGTAAGCCGGTATAGTTTGATGTATTAAGGGTATGAGGGCAACGCTAGAATGATCAGCCTGTATCTCTGTAGAAATGGCTCATTGGTCAAAGACTTTTTCTAAGAAATTATATGGATAGCTGTAGCAAGCCTGGTTCCATGTGAGCAATTACGGTCTGTCTGGCTGAATTGATCCAGAAAAAGCACTCCTGGAAAACGATGTGACAGAACAGAAATGCGACTTGTGTCATTATTTCAGAGCTTGTTTGCAATTCATATTCTTCTTCCGATGATCCTCTGTGTGTTTGATCCAGACCTCTTCTGACAAGAACTGTTGATAAAGCCAAAAAATAAAGAAAATCTGATTATTACCGATTAATAAGTATCAGCTGCTCATGGAGTCCAGTGGGAATATTTGGTTGGTGGTTAGGTCTTGAAGCAGGCTGGTCAGTCTCCCTCCAAATCCGTGAGCTGACTGACTGACTGAGGGCTGCTCATGTGTGTAATCTGGCTGCTATGGCAACAGCTGGGAGGAGGCGGATGCAAGCTTTTTGTAAACATGTGAAGTATGGTCATTTGACATCAGCAGCCCTGCTGACTTTGGGGGGTATAATTGGCAGGGAAAGTTTTGAAGAATAATAAAAAATAAAAATAACTTGTTTCAGTTTACTCATGAACAATGAGCTCCCAGAGCCCCAAAGATAAAGGAGTCTCTGTGCTTGTTTGTGTGTGTGTGTGTGCTTGTGTGTGTGTTGTGTAGCATTCAAACCCAGGATGTTCAGACAGAGTCACTGCTGAGCAATCATTTTAACAAATCTGTAAAAAAAAAAAACTAGAGAGTACAGAGGTACAAATGCCCAAGTGAGCTTGCTCAGCAGATTCTCTCCTATTTCAAGTTTCACATACATTATGCTAAGTACGAGACATCCACAGGAAGCACTCGTTTTCTGTTGTTCAAATGTACCCGAAACTAAAACAAATCTCCCTGGTTTCATCTTTGAATAAATGTATCTGGCATTATGTTGGAATAAATAATGAGACAATTGCTTGGCATAACCAAGAGCAAAGAATTATAACCAAGAATAATAATGTTACTTAGTGTGCACCTGACATTTTCTTGGATAATTCTGGTCGAGTTTACAAATCCTTCTCTTGGTGGGCTTACCTATCCTGTCCAATCTGTCAATGGCAACCGTCTCAAAGGCCCTCCTCATCATGGGATACTCTTCCAGCACCTCGTTGAAATTGTCCACAGAGAGAGAGTACAGGCGACAATAGGTGTCTGCACGCACACTAGCCGTCCGTCTCCCTCGGGTCAGCAGACAGATCTCTGGGGGGATGAATAAGGGAACCCAGACAAGAGACGGACGGTTAGATCAAAAAAATGGGAGACTGATAGACTTCGGGTTACAGTGACAGAGAAAAGAACAAAGCGTCTATAGATAGAGATTTGTTGAGAAGTCCGACGTGGATTCCCTTTCACAACTAGGTTAAAATATAAAACTTAGACATAGAATGTGTCTGGGTTGTACAAAACTTTAGGCCTTGAGCAAAATCCTTGATCGGGACGAAAGTGGTTTATGTATGCAGTAGCCTTGTGTAGTCAGAATGACTACCAACAGTAACACTGAGTACTTCCTCCAGCACCGGCACGGCCCTGACAGCTATGTGAAGGAAACAAGCTCTATATTTGGAGATGTGCATGTAATCTTCATTACATTTGGTTGCTCCCTTCCTCTAGTATCTTCTTCTCTCCAGCATTGCTCCTGTATTGGCCGGGGCCGACTGTTGTCCTGACAACTAGTGCAATACACAAACCAAAATGTCTCTAAAAAGGAACAAGAGTCACAATAAATGCTTGTGCAATAAAGGTGCTTATTCGCTTTTTTTGCCCAGATTTAGATGAGGAGATGAATACCAAATTTTAATGTCCTGTAAGCCACATTGACAAATACAGTACTTCTAATATATTTAGGTAAAAATACCAATAGGAAAGGATGATTGTATAAATGCAGCGGGGTTTCTTGGGCAAACATGTGCTAAATCTGTCTTTTTTTCTCTTCGAATGCCAAAACCATTACTTTTACTGTCAGTGTTTCTAAACAATGTAAGAAAAATTGAAGAAAAGTAAAATTTGCATTGCAACATAACTAACCAAGCATGTGTATAAGACCTAATGAAAAACCTTGACCCAAACATTATCCTTAAGTTTCAAAACAATAATCTACAGTAAACCAAATTAAATCAGAAACTAACTCCATTTGCATATGTATACAGAAACAAGAGGGAAAGAGATATATATATACCCTACAATACATTATGATCAGTACAAACAGAATGAATAAAGTGAAATAATTATACTGAGGCACTGCAGGTCTAGTACAGTTACTGCGAGGAGTCTTATCCTTAGCCTAAATTATATTCAACTGCATAAATACAGGTTGTGTTAAGGTGGGACTGGCATTTTAGCCATTAACTACATGTAGTGTATGTTCCTATTTTTCAGGCATTTGGGCCAATGCAGGTTAGTGCTGCGTTTTATGGGCCAAGGCAGTACTGGCTAGCTGCAATGCACCTGCAGGACACTGCAAAGGGCCTTGGGGATGCCCTTTAGTCTGCAGTCACTGAGATAAAGCCTCTCAAAGAGGAGCACAAAGGAGCAAGCTAACCTGGTGGAAAATGGACAGAGGCAGACGGAGAGCTATCTCCAGGAGGAGCTCAGAAAAAAAGACAAACCACTTAAAAAAGTCAAAAGAAAAAGGCAGGCTCGTACAAAAGCCCACGTAAACTGCCTGGCCCTGCTCAAAAAGATATAGAGCTAAAGAAGAGTGAGGAACAATGGGAGACTAGGTGTGAGGCACTAGAGGCAAACCTGCAATAGGAGCTGGCTAGGAGAGATGAAAGCAGAAGGAGGGAAATGCAGGAACTGGAAAATAACAGGAACCTGCAGTGAAAAATGGCTAAGGAAGGAGGAAGAATGGAGGAAGAGGGAAAGCATGACTGATGAGCAGATCAGCCTCCTAAGCTCCAGGAAAAAATAGCCTCCGGTGCGATACCCCAGCTGAACCTTTTATCTCAGAATAATGGCCAGCTTGTTTTAGAATACCTGAGAAAAACGTTTTTTTCTTTTCAGAATCTTGTGACCTATAGAAAGAACCAGGAGAAAAGTAAGATTCAAAACAACCAGAAGAACAAGTTTCATATGGAACTAGGGAGAAAAAAGATTCAAAAGAACATGAGAACAATATTCAGAAGGAAATGGAGGAGAACAAGATTCAAAATGAACCTCAGGAGAACATGAGTTCAAAGAAAAAAAAGATGGGGGACAAAGACAATGAGAAGTTGGAGGAAGAGACAACGAGGAGTGAGGGTAGATAAGTGAATGAGAAAAAGGGACAAAGCAGAAGAAGAAGAAGGGAAAGAAAAAGAAGAACAGAGGTTAGCTACAGGAGAACTATTCCCCCCTTTCTACCTTATCCGCTCCCCCTTTCCCCATTTCTACCTTTTATCCACCTCCGACCCCCTTCCTCCCCCACCCCAAAACAAACCTTCCATCCTCACATCCCCCACCCATTCATCCTTGCATATATTGCATATTGTAAATATGTGAATTCTTCAATACAGATCTGTTGAAATGAATTACATCTACCTGTGTTCGAATGTAGAGAATATAGATACAGGATTCATGGCTCTTACGAAGTACTACAGTATTAAAGTAATTGTTTTGGAGGAATAGATCAGGTATGATAAAGTTCTCTTCTATCTTTAAATGTCACTTGTTTTCACTTGTTTTTTTCAGGTAGACAACAGGAGTTATCATATCACTCAGAATCATGATTCCAAGGGAAAAAAAATAGGGTTTGCTTGTTTTTTTAATTTTTCTCACAAGTCTGTTTCTGATTCATTTTGACAATCAACTTAGTCTTAAAGCCCTAAAAGAGCACTGAGTCACCACAGTTTACTCTGACAGAGAGTGTCAAAAATATGATATGATTCAGATGACTCGAACAGCCCTTTCTCTAATGGTAACACCCTTAAACAACTGTGGTCAGTATGTACTAGAAAAACTTCCACCTATGGCCATCCAATCTCCCACAACCAATATACCGTAAAATAATACACCCCTGTCCACACATGTTTAGTTCAAATGAAGGGGTATCTTAATGCTACAGTGTACAATAGATTTTATAGACAATAGTTTGCTCCCAACATTGTGGCAACTGAGACATTACACATGTTTCAAAATGGGCTCATGCACAATAAATAGTTTTTCCTATTTCGGTATAGAAGAACTGGACAGGACTAAAAAATTATATTAAAGGAAAAAGCCATAATATCATCAAAGAATGATCTGCACCTGCCTTTTATCAACACTAATCACTTACCACTCTAGGACCAGACCTTCCAAATAGAAACACAAGGATAACTGTCCCGCAAACCTCCCAACAATGTTATACTCATAAGACAAAGGATAAACCTTTAGTATTGGTTTGTACTGGGCCTTTTCTCTGACATGTCCTTCAGGACTAATTATGATATAGTTGTTTTTTCATCTTTTATCCATCCAAGTTTTCTTGTTTGTATTCATTATTATAACCTCATGGGGCTGCTATTGTGGCTACAGAGTTCTAGTCTTTCAGCCTTTTTGAAAGAAGATAGCAGAGAAAGGCACAAACCATGTGAAAGAACGTGAGAGCCCTGTTTTTTTTAGGACATAATGAAGTATCGTCAGACAAAGTTATTTTTTTAACTAATGCACCTGATTTAATAGAGGTAGGCTCAACACAGTGGACAGCTGTCCATAATGGCACAGCCCTCTGCTGTAGTAACAGTCAAATCAGAAGCTGAAGTTTTATCATAACACATTGTATAATCTGGAAAATATGGCTGAAGTGTCAGTAGTAAGATGTCTTTTCCAAAAAAAAACAAAAAACAAACTTCAGGTTAACATTCTACATGTTCCAGTTTTGTGAGAGTTGTGGAAAACCTCTTCACAAATGCCCCAAACATCCTTTCATAAAGTGTCTCGTGGGATCTTCCTGGTTTTACATAACACAAGCATTTGCATATTTCTAGCATCATTATTGTGCAGTGGTAAACACTGGGATAGGATAATAATCCTAATGAAACCAATGGGGTTTGCATTAAAAAGTGGTTCAAAACCAATGTGTAACCATGTGTAGCTTTTGCATAGGGTACTTACTCTTAAATATGATTATAATTACAGAGAAGTCCAAGGTGGTTAAATTGAATTTTAGCATTTATTTGGAATCTTGATTGATTTTATCAACTCATCCAGTTGACACTGCTCTTCCTTGGGTCCTCAGTAATACATCCAAGAAGTTTGAAGTTGATCGCAAAGCATAACAGCCCTGTTGGTGTCAACCACTGCTACCTAAACTCTGAGAGTGGCTGCCGTTGGAGCGCTAATTTTGTTTTTCCCAAAAGCTTTGTGTTTTGAAGTGAGCACCAAGCCTTAGCAGCCATAGAAGAAGGCTGCTGTCTTCCCCTGTCCTCAATGGTGAATCTTCTCTTTGAAGGACAAGGACCAGGACGAAGCATGTCCGTCTAGGCATTGTCCACGCCTGGCTTCATCTGAGTCCTACGGTGAGTTTTCAAATGAAGTCACTCCTGGTAACTGGGCTGACCACATGGAGTATGTTAAGGGATTAGTTAGGGGTTAGTTTGAGTCTGAGGCCTTCAAGAGCGCTAGCCAGCTGCAGTCTGAGTTGGCCGCTCACCATGATGACGATGACATGCTTGACATCGGGTTGGACATTCAGAGGATGACCAGGATGTTCTGTGTTTTTTAATTGCCAGTGGCTTGGGGGTAAGGAAAAATCCTGAAAATTGTGTTGGTTTCTGAGCCGGTGGCGGAGAGGGCTGCCCCAGCTTTTTATGTCTCAGCTGAATGGCGGCATACTGAGAAGAGGGATGTGTCGACCTTGCTAACCAACACAGTAGCAATGAAGTGGTCTGAACTGGCACACTTCCAGGTTTACATCAACCACCTAGAGCTGCTAGCGGGTTTTTTACGCTCTGAAACACTTCTGTCTGGTTCCGAAAGGCCAACATGATCTGATCAGGACAGACAATGGAATGGTGGTTTTCTCCATACACAGGGAGGGACCCGTTCACTTCCTTTGTTGAAACTGTCTGCCTCTCTGTTTCTGTGGTGCATTGTTCATTTTCTGGCTGTCAGAGCCACCAATGTTCCAGTACACCTAAACCTGGCGGCAGACCTTCTCTCGAGGGGGGTCCTCTTGTGAGAGAGTGGAGGCTGCACCCATTGGGGGCAGCTCAAATATGAACTCATTACAGGGGGGAGGTGGACCATTTTGCCTCTGGGGAAAATACCTACTGCCCCCTGTTCTATTCTATAATGAACCACAATGGGTTGCTAGGATTGGATGTGGTAGCGCGCCCATGGCTCAGCACACTCCTGTATTCATTTATTCAAGTGGAAACAATACTGACTGGTCTGGAAAGGGTGCGCCAGAAGGGTCCATCACTGATCTTGGTGGCCTCCTGGTGGCAGGGAAGGTTGTGTTATGCCAAAATAATTGGACTACTGACAGCAAGGTCCAGGCAGCTTCCTCACCCCAGTGATCGATTCCTCAGCGCTGAGAACTGTGGCAGCTGAATGCATACCTGTTTAGAGGTCCAACTTTATAGCCAAGGGTCTGCCCTCAACTGTGGTGACAACGATCCACAGTGCAAGGTCCTCTAGAGGCCTATATGACTGTAAAAGACAGCCATTTGAGCACTGTTGTTGGGATCAAGATTTACTCTCACTTCAATGCCCTACTGTTGACATTTTGATTTTCCTTCAGGAGCTGCTGGAAAAGGTCTGTTTAGCAGCAATATCTACCTGTCATGTTGGCTTTGATGGCGTGACACCAGGCACTCATACTCTCACCATGTGTTTTTTACAGGGGGTCCATTGGCTGAGACCTCATCATTCCCAGCATCCCCACATGGGACTTGACATTGCTTGAGGCTCCATATGGCTGCCATCTTAAGCCTACCTCTGCGAAGCAAGTGGGTTTGTCTGTGGATCCCTTTTGCACCCAATTTATTTCAGATGCCTCAAATGTTACATCATTTCCAAATGTTGCACATTTGCCTAAGCATATCCCTGCAGCTTATTGTTCTATGGCTTTTGAGGTCTTGAAGTTTAGTCCCCAACCTTTTGCATCCAAGGAACACAGAAGGTTGCATTCCTTGTTTCCTGTGTGTATGTTTCGCACTCACAGAGACAACCCTCAGAGTATGTGTTTGTGATCAATTGTTTGTCTGTTTTGCCAACCCGGCCAGGGGCAAAGCTCTGTTGAAACAGTGGATTTCTCATTTAAATGTGGAGGCTATCTTTCTGGCTTATAACCGCAGAGGCCTTCTCAAGGGCACATTCAACCCAGGGCAATGTCATGGGCATTGTTTACAGTGGTAGCTGTGAGTGATATCTGTGCCGAAGCCGGTTGATTATCACTGGACACTTTTGTGCAGTTTGATCATTTGTATGCGACGGCCCCTTATGTGGCTCATGCTGTCCTTTCTGCTGAGTCTGTGATGCACTAGAGTGGTGGAGGTTTAACCCTGGTTTGGTTGCTGCTGTGCGGGGTGTGTATACGTGTTCCATACAACTGTATGATTTCTTCTTGGGAGCTGCATGAACTTTGTCAAGTCTGACCAAATAATGGTCATCATGGGTATATGAATGATGGGTGGGCAACTACTAGCCACAAAAGGATCTAATGAAGGATTTTTTTGAGTTGGATTATTAGAAATATAGCTAGTGTTTCTTAAGCTTAACCCATAGCTCAGACTTCACTGATTCAATTTGGATCTTTCTCTTCTTAATCTGTCCCCTACAACCCCCTCAGCTATGTAATACAAAATTGTTGGAATGTCCTTTTAACTTCCGAAGCCCTTCCATCTGTACTTGCATCAACTATAAATAGTTTCAGTGATAAGAAAGAAAATGGATCTTGAGGAAACATATTGTGAAAGCTTTTGCAGTTCAGACAAGTTACAAAGGCTTCACCACAAACCTATTCAGAGTGGACATGGATCTTTTTAAAACTTTGCAATATTTTCGACACATCCAATTTAGGATTACACAATTATTCTATGAGAAAATTAACTAATGTGGTGGCTGTGACAGGACCAGTGGTGAATTGTTCTGCTCGACAGCAATTTTGTTAAAAATGGCCAAAGGCTAATCTGCAGCTGCTGCATTTACAGCCATAGGGAAAAAAATGACAAAGCTCTGTTTTATTCTAAATGCATTTATACAATAATGGAGCCAATCTAGCCAATGTTTGCCAATGAGTAATGTGTACAGAAATGTGAAAGTACATGACAATAGTACAGGCAAGAAATGTAAACAACAGGGGATAATGCCCATTGAAAGGTAATTGATCTACCTCCAAATGCCTAACAGGAAATACTGATGTCAATGTTTGTATCAAACCTATGACCCTATGTCTCCATCCACTAAAACTACGAAACAAAAAAAATAAATCCCATGAAAGAAATTAAGTCACATGTTTAACCTTACATCCCTAGCTATTTGCTGCTATTTACTGATTAGGAGTTTTTACCACAAATACACATTCCTGCAGGGGTTAAACCATGTTATCCCTCCAATCCAAGTCCACTGCTAGTTTTGTGTATACAGGGAGACCTGTGATTTCCTCCCTGGTGGCAGGGATGGCTTCGAATAGTTTATACTTGGCATTACAAATAGCTCCATCATCACTGCTCTGCTGTGCTAATTAGCTGTTATTATTTGGATACGTGTAAATGTGATGCGCATGCATGTGCAATGCATCTGTGCCAATCCTACAGTGCACTGGGCTGCTGGCACTTCAACATTACTGCCAGTGAACTCTGCTGCCAGTGGCACTGGATGTAAAGACGCCCAAATAATCAAACCCATGGGACCTAAAAAGTGTGTAGGTGTAAAAAATTATGTGTCGGTGTGTGTTTATGCATGCCTGTGTGGGTGTATGTGTAGTGATGGCAGCAGAAGTACCAAATGTTTCGAACCAGACACAGAGGAACAGCAGCCTGGGAAAGTGGGACAGAAGTGGCTGTAAGGCAAGACTGCACAAGAAGTCCAAGTAAAATGTCAGGGTGCAATTTTTTTTTTATTTTATATGCTTGTTGCTATGATTCTTATTTAAATAGTAAAGACAATCAGCGATATTACCGCAGTGGAACCTGTGGGGATTTATAAGTTAAACAATACTTGCCTGGAAGCATGAAAAAAAGCAAAATAGACCATATTAAAATAGAAAAACTGAATAGAATAGAATAGAGTAGAATTGAGAGGTAAAGAATAGTGGAACTGAAATAAACAAATCAGACCAGAGTAGAACAGAAAAGAAAAATAACTGATGACCCTAGAGTCACAGAGACAGTGACAAACCTCCAAAGTAGGATCCGTCCATCAGTTTCATGCCAATGTTTCCTTTGGTCAGGACGCTGACCACCCCATGCTGGATGAAGTACATCTTCTTGCCAATGGTGCCCTCCCTGATGATGTAGTCTCCCGGCTGAAAGACTTCAAATCTCAGTTTGGTCAGCATGGCGGTCACAAAGTTGGGATCAGCGTTGGCAAACAGTGGCATGGACGCCACCAGCTTGCGACAGTTGAAGTTGACAATTTCCTAAATGGTAACAGTAGAAAGGATTTGATTTGGTTCAGGGGCTTTTTTTTTGCAGTGGCATTTGAGGAAGTACAGCTAATGATGCAACTGATATTCATGTACGTGTCAGTGATGGGGGGTCCATGCATAATGTGTAGATATGATTATTATTCATTCTTCAATGTAACTAAAGTAATTTGCCAGTTTATTCTGAATATTTTTTAAAAAGAGCTGAACATCCAGTTATAAAAGGATTTTTTCAGAGCAAGAACACTTCAGGTTAGGCTTTTTTTTTTCTAAACTACCTTGAGGGACCTTGGCACAGCTCATATGAGCATTCATCCTAGTTTTCTTCCTACTTTCTGTTACCTGAAGCATATTTTGAGCTGTCCTTGAGGCAAGAAAACATTGTTTATTGTTGAACTCAAGTAGGCAGCAGGAAAAACAACTTTTGAGTCTGTGGGAGTATAAAGTACATGTATCAACTATTTTAAAACCATCTGTTGCTTTCTTTTAAAATTTAGTCATTTTTCAGTGAAGACTGGTAAAACTCCGCAGATTTTACTGACAACCTAGCAAGTAAGTAAAGTAAGAGCAGTTAGTATGTAAATCGATACTGAGCCTGGAAATTTAAAAAAAGAAAAAGAATGACTAAGCATCCATAGCTGAGATTTATAATGATTTTATTCCAGTCCACTTACCCTGCAGAGAGTAAGGAAGTATGTGCATTTGTGAGTGACTGAACACATTACAGTGGATGCTTAGCGAGTGTTTCCATACCTCACGCAGAGGCTCATTAAGTTCCTCCAGGATGCTCTCTTCATCAAACATCTTGCCCTGGTATCTGTGCTCGTAGTAGTCATGGATTTTCTGCCGGAAGTCAGCCGGAAGTTTGTGGAAGGACATGTATTGCTCTACTTGTTTGTACTGAAAGATGAAGAAGAGCGTGAGAGATAGAGATGAGGAAGAACAGGGGAAATGAAATGAAAAAAGGATTCAAAAACTCTTCTGTTAATTGTGACAGGAAGAGATTTGAGAAGTTTGACCAACTTAGTGATGGTCATGTACTAGTCTTAAAATTTCAGAGCATAATGTTTTCACTTGACAAACTGACATAAACATGTCAACCCCATGATTCCTGCAGCATCATGGTAGTTTTACTAAGATGCTGCAGCTGTGGCAACACCACACAGATGATTTCTACTCAAGATGATTCTGTCTCAGATTGACATCACTGGCTCTTACTTAGCATTTATGTGTGCAGTTACTGAGATATACAGCTCTGCAAACATGAAGATCCTGTGACCCATTTGTACCTTGTAGCTATGGGAGGAAAACTGTTATGAAGTCGCTAAAGAAACGAGAGCTCTGTAAAGCCCATGAGGATTCATCATGCTCTACTTTGTTTAAAGAAGAAAGATGCCGCTATTGTACATCTTAACCATGGCCAGTCTCTCTCTGATGCACAATCAGGCTTTCCACAGGGAAAACATTTTTATCAGCATCATCGACCACCTTAATGCAAAAAAAGACATAGGTAAGCGCGAATAATCAAATGTAACCAGTGGGAATTTACATGCTTGAGTTACTATTCCAAGAAAGGAAGACCTTTGTTATTTACATTGGAATTGATAAATTTGTAACCATGTTGCTAGGGGGAAAAAAAGCTGAAAGTAGAGGAGTGCTGCATCACATCAATTGTTCACTGGAGGGTCAAACTGAACCCAAGAGATTCACACCATCACATATTCACCACTGTTATGTTTATCAAAATCAAATGCAGCCTCAGTGTCCAAATCTCTCAGTTCATAATGACACATGGTAACACATTTCATGCTGGATTCCCAGTGTAAAACAGAAGCTTCTGGATCTACTGCACAGTGACTGCTATGTCAGTTGAGGAATAAATCTTGGTATGATTTCCTATTCACTGTGCACAAATAGCTTTTAAGTTTGCTTTATTCATAATAGGAAGGTATGAGGCAGTCTGTGTGGTTTCACGAGTCATTACCTTTCTGTTAACAAAAATATACACTGTTAAAATGCACGCAACAAAACCCCGAGGGTGAGAAAGTGACCACATGACTTGGGTTTTACTACAACGGGCCACCATGATAACCCACTAAACCAGTTTAGGAGAGCTATTAACTTCCTGCTACATAAGCAAATCACCAATGTAACACTCCAAAAAGATGCACAAAGAAGCAACAACGTGTACATAAATAAGCCAAAATCCCTAGTAGTATGAAACATAGTCATCATTTGGTTTAAAAAATCTTAAGAGCAGGAAAATATGAATCAACCAGCTTTTCATGTACTTGGAGACAGAAACAGCTTTAAAACAATGATCAATACTGTGCAAGAAGTGTAACAAATCCATGTTGGAGTTGCTTTAAAATGTTACATAAGGCCTCACTCTCTCGCAAAGTGTATGTGTGTGTGTGTGTTGAGCAGTGTGAGTCATCCCTTTGTGGAATAAACTGTCAATTGGATGAGTAGTAGAATATCAAGCTGAAGGTCAAGGGAGAACCTCCCCCTCCAACACCACACTTGAAAAACACAACAAGATGCATCTCAGATCTTCCACACACAGTTCAGATATGAAAGTTAAGTTAAATAGCCTCAGGTTCAAAAAAAGAAAAAAGAAATTGATCGCACCCTGTCAAGCAAAGCTGTCACTGTTTACATCCTACCTGTGGATTTTGCATCATCTATGTTAATAAGCAGAGTTATAATTCTTTGCTCTTCCACCCAGAGCTGACAGGGTTGTAAGTTTTCATTGTTTTAACTTCAATTAAGAACTAAATATGATGAAATGTGAACTTTATATACTAAGTGGGCTAATTAACCCCTTTCAACCGTCAAGGCAGTAAACTCAAAAATAGCGGTCAAGCCAACAACAAGGCTGTTTCTCCCAGCCCTTGAAATACATTCAGTATTTCAATCTCATGTTTGTATATCTGATGCTTAGTTGGGGGACAAATTACAGGACAGACCTGGATCAATTAGTGGAGAAACATTAGTAATGCTGATGATTCCATACAGGGCACAAGAGCCCGCTGAAGAGTTGGACGAGTATGAAAATGAAGTGAATCATAAGTTAAAGCTTAATCAATTCCACTATCGCCTATATGTACTTTTATATTTGTGTCATGCCCACTTACCAGGGTGCTGAATTTGTGGCTGTCCTGGACATTCTCTGGGCATGGCTGAATCTCAAAGATGCAAAGCTCCCTTCTCTCCAGTCAGTTTGACCTTATTATTTTCTTACATAGTTAGCATAGGAGTCTGTTCTGGACTAATTCAGCAAATAACTGACAAACCAAGGCTCTGTATAACACTACAAGATAAAGAGATACATAAAAATCATATATTACCATGAAATGGTCCCAGTAAATTGAAACATTTGCCACTATTTCCAAAACAACTGGAGAAATTAAAGGGAGGGTATTAAGTGATGGAAGAAAAATCTGTGATGTCTGACAAATGGATTTGGTCTGTCAGTATATTTCATCATATCACCCAGCCCTAACTTTGGCCTTAACAGTCACAAGATCTCAACCCACTGGAACAATTATAGGAGATTTTGAAGGACATATTATAAAGTGCTCTCCAGCCCCATTAAAACACCCATGTGAGGATACCTTTTAAAAAAATGCTATTCTTCTCTCCAGTAAAGTCCCAGTGCTTTGAAGAATTTTGCGGCTGATCTGTAGGCTCACAATGGTCCGGCACCTACTACGGCATTTTATATTGTTTGGGGGGGGTTTTCCATTTAATTTTCACACATCGTAATCTAATGAAGAAACTGGATGGCCAATAAAAACACTGGAAATTATCAGTAAGGTTTGGAAACAATGTAGTAGATATAACAGGATGATCTATGGCTCCTGGTGTGTGTATATACTATACATCCAGGGGAATCCAATGCTTTAATCATCTAGAGTGCTGATATCTTCCTGCCTGCGAGTCCATGTCTTGACCAGACAGTCAGGATTTACAAGGACAGGCAATGCACGGAGGAACAGGGAGGGCGCCGACAATGACCTTGCTTGTAACAGTCGATGACATGCACATGGGATATGATGGTACAATGTCCAGGAAATTACATTTTGTCACACTGCAAGGTGACACATGGGCTAGAGAAGAAAATAGAGGTTTGTCCCTAACAGCTTGGGTGACACAGCAAATCACAATATCCTTAATACAGCACATACTGGCTGTCACGGTAGGATATCATTAATTTTGTTCCTCTACAGCTACAGGGGGATTTTCTTTCTATATTTAAAGGGGTGAGTGGTTCTTATGAAAGGGAAAAACTTTATGTAAGAGTTGCAACATTGGTGAAGGAGAATGACATTTAAAATAGTGAATTTCTTAATTTATATTTGAATGACTATTAATCCACTCCTCTATACTCCCTTTCTCTCTGTTTTATTCTAAAAGTTCCTCACATTCTTTCTTTCCCTTTCCCTGTCTCTTTCAGACACTTCTGTCCAATTACTGTCTAGTAGCAGACATTTTTCCACTGGAATGTACATCCTGCAAAAATAGATCCTACATGCACATACACTCAGTACAGCATGACCTGATGCATGACAAAATGATAATCAGACTGGATCACTTACATTAATGAACCACATAATAAAATTACATCTGCAAAAACAATTTGCTGCATCCTTTTCTTTCTTGCATAAACCAATTTTAATCTCAATTCAGTCTTAATTAATTGCCTAAGATCATGGTTAATTTAGCATGAAAAGCCATGGTAGCATTAAATGAAATCCTCACAGGATTTCTTCCTCAGCCATCTTTTCAGATTTCTGAGTTCTCTTGAATGTAAACACATAATCCAGACAACTATTGGAATTTTCTTTTCCAACTTATAAAGATATATTTGTTTAGGATAAACAAGGTTATTCCCCAATAATGCTGAGCCTAAAATACCCAGTAAACCCAACAAAAAAAAAAAGATTGAAGCACGCTCACTTCAACTTCATAAGAAACCCCCACCCACCATTTGGCATGTGTCAGTAACAATAAAGATGCTGCCTACTTCCAGAGTATCCAGCTCATTCAAGCAAGCATGGTGGTAAACTGGGAGGCTCCTATTAAGTGTTTCCTGCCTCAGGAGTCAGTGTGTGACAGTCTCAGTTAAACTGAATTGACAACTCTCACTCTCTCTCCCTCATTCTCCAACTCATTTAAATGTGGTTGTTGACGGAGCTGAGTTTATTGACTTTCCGATTTTCTCAGCATTAGACTTAGATTAGTGGGCATGTCACTCAGAGTCAGTGGAATTGGAGCAAGGCTCAAAATTGCCTCATGCTTCTGAAGTACAATTTGAAAAAAACTGCTCACTTCTTAACTACTAAATTTGGAGTGAGACACAGTTGTCTCATGTAAGTTTGTATTTTGAAAATCCATAATGCACGCTGTGATTTCAGAAACTGAACTTCAAAATATTCTCAAATATTCAATATCCAAGTCCCAACAGAAGAAAATCCATTCATGTCTGGCACAGACATCCTCTTGAATTGTCTTAATATTGCAGTGTCATCTAATAAAATCAAACTTTATGGCACGGGATGCAAATAAGACTGGACTTAGGTCATCCTGCTATATTTGTATAAATCTAACATTTGCTTTACGTTCATGAAATCCAATCTGCTCCTCTCATCCAGTGGACCAAAACCAGACAGAGGATGTTTCTATGGGACATAAAGCCCCTAGCTGGTGGCTTGCACACATGATGCATGGCTGTCACTGTAAGCTGCTACAGAGGGAAGGGAGAAATTGAATTGGCCTCCTATTAATGGGCCATGTCAGGATGTGACAAGTCATATACCATATCTCTGTATGTGCGTGTGTATGTGGTGCCCTGAGTGTATAAAACTCTATTTTACTTCAGCAGAATCCTTTTGCTCACTGACTTAAGAACAGGGACAGATGTAGAGAAATAAGCACGCACAAATACACACTCACACGCCCACAGCATACTGCGTGACACGTGTGCATTGATGAATGCATGGAGGAACTGAAAGGTTTACAACAGCAAACACAGTGTTTTATGTCCTATATCAAATATTGCATGGCTACAAAAGCAGAGATGAGGAATGACCACATTGTCCATATTATAAAATGGATGATGTAAATCAGCTTTTTTTTTTAAACCTGGATCCTTATGTCATTAGCATTCACCACTTCCTCTTTACAATCGCACCAATGACATGAACCCATACATAAAGGAAAATAAAGGATGTAAGTGCATAAAGGAAAAAATGTGGTTAATGAAAGAGAAGTCTTGGGTGGAGATTGTGAAAAAGGCTAGAGGATGGAAATACATATCAGGCAGATGTTCATAATATCTTCACAGTTAGTGTATTTTAAAGGATCAATCCACCCATTTTACACTTCAAGTTCAGCTTACTCGTTGTAGGAAGTGCCTGCCAACCAGCCTAAAAAAACAGTTGTGTAATGTCTTTTGTGGCGCTGAAGGGAGCTTTCCAAAGTGTGAAAAATAACTCTGATAAGGTCTTTTATTATTTTCTTTGCGGTGCTCAAAGTTTTTTTCCTTTGTGTGGCCTTGGTGACTTTAAATTCTTCACAGAAAGCCTGTGTTACGAAGGGCAGGGGGTTTAAAAATGTAGGCAATACAGTTATGGGAAATGGCATTATGTTAATTGTATGATCGTAGGTCTTTGAATCTGAAAAGTTAAAATATCTTGGCCTTGGCTGCACCAATTCTGACTGTCATAAATTAATGAAAAGTAATTATCAATACATTAATAATTCTCTAGAATGCCCCTTCCAATATGCTGTATATTAGTATCGTAGTTTAAAACAATATATATTTTACAATATATGAGGATATAAGAGAACACACTCAATTTGTAATGAAACTGAGCAAGATAAATTCTTGACCCTGGAAACACTACTTTTGTCAATACTTATATACTTCCAGCTGTTTCTCATGTTCAACTATGAACAGAGCTGAAAGGTCCAGGAAAAGCAAGGTCAGTCTTGTGTTAAATTTCATTTTTTGTCATATTCTGGATGATGTATTTAATCTATCAAACCTAAGTGTCGGGTAGTCCAGGTCAAGGTTATGAATTGAGCAGTTCCTCGAGTCACTGTTTGATGTGTCCAGTCCCAGTGGATCAGTGCTCCCTGGGGTCACATCTCCCTCCTATTTGGACATGCTGCTCTATTGCTCTTGAGGGGGAGGAAATGATGGGGGAAGGAGAAGGCAGAGTGCAGTTACATAATGGCTAATGCCCTCTGTCCATGTGTGGTGTCCGCTAGCATATGGTGTATTGCCCAACTGTCAAGGGTGACTGGGCAGATGGGGGGGGTCTTGTCATTTTAACTGTAGTACTGTAAATACAGATAGTGTGAATGCCCAAAGACACACAAAAGGTAATATATTATCTACAACTTCACTTCAGCCACTGTTTCCCCATCATATTCCTGCATGTTTAAAATGGGTATGTTTCATAAGAAAGTCAATATTCTGGGAGTGATTCAAAACCAGGGGTAAAAAAAACAAGCTCCACATATTTATGTTTAGGAGGAAAAATAGGCATCCAAGCAGCATTACAAACTAGTTAGCTAAAAGTAGCACTACATGGTTTATATACTATAATTAGCTAAATGTGAACAAACATTGGATAAATTAGTCCTAAGTATAAACAGTTGATATAATTATCTAAAATTAACGAATAACCATCTGATATAGTTAGGATTAATGTTGTGATGTCAGCTGGCATTGGCTCAAGCCTCTGCATAACCCTCAAAGGATAAGCAGTCTAGCTAATGGAAGGATAATGGTTAGGGCAAAATATTAGCTACTATTCAATGGATGGCTGAAATGTTAAGTGTCTAACAGTGCAAGTGGTAGTAATAGGAATGCAATTAAACTGAAACACTGACAATTCCATGATAGAAAAAAATATTAATAACAATATCCACTTTTTCTTGTGTTACTTAACATCTGCTTATAAGAAAACTAGTTGAAATAAACACATTTGAAACATGCAGTGGGATGTTGATGGAGGGGTCCCTGAGTTAATATAACAGGGATGTCGGATACGTCACAGGTCGGAAACCATTGCTCTACAGTGTTTTTTCATTAACATGCTGCATCCCTCTTTTATCTCACATTTACTGTGTTTGTCTCTATTTATATTCTTGCCTCTAGAGCTCCCAAACACATGGCTAACCAAACAATGTGCCAATTCTGATAAAGCGGAAAAATACCAGCATGATTTGTCTATCTCTTGAACCCACAGCAAATAGTTTGAAATGACATCTCTCTTTGGTCAGTGGGGCCTGTGCATGCTCTCTCTGGAGAAGATGCTTAGTGGCAGAGCTATTATGACATTTCTGTCTCAACAGTGAACTTGATGCTAACTGTTTACCCTGTGTTATGTCAATATAAATTCATGCTGTCACTAACATTTAGACTATCTTATACACACAATCTGTCAGTGAGGAAAGTTCCAACCCATAGCTGTGTCTCCAGTCTGTTATCTTATGGACGTATAGCAGACTGCGGTGTAGCACGGTTCAATTCATTGGTTAATGATGAACAAACATTCATGGGGTCCTGGAGAAGGATGGGATGTTGGATGTGTTTTCTTAGTTAAGGCTACCAGAGTGTTTCCTCACTGTTTACTATTTCACTGCTGTGCATCAGAGAAGGAGAGGAGAACGTCAGCAGCAGGAACTGATTGCTCCAGACGTCACATCACTGATAAAGTACAGCTACACATAACTGACAAAAAACAGAGACTCCAGCATAGAGTCAGCAGCTCGTTTGCCCTTCATCTCAGATTTTCTCTTTAGTCTTTGTTTGAAGCAGAGCTGCGAGCTGGCTTATGGCATTATTGCTTCATACCAAATTTGGTGAGGACCGGATGACATTTGTAGGAGGAGTGGTTAAAAAAAACTCCAAATGGCTGAACAAATGTGAAGACAGAAATGGACTTGGCCTTTACTGATTTGACTTGAAGCAAAATAAATAAATAAATAAATCAGGAAACAAGAAGTATTCTTCTGTGATTTAAGGTTCAGGAGTTATGAGGAAAATTGTTTCCTGGGTGTTTCATAAATGGCAGCATTGCTTTGCTATTGGTTCCAAACCCATGCCAAACATTAATCACATGTTCTTGGACCTTGATCTCACTTTCCACCAGATTCCACTTTAATTTAGTAATACAGTTTTGTGATATATCATCTGAATTACGGGGAACAAGCACAAATGGTACTGGAAGTATGACCCTTTCGCAGAGGTCATAAAGAACATAACAATGAGAAATACTGAAAAAAACAATTAATCAAACACTGTTCATTACAGTCAAGCTTAAGAACAAGAATGAAATAATAAAAGTAAAATTATCAAAGAATAAGAGATAACGAACACATAAAAATAGAAAACATGATCAAAAGAAAAGTGACTTTAGAAAACAAAATTAGATTTTAAAAAATGCATGGGGAAAAACACAAGGTTAAAGTTGGCAAGATCAAAAGGTAATTACATAAAAAGCAAATCTATGAGTCTTGATTTGGGAAGTGGATTTAAGAAAGGGTACTGAATTAATAAAAAAAAAAACACCATCCCTGGACTGGAGGACAGTCAGGTGAATGTCAGGTGAAAACTCATTTCACAAGTCAGTAAAGCCTGTTCATCTCTGGGTTTTTTCATCTAAATAACAAATAAATAAGTTTGTTTGTGACTGAGAAATGACATGTGAAATAAGAACATCATGAACAGTTTTAAGAGGGACTGTGTCTTCAGCAGAAAGGGTTCTAGTCTAGGGATTAGCCAGACAGGACAGACAGGATCACTGTGTCTGGAAAGAGAAGTTTCCGTTTAATCTTTGAATGCAATTTTTTAATCCTGTGAGAACAACAAAAAAAGTTCAATTCACCTCCTTTGTAATGTGATGGTGGCATAAGTATTTTTGTATTCGGAGTAAAATGACCGTGTGAAACTGTGGTAACACATCAGTGACCCCTTGTTGTGTGTTCGTAGAATCCCCCATACACAGTTATAAATGGAATTCAGTATGCTCAGTGATTATGGTGGGGGTACCCCAGATCCATTGATAATGTGTCCAACCCCTGCTGTGTTTATCATGCTCATAAATCTGACACATTCATGCAGTAGCTTCATTACGTTTTAAAGACCATCACTACCCTTCCCACAGGATATCTGGTCTGCTATAAACTCAACATCATAATGTATGGTCCCTGATAGTGTGACCTAGAAAATAAAGCAAGATGATTATCACTCCAACATGATGCAAAATAAAGCCACAAGAGTCAGAAAACAAACAGGATAAAACTAAATCTTGATTATGATTCAGAATGAGAGAAGAAAACCGGATCGCACTTCATCTAGACAACAACGCTTGACCAATTACTGTGATGTGTATGTGTGTGTCTGCACGCATGTGTATGACTGACATAGCTCAAGACATCCCCACATCAACCAGGGTGTAGGGAAGCTAACGACACAGAGCACCAGTGACACTGTGGCCTTGTAAAGCAGGGCTGCTCTCCCCTCCCTGGACTGCAGACATCCAACACTTTGATCTGCTGTCGTACGGAGATGACAGACGGGTCGAGGCCCAGCTCACTGCAGCCAGGAATATCTACTACTATATAGGTGCTGTGCCTATCAAAGCGTGCTGGAATCAAATGAGAAAACCTTCTCTGTTCATATCAAATGTGATAACCTTATCTACATCATTGGAAAGGACAGACACTGAAGATTAAATCTTCTTATGGAGTCTCCATATGGCATCTTGCTATGATCTATAAAGTGGAGCCATCTTGGTACAGGTGTTGAGGGTAACACTTTGATTTATATTACCATTGATAGACTGTAAAAAAAAAAAAAAACATCCTTTCTATTTTTTTTTCTTTGCAAAGCCACAGAATTACTAGCTACCAAGCTGTACTATTTACTTTGAAGTTAAAGAGTTGATTCACCCAAATTACAAAAAAAATTTTAAAAAAAATCTGACTTTCAATGGTATCTAGCCAAGCAGATAGGTTTAGATTCAAATATGTATTTATTTTTTAAATATCTGCCTCCAAGATATTTCCCGACACCCCAATTAAAAGAAGTTGAATAAAATTTTTTCATGGTGCAAATTAAAAACATATCAAAAGCAACATCTCTTTCCAGAAAAAGGTGTTCCAGTAATGCCACAGAAAGCACAGCCTACGGCTTTAATAGGGATTATTTCTACAGAAGAGAGACGTTCCAATAACAACTGTTTACAGCACAGCCGGTGGATCATTGTGAGTAACCAGGTCATTGTTTCTGAAAAAATATGTTTTTGTTGGATTTATTAAAACAATGGTTTTGTATTGGGAAATGCCCTTTGTTGCTTTATTGCCAAGAGTTAGATAAGCAGATTTATACCATCTATCAAGTATGAAGCTAGAGCCTGGAGCAGATTAGTTTAGTTTAAGGTTCTCTGCTTGTCTACATACTACAGGGGTAAGTGAGAAAACCTTTTTTTACCTTGGTAATTTGAGTGAAAATAACCATCAATCTGCTACCAGTTTTGCTGGCTAGTCTAAAGTGTAACAGATTGATTTCAGTTGGTAAACAGCTAGCAAAGGAGGCAGTGCAACAAAAAAAGGACACAAATCTTAACCTTTTCCTGGTACTGCCGTCTAGACGAGTCTAGAGACTGAATGAGTGCAGTTGCGTGGCCGATGAACATGGCGTAGCAGGTGGCTCCTACAATCATACTGAGCATGGTCAGCCAGATGTCCGACATGCTCTCCGGGGCTTGTCTTCCATATCCAATGCACAGCATATGGCTCATGGCCTTAAAGAGGGCGAAGGAGTAGAGCTCGCTCCATGAGTCATTCTGCAGGTAGAGAGATGGAGGGAGGGCAAAAAATGAGAGAAATGGAGAAAGGAAGTAGTTTGGGAAAACAAAATAGACAGAAGGAGGGAGAGATGGGAGAGAAAGGGGAAAAAAATCTGGGTTATTCTGTTCTCCTGGAGTAGCTCATTATTTTTCTATTTTTACTTTTGTGCTACAGTGGTTTTGACCTGATGACTTCAGCCTGTCATCTCTGCCAAACGTATACTGTTGACGCATACTGCAGGGAAAATTTATATGAATTAGAGTGTTACAAAAGTGGTGATAGAAAGAGTGAATTAAGGAATGAGGGCTAGAGAGAAACACATTCCTGAAGAGAATATGGTTCTGTGTATGGTGATTGTTGCAGGTTTGGTAGAGAGCCTATTCATCATCTCTGAGATCTCGCCTTGTCTTGGCCAAGCAGAAGGACATGAGGAAAAAAAGCGAGGGTTAATGAGGAGCCCGTGCATCTGCCTGCTCCAGTCTGCCTTTGATTGGGGCTCAAGCACTCAGTCAACTCTAATTCTCCCTTGTTGGAGGCATTAGAAAGCCCTCCACAGGCGCCGCTGAACCTCACATCCTCCCCTCAAACAGCTGCGGCTCACGCACTGTCCAGAGTTCACCATTGTATCTTTGTGTTACTTCTGCGACAAGTGTCGTCCTCAGGCACTGATTGAATGGTTGGGTTCTTATCTGATTTTTCCAGGGTCATTTGCATTTCATTTGAGTTTAGAATTTTTGGTTGGTTTCAGCAGAGGTGAGTCAGACTGGCAAGGGGCTGCTGTTAGATGTTTGAAAATTAGTTTTTTTAGAAAAATCATTTGAAGAACCACAAAGAAAGAAAATGAGATTGTAAATGCACTTAGTCTTCAAGCAGCCAGACAACCAGCAACTAAGCCCTGGTCTTCAGGCTCTGAGCTTGGCTCAATCCACAAGCATGGCTCAAAGTTTCATATGTGTTTCGAGCTGTCAGATGGATCAGTTGTTTGGATTTGTTGGAAGAGATTAATTGGGCCCTCTGATCTTAGATTAAAGATATAGAAACCCACAACAGCAGTTTAAAGCCTTTAAGATTTTAAGGCTATTTTCATATTTTCAGCTCTGTTGTTATCTGTAGGATGTAGCCTTGCAACTGCAGTCCTTGCCTCAGTACCATCCTCAGCTCTTAAGTTCATTAATAAGAAATTTTTCCTATAAGCCCTTACAGGACATTTTAGCACTCAAGCCTACATCTGAGCCTGATCCCCACTGCCCCAGGTGGTAAACAGCCCTGGAGATGAATCCTTCCAGTCAGCCATCAACATGCCGACCACACTGCTGATGGAAGAACAGCAGGAGTAGGAGGCTCTAACGCAGAGCACAGAAATAAACACCTTTTTACACATGGCTACATCTGTCTGCCTCTGATTGTAGCTAACTCTCACACATTCACCTCACATAGATAAATATACAGTACACACAGCCTTTTAGTAAACAGACAGGGCACCACAAATACCCTTAATGCACTGTACAATATGCTAAACAAAGAAATATAGCACAAAAAATACATATAAATAAAAAAAATGTGTACAAATGAATCAATCCATTCAAACTCCCATGGATGTTCAAGTCTTGACCATAACCTCGATAAATTCAAGAAATAGCATTTAAATTGTCTGTCTGTGATCATAACAACAACTCTTGATAATAAAATAGACAATCTACTGCTGTCACATGCTATTGTGGCATTAATAAGACATCATTACTGTAAATCAGTGGCGACCTGCCAGTGGACTGTTGACTAGCTTGGCACAAATACAGAACGGGGCAGTATAACTCATCTGCTGGTTACACATGCATTACTCTGTCTGTTAGACTGTGAGTGTTGGAAAAAAAGCCAAAAGGTATAAATCACCTCATTCCCCTTGTATTCCTAGAAATGTTCTTGTCCATGTCAAGACCTGCGCTGCATATGTCAAAAAGTGCATACATATATATATATATATATATATATATATATATATATATATATATATATATATATATGGAGTCTAGAAATGCACTCTAGAAATGCACTCTAGATATTCAACATTTAGGGAAGTACACTAATTTTCTTTGTGTAGCTTAAAGACTGGAAACACAGGGAAACAGATAGCAAATAGCCTGAAACTAGACTATTTCTTGGCCTGTAGCATTCATTTCATATACTTTCTAATGGTTGTCAAGCAACCTCGCCAGGACAACAAAACGACAGGAAAATAAATGTTGTAAAATGATAACTAGTCTTTATGCTAAACTAAGCTAAATATTTAACAGGCAGCTGTGCATGGGTTGTTGTTCCTCTTATTAACTTTATAACTCTCTGCAAGACATTGATTAAACATATTCACCTAAATGTTGAACTAATGTTTTGTATGTGACTGTATGAGCAGGATAACCCACACTGAGCAGCTGTAACCAGTCTGTGTTTAAGTTTGAGATTATAGCTGATTAAAACTGACACAGTGTACACTTGTCTCCTACTATTGAAAATTACAACCCTCATTGTAACACAATAAACTAATTCCCCAGAGATACCACCCTGAATGAGGGAGGAAAAAGAAAGAAGAAACAAATGCAATTAGTTCTTGTGTCCATTTTATTTGCCATTGGTCTTCTCTGAGCAGTGTGGATGATAGCTAATTGTATATTATGCATTTAAAGAGGAACACAAAGGGAGTATGGGACATCTGTGATGAATGATGCTGTAATTATAGAATAGTGGTTGTACGTGCATGCTGGCACACCCATCTGTGTATACATGCTGTTTGACTCTCATCTTGTGTTTGTGTGTGTGTTTGATATGTGCCAGTCATGCTGTTCAGTGTCTCTGTGACAGTCTAAAACTGACATGGGGAGTTGGGTCCTTTTGAAAGGAGTAATTATTTATAGAATTTTAATATGTAAACTGCCATAAAAGAGCTTGTTAGCAAGGTTGAAATTCATTATTTAGAACCAGTGGGTTCATGTGTGCATTCATTATTTAAAACCAAATGAATACAGAAAGTTGCAAAAGGCTTTGGTGTCTGCTGGAATAAATGTTAAAAATGTTAATGAAAAATGCAGCAAAAAAACCACTGGTCTTGATTGGAAAGTCTGCATTAGAGCAGAATAATTGACTACTGAGCAGATTGTCAGGGTATAATGGCAGCTATGTTTGCAAAGGTAACTACATATCACAAGTTTAAATCCATAACAGGATGTAGAACATTTCTTCTTTTACATTTTTTTCTAAATTAAAATACTACCAACAAAGTTGTACTACAAATACTTTTTCGGATACTTTCTCTGAATATAACTGGTAGTCTATTAAAAGGTGTATTTCAGTCTGTCAAAGAAGTTGACCGACCAACCAACTTAGTTATCCCCTGACTGCTAGCATTGCTAAAACATAAGCAGGAGCACTTGTGTTGTAAATGGTAATAATTTGATTATTTTATCTCAGTCTGTGTTTTAGGCTTTCTCCACTGACTGACTCCTATGTGCTCTTTAATAGGCTTCATCAATAAACTGCAATTATTGGTTTTGAGTTCATTAGCTTTTAATTGGTATTTCGCCTTTGATAGATATCAAGAGGAAGGAGTTCAGCATCATCAATGCAACAGATTAGATGAAATTATCTTTTTACCTGTTGACATACTTTGAAGTGGAGTCTCAGAAAGTGGGAGCTTAGTCTGAGTTATGTGGGAGAACAGGAGAGGAGTTATTCTTCTCTCCCAAAACTTATGTCATTTCAGTCCTCTCTCTTATAGACTATTGTACTTAAACTATTGTTAACTTCTTCCTCCTGCCAACACAAATTGCAAGATCTAATGAGAGTTGTTGCCCTATAAATTGTCATCACACCCTGCCAAAAAATTACAGGTGTGCTACTGTACCTGGGAGTTGTTCAAGTTTATGAGAAGTGACCTCCTTGCAGAGGAGGAGCAGCTTTAGTCTGGTCCCCAGTTCCTCTGAGGACCACACCATCATGGGCTGTGTCCTTTAGAGGATCCAGCCTTTGAACTGAAACACAGCTGGAGATTTCAGACTGCTGTTGGTTTGCAGCCATGTGCATCTTGAGAATGTGACTTTTGATGTTGCAAGCTTTGGCCACATGACAGGAGCCCAAAGCATCTGGTCTGCTATGATCTTGACAAGTGTGAGGCAGGGCCTTTGTTGTAATACTGAAAGAAGAAAGTATAAACAGTACTGGGAAGAGCTGATTGCTTTTTTAGCCATGCTAACAGCATGACTTGGTAATATTTGCATGGATGGTGAAGCTGATCCATCAGTCCACCACTGCACGGCGATGGTACTTTATACAGACATTCGCGTTCCCCCCGGGATGAACTGTAATAACTTTGGTGACCATGTGACTTTTCTTCTAGCAGCATCATCAAGGCAAAACCAAGTTTCTGCTTAGGTAACATTCCCATGAGCCTCAGCTGTTAATAGTGATAAATATGTTAGCAGTAGCACAAAAAATGTTAGCAAACTAACACTTGATAGACTACGATGATGAACATTGTAAATATTATACCTGCTAAACATCGGCGTGTTAACATTGTAACAGTTTGTTAGCACGTTGAAGTGAGAATTCAGCTCAATACGTTGGTCTCCCAAAGTACAGCCTCACGGAATCACTAGCATTGGCTATGCTAAATATTGAATCATAAAATTCCAAACATTCCTCCCTAAAAAAAAGAAAATTGACAGGTCAAAATTGATTAACAGTCACTTTTTTGTCTGAGTGTATCTGTGTTTGAAAACGGTATTATCGTTTGAGTTGCTTTTAATTCTGCCAATGTTTCAAGATATGAAGACGGAAAAAGGCTTTCATTGCATCTCACTGCATAGCTTGAAATGTAAATAGTTAAATGTATATGAGCAGTCTCTCATAAGAGACACAAATATCCCGGGACCACCTGAATACATCAAAGATTCAATCAATTTCCACATGCCAGCTTTAAATCACACACAGTACTGTGCCACCTACTGTAATGTTTCTTCTCTGAAAAATGTATTTAAGAAATTGATTTTGTGTAAGTGAGGTCACTTTTTACTACATGTACAAAATTACTATCGAAAGAAGCTGTTGTATCATAAGAGGGACACATACATGGCAACACTTCCACACATGATTCTCAAACAGCAACTGTCCATTATTCTTATGCATGCAGACAGGCCTGCCTGCCAGTTAGATCACTTCGGTAATTGAATGAATGGAGGATATCCTTATTAACTTTCAAAGCAGGAGGGTGCATGTGTGTGCTTGCATAGTGCACATGCATAGATAATAAAGCCAGATTAATAGGTGTACTTGTGCAGTTAAAGCAACTCTTCTTCTTCCACAGTTAATTGTCTCCCAGTAGCCTTATTCATTAAAACAGAGAGAAGTTGAGAGGAAAAGAAAGGCTTATTCTAAATCCATTGATCTAACAGCCAATCAGGCTGAGGTACGATGGGACAAAACCACCTGTCATCCACAAAACAGAGTCACTTACATAACAGGTCATGATGATGTGATCTCTTGTGATCATGATACCGCAGGAGCCTGATTATCAGGTTTTATAATAAACACAACTATCTACTGCTTGCACATCTTTTACAAGTCAAAAGTATTGTTTTTGACTGTTTGGAAGCGGAGCTGAAAACATCACAGGTGGGAAAGAGTTGTAAGAATGGCTTTGGTTATCTTCTATTTGTCTTTCACATATCTTTATATACCAACTAGACTCAGACAAACAAAAAAAGAGACACTCGTATACATATGAAAGCAGAAATAAAGGTGAAGATGATACTGCCTCTTAGCAAGTGAAGGAATCATGTTGTTATACAAAAGCAATCTGGCGGTTTTCCATAGTCTAAGTGCATGGATGATGCCAAAAGACAAGTGGGAGGGGTCTAGTTAATGTCCAGTGCAGGCAGAACGCCAGTCAACCTGAGGTGAGGCATGAGGATGAGGATCACTTAACGCTGCGTCTCTTATTCAAAGCTGTTCTGAAAAGGATCCCTGACCTTGATTACCCCAAGATGGCAGCATTACAGCCCCACCAAGGGACCACACCCACACGGGTGCTCACTGGCATTGTGGCACCGAGCTTGGAAAATGGCACACAGGCATAAACAACACGCCTGGGTCTGAGCAATGAAAGAATTTGCTATAAAGAAGCTGCTTGATCTTGAGATTGGAAAAGATCAACAGAAAACGTTGCTTTGGACTAGAGTTTAATGCTAACAAGACTATCACCACATTTATATTTTTAACTGTGAAGTGAGAAAAATTCTCCAGATGCCAAGGGAGTAGGCATGTTTGAGCAGAGGAAAGTGGGGGTTAGTGACTGCAAACTGCAGTCACCTAAATTAGGTTTAGGATACCTCTGATTTTTCCTGCATCTAAACCAAGAATCATACTTAGAGTTAGTGCACAGCAGTGGGCTTGTTGTTGCTCTCCACAAACATAGGAAAGACTCATGTGTGTGTGTAGGCAGTGGGAGAATGAGAAAAAACAAAGATGGCCAGAGACAAAACCAGAAATGAGAAAGGGAACACGAGAGAAGCAACAGTGATGTCCCCTCGGGTCGATGGGTGTGAGATCCATCTGTTCCTGGAGATCACAGACACCTAAACACACATACACACAACATGATGCACACCAGTGTGTCATAGTACACAGTGTTATCAGAGGACTATTTGCAAGGCCTGAATGTTAAAAATCTGTGTGCCCAAATTAGAAAGTTAATTCTGCACATGTGAAACATCTCTTAACAACAGCAGTGTAAGGCAGCTCAAGAAAGAGCCTGCGCCTGACAAAAGCATTAAGAAGGAATTATCCAGTCTGCTTAACTTCCTTAGACACAACAAATATGTCATGTGATGTTCCCTTCAAGAAAAAGTTGAAGCAATCTCTCAAGCTGGGTAAATTATCTCTATCCTCTGATCCTATAGCAGCAAGCAGCAGTCAAGCAATAACATCTTTTGGCTGTGACACAGCAGTTGGTTGGTTTATAGGGCAGAAGATGTTGATGTCAATCAGAAAACTGTAATATCTTCACTAATGATAACTACTCCTCCACAGCTTTAATAAATCAGTCCTTCAGTCCTCCACATTCTTCTTGTAGTTATTCGAACTCCTGTCAATTCAACATGTCCTCTCCACGTCCCAAACCGTTACATTTTATTAGTGTGATTCTATTTTTTTCTGTGGTTACACCCCAATCATGTCACCTTTGTGTTTGTTCCACTCTTTTCCCAAAGTGACGCTCAAAATAATGATAACCTCTTCTTTAAAATGTACAGTGTAAAAACCTTGTATATTCTGTTTGGGTCACAGGCCTTTATCAAGTTCTCACTAGCCCCTCACCCCTACGTGGTTCCCTTGCAGCATCACTCTATTATAAGATATAAAAAAATTCCAGCCAGTTCCAGAGTTTAAGCCTAATTATTCTGTACCTAATCGTCATAAATAGTCTGTGCAGTTGGTCTCTCTTTGGTTGAGTGTGAAAAAGGCACGTATCGAGTGAACGTGTTACACTGCTCATATCCCCTGACTTGTCTGTGCCTCTGGCCATGTCACTTACCAGGTCCTAATCTGTTATTTCCAGTATGGAATGATGAGTCAGACAGAAAAGAAGGGCTTAAGTCCAGAACGATAAATAGCCAAAGATGTTACCTGATATTCATCTGTATTTTTGTGTTTTTGCTCAGTATTTCACAACTGGTTCTAATTTGTGATGAATGTGCCTAAGATAGTCAGTTATAATGTGTATGAGATATTGGGTCAACTTTTGGTCATTGTAGAGGCTTTATTTTGTGATCATGTTGAGCTGTATGAACTGAGATTCTACTTATGTTTAGCCTACAACTATTATTAAGCTATGTGTACCCATAAACTGGAAACTTTGTTCAAAATGTGATATTATCATATGATATGAGGTATTAGTGTTCAACAGGTTAACTGAGCAACGTTAACTGCTTTAAATACTAATTATTCATTAAATGGTAAGATAATTGTTTTCATGCAGCTTGTATGTTGCCACCACTTGCTATGTGGAGATTTTTCCTTTCCTGTCAGGAATAATTTGGGAGAAAACCTCTCTTAAGGGTCTGCTGATAGACATATCAGCAGATGGCCAGAGGCTACCTGCCAGCTAGAAAGAAGGAAGGACATCTGGAGAAATAAACGAAAGATAAAGAAGAGAATGGCTATAGAAGAAAAACAAATGATTCGCTGTATGAACCGAGTTTTTCATCCTGCTCTCTATACACTGCTTTGTCTCCTGGGTTTAACTAGCGAGGGTTTAGTTAAGGACAGTCTTGTGTGTGCTTGTCATGCATGTGTGCAGCGTCTACTTTTTAAAATAAAATACCTTTTCCCCCTCTGCCCACAAATAACACACCTTTGGGCTCCGTGGTGAATATATTTTTTTATGCACTTGTTTTGCAGTCATTGTTCTGTCAAACCCATTTGCATACATGCAAAATTTTCATGTGAATGTGTGACTTACGAGAACCTTTAACATCTGCAAACACCCATTTATGCAAACTCAAAAACAAACATTTTGCTTACCACCATCTTGTTGAGGGAGACCCAGCAGTCAGATGGAAAGTCCTGTAGCATGGGAACAAGGAACTGGAGACAGCCGTCCCAGTGACACAGCAGCAGCATCATACCAATCAGGTTGAATATTCGCATCACAGCACTGGCCAGGTCATAGGTCATGTGGAAAATCTGTCAGGAGGAGAGGAGATGGGCAGACGGAGAGTTACAGACGTGGAAGGGAGAAAAGACAGGGACAGATGTGTGAAGAGAATGGCAAATGACACTTGGTTCAGACTGAATCCAAATATACACTGAATCTGTTTTCACAAATACTACGCCTACATCCGACTTACTGTTATAGTCAGGACAGAAAATTGACTTCTTTCTGTATGTCTTTGATTAAAGGAATGGTCAGCAGATATTGCTTTTAAAGTGGCTATAATCCATATTTTTACAAAAACAATGTATCAAAAAGGAAGATATTGCTCCTAGTGATAGACCCTTTATGGAGCTTTATACTGAGTTTAAAGTCATTGTTGGATACCTGCATATTTAATGTTTACTGGTTCACTCTCACTGCTCTCATGGTGTCATTTAGGGCTTTAGCTGGCAGCAGGCAGCTTTCAGGAAAAAAGCTCTAAAATCCCACAGTACACTACCTGCTAATTGCTAGCTAATGAACACGATAAAGCCTTTAGCAACTAAAGAGCCAGATATTTCCCTCAGTTGGTAGAGATTAAAAACAGAGGTAAACCTGAGTGAATAATGGACTTACATTCATCGGGTAACCAAAAACATGATTCTAAATGAAAGATAATGTTGCGCTGTAACTGCTGGAAGTGTATTTTAGCAACTGTTTGCTAAGAAGTTCACCATTCCGACCTAGAGGTGGATAACATTTCAATGTTGGGTTAACAACTATAGTCTGCTGCCTACCAAGAAATTCTGTCATTTCATCTTACTTACTAACCTACTAACTAACAATAAAACATCATCGCTAACAATAAAACAACATCGCAAAATTATTCTTCACTATTACCTGAAGCAGATAGTTTAGCTGTGTTATACAGCAGATATGGAGCAATATTAGCACTCATTTGGGGTTGTATTTTTGGCCGGGAGGTAAAAAGTTCATGCTTTATTCACTCTCTTCTTGCTCATTTTTTGTCGCTAGCTAGTCTATAACTTTGTTAGGTGGTAGTGTACAGTGGGTTTTAAAAACTTTTTGATGAAAACAGCTGCCTACTGTCTCTAAAAAAACACTATGGGATCACTGTAAACCAGAAAAGTATAGTTGGGGACCAAGAAACCAAAACAATGCGCTGAAAGATGCTAAAATGCTCTGGAAAGCTGAGGGAAGCTGTAGAGACTTGTGTTAAATCTTTGTTTGGCACAATAAGCAACCCCTTTCAAATTACAGGTAGATATTATATAAGTATATTAGTTTATAAGTATTAGTATTAGTAAGTATTAGTTATTAGTGATTATTGCATGTAAAGTAAAGTAACCCAGCACCCGGGGAGGATGAGCCACAGGGATCGATATCTTTAACAATCCAACTGGTTGGTGAAACACTAGTTGGGTTTCCGAAGCGTTTTCTCAGATGTGATACATGTCATTCCTCCTCTGTCAGAGTCAAAAGGCTTACGCTCTAAATTATAAGCAGGTGGAGAAAACGAAGAGAGTCTGTGGTCTGTACTCAGTCATGATAAAGCCTCATCAGGCACTGATGAGGCTTTGATCAGCAGCCAAGGCTGGCCTCTCGCTGCTGTTTCTTAGCATTACTCGCCTCAGGTGAGAAGGCTCATTTGTGGGAGCTGGTAATGTGGTCACAGCCTTGTAAACAACACTCACTGTGGCTTTGTTGGCTATTTTCCAGGCCTTGTTACCACCCTGTTTGTGTGCATGTGTGTATGTATTGGGGTATTGTACATGCCTGTGTTTATACACTTGCTTGCTTAGCTGAACCAAATGGATACTTTGCTAAAGAGAAGGGTTCTTCAAAGGAAGTGGGTCAGACGCCTTGTGCATGTCTGCATATAGTATATATATATATATATATATATATATTTATGCATATTAGACTCCCGTTTATGGACCAATTTAATGGTTTTCCTATATTAAAAACAAAGGCTTATTTCTCACTTGAGACAAGTGAATTGCCCTACATGTGAAGTAGGCCAGATACTGTGTATGTATGTGTGTGTGTGTGTGCGCACGTGCACGTGTTTGTGTGCGTGTGTGTGTGTGTGTGTGTGTGTGTGTGTGTGTGTGTGTGTGTGTGTGTGTGTGTGTGTGTGTGTGTGTGTGTGTGTGTGTGTGTGTGTGTGTGTGTGTGTGTGTGTGTGTGTGTGTGTGTGTGTGTGTGTGTGTGTGTGTGTGTGTGTGTGTGTGTGTGTGTGTGTGTGTGTGTGTGTGTGTGTGTGTGTGTGTGTGTGTGTGTGTGTGTGTGTGTGTGTGTGTGTGTGTGTGTGTGTGTGTGTGTGTGTGTGTGTGTGTGTGTGTGTGTGTGTGTGTGTGTGTGTGTGTGTGTGTGTGTGTGTGTGTGTGTGTGTGTGTGTGTGTGTGTGTGTGTGTGTGTGTGTGTGTGTGTGTGTGTGTGTGTGTGTGTGTGTGTGTGTGTGTGTGTGTGTGTGTGTGTGTGTGTGTGTGTGTGTGTGTGTGTGTGTGTGTGTGTGTGTGTGTGTGTGTGTGTGTGTGTGTGTGTGTGTGTGTGTGTGTGTGTGTGTGTGTGTGTGTGTGTGTGTGTGTGTGTGTGTGTGTGTGTGTGTGTGTGTGTGTGTGTGTGTGTGTGTGTGTGTGTGTGTGTGTGTGTGTGTGTGTGTGTGTGTGTGTGTGTGTGTGTGTGTGTGTGTGTGTGTGTGTGTGTGTGTGTGTGTGTGTGTGTGTGTGTGTGTGTGTGTGTGTGTGTGTGTGTGTGTGTGTGTGTGTGTGTGTGTGTGTGTGTGTGTGTGTGTGTGTGTGTGTGTGTGTGTGTGTGTGTGTGTGTGTGTGTGTGTGTGTGTGTGTGTGTGTGTGTGTGTGTGTGTGTGTGTGTGTGTGTGTGTGTGTGTGTGTGTGTGTGTGTGTGTGTGTGTGTGTGTGTGTGTGTGTGTGTGTGTGTGTGTGTGTGTGTGTGTGTGTGTGTGTGTGTGTGTGTGTGTGTGTGTGTGTGTGTGTGTGTGTGTGTGTGTGTGTGTGTGTGTGTGTGTGTGTGTGTGTGTGTGTGTGTGTGTGTGTGTGTGTGTGTGTGTGTGTGTGTGTGTGTGTGTGTGTGTGTGTGTGTGTGTGTGTGTGTGTGTGTGTGTGTGTGTGTGTGTGTGTGTGTGTGTGTGTGTGTGTGTGTGTGTGTGTGTGTGTGTGTGTGTGTGTGTGTGTGTGTGTGTGTGTGTGTGTGTGTGTGTGTGTGTGTGTGTGTGTGTGTGTGTGTGTGTGTGTGTGTGTGTGTGTGTGTGTGTGTGTGTGTGTGTGTGTGTGTGTGTGTGTGTGTGTGTGTGTGTGTGTGTGTGTGTGTGTGTGTGTGTGTGTGTGTGTGTGTGTGTGTGTGTGTGTGTGTGTGTGTGTGTGTGTGTGTGTGTGTGTGTGTGTGTGTGTGTGTGTGTGTGTGTGTGTGTGTGTGTGTGTGTGTGTGTGTGTGTGTGTGTGTGTGTGTGTGTGTGTGTGTGTGTGTGTGTGTGTGTGTGTGTGTGTGTGTGTGTGTGTGTGTGTGTGTGTGTGTGTGTGTGTGTGTGTGTGTGTGTGTGTGTGTGTGTGTGTGTGTGTGTGTGTGTGTGTGTGTGTGTGTGTGTGTGTGTGTGTGTGTGTGTGTGTGTGTGTGTGTGTGTGTGTGTGTGTGTGTGTGTGTGTGTGTGTGTGTGTGTGTGTGTGTGTGTGTGTGTGTGTGTGTGTGTGTGTGTGTGTGTGTGTGTGTGTGTGTGTGTGTGTGTGTGTGTGTGTGTGTGTGTGTGTGTGTGTGTGTGTGTGTGTGTGTGTGTGTGTGTGTGTGTGTGTGTGTGTGTGTGTGTGTGTGTGTGTGTGTGTGTGTGTGTGTGTGTGTGTGTGTGTGTGTGTGTGTGTGTGTGTGTGTGTGTGTGTGTGTGTGTGTGTGTGTGTGTGTGTGTGTGTGTGTGTGTGTGTGTGTGTGTGTGTGTGTGTGTGTGTGTGTGTGTGTGTGTGTGTGTGTGTGTGTGTGTGTGTGTGTGTGTGTGTGTGTGTGTGTGTGTGTGTGTGTGTGTGTGTGTGTGTGTGTGTGTGTGTGTGTGTGTGTGTGTGTGTGTGTGTGTGTGTGTGTGTGTGTGTGTGTGTGTGTGTGTGTGTGTGTGTGTGTGTGTGTGTGTGTGTGTGTGTGTGTGTGTGTGTGTGTGTGTGTGTGTGTGTGTGTGTGTGTGTGTGTGTGTGTGTGTGTGTGTGTGTGTGTGTGTGTGTGTGTGTGTGTGTGTGTGTGTGTGTGTGTGTGTGTGTGTGTGTGTGTGTGTGTGTGTGTGTGTGTGTGTGTGTGTGTGTGTGTGTGTGTGTGTGTGTGTGTGTGTGTGTGTGTGTGTGTGTGTGTGTGTGTGTGTGTGTGTGTGTGTGTGTGTGTGTGTGTGTGTGTGTGTGTGTGTGTGTGTGTGTGTGTGTGTGTGTTTGTGAAATATTCTCCAGGCAGTTGGCCTACAGCCGGGCTAAACAGTAAAATCATCACAACTTTAAGATGCAGTGAGCTGAGCTAAGCTGAGCCGAGCCGAGCTGAGCTGGGCAGTGGTGAAACCCAGCCAGCTGCGCCTGGATCGAGCTGAGCAGAGCAGAGCTCAGCTCATCTAAGCTGATCAGGGCAAGGGCTCAGTCAAGGCAAAGGAGCATTAGTTGTGTGTGTTTGAGTCAGTAATTATGGTTCTTCTCGAGCTCAAATTACCACTCTGTAATCAGAAGAGCAGTGGTTATTTTCGGAGTCAAGGAACACACACATTTGATTCTTAGATGCTTGGTTAGGCCAAGTAGGGATCCTTAGTTTAAATACAGACGAAAAAAGCAAACACAGACAGAGTAGACCACAGTTAATTGTGTTTGTGTAGCAGAATAGAGGTATATGATAGATGATAAAGCACCCATCTATAAATAAACATTATTTCGTTATGTATAATGTAATTAGTGAAGCTTGTGTTCTTGCATTAGCCATTCTTTCAGTATCCATTTAAAACTGTTTGATACCTTGATTTGCTAAAATGCCCCATACAAATAATGCGGAGAAGTATCTCCTCATGAGAATAAAAAAAGACAATTGATTGCGTTCAGTCCTAGGGAATCCCTTTTCAGTTTCCCACTGATAAGCATAACTTAATTTTTCATGAATCCCTAACTCCATCAGGCTTATATTGAGCTATCATCCAGCTTTAAGGCAAATTGCTGTAAAGCATGGTAATAAATTATTTTTTTCTGTCTAAGGATGTGATTAAACAAAGGGGGATTCTCTAGATATACAAACAGAATTACTTGTAATCTGAGATAAACCACTGCGGCAGAATATTGTCCAATATTGTGTTAATATTTATGAGAGCGGAGTAAGACTACTTACTACGTCTTAAGAATTCAAAGTGATGGGGCATTACTTTTGTTAGACCCAAAAATTCATCATCAGGATTCATTGAAAGCATACTCTAGCATGACCACCTTCATATGATCTGCACATTCCTTCACATAACGCTGAACCTCATGATGTAAAAAGTAAATGCTGAAGAAATGGCAGGAATATTATGAGCAAAGGCAAGAGACAGTATCTTATTAAGCCCAAAAAGATAGGATTTCTTTAAGTTGATGCCAATACCAATATTTGGGAGTTTAAATTTATTTATTTTTATAACCCAAAAAGCAACAGGAAGATACAAGAAGTGTTTGTGTCATTTCTTCTTCATTATTTTGTATTGATTTATACAATGAATATTAGTTATTTTGTGAGATTTCAGTAAGAAACTGGACAGTTTTAACTGCCCTTAAGCTAAAAGAATGGAGAAAGATTTGGTAGGAGGCAGGAATTATAAAAACAGATCAATTTATGTACAAGCTTGTGTCATGACACTGGCTTATCAGATAGATATAGATATTATTTTTATTGTATCATTGGACCCTTGTTTTTCAAAATCTCAACAGTTTTAGTGAATTTTTTTCTGTTTTTATTGATGGTTATTAGAATATATTGACTTTTAAAGTTAGAAAAATTATTGCTTACGCATATTTTACTCAGTCAAGTTGTAATCATTAAGATAAATTCATCAGTAATTATCCAACCTAACTCTTCCTTTGTTTAGTGGTCAAAATAAGTACATTACAAGCTCTCCTTCTTTCCTTGTGATTGTAGCCTACCTCCTCCCACTGGTGGATGTAACGGATGAGTCTGGACAGCCTCAGCAGGCGCAGCAGACTGAGGATCTTAGTGAAGCGGACAATGCGGAGCGCTCGGGCCGTCTTGTACACCTCAGAGTCAATCCCTTTCTCCACGATGAGAAAGATATAATCCACGGGTATAGAGGAGACAAAGTCCACCACAAACCAGCTCTTCAGGTACTTCTTCTTAATCTTCTTGGGGTCCAGGATGATCTCAGTGTTGTCCTCAAACACGATGCCAGTCCTGAAGTTGAGCACCAGGTCCATGAGGAAGAAGGTGTCTGAGACCACGTTGAAGATGATCCAGGGTGTGGTGGTCTCGTCCTTAAAGAAGGTGATGCCCACGGGGATGATGATCAGGTTGCCCACCATGAACATAAGCATGGTGAAGTCCCAGTAGAACCTGGCAGGGTGGAGCAGTGAAGAGAAAGCGATTAGACGCAGAGAAGACTAGAAGAAGTCATATGCCAACCCCACTCTGTGCTATGCTTATCACATGTCAGGAAAAAATGCTGATTGTGCTTGATTTGTGACAAGTTTACAGTATTTCTAGCTTCCTCTGTATCGTGAGGTTATGCACTCTGAAGGGCCAAGCAAAATCGGAAAACAGCGCCTCCCCTCAACCACAGTGACAAATGGCCGGTGTTTTATGAAATGCCTGTGTCTGCTCTTGGCGACATAACCTATATCATCTGACTATGGACAAGGTCAAACCAAGGACAAGCAGAGAGACAAGAATAATACAGGAAAGACAAGCCGGGTGCCAAGTTCATTTCAAGTCAAAGAGGAGCAGAGACGGAGACCTGAGCACCTCCGAGCAGTCGTCACAGCACAGTTTTACACTCCGTCACCCATATCCATCGTTTAGTCACCGGGACATTTATTTGTCACAAATAGGTGCCGCACAATAGCCCATTGTGACACACAAATGACCTGTGATTTAAAATATTAAGGATCGATTTATGTTAATCGATTGCCTGATCAAACAAATTCATCGGCAACACAGTCAAGTTCCAGCACCTACTGCTCTTCTTTATTTTAGTTGATGGTAAACTGAATATCTTTAGGTTTTTAGACCGGTCAGACAAAACCTGACATGTGAAGACATCGCATTTGGCTCGAGGAAACCGAGATTGTGGAAAATCTGAACATTCCCTATTTACTGACATTTCACGAACTGAACTATTTATCCAATAACAAAGAAAGTTTCTGACAGCCTAATCAATGATTTTAAATAATAATAATAATATTTAAAAAAAAAATCATAAGCTGCATCCCTGCATGTTTTTAGCATTCTTGTTCAGGAGGTCTAAGTTACACTGCTTTCTGATCAGCTGGAAGCAAGGTGGGAGACTGCAAAGCAAAGGGAGGAACTGGCTGGAAAGTGTGTTGCTGAGTCATGAATATCTTGTTGTTGGGCTTTAACGGTTACTGAACATCAAAAAGAGCTCACCAGCTAATTCTATACTTTAAAATATGCGATGGCAAAGCTGGAGTCCGGGGCTCAAAGGGTCCGGGTTCATCCTCGGACCGGTCCCGTATTACACGGCAGATAACCGGAGGAGCTCTCCTTGGTGCTGAATGCATCCTCGCACGCACTCTGGCTCAGCCACGCGACTTTTCCCCCTCACGGCGCATCCTTAGGATGAAGGTCGGTTTTTGGGGACATTTGCTTGTTACGTGAATATAAATCAAATTACAGTCACCGCTTTTTTGCCAATTTATAGGCGATTTATTTTCCCCTGAGACGCGATTGGACCAGTTTAACTCTATGGTGCGCAACACAACCTCCACACTGAACACAGTATTTTAGTGAAGGAAAACTGCTCTAGAAAACGTGGACTATTAAACACTATCTTCCTGAAATGTGCAACATGCGGCACCCATTTTATGCGCTAAGATTAAGAGTAGTTTCTAAAATTTGCTCAAGGTTTAACCTCTTATTTCGGTTTAGCAATGGCTGTAGGCCAACCTAGGTGTGCGTGTGTGTGTATACACATATATATGTATAATTATTATTATTATTATATACATGCATTTTTCAATTTTTATTTATTTATAACAATACGTTTATCCTTCCTGGGGTGATTTATAATCATAGCCCCATGTCTATTGCTAAGGTGCATTCAATGGTGATTATTTCCTATATGCCATTAGATTTTTTTTCTACTTTTTCACGTATCTCAAGTTTTTTGATCTTGAGGATTTCTTCCAACATTTTTAACAACTAACTATTATATCAGGAGAGTCAAACAGGCGCCGCATGCTCGTTCTCTTCCATCCAGACCCACTCAGTCTAAGGGGGATGCACTGTTTATGAGCCTAAGTCCCTGGGACCCGTACCTGAAGTCGCTGTACGGGTGGATAATCCAGTTGCCGGCCGACTTTACGCGCTCCTGCTCTTTTTCCACCGCCTTCTGACTGCCAAACATGCGCAGGGAGAACTTGTTAACTCCGGGCTGAAGCATGGAGCTGAACTGCCGCTGCATGTACGTCTGATTCCCCCTGGAGTCTCCATCATCCGGCACTATCTGGGAGCCGTCCTCGGCCTTGGTGAATGTGACAGAGTTTCTCGATTGCTGACCCGGAGTCTGTCCTTTACTAGCCGGGGCATTTGAGAAGGAGACTCTGGAGTCCTTCTTCTCCGTCGCTGCACCTGTCTTGACCTCGGCCCCTGGACCCTGCGTCAGGGACCCCGGTGGACTGACGGAGCCGTCCATGCTCGCAGCTTGTCCCTTGCCGTCTTCCGCCGCTGCTCCTACTCCATCCGCCTGCTTCTCCTGCCTGGAGATGAGAGAGGAGAGGCTCCCTGAACTGGTCGGGTCCCTTCTACAGTCTCCGTTTTTGTTGCATATCATACCGATGGCTCCCTCTCCTACCGCGCCTACCTGTGAGACCGTGTCCCGTCCAGCCCCGCGGTCTGACTCTGAGCCGTCTCGGCCGCCAGCAGCATCCCTCTGGCTCAGCAGAGCGGAGGCTGTGCTGCCGCTGGCGCTGGCGCTGAAAGGAGCGGAGTCCTGGTCTTGCGAGAGCCAGAGCTCATTGTTGTTGGAGTTTTTGCGCGCAGTGGACGCGGCCCCGCCTCCTGGCGTAAATTTCTCCATCATGGTTCCTCCGCTGCTCCCATGATCCTCGCGTCCCTTCAGGCTGGATCCTTGAGGTGGTCGAGGCTGCCGAAATTTGGGCTCCTCCTCGCCGTCCTCCGCCTCGTCCATCACCGGTAGATAAAGACGGATGGACGGGCACTCCCGGACCCTGAACCCGGAGAGACTGGCTGTGTGTGTGTGTGTGTGTGGGGGGGGGGGTTCAAAGCAGCAACAGGCTTCTGCTTTCCATTCACAACACTTAGGACACAGCGGTGGCGTAGCTATGGCTGCAACCTGGTTGCTGATATTGTGTGTGTGTGTGTGAAAAAGAGACGGAAAGACAGACGACAGCATCACCCTTGTGCTGCACCCATCTACAGGTAGCTTGTGCTGAAGAGAATGAGCGAACAATGGAAAGCAGTTTAATCAAAACCAGGACACACCCAGTGCTACAGTGCAACTGGGAAAGAAAACTCCGATCAGCTCAGGAAAAATAAACACATTCCTTTATTTTAATTCATTTATAAATACATAGATAAACTCACCTGATATGAAAAGGGAAAATGTAAACAAAGGTGACAAATGAAGGTCACAAGACACCACCAAGTTCCCCACCTTTGTCCATCCATTTGGCTACTGAGCTCAGGTAACTAGACCAAAAGGGCTCATCAGCCAATAATCCACGCTGCCATGGCCCGGTGATCAATAACAGGTTTACCACTGTACATAGGCTTTCGTCACTAGAATGGAAACATCTATCAACAGCGTCTGCCTTTGGCTTTAGGCAGGTTGTAGCCTGCCCAAGCGGTCGGGGCTCCCTCCCTCGGTTTAAAGGCTCCACCTTGCGGAAAAACCTACACACCGCACACCCTCGGGCCTCCTGTCTAACCAGAGAGGCTACGAACACACCGTGGACGAGCCCGCTGCCTGGACTCTGGCTGCATATCGCCTCCCCATCAGACGCAGTCACCGCCTCTTTGTGCAGACCTGATCCAGATGTTCGGCACAGATAACAATCATGCATTGCGCTGCTTTTCTTCCCCAGAGGCTCAGTATTCTGCTGCCGCTTCTCATTTGGCTTTAACACATTCCAGCGGGTCAATCATTGACACTTTCAGAAACCGAGACAGATCTGGTTCACAAGAAGATAATCAGACATATCAACAGGTCTGCTGATAAAAGAGGGAGACACGGCCATTGCTTTCTCTTCAATAAACCCTGCCTGGAACAGTTTTTAGAGAACATTTTAAGCCTTATCTGAAGCGACTGTTAATTTCCAGTTTTGCTAAAGGGAGACTGAGCATATTTTTTGAGTTAGTGTGTAGGACTACAGCGTGTAAATTTAAGTCCAAAACGTAGCTTCAGATGAGTTTTTGACTGTAAAAACTAAACCGTGTTGTGAGTGTTTGGGTTTGTATGCTTGAAGGACAGGTTCACATTTTTTAAAAAGTCTGTATTAAAACAGTTGCAATGTGCACGTGTACACTGAAAGCTTTTGCTTGCAGTAGTCATTCCTCTTCTTTAGACTGTACAGTAAGAGCTACCTCCCCAATGTGCTTCCAAATGAAGTAATGGTGACAAAGTCTACAGCCCTCATTCTGTAAAAATATGGTTCTCAAGTTAATCTGAGGCTAATATGAGCACACTCGACAATTCAAGTTAACGAAAATCAAGTGATTTATCTAATTTTTTGTCATTTTTATTATGAATTTCTCATTTTTTTCTGTCCCTCCACCACAGCTCAACAAGGGAACACTGTCTGGGAAGAAAAACAAGGGGGGGGGCACTTTATTTATCCAACTCTGACTGCCACCATACATTGGAAACGCACAAGCAGGGGAGCTTTAAACAACATGCATTGACAGGAGGATTGATTATTGCAAATGAAAATGAAATGTGGGTTCCTAAGACAGGCTTGGAAAACTGTGAGCCTATCCTTTCATAATGATGGTAAACATTTGATTAAGGTATGGATCGGGAAACTGAACACACCCTTAACTCTTGATATGCTTGTTTTAGGCACACAGTAGTCTTGGCACATGGACGTCAGGCATACAAAGTCAATGACACTTTCACAGTTTAAAAACATTTTTACAGTGGACCTCGTCTTTTTTGTGCCTATATTTTTTAATTTTTTTTCCTTGACACATCACCATTTCATTTCAATTGAGCAAGTAAACAGACATGTAAAATCAAATACCTTTATTCAGTTTGTGCATGTCGTACACCAGGTGGTGTGTTCCATGTATCTGGAAGGTACAACAATTAACACAATTCTGGCTAGGTCTTTTTACTTGTGTAACTCTGAAATGGTAACATCCAATCACAATACTACTTAGGTTAAATGGGACATACAGATTCTGAATCATCTAAATGGTGAAGGAAACAGAGACAACAGTCCAAATATCGCACAGAAAGATTTTTCTCAGTTCCAAGGAAGTGAAAAAGAAAAAAAAAACATAACAAACATCTTATTAAATGTTTATCTGCAGTTTTAAACAACAGTGCGTAGTATTTATGTTGCATTCAACTGAAGCAACAGAAGTTACATCTCTTGCACTTGGTCCTCAACAGATTTTTAATGTGGATGTGAAATCGCCAAAAAAAAAATTGACTCAAACTTCAATTTAAAATAGGTGAATATTTAAATGAAATAAAAGCATGATTTAAAGGACAAAGGCTTTCCTACTATACACTTTAATTTCTTATGGCAACAAAACCTAGCTAACATTGAATCTGATTAATTTCTGCATTTAATTTTTAGTGTCACATTTAAATCTTGTTACAGGTAACAAAATGCAAAAAAATGAGAGAAATGGTGCTTGTTAAGGCGAAGTTTGAAACTCTGCTATGAGAGGTTTGTGGTAGTGAATGGACAGATCAAAACAAGTGAATTCAAATGCACTCCAGTCGTTGCTATGAGAATGGCAGTGATGTATCAAGACCAAAAAAGGTTTCAGATCCTCTAAACAGAACCTGTGCTGCTTTACAAGTCACCATTCCAAATTAGAGAATATAAAAGCTAAGAATGACAACTGTGAGGTGAGTGTTTGAAGCATCAGCATGAACAGAAAATAACAAACTAAGCATTCCTCATGTGAATATTAATGATTTTACAACAAACACACACTTTGATAGAACAGCATTTAAACTCATGCAATATTTGCCCAAGGGCCTCAAGCAGAAATTATTTCACACTATGTTCTCTGGCTGCACAATGTGGAGAAGAATATTGAAGAAAAAAAAACAAAACAAGAGGAAATCAGTAATTTTCTTAAAACATTAACACCCGAGCACAAGAAGGTACTTAAAATTGCAGAGTGCACAGTATAATGTGCCACACAACAGCTGAATCCTGGACTACCATCTGCCCATCCACCTAGGAAGGAAAAAAGGGTCATGAGCGAAGTACAGTGTGTTTACTTTAGACAAAACTGTATCTTATTTTCATTTTCAGGATGCAAAAATATGCAATACATTTTGATTTTGTATTACATATTTTTTCCCTACTGTTCAACAGAAGTTTTGTTTTTTATTTTTAAGAAAAACAAATAAATGTATTGTGATCCTTCTCACTTACTCAGCTCTTTCAGGTTCTAGTTAGAATTCCTTTGCCTCACATTCTTGTCTTTGTGGTTTGCAGTAGAATTGCTCTTCCTGAAATTTCACATTAAAAAAAGCAAACATGAATTCTGCAGCAGAGGATAAAATCAAAAGTGAATTTCAACGTACTAAGTTACTGACAGTACTTACAGAGGGGCGGAGCCTGAGTCATCATCTAGAAATGATCAATGAAGGAAGGCAAAAAACAAGAGTCAGTTGATAGCAGGTTACATGTATGGGACTGGTGTGAGTAATACATGCCCCCCTCTCCACAGATGATGGAAGCAAATGTTATAACATAACATTCTCTGCAACATGAATCCAATGAGGTTATAATCAAATCCAACGCAACATGAACTGAAGCATGCCAACCCATTTTGTTTCTGACTGACTGAATGAATGAATGAATAATACAACAAAATCCTTAGGTAATCATTATCAAGCACACAATCATGGTTTGTGTTCTATAAAAGACACATTACTAAATTGCACTTGATAGACTATTGCATGTTTCTTTAGTAAATCTGCAGTATCATATAAAACTGCCACTCAACATTTTTGTACACTGTCCAGAGTCAACCCTTAGCATCACAGAGGCTCATGCAATACAAGCAAAGAAAACCAAGGGAACATTGCAGTGGCCATATTAAGATTAAACAGTAAACATCTTTAACTGGCAGAGCTAACACACAACCGGGCATGTATAGTGCCAGTATTAACACCACAGTGAGAGCACGTATTCACAAGGTAAGGTAGAGTAGCCTATCTCTGTGGACCAATGGTGAATGAGACAAATGGTAAATGGTATTCTGGTCTTGAGAGGGTTACCTGTCATTTATCATGCATGAAGTACAAGATGCAGAGGGCATGCAGACAGAATGCTATAACCTCTCGCTTTTCAACCTATCCAATTTCATGTCAAATCATTACACTAGCTTTAAAGTGTCATTTGACTCTTTCATTGGCTTAAACGCATGATTTTAAAGAAGGACCAAGAAACGAAGTGTAGAGAAAATAGTTGAAGCTTTCTCTGTGTTCAGATTGCAGGGCCAGTGAAAGAGTGACCAAGTCTTTGAGCACATTCCTCTTAGAAGTGGTGACTACGAAAGCAGTTCATTCAGGCTCCCAATAGCTTTTTCCACGCGGTCATCTCAGCCCAACCACTTCAGTCTGACATGCAGTTTTGTTTCACTTACCAAAATGCAAAATCAGCAGCGAACAGAGAAGTAAAAATGTAAATAATAAAAATAATAGTTTCTATCACAGATTGCTTACACAGAGGCAGAAGCTAATTCCTGATTTTTATTTTTTAAATGTAAATAATGAAAAAAAAAACAAAGACAATAAGGATTCATATTGAATGAATGCAACTACTTTCCATACATCTCCACCTAAAGCGCAATGCTAGGCCTTAATAGCCTCCAACTTGTGACTGGAGGGCACAAAATCTTCTCAATTCAAAGTTCAGTAAACTTTTTCAGTAAGTCTATAGTTATATGTACTTGTATCCTTTTAGAAGTTAAATGATTTAAAATATGCTTCAATACATTCTTACATTACACCAGAGAACAAGGCTTTCCCATTATAAGTTGAGTTGAGGTTGATGAATGGCCATTGCCCCCTAAAAAAGTACATGGATTAACTTCCTGTTGGGTATTTTCACAGTCACTTTGGTAGCTACTATTCCTGGTGTCAGGGTATTTTTCCTACTAAAACCTGTATGATGAGTAAACTATATTAATGCTTGCAAACTTTTGGAAATTACCAACAACTGCGGCCAGTTGACAAATATAATTTTCAGCTACAGGGTCTGGTCAGACCAAATAACAACACTGTAATAAAAAGTAATAGAATCAATAGCACTCCATTGAACTGTTAGACAAGATTTTACTTAAGTTATTACATTGGTGATATCACTTCATCTTATTTATTATTTGCTGATAGCAAAGTAAAACAGTATTGCTAATCTATTAAAGTTAGGGACATAAATGGCAAATTAGCAAATACAGCGCCATGTTGGATGATATTTAACCTATTTGCCAATAACCCAGTGGTTTGTTTGTTTTACGAATTTTTTTTGGCAACCTCAAAGAGCCAATGCAATGGTCTCACCAAAATGAATGAGAAGGCATCATTTTAATCAGGCAGTGGTAATGTCTGCTTAAACACAGCCCAATATTTGATCTAATATGTGTGGATGTAGGCAGCATGGCGTACGTACCGTCATTGACCTCATCAGGCTTTCTCCTCTTTTCATAGATGAAGATGATGGTCACCAGGATAATGACCTCTGCCACAATGCCAAGGAATGGCCAGAGAGCAGCTAAACGACTGCGGACACGCAGATGGATCTTGTCGCTGCTTGTGCCAAGTTCATTGGTTCCAAAGCAGATGTAATCTCCGATGTCATTTTGGATGCTCAGGTCATTAATGGTCAGAGTGGTCTTGTTAGGGGTGCTCTTGATCTCGTATTTGTTGCCAGTGGCATTAATGTCCAACTGAAGGTTGTGTTTAAGCAACAAGTTTGTTAGAGAAACAAAAGACAGATTTAACCATTCTGCATTATTTCATTTTAAAATTACTGAATATGCACAAGTGTAAACCAACAGTCAATCACAATATTAATAGTGACTGAAATGTTTAGGTACATGTCCTCTGGCTTAGATAAAAATATAATCGATAATTTCTAGATAATCAAAGCTTGGAAAGCTTGAGAGACACTGACCGGCTGGACACCATCCATCTCTCTGTACCAAGTCCAGGTATTGGGCTGTGGATAGCCATGGCTCACACAGGCCATCACACCTTTGTCCTTCTCATTGCCATGCTCAGAGTGCTTGTAGGCAGAAACATGGGGAAGAGCTAGAGCAAGGACAAAAAAAAAAAACATATTCAAATTAGATTATGAAAGTTTTCTTAATGAAATAAATAAACCTTGATCTTTTATCCTGAAGCAAGAGACACCTTCACATTAGGAATTTTAAACATGATTCCAAGAAATATAGGGGTTGATATAGGTGATTTAAATAACTACTGACCTATATCTAAATTACCGTGCCTAGCAAAAATCCTGGAATCTTTGTAAGCTAAAGAATCAAGTCATTTCTTTTAACTCATTGTATTAAGTCCGTTTCATTCTGGATTTAGAGCTAATCACAACACTATTATAGCGATTACATGGTCATAAATAATATAATATCCGCTTTGTACAATAAAAATAATGTGCTGCCCTTTTTTTTTTTTTCAACCTCCATCAACAGCATTTTATACAGATGATCATCCTTTTTCTTTTACAAAGACTATATGGTATTATTCTGGATGGAGAGGCTTGTGTTTTCAAAACTATCTGTTTGGGAGGTCTCAATGTGTAAAGTCTGGAACTGTGCAGTCTGAGCTTTTATCAGTAACAAAGGTTGGGCAGCGAGAGTCAAATTCGGTTCAAGTTCTCTTCATTATTTACATTTACAACATTTTTTCTTCACCGAATGACTATCAAGTCCATCTTTATGCAGATGAAGCCATTTGTATGATATTGCTAACTCTGTAGAACTAGCCTTTGAGAACCTGCAACTCTCCTTTACGGTTCTCCAGAAGCTCTTATCAATCCTAAACTGGTACTCAATGTAAATAAAAGAAGCAAAAGAAAAGAACTTTGAAATGATTCAGCTTACTTTTGACTTCAATTGTCTGCTTCACCTCTGGCTCAGTCTCGAACACACATTCATACTTTCCACCAGAAGTGTGGGTGATCTTTTCCAAACTAAGTAAAGAAAAGAATTCAGGATTTAAGAACCCCACCAATAATCAAAAATAGCAATTTTTCTTTGCAGATCTAGCAACCTAGCATGTGGCACGTATTTTAACCAATTTTACTGAGGACACTTAAATGACAGTGATTAGTTTTCCACTTAACTTAGTAGAAAACCCACAATAGAACCCTGTTCAAGCTCAAGAGCTGGGGGTTAAAATAAAGCTGCTTGTCCATGCAACAAATAGTTCCCCCTATTAATCACAATTGCACTTTTGTTTGGTGTTGCTGTCCTGTAGATTCCTGCCTGCTCTCTCCAATGGGGAATTAAGGTCAGGGCAAGTGAGCACACTGCTAGGGGCGCTTATCCCTGCTGCAAAGACTACCAGGAAAGCTGCACGTCTGCACGGTCCATTTCTTTGCTAATCAAGAGCAGTGAATGCCTGAATGGCGCCCCTAGCTCTGCTGCTGATGGAAGCAGCCAGGGAGGAAGGGAGGGAAGAGAGTGGGGAAGGGATCACAGACAAGCAAAAAGCAGGGAAACAATATTGGATAGAGATGGCAACTGTTACTGTAGTAACAGGGGAAGAACCAGACAGCATTTGAATCAAAGTAAAGGACAATTTAAGAATAATATAAAGGCTAACGCAAGCCATGCAAAGCAAAGATAGCTCTTTTAGGGAATGAGGAATGATTCAAATTCTTCTGTGTCATTGATGTTCATAAGACATCAAGAAGAATTAAAGCTGACTGGGCTTGCCTTTTATTTGTACAGTTAATTCACTCAGAACTGCTAGATACTCATTACAATATTAAACATAATTGATATTCTTCTACTTTACTGGCTATTGGGAAATTTATACGTTATATACATATATACACACGTATACACACACACGTATACACACACACACACACACACACACACACACACACACACGTAGGACATTTTGTGTTACTATCAGAGTATGAGAGCCTTATTGTGCCATAATAACTGCAGGGCAGATATGCCCATATAACACACATGGGTGGATGTAGCTACTTACTTGAGAACTGTAAATGAGGAGGAGCCCGCAGACTTGGAATCATCAATCAGTTTTCCATTGTGTGTCCAGTGGGATCCCTTGCTGACAAGGCCAGACTCTGTCAAGTTGCAGGTCAGGACTGCAGAAGTCTGGTTGCTGACCTCAGAAGGTTCGGTAATGATGTTTGGGGCTTAAGATAAACAGAAGGGGAAAAATAAATTCTTCATCATTTTCTACATTGAAAATTTTCATATTATTGGTATTAAATAACAATATTGAAGGTTTGGACAACAATCAATGCCTGTTTGACTGATCTAAAGGTATTGTATTGAAATGTATGATTATCACTGGATAAATCGTTTTTTAGCAATGGTCTAACTTCTATTTTTTCTTATGAGACTCAACGGTTGTTTTAACAGAAATGAGTGATTTCAGGGATATACTATGTACATAACAGCCCTACGTCCTATGCTCACACTCACCGATGAGCAAAGAAAGAACAGGAACGATGGAAAAGGTCAACTAGGTAATCCCTGCACTTAATAATTTCTCAGTTAATATTTTTACTGTCACCAGGTTTTAAATATTGGTTGGACTACAGGAAATCTTTTAAGCAATTGTTGAGTACTGAATGGTCAAGCGGAAAGATTAATTATCAACTAAGTCCTTTTTTTCAATTTTCCTTCAAAATCTCAGAAGGAAAACAAATCTGTTGTCATAAATGAAATAATCCAATGTGACAAGTAGAAGCTATGTACTAATGCAAAGAATCTTCCAAGGAAGGTGGAAAAATCTCCCCATCTTGGGGAGATCTGTCCCACAGAAGGTAGAATGGAGGGAAGACTAGGAGAAAGCTAATAGACACAGTAATCTACAAAAGGTCATAAGGAAAAGATAATTTTAAATAAAAACATGCAGAAGAAGCAACGAGAGGGGGTTGAAAAATGTTTGGCATTTTCACTGCCAATCACCTTATCAAATGTAATAATGACATATATTTTTACTCAATTGGATAAAGAAACTGTCCAATTCTTCCAAAAGGACAAAAATAATAATACTGGACCACAAGGCAGAAAGATGCCCCATGGCTGAGAATCTATCTTTAATAACTAGTTGCAGTCTTCTGTGTCTACAGTTCAGTAGGCTATAAGCCACAGGAATGGTCTACAAGCATAAACAAAAGGGGTATTGCCAGTGTTAGTATCAATTAATGACAATGCTAGCAAAATGAATATCTACAGAGCAATACTAATAAAGTAATCTGACACCCCTTTTTTTGTTTTTCTTGAAATGATTGAACATTCATGGTTTGTTCATGTGTTTTCCTGCAGGAGCCATTTGCAAACTTCTAACCTTATGACCAGTATTATATACACCTAAACCTATCATATTGGTACCTAAGCCCTGGAACGAGACAAAAAAAGGCATCAGATTGAAGACATTTTCTGTGTAAGGTAGTACAGGATCAGGGGGCGACCCAGCCACTCTTTCTGACCAGGTCATACTCTACTACGGGACAACTTCGGAGCTTTTGAGGAGAGGCAAGGGAGAGTGTATACTGGGTGAAGCAGGACAAAAAGGGTATTGGACTGGGAAGCATAGGAGTTGAGTTTAACAGGAGCTGAACATCCAGGATGTCCCTACTGAGGAGGTAACAGCCAAGCTACTCTGACCAGCATCTCCTCATGCTTCCTCTGCCACTCACTTTCGATCACAATAATGTTTGCCTGCGAGCGGATCCACTTGATTTTTGGCGTCTTCTTCAGTTCATTGCGGTCAGGGTCGTTGGAAGCGCGGCACTCATATGTGCCTGAATCGTCGAAGTTGAGGCTAGTTAGGTGAATGGTGCTTGTGGCATGTGCTATATATGTAGCATTTATTTGCACACGGTCATCCCGTGCCCCATCAAAGAGCTGTGTGAAGGTCTCATTAGGCTCCTGACCCTCTACAAACCACCACTGTACCTCAGGGATGGGGTTCCCTATCACCTCGCAATGTAGCTCTGCAGTGTCATTGATCAGCTTCATCTGAGACAGGGGAGACTTGATAAACCCCGCTGAGAACCGTTTACAGTCAGCCCAGCAGTAGGAGATTCAGAAATTTTGAATGTGGTGGTTTAAAAGCCAGCCAAGTGATTTCATGGATTAGTGATAAAAGGCAGCGATGGAAGAAAGACAAGCAAACAGGAAAAAAAGAAAGAAAAAGAAACAAAGTTAATAAGACACAAATGAAATGAAAATATGAAAGTAAGCACATAGCAAAGGCGCAGATCAGAGCAACATTTTCACCCAGTTCCTTTGGGAAATGTTTTGATCATTTCTGGCACTTTGATCCATTAAAATAAATATAAGAAATGCAAAATGAGAGTTTATTAGGGATGACCCAAGTCTATTTCAGTGCGCAGTATCAACTCATACGCTTAGGTACTACTTTAACATGAAAAAACAATTTTAGCCTAATACAGCAGCCTTGCAATTAATTCCATCATCATGAAGGTTATAAGGTTTAGTTTTTATTGAAAGAAGGTGATAATTCAATGCTATGATGATCTTGGAGGCTGCAATTTGTGTTTCATTTGCATTGTATTCATTAAACTTGGAGGGGTTTCTAATATTCTGTACATCCCATTTATACAGTGCCTTTGAATGTTTGTTCCATGTAAAGGAATACTTAGTATTGGTAGTTACTCAGTAAATAAACATTTGGATTATTGAGGCATCCCTAAAAAGGCAGCCATAACAAAAAAACAAAAACAAAAAAAAAACAATAAACGAAAAACATCAAAACATTAAAAACATCCAATAGCATTCCCATGAAATCAAATCAATGTGCAATGAATGAAAAAGAAAATGAAAAGCAGATGTGGTTCAAATGACAAACATTTCACAAAATTCAATTAAAATCCATGAAAGTCTTAGAACATGCAAAAAGCATTTTGGGCTTACAGGCTTTTCTCTGCTATGCCTAGTGTCACCCAACAGCGGTTAGTGTGTTAAGCTAGGTAAACACATCACTAGCGCTTATTTTTCGGGACATTCCACCAGTGATTTAATAGACGCCATGCAAATGACTTCAATGTACATGGAGTTCACCACAGTGAGTTTCCAGTGAGTGGCATATACAACCAATCAGCATCGCCTTCAATGCATTCATACGAGACATCAAAAACATATTAGACATCAAAACACTTGTATTTTACTTTCTGCACAACTGACTGTACCAAAGAGATTTAAGAGAGGATTACATTATTTTAAAAATTTGAATAAAAATATGATAAAGCTAAAGCATTTTGACTAAACCACTTCTACATCATACAATGGTCTTTTCTGATGGATTTACTTTAGATATGTGTTGTCTTCGCAGTATTGCAGCTCTCTGTATTAATATCAGGCAGAGTGGATTTGTCTGGCCATTCAGCGGTGGTGTGGGGGTTGTCCACATAGGTGGGTCCAAGGAAGAACATCCTCACATCACAGGCCAAAGCACAGCAAGCATGTGCCCCTCCTCTCCCAAACATTGTTTTTACCTCAAAAAAAAAAAAAAAAAGTGCATCTTTTTTCTACTTTCCCTTCATGAAGATGCACATATTTTGTGCTGGGGAGGAACATTTTTTTAAAACACTTTCACTCAAATCTATAAGCACATATCAATTAAAGGCAAACCCCAAAAAAGATTTGTGAACTTATCAACAGGAGCCTCACTAACTTCATGTATATCAAGTAACTCTTCTAGCTTAGAGTGGCCTTCCAATCATTACAAAAGGTCACCTTCACAGCACATGCTGCCTGAAAGTTCAAAATTAAATATAGTCTGGACCCCAGTCCCTACTGTGATTAGATGTAAACCACATACATCTTGACACTGTAATTTACTGCCAGTAACCCTTCGCTCTATAACATGAGAATCCCCTCCATGTTTTCACAGCCTTTTTAAAGCACAAATGTCATAGTCAGTCAGTATTATGTACAATAAACAACAGGCTAAAGAGGTTGCAACGGCCTGGTCTTCAATATTTATAGCATAGTGGGAAAAAAGATAAAATGTTTTACGCAATTCAGAGATAGCATAAGAATTTTTAAAGCACAAAAAAGTAAAGAGGAGCGAATAAACCCAAACTGTGGCTATGCATGCTTTATCTTTTTCCATAGAAGGTTTGTTTGCATGTTTCATTCAACTAACTGGTTGAAAATTAACACCACCCATAGGAATTTACTCTGCCTTTCGAAAGGAGGGAGGATATGCAAAGACTAAAACATACAATCCGCAGGCCATTTTCCATACTCGCATAACAAAGTATATTGAAATTTTAAAGCTGAACAGGAAAAACTAGCACAATGAAACTGTCCTTTCCAGTATAAGATGGATGCTGGTGGTTCAGCATTATCAAAGAGGTGAAACAGTGGATAACAGACATATTGTTTAAAGAGACCATTTCAAGTTTTCATTTCAGTTCTGCATTTTTCAGTCAATGACAATGTTTGGAAAAAAATACCTTCTGATCAGGGGGCAAATACTTGTTACTTTAAGCTGATAAACAATGGATGTGACCTTGTGTTTCAAGTCCTTTTGGCCTTATTTGTGAAGTGCATTAATCAAGTAGCCCACTTTGTCCAATGTAATCATTCAGCTGCGGTGGACGAGCACGGATTTGTCACCACTATTTGAAGGATGTCAACTCCCACACCCACAAAACAGCACTGTGACTGCAGGCTTTTATCATAAAAAGGATAACTGAGGTGAGAGCAGGTTAACAGCTTGATTCCAAAAATGATGGTCAATAACAAAATCAGTCTGTACACAACACAATTTATCAAATGGGGGGGGGGGGATTAAGTACTTAATATATGTGGTAAAAATGGCTTTCCCTGCTTTTAGGTTTTTTTTTTTTTTTTTTTTTTTTACAAAGTAGCCTTACCTTCCTGTCTGCCTCGTAACCTACTTTTCATGCCAAAGTTCAATTAGAGAAGAAACTGAAGCTCTAGGGAAATCTAATTTTACTACTAATCTTCTCCAATGATGGGTTTACCAAAAGCAGGAAAAAGCAAGTGGTAAGAAAGCTCCTTTATGTTGTTAACGATTGTGCACACACATGTAACATTCATAAATAGTCTGGTTACTGGTACCATCTCTGCAAAATGAAAACTACCGTGCTTTAGCAATGGTTTATGAGTAAGAGTTCATAATTTTACAAGGTATTAAGGCAGTACATGTACTGGCCGATCTCTCGTAACTGAGTTCAAGTGATGAAACACTTATGGGAAATGACACAGTTTAAGTATTTGTAAGTGTCCTAATAAGACTGTGAGTAACTCTTTCACTGTTTAAACTCAAAATGTAAATAATTGGCTTATAAAAACAATTCCAACATCATCCAATCTAAAATAAAAACTGAAATGACAGAGTACATAGACAACGGAATCAGCAACCTATGTGTTAATACCGTATAAAATGTGTGTGGACTATCATTAGATTTTCAGGCAAACAAGTTCACTGTAACAATAGCTGTGAGCTAGCTAAAAAACATGCCTTGAAAACTGCTGTTTTATTGAAAGAAACAAAATAAGTCATGAAAGTCTTCCTATGAAAACCTCTTGTACCAGTAGATGTTACCATGGAAGCTTGGCTAAAGAAAAGCCTGTCCTTTTATCAATTATTAGCCCGAACAGCTGACTCTGCAATGTTGGCATGTATGTCCGATGACCCAGCCAACAGATAATCAATTATGATCACTCTAACCAAGCAAAGAGTATGCATGAAACATATTCAGCTCCCTATCGAGCGGCCTTGGTCAGTGACGAACCATGTCGACATACAGGAAACAGAAGAGCTAGTGGAAGAACATGTAATAACCAACAGAATATGACAGAAAACTCGAAATACTGTCTTGTGACAGCTAATACACATGATACCCACGGGGCCTAGTGGCTCACTGAATCAGACAACTGATGCCCGTTTCATCTTAACATGCCACCAACTATCATTAGGTGGCTGAAGCTGGTAATTCTATGGTTATGAGCCAGAGTTGCAGTCGCTAAAAGGCAGCAGTTAAAACACGTACCGAAGCACCAAGACCGTGTTACTTGTTATTAGGTGGTTTTGGTGGAAAATGGCCTCGGTCGGCGAAAACGATGTTTACTACTAGTGGATAACGATCCTTTGTAACGTTACGCAACCTCGGGTTCGGCAGGCACGAAGCGTTACGGCAAACAGACGCGACCGAAACACGCAACATTTCTAGATCGGCGTTAGAGCTCACATGATCGGCCGCGTTTTGTGAAAAATGACAAAAAAAAAACACACTTTCTGGGACATTAACGGACTAAAGGCGTTTCGATTAATATCAAATTCAGCCTCTGTGCCGTTTGACTGCAGTCACTAAACGGCCCGATATGCTTTTGCTCCTGAAAATTAGCTAAATGTATCGCTAGCATTAATGCTTCGCCTAATGCGGCTAATGATCGTATATGACGTACGGTGTTTCTTACTAAAGCGGAAGAGTTTTTTATTTCGTGGTGCCCGTAAAATATATTAAAAAAAAAGGCACTGGACGCCGAAGGACAACTGTCGCAAGGTTAGCGAGGCAGGAAACGGAGTAAACATTTTTCTTTTTTAGTGTTCGTCGTCAGAGCAAAGTCTTCATCTTCGACCAACATGGCTGACAACAAATTTCTTACCTGTGGACGCACTGGCTCGCCAGCAGCTCAACAGAAGGGCACTGACAGCCCACAGAAACTTCATGGCTGACGGTTTGGGATCTACTAGGTATAAACGTGCTGTCTAACGCGGCGGGGCGACTCTTCTTCCTCTTCCTCCTCCTCCTCCTCGTCTTCTTCCAGCGAGGATGGACGAGCCTGAATGTCCGACACCGGCGTCGACGGAGCCGCTCGTCCTCTACTTGCACCTAACGACGCACACGCCCTGATCGGCACGCACACATGACGTCTGCTTTAGAGGCGTGGTCACGTCGCTTACGTCGGCCTCCCTTTAAAACTCATTTTAACTTATTCGGTCGCCATATTCTATGTAATTGGGCAAAAAAAAAAACATTGAACCGATTGGTTTAAAAGACCATTTTCAATCATATATAGATACTATAGTCTTCAATAGCGTTGCAAATTTCGGATTATCCAAATTTAGATTGCACATTCACAAGCATGTCAGCCATCTCAATACTGTGTCTAAAAAGTCACCCAGATTTTAGCATGCAAAGAGAAAAAAAAAACTGTCAGTAATTGTAGGGAAATGTCAGCAGTATACAAAATCTGAATTATTCGGTTTCATCTCTTTTGGTTGAAATAAATATCTAAATTCTACAGAGTGTCAGGCCTCTAAAACGGAGACAAAAACAGATAATAGTAAGATGTTCTTTGACATGTGGTTCACGGGGACAGGAGAAGTTCATTCATCTGGGATGGAACATTACATTCAGCACACCATTGCAGAAATTTAGGTTGTGTTACAGTGACGAATAACCCCATGGTTCACAGCTGGAGTTTGTTTAAAAAAAAAAAAAAAAAAAAGGTACAATAAGACATGACACAATTAAAATACTTGCAGAAGACACAGCGATGGCAGGGTTAGTTGTCACAAAAATGGAGACTTGTAGATGGATCAATGAAAATCAACACATTTAAAGACTTAAGACAAATTCTTGAAAAATATTTTAGTCCAAGAACAGTGTGGAAGTCCTCGAGTGGCGACGAGACCTCAGTCCAATTAAAGATCTGTGGAATTTATTGAAGATTACTATCCAGATATTCCCTATCAACTCGAGCATCTCTGAGTAAAGATGTTTCGGAGAAGATAAAGTTCTGCCAGCTTGTTAAAATGTGGTTTTATATATTCCATGTCTTCACTCTGTCACAACATTTTTTTTTGTAGATCCTCAAATCCCAAATTAATTATAACTTCAGGCTGGAACACTCAAAAATAAATAAACAAAAATAAAAATAAAATTAAGCCTATCTAAATATTTACAATTTTAAAGAGATAAAATGGTGGCTCTAGATACTGACACTGACAGCTTATTTTTCAAGGTACATAGTTAAAGGGGCATAACCACTGTATTTCCACAAAGTTAACAATAAACTATGAATATGAGGCAGCAATTTCACATTGTAAAGTCAAAATCACAGGGACAACTTAAGTGGATCCATTTGTCTTTCAGCCAGACCAATGGACAGAATGTCCGTGACAACAATCCCTCGAGTAAAGGCCTTTGAACCTAAACCCCAGAGCAGAGTAGAAGTACAATGTGGAGGAAATACACCCATAAAGCTAAACAATAAAAGGAAGCTGAAATTATTGGCTTATTGATAACATTAGCAGGCGAGTACCTCGTTAAGAGATTTAATACAGACTGTGCATGCCTTTGGACCAGGCCTTACTCTGAAAGTACAAAACAATCTCACAGCCGTATTATGCATTGAAATCACTTCCAGCAGTGCTTGCTAATGATGTTATTGTTCCTTGCTTTGTTGTTCTAAGGCCTTGCAAGATGTCACTGAGGGGACAAGCAGTTTATCCTGGGAAACCCAGACCAGCACAGTTTTTAAATCACCTGTATGCCAAAAAATGTTTACTATACCATTTTGTTTATTTGGTATTAGGACAAAAATGTAACAATTTTTATGTTCAATTTTAGCATATCTTCTATACCATTTAACAAGTTTGGTAAATGTCCTGCTTGTTTTGATGACCTAACCATAGCACCACACAATCAGTACAGCAAAGGAAATTAGACTTTGCCTAGGTGGTTGTTTGCAAAAAATTAACACATTTGTGTGTAGCTACAGTCAATTCTTGAAACAAGGGCTTAATTTTACCATGAAGTGTCTCCAAGTAAATTTTAAGACCACAGTTGCTCATGATTAGGCCTTCAAAGAATATCATATGTACACACACTGTGAATGCTTTACATGAATTTTGTGTGGTAGCACCCAAACATCTTTATTTTCATATCAGTCCTTTTTGTGGTACACAATCATACTGCAAGTCAATCGTTTTTCAACTGGCACCTTGAGAAAATATTTATTTTACCTTTAAGTTAAAATACACAAATGGACTGAAATGTCTCGAAGTATTTAATGTGAAAAGCTGATGAATATATCAGGCTCGCAGATTAAAAAAAAAAAAAAAAATTAAAATCACTTGTGTAATTTAGTAATGATTATCTACATCATTATCCAAACAACACAAAATTACTGCAATTTGACACATCGTTTCAAGTGCATACAGAGGCAGCTCTGTAGTGTCAAATAATCTTAAAAACTGTAAGAGGAATATGACAATACAATTATTGTCTTTTTTTAAGAATAAAAGAAATAAAATGTTGTATCTTTCCAAACCATGAAGTTTCAATAGTGCACTACTGTGCATTTTGGGTTGTTTTTTAATGTGACTTATGAATACTAATTATAAAAAGGAAAAACTGCATTTCTTTGAGTCATTAGCAAAAATGAGTAGTTTAAAATCATACAAGTCTGGTGATTAAAAGAGAAAAAAAACAAAACAGTAAAACAGTAGCTGTCGTGTCGTCCCGAGTCTTCTATCATTGGATTCCTTTGTTTTCTCTTCCCTGTATGAGGCCATTCAGGCAGACAGAATATCTTGAAGTTTCCAATTTCTCCACATCCTCCCCGACAGGAGCTGCACTCCAGGGCAGATTCCTGATGAGGGTGGGAGCAACAGGATGGACCTCATGTATCACTTACCCCTGAGTCAGGCTTGAGTGCTCCTGGTGAGATGCACTCAGGTCTCTACCCTTGTACTAGGAGAGACTGGAGGTCACTGCTCTGAAGTAAAGCAGCCTAAGAGCTATAGACAGCTCAAAGGGTGATAAGGACAGAAGTCCCTCTAGGAGTTCTCAGTTGAGTTTTCATTGCTGGTTGCACTTGAGGACTGAGGGGTAGAGGATGATGAAGATGATGAAGAAGAGGAAGAGGAGGAGGTAAAGTTCATCCCTGATAGTTCTGGAGGGTTTGTTGCTGTGTTCTGCCCACTTAAGCTTTTTCTGCACACTGGACAAGTGTCATGCTGGAAAATAAGAAGGGCAAAAATATGAGGCTGTTTCAGTCTTATTGCCAATATTTCCCCATTATCCAATAGTTTCAGGTAGCAACTGGTGAATATTTAATTGGAAAGAGCTTTAAACAGGTGATGAGGAATACCTGTTCGAGCCAGGGTACTATGCAATCATTGTGGAACATGTGATTGCACGGGAGCTGCCTCACATTTTCTCCAACACTGTAATCTTCTTTACATACTGGACATTCTAGGCCTGAAGCTGAAACAACCGAACATGATTAAAGATGTAACATTTTAAATATGATCTGTCAAGTGAAGAGGTAAAACAGTGACATTACATTCTTGACTATGGATGGCATTTAACAAAGCAGAGTCTGATTATCTGGTAGTTTCTTTAACAGCCAACATCCAAGTGTATACAATTAAAAATGAGTTTGGATATCATAAGGGTAGTTATAACTAAATTACAATGTGTGATTAAGAATCAATGCAACAGGTCTTTTCCACAGTAGAAGCATTGTGTCTACATGGTCTACAGGTGCACATATCCCTGTGCTACCGCACAAAGGGTGAGGACAGTAAGTGCAAAAAATCCTGAAGTTGAGAAAAAGAACTTAAAAGTTTTCTGGCTTTCTTTTGTGTCTTTTTAGATTACCTTGGAATTATTTCACAATAAAAAATCATCAGGGAATATGGTAAGAAAACAGCATCAACAAAAAAAATGTGCTCTTAACAGCTTTTCACCAACTGTTCTTCAATAATCACCTTGAAATTAATATAACATTTATATTCTACCTTCTTTGTGTTGGATATCAAACTAAATTACGAACATGTTAGGATCACCGAAACTGATATGTTTCAATTTCAGGAAACAGTTTCTCTCTCTGACTAGTTTTAACTAGATTTGGTTCTGTAGCCTTAGATTTTTAGTTGTCTGTTTTGCTCTTTTCGCTGTCTTTATTGTATTGGCACACTTGACATACCTTTTTCTTGGAAACTAATAATTTTTTTATGGCTAAAAATATTCTATTACTGCCTTTTGACTATTTGGGCTAGTGTAGTGTACTACTGACATATTTAATCTTCAAGAATTGGGTTGAATTACACATTACAATTTTCAAGTCTTATTTTTCCAAAAGCTGTTTAGATGCTACACTACTCGCCTTGACCTTTGTGGCAGTTGCACGACCAGCTCTCTAAAACCTGATGTGATGCGAAGGGTGAGTTAAATATTTAGGATAACGATAAAAAACACCACATAAGAATTGGACATTTATGAAGCAAAACATGTCTGAATATGAAAAAAATGAATTTCACTAACTGAAAGATGATGATTTTAATAAGACTGAAGACTTATGGTATCCTGGGGGTGATTATTAAAATGTTATGTTGATGAAGCTGTCTTGTTAAGCAAAATGCTACTCAAAGTCTAATATACTGCATTGTAGTAAGAGCCTATTAATATCTGTTTGAGGAAAATTATACAGCTTTCCAAATCTGCATAAAAAAGCATCAGCTGTGACAATTATTCAAACTTACCAACATGCTCATCTGTAATTTGTACTGTAGGAAGACTTTTTATTTTATCTCTATCAGCAGGCGGTGGTCCTGTGTTCTCAAACTGGTTTAATAACTAAAGACAAGGAAAGAAAAAAAATATAAAAAAAATTCTGATATAATTTGCAAAATATGCACCAAATATACACAAGATCTAAAATATGTAATTCAAAGATAAAAAAAAATTAATTGATACATGATCAGAAACCAATTGAAGGTCTTGAAAATACCTGTGTAATAATTGCATCTAGTCCACTAGCACCCCAGGCATAATCCATAGGATTTGAATGAAGAACACCCCTTTAAAAAAAAAAATATAATGAAAAATTAGACCAAGCTTCTATTGTTGAGTAATTGCTTTCTGGTTTATCACAGTTCTGTTCCAGAAACTCACCAGGGTCCAACGCCAATATTTGGCATTGCAGTAGGTGCAATTATTCCATTCACTAGCTGCTGAATGATTCTACAAAACAGAACATAGATATAATGCAGATATTGTGAAGGAGAAATTAAACTAGTTTCTACATATTAGCACGTTTAGTAATTAAGTAAGACACAAATGAGGCTCAGAGAAAGAGTGAGTAGAGACATACGTCTTGAACCAACCATAAATGGGACTTATTTCCCGCAAGTCACTGCATATATTTCTTACCCTTCTAAAGTGGGAACTCCTTCATGCCTCCCTGCTTGTCGTCTTGAACCATGACGACTCCTTGGTTGTCTGGCACCATATCGTTGTCGCGATGCTGTTTCCCTTTCCCTCCTATTTTCAGCATCCCGGTTGTCCTCTGTTCCTAGTCCAGCCCCAAAGTCAAAAGTGTCATCAAAGACACCCAGGGCAAACTGACCATAGCCTGAAGGGAATGTAAACAAGTGCTGATCTGCATTCTAGGAGACAGAAAGAAGAAGAAGAAAAAAAACAACAAAAAAAAAAGCACAGCTAGGTGATTTTGCGCCACAGTACATCCTCAAGCTTAAAGCCATAGTTATGCTTATTAAAACACACCTGTAGTGTTAAGAGTTTGGCTGTCTATTAGGTCAAATCTCACCCCTTTGGAAACATACAGTACTTCCCTATTTAATGAGATATTAATAAATAGGGAATTTGTATTGTATTTTGCATATAAACTACATATCAAGCTAAGAATTACATTTTTGACTGGGCAAAGTTAAAAACAGACAAACCACCCATCAGAATATTACTGTAAAACAGCAAGACTGCTGTTGAAAAAGCAGAAGATCACCAAAGACGTCAACGGGAAGAATTTTAAGACTTGCTGACAGTTTGGGAGAGCAGAGAGAGAGTCTGAGTAAAGAATGAGCTAGAAACCTCAAATGGCTGCTGGTTCTGGGGCCCGCTGGAGATGGTAGACATAGAGCCATTGTCAGCACTAAACGAGAAACAGATTGTTGACAAGTTATGTGTAGAATTAATAATGGCACAGGAAACTATTTTTTTCCACTGTTTCATCATAGTTTCCATCATTCCTAACAATTACGGTAACATGTTTTGCTGTGTCATATTTCTTCCCCCTATCCTCAGCCCGGCACCCTCTGGCTTCATCTGTGAAATATAATGGTTGTGTTCGCAGTCTTAAGCATTACACTGTGAAATACCAGTTGGGGGAAAAAAAGGATGAAGGGAAGTAATGCAACATTGATATGTTAATCTTAAAAAAAAAAAAAAGACAACCCTCAGTGCTATTGTTGTCAGGTTGTGTGAGTAGCAAGTCGTTTCTCCTATTTTCAAGGCCTCTGCAAATTAAAAACAGGGACTCTGCTATACACATTTATACAAAGGCATCTGTAAGTCCAAACAATAAAACTTAACTAAACGCACATGTGATCTAAACCACTTATTTGAGAGTCAAATCAAATGTAAATCTTTTGAGTTGTCACTTTTATCATTCATGCATGAATGACTTTGCGGAGGAATGACAAACATGATTGGAAGCAAAGAAAGCATCATTTTGATTGAATGTATTGCAGAAAGGAAAGAGTAAAGGCCTGTCCTGCCAACCATGGACTGGTATAAGTCTTGAGTTTTACACAGTGCTTCTATCCTACATGTGGCTAGTTAATGACATACAGCAATTGTTAGGAATGATGGCCAAACATGTAAAGATTAGACCCAGTTTTTAAAAAAAATCTTTATAGAGATCATTTGAGGAATTTCTTCACCCCAATTTGTGGCAATCTTTTCTTGTTAAGCCTCTAAAACATATAGTATACATAACAATATACACACCTTCTCTCCTCCAGCAGCTCCTCAATAAACCCTGACTCACATCTGGGACATGTATACTCCTGTGAACAAACAAAGAAATATAATAAACAAACGGTAATTTAGCTGAACAGTAGGATACAGACGAAGGTTTGCATTTCTATTTGTGTACACCTAGCTCTGATCTAGAAAAAAAGCACAGTAAAAGTAGTGCGAATTTAGCATTGATCTCTGTTGATTCAAATTGTTATAGGAGGAACCAGTCTGACTACATACAGGCTATATTCAACCTGAGGGTCTGACATCAGTAAGTCTGGCTAACAGAGTATATATCTCTGACTGTCTCTGCTGGTCCCGGTCATAAACATGACCATTCAGGACAAGAGGGCTCATGAGAGGATGCACTGCCAGGAGGAAGACTTCCCTCCCCCTACCTAACGACAGTCTGTTGGAACTGTTAAAAGTGTCCTGACCAGCTGTGTCACTGAGAGGATGTTTCCAAAAAAAGCCAACAGCATCCTAAAAGGACTCGTCCTACCCTTTTACACACAAGCTGACCCCCAGACATCATTAGCCAAAATGAGCAATGGCGTCTTCCTCCAGCCTATAAGTCACCTAAAAGCAGCCGGGCATTCAACTCTCTCCTTAGATACTATTAACCCACACACACACATATATATATAAACCCTATCATCTCATATATTTTTTTTTTTACACCTTATATATGGTTATATAGTTACTTTTGTCTGTTTTTTTTTTGTGTTTTACACTGTAATGCTGAGGTAAACAATATGTTATTCAGCCGCATTTCGATTATTTTAAAAAATAAAAATGACCCAGTGCATTGCCTACTCTAATCGATGAAGCAGCAGCTGAAAAGTTGTGTGAGATGTTGATGCGAGCCCAGGTCATTACCAGCACCCTACAGAAACCTATGGCTGATCTTTCACATTGTGGGGGGCACATGTACCCTTCCATGACAGATCATTCTAGCCTCTGACAGGCAGCCCACTTCTGTACCTTCCTGAATGGCAGAACAAGAAAAGGACGCAGTGGCATTGTTGCCGCTGAATCATTCACATAAGTGAACAGTCTAGTGCACGAAGTCTTAAGGGAGACTGATCTTAGCAGCTTTTCGTTGATAAAATAAAACTGCCGCGGTCGGTAATCAACGTTAGACGCGATGTCGGTTTTGTAGTTAACGTTATCGGTTGTAAATATAGCGGTTAGGCTAACAAGCCTCGTGAACCCACAGATATCGACGGTGGATCCCAACAAGACTTCTCACACATTGTTAGAGAAAAAGTAGCCGTAGTCCGAGTGTAATGACCGAGAGGTTCGTGTTTACATACCGCAAAGGTTCGGTACTTAGATCACAATCCAACACCGAGCAGCGTTAGAGAGATAAACGGGAGCACGTAGAAGCCAGCTAATACCGTTAGCAAGCTAACAGTTGACGCCGCTGCTACAATGATTTCTACTGAAGTGACAACAGCACTACATTGATTTTAATTTGTCCAGGTGCCTCTACCTTGACTTTCTGTCTGCGGTACTTACGGGAAGCCGAGGACTAATCTCTGCTGAGCATCTGTGACAGAAGAAGCGACTGGGCCATGGAGGAGCTTCAGCCATCTTTAGCTACTGGACAGGTAGAAAGGGGAACGACTACGGGGCACCGAGAGGGACAATGTTAACCTCCTGGAAAATACGACGACCATGTGATTGAAATGGCTGAATTGCATCATAGAAAATATTTAAATGTCGTATATTTATATAAAAAAATAAAGTCTGCTTTACCAGAGAAGGTAAAAAAACTGAACATTACTAGATGAATATTACATAGGCTACACAATTACAGACTAAGATTAATGTGACAATTTAAAATCTATAGTATTGAATTAAGTCATTTTTTTTAAAAATGGTGCAAGTATAAGGAATCAAACAGAGAAAAACAGCTTGCTTCACTGTAAATAATTAAAATATTAGCTCGTCTTCATAACAACCACTAACAATGATGTGTCTTATAAAATACTGCCACATGGTGGTGCTTTTGTGTATCAAGTGTCGAGGAATATCACTGTATTTCACATTGTAGGCAGTGAATGAAGACACTTTTGGTAAGTTTCCCATGGAATTCATGAGATCTTTAGTCGGGTTATCATGTGTCAGGAAAATCAGGTTAAGGTGTCCCTCATTCATACTCACACGCCAAAGCAAAAGCCCCAGGGAAGTGAAGAAAAGTCAAGATCGTGTATCACCACACCGTGTCTCCACTGAACCCCTGTCTTATCCCTGCAGGTTCAGCCCCCCCACCCTGTTCTCTCCGTTCACATGAAACCCAGAGATGTGTTTTTGCAATCTGGCATTACACTAGATTTATTTTGACACGTTACTTTTCCACTGGATTCCTGTCAACCACCTCCTGAGCCCAACAGGCACACCATGAGTGTTCGAAAAGTCATGAAGCATCTGTTTTTGAGCATCACATGTCGTCAAAAGGTGGATTTGGGTTTTGTCCTTGATTATCTGACAACAGTTGTTGGAACCATTTTATCAAGTGTCAAATCTGAGACATAAAACAGTAACTATGTAGCCCCTCACATGGGAAAGACATTGTCTCGTTTTATGTGAACACAACCGAGCCATCGCTGGCGGCTATCTTGCGGTCCTTAGATAGGAGTGAAGGTCTCAGAGATCACATAGTTACATAAGGCCTGGGGGGAAAATGATTGATTTTATTTTTGTTTTCAGGTCTGTTTTTTATTTTCAAAGCCATAAATTAAAATTTCCACAATACTTTTTTTTTTCACAGGTTTTCTTAATGTGATTACCATAACTGCAGATTGACAGCTATAAACCTGTCACAAGAGTCTGGAGGATCTCTAGTGCTTGGCACAACATGTGGAGAGTGAGTAGGAGTTCCCATCCGACAGCCTGCCAGCCAATCACATCTCTCAAGCTGTCTGGCCTGATTTTTATGCACAAATGTCCAGTTTCATGCTCTTGAGGAGAGTAGCCCTGGAAGCAACCAGCTTCCACGGTGTTTTGTTGGTGTACTGTTTTGAATGAACAACACAAGGATAGAGATACATACATTCACAGTGTATTCAGTGTAAGCCATACAGACTGCCAACACACTGCTCTGTATTCGCATAATGCAAATAATCTTTTCTGTCACATGTGTTGTTAAACAACTGCGAAATTTTAGAGTAACAATGACTTAATCTCCCAATCCGCAAAGCATAACATAGATATGATTAGTTGCAATAAGACTGGATGTTTCCGCACAGCAAAACTCACAATGTAACCTAGTTATGTCCTAGTGTCCTCTCTAGGCTGGTGTTGTGTCTGATGTGGCCATGTGGGAGCAGGAAAGACATAGCTGTCCCATGGGCTGAGATTAGAGAGGGTCTGATAGCACTGAGGTTTGCTATGTCTGCCTGGCTGAGGTAAGCCATTGTCTCTTTCTGCGCCCAGTGCGTCACCGCCACCGCAGTCGAATGCTCATTGTAGCAATGCAGTCTGGGGAGTGAGTGACTGTGGGTCAGAGACAGGTCATGTGAGCAGCAGAAAACAACTCTACCCACACCGAGTGACCTTCCACATCATGTAGTTTTAGGTCACAACTAGTCTGCATTTGGTCTGTTTCAACCGAAAAAAAAAGCCCTATTATTCTGCAAGTAAACTGCACTGCTCTGAAATATAAATAATTAAGATGTTTCTTGCAGTAATACGGATCAATTTTTTTTCCATTTTTTCCACCATTTTAATTAATTAGCTTTTACACAGCACATGCATGTATGTGCAAATGCACATGTACAGTTATCTGGATGGTAGAGGGATTGTTGTTTTCTCAGCCTACTTTTTGCAGTTTAATTTGTAATATGCTCTAAGAGGGCGATAAAGTGTTGCAGCCAAGGCAGCAGACAGATATGCTGCAAGGGACACTGCTGCTTTTGTCACTCCATAGAGTTTTTTCCACACACTCCAGCCGGGATTGCCGGTCCCTCACAGTCCCTCTGGGCCTCCGAATCACACTCACATACACACATAAACACACACACACAGACACACACTCAGCAATAACAGCCGCCTGCTGGAACTTCCTGGGCCTCTTAGTCATGCGTCACTTGTTTTCAGTCCCACCCATCGAAGACTCTGTCTCCTCCAGACACACTCTGTCTGACGCCATGTGTCACAAGACCTGCGCATAGGACACACTCGCACGTATGCACATGCACACAAATTGTAAGATCTATGGACAAACAGCAAGAAGGCTGTGAAGATCAACATTAGTGATGGACAAAGCTGTCTTTAAAAAAATAAACCTAACACATCCGTGAACATGTATATACTCATATCTGAATCACAGCAGGTATCCCTTCTGTTCTGTGCAGTGTTTTTCCGCTCTGCTTGTGTTCCAGAACAAAATCCCGAGGTACTGCATTGGTACATAAGTGTTTGGGATTACATCACTGAGCAGCTAACAAAATATAAATGTTGCTAGAGGAACATATGTGCACAATTAAACAGCCTAGTTTAAACTGTCTCTGTTGTAGTGGAGTGTTTGTGGTCACTCACCACAGATGTCTCAGTGGTTCAGTTTGACTTTATCTGTTTTAATTGACCCATTGTTTAATTACACTGTGGTGATGGGTCCCTAACATACACAGTGCAGTTTTTTGTTCTTTTCACTCAATCAGTGCCTCTTTGTGTTTAATTCTTCACAATTGCCATGCTAATGGTTTTGCTCTAGGGATGGCAAAATTGGTTTAGACTGTAAGTATTTTGACAACTATGTAATGTACTGGAACTAAATTTTGTACAGACATTTGTGGTCCCAGGGGGATAAGACCTGTGGACTGTGATCCCCTGACTTTTCCTCACCATGAGGTTCGCATTTGCGGTTTTGAGTTAAATGTCTCAAAAACTATAGATGGATTGCCATGAAAATTGATACAGATATTCATTTTCCTCATAGGATGAAATGTAAAAACTTAGTTTACCCCCTAATCCTTCATGAAAAGGGTATCGCCAGCTCAACGTTCAATTTGTCTAATGCTTCGATGTATGCCCAAATGCCTCCACCCTCAGTCTTGTTGCTAGTACCTAGTCTTGTTAAGTGGTAAACGCTCACTGGATAACTAAATGTCACTTTTAAAGAAAATTTCAGGATGGCCAGAGATGTGTGCATTGTATGAATACAGTGTAACTTACCTTCAAACAGTCACAAAATGGAATAACACATTACACTGTCCATTCAAAGAAAAAAAAAAACAAGTGCATAAAGCACAAGGCAGAAAGTATACAGTAGCAAGTCACAAAAAATATAGTGTTTTCTGTTCTTCCCAGCAAATCCTACATAGAAACACCACTCAAGAAGGGGACAGGAAGGACTCCCAATAAAAAGAACAAAACCTATGGAATTTCAACAAGAGCTTCCCCAGCAGGCGACTGAGTGTGAAATGAGGACAAAAAGAGTAAATTGCAAAGTTGATGTGTGTGTGTGTGTGTGTGTGTGTGCATACTGTGTAAGAAGTTCCTTTCTGGAGTATCTGGAGTATTTTTTTTGGCATACATTATATATTTGTGTATGTGTTAATAGGTGTCTGTTTGTGTGTATGGGAGTATGGGTGTAGATGTGTTTGTAGTCCTTCTCTGTGGGTTTCCAGGGTGTGTTGTTACAAGTTTTTGCATGCATTCAGTATATATAGTATGCGTGAGTGTCTGCATTGTTATGTATTTTCTCATGCAGTTGTACAGAACGTCTTTCATCCACAGTCTACGCCAAACAACACTGGAGCTTTCAACTTTATGCATGGGTGCAGTTACTCCTGTAATCTAAAACTGACTATCTGTCTGTTTACAAGATGTGCAGCTCTGTAGTCTGGGGGAATAGATACCATATGGGCTTCTTGAGTTCATTTGTGGTACACTGTCCTACTTCAACAAGCCGAGGATCTCGTAACAGATGATTTAATTAAGTGTGTCCTAGTGGCTATTGTAGCTGTTCAACTAAAAGAAGCTGTTGATAATGAGCAGGCGAAATAGAATGAAATCTGAACCGAGGAAACTTTCCCACCCTCATCTTTGCTGAATTTGCAACACATACCTTAATGCATGACGGCAAATTAAATGCTCAACCAACTTTTCATGATAAACAGGCAGGTATCTGGGCCAAGGCTTATTAAAAAAAAAAAAAAAAATGGTATTTCTGTCTTTTTTCTATGTGAGAGCCACCTGATAAATTGATGTGAACTTGTGCTCATGGCCTGGTAATCTTCCAAGCCTCAAATTGCACAATTGGTCTCAATTTGAGTCAAGTTTAGGGACCAAGTGCAGCACAATTATCACACTTCACTGACTTTTTTCAGCAATGCCTGTTGATATTTCAAAATGAAGTCAAACCAAAGTTAATCCAATGATCCTGTCATTGCCAAATCGAGGAGGCAACAGTCTCATATATTATACTTGTCTCAGGCACATGTGTTCCCAAACACACCTTGAGGAATCTTGGACGTTATTGATAAGTTTCCTGAATACCATCACAAAGGGAATTCATCACAGATTACACGACAGATTACAAGCAATATTTTATATGTATATATATTTTATTTACTTTTTTTTACATATTTTACAATTTACAATACAGAGCAAATTATGGTGTAATTTTTTGTATGTTGTATGTACATTTTACTCCTATTACATGTCTATTACATGTAGCACATATGCGCCAGACCACACACAGAGCAAGCAGAGAAGATGTCCCAGAGGTCACGATGAGGAAGTGAAACAATTTACCAAGAATAATTTGGGACTATTATCATTTGCACAACTTCCTAACTGCTGATTTGTTGTTGATGATCTGATTACTGGCAAAAACTGCTCATAAGTAGGGAAACTGTTTGGACTTTCAGTTGTTGCTATGAATTAAGCTTACTTAGCAAGCCCAAAATCCCACTGCAAATTAATAGTTTGTTTTGTTTCCAGGAACAGCTGATGGACCTTTTTTAAAAGTATTGTCCTTTAGCTCACATTGTCCCTGAGGCTCTGAAAGCACTGACTAATGATTATTGTTTCAAAATAGTACTGTTATAACAGATATATGGTGCAAAATTAAATACTTGAAATTACCTAAATAGTTTTCTTTTCCTTAATAAGACATTATCATCTTAATCTGGTCTAAAAATTGTAATCTGTGATGATTGCTGACTGGTAGTGTGTTACGCCTCAATCAAATATATACATTGTCTCAATAGAACATAAATGTTTAAAGAAAAAAAAAGCATTTTTCGAGAAATCAACAAAACGTCATCCGTAACAGCATAAATGATAAGACTGGAGTGTGGGCTCTTGTTTAACTACATCAGAAGTTAAAAATCATGCACATGTAGAAAATTAAAAGAAAAGCTGGGTAACAAAGCAAGTCTGGGAAGTAATGTCAGAGGCGGATATATTCTGATGGAATGATGGATCTGATATCTATTAGTTTCAGCTGTGGGACAGAGATGTTTACAATCCAGTGGTGTGATCCAAAGAGTGGGTGGTCTCTGAAAACACTCCACAGCGCCTGGTTTCATCACAACATCGTTTCAGATCACAATGTTGGCCGTTAACTTACTGGAAGTAGTATGGCAAGTTGGCGGAAATGATACCGTGTAAACATTATTTAGAAAGAAGCTTGACATATCAGAGCAGGAAGATTACGCATCTCTGACCTGTCAGTGTGGGCGTCACATTATAGCCCCATTTGTTTTCAGGGACATAAACAACTAAGCCAGAGGTTGTGATGTTACGCGTGTGACTGATCCCAGGCTTATTGCAAGTGGGCTCTAGCAGGAGAGATGCACCCACATTCACACCCCCACACCGAAACATACAGACAGAGGCTCACCGGCCACACCACAAACCATAACATGTAGAAAAAAAGGATCAAACATGGAGTCAAGCAGGCAGTAAATTCCTGTGGTCCCATGTTGAGTATGATTAGAATAGCTCTGACATGGCTCATTGGTTAAGTCTCTGGTCATGTTATTACCACCACTGGTGTGACATAGACGCATCATATCCAACACATCAGTCAGAGGGCTGTGTGGTAATGATATACAGGTTTTTTCTGGTGAAGGTATTACACAGTCATAATGACAAGAGCAAATGGGATTTTATTTGTCTTGAACAACATTCATCTATTGGGACTGTTTGTCCAGATACATGTACCAAAACTGCTGTCTCAACTCATTTTTCACTTGTGTATTTTGATGGAAGACCGCAGCCATTTCAACATATGCATCCACAACTGTGGCAAATGCTTTATTTTAGTGGGTGTTCTCTGCGAATTCCTGCGGTGTTGCCACTTTTTAAACTGTGGCAAAAAACACTGTCTCGGTGGTTTTATTGTGTGCGTCACAGAAGAATTCATAGATGGCTCGCGCTCGTAAAGGTATGGCAGTAGCTGGCTTAACATACCTCTTAAATAAAGAGGCGTTCATTAGGCAGATAAGATTTTGACATTTTCTTAGACTAAAATTAAAACAAATCCCAGAAATGAAAAATTAAGCTGGCTTGGGGGCCCTGCTGGACGTGGGGCTTCCGCTGCCCAGACAAGTCCGGTCGACCACACTGAGCTCATGTCTGCGTGCCTGATGACAAAATCTGACCAATACGTTTTAGTGGTGATGCTGTTGTCAAAGTTTCCTCACAAATTTCTTTGGATCATGTCAGTAATATATGATGTTATACACTATTTTCATCCAACATTGAGAGATACATTTCTGAAAAATTTTGTGTGTTTTTACGTACGGGCACAACAATGGCCCCTCAGTGGCATTGTTATTTGCCTTGTTCTAACTAACGAAACATCTAATTCCATTCCCAGTGTAATAAAAGGGTACTTGGACAGGAATATAAACATCTCCCTAAAGTTGAACCAGATGCTGCTGAATGGCGGAGCGTAGGATTCAGAAAAGAGAGAGGGAAGGAGAAAGACAGAAAAACAAGGGAGGTGCTTTACACAGGAAAGTGAGTCAGTGCCCAGGCCTCGGCACTTTGAAAGCTTCATTCCTCAGCTCCTTCACCCTTCATCCCCCTGACGCCTCCTGCCTAATCCAGAGCAGGGGGCTATCCCTGAGGAGACGGGGGGGGCTACCAAGGCTGGATTTGATTCTCCACCGACTCTCGACTGGGCCTTTAAGAGGCCTGTAAGAGAGGCCTCTCAGCCACTGCACGCACAGGAGAGGAGGTCTAACCACCGCACACATAAACCGAGTGCCTGGCTGGCTCCTGGAACCTAACCCACCACACTAAACCCCAGCATGAGGGGAGCGCTGTCCAGTTTCCTTAAGGGTGCAAAAGTATGATCTCATTTGGCTGGAGGTGTCTATGATTAAGACTGTGACACAGTTTAGAAGAATCCAAATATTATAAAATGCACGTCAGACACAGTTTCACAGTTGAGGATTGTTATTAAACTTACTGTATTGTTTTTCAGTTGAGACAACTGGTATGTGGACGTGAACTGAGATATAATAGGAAAAGCAGACTGTGATTCACAGCCTGTAGCCAAGAATCAAGTGTGTTACTCTTCTGAAAGCTGTGAAAGAAAGAGGACACATTTTGACAAATATTAAACTTTATGTTGTTTTGAAGTGGCTGTACAAAAATACAAAAATATGTTGATGCATTTATCATTCAGATTTCACAGTAGGTACACAGGTAGGTACACATGAGATTGTTATTTACAGGAAAGTCATGAAAATGTTCCATAATACACTATAAAGATTATCTAAAGTATCCACACATTTGCTTTGAGTTTAAAGATTATATTGAATCAATTGACCATTTGTACTGATATCTACCAGGTTTACCAGTGTCAACACTGGAAAGATTGACTCATCTCTGATGGCAGTATAATCAGGTATGTTCAGTTGGCTTAAATTGCAGTCCATTCCCAGACATATTAAATTTTCCTTTCAATCAGGCAATGCTGATTACATTTGTCTGTCTAGTAAGTTCTTTAAAAAACAAATTACCAAACAAGTCAAAGCAGCAAAACAGCATCTGAACAAACTAGCATGACCTACAGAAATTTACAAGACAAAGCTATGCATTAAAAAGAGGAGGTATTGTAGAGGGCTTGGGGTTGTACCAACACTCTTTTGAGACAACTACAAACACAACCAAACAGTTAATGTTCGTGATCAGCGGATAGGCAGAGAGTTTGGATCAGGATCCAGAGTAAACATGTGTGGGAGGAGTAAGGGAGAGACTATACAGGTTTGTTTAGGCTGAACCCCTTCCTCAACCCCCAGACAAAAGCTGAAGTACATGCAGTACAGCTGTAGTTGCCCTGTTCTTGCTTGTGGTGGATTGGAACCACACTGGCAGGCTATAAAGTGATATCAGCTTTCCAAACAAATTAGCATTGCTTTCCATTGGTTTAAGAGGGAAAACTTATTTGTTTGTGGGAAATGGAGACATAAAAACTGTTAAAAAAAAAAAAAAAAAAAAAAAAAGTTGTAAAATGCCAATGCCAGTGACTGCTATTGGACATACACAATAGACAAATACAATAAATACATTTTTTGCATCAGCTTTCCCAAGGATATATGGAGTTGTTACTAAGATAAAAACATAAATAGAGTTTGATACCTTCTCCAATAAATAGTAGTGGTAATTCTATTTACAATATGCACACATCTCCCAAAGAGCTCATGAGATATTTCTTTCTCAAGACACATGATTATTTCTGCCTGTACCTTCAAAACTAACACAAGATCAACACAAATTGCTCACAGGATTTCATTGCTCTTTTTGAGGCAGTTACGTTAAAGTTTGTCTTCCAATAGCGGTCTTGCCAATTAAATGTATCGTCGTTGTGTGTACAAGAGGGAGGGGGAGTGATTGTCAAAGACAGAGGTCATCACAGGAAGCTAGTGGTGTGACACTTGGAAACCAACTCATCTCTTGAAAAGGGCTGTGTCAGGCAAGCATCCATCTAGACTGCGTTTTCCTCACTGCCTTCCAAACTGTGATCTTTCCGAGGGGGATCTGCACGAAAGCCAGACAGAAAGTCAAAATGTGCTGGTGTCAGCATTATTGTTTACATTAAATAAAGCGGAGGGAATAAAGGAGGTGACAGGGGTTTTCGTCCTCTTACTGTTGCAGGTGCCATAGTGGCGGACTCCTATGGAGCGGCCGAGAAAGCAGGTGGCCCGGCGGAGGTGGCAGGCGCTGGGGTAGGTGATGTTGTCATTGCCGCAGATTGGCTGCTCAGACGGCATGGGTATTGGGCAAGGTGTTGCGCGGCACATGACACAGTGTGCACTGTTGGTCTGGTCAGTCACACAGGTGTGAGTCCCGGGACACACCACATTGGAGCATGACTCTGCGCAAGGCACCGAAAAAGAGAGATCATTAGTCAAAGAGAAAGTTTGGGTCCGTGCAGAACAGCTTAGCACAGAAATCTGACAGACTGTATAAACCCATAAGTCACGCTTACTCTTGCACTCTCCCTGGTACATGACCTCCAGGTCTGGGTGTCCCATGCAGCGGGCCATCAGCAAAGCACACTCATCCTTATACGTCTTTCCATCGCTGCCGCACACAGCATGCTTCCGGGCAATGTGAGAGCAGTCTGGAGAGCACACACACTGAGGCCTTCCTGTCTTCATCTTGCAAACCTTCCCAGGACTGCACTTGACCCCCTCACAAGTCTCTGCAAAAGCACAAAAGCGAGTGGTTTCATATGAGTGTGAGTGCTGCACAGCGTCAATGTAAAGTTACTGCATTAACAAGTCTGCAGACATCAGGTGATCCACAGGCATTTCCATACAAAACAGGCTTGAAATCTGGGGGTTTTCCCCAGAACGTAACACAATTTTCACCTTGCACAGTATTTACAATAATCACATCTCTTTATTGACCGTTACACACAGGGGTGCCTCACCCGGTCGAATGTGAATCTGGTGTGTTTTCATAACAGATCTATGTGTATGGCTGCACACAGAATGGGCTAAGGTCCTGTAGAGCAATGGAAGGGCTCTGAGGTAGACAGAGGTCAAACAGCTGTCAGAGAAGTTTACAGGCTGAGGAACGAAGAAGCCCTGGGCTCCTCTGACGCCCAATAATGCCAGAGCTCAGGAGGAACTCTAATCCTACAAAATGCAATGTCAACAATCGGCAAAACATACCGGTCTCTTCCCAGGACCTTTCCAAGTCTTTAGAGATGATGCCTGATCTGTGCTGAGTCAAAATGGTTCTGTAAACACTCAGGGACTTATTTCCTGCCTCTACTAGCACTTCACTGTCCATAGCCATGTTCTTTCTTGGACTCCTGCTCTCTATCAGTGTCTCTCTTTTTGTCTCCCCGTCTCTAGCAATAAGGGGTCATCTTAAAACAAACTACAGGTCTTATGGTGATGTTGGTGTCTTTCTCTGAATTGATTAGCCGTTATTTATTTCTGATTTATTGTACCAGCATTTTCCTCCCACAGAATTCCAAATGATCAAGATAGTGTTGCACATTATGAGTCCCAGACATCTGGGCATGTGGCAGGCATTTATTCCAGCCTGCAGGACTGTATTATCTTATTTTGTTCAAGGAAGCAAACAGGGCTCCTTCTTAACTAGCTTTGGAAAAAGTTAATTCATCAGTTAAAAAAAGTGAAGCAGAACGAACTGATGCTACAAACTTCTGTCATTTTCCATGAGATACAGCTGTTAAACTTTAAGCGAGAGTCATTTTTATGAACCTGCAGGCTACCTTCGACTGTGGTCTCTCAGCTTATTTCAAGTTTATCTAAATACAGACCACGTTTCCGTGTTGCTTAACCATGTGACCAGGCCAGAAAAACTGGAGAATGTGGCTGGATGGGTTTTCCAAAATTGCCAGTAACTAGGTTATTACTGGAACTTATCACCATGGAGAAATTCACATTTTTGGCCTATGATCACATAGTACAAGTGCTGCTTATGAAAACAGAATTTATCTGCAAGTGAACCTGAATGAACCTTGCAGAGATTCCAGGGAAGGAAGTGTCTCAGGGCAGCTGGGTGGAGTTATGTGGAGCCTCTCCTTGATCCACGTCTGCATTTTGTTAGAAAGCAGCATCAGGAACTCATTGTGTAAATATCTTTATTCACAAGTGACGTGGTTCAAATTAACTTTCACTGACTCTTCAGAAGCTAAAAGTTACTTTATGTAACAAAATAGACGATTTATCAATCATCAGTATGCAAATGATATCAAAGCAATGACTAAAACTCCTGGTACTTAATTGAAAAATAACATTATTCAGTATTTGGAATCTGACTCACTAAATGTGGGTGTAAAGCATTCCACTTTTGAGTTAGATGCAATCACTGATACTAAGCCCCGGTGAGACATATCAAAGCAATACACAAGTTACTAATTCTTTCACTATGAGGTACCTGGCAGATTCAGCTAATTTGTGATTTTTTTTTTTTTTAAAGGTTTGTTTATTTACCTTTGCATGGTTTACAGGAGACAATTCCCAGGAAGCCCAGTAGGCTGACCTCATTCATGGGCAGGCTGGTGTTGGACCATGCTGTGTCCAGGCGGTCCCCGGCACAGCACTCCTCTCTGGTCACCCCTCTCATCAGCACCATGTCGCACCTTTGGTCTTGACTCTGCTGCAGCCAGCACATCCCAGCTACAAACAGTGGAATAAATACACATTGAAAAAAATTCAATGCATATAAATCAATATATAAACAGATACCAAGTGTATCATGTTTTTTTCTGGATTGTTGGCCATTGGACTTTTGCTAGTCAATATCAATTATAACAGTGGCCAGGCTGACCAAAAATAGGTCATTCTAAAATTGCAGCGTTGCCTTTTCTATTATGAAATGGTAATAAATAGCACCTGTCTGCCAGGATGTTTTCAAAGTTAGTAAAATGATATATACATATCTTAATAACTAGACATACAAAGAGTAGATAACTTGTCTACTTTTTTGAAAACATGTATTTTTTTTAAACTGAGAGATATACAATTTTTCTTTTTCAAAAGACTGAGGTAAAAAAGAGGACACAAATATGAATTCTGGAAAAAAGTACCTCACAATGATAACCACAGGGGGATCCATGCTATTATTTGAAAAGCATGACACTCTGTGGTCAAACTTTTTCAAAATACAAAAAAATTCCACTCACCACTGGCTGGATTACTCCCGATCTGATACAAAGCGAGAATCGCCCCACAAACAAAAATCAAAAAGCTCATTGTTGACTCTGGTTAGTACAAAACCTTTGTTTTCTGAAAACGAAAGTCTGAGCAAATACCAGCAAGAAGAAGTGATGTTCCTCTGGCAAACAGAGTGGATCACTCTAACTCAGCTCTGGAAGTAGCCCTCCCTTATGTGAATGAATGTGTTGTGGATAAGTGATGTCGTTCCCCCTCTGTATAAATATTTAGCCCAGATGGAATTATGCTGCTGGGATGGGCGATCCTCTCAGCCAGTAATAAGCCAGGGCTGGACACAGTTTGACTCTGACTCAATTTTCAGAGTCGGGAAATGATCCATGCCCTCCGGCACCAGACGCTGGGCACTTATATGACCTCACAAAACTTTTTCACACCATATTAGACTAATTAAAGGCTAATTAAATCCTGGAAAAGACTTAAAGGAAGTTTTTTTTTAATTATCAGTGAGTTTTTTTTATCCTTAAACTTTAAATTAAGCTATTTTTTTCATAGCCAGTGCTTCTTCATGCAGATCATTAAATATACTGAAATTAAGATATGCCTCGTTCAAGTATCTGAGAAATTATTTTAATGCATGATAATCTCTAAATGTGATCTTATAGGAAGCAGCTCGTCTTTTTTTTTTTTTTTTTGCCTGGTGGATCTCGTATGTTTTGTTCTGTGCTGTCTCATCTTATGTGGTATAGCTCAGAGATATTTATTCTCCCCACAGTTCATATACAGTTTGATCATGGTACATTCCCATCTATAGGCTGATCATTGTGGTTTTGAGGGGAAAAGTGGCCTATAGAAATGAAATACTTATTTCCTATCTCATCATCTTTTTTAAACAATAATCTTTTGAAGAGATGTGATCTGGCACTGTGCTTCTTTGTAGTGTAAATGCAGATGAAGGAAAGGGCAACCGCAACAAAGTGGTTAACTTCTAAGGTTTTTTCCAAAGGGGTTTCTGGACATATTCTGCTAAATCAAATTAATATCAAGTGCCTATGATTTCCATGAGTGCAGCACTTGAATAAATGAGGTCATTTGCCTCTCCTGCATTGCCATACCTCATTGTGTTGACTGTCTGGGCTTATCAATCAATGCTGATCGTTCACTCTACAGCTGTGGTTAGAATAATGCCAAGAGATGAGTGGAGGAGGGTACCGAAGGTGGTCTGCCCTTGAGCAATATATCAAGTAAAATAAACAGCACTACGTTAGAGCCCATCGAGAACATTCATGTCTGCCTCGTTATCTTTAGTCTATGATCAAACACAGAGCCACAGCGAGCGAGACCGAAAACACTGAAATACTGTGGACACATATACAGTATCTGTCAACCGTATGAACAGGCCTGTTTGCGTAACGCCATCCAGTCTTTCGAAACAACTCACCAAAGGTGACTAGAGGCTAATCTGTTTTATCACCCTGTTTGATCACAACATCTGCACTGCTCGTCTCTTCCCTGCACTCATTCAACCCCTGACACTGAAAGGTGTGCACTAATGCCAAAGTAATGCGAGTCTGACCATCTGTCCGTCTGTCTGTCCGTCTGTCTGTCTGTCTGAATGTCAGTTGTGTTTTTTTTTTCCAATGTTCCCCTTCTGATCGTTGGGGGCTGGGGGTGAAGGTAGCATATGCTTTAGTATCTGAGTCCTTGTTAATGATGTTGCCTTCTTCAGCGGTGATCCCCAGGGCACCGGAGGAATGCTGCCTGACCTAGGAGGGGAGGAAAGACGAAGAGGAGAGCAGTGAGCGACTGGCTGTGGGTGGCCTGTTTCTTCACCGGGTCTCTGCAGATCCACTCAGGCCCCTCATATGGTTTGGATCATCATCCCTGAGCCACACAAATGAATACAGCATGGTGGGCACTGTGGAGCAACCCGCTAATGTATGATCCTTATTAGGGTGCAGCTTACTGTGTCCCGTCTTTGACGGGATTTCGGTCTGTTTCAAGTGGCCGGGGTCTGCGGGGTGGCACGAAAGCGGAGAGGCGCTCGGCGGACGGCCGGACGCGAACCCCGGGGGAGGGAGGAGGGCACGTCCGAGGGCGCAGGTGTGGAGCTCGGCCCGGAGCTCGGTCCGGAGCATGCGGCCGTGAACACGCCGTGAGACGCCGCTGCCACCTGCTGGAGGAGGTCGGCACACGGCGGTGACACGCAGGAGGCCTCCACGCAGGACGGCGGCTCCGGCTGCGCCCCGCACGGTTTAACGTGGGAACCGATGGGAGCGGCACAAGCTAGCCCGAGAAACCCGGGGGGGGGATGCTCTCTGCTAAACTCAGGGACGACAACAACGCCACAACAGGGAAACAAGTACAAATAAAAACAGAGAAAATTCAGAGGAGACAAACTCCGGGTGAAGCTACGGATGCTTGTCTCTGGAGAGGTCACGTAACCCGTGTTTTGCTCGGTTGTTTAAAGTTAGCACCGCCATATGAACCTGATGCAGTTTGGACGCTAGTCATAATTAGCAAAGCTAAAAACAAACTAACGGTTAGCAACTAAGTTGGCACGAACTCGCCCTGTTAACTGCGGTTGGATCTTTTTCTTTCTTTCTTTCTTTCTTATTTGCTGCATTTAGTCGAAATAATTACCAAGATTAAAAAAAAAAAAAAAAAAAGTAACTGACATCAGCAGTGACATAGCGCGAACTGAATTAGCTAGTTAGTTAAGCTAGCCCCAAACCTACAGAATACAGGGTGATGCTAAGTCAGGTAGCTACGACTCGTTAACGGCTCACATCTAAAACCTTACATTATACTGCGAGTGACAACCGAGTGAAACCATTAATAAAGCGGTTGATTAAAGGAGAAACGGGCACACGTCGTGTCCCTTTTGATAAGTCACGACGGCGGCTGCTTTTCACACACCTCTGTCACACTGTGTTTTTGCGTGGGCGCAGAAACGAGGCGGCTCCGTTGCTGCAGTCGCCCTCCGGGAGCCCATGCTGGGTAGGTGCAACTAGCCCGGCGCACCGGAGGAGGGCGTCCCCCGTCCGTCTCCCGACCCTCCATCACTTCCCTCTCTTTAATCAGAGTGTCTTAGGTTTCTGCATCCTCCTAAAGTCACCCTACAGTTCCTCCTCACTTAATGAAAAGGTCAATAGCTTTTGATTGTTTTTTTTTGTTGACATCAGAGCAGTCCTGAATTTGAATAGCTCCTGTCATCTCCCAGACACATACATGTATGAAGTGATGCCTGCCCTGAGAAACGACGGCCGACATTCAAGTGTCAGTGAGGATCAGGGGCCGAACCGGGCACAGACATGACCCTTAGACCTTGGAGACAGGTCACGTGTTTTTCCTCCTGGTTGCCAAGTCACACCAGCTTATTTTTTCTCAATTTCTTGGAAGATCCCCAACTATTTTCACACCAGCAACATTTTTCCACATCCTTTGCGTGAGCTCGCGCTCTTGAATCGTTGAGAAAATTAAGTTTATGTCTTCCTCTGAGCGTGAAAGAGAGCACCCGTTTTATTGCTTACCGCTGCAGATATCAGATCAGTTGAAAAGAGACGTACTCCCAGCCCATTTCTGTTCACCCGCTGCCCAATCTTAGGTCATGATGTTGGTTTGTACGTCACGCAGTTAAACAGGGCTCAGCAGTGGTAATTGCTCCGACTGCCCCAGACTGGCTGAAAGCAGCTGCATCATCTATCCACTCAATTTACTCCTAATGTGTGTTACTTATTGAACCGGCAATGAGGGCAGGAAAAGTGACGAGGCCGGATAGAATCACCCCCCTCTGTCCCTCTGTACACAACTTTCCTCCTCCTCCTCCTCCTCACCCTCAACCTCTCTTTCTCTGCTTCCTTCCTGTGTTTTAGCGTTGCCCATATGAAGTCCCTCCAGCAGTTTGTTAATGAGGAAGGTTAATGGTGGCACACGCGCTGCTCATACAAACAGCCCCCCCCCCACCACCACCTTTTTCCCTCCCTCTCTACCAGCCCTCCCCCTCCTTCTCCCATTTCGCCCTTTCTGCTCTCTGGAGCCCTCTCGTTCCCCTCTCACTTTGCAGCCAGGGCTGGACAGCGACATAGTCGTGACTAAGGGTCTCCCCTGATATAAAGTGTGAATGTCTGTGAGCTCTGGATCTCTTTGCTCTGGGCTGGAATAACCCCTGGTGTTCATCTCCTCTTTACACCTCATACTCCTGCATCGACAAAGACTTGTAAAAATCTCTCAAGTGTTTTTGTTCAATTTGAATAAGAGACTTTCAAGACCCAGACTTTACACATAGATATGTAATAGAATACAAATGTTTTGGTAGAATTTCTGCGGTTGACAGTCTAGGCAAGATATGGAGTTTATCAAGTTACACTTTCCAAGTATGTTTTACACCATCCTCAACAAATGCAATTTTTGCCATTGATGTTTCTATTTAGTGACAATATTAACATCCATATATCCAGCATATTGAAAAACAAATATAATCTGTTTCAAATTATTGTCATATGGGGTGATGAATGTATTGAATTTGCCTTTTTATGGCTGATGACTGGAGCTGAGATTGCTTCAGTAAGTTGTTTTGATATGATCTTTGCCATATGTAAACTGGTAATTTCCTTAACTGTGTTATGTGGTGATGGACTATTGAGTGTGAGGGGTGCAGGCAATTCCAGATAATTTTCCTGAGAAAAAGTTTCCTGTGTATCGACTTCCTTGTTGTGTAATTACTTTAATACTGTACTAGAGCAAAAATTGCCACAGTATTTTCATTATACAAGCACTGTAACCAGCATCAGTGCTAAATTGAAAATGCCATCCTGTGTCTCATTTTGTTCTGTTATCTCTGCAAGTTGCTAAATTGTTTGCAATACTCGCAAGCAATGATGATCACGAACACACAAGGCCAAGCAAATGATGCCGATCAAATACAGATAGCTCAAACGTCAGACCCGGGTGTTATAGAAGTCCTCATGTCAGGAATATATATTAACCTTGTTTGATATTGATCTGAAGTGGTCTGCAGCTTTCTTCCTTATAATATGATACTTTAGTGAGATTCTTAAGTATTATTAACTGTCACAACTCTAAGTCTGATTTGTTATTTTCTGTGATATAACAGTGGTTCTACTGCCCAAGGGTTACAGGCAAAATGTAATTTAAATCTAACAATTATTTTTTTACTTGGGAGTTTTGTCTGACGTAATGCATAACAGTGGAACACAGTTTATTTCATTTAGCAGTAATTGCATTATTTTACACCATACTGTATCACTCATTCCTAGTGGCTTAAATAACTTTAAATAAATCAAATCAATGACTAAAAAGCAACATTATAAATTTTACATGAAGAAATTCTCCCTACAGTCAGTTTTTGCAATGCAAGTCGCAAATTCCAGTGATGTCCTGATCACGTTATCAGTGATACCACAGCCTTATTGGTCCACATACTCTTGTCTGTTTTGTGATTGCAACTGAGGTGCCAGCTACCCATTGCTGTGTTTACACTTAAAGGTGCCTTATGCTGTCATGAAAATTTATCCATAAAGTGTTTGTTGGACTTCATTCAAAGCTCCCCACTCTGTACTGCTAATTGGTATCCAGCCGATTATGAACATAGGCAGGCAGCCGCTACTTACTGTAGATGCTCCCTGGGTTGCTGGTGTATCAGTAGCAGACACTGAAAACTTATGTAATGTGGCAAGAGAAAAAGTCTCAAAGGTCATGACGACGTATAACAAACACAAAGTGTATTGAAAAAGAACAACTTGGTCCCCAATACGATGTTTGGCTCTTTCCCAGCACTGACTGAAGGACACTTTACAAGATATTTGCTCAACAACAATACATAATAAAATAATCTATGTGCTATCCTTCTTTCAGCATCAACATCACTAAAAAAGGTGTACTCTTGAAACTCTAACATTCACACACCTCCTTGAGGAATTGGGTAATGGAGAGTACAGCAACCCCAAGGAGAGGATGTAGCTCTGACATGGTGTAAGGTAGAGTTATCTCTTTGATTTTCTTAAAGGTATGATGTGTAACTTTTCCGTTTAAAAATGTCTAAAAGCAATTAGACCTGCGTTACATATTTTGTGGGATTGTGTACTTACATTTTCCACAATGTTTCACAATCAGAGAAATCTGATTTTAATGAGGGTATGGTCTGTTTCATTTGGTCGCCATCAGTGGCGTCATGTGCTTTGCACATGGGTCAGCATTGCGATTGTCTAGCAGAAGCGGTCAAAATGGGCTTTTTATCCACGTTTACTTCACATTTTCACGATAAATATTTTAGATCTTGATCGTTTTTAAATATATAATCAAACTGGATGAGAGATTTTAGTCATCGCATGTCTGGCTCTTCAGTTATCAGAGAAACAAGTGGAGCAAAGGTTAGCGGCAGCTCACCTCGCAGCCCTTCCGAAATGTCCTGTGTTTGCCAAACAGTATCAGAGTCAAAAAGAAACACAGATGGTTATTGTTAAAATGCTTTATTCAGTTTTTTATTCTGGATTTAATCACTGGGTCCATTTCTTTTAGAGAAGACTCTCTAAACTCCCATGATCCCACATTACTGCGCGATGTCATCAAAACTATCTTTGTTATTGCTTTGATTGCTTTGATCGCTTTGAGACCCCTAGCGGCACATAAAATTACATACTATTCGTTTAATATCCTCCTTTTAAATCCAGTTTTGATGACTAAACAAAAATCAGGCGTAAATACGTCAGTGTTTTTAAGATGATCATTCTTGGTGGTAGTCAGAAAAATGCAGCATAAATAACTTTTATGGTTTGGTCTCACATGCCTGGTGGTCAGCAACCAGGTGAGAAAAAATAATCAAATTTCAGCACATATCAAGAATATATTTGATTCAAGTCGTGAATATAGTCTAACACTGTTTCCCTTAGGTGCAGACCGGATATGAGCCACAGGTGTAACACCAGTGTCTGCCATTATTTCTCTAGTGAATGATTAACTCTTATTTATGTTGCTTCATTTACCATCAACTGTTACATAAAAGTACATTTTGAGATATATTTTCCACTTCAGTATACAGCAGGTATAATAGAAAAAAAATAACTGGTTACTTTACAAAAACAAATATAAAAGGTAATGCAATAATTTACAAACATGTATGTTGAATATTGCTGAAAAACAGTGTATCTGATAAGAAAATTATTATTATTATTATTATCATACAGCTATTTTTGACCAAAACCTGAGAATAGTAAAGAACCTGTTTGTTGTTTATGCTCAAATACACTAGAAACATTGTCTTCTTTTCATTTGTCCAGGATGCCTGAAGATGGCCCTGCAGAGAGATTCTTGATACAGCAGATCAGGCAACATAAGTAAGTAATCATTCTCCTATTTGCCCCTGAAAAAGAAACTCACCTTGATACAGGCCGGCTCAAAAAAAGAATCCCAGATTACATTTCTCAGGAAATGCAAAACCTTCGGTATTTTCTTCATGGGGTACACAGTTAGGTGTGTGTGTTTGTGTGCGTGTGTATGTTCACATGAAAATAAGCTTTCTTTGTCATGTGCATTAAGCCCGGTGTTTTAGTCTCTTTTTTGTACCCTGTATTGTGTTGAATGAAGTGTATTTCCTTTGAGCGTTTCATCGTCATCACCTTACATGTTTGCCTTGCCTTTTTTGATCAAATTGTTTTATTGGCAGCACATTGATTTGAATTTCTGTGAGAAAAAACTCATTACACCTTGCAAAATAGGGCAAGATGTACAGGATCACATAGCTCAAACATAACAAATTTGAAACTATGTAATATACTGTCAAAAAATACATAATCTTTTCATGAAAACCTCAACAAAGAGCTAGTAAGAAATAAACAGGGATAAACAGATTTAATTATAGTTTATTTGTGCACAGCATTACTGAATGTTTTCAGATGCTACTTTGGCTGTTGGAATAACGAGTGCTTCAGCATGTTCACACTGAAAAGAGATACATGTATTTGTTGTGAGATTAGTCTGACCAAAAACATCATCTCTATGCTGTCCAACCTCCTCCAACTTCCCAGCCTGCTAGCCCTTTATAGACTCTTGACTGCTGATGCTCATGCTGGCAGCAGTTACCATGGCAACAAATGACTGAAGTGTATCTGTTGCCGCCGTTTCGTTGAAAGCTGTCAGAAGCTGATAAATAAAACTAAGCAGAGGAGGGAACGTTTTGATTCTGTCTTTCAGAATTGAGCACCATGTGACCAAGCTCTGAAACAACTTTGATTAACTGCATTCACACTGAAAATGTATCAGTCAGACATGAAAACAGGCGTACTAATGTGTCTAGTATGCACAGACTGATAGAACTGTTGATTACTTTCAGTGCCATTACGGCTTTACCTTGCCGGCTAGCCAGCCAGCTGTTTTTTTTTTTGTTTCAGAGTAATATTTGACAAGCTAATTAATGTCCTTCCTTTGCCTACCTCTCTCTAGTCATCGACATGATGAATTATTCCAGAGAATCAATCTCTCTGCCATATATGGTAGCTGTTTTTTAACAGTGCCGGGCAAAACAGGTGACAGTGGATGGGAATAAATGGTGACTGAGAAAAAGACTGACTGCTGTATAAATATTTAAACAAGCAAAAGGGCAGATGGGTCTTTGGAATTAATTACCCCGCTCAGTGTAAATATGAACATTAAGGGCAACTTACAATAAGTAGAGGCACTATGCTGGAGTCTATGCAGTATTAATGATCCACAGCAAAAGGCTCGTCACCTCTAAAAGAGGAATATGCTCACTGGATAACAGATGCAAGCCAGTGTCTGCTAACTTTTGCTATCAAGAGGAATTCCATTTTATTTCACAGTAGTGTTATTAGAGTTTGAACCTGAACAATGCTCTACAGTTTTTCCTGTACAGCTGTGTTTCTCAGGCTTGTAATCAGTGTCCCATGGGGAGTTGCTTCATATTCAGACTTTCTCTGAGATAGGCTTGCAGAAAATTTCTAGACTAAAACCACATATTGGTATTAAAACCAACAGGTATATGTAGCTATGTGTGCGGTTGATTAGAAATGATGACATTACTGCATTATATCGTCCACTGGAAAGCAGTGTCACGTTTTTTTGTTTGTCTGCCTGTTTGTTTGTTCTGTTTTTTTGAATGATAAAATGTCAGATTTGGTATCTATTTTAATTACAATTTTAAAAAAACCAAACAGATTTAAGGGAACTTATTAAAAATCTTTATTGCACTTCTAAGAATCTAAAGCCATTTTAATAGCTCTGTGAGTCTGCTCCTATCTTGCTAGGACATACAAAGAGCTAAATGCTAACATCAGCATGTTAATATGCTCACAATGACAATACTAACATGCTAGTGTTATGCGGATATAATGTTGACCCTGTCCACCATCTTTGCATATTAGCATGCTAACATTTGCTAATTCACAACAAGCACAAAGTATAGCAGAGGCTGAGGGGAATGTCATTATCTTTGCAGGTATTTGGTCACAAAACAAAATGCTGGACAAAGTAAAAATTTAACTTGATTATAGCGCTAGTTGAGAAGTTAAGGGATCCCAAGTTGTTATGATTCATTCTCAGGGAGACATGAATATTTGTACCAAATTTAATGGCTATCCATCCAATTTTTGCTTGAAACATTTTGCACACATCAATAAAAAATCCACACAAATATCAGCTTCATTATGGTGCTAGAGAATAAATCAGGGAATCACCAATGACATTAGGATTCATCCTCTGGGGACCATAATTATCACTACAAATTTTCATAGCAAACCATCAAATTGTTGTTGAGATATTTCAATCTGGACCAAAGAGCTGGGACCAACAACGTGTCCATCCCTAGAGCTAAATCCATGCTGCTGAAAAAGAATTTAAAAAATCTGGCAAATAACACCATTATCAATTAAATTTCAAAAATATCAATAAAATCCAGCATCCAGCTACAACTAGTATTTGTTGTGAACAAATAAATACATGTAAAAAAAAATAAAATCTGGGCTCAATCAGGAAGAGACAAGATGCCATCTTGTCTACCTGGAATGAATAAATCCATTTGGAGCTCCATTCATGCTTGTCAAAATATAATCATATTGACAATTAAAACATCAGGTAGCATCAGGCAACTTTGAACATTGAAGGGGTCATAGAAGTAGGAGAAGCTGTTGTAACCCAGCATCAACCCAGCATCTGAACTAATCATTTAATAAGATTTTCAAACATAAAAGAACTTTGAACCTTGAAGCCGTAGGAACAGCATGAAACTGGTCCAAAGAAATCACTCAGCTAAAAACATTTTCCGTTCATTGTTCAACTTGTTGAAAGTCACACATAATTGCCCCTTTCAATGTTTTTTATATAACTGCAGTGGTGGAGGAGGTGGCCTAAGATGAGCTGTTTGACGTTGGAGAACGAGAGTGGGCAGAAGAGCTCTTAGTTGCAGGAAAAGGGAAGGAAAAGTTATTTCTGGAAATAATGGAAATTGTCGATTGCAGGAAGAAATAAAGCGTGGACAATAACAAGGTACACAAACATGGACTGTACCTGTGACACACCACAAAGAAACTAATGTCTCCCAGTGTGTACGTCTCCATCTACAGTACATGAAAGCACACACATGATCCTCCCACACATCACACACTCTTCACTGTGCTCACACCCTCCACACTTGTGCCCACATATACACACGTGCTACTTCACGCGGTTCGGTTATAAAAATGCTCTCCCTGCATGCACACAAACATACACACACACAGTCACTCACAGCTACCTACCTCATGCCCCGGGGCTCAGCTGGCATCACTCATGCTCTTGCAAGCTGTTACAAAAGGTCTTCATCCCTCTATCGCCGAAGATTACTCATTGCTCTTACAGAGAGGAAGCTGTGTGTTACATGTAGTAGGCTGCTCTGTTCAATATTTCTGGCAATAGGAAGTACATGTGGGCCATCTTGTCTCCTGGATGATACGTAATCTTAACAGAAGTAAGCCACCTACTGAGGACACGTTGAATGTTACTTTATGATGACAATGAATACAACTGTTGTGAAACCATCTATTATAAATTCTCTCTCTTCCTTTTGTGAGAGTCCTTGCACTCCCTTTTTGTATTGGCTCAAGGCCATGTGAAAGCAAAGCTGTCTTTTTTAAATAATTTTTTATTACATAGTGTGTTCTCGTGTTTTGTCACAGGTAGCGCGATTGTGTTGGGGGGGGTCACATTTTATTATTGGTTACAGCTAACCAACGCCATTCTATGTCTAACAATACTATAAGGGTGCATTTCCACCGTTATTCTGAATTTAAAATCTATTGATATTTTTGAATGACAAACTTAATATCCATACTAGTGGGGGGGGTATGGATGGGTGCTTACTGTTTCCAGCAGGCCATAATTAAGACCAGAGAAGCTTTGTGTGTGTGTGTGTGTGTGTGTGTGTGTGTGTGTGTGTGTGTTTCATGAGTGGACTGATTGAAATGTGTGAAAAAGGGCACATACCATAATGAGATGACAGTAGTCACGACCCCCCGCGCCTTTGTCGTTTGTTTTTTGTCACAGAGCGCCTACACATGCCCACACACACTCATACACATCTTTGTCCCACGTTTGTCAGTATGTCCTTTATAGATCTGTGAGCTTGTTTGTTATCTGCTAACAAGCTGTCACAGGGATGATGTATTATCTTTGTTCCTGCTGCTGAGATGTTAATTTTAAAAAAATTACATTTGAAAACACTTTATTTTAGTCTCTGTCGAAAATTGTAAACCGCAGAAGTAATGAAATTCAAGCTGTAATATGTAGCTAAACTTTATTAATTAAATTATCAGACTAAGATTCTCTTTTACTTGTTCTGATGTCAGACTGACACAACAGATTTTGGTGTGTGACAGAAAATAAACACTGGTCAATTATTATTTATCAAATTGAGAAAACTATTGATTTCAATACCAGCTTGATTATAAACCAATATAACATAATTACCTTTAATGATCTGTCATTACATGCACATACATATTAGTGAACAAGATTACCCCTCTTCTGTTTCTTTTGGACATTAAATCTGTTATTTAAAAAAACATGGCTCAATGTGCATTTGCACCCATTTAGATATAATTACTATTGTCTGACAGCATGATTAACAAAATATTTCTTTCATTTTATAGTTTGCCTTTAGGAGATGCCACTTTGTCTTACATTGCATCAATTAGAGCATGTAAAACATGAATGCTGAGAGACTATTCGGGAGTAATTCACAAGGAAATGGAATGTATTAAATATTAATACAATATCAAGAGCAACTGTTACATAACAGCCTTATTATAGCTGAATGCTGTCTAGACCTGCTGTTTTTGCCAAACATTTTTCAGGTATAAATACAGAAAATTAAGACTCTCCCCAAGTGGGTGTCTGCCTTCCCTTTTTCAGCTCCCTCATTCATCTTTCACTCAGCTTTCACATACACAGCAAATACGCCTCCTCTGTCCCTTTTTAGTCCTCCCTGACTCCTCTGATCATTTTCATTGCTCTTTACTTGAATCTTTTACTTTCTTCCACTTCCTTTACCCCACACACTTCCCTCTGCTCTGATTGAGCCACCTTTTGTCCTTGGCACTGACTCCTTTGGGAAAATGGCTTTTTTTTCCTTAAGTGATGACGCACCCTGTCGCGACAGAGTTGGGTGGTACAGGATTATGATAATTATGATACCCCTGTAATGATGGTCTATTCCATTTTTAAGTGTTGGAGAACTTCCATTTTTGGGGTTGTCTGCCTCTTCATTTACTGTAATATTTTCCTGTTTAATTTGATGCTGCTACGTTAGATAATATGATTTAGAAATAAGGATGTGGTTTGCCTATACAGCCGTATGTCTACAGGCTATGATGTGCTCAAGGCATCTTACTTGCAGGATCTCAAAGGAGGAAAATACAGCGTGCATGTTGCAGTTGGCTAAAACCTGGTTCAAAGAAAATTTTAGGGCCTGTAGTTTGAATGTGATAGTGTTACATGTTATTGGCATTATACAAATGTATCTGTAGTCTGTAAATCCTGATGCTAATGTATTAAAGAGGTGGGGCTTATTAGAAATAAAGAGCTGCATGGGTGGCGAGTAAATGAGCTAGTGCTTGGATGCTATTGTAAAATTACCTACCCGTTAAAAACAATGTGGCATATTGAATGTGTCTCCTGGGAGAGATGGGTGTTTTTTTGGTTGGAAGCCACTGAGAGATTGTGTTCTTTTTACAGCACTAGTAAGTCTACTAGCTGGAAAGGGCTTTGTTTAGTTTATTGGAGCAGGGGTAGCTTGAAACTCACTGTGACTAAAGGTCTGTTTTGTCACATTAAATTCATACAAATTCAGAAAAAGAATAGGGTACAGAAATTGACACAACCCTGTGTTGTTCCTGTGACAAGCTGTTTTATAACAAGACTAGGTCAAAACCTTTTACAATTCTTTACTGCCCTTTATCCGTTCACTTCTTGTTTGCATTCATAGGAAATACTGGTGACTCTCTCCTACTGAAAGTAAATAAGGTTTATCCAAAAAGTTGCTAGATTTGAAGCTAAGCTCTTTTTTTGAAAAAATGTCACTAAAGGGGTTTGAGAAGTCAGTAAATCTAGTGACAAAGGTGCAGTGTTGGCAACATTGCATGTAAACACCCCCTGATAATGCAATAGAAACCATTTTAGCCAAATCATTTTGAAAGAGTGATAGCCATTTGCGAGACTCCAACACTTAGCTGGCTGACCAATGGTGTAACTTTATCACTCAGTCACATGACATTCTTTGGACCAGTAGTGTAACTTTATCATGCACTCACTCAGTCAGTCAGGGACATTTGTGTTCATAGAGTTGACCCCCTGTTGCATTCCAGCCAAAAAAATGTCCAGTAATTCTGTACTTATTCTAACTGTGCTGAACTAGTGACAACCACTAACTTGCTAAGATGTAACCATTTTATGAGAGGTTTTATTTTTTGACATTAGTAATTTCCTAATAATTTCCAAGGAAGTTTCCTGGAAAGAACTTCAGCAATTTGTTGCTACTCATTGGAAAAATCAGAATTTCATTGAAAGAACAACTCCATTTAAACCATAGTAATCATTGGGAATTTCTTCTTCGTATATTCATATGCATATAAGTTTTTTGCATGTTCAGCAGACCAGTAGAACTGTGTTCAAACTAATGATGAATTTGAATTAACCAATTACCAATTGAACACTGGCTGCACTTTCCCTATTATTTGTACCAAATTGAACACTTTTTTCCAGTAAACGTCCTATGAAATTATTTGGAAGCTATTAGAAAATTACAGACCCATAGAATAACTTTTGAATTTAAGTTTTTAAAATCTTAGGGAAAGTGCTTCGTTAAATGTGCTCAGTATTGTAAGAACTTTGTTTCGTTAAAGTGTGACCTGCTGCAACAAGAAATAGTGTGTGATGCTGTACAGGATGATACTGTAGTTGTGACTGCAGCTATGGCCTGAAGAGGGATTTGCAGGCTGATTAACAGAAGGTGCTAGCAGCGCTCAATATGTTATTTTCTCTTGTTTGGCTAATTGCAGCATGGTGCCGGTGTCAGCCCTCTAGCAAGCCGACACATACAAACACATACACATGCGTATGCGCGCGCACACACACACACACACACACACACACACACACAAACACACACACACAGAGTTAAGTGTACATTCACATGCGGACATTCACACATATACACACACATTACACTGATCATTTGGACTGAATGAAGAATTAGAATGCAATCTTACAGTAATTTGTGTGTTCTAATGGATCTATTGAGATTAAATCCCTTCCAGTGACAATAAAATGCATTATTATCAAATTCATAGTTTGTGTAAGCTTTAACATAACAGTTTAACAACTCAGTGTAAGGTTTAGACTTAATTATATGCAAATTGTCATTGGAGATCTTGGTTAAGCAGCATCTTCACTAAACCCTTTTTTACTGAAATGGATTTCCAGAATGTTAGAGTTCAGTTTTTGTTTTGACCAAGTAGCACTTTTTCCACTTGTCCTTATAAATCCACTTTTTTCTTCTTGTCGCTCTTATTGTGGTGGCTTTTTGGGGAGTTAAACAAAGGGACAAAAGGCTACAATGTGGCTGTCTCTTTGCAGCTGTGTATAATCAGGCCTCCCCAATCGCAGACTCTGTCAGTGTGTTCCTGTGGCACATAGTTGGATGTTTTTATTTTCCTTTATTACATGTCTGTCTGACTTCTGTACAGTATACAATCTGCTTCTCTTGAAGTCAGACCTGTCTCTTGGGTCACAGGGGAAATTATGTCTTTTTATTTATTAGCCTTTCTTGTTTTATTGTATTAGTCTGTGAATTGGAACATTTATTTTTCCATGGTGGAGCTTAATGAGCTGCCTGGAACTGTGGCTGTGTCCACAAAGGACCCAATTAAATTAAACATGAGGAGCATCATTCTTCTGTCCCCTCACTGGTGTGTTTTGTGATTCTCTCACCTCCAGAACGATAGGATGTGGAGAGGGTTATGGTCAGGTGGTCATTTCTGTTGCCAATTAATTGGTGGGGTAAGTATGTCAGACCAGACTCTTGTTTTTTGTGTGGTTGGAAATTAGATTATTATCTTCCACTGAACTGAGAACACAAGGAAGGGACTGTACATGAATTACTGGGGAATGGGGGTCAGAAAATGGGAAGGGTTATATATTTTTTCTTTTTGCTGAGGGCAAGGCAATCTGAGTTTTTTTGGGAGAACAGGGAAATGTCTTTTTATTTTTTAGCACTGCAGATTTATATTTCACCATGGTCTTGGGAGATTAATAAACTAAAAAAATATTCAAAAATAATGATTCTTTTGTGGACAGTGGTGCACTTTGAGAGAAACCACCTTGCCTAAAATGTGATTTTAAAAAATAGGTGAAGAATTTCTGAACCATACCACAAAGTACTCTATCAATCTAGTATCTTTTTATTAATTTCTTGTTTCTATTATGGTCTTTAAGTTGATTTTTTTTACTAGATGCTGTAATCAGTATTAGTTAACAGTACTAGTTTTTAGAGACTGCTTATCACATGATAGTATCTGTCATGAGGTGGCTGGCGTATGTTATTGCAGCCCAGGACCAAGAGAGGGCTCCAGTGCTTTTTGCATACTATATAAAATATATGTTCAGTAAAAGACAAAGACTAGACTGAAAATTACCATACGCATAATGAAAAAATAAAAGCAGTGTGGTAATGTGCAGATGGACGTGACATCGGCCAATCAAAATGCCTATTTTGTTATGAGCCAACTCTGAGGTGGTAAACAAAAACAACAAAATCAAGTCAGGCCTTTAGTGGTTTCCCGGATGGATGGTCAGACATTCGGCACTTTGTGTTGAAAAAGCCAAAAAATATTCCAACAGTAAATCATTGTGCTTTAGGTTGGTTCCTGAAAATTACATTTTTTTAAAAACTTGACAATAATGATGTGTGACAGCTTTTCAGTGGTCAGGCCATTCAGAGGAAAAGCTAGCTAAAAAATGTAAGTGAACAAACAAGACTGGCGAGGAAGATGACAGAAGTGAGGAGACGGTCTGGGGCTTATGTATTGTTTGAGCCCTGACTCACTGCAAATGTATGGTGAGAGAATTTATTTCTAGTGATGTACTTATTGACTGTTCATATTGTTTTTTGTAAACCCCTTTTTAATTTGAAACATTTATTGATGGTTAATATTTCTTTTGCAAACTTTTTATACTTCTTCCGTGACACTTGTGGTTCTCCATACATATCCACTTTATGGTTTAAATAGGAAAATACCATCTCAAACTCTAGTGCTACACTTAGCTTTTTTGTCACTGATGGCAGAATGAGTTAAACAAACCCAGTAATATTTTTTGAGATATTCAAGGGAGATGTTACAGTTTGTTTTCTAATTCAAAGGTAGGGCCCAAATAGAATATTAATAATGCTTTGAAGGATCTTTGAACTTTGAACTGAAAAAACAGAAACATCAGATTGAGTGCCCCTCCCTCCTTAAGTAATTTTTTTACAGCCCCTTAACTCAGCAGTTCTGCCGTCTGTGATGACAGTCCATCCTCTTTTGAATATTCATTATTATCATTATTTCCCCATTCACTATTCTATTATTTTTTTCTAGGAAGGAGAAGTTTATGTTTACTATGAGTTGAGGAAGAAATTAAAGGTTTTCATCTTCATTTCTATTATTATTTTGCGGCATTTGTAATTGTACATTAGAGTGTATCATAGGTTGTTACATCACACACAGGTAGATCATATGAATAACCGGAACAACCGAAACTTTGCCTTTTAATGAATTCTAAAGGGGGTTCAGTTTTGTGGTGGGAGGCCAGACCTTATCATACATGGCTCTTTCTTACCAAGGGCATTTGAGCTTGACACCCACACACATCAGTCCACTATACTGGAGAAGGAGAAGCCGCTGGGTTTCATACCGCAGTGCTGAGAGACACTCAGATACAGAGAGAGGGAGAGAGAGAGAGGGAGAGAGGCGGGGTTGTAGCTGAGTATTTTGTTGTTTTTTTTGTTTATGCCTCTTGCTTTTTTGATATAGAGGCTTTTATGCTGACCGTGTACGCCCATACGCTGCCCTCCGCAACCCCTGTTCCCTTGGTGTTTTCCAGAAATGTACATTTTCTCACCGTTAGTTGCCGCTCCACCAGCAGTCAAAATTGCACATTAGTGGAGGAGTGTGTGTGTGTGTGTGTGTGTGTGTGTGTGTGTGTGTGTGTGTGTGTGTGTGTGTGTGTGTGTGTGTGTGTGTGTGTGTGTATGTGTGTGTGTGTGTGCGTGTCGGTTTCCATAGCAACAGGATGAGTCATTCTGCTGCAGTCAGTTTAGTCACACTCACACTGACTGTACGTTTCCCTCTCATCCCTTTTGTTTCACTCTCACTGTCCTTCTGCCTGCCCACCATTCACACAGACACACACATGTACAGCTCTGTCTCTCTTGGTTATCGCTGGTTATTCTAAAACACAACTTAAGAGGGGGTAAGAGGCGATCTAAAAAAGGTAGTGGGTGTATGTGCATTCGCGATGTGTGTCAGTGATGGAGCAGGCTGATAATACGGGCGAGCGGAATGTCGCTGCTCTCGCTTTGATTACTTATTTATGGATCAGGCTAATCAGTAAACCCACAGCTGAGAGGTATACTGAAGGAGGTGGGAGGTGTGAGGAGGGATGAGGGGGGGGCAAAAAGAGGAAGGGGGAACCTGACATTCATTTTTTTTTTTTTTTTCAAATATGCTTGTTAGCTCTGTTAAATAGCACAATTTGCAGGAAGTTTTTTTTCAATTTTTGTTTGTTTGTTTGATTTCCATTATGGGAAGTATTTTCCTGGTGTCCTATAATCAGACTTTGCAAGTCTAAAGCTGCATCTCCCAACATTAGAGGTTTTCCCCCTACTATAGAAATGAATCATCAACTGCCTCATTTTCTACCAACACGAAAGTGACTGAAAACCAAAAAAAATGGACACCTCACTTTACCCAGAGACTGTAGCCAAAATGAATGAAACCCTAATTGAATGTATATTGTATTATATTGGCAATACATGGTATTTTAATCTTCACATGACCAACTATGTAATTATGCAAAGTTGTTGATGACTTGAACTTGTTGTTAAAATGGGAATCTTTCCACATCTCTACCGTTACCTCACTCAGACCCATGTTTTCATGATAACAATCAGTGAAACCTGCTGACCAGGGATTCCTACAAAAAGATGAAAAAATTGTTTGGAATTTTTGATTTGCTGAAATTATTGCAGAGTGAGCAATGAGAAGGAAAAGTAACCCATTGCAACTGTACATCAGTGAGAATACTGTTCTAAAACCAAGTCTCTGTCAGCATGCTAACATGCTCACATCAATGACAGTACAAAAATGCTGATGTAATCAGGTTCAGTATTTACCATGTTCACCACCCTAGTTTCCCATGTTATATGCTACCATTTACTACTTAGAACTAAACACAAAGTACAGCTGAAACTGGGGGATTTTTATTAGATTTTCTGTCTTGTATTTTGCTCTACCAGGACAGTGATGATAAGTGGAATGTACATTAGAATAGAAAAAAAAGATAATTTCCACTCAACTAAATTTAGCAAATTTACATGTCTCCTTCAGTTCCTAAAGACCTTCATGACCTGCACAAGTGTTGATATTTTGGTGAGGAGGATAATTTCCCAGCCCTCCAGTCACGTCCCTGTGGTAGTGCTTACATCAGTGTTGATGTTTTGGATTGCACATGCACTGCACTACAAGACGTAGTGAGTCAGTCTTGTCTTTAATTTACGTCAGCATTGTACCACGTCCCTCCCCAGGTTGTCTTAAGGAGGATTGGAGAGAGTAGCATAGTCACCTGGGTTGGCCAAACAGAGGCTGGGCACTCAGGGGTCTGTGTGTGACAGGTAAACAAAAGAGAGTTGGAGAATCTCTCCATCTGCAGGAACGCAGAAAGGACTGGAAAGAGGAGTTTCCATCTTTAGCTGTGAGCACAGTAACCACACACTGGAACCACTGGTGAGGAAACCCCCCACAACACATTCATACTCTTTTATACAGATATGTCCACATGTCTCATCCCTTGAATATTTTTTCTGTCATCGTCTGGCTGTTACATGCATTTAACTCAAAGATGGAAAACAAAATCCTTGAGTATCTTAAAGCCTGCACAGGATCTCTCACCAGGCTTTAATGAAACATGTCACCACAGTTAAAGAGGTTTTGTAGGCTGGTTGACAAACAAATAATAATTCTCTTGTGTGTGGAATAATGTCGGCATTTGTGTGGGTGTGTTCTCGTCCTTCAACCTATCATCAAGCATAACCACTGTAACAAATACACCAAAAGCTTCAGTCTGCATGTATTAACAAAGCTAAGCAGTGGAGAGTTCTCCATCCCCAGAGAGGTGGGAGGAGGGTGGGGGCGCACGCACAATGAAGAGTTCGATGACGCAGCTGAGAAAGGAAAAGCAGGGAGGGAGGAATGGATAGAGCAGAATCCTGAACAAGGAGGAGAGGAAGAGGAGGAGGAGGATGAGGAGGTGGAGAGAGGGAGCGTAGGCAGACTGCGTGGGAAGGACATGCTGCATAATCAGCTTTCTTGGGTTTTCTCCTGCTCTTTTTCTTTTTACCTTCTTTTTTAAGGCCTTTTTATTTCTGAGTGATACCACCTCTCTCAGCCATACATGTCCACCCTAATCTGTCTTAATTGTCACTCTTTTCTGTCTCTTTCTCTTTTTCTCTATGACACATTTAGCAGCACAAGTTAAGGTGCTTTAAGAGACTCTCACTGTGTTTGATTTGTTTGGTAAAAGAATGAAAAATCATCTTATCTCTATGACTATCTGCAATCAAACACGACATATCTAACAGAGTACACTGATGTTACTGTCACTGTTGTGTAAATGAAATTCAACTGCCTTTTGGTTGTATTTTTTAGCTTCAGCTGTTTTTTAGCTTCTCTTTTTAGCTTTATGGTTATTTAATACACATCCAATGTAAGCTGAATCAACATCATGTCACACTTACCAGCTTTTAGCATCACATTTATTTAGCTCCATGTAATAAGTGAGAAACCGAATAACCATCAAATCGTGATCAAAGAGTAACCCAGTGAGTCATCGGCTTCGAGAGAGAGAGAGAGGAAAGAAAGAGGTGGGGGAGGAGGGGAATGCGTGGGTGGAGGGGGAACAGAAGAGCAGGTGGTGGTGGTGGTGGTGGTGAGGGGAGGGGAGGAAGGGATGGGGTTTTCCTCTCAGAAACATCTCTGAATACTGAGCACCTCCCGGACAGTCGTCTTATGTTGGAGGCAGTGCAGGAGGGGAGGTGGAGGGGATTGCGGAGGCAAATATGTGTTCATTCATGTGTGTAAGGTAGACCTTATATGTGCAATGTGTGGGTGGGTGTGTGAAGCAAAGGCACAAAACAGGGAACACCATCTCCATCACTATTTGTGGTTCTAGACGGTATGAGTAACAGTTGTGAATGGAGCAGCCTGAATAAGTTGCGGTGTTGACTTAGTGAAGTGAAGTAACTGTGCCCAACTGTAACAAACCATGAAAGCGGAAGCATTTCAAAAATATCTAGATTCATGTGATTTTGTTTTTTGTGAGTGTAACCGTGGGAAAAATCATCATCAGTTTTTGTCGTGGCATGAAAGCCAATAATGTTGTTACAAAGCAGAAATAAATATTAAGAAGTGGTAGGGATGGATATTGGTTAACGGGAGCATCCTGTGCACAAAAGGCCATTTCAATCCCCAGGGCATCCATTGTGTCTATCAGGAGGTACAGAGAGAACCGAAGTCCTTGTGTTGCATCCGGACTAGCCTCTGTTACACTAATGTCCGTAAGTCATTGCAATCTTTCATTTAGTGTTACTTTCATCTGTCTTCCTGAAAAGAATCAAACATGTCCCTAAGGTTTACTTTCCATTTTGTAAGAAAAATTGGGCTCCACCACAGGACTCACTTTGAGAGGTTTAAGCCTTGGTCTCTTTAACAAAGTTAAGCAACAATTCATTTTTCAGCACATAAAAAACTACAGCTCTTATGAGAGCTCGCCAACACAGAAGTTGTTTGCCAACAGTCTTCTAATGTCATTGTCACTTCTTTGTAGCTCCAATCTGTGCTGTCTGACACTAGTGTTATTACAGGCATGTATGAACTTGCTGCAGTACCTTGACTTGCCCATGGACCTCTTTGTTGGCCCATGACATTTAACCCACATGGTCTAGGGCTTGTAGGAAATTGTCTTTATTATTTGAAAAATTCAATAAACAACAATATTTGATTTTTTTTAAATAAATGACCACTTTAATAAAACACAACAGTATTTAGGAAAATGCACAATGTGAACAGAATATAAACTTGATTTAGTCTTGAGACCCTCTAAGAGACAGGACTGAGATTACATTATAATGTAAGATGTAGTTGATATTGAACTTTTATGGCACAAATTCCCAAACAAATTTGCTATTTATAAAATTATCACAAAGCAATTGAAACACACTGAACCTGGTAATTTTGGAGCTCATGGAGGTCAGGTGTGGGTAGGAGAATCTGCACAATGTAAGTGCGGCCTTTATTTTAATGTAATAACTCAAAGGATGCATGGAGGTTTTCCTTCATTTCTAGACTGGTATTTTGACAGAGTCCTGGACATGGATATGTAAACAACCTCAAAGGATGTTTCACTGGATTTGCCACACTGCACAGACAATGACGTAGCTTCACATACTGCAGGAAACCCCCACTACAGTCTCCCAACTGGCTGACTGCTGAGGTGTCTGGCTCGGTGATTGGCTGACAGACAAGAAAGGGTGATATGTTTAAGGCTCAGGATGATGCAAAAGAGTGAAACACGGTAGAGAGAGGCAGTTATAATCGGCTGCTGTCCCCCCTTTCTTTTAGAAAACACCTCAGTATCAGATTCCCAAAAGCCCCAGTCCTACACTGAATTAATGTAGCTTGTTCAGACCACACTGTGTAACCCGTCTTTTCGTCAGTATAGAGTGCAAATTTATTTGTATTAAATCAGATGACTAACTGATTTCATTAGGCAAAATAAATTACTATCATGAAAATTGCATTTTTCGTATTGAATGAATGGCAAGAATTGACACAGCCCAAGACAGGGAAACATGCCCTGCAACTCTGAAGTCGGTTAAATGTCTGTTTTTTGTTTTTTTTTTAATATAACCTGTTTCTTATCACGTGTCTGGTTATTTTCTTCTACATTGATTTTAAGGAATATAATTAAGTATTATTCATTGACTATTCTAATTAATAACACTTTTAATCTATAACTACTACAATATTTTGGTCACAAGAATATGATTATAATGCACTTCCATATAGCTCTGACATATTTTCACTCTAGTCTTGTTCGTGACTTTCTGCTCTGCATCAGAAGCAGCAGTCATTGCTCTACTCCCTGCAGCCCCCCCCCTCAGTCCACCAGCACTCTGCAGTTTGCCTCACCTTGATTTTGATATATTATTTTGATTGGTAGGTTGGCTTTATCACTGACTTTGGTCATGTGATCTGTGGCCTCTGTTGTGACGAGCTTGTGCCTGTACAGGAAGAGTGAGGCTTTGCATTAATCTGGATCAGAGTTTTTTTCATCACATCCTGTCCATCTCAATTAGATGGGGATGTCTTTTAAACTGATACACTGTACTGTACATAGTGTTCATATCACACATTTATTCACAGCTGTGCTTCCAGTAGTTCTTGCATTAGTCATTGCATCCAATCTAGGTGTTAAAAGTCAGAATTAAATTATTCTTGTTTTCTTGTTGAGAAATGCCCAAGATATGTCTGAGGTAGTTTAGAAAGAATGAGGTCAATATACGTTGCTAACCAGAGAGGTCTGATAAAATTTTGGCTCGGCTCCAACAACATCCCTATAAATGTGTATGTCGCTGACTGACTGACTGAATTACACTGTTTTTCAGCTGGACTACTGTTGGAGATTCTACATTAGCCGTTGCTGTTTCAAAATCAGTAGGTGCAGTTTCTTTTGTTTAATCGAGGGGTCATTTACAGGCAAATTCAGCGCCTTATAGCTAGATTTCCCAACTCTTCACACCCCTTTAGCAACTGTTTTTCACAATAGGCACCTAGCAACGAATTTGTAAACTTTCTGGACAATCCTCAGCTACTTTCTGTGGAAGAGAGTTGCCCGTTTTGCTGTGTGAGCCCAAGCTGGGCTTTCCCTCCACAGGCCACCTCTCTTTGCATCTCATTCAACTGACTGCATGGCAGCTCCTTAGATATGACTTAACTTCTGACTTCCTCTCTAAGTGATTATTTTACAAGTAAATATAGCCAAAATTAAAGCACAGCTACTGTCTTTAACTAATATGCATGGTGATTTTGTCAGGTGACATCACGGTTATAAAATCAGGATTCCAGCAATGGAGATCAGCAGCTTGGAAATGGCTTGGAAGTGACTGCTGATTGACATGTTGTCTAAATAGGCTGCATTTCTGTCACCATTTAATACTTGTTCGTTGTCCGACAAAAGAAACAGAAAAACACATAAATGAGAACAGCTTCACTGGGGGATGCAGCTGTATCAAATCATTATATATGTGAGCACAGAGAGTAGGAGAGAAGCAAACAGATAAAGTGCGATCCAGGCATGTGCTATGTTTTGACCTAGTTTGTCATCAATTACAACATTATGAATGTTGACCAGAAGAGACCCTGAAAATGTGCACTGTTATCCCATATTTAAACGACATTGTGTCAGCCCCTATCTATAATAGCTGGCTTTTCATTCCACCTATGAGTGTGGCCATTTAAAACTCTATAAACACTGAATTTCTGACAAAGTCAGACTACATGTCTTAAAACTTCATTATATTTTAGCTTAGCCCAACCCTTAGCAACAAACACACAGTGTTTATCCATTTAAATTTCTAGTTTACAAAAGTTGTGACCAATATATGAATTCCACTATGATTCATATTAAAAGAAGCATCTAGCAGCTTGAAGCTTTGTCATAATATGGCTGTATTTCACTGTTGGCTGTTTTAGACCGTGGTATAGACCGTGGGGATAGATTATCAAGTGTGAACAGGAGAGCAGACCTTTGAGATGTTCCCTTTCTAGATCACAGGCTGGATTTGGCTTTTCTCTCCAATTAATTTGAAGGAGGTGTTAAGAGTAGGCAAGAAATCAATATGAGCCTAAGCAACAGAGAAAAATGAAATGAGATTCGCGAGAGGGAACCTTACCTGCACCCCATTCCCACGCCTTGATTAACAACCATTCCTGTTGAATAACGCAAGTTAGAACTGTTTTTTGCTTAATTAATTTATTCACAGATTGAAAATCAACCTTAAAATAACACTTTTTTATGATTTGGTCCCTCAAAGGCTCAATAGATTTGGATCAACAAAAGCAAAGTTTTTAAGAAAGCTCTTCTTTTTTTTCTTTGAGAAATCAAGCTGTTTACTAACAAGCAAGGAATACAGAAATACTTCTACTTTCAAAGAGATAAATCTCACAAAATCTCATCAGTTAAAGCATCCTAGCATGACTCTCAAAAGTGGATTCCATAAAATACAAAATCTCTAGTCATACCAGTGTATCAACCTCTGCTTTAAACAAATGAGCATTAACTATGGACCTGATCATTTTGTACTGTCAGTCTGGGAATCCATGAAGATTTGTACTAAAATGTTAACTCTCATGCAGACCTACACATAGCTATGCATCAATGCATTTGACGGGCTATTGGTTAGTATACAAACACCATTTACCACAGTGTCCCCAGTTATACAGTATCTGTTTAAACCTAATAAAGGACATTGATTTATTCTAGCTCCTTAGACATTGTGCTTTTATACAGAAGAAGCATAATTGAATCTTTGTACAAATGTACTGATTGACAATCAATCTTCATGGCCATTTTCTTTGAGTTGTTGTGGTTGCTGTACTGTTGTCATATCATACCAACTCAGCTCTGAGTCATTTTGACTTTTGATCTCTGTGAAATGCAGCTGTCTTCCTCATTTCCCAGAACTTTCAGGATTTGCTTAGTAATTATTATCATCAAGGAAGCATCAGTTCCATCATGATGACTGAGAGGGGAGTTACTGATATTTTATTTCCTTCCTGCTGATTAGGAGAAAGGAAATAAAGAATTTGATTGCACAAAATTGTGCCAGTGCACATTTTGTCTGTTCATGGTGACAGAATGGTTTAGTGTACATCTGATATGGCTATATGAAAAAAAGAGAGCAAACTATACCCCCACTATCCTCTTCCCTCCCTATTTGAGCCCCCTCTTTTGATCTCAGTCATTGTTTCCCTAATGAGGAATGCAGCTTCTGACACAGAGTCAACTCAGTCACAAGAGAAGACTACTGCCACACAGCAGAGAAAGATCTAATCTGAGCAGGCTGGAAAGGAGCATCACCATTGCACCTAAACAAAAGGAAGAGGATCATTTTTTTCCGCTTGATTTTCTATTCACACCTTTCAATTTACAGCATGGTAATAGCCTCAAAGAATGATGTAAGGGAGACAGGATGATAAGAGGACTTCCCTTCTGTTGTTGCGATTAATATTCAACACCATCTTCCACAGTGGCTCCCTGCATAGCACAAGGTAGAGATGGAAAAGCCTGACAGCCCTCTGAGAATAAGATTTCACGGGAAACTGGGTTACAGTCAACCTCCTGCTGTCACTGAGGATGTTCTTCCCTCACTCAACAAAATCTGCTGATGTGGTTTCATTTGAATGGCAGTACCGGTTTGTTTAAATTGCACAGAGTAAACTAAATAAGAGAAAAAATAAAGTGGACTTAACAACAAATAATGTCTTTGTTCGGTTAGTTTTCATAAGCTGGCAGGAAGTGAAGTCCTCTGCCCCTGAGGGAGGCATCTACTTTACTATCAACTTTCTCAGGAGAAGAGAGGAAGAAGGGGGAAAACCAAGAATGTCAGATGTGGACAAATAAAGCCTGTTCTGGGGGCCCCATGCACGAGAAAGCTTGCCTCTCTCGCAAATTAAATAAACACCAAAGGTTTTTGAGGGCAGCTAATAGTCTAATAGCTTTAATGTAACCACCCACCCGATGGCTGTTGAATCAGGCTGAGTTTGTTCTAGTGTCAGTGATGCCCAGAGCTACTCTTAGAGTAAGAGTACTCTAAGTGTATCTTATGTAGTAGATTATTGTCATATCTCTGGCTGATAAAGAATCATTATGCCAAAGTGCTAGTGGCTGTCTGGTTTGCTTGGACAGGACCAAACAAAATGTCTCTGGTGAAGAAACCTGTTCTTTTCAAACCTGCCACACTGTCAATTTTCATTGTCATTCAAGCAATGCAGACCTACAAAAAATATATTACAACTCATTAAACAAACTAATAAAAAATAAACAAGACATTTGTCACATAGCTGAGAAAAAGATTTGGTCAAAAACAATTATCATGACCAGTTAGACACTCAGTGAAGTGATCAAAAGATATATTCCATTTCAAAATAATTGATTCTGGAAGAAACCTTTCTGACTTCCCTGGTTCTTTTCCATCTTTTTATCTTTTTATCTAAACCATAGGTTCTCAACCTTTTTCGGTTTGCGGCCCCTTAAAATGAAGCAATGCCTTCTCGAGACTTGTAATGATTTGTATGGTTTTATACTGTAAAACTTGAAACAACTGACCATCAGAGCTTTGTAGGCGGGACAAAGAATGGGGATGTCATCTTCCTACATAGTTAGCTAGATAATTAGCTATATCCATGAAAAATTTTGACAGAAAAATGGTCAAAAATATGCAACAGTCATGGATGACACCGACAGTAGAAGCAGAGCACAAAAGAAATAACTATATTCTATTAAAATATTTCATCAACTGATGTGAAAAAAAGTTAACTGCTCATAGGTAACCGCTACAATAACTTGGATGTAGATTGAAAATAATGTTCACGGGAAAGGCATGTCACCTGGTCCTAATTGGTTAGGACAGGATTAAAAAAAAAATAATAAAATAAACATAATAAATAAACAGATCATCTGGGGATCCTCCAGATCTTTCCTGTGACCCCTTGAGGGATTCTGACCCACAGGTTTGGAACAACTGATTTAACTAACCAGTCTGAACAACTGTATGTAAGTAACCTACTCCATTTTGGGGAAAATAGCCACAGTCACATATTTGCAGAAGGTAATCCCAGAGCAGATTTACATCAAGGGAAAGAATACCTCATATAGCTATGATTAACTATAAAATCCTAAGTATTCTTTGGGCTCATGAGTATGATAAAACTAGTTATTTTCCAGTAATTTATGATCACAGGGCTGGCAGGTACCTGTTGTGTCCAGATCTATAGCTTTCTTCATGTCTAATAGCACCTGGTTTCACAGTGGATCAGCAAGTACAGAGGCCCAACTGGCCCTCAGCTTCACTTATTCTTACTGGAGAGTGGAGACAGGTATGACAGCAGTAGAGACATGAAAACAGAGACTAAATAGACTACAGACACTGAAAAAAATAGACAAACAGTACTAAATTATTTTTGATATGTTGGCTCTGTTAATGTACTATATTGATTCATGTTATTGTTCTTAAATTAACTGTAAAATGGAAACATTGAACAGTTTTGTAATGCTAACAGGCATAAAGAGAGACTGGATGCATTTCTAGCGGATTGACTGTATCTAACATTATCTGAGAATAAGTGTTTAATTATGGACTGATTAAAATCATACTTTCCGTTGTTTCTCTATGAGTCTGGATCACACCATTAAAGCTGTATACAGAAAGACATTTAAACTGAGGCAAGACATATCAAACAGAAAAAAGTGGGTATCAGCAGGAGTGAGGCTAACGAGGAGGACAACTGGAGCCCTGCTACACTGGGCTGTGGTCTGGAGAAGCATGTGTGGCCGTCACTGTCACACACTCGGGGGCTGTGTCCCTGGTCCTGCGAAGGCCCATGTACAGCCTCTCATCCAGGTTAGCAGTCAGTTTGTCTGTGAGCTCTGCCATGATGGTTTGCGGGCCGTAGCCAGAGGAGTCGGGCAGCTGAGGGGGCAAGTGCTCGTCTGGAGGCTCGGGAGGGACGCCTGACTGTTTGCTGTCCTCCTGAAGGTCCGTGTGCTCACGAAGCCCTTCATTCTTCTCTGATATGGAGGCGTAAGGAGATGGAGAAGAAGAGGTAGGGTGGTCCCCAGTGTCTCTTACAGTGATGCCCTGCTCCCTGTCCTTGCCCCCATCCTCAAAAGTTGTAATCTCTAGCTTCGGAGTGTCAGGAGTGCTGCTGGTCCCGTCGCTGGTCTCCTCATCAGGAGCACTGACAATGCGGGGCAGGGTGCTGTGGTAGCTTGTGTCCAGTGGGTAGTTTACACTGTCACCCCTCCGTAGCGGGGTCCGTTGTCTATCAAACGATGATTGGAAGTGTCTGACACCAGGGTCGCTCCACTGCTTGTGCCGCTGCCACTGCTTGCGGAGGTGGATTCGGGACCGGTGTTTCCTTAGTGGAGACTCCTGCTGATCGAACTGGGGGTCATGACGGAGAAACTCGTGGAATAGTGCGTCTGTCTTCTCATCAATGCTGTAGTCTCGTTGGTGCAGGCTTGGTGGTTGAGGTGAGGGTTGCACAGCCTCTCGAGGTGTGAGCATCTGACCATATGGGAACCAGCTCAGTGAACCAGCACCTGTTTCTATGGAAACTCCTCCACTTGCACCCAGCAACAATTCATCTTCTGGTTCCTCCTCAAAGAGATGAGACTCAAAGCTGTCCCCGATACTGCCAGTTCGCCCTGCGTTGGTGAAATGATACCTTTTCTCAGTGGCTGTTCTGTTCTTAGGGCTGACGCTGATGCTGCTGCTCCCAAACAGTCGCAGGTCTTCTGGACCTCGAGATGGAGCCTCTATCGATGCATAGCCGCTATCCATTTGCAGCAGTTTACGAGTCCCTGTTTCTCCATCGCTGCCCCCTCGCTCTGACTCTGTGCTCTCCTGTTTCCTCTTTTTTTCTTCATTCAACCCCAACCGCTCATCTGCACACATCAAAAAACCCTTGTCATCCTCTCCTCCCTCTGCCTCATCCCCTAAATCCTGGGCGATGTAGCTAGGGAGCCCTACTCTTTCTGTCTCTGTGCGTCCACCCAGCGAACACACACTGTCAGCATCACTGCAGACGGAGTTCCTGTCATTGTTGCTGCTCTGATCGGAGGCGGCGTACTGTTCTAGTGTTGCACGAAGGTTCCAGATGTCTCTATAAAGTGACTGGGGGTCCTGGGGATCTATGGGGTCCACGGGGTCAGCACCTTCCCTTCTTGCCAGGTTCAGTGCTTCATCTAGTGGATCAGGGGATAGGCCAATAACCCCTGGTCCTCCATGGCTGCACTGAGGCTCCACCATCACCTCTACCTCTACCCTGTAGTGTGCACACAGGGATGAAGACAGATAAGATAAAATGAAAGAAATAAGGAGAGAAGGAAGTGGAGAAACACAGACATGCAAAACAAGTGTCATTTACCTAAATAACACAGACATCTGAGACATGGCTGTGTTCACAGAGCACAGAATGATTTTCATGACTGGCAATGGCTGCTGTTGCATGTCCTTAATCTGAACTCAGCTGAATAATGAAACCAACTCTGCTGGAAATTGTCTGCTTTAACTTCAGATAGCAATTTTAAAGAATGCATACTGCAAGGAACATCACTGGAGAGATAACAGTAGCAATAAACTGTAAATAAACAAAAGGATCATCAAATGTCTGAGCTTTCCACAGCTTCCCAGAAATTGCTCTTTTTTTCAAATACAAACATCTGTAAACATCCACAGGAAGTACTGATTTGATGTAATTTAATATTCAGAGAAAGAAAATAAATAGTTATATAAAAAGATAATTAGGGAGGTTATTGTCTTGCATATCCTAATACGCTACAAAATCTGAATAACTATAACTGCAGACTAAAACATAACAAAAATCACACCGACCTTTGCACTTTTGCGGACATCATGACATTATCAGACGATGTCAGCGATGGAATGGTTTCCTATGCCAGATATAAACTCTGTGTCCCAATTCTCCACTCTACTCTCCCAAATAAGTGCACTCTGGGAATCCCCTACATCTGGCCTCAAATCATGAAACTGGTTTTGAAAGAACTCTTGTTCAAAGGAATCTTGTTACATAAAAATCCGATTGTGGTTGAATAGTATTTACATATAGTCAGCATATGGTTTTTAATCTAATTGAATATAGCAAAAACCTTACTCACATAGTTACAATGAGGACATTGTTCAAATATCATTTTCTATATTTTTCAGTGACTTGGCGTTCAATTTACTTGACACTGACTCATTTGATTGTCTTGTACACCTGCTCAGCTGGCATGGTTTTTTGCAATGCAGTTTCACCCAGGTCATAAAAGCACACTTTCATGTAAAGGAAATGTGGTGGAGAATTGTATCCCACTTGTATATCATTACTAAACATTTTTTTAGCTGTTGTAAAGGAATGAGTGCAAGGCAGCAAAGCAGTGGACAGGATGAATGGCAAGGGAATTAAAGATACCTGCCGAGGGAGGGGGGAGGTGTAGAGGGAGGTGAGAGGAGGCGTGTGGTGGGCTGGCTGGGATGGAAGGTGATGTCCTGGGTACGGGCGATGTACTGGATAAGGTCTATATGGTGTGCGTCATTGTCATCATGGTCCATGCTCTCGCTGGCGGCTCTCTGGCGCTGGAACGGTCTCCTTTTTGGAGAGCCTGGCTCACACCAAACGAGAGGAGAGAGCAGTGAGTTATACAGGTTGTGTAACAGCGGGCAGGAGTGATGCGGAACTTGATTTGGGAGATAGATTCCATCAACTTTTGTGGTCCCTGAGGGGGATTTGTTTTTTTGGTCCGTTGGCATGATAAAAGACTTGAGTCCAGCAGGGAGAAGTGAAGAGTGCTTATATAGGATGAAAGGGATCGGCAGGGAGGTTTTATTCAAGGGCTCAAATTGACTTGGAGAGACCAATCTTTGCGTCACTGGGCCATCTGTTCGTGTGTGTATATCCAACTCTTTGTAGCAAAGAGGCATCTCACAGTCGGTTGCTGGATCCCTCTGCGTATCCACTGTCTATTTACCATGAAAGAATATTGCCAAAAATGCTAAACACACAAACAGATAGTAAAAATGCACCTAAGAAAGAAATTCCAAGCAATATAACTTTATTTTCCCAGTTGTGGTTATGATAAAGAACCAAAAAGATTTTTTTCACTTCTTTGTTGCATTGCCACAGATTGTTTTTAAAAATAATACAACAGGAAAAGACTATACCATCAAGATCCATTACCTCTGGTGTCCAGACTTGAGGCTCTCTGGCTGCTGTCCAGCTTCCATTTCTTGATCTTGAAGTAGGGGCTGGCCCCCTCCAGACTAGCGTGGCGCCGCAGTTTAGTGAAGAATTGAAGCACGGGCCCCTGGCTTACTGCACCGCTGCCAGCAGGAGGGGCACTGCTGCCCACCATGGCTCCTTCTCCAACACTCACACTGCTTCTTCTGCCCTGGGGCCCAGCTCCCATCATCTCAATCTGAGCAGAGAGGAACATGGTCATGTGTGTAATCCCCTATGACATGTTCCACATGGGTTTCCTTGTTTACCCATCAGCCATCCCTCTTGTTGGTCGTGCTCTGACCATATAATGTCCAGTTAGATGAATTACTGATTGGCTGGCTGGGTGGGGTACTTACTGACTGACTTGAGAAAATGTATCTCTTTACAAATGATTTACTCCAAAAACTTCATGCTAACCTAGATACTACTCTTGTGCCATAGAGCCAAGGTCAACATGAAGCTCTTACATTTAATTCGTATGCACACTTCCTACTTGTATGGTATTTGCATCCCCTTTTTTATTTTGCACTCGTTATTTTAATGTTTGGCTTTTCGGCAAGAAAATCCCCGTGGGACACGCCGTCCCAAATGTCTTCAGCAAAGTTTTGAAAATTATAATACCTGATGTGAAATATTTTTATTTAAAGTAACTGAAGGTAACTTACAGAGCTGGTGCTAGGCTCGTTACTGCTGAGTGCTATAGTGTTCTCGCTGAAGCTGGTGTCCACCACAGAGTTGAGAGCATCTCCAGGGAGAGCACAGCTGGGATTGACACTCAGGCTGGTCAACGCTGTTTGTGGAAGGGGGCACAGCATTGGCTGTAGGAAAGAACACAAATAGGTAAACTTCTACCCCTTTTGAATCATTTTTTGAGCATGAGTTTTTTTTCTGCAAAGCCCTGTTAAAATATTTAGTTATACACAAACCAAAGTCTACTACTACCACAGTCCAAAGTCTACTACCACTACTACTACTACTACTGCTGCAACTGAGATACTTCACTACAAACTGCAAAAGTATGTTTTCATGTTCACGTAAAAGTATTAAGGTAAGTTTTGAAGTCCAGATTCCTTTCCCAGCTGAAAGGCCGGCACCAGTGATTGAACAGCCTCCCCTAAATGTGCAATCAATGTGCAGGGCCTGTTGAAATGAGCAGGCGAAGGGATCCCTGATCGCTGTGTTTGGGTACATTAGGCAGATACATTTCCTTGACCTGACCCGAGTGATTGATGATATAATTGGCCCTGATCAAGTCTAATGATGAATCAGGACTAATAGCAGGTCAAGGCTGTCACCTGGAAGATGGAAAGTGCTGACTTAGCCACAGGGCGTGTTGTCATGGTGATGGTGTTTTCAGCCGAGTCGCACTCGTGGATGGTGACTATCTTGAGTGCTGGGGGAGGAATGTGGAGGTGTGTGAGGCGGGCGTTCTTCAGGTGGTGAAAGTCACCCTCGGTCAGAGTGTACCTGGGTTGCAAAACACAAAGTCCAATAAAAAGCTATAAAATCTGTGCAAGATGAGACGTAGGTTGCATACCCTCTTGATAGCTTATCCTTGATTAAGAAACAAAAAGCCATGGGGAAATATCCCACTTCAAACCCATCAAAGCTACTCTAGATTCTGTATTTAGTTCTATAGAATAATTCCTTTTGAAGAATTTGAATATCAGGCTCAGGGCTTTAACAGAAAAGTAGGACAGTAAGATAATGAGAAAGGATGAGAGCTCTTTGTGTCCACATCATATATAATGCATTCAGAGTTAATTCTTAACTCTAAACTAGCATACAAGTGAGATGGACACAGTAAAATATGTACATCCTTTGATCTCAGAAAGCATGACATTAATAAGAGGAGAACACTGTATAAAAAGAAGAGATTTCTTTTAAATGCGGGCTTCTGTGTGTGAGTTGGCTTTCTGACCTGCGGCCCTTCTCCTGGGCCTTCTTGCCATGATCAAAGAGTGCAGCCTCATTGAAGGAGACACGACGGCCTGTGGTGCCCGTGGAGAGGAAGCGCTCCGTCTCCTGGTCGTGAGAGCTGGCCATTGACAAGCAGTCTGACTCATCCACCCTGATGGTGATTTCTACCCAGAGAAAAAAGGGAAAAAAACAAGAGACAGACATTTAAGAGGTGATGAAATTTGAAGATTAAAGCATTAAACCAAACCATTTATTTGTTGTTTACTCAACATAATTCATTTAAAGTTAGTGAGTGTTTTCATAATGTTAAATAAGCTAACTCTGTGGCTCTAGGGATGTCAAAATTGGTGTGTGGGTTGGTTTATCTTGAAAAGTCTCAACAACATTCATAGTCCCCAGAGGCTGAATTCTAGTGACTTTTGGTCCTGCAGGACTCTTTATTGTAGGGTCGGGGTGAAACATCTCAACATCTACAAGATGGTGTAGCACCAGATTTCATACAGACAGACATAGTTCTAAGATGATGAATCCTACCGAAGTTGATGGCCCGTGACTTTTTTTCTACCGCCACCAATGAGGTTGACATTTGTGGTTTTTCGTAAAATATCCTCAAAAACTATTGGCTGGATTACCTTTGGGAAAACACATTCATGTTCTCCTTACAATGAAGTGTAATAACTTTGTTGATCTTCTGAATTTTTTTCTTCTTGCCAGTACTTAGGGTTTTTTTTGGTGAAATACCCAGAAACTAATGACATTCCCATCAACCTCAGCTATGCTTTGTATTTAGTGTTAATTAGTAAAAATTAGCATGCTAACATGCTAAACTAAGGTGGTGAACATGATAATCATTATCACTCCAATACATCAGCATGTTAGTGTTGTCACTGTGAGGATGGCGGTAGACTGTCAGTCTTGTTTTGTCATATTTTGTACTGTACATGCACTATGGTCCAGATGATAGATGATATTTCATCTAATATATTATAGGAATACTATAGCTCTGGCAGAGGTCTGTCATAGGTGGGGGTGACCTTGTGACCTAGGGTCACAGCCAACATCCCCAGTTCAAGTCGCACAGGCACCTTAATGGTAGATCACTCCCTGTCTTTCTACTAATTTCCTGTAATCTTTCAACTGTCATATGTGTACTAAAGACATAGAGTATCCAAATAAATATATTCATAAAAAGTATGGCCAAAATCAAGCCTGCTATACTGTATAACCTAAGTCAAACATCTGAAATCCAGACAGCTTTGTGAAGGATGAATATGGTAATATGACAAACTGCTGACTGGAGGGCTTACAAAAGCAGTTGGATGCCAAACTGATGCTGCCTTTTGATAAATACTTTTCATTGGGCATAGAGTGTATTTAGTGGTCCCAAAGTGTCAAAATGTGTTCCAGGAATGGCACAACTACTTAAACTAATCAAGAGCACTGATTACAATTTTCTAAGTGGAATAGATGTTACACATTTGTGCTGATGCTATAAAAATATTCCCTACGTTCATCAATCCCATTCCTCCATTTCCCAGCCTCCCTGTCTCCAGTACTCCTCCCTCTCTAAGTTACTTGCTTCTTTATCTGTTCCTCTATCCCTACATCTCCTTCTCTATGTCCCTTTTTCTCTTACCATGGGTGGGCTGAGACTCCTCCATGTAGGTGGTGTTGGTTTTCTCAGGGTCATCGCTGGCCCTGGGGCACACAGAAACAGTCAGATCAGTCTGATTACCCCTGAAGTTTGTTTTTCATCTGTCAAAACCAGCTGTTGTAGTGCAGCCACAAGGGCAATCGTGTGGCTGCACTACTGTTTGACCTTTCTATTCAGCTGGATTTTACATACACATAAAAGGCTGCAGATGAAAAATAAAGCTATAAGACAACTAAAAGGACCAGAACATAAGACTGAAAGTTCACAATGCTGTTTGTCAAAAATCATTGCCTGTAACTTGTTAAACTTCATGGCCAAGAGATCTCTTGAAGTGATGAAGGCATTGGTGCTTTGTTGGATTGCATGTTTCCACTCATCTTTAAGGACAAATAGAAAATATATAATAAATTTCATATTGTTTAGGGGATAGAGTGTATACTATTCTCTCAGTATATTTTTCCTGTAAACCCTCCTGCTTTAACATCTTTAATAGCTGTTGATCCCCAATAGTGCTTCTAAAATCCCATGGCCAGGATCTACTCGATGAGGCAGAAAAAAGAAACTGAAAGGTCTTTCCAGTCATTTTTCTTCATCTGATTTCTTTGTGCAGAGATATGAGTTTTGTGTGTGTGCTTATGTATGTGTGTGAGTGTATTTGTGTGTGTATGGGTTTTGAAGTGACTTGAGGGATTTCTCCATCCACCCAGATCTGTGCTTCTTCTTTTCTTTCATTTCCTCTGAGGCTCTTGCTTCCTCATACCTACTATGCGAGTTTCAGTCTGTGCGTGTGTGTGTGTGTGTGTTTGTGTGTATTCCCCACAAGCACACAGAGCTGGCTTGAGACGCAAGATTAATCACCGCCGATGGCTGCTATGAAATCTCATTACACTCATCATTTGTACCAGTCTGCCCGATTCTCCTCCTGCTCTCCCCCGGCAAGCCTTGCCTTTTCACGGCTCAGCCTCTTAGCTCTCTGTTTATCTGCATCTACGGTGCACTCTCATACATTCAAGTGTATGTGCTGATGCGTGCTGCTGTAGAGGGACAAAGTGACTCAAGGGTAGCCATGTTACTGCTGAATGAACACAGATAAATAAGAAATAAATGAGCATGAATATTGAATGTGCTTCCACCAAGGTGTTTCAATAACAGCCCCAAAAGGGGTCCTGACACTCAAACAGCAGACACATTTAATGAGTGAACGGCCTGTGTTGTGTGGCTTTAACAAGCTTAGACGAGTCGGATTAGATTTTTTTTTCTAACGCCTACCTACTGAAATACAGATTTTTTTTTTCTTTCATTGTAAAGAGGCTTTAATTTAATTAATAGATCACTGTGTTGTCTGGCAGTGGAATCATACTAAAGATGGGTTTGGGATTCACTTGGTTGGAGTAAACAGGATGTAGTTAGCTTCATTTGTCATTGCAATGAGCCTTATCTATTATGTAAGTATACTCATTCAGTAACAGTACTGGTCTGTCTTTAAATAGCAGCTGCACGTGAGCTCAGGAAGAGTAGTCCCCGACTGTCAACAAACTGTATGTACTCGTGTGTGTGCTTTCATGCATCACCTGTGCACCTGGATCTGCAGACTGAACTACCTCTGTGAAGCAAAACATCTTTAGTTTTTGTTGAACCTGCATAAGAGGGGTGTTAATTTAAGTTTGAGGGAATTTTCAAGGTTGTAGAGTGTTTTTTTTATTGTGCTGACTAAATCATTGGAGGTTTGGGGGGGATTAAATAACAGGAAATATAATACAGCATATTATTATGAAAACCTATACAACCTCAGCAGATTGTAGACCCTCATAATTACCATAGAGTTGAATGAACACCTCTGTGTCACAATGTCAACAAAACCTGAACATTACAAACTTCCTAAAGTTCCGTACACTTGGTTCCTTATAGTACCCTGGAGTTTATGTACTGCTGGACTCTTTATAAATAACTCTGGACCAGGATGTCAGGTGAACTGCTAAATGTAATACATTATTTCTGAATCGCACCTGTCACAGCATTGCCCTCCTCGACAGCAGCGACGGCAGGCAATGAGGAGGACAGAGATGAAGATCAATGTTCCTACCAGGAAGATGGAGAGGATCACCAGGAGGAGCACATAGCCATCTTGCTGCTCCTTGGCCTTGAATGGGATCTCCTGAGGTAAAAAAAAAAAAATCATCGATAAATCAAAAATTAAATAAATATATAGATAGATGGAAGGACAGATAGATAGACAGATAGACAGATAGATAGATAGATAGATAGATAGATAGATAGATAGATAGATAGATAGATAGATAGATAGATAGATAGATAGATAGATAGATAGATAGATAGATAGATAGATAGATAGATAGATAGATTTGTGAGTGGGCAGTGAGGGGAAGTAAAGGAGATAACTGGAAGAGAGGTAGGTGTCTTCCTGTGCTGAGTTTGGTCAATACTTAGGCTGGTCTAAGTATGAGAACAAATCAGAAAAAAACTTTCCAAATGAACATCAAAGCACTGAAACTCACTAATGTTTAATGATGCACCTTTATGAGCTCACAGGTAAAATGTTCACCTGTCACTTTTCTTCTTGCTACCCAGCCCAGATATGAAATATTTAGATTTATTTCAGTTCAGAACCAGAGTTAGAGATTTTCTAATAATGTACAGTGACATACCGTTACTGCAACTTTCATAAAGTAATACCTGAAGGTGGCAAATGCACCAAAAATGCACCACTGCACAAGAATGCACTTTGTGGATCAGTGTAAGTGTTTCACAGAAGTTTGGTTTGCAACATGAAAATGCCAGACACCTCAACAGTAAACTGGATTTGCAGCTGTTTTACCTTTCCAATAACACCAGACAACTTGAAAGAATGATTTAGCCCTGCTGGTTGGTTGGCTCGTCAAAAATGAATCTGTAAATGCAACAGTGCGATTAATCAATAAGCGCCAGGGCTATTAACCTGTCTGCAGTGTACCTTAAGCTTTGAGAGAGCTCTCAAATGGGAGGACTGCAGCTCAGTGAACTAACCACAAACATTAACCATTAATGTCTACTTTTTTATTATTTTGAGTCCACAATTATTCCTTAAAATGAATACCAGTTCAGCAGCAGTTAGTAGTTAGCAAGGAATGTAGTTAGCTACTAAGAATTGAATTTTACTGTTGAAAACCAAACTTGATTTATTAGGAAATAATTCAGTGAATGACTAAATAAAATGCTAATAACTGGTCAAATCAATTCATAAAATAATATTCATACTGACATCTCCAATCAATTTTACTAATTTAGTTAGCAATATTTGTCTTGAGCAGGATTTATTCCTGTTGATATCAACATATTTAATTTCTCTTTACATTATACATATGTGGAATTAATTTATCACCTCAGATTATTCATTTTTGTTTATTTTATATATTTCAATATATAAAATTTCCCAAATCCCCTTTCTGTGTTTTAACTTTTCCAGTGAAATTGAAGAATTGTGAATTATGCTTATCAATCCAGTTTTCATGGCAAAATAATGTTTTCCAAGTAGGTTTCCTTGGGCCCTTGTAGGCTACAGAACAGGGCCTGAAACTATCAATAAAAAGAGAGACGGTAACATGAGTTGGGAAAATAGAATGGTTGTGTAAAGATAACAGACTTTGGATATCAGAATGATGATCTTACAGGTGGAGTGTTATGCTGAACTCTATGAGGGAGAACGCACATCCAGTGTTAATGAGCGCTGGACTCTGACGTCACTGTAATTTTTCTGCGAGGGGAAATTAAAGCTGAGATTAGATCAGAGATTTAATTATTTCAGGTCCAGGTCAGGATGTTCTCTATTAGCCAGTCAATCGGTCAGAAGAGAATGTGAGGCAAAGTATGGTTCTGTTGATGAGCTGGATACAACTAACACACACACACACACATCCACAGGAAGTTTGAGAATAAGTCTGAGGTGAAAGGCAGACTTACTGTGGAGTTTTCTGGTAGGATGTTCCAGACGGTAGACTCATTGCTCATGGTCCAGGCCAACTAGAGAGTCCCCCTGAGAGATAACACATGCACACACAAACACACAGAGGAAATGACTGTTACTGGAGCTGTTCATAAAATCACAGAATCAACCACCAAAGATACTGCAGTAAGGCTGCCCTAACAGATAAAGATACAGCGTGCATGTAAAGATAAAACAAAACTTCTCCGAATACATAGAATAATGAACGTTAGTGAGGTCCACAAATAAAGACTGATGTCCGCTAACATAGCAAATTAAGATTTTTATCACTCTGTATGATGTGATAGAAAATGCCCATTGCAGCAGAAAAATCTTGTCGCAACTTAAGCTGCCATGAAAGACTGCAAGAAGAATGTAGAAACCTATTGTATGTGTGTGTGTTTTGTGCTTGCCGCTTGCATCTTGCCTGTAAATCATCACCCATAATTCCTTATCAGCCCAAAGACTCTCTATCGACCTCCCACATACACAAGTGTGTGCGCACACACACACACACACACACACACACACACACACACACACATAAAGAATAAACAGACACAGCAGTTGTTACTAAACACTGACACCAGCAGCAGAGTTCCACCACTGCTGCTGCTATGATGCTTTCGTTCTTACAGATCATAGCCATTAATACTGCTGCTGCTACTGCTGCACCAAACGCCTACACACATTCATACACACACACTCATACACATTCATACACACACACTCACACACACGCACACACACACCCTCGATAGAACTACTCACCCAGCAGAAGAGAAGCAACATGCCAACAGCACTCAGCACTGCTTGCTCGCCTGCCAGTCACTGCAGCACTCAACCTCAGTACCACAACCTGTAAGCTACTGCCAAGCTCTCTGCTGCCAGCTTGTCTTATTCCCTGCATCGAGCATCCAATCATGAAAACTGCTACAGGAAGCACATCAGGTTGTGACCAGAACACTTTCACCGTGCCAGCATCCCGCTTTTTACTAGCTCAGTAGTCTTACCCTGATGGAGGGCAGTGCGCAGCAGCAGCTCGGGATGTGTGAATCAGGCTTTGGCTCAGGAGTCTCCTCCTCAGCTCCCTTGCTGCATCCTCGGCACCTCAGCCCACCCAGCCAACTGAGCCCGAGCGGCCGTGTTCCCCCTCAGGGCTGGCCCACTGGCCCGGGAGCAACAGGAAGGTAGTGCTGCATGGCTAATAAACATACATACAGCAGAATGATCGTTTAATTATTCAGTTGTTTGTGGGGGGTAGATTTTACATTAAATAAGTGCCTGTATTCAACAAATGCACATCAAAGACAGGCTTCCCTATTCAGTTTCAGTTTCAGTAGTGATGATCATAGAAAAAGGTTAACACAGCTTCACATGGAATGAAACCAAACCTCAGAACACATTCTCTCCCGGGTTCTTAGATTAAGAAGGTTAGATCTGACTCACTTTATTCATTAGATGAAATAACACACTTCATTTGAAATGACAGGTAAACCCTATAACACTCAGCGATCTCAGTTGATCACAAATACGTGCATGGAAAATTGACACAATAATGAAAGGAAACCATGACAATCTATTCGGCCAAACTTGGTTACTTCTGTGGTGTTGCAGCCCATGAGGCTTGCTGCATGAGAAGTTGGCTGAGCAGATGGTAAGACACGGGTGTCCCAGCCAAGCCATATCCCGTCCTGCTCAACCAAACCTCGGTGTTTACCGGCTGAATCACTGGTGTCATTAGGTGTATCGTTTCCTATTCCAGCAGCCTTTTACACTTTCGTTCCATGCAATAATTAATTATTGTAAATTATCCCAGTGCCTCCCTACAGCACAACGGAAGTGTAATTCCTCACCATGCACCTTCTACAAAGTTGTTTATATTGAGAAATGCCGACACAACAGAAAGCATCGCACGGTACAGATTAATGAGCAATGGCTCTGCTACTGGCGGCTGTTTCCTTATGGAGCGTTTAGCTGATATAATCTTTTGCAAGAATGTGAAATCACCATCACATTACGTGATGAAATGAATCCGATTTCTAAACTTTAAAAAAAAAAAACGGACTAAAAGCCGCTAATACTCCGACCGACCCGACGAGGTTAAAAAACAACAACAACAACAACAAAAACAAAAAACAAGAACATCCAGTGTTGAAATTTCACGGTGGGTTACGATTTTCATCGGTCCGGTGTCACCGACGGACGGGGGAGCTCACGGTTTGCATTGGCCGCGCACACGGGAAAGGCGGGCGGGCAGGAGGGCAATGAAGGCGAGGGGAGCACTCACCTTCAACCGGCCTGGTCCATGCAGGGGCGGAGGGGCGAAGCCAACAACACCGGGCTCCTCCGTCAACGCTTCAATCTGGGTTTTATAGCTAAAAGTATTTATGAATGAAACCCCCACAGTTTAAGACACGCCCACCGCCCAGACAGAGGCGCACCACGTGACGCGGGAGAGCGAGGCAGAGCCGGGTGACTGGGTGGGGGGGGGGGGTGGTTCTGGGGGCGACCCCCGACGATCGGCCGGTCTGCAGAGCTGGACGGGGCCGGGGGCAGGGGCAGGGGGACGGGGACGGGGACGGGGACGGGGACGGGGCCGGAGCCGATGGCGCTCCTCTCAGCGACGCCTCGGCGGCTGCAACACGTCTCTCTGTCGAGACACCTGCGTCTTTCACCGGGCCGTTTTACAGCCACTGGCCCCGCAGGTGTGGGGAGGAGGTGGAGGAGGTGGAGGCTCGGGGGTCCTCGTCCGTAGGTGTGTGTGTGATGGAGGGTGTGGGGGGGGGGCATATAAGTACCATTCAAAAGACCAACACACACCTGGTCCCGGCTCCGGCTCCTCGGCCCCTTCACCCGGACGCCTATCGAACACATGGCACGTCCCCCTGGCGCCACCTAGCGGCCGAGCCCGAGCTACAGACAGTAACTGCAGGGGACAAACGTAGCGGTAACGTTTCGTTACTCTTCCCCAGATGTTGTTCTCTTAAAGTCCTTCTGTCGTAAAACCACCGAGCACGAACGATTGAAAGCTGTTTCCGACGCAACGGACACAGCTTCAGCCACTAACGAATTACTTGGGTTCAGTTTCGTTGCCGAGAAGATGGCAAATGACCGCGTTAACTCACAGTTACTACGCCGCCTACAACAATGAGCCTTAGCATTGACGACTCTCGTGCTCAAAAGACCACACTACCCTGCATCCTCTGCGGTGCCGTAAAGCCTTATGGGTAGGTTACCAACGTCCTTGTCCTACCAAGCGCACACCGACTGCCATCGCGCAAGGGCTTGGGGGTCTCTGTCATTCACTCGTACTTGAATTAAAACCTGGTTTCCAGACATGATGGCAGCGAGGTTTCTCCGCCGCGGTCTCCCCTTGCTGAGGCAGGCTCGCTCCTACGCCGAGGCCGCCTCCGGTGCTCCGCAGATGTCCTTCACTTTCGCCTCCCCGACACAGGTAGCTAGCTGAGCGTTAACGTTACCGGCGAGGCTTCTCGGGCCCAGCTAGCTATTTGGCTAACTCAGTTTTTTTTCGCCCGTCGAAGCGCACCGCTACAGATGCCCGAAAACTCAACCTTCGGGGTTATTGAACTGATTTGTGCTTATGCATGACTTTTCTACCGGTGCTTTAAATGCTATCGCAGTTAATTCACGCCTTCGGGTTTCGGCGTAGTCCGATATTGTGTGAGTAAGGGAGGTTAGCTTAGCTAGTTAACCGTAGCCAGCCGAACTGTCATTCGCTGTCTTTGACCAGCAGTGTGTCGGTGTGTGCTTTGCAGAACGACACCGTTGTAGAAACGCATATCTTCTTAATCCAGTGACTTCGTAGTGAATACGTGCACGTAAAAGGTGTTTGAAATGCGTTTTATTGCGAAACCGTCATGGAGCGAGTGTGTGCTTAAAGCAGAGCTCTCTAACCTTGAGGTGCATGTCAGTGCTTATATCCCGTCCCACTAACTGGGTTTAGTAAATTCAGTCCATTTCTATCGTACTGACAACTCTGCGTTAATCTCATTTCTACTGTTTGCAGTTCAGCAGCTGCATCTTCGACCAGTCATTATGTGCTATTGACCCCATCTCCCCATCCCCTGTCTCCTCTCTCCTCTCTCCAGGTGTTTTTCAAAGAGGCCAGCGTGAAACAGGTTGATGTGCCCACGCTAACCGGTGCATTCGGCATCCTCCCTGCTCACGTACCCACCCTGCAGGTGCTCAGGCCAGGTGTTGTCACAGTCTTCAATGACGACGGCTCCTCTGTCAAATACTTTGGTAAGATTTTGCACCACAAAAACAAGTGACTGGCTGTGGATGAGCCTTCCCTAAAGGGCCTTGACCTCATCCTCCTGCTGATCAGATTAATGTGATACATAGGTAAATTATAGCCTGTACTTGATTGGTTGCACCTTATTAAAAAGTAAAGAAAATATCAGATCACCATGTATTAACACTGTCACAGGGGAATATTATAGAATCGGGACCTTCTTGATTAAATGTTTCCTTTTTCCAATCTGTCTATTAGCTTAAAGTATTGAATTCAGTATCTGCTCCTTTAAGTCATACACAATATCAGGGGTGTCAGTCTAAATCTAAAGAAGTTTTTTTGCACACTTTGCCCACAAAATCCATACCCTACTTTCAGCATAGCCCTGATATTCACTCAGTAAAGATTTTTATAATTAATCTTTCTGAAAAGCTAAAACAAAATACCTGGTGTATTTTGTCCACATAAGGTATTTAATGCATACTTGGCTGGTAAATAGCTCTGTTGTCCAACTGTATTTGACAGTGTATTTAGCTGTTGCTAAACACACAGGTGAAAGGATTCCTCTGCGTGTAAATACGAACTGGAACAGAACACAATTAAGACTTTATATTGGCATGTTAGTTACACTGTGTGTGTTTGTGTGTGTGTGTGTGTGTGTGTACACAGTGAGCAGTGGGTCAGTAACAGTCAATGCTGATTCTTCAGTGCAACTTCTGGCTGAGGAGGCTGTTCCCTTGGACCAGCTTGACATTGCAGTGAGTATAATAGCCTACTCATGTCATTGTTTCCAGATGTTGACTTTAGCAAGATAAATGTATACATTCTAATTTCTATATGAAATTCCATATACTGTGACAGATTTTATCCATTATTTTTAATTGGTACAGAAAAGTAAGGGGTGGCCACAATAACATGAATGCCTTTTTTTCAGGTGCATAATGTTGCATTGACTTCAGTCTCTTTTAGATTTGTTTTTGTATTGGTCACACTATAACAAAATGAAACCAACATGGAACCAATGACCGCTAATGCAAACCTTGCAGCTCAGGCAGAATTTTTATCTGATATGGTATGTGGGCTAAGGAAGGCATCCCGTATTATCAAAAAAATAGCCACCTTTTGAAGCATAACTCCCTCTAATATGGGTAAGTGCAAGTTATACAAGATCTGGCTCGAGAACAGCTCATTCATGATCTAAGTTCAACACAGTTCTTTGTAGTTATGGTCAGTTGAATGGTCATGTTGAATGTGGATAAATTCATTCACTATGCTAGTTATTTTGGGATGATTTTCCTTCATGTCCATTGTACTTTTTTGCCAGTATGGAAGAAAAATAGCTCTTAAATTCATAACAGCCTTAAAAAGTCTTTAAATTTAGATCATTGAACTCTGAAGAAACCCTGATTTTTTTTTTATTTAATCTTTTTTTTTTTAAATTAGCTATAAATGCTAGAGGTCAGTATTTGTGGCATCTAATGAACCACCCTGACAATGCCTTTGAACTTGAGGACTGATTAAAATATTGCAATACAAGGAATCTTGCTTTCACAAAATCTCTAATATTGTAACGGTTAAAGAAGACTAGAATTAATATTCAAAACCAAATTATTAACATAATAATTAAAGTCAATTAACAGTTTTATTGCTCTGTATGTTTACTAATTTTTATAGTTGTCAACAGAATATATAAATTTTAAAATAACATACTCTAACAGTAAATTTCCTTTGGTCCTTTTTTCATTTAAGGCAAGACAGTAGGGTGAATAGGGTAAATTTTAATAGATATCACCATGAAACTGCCCCAGTTAATTACTAACATTAAAACAGTTGTTTTTTGTGTTACACGTTTAAAATACAAATGGTACATTATCTAATGAAATATGCACTATTTTACACACTTTTTCAGAAAATAAATCTGAACACTTGATACAGCCTGGTTCAAAATTCTTGTTTGATTTTGTTGACATATAAGAACCAAGGGATTTTACAGAGGGGGTATTGTATATCACGCCATAAATCAGAAAGTGCTGTCCATAGCCACCAAAAATAAATTTTGATCATATTTTCAGGAATAAAATGTTATATAAATCAGGCTGTGATTTATGAAGAAAATCCATTTTGAAAACCTTCAGAATATAGAAAGGAATAAAACTGTCAAGTTTGATTACATAAGGACTAGCAAAGTGGAGATTGTATGTAGAAAAAAAAAATAGAGAAAATGCCCATTCAGGAAATGTATTATAAAATTCCAAACATTTGGTCGATAAGAAACCACATGTGGGGCCGATAACACTGTGCCAGAGAGAGAGAGCTTTACAATGATACCTGTAATGAAAGGGTGCAGGCAATGATCATGGTACTGCTGTAATGTTAGATTGCAGTTGAATTTGAAATAAACACCTAAATGTGCATTATGGTTGTTGTCTTTACACTTGTCTCAAAGAACTCATGTTATGGAGGCAAAATAGCCCAAAATTTCAAAATTGACTAGTACTTGAAAAACAAAGTTTTTACCTGTAGTGTCTCTATAGCACATAAAGAAGCACTTATTTTCAATCAAAAGCTGGTTGTTTTTGTCATCTGTTCTTTATTTACAAATGGTATCTTCCTGACACCATACAGTAATTATCTTTTTGCACCTGAGGTGTCCTTGAATGTTTTAAATCCTGAACAGCTCTGTAGCTCTACAACTTTGACTCTTCTGTGCATGCAGGCAAAGATGAATTTCTACTTTGATGCCTTTTATGATGGCTTCTGTGTATCGAGTTTCAAGGTGGATGTCATTCGTTTATCATTTCAGAGAGAGCCAGAATCTTCCCTTCAAAGAACATTTGAAGCACATTTTTTTCACAATCTTAAGAGAGGAGAAGTTTGACATTCTTACCAGTAGGGTCTGAATATCCCCCCACACACACACACTTCAGATCAGACTCTTGCATCTTTTTGTTATCATGTGTGAAATCAGGTACCTGCTTTTACAAACATTTGGAATATAAGAAATTATTGGAGCTGTCATCTTTTTACTTCTAATTCTTGAACATCTAGCGTGGACAACCCCGTGTTATATTATCTCAGAAATGTCAGTCTAGTCAGTTCTCTATGAATCTTTTATGTTTTAATGAGATTTTTGGGATGGGTGTCCACATCCAATTTGTTGAGGCATGCATAATTACTGATTGTTCAGCTTGGCTTGTCGCCCAGCAGGGACATGGTCTTTGACATCAGACACTGTTCTTTGGACCCACACTAGATTTCTTCCTCTCTCATTTTGATCTGCTGTGCTGATGAGCACATCCGCCTCCCAGCTGACGATTATCCATCTGATCAGTGTTGCTGTCGGACCTCAACTGCGAGTCCTTGTTTAAATGTCAGTCTTGTTAATGCTAGGCTGTGTTATTATGCACTCGCCTTGGAGGTGACTGTCTTTGACCTTGGGCAGTGCCAGTGTCACCGTCAAGTAGACTTCATAGCAGTAAATTAGTTATTCTTTTTCTCTTGTCATCTTCCACTCTGCAGTAACAATGCATGTGGGCCCACACTGTTAATAAGGAGGGAAAGGTCAGTCACTGTTGAGCTACAGCAGATGTGTCAAATCCCTACTGGGAGACCTTTAACTTCCAGCTATGTTTGGCATTTCTTGTTTCTAATCGCTACTGTGACAAATGGAGCTTTCACAGCAAAGAGGCAGAGTGGATTTTCTCTGCTTGTCTTTCTGCCCACTTTTGACTCATTCTTGTTCAGCCTTGCTATTCTTAATTTTTAGAATGGTTGGATTTAGTTGAGCTCATTTTTACCCATTTCTTTTTGGATCATTTACTGCTTGGAAAGTGAGGGGTCTTATTTATTTAATTCTTTTTTTGAATGACAGTGTGATCAGCCTGTTTAGAGACTTCATTTTGTTGTGGAGTAACGAATGATGATTTTGTCAATGTTAAGTTTCGTCAAATCTCATGTTGCTCATGGCCTCATCTTCAAAACTGGTGCAGTAATTTTATTCAGGAGGAAACAAACAGTCAATGCTATCAAAAGTGGGACGGACAACTTAGATGTTTAAAATACTTGTATTCCATTGACACAAAACGTGAACTTTATACATTCTGTGTTCTGTTTTAATTTTAGGCTGCCAAGGCCAACCTGGAGAAGGCCCAGTCTGAACTGGCCAGCTCATCTGATGAAGCAGCAAGAGCAGAAGTTCAGATCAGCATTGAGGCCAACGAGGCAATCGTCAAGGCTCTGGAGTAGACCTGTGGTACGACACCTTAGCTTCCACACCATGATCAGATCGTCCGTCCTTTTCCTTTTGTTTATTCAAAATCAGAATAGTAATGCAGGACTTTTTTTTTCTTTTCTCCTAGGTAATGTTTTCTCTTTCTTTGATGGAAATCTGTGGTCCATCTATGTTTCCAGCCCAGTCACGTCAGTGTCCAGAAGATTCCAGCTTGCTTTGTACAGTGGATGAAATTAAAATAAATTTATTTGGAAGTACATGGATAAGTTTGTGGTATTTTTCTTAAAATCTGGCCCTGTTAGGATTCATAAAGTCAGTATAGTCCAGTTGACTCTGCTAGATATTATAACTGCTGTTTATGATATAGGGAATCATCTTACAGCAGTCACATGTATCTACATAAAATGCATTTGTCATTAAGCAGACTTGCCATTTTGTGTGGAAAGGCAACACAAATGACAAACTTCTGAATCAGTTTGTTTGCTGTGTAGTGCGTTTTTCCTGCCACTTGGGGGCAGCATATATCAACTCTATTTTGCACCAGAGCGCGTCAGATATTCAGGTTTTTATTCAACTTCTCATCAAACCACATTCTAAGGGAAGGAACTGTCATGATATGTCACACAACCTCTGCGGATGTCATTCCCTTTGAGACGACCGCTTTTAATAAAAAAAATCCTCTTTCTTAACTACAAAGCTGTGTATCATCTCCTGTATCTGGTGGAAGCCTAGACACTTAACTGTAACAGCATTGAAGTTATTTGGAACCTTCAGTCTCTGCCTGGATTTTCTATTGGCAGGGCTTGCTTGTTGTGAGGGATGACCCCAGGCTTGTGTGTCCAGGCCAGGAAAAGTCCTCCGCTTCCCCTCTTGTGGAAAACTGGGCTTTTCTCCTGTTTTGTAACCAAAGGTTTCAGCTCAGACTTGCTCCAGGAAGCCCTCAACACATTCACGTGCCAATTTGAGTCTTCAGTGCAGAAACTGAAACTGGTTTATTTTCAGTGTCAGAAGTCTTGAGGGCCTTGAATAAGTGGAAGTGCCAGTGTTTACACAGAAATGCTCTCATGGCTCTGGTAACGTGCACCATTAGACTGCTGCTGTTATGTTCTTAAAGTAGTATCCTATTAAGGGCTGCATTAAGGGCTGACTTTCATCATCAAAACAGGAAAGGTAATTTACTTCTTTCATTACAGAGAGCAGATACACCTCTAATCAGTGACCACAACCTAAACCTTCTTTTATCTATGTCAGATGTGTTGAAATATATTTTTTCCACTGATAAAGCATATGCTGTATAGACTTGCACACTTTGGTCAGTGTCCATTAATGAAAAAAAAAAAAAAAGATTCTTAACACCTCACACATCCTGTTCTCTGTTCTCCTTCCCAATTGGTCTGTCTCTGATCAAAACCGTTTCATCCCCGCTGTACACAAACACACTTAGAGGAATACACATTCAAATTCACTCATCAGTCAGCCTCAGGGGCTGGAGACATGAATGAGTAACACTTCAGACAGAGGAGATGAAACGGTCATGTCAAAACCACCACTTCCTTAATCCAGATTAATGATGGGGGATGTTGAAACTGAGCTCTATTCCATTCTCTTCCGCTCCGCACTAAGATGACACTTGTCGAAAGGCAAGGCAGAAAATGACCATGTGCTTTCCGTGTGCACACTGTTTTCTCTGTGTGTGTACAGTCCTGCAGTTAAAACAGAGAGCGCAGGACAGTACAGTACTTGAAGAACTAGTCTTTTCGTTCTGTGACACCTCCAGCTTTATTTTATTGTGACTTTGAACTGACACACGACACACGATATATTTTTAGTGATGAGGAATGATTGAGTTGAAGTCGATATGTCTTCCTCTGCCTCGCAGCCTAATGAAGTAAAGGTGTCATAAATGAACTGTGTGACCCAGGTGCTGGAGTGCTGTACGTTGATGTAGGAGCGGTGAGGTTCTGTGCATTGATAAAAGAACAATGAGTATCCAGTGAGAGCCCTTAGTCAAGAGCCACTCTACGTTTCAGGGCTGATGAGGCCTGTGATAATAAGTCACTGTCTACATTATCTTGTGTACTGCAATTAAAAGATTGCACTGTGCCTGGGAGAGAATAACATGATATACACCATGACAATCCATTGTGTCATCACTGAGTGGTACTAAACACAAAGCAGCTCCCGGCTTTGTGAAGACTCATTTGGCTATACAGTTTTTTACTGAGTCAACCAAGGCAGGAATAATGGAGACCAGCCCAAATGAATCATGTTTAGAATGATGCCAGGTCTGAAATGGTAGTAGAGCAGTTAGTTCTTTTGTGATATTTCACCTTAAAAAGAGGGTGTCTTTGTTGTCGCTGAGAGCTAAACAATTTTAAGATTAAAAGCTCCTGAATGGAAATGAATCATCAGCAATTATAAAACTCTATGTAATGCCAGACAAACTCTAGGGCTGCAACTGACAATTGCTGTCAACGATTGTTTTAAAGATCATTCACATTGTCAACAGAACCTGAGTCACAAACCAAAAGATACTCGCAGAAAGAAGCAGCATTGGCTTCAAACAGCTGAAGTAGTGTATGTGTATAATATTTAGTTTTTGGCCACACTGCCTGCATAACTAATTCCCATCCGATGCCCTTCGGACTCAGCTATGCTGTGTTTAGCTCTAATTAGCAAATGCTAAATTAAAATGGTGAAATCTGCTCTGCTGTACATCAGCATGTTGGCATTTAGCTCTATGTACAGCCTCACAGAGCCACTCGCGTGAATTATATCTTAAATGACTTCAACAATTCAGTTCATAATGAAGATGCAGCCCAGAAGTAGTACATAAGAAACATAAAATGAAATAGAATAGAAATTTAAAAATGGCACTAGATTTGAGCCCGGACCTTAGTAAAAGTCAGACGGGTATAGCTGGGCTTGTGCCCAAGCATCTTTTGGTGTAATGGCAGAAGCTCATTGCCAAGTAGTGGGCAATGAAATGAATCATAAAGCCAGTGGGGAGAACTGAGGCTCAAGACTTTCTGTATGTTCGGGCAGAGGATCCGACATGACACACACTGGTTGTGAGACAGTGTGATATTTTCCTGGAAGCTTCTGGAACGTCTTGATGCAGGCTTAGTCACCAGCTATATGGATTGGGATATGGAGTGAGTCTAACCTCACTGGACTTAAAACATAGACAAGAGTCTCTCAGGGGCCACTCAAACAAAAACCTCTTCATCACTTTAATATCTATGCTCTTATTAGCCTCATGAAATCATTGGGACACACTTCAAATGCACCCCCATTGACATTTCACTCCTCGTGTTAATGATAATTCATGCTGCTGACAGCATTGGGAGACTGTTAATTTATCAGGTGCGATTATGAAAAAAAAATAAAGCAGTGTAATAGATGATTAATAAGGGAGTTATGCATAAAATGGGGGGAGTGACAGATGACACATTATGAGTGAATGATCTGATTTATAACAAGGTTCTATGACTCAACAAGAACACATCAGGATTCACATACTTGTGAATTAAACAAAAGGCATGAGGATTACTCATTTACTGTAAGTGATGCATTGTTCTGATTTGATAACTCAGAAAGTAAAACAAGCAGTGGACTCAAACATGTATCTTGTCTGTCCTGTTTTTTTGTTGTTTTTTTTCCCCTTGTGCTGTATAGATCCCCATCCAGTCCTGTTCTGCAATTTTTGATCATTTGCAAAGAAAATATTTCCAGTAGCAGGTGGTAGGCTACAGGATATTGTGAGTGCCTCATGTTGAGGCAAATTACAGACCTGAGGAGGAACTGAGAGGAAATTAAAGGTCTGGAAAATTTTAAACGTTTTAAGTGATGAGCCGGCTATAACTTTGGGGAAGGCAATTTTCCACTCCCCCAAGTGTAGCAAAAATTACATATATCATTCATTGTGACTAATCATCTGCCTTGGAACTTTTACATGAAGTGGTATAGATACACAGACGCATTTTGGGGCAGCTTTCTTGTGTGAAACCTACATTTCCCCCTCGTGAGATATGGTCAAGCACAGCTAAGTGTGCATCAAGGGGGTGAATAGAGGCTCTGCAGCGGTAAGAGAAAAAGAGAGGCATCCAGTGAGAAGAGCTGATTGAAGTACTGACCTTTTGGTGGGACTGTGTAAAGAGGGGGCCTGCAGACTCTCAGTCAGCTGTCAGATACTGCATCCAGCCTGGTAGTGGGAGTAGGGCCCTGACACTAGCCTCCCACCACTCTGCCCTGTTTGTGTCATCCATCCCTCCATTCTTACAGCCTTCCATTCCACATGAACACCCACCCACCCATCAAACACACGCACACACACACACACACACACACACACAGCAAGGCACTGCTGCAAACACTCAACCAGACACAAACATCCACACAAACACAAACATTATTCAACCTGTGCCAGCTAGGTAACATTTCTACAAATAGCAGTGTGGGCATTTGGGAGAAAATCGCGAAGCCACAAACACGGCCTGCTGTAGGGGTGAGATAATCAGCTTTGTGGAAAGAGCAAATGGCCCCTGAGTGGCAAGGCAGGTAATCATTGTTTTTCAGGGAGATGGGAAGAGAGCTTTTCTGCCCTAATGTGTGTCTATGCATAGTCACGCAGAAATGAGCCGTCCATTCCAGGACAAGCAAGTATAAAAAAAATACCACTATAGGCACCTATGGCTGCATATCTACCACCTACACTCTATATCAAAATAAGACTTCAAAAAAACAACTCAAAATAAATGTACATTTATCTAGCCATGAAACCTGAAGGTGTTCTTGTTTGGGATATATCTTCGTGTGAACCTGGGCCATGTCGGCACAACACTAAAGAGATACAAAAAGGCCTCTGTTGTTCAGAGTTGCTCTTCGGCTTCCTAGAAGCAGCACAGGTGGAGCACATTTAACATGAATGGCAAAAAAAAAGAAAAGAAAATGTAGATTTGTTCATATCGTGCTTGGAGTAATTCCATATTCATGGTCTGTTTCCAGTTTTGAGGGCTTTGATGATCTTTACACAATTATACATCACTAAAGAAAAACATCCACTCTTTATTTTTATCATAAATTCTAGTCCCTAATTAGCAGATTTAAGTGGTTTCATGTGCATTTTTAAAGCAATACGAATAAATGAAAACTAAAGGATGCAATTGCCTTCAACATAAGGTGATGCAAGTTGAATTAAATCTTCCCTTGAAGAAAGCTTGAATGAAGAAAATGAGTGAAGGCTGTGCATGTGAGTGCATGTATCTGTGGAAATGTAAGGATGATGCGGGGCTTACTTTGGCCCAGGACAGATGTGTAATATAGCAAGCTTTCCCTGTAGGTGCTGACAATGGGGTTTGTGGCTGTGTGGCATTCCAATCGGAGGCGTCACTTGTTACAGGGTTCAAATGAGTGCATCAGCAGGGTGGGACACAAACTGTGCATGCACTACAATATAAGTAGGCGTATGTGCCTGTGCGAGGGTGCAAGCAAGGTTTTGGAGAAAAAGATGGTGCTGACAGAAAGTGGAGCTTTGAGAAGGTATGACATGGTATGAGGTAAAGACAGAGCCAGTGTGCAAGCTGCACATGCACACTGGTTCTGTTTGAGGAAGTGTGACCAGAGCAGCACGGGCTTTCATGCCCCTGCCAACAGTTCGCACAGATCAATATGAGGCAAACAAGGAACCTCACCACAGTCTAGCTCTAACTTCCTTATGGTTTTTTTTCAAGTAGGAGGTTTCTGCCCAAGTAAACAACAAAATAGAAAAACGCACATGAGCTGCACAAATCTGATTTCCAGCCAGGGGTGCTTGTACCCCAGGGGGGCACTGATGAGTGGGTTATAACACCTGAACATCAGTTCCGTGGGAAAACTAGTTAGCAAGAATGAAAGAAGTTAAATTAGCTAAAAATTATCTACAAGTAATGGATAGTTAAAATAGCTAAAACTAATAAATAATCAGTTGAAATTGTTTGCTTAAAGTAATGAAGAAGTGGTTGAAATAAATAGTGATGCTGATGAAAGGGTATTTGAGTCAGTCTGACAGGTCTGTGTGGGCACAGCTGAAAAAAAAGGTTGGGAAACACTGCTGCACATGATCCAGCAAACTAATTGTCACAGAGTGATTGATTGGCATGAAAAACAGGTGCTTAACTTCCCACCTGTGTAATAGTTTCTGTAAGAGTCATGAAACGAGGGGGGCTGCTTGCAGAGTTGTCCACCTGAGCCGACAGCTGAGAACCAAAGTACCAGCTGAATGCCACTATTCTTGGCACAGACACTTCACTCGTCCCAAACAAGGGACCAAATGCTGATCCCCCGGTGCAGATGACGTCTGATAAGCTCCGCTATCCTTTTGTGGTATTAGTCACCTCTTGGATGAGTGCAATTTCTCTGTCCTAGAGATTGCACACTCTTTCCCCTCTCGTCTGTTCCAATCAGTCAGTCCCAATCAGACAGTCCCATGTGATCAGTCCATCAGGCCTGGGTGGTGCTTCTCTGCCTCCGGGGACTTTTTTCACACACACTGGGTTAAGCTGCTCTGCCCCTTGTTTCCAAAACAACTACTGGATCTGCCTGGGCACATGAGAACGCATTCACCCTTGAGAGCACATGAACACACACACACACACACACACACACTCATCATGAAAGTGCAGTTGCTTATTTGTTGCCCTTTAAATTGCATGTTTTGCACAGGTGAGGGCTCTGTTATATGCCTGTGTGTGTGTCTAACCATTGCATGCCGAAAGAGGAATTGAAGCAGAGTGTAAATAGCACTACCAGGGGTACCTCTGGGTTGCCTTTCCTTCCTCTTGAGCTGTGTCGAATCCTCTGTGTCATCGTTTCTGTTCTGCCACCTGTGCTGTTTTTGTAACTTTCCAACCAACACTGGATTTCTTCAATTTCCCAGCAAATGGTGAAATAAGAAAATAATTGCGTTCACAATGACGTTGTTTTAGCAGGCGGAAATTAACTTAATTCTAGTACAGACGGTAACAACGTCTGATTTTACCAAGCAATTGGTATATGAAGAGGGGCGCTCTGCTGAGTCATATACAGCTGCATAACTACATATATGTTGAAAAGGATATATGGAATGGGTAAAGAGCTGTTTGTACATTTTGTACATTTGTACATTTTACAGCTGAATAAATGTTGTAGTTTCTGCTGTGAGAAATTCACCACTATTCTGACTATATGTATGAGAAACAACTTCCTCAGAAATGGTTATTATAGGTCATTCCTCACAGTAAACACAAAGCCAATTACTTTCTGTCAAATTATATGTGACTGACTCCTTTGCTCTCTTCTTATTGCATTATATTTACACATGCAAAAGAAGAAATTTGAGAAGTAAAACACATCGTTTTACTTTCAAACACCAGCTTTCAAACAGTTCGTGTTGCTGTAACTTTAAATTAGAGAAACAAGCGGCCAAATCACAGAAATGAAACTGCACATGACACACTTTACAGGATGACTAGTGTAAATGTGCTCCCATTTAACCTTCACCCGTCCATCCAATCCCTCCACCCTCACTTCTGTCCGCCAGAGTGACTGACAATTCATTGTGGCTTCATAGTCACAAGACTCTGTGCTGAGGCACTGTAGGAAAATATGCCAACAAGCTAGTTTCCACCTTGGATAAACAAAGCAGGCAGAAATAACTCCCTAAACACGCATGGACCAGTTATGGTCTGGATTCCAGGTCCGGGGTCTCATGTTGGTGGTCCTCAGCATCACCTAAGGGTGGGGTAGTGTCCAACAAAACATATATTTGAGATAAGGCAGCATATTCCTCCAAAGGCAAAAGGTATATATATATATATACCTTGTGCCTTTGGAGGAATATGCTGTCTTCTCTTGGAGGAAATGTCCATGTAGAATCCTGCTGACCACCTGCTAGATTCTCTTTTGGCTCCACCTTCCTGCCCTGTCTTCCTAGTTAAACCACCCATCTCTTCCACCTTGGATTTTCCAGTCTCACAGCAATTTAGTCAGAGCAGTGATGACACTAACCTAAGATAACTAGGCACAGGACCTTTTACACTGCAGAACATCAACCCGTCTAACCCTGCTTTTGACTGCTGTGTTGTAACATGCAGCCCATGTTGCAAATAGCTCCTATTGCACTAGTGTGTGTTTCGTGTGAGTTCAGTCCATGCCAGACATCTTCTGAATGCAGCTACTGACTAATTCCACTCCACTCATGTAAGTGTTTGGGGGTGGGGTTGTTCCATGTCTCCAAATAGAGAACCAAAGTACTCTTTGAATGTCTCTGAGAAGGTCAGACGCACTTCTACGTACAGTAACTATTTACAGTCATAATATTTAATGAACATGCAGCTTTAAAAAATATCAAGCAAATATCAAAAAATGTAATATTTATCTGTTGGCATGTCATGCTAAGTATAAGGCTGTAGTCAGTAGCTGGTTAACTTAGTTTAGCATAAAGAGGGGAGGGGAAAAGCTAGAATGGCTCTGCCCAAAGCTAATAAAATCAACCCAAGGCCCCTTTCAAGCCTGAATACTTGCACATTTTGTCTCATTTTGTTTAATCCATACAAAGACTAATGGGTAAAACCGACATGCTGTGGTTGTACAGGAGTAGTCACTGCAACCGGCCAAGTAGTAGTTCGGTACTAACACTCTGTAAAACCAAAACGGGTCTTCTTCACACTTAAATCTTTGTACAGTTGAAATGAATGTGTTAATTAGTAATCTTCAGAGGTGCTGAGAGGTTAGCCAGGGTAGCTGCCCCCCGTTTCTAGTCTTTTAGGTAAGGTAAACCATATGGCAGTTATTTCAACCAAACCATCCAGGTGCATCTTTTAAAGAAATAACTGTAACCACTAACTGAACAATGTATGCAGAATTGTTGTAATAAAATGAAAAATTCACTCCACCAAGTGCCCAGAAATATTGATAGCTAGTCTGCCTGAAAACAGGCTACACCCTACAATAGGTTGATGTAAAAGTATGCGGCTTACCATCTAGTTAACTATTAGTCTACTCACTTCCAACGATTCATGGGTCAAGAATCATATTTACTGTTGCTGACAGGACATATGGGGAACAATAAAAGAGTCAAGGAGGTGGAGGGAAGTAGGCCACAAATTGTGTTTATACTGTCAGTGGCAAAGAGTCAAACTCTTAGGAAATGTGAATGATCTTAGTCACGATCTCAACACAGTACTCATTCTCATAAAGGTCTTTTTTAAAGAGCCCATGATGATATTGATAACCTTTATCATATCTTGGTTGAGAAAGATTTGATTTTTATTTTTTTCCGATATGATCAGGAGAATCAACAGCTTAAGTGGAAAATTCTTGCAATGCTGTATGTGAACTGTAATACATTGCAGAAATTTCACATCCTCACCGATGATATTTCCTGACATTTTAAATTATGATGATACACTAGTGTGTTCTAGTGAATTACTGCTTCCACACTCATTTGTAGTCTAAAATTATGCTTTAAACTGCCTCTGAACTCGACACATCACAGCCAACCCAATAAGAAGTGTGCCTGATTTTATGTTTTTAATACGCAGTTTTGACTTCGTGCAGCGCTGGTGAATGCTCAATAAACACATCCTTATCAAGGAGTCAACACCAGACACCTTGGCTGGTATAAATAGACACAACTCACTAATTAACTGTGAACTCATAGCGGGCCGAATGGTTGTATCAAGTCACATCACACAGAAAGAATAGACTTGACTAAACACAGTGAAATGTCCAGAGCCTGGTTGAGGCAGGCAAGGCTAGTTATCATCTGGTTTATACTTCAGTGCTTCAGGTATGTTGATGAAAGTTAAGACCAGCAGGATTGTGAGAGACAGGACCTCGATGACATGAACAACTTCAGTCGGTTGAATATAAGCTGATGAGATCTGTCTGCTGATGTGATCGTTCTGGTTCTGAATGGATATTTTTAAACACCACTGGTCCCTGACATGCTGTGTCAGACAACCGATACGGAGAGAAGCACGAATAAAGCAAATAAAGGAGTGATGGTGGTTTAGTGTCTTGTTTTAGTTAATCCTCCTTTGACACATTGTTGCTACTATTGCTATTAATATAATTACCTTTATAAGCCTAATATTTGGATTCTATCACTCTATTACACTGCCATGCCTAGAGCCACACTACCAGCATGGCTAAAGAAAAAAATATATGCACACATTTAAGCAGCGCATGGCCACATAGGAAGTGGCAAAGTATAAATGAGGTATCATGTGTATCATGGATTCTGTGTAACTGCTTATGTATGTCACTGAATATTTAGTTGCTAGTTTATCATGTTAATGGCAGTTGGAATGAATGATTATGAATATTTTTGCTGTGTTTAACTGGCTTATATGTGAGAAGAATAAGAAAACACAAAAAAGTTGTATCAAAATTATATAGTCGTGGGTCATGTGGTTAAAAGTCATGTTTTTGTAACCACTGAAATATAAATTCATATGTCTAAATGAAACACTCGTCAAGGGTTGTCCCGGATCACTTGAGATCACTCCCTGTCACAGCAAAACAAACACTGCCTTGCATGTGGAAAGGGTTAAACTGAAGCCTCGCCTTTGATCATTAGTTATATAGATAGAGAGGGTCAGTGCAACCTTCCCTGGATGACTCACTTGTGTTTCATGGTATTCTGCCCATACACAGTAAATATTTAACTACATGTCACAAGCGGGAGTCTATTTTCAGTATCCAAATGCACCTCTTCCTTGAAATGACATGGGTGGCATTTCGTTGATTTCGACAATAATACTTGACTCTTTTTCTTTTCAAGTGCCAGGAAAGTGGCGTGCTTGGGAAGGCTGCAGTCCTTTGCATGTTATTGTGATCATTTTTCAGAAGAGACCCTGAATGGAGGTTTCCCTGGTTGAAACTGTTAAGGAACTAGAGATATCCGTCCGCTAGAGAGCAGTCAGCATAACGTACAATGAACTGTCTTTTATGGAATTACAGCTGTTACGGTGAAACACAAACAGAGAGATGGCAAATGGGACAAAAAAAGGGGTCAGCAAAGCTTGGAAAGTTAGAAGGGTAGGAGGTGGAAAAAAAATATCTTGGGGTGTGTGTCTATGTGTGTCGGGAGGGGGGGTTATGACGTCGTCAGTGGGGACAGAGGGCTATTTTAAGAATATGATAGGGAGAAGGCCGCTGTGCACTCCTCTGGACTGACGTCACAGATGAGATCAACTCTCTGCACGGCCTGCCAGCCCGATCATGTGACCCGTGATGACCTTCGCTATCTGTGATTAGATTACTGCACGTCAACCGCAGAGCAAAGACCAGCTGTAGAGAGCAGATGGATCGCTGCAAAAAGAACACTAACGGGAGAGAGTAAAAGAAGAGAAGTACGGGCGTAAAAGCAGAAGGAGAGATAGAAAAAAAAGTAATTAAGCAAGAGTATGAATGCAATAACCAAGGGTGGAAAACAGAAAGACAACAGGAGAGATATAAAACAGAGGAGCACCAGCCAAGATTGAATTAGCCTGCAGCTTCGGCTACCCCTAAGCCTGGGATGGAGGAGGTTTAGTGGGCAGGGATTCTGGAGTGTGTGTGGGTGTGTGTGTGTGGAAGTATTCAACCATGTGGGAGGAGAGCAAGGAGATTTGGCAAGTTCTGAACTTGCTTGCACCAACAAAGGAAATGCCTGCATCTGGTATTCATCACTGTGTACTGTACACTCTCATACACACACGCACACACGCGCATATTCACTGCCATTATCTCCTATCTGTTTTCTTTCCATGCAGAAGTGCGGGGAGTACTGCGGCCCTTCATAACATGTTTCTCTTAAACTGATTTGGTGTCCCCTCAACATACACTGACCTCTAAGAAATTCTTTTACAACTGATACTACTCATTGAATGAGTAGAGCCCTTGCAAAGGTCATATCTTTGTTTTACCAGAAGTAATACGCAAGAAGTCCATTCTACATTGCCAAAACCACCTACCCAGCCACCCACACTTCCTGCCCTGAGTCTCTCTCTTCTCCACTCTCTCACTCCTGTTTTCTCCCGTCACACACTCTCTCTCTCTCTCTCTCTCTCACTTGTTCTGCTCTGTTCTATTTTATACACCCCACACTGACACCTAACCTTTGTCGGACCACCAGTGCCTCTGGCGCTACACCATGGGCTGTCAAACAGACAAATAAACAAACAGATAGCGTTAACACCCTCCCAGATTGGCTGAGTTTCACAGTTAGAAAGGTTCTTATCGTGCCCGGCTTGTGTCCTGTGGGTGGATTTCATTAGCTTATTTAGCACATACAGCCCAGTTCCAGGCTGAGACCTATTGTGGGCCTTTTTAGTGTGAGCAAACCGGCTCTGTAGAAGGCAGCAATTATCAGGTCCGCTTTGTGGGGGTGTCAAATTTACACCATTTGGATTAGGCTGTGCAGTAAGTGGTTGACAGGCCTGGGTCTGGGGTTTGGGAGTACAGTGCAGCACCACCGGTGTCCTATGAATCGTGCAGTGTCACAACACAAGAGAGCACGTGAACACGGCAAAAGGGATTGCTGCACATGGACAGAATATGGAATGCAATGTGAACTATCCTGTTACAAATTTGATTGGCTAAACCATAACAGTACATTGAATTCTCACAGGATCTATGTGGAGGCTCAAATCTCAGTGGTGTGCTGATCCACACTACGATGCTACTGTAAGCCAATGGTTTTAATTATAAATGTTGCAAAGAGGAATACCTAGGTCTTGTAGGGAACACACCTTTCTGATGTCTTGCCAAGAGTTAGATGAGAATATGGCACTCTCATGTCTGTATGCTTAATACTAAGCTACAGCAGGAGAATGTCTGGCTATAAATAGTCTGTCTCATAACCCAGCGTAAAACCCCAGGTTTATGCTTTTATGCCTCAGTTTTTGCAGCAAAGAAACAAACAAGATATAACATGTCAGTTATTTCTGGAGAGACACAGGTTAGGTGTTTCCCCCTGCTTCCAGTCGTTATGCTAAGGTAAGCTAACCATATCCTGGCTTCAGCTTCACGTTTAGTGTACAGACATGAGGGTGGTATCAATCTTCTCATCGAGAATCCCTTTAACCCAAGAAACCTGTCAGTGAAATACTCAGATAATCAGAATGCAACTAATCTTCTGTAAAAAAAAAAGTTGTTAAATAATTCAGTGTTTGCAACAGGTGATAAGTTGATAGAAACACATTGATCAACACGCTGTGCAATACACAAAAACATTCCAAGATATGAGAAATTTTGACTACACAACGGACATCAAATCTAATCACCTTTGTCACCACTTGAGAATGTGTTGACTAAGGATAGAATGAAAAACATGTTCTAAACGTGATGTAGAAAAAAAACAACCATAAGCACATAATGTTACTCATTATTGGTCACTAACACCCACATACACTTCACACTACAGCCATACGATGAATGTACCATGTGTAGAGAATGAGTACAGTGGGCTTTGATTGTGAAACGTTGGAACTGTTTCCAGTGTGCCTCTGGGTGCTCTTCAGTCTATAGGAGTTGTTGGGATTAGTCATCGCTCACTCACTCAGCAGCAGCTGACATACGTAAACTCTGCAGCATGTACCCAGGTTGATGTTGATGTGATTCATTTATCAGTCGTTAAATCCACATTTGGAAATCTCTGAGATGAAGTATCCGCTTCCCGGAAAGTTTAGAAAGTTTCAGGACAAAAGTCAAGGGAATGTTGTGACTCGTGATACTGGAACTGAGGGTCTGGTCCAAATGTTCCTGGCTTGGATGTTCAGAAGTTACTGTAAACTGTCATAGTCTGAAGCGACACTTTCTTTTCTTGTCCCGTTGTTGCACATTTTGCACATTTTCCATCTTTCTTTCTCACGCCGGGGCTCTGACACTCTCTGGCACGTTGTCTTGATTTACTGTGTAAAGTCGTAGAGCTCGAGATGTGTCATCAGTCATCTGTGCTGTGAGTGAGAGGGTGAGCGAGCAGGCACTTCAAACAATGCTACTTCTGCAGGTGTGGGATCAGAGGCCTTTCCACACTGAGATCCTTCCCATTTCCACTCAACTCCTCATCTCTCTACTCTCTGATTACTCTTTTTTTTAACCCTACACTGTATCTTGGGTGCTTTTGAACTCCATCCCAACATTTAACACTTATCCTACTTCACATTTACCGCCACTATGTCCAAGTTTCCTCAAGCAGGAAGGTAAACAAATCCCTAAGAGCTTAGTTGTATCTGTAGCACAACATTCAAACAAATGTGTGTTTCTGAGAAATATTGACACACGTTTTGTTTTAATTGATGCAGAGAATGGAATTTCTGCTCACTAATGAATTTCATTGGCACAAAACAACAATTTAGGCTAACCCGATTCAAGGTTACATCATTACTGATTAGTGTTTTTGCTTGATTTTTCTAAAACCTATTTTGTGATAATATTATCAATGCATTTTATAGATTGCTTACATTCACATGCTGACTTGCACATGGGCAGATCTCATCTGTGACTTCATGTCCTTATGCATTTGTTTGAAGAATTTAAATTCATGGCAGTAACTCACGTAAGGCTGTGTGTATTTTAATTTCTCTGAGAGTATCCTGTTCTACATGTCTTACGTGTAATGTGACATGTGTCAGTATATCTACCGTGTCATTCAGATGGAAGCAACAGCCAGTCACCCTGTTTAGTGATTGACAAAGACTTTGTGATTGAAAATGGAGTCATATGGAAAAAAAAAACACCACTATGATATAAGCTCAGTTTTCAGAGAAAAGGATATTTTGAAATACAAACGATCATATCAAATGATCAGTGATAAACTTTGTTACTGTGAATTAATGTGCGTAAAGTTCATAGTTATAATATAGTCTGTATTCATTCATCACCTCTGTCATAGTCATACAGGTTCCTTATTTCTCGGAATCTACATAACTGTCTTTTAAGTTAAACAATCTACATTCACAAGTCACTCTGACCCAACAATTCTACCTGTGCACACCATTCAAAAGGCCAAGCATCCAAATAATCCAGAAACTTTATCCACTTAATGAAGCAGGCACTTAGGCTGTAGTCAATACCGTCGCAACGATAACATGTAAATCGAATTAGAGACACATGAAGATCTGGGCCTAATGTAATTAAGACCAAGAACAGAGCAGGGTTATAGCAGGTCAGTCTGTATCAACGCCAACATATTTGCATCACTTCTTTGAGTTTACACCAGAATTTCAATGGGACAAAAAAAATGGTTTGAGTCCACAGTCCAAAACAGCTATTTAAACCCTGAGCAAACAAAACATATTGAAACGTATTGTTCTGTATCTCAATGGCCATGTGTCAAATATGTGACATTGACAGTCAAACAGTCTCACTGTTCTTTTTGTTACACATGGGTATCAGGGCAAAAAGTGACACTGTACCTTATGTCTCAAAAAAGCGGGATGTTGACTGAACCTATACCCCCCCCCACACACGCACACACACACACTTTTCCTTTGTCTGCTGTATGATTGTGTCCGTGCATGTTTGTATGACTATGTGGGCCCAATTATTTCAACTCCAACCGTTTGCATCAGTATGTGAGGTATGCAGGCATCTTTACGTGTCACCTTCCGGCGGTATTGTTGTGATCGTGGCGTCACGATGGTCAGTGAGGTGCGTGTGCCTCACTCACAGCAACGCAGGGTGAATAAGGAGGAAATGGTGGCAAGAGAACAACAGCAGCGAGATGAGTGGTGTCGGGCATGGTTCATTTTTCTCCCGAGGCGGAGGGCGGCCCATTGGTGACTTTGATGGATAGGAATGCTGCTCACCCACACACGCACACACGCCCACACATGTCCCACACACTCCGGCTCTCACACAAGAGCTCACGCGTTGTTGCTCGTGCATGGACACGCATACACAAACTTGTAGACGGGTGCACGCTACGATCACACACAGGCTGCTCTGTCCCACCAGATCTGATATCCAATGTGAAATGTTTACGACCCGCCCACACGGCCTTCCTCTCTTGTCAATAAGCTCATCCCAGAAGTATGCGTGATGCATTATCATGTAGATGGGTGCGTACGGGGGTTGCTCTTGCATCCTCCATCACAGGTTTATCCATGTGCATCTTACTGCACCATGCAGCGCATCGCGAAGAACATTTGGCTTTTAAGACGCATAATGATAAATTTGTGCATTAACACTATTCTTTTGCTTAATCACATTTTGATTTGTCACATTAGCAAAGACAGAATGAGAGGACACATTGTACCCGCTACTGGGGATTAAAATAAATGACATACTAAAAATACAGTCTCAACCCAAAATAATAAACAACGTATCCGCTACTTTACCGAACAATGAGAAACTGCCAATTACAAGACAATGTCATGATCAGGATTACATGTGGTGAGAGGTGCACCTTTGTCGCCAAACATATCAGATTGTCAGCTCAACTACAGAGTCTAATTCGGGCATACGAGGTCAGAGTGTTCTGCATGACCTCAGCTGTGCTGACAGCCAGACCTGCTGACGAGCACAGCCAAGCCGTCTCATGGAAGAAAGGAGAAATTGACTCTCAAGCGGCCAAAGTGACAAACATCTATGCATATTAGCTTCCTCTCTGTACAAAAACCTCGTACACACAGATCCAGATCCATGCACTCTCACCAGCATGATGAGATTCAAAACAGGCTATGGAAGAAGCTATTTCAAAAATGAAGTGTTTGATCAGACAAAGGGTTGGTTTTCAAGTAGAGTAGGGAGCTGAACCACCTCCTTTCACTTTGTTCCACTGAATCAGCATCTCGCAGCGAGAAATGAAGAGATGGAGACTGATAGAGAGAAGGAGAGGGAGCTGTCGGGGCTAGGCAAAGACAGACACTTTTGTCTGATCGTTGAGTCTCTGTGAGATAACGCCAATGTTTCTTTTGAACACACTGCTTTCTCTCTCCCTCCCTAACACACAAACACACGCACACAAGGATGATTCAGTTCTCAGACAGTGTCATAAAGCGCTGCTGGGGCACAGTGTCCCCTGCACAGCAGGGAGGAGTATGTCTCTGTAATCAGACAGACAGTCCATGTTGGTCCTGAGGCTGAAGGAGGGACAGTTCCTGGCTGGTGAATGTTAGCCGACTCTGCAGCAGAGTCAGGTCTTTTACTTCCTTGGACACATTGCATAACAGTTTTGTCTTTGTCCTTGAGGTGAACATATTGTGATGATTATCACACATGTGAGCTACACATATGTGTAGCTGTGTGTTTATTGACATAAACAGCGCAAAGGAAATAATACAATAAGCTGCTCTAACCTACAACATGTTTAAAATCAGTGGGGTTAAGTTACTATGTAGTTTGACAGCTATACTACCAACATATTTTGAAGTTGTAGATTTTTATAATATGATAAGCTTCTGTATAATTATCATTAATACAGCTAAATCTAATGATATGGCATTATAAAAGTAGCAATGCTGCATAATAAGTTAGTTTACATTTGCCTGGCAATGTTTTTTAAGAATTTGATTGCATACTTTTATATTTTATATATATTTATTTCTACTTTGATACAAGAATCCAGATGATAATCCCACTACTGTCAAAAAACCGAGCTGTATTTCTGTGAATATTTCAAAGACGGGGGGGAATAAAAGAGTGGTTGTACTTTCCTTTCACACAAATATCCATAACACTCCCCGACAAGGGCGCATTTCCTCGCACAAAGCAGCGGCCGGTGCCGGTGAAGTCGCCGTTTATCGGACTACGTGCCCTGGTTTCCAGGAAGCCTGTTTACCTGCCCCGTTGCCCGGTGACATTTTTTTTTTTTCTCCCTATGCCGTCAACGCCCGGTAACACCCCTGATATCGCCGAAGCAGCGTTTCATTGACCCTCTGTTAAGGTGGCAGGACGCAGGCCGACCTACGTTTGTTTCCTATCTGCCTCCGTTAAAAGCCCCCCCCCCCTTTTTTTTCCGAGAGCCGGGATCCGACGCGGTGGCTTTATCTTTACGCGCGGCCGCTTCTGAGTAAACGCGTTCTCCCCCACCGGCGGGAGGGGAGCGTTGAACGGAGGCCACCTTAAAATCACATGCTGACATAAGGAGAAGCCCGATCTCCACCCATGAGCCCGGGCAGCGACCGTCAGAGGTGTCTCACCATCCCGCTGCGCGCTCATTACGGAGCGAGGCGCCGGCGTACGAGCAGCACACGGAAGCAGCTCGGGCCAGAAGTGCGGCTCCTTATTGGCCGGCTGTCCTGTGCGTAAAGCGTTGCGCGTCGGACACGGTTTCCCGGAGAAGAAACAAAAAAAAAAAAGGGGGGGAAGGAAAAGAATCCCGAGGATTTTCAAGCGTTTGGATCTTTCTTTTATTATTGTTATTGTTATTTTAATTTATTTATCTAACGGTTTCGTCACTGCCTGGGTTTACACTTTACATGCCAAAGCTGGGGGAACAGAGTGGAGCACAACACACTCTTGCGCGAAGCTTCACAGTTTTCGCCACAATAATTGGTAAGTACACTTTAATATCGCGTCCAAGTTGTGACTGTTGCAATCTTGAGTTTTTTGAGGGTTGTTTTTTTTTTTTTTAGCATGCCAGCTGAGATGCTAGGTGCCCTTTAAAAAAGTTCGACACGGTCCATGTTATTGTGTCGGCGGGGAGGAATTGATCGGAGACGAGCAGTCGATCGCGGATCGATAGGAGCACGCTGTCGAGTGATTGGATGAGCCACCTTCCATGTAAATTCCGTGGGCATGATTAACTTAATGAGGCCGGTATTGACGACAGGGAAAATGTCACTGTTACTGTAAATTATAATTAGAGGCTGACAGTAAGTCGTTGCCGGTATTGTCTGTTTAGAAGCACAATGACAACCTTATTAAATGACGCTGGGGCAGTGACAGTCTTGCTAAGAGTATAATAAGCTCATTTTATGATTGACTCAAAAGCATAAACAAGTAGGTCCGTGTTTTTTTTCCCCCGACAGATAGATGCTTGCTATGAAGTCCGGACTGAATTACCTCCCATTGTTAGACCCAAGTAAACCGAATAACTTGCCAGCTGTGATTGTGAAAGTTTCCTCCTTTGCCCCTGGGTGGCGACCGAGTATCTTCTTTTTAGCGTTAAAGACCCTACTTGTGTTGGATGAGGTGAACCCTGTATCTGCTGTAGCTGCCCCTACACTCTCAGCCTGTCCCTTTTTGTGGGCAAGTTTTTCTGGATAGTTTTGTTGGCCGTTTTGATCTTTTTTTTTTTTTTTTGGTTACCGCAGACTGGAAAAAATGAACTAACCTGTCGCAGTTGCAATCTCTTACACGGAGGGAAGCATCAAATCATATTTACCATTTGGCTTGACATATTGCATTCTTTTTTATCTGTTACTCCTACATGTATGCATTTTGTATATACTGTGGGTTTTCTGGTGTGTTTCTTCCCTGAAGAAAATACCCCTTCAGGTCCTGGTTTGCATACTCTAATGGTCACTCTAATGGTTATTGCATGATGCCGAGGTCAGGGGGGAAAGAGGATGGTGTCAGCACTATTAATGTCATTACGGTTCATGTGATAACTTTGATTTACCAGTGAAGAATGTAACCGCTGCTCTTTTATACCGAGCCAACAGCTGCATCCACACTAGTGCTGTGGAACAGATAGTGAAACCCGATCAAAACACTGATGCTCTCTTTGATATGGTTGAATCTTTATTGTCGGAAACACAGAAGTCGTATCAAAACTTCCATTAATTATAGCGACCCCTTCCCTTTAATCGCTGATCCTAAATCAGCCCGTGTCTCTCCAGACATTCCTTTGTAGCGGTGTAGTTTTTTTTCTTTCTTCTCTTTTCCCTTCTTTTAAATGACGATGCTGGTTTTGAGCCCGCTGCACGGTCCCCGATCGAGATTACCCTCGAATGCAGGTAATTTTTTTTCGAGACGTGTCTGCTGCAGATTACAACTGTCTCTCTGAGTGAGGAGAATCCAAACTGGGCTGAAACGAGCGAAAGAGGCTACCTGGACGGGTTTTTATTCTCTTTTTCCAAATCACCTTATCGGCTAAAATGACGCCTTTAATAATGAATAAGCTCGTGATTGCACCGGGTCCTCCCCGGACCTCTCAAGCGACCCCGGGTTTTTTTTTTTTTTATCCTAGGAGTCGCGGCCGCGGGCCACCGTAGTAAGGACACTTATTCGGTCCTGTGCTGTAATTTATTATGAATGGCCTAAACTCGCCTGCCCTCCACGTGGGGGTGGGTCGCGTCCTCCCATTGGCCGCGGGGCGGGAGCGTCCTGAAGGAGGCGTCCCGCCATTGGTCGGGACGCCTCGGAGCTGTGGGCGTGTTTTATCGATGGTGGAAGTGCGATACTTTGTGACAAGGTTCATTGTCGATATTTCGCCGGAGCCTCCTCGGGTATGACTGCGCCGCGCGGAGCCTCTCGCCTCTCGCCCTTTGAGGCTTTGCATCTTGCGGACCGTGCGTTTTTTCTTCTCTAAAGCTTGCGAAAGTTTCGCAGAAACACCCGATAGGAATTTTACATCGCCTTTATCAGACCCCGCGGTTTCCCCGTTGAAGGCAGCCGCTTGCGTGAATGAGCGTCCGTGGCTTTTCTTTCTTTCTTTTTCTTTTTTTTTCTTGCTGACAACGTACTCGCGTCTCTTTTTTTTTTTGTCGTGGCTTTTGCGCATCCATGTAGCATCTAGGGAGACTTTTGCTGGCACGCTGGAAAAGGGGAGAGAGAAAAAAACAAAAACAAAACAAAACAAAGCGAAAGATCAGACGAAGAGAAAAGAGAGCCGTGTGCGGTGCACTTTCCTGGGGGAATATTCTCATGGTATCGACCGGAGAGGAGACGGACTGGGTTTTGTTCTGACTCTCGGAGAGCGAGAGAAAAGAGGCAACGAGAGCTAGAGGTAGAAAGAGAGAGAGAGAGAGAGAAAGGGAGAGAGAGCTCTCTGAATGCTCCCTTTGATTTGCAAGCAGAACAAGGGACGGTGACCGAAGCGACGGGATCTGCTTCACCATCCTCCTCACCCTCTTCATCCCCGGCTCTGCTCGTCTCGCCTCCCTCCCCCCCTCCCTTTCTCTGACCACAGGTTATCGGATGGACCAGCATCCCAGCGCCCGGAGCTGCACCAGTCGCGGGGCTTCGTCCTGCGAGGCCGTCCCGACTGAGCCCTCCATGAATCTGTACATCCACTCCACCACCGGTACACGCTTCGAGCTCTCCCTGCCCCTGGAGGAGACCGTGGAGGGACTGAAGAGGAGGTTGTCGCAAAGACTCAAAGTACCAAAAGAGAGACTCGCTCTGCTGCACAAAGAAACGTGAGTAAACCTGATACAAGCACGGTTGAAATTTGTTGGCTGAAAGTGTTGTAGCCTCTCTATGCATTGGGGGGAATCGTATGATCGTTGACTTGTGCTTTTGTCTTAAAAGACCAGCCTGTGTTTGAGACTCAACACCGTACACTGGCACAGTAACCCCTCGTGTGTAGACTGTTCTGCAATTCAAAATGTGAATAAATCAAGCCCATGTGTATGTTTTGATCTGCCCTTTGTGTTTGTTCGTGCTTGAGCTCTCGAGAGCTTCAGACACAACCTTGGCTGCTCTGGTCATCAATACATTCAAGGAGACTACTGACCATGGTATTGGAATTACGCATAGGGGACGCACCGGTCACTGGAACAGTATTGACAAGGCAATCTGCAGACTTGCATTGATTCATCCCTCCTTCATAATAAATACCGTAGCTTGACTGAATTTCTAATGCTATGTGAATCATACTTGTTAAACATAGAGGAATACAGTTAGACAGACTTGGTAGCCTGTAATTTATTTACTTTGCTACTGCAGGTGTATTAATTGTCAATTTTTGAGATGTTACTGTATAATGGAAGGTGGATATATCATGTGCTTTGACTGGGATGTAAGTGTCTAGATAGCCAGTATCTTTTAAAGCAGAATAACTCCCTAATGGTCTCAGAGGATTTCTGGGTGTGAGATATTGGCTGGCAATAGTACATCAGAACAGAGCTGCACAGGCAAGGGAATAGTTAAAATGTTTATTTTCTAAAACAAACCAAAATCTACAGTATTATGAGATTTCCACACGAAGCCGGCCTAAGATAAATGAGCTAACAATAGTGCAGGGTGTGCTATGCAAAAAAGTGAGGTTGGGGGGGGGGTTTACTTTATGCAAACAGTCAGCATTGTCTACAGCCCCGTCCCCTCCCAGCCATTGTAATCACCCAATAAATCACATCATCCTTTAAAACCTGAAACCCCCTTTTTTTAATCCCCTCCTGCTCCTCAAACTGTAGACCTACAGCAAGTCACTGCTGAGGGCCTTTGTTCAGCTGCGTGGGGTGAGATTTGGGTCATGCTTGTACAGCAGGTTGTCCTAAACATACTCCATGTGACTAGAGGAAGTAAAGAGTCACTACACCTGGAATTGGCTGGTTTTATTGCTTCCTTATTGTGGCACAGACACCTCTGCTCTGCACCAAACAATAAATAGTAAAGTCCTATAAATGTGTTAGTATCATGAGGCAAAACTTTAGAACTTTAGAATTCCAGAAATAACTATCACAATGTTTCACCTTTCAACTAAGAGCAATACATTTGCAATGTCAATTACAGTTCATTTTTTTACTGTGTATCTTGACTCATAATTATTTAAAGGACTGTGGTTTTGGTTTCAGCTTGGCGTTTCTACTCCTCATTCACACGAATCAAAATCCCAAAAGAAAATACTTACCTCCACTTAGGCAAGTGGCAGTCGTGCCAAATATCCACTGTGAGCAATTGTCGAGCTCCACTATACCCGAAATTGAAATATGACAGCTCAATCAATACTTCTCTTTCATGGAGCTTTTCACCCTCGGCTCTTTTGGAAACTAGTTTTGAAGTCTGTCTCTCTCCCCCTGGCTGAGGGGTGTTTGTGTGTCTGAAGAGAGAAGATATTGTCAGCACAGTCTAATTATCCTGTTCTCTCTAACCCTGCAGGCGACTAAGTTCAGGCAAACTCCAGGATCTAGGCATCTCTGATGGGAGCAAGTTAACACTTGTGCCAACAGTTGAAGCAGGATTAATGGTAAGGCTCAACTGATTCTGTTTTTATTTTAGTTTGAGTCCAAATATTAATTATAAATACTTTTTAATAGCATATATAAATATATATATCATAGACATTACTTAACATAGCAGGCATCTGCTTCCTTTAGTCAATTGAAAATGATTATTTAATATCCTTTTTTCTTTCTGTACAGTCTCAAGCATCAAGACCAGAACAGTCAGTAATGCAAGCCTTGGAAAGCTTAACAGAAACTCAGGTAAGAGACTGTTTGTCTTTGTTGACCCTGAAAGCAAAGCAGAGTTAGTATTCTACCATGGCTGCAATCTAAACTGGGCTTTGGACCTCTTATGTGTGTGTTTGTATGGGGGGGGTATGGGAAGTTGCAGCTTTGGTACAGAGCAACATCCAGATATGACGGAGACAGAGAAAGAGATCAGATGAGATGAGATGATCAGGCTGCACAAGCCTCTTTGCGTGTCTAATCTCAGCCTCTTAAGCAAGCCAAGCCAAGCTAGACATCCAGTGTGAGCTGTCAGGATATAATAAGCAGCAACACCCTCCTGTATCCTAGTAACATCTGTGATTTTGTGTGTGTGTGTGTGTGAGTGTGCATGTGAGTGTGTGTGTGTGTGTGTGTGTGTATGTGCACACATGCGTGTTTGTGCATGCCATTGCTGGAAGCCAGGGTGAACATGCAAAAAAAGGTCTTATTTTTGAGATGCTGGGAAGACGAGCAATGCTCATTTCCACCTTTCTGTTTATACCTTTTATCTGTAATCTCTCTCCACTCACTCTGTACTTCATACACTAACAGACAAACACGTACGCAAACACAAGTTCACACACACACGCACACACACACACACACACACACACACACATGCACAGGCAAGTTTCCAGGAAGTCTGTGGCTGCATGGAGATTGAGTGTAGTCTCACTAACACATAAACAAGAGTGCTGGATCATCAGATGACAGCACTCTTACACAGTATTAGCATAGGGTTCCTGGAAGCTTAGCATGGATAGTCCGAGTGGGGCTGAGTGTAGGCCTAGTGAAATACAGAACGCATTTGAGTAAGTGTGATATGACTCACCAAAATGATCGATAGTGAGAGAAAAGCGAGAGAAAAAAAAGGCAAATAGTTCTCCGCAGGCTAGAGGAGAGGCGATAAGGCTGAATGCACACAGACAACAGTGTGACGTATGAAAGACTCTGCAGCTGACTGACTGACTCAGATCAACTTCCGTTTGCAGCGTTTGGTAACACTGTGAGGTACGTAACTGCATCAATGACGCGCAGCTGACTGATGTCAAAACAGAACGAGATGGTGAAATTGTGTGCTTATGTACGGAGTGAAGTGTGCTTGCAATTTAGCGGTTACGTCCAGAGAACGTTGCTCTACATTCAGTGCAGTTTTCATCAGAGGATGCAGGCTCTTCTGAGATAGGGGAGTGTGGTTTTGTATGGCTTCATTCCCTGCTGATAATTTTGTGGTGGAAATCCTGGCCTTGGTGTGTGTGTGTGTGTGTGTGTGTGTGTGTGTGTGTGTGTGTGTGTGTGTGTGTGTGTGTGTGTGTGTGTGTGTGTGTGTGTGTGTGTGTGTGTGTGTGTGTGTGTGTGTGTGTGTGTGTGTGTGTGTGTGTGAACTCAGCATGCATCCTGTAGCACTGACAGCATATGACTGCATGCTTGTAGGTGTGTGCGTGTGTGTGTGTGTGAGAAGTGGTAGTGGGCTGAAAGGAAGCCTTGCCCATCATGCGGTACGCCTTTGCTGAGCATCCATGAGTGACTGTCATTTTCGCCAGAGGCAGACAATAATTCAACCGCCGACCCAGAAGTGCAGATCTCTCACTCTGCCTTTCTTCCCGTGTCTCTTTCATGCCAAATAACCCTATTACTCTTAGATTCATTAAGGTCATATGCTTGCATTTTTCTTGAGAATAGCTCACCATAAATTACTGTTGAAAGCATACTGTATTTATTGCAATGTTAATTGTAATCCTGCGTTGGGGATAGAAAGAAAAAAGGGCACAGCAAGAATGACATCGGGGTAAAAGGTTAAAATAAGGGCATAATGCTGCTTTAGTGTGTTTTTATCCAGAGAAATTGATTATACTTTATAATTCATGAAGCAGAAGGAAATGATATAGATTGCAGAGAGATTACAGATCTGAGTAAGATTAGAAAATAGGAACACAAAAGATTTCCCTCATTTCCTCTCTCCCCCCTAACTCTGGGGCTATCAAAAATCAATCAATGCACTTAGCTCTTAAAAGTGTCTGACACGATAACTGATATGGCCATACATCCAAAAATAGCCTAGGGGAGTTGTGGGGTGGTTGTTAGCTGAGGCAGACGTTGAAGGAGTGGGTATGAGCACCTGGACTTACTCCTCAGCCCTCCGTATATTTTGGTCATGTGAGGTCTGATTTCCAGATGGGGGGGGTTTTCCCAGGAAGTGTCTGTATTCATGGAAGACTGGGCTAATGTCCTCTCCTTTATCAGAATTCTGTTGGAGTTCGCAGCTAACAGCCAGCTATCCAACCGGCCAGGCAGAACATGATAGCTTACATGGCTTTTTCAGACTTTCGTGGCGCAAGTTAGATATAAAATGTTTATGGAAACTGAGCCCCAGCAATTATCGAAACTGGATTTTTTTTCCTCTGCACCGTCTCCCCCTTTTCCTTCTCCTCCCTCTCTTGCTTCTGCTTAACGGCTCTCCCAGGGCCCTGTAATTTAAATGTGCTGTGGTTTGTAAGTCCAGCTAGCTGTCTCAGTTTGACCACGATGGCTGGCTTCTTTAGCAAGGACAATCCTGGCTGCCTTAATTTTTCCTCCGGAATCTCGCTAGACACTTTTTGCATGACATCTAAGCTGTATTAAGCCACTGCCTCCTGACAGCCCATCAAAATACAGTTGCCTGTGCCACTCTCCTCTCATTCTGTCTGCTAAATAGAGGTTGTGTGTACAGCTTACTTATGCAGTCATGCGCAGGCACATACACACACACCAGAACTGAAAGGATATATTTAAGAGGATTTCTGATCCTGCTCAGTGAATGAGAAAATGTCTGATCCTAGTAGTAAAATGAATGTATACTTACAAGACGAGCAGTGAAAGGAAAATGAAAGCAATATTCACTATTTTTTGGGCATATGTAGGCAATGACACCAGCCCTTCATCTATTGATCTTGGTATTTGACAGAAAGAGAAGGATTATGTGTCCCTCTCAGCACACAGGGACTATTTGCTCATTGATGCACATTGATGTTAGAATAAAAGCCAACCAGGCAGGCAGGCAGGCATCACCCTTACCATCCCCCAATGCCCCCCCTCCTAGCAGCCACCTCTTTGTTCCTGTCTTAAAGCATGAGCACCAAACCTGCCCAGCTGACAAACCCTCAAACACACAACAATGATTGAGGGTCACTCTTTAGGGTTGGTTCTCCCCCACAATCCCCTTTCATCCGCCATACACCCATAGGCGTCACCTATACCCAATTGAGTGCAGCTACAGTGGTTCATACCGATTTCAAAATCAATGTATGGCCCAGCTGGAGCGAGGCTCAGTGGGCTGCAGATTGACAAATTTTTCCTTGAACACTAACACAGATTGCTTTGGGAGGAGGATGTGTGTTGCCATTCCATATGTCCCCATGGAATACACCGTTACACATCTGCTCTACTTTTCTCGCTCCCGCCGAGCACCTCCTCTCCTAATCTACACCCCTCCTCCTCCTCCTCTTCCTCATCTTCCTCCAGGAATGACAGGCTCGGACATGGCACGTTTTGTTATTGTGTCTCGATGCGGACAGATGCAAACTAGTAGGATCTAACAATCTGTGGGGAGTCACCTCTGGGTCACCCTCACTTCATTTCCTCCACTCTGCCTCCCTCAGGGGGTGGCACAGTGGACCAGACAGGTGGGGGGAGAGAGGAAAGGGAGAGCTTGCTCAAGTCATTCTGTAACATGTCAAGTCGATGTATGTGTGCAAGTTCCATTGGCTGGAGGTAATAGGGAGGAAGAGTACACATGCTTGGGTAACTCACAGAAATACAGGGGGGAGTCTAATGGAAGGGAGGAAGTTGAGACAAAAGAGGGTGAATGCTTTGGCTCTCTACTAGAGGAGACACATTTTGGAGAATACTTTGCATAAATGGATAATTGGCTGTGCACCTGTGCAAATCTGTGTGCTTGTACATGGGTGGGTGTAAAAGAGCTCAGTGCAGATGGTCAGTATGTTTCTTTTTCCAGTCCTGAACGCCATACACCACCTTGTCTAGATGCTAGTTAATCAGCAGGATTGACACTACTGGAAATCATTGGAGAGTAATGGTATTGAAGGTTTGGGAGTGCTAGGAATTGAAAAATGACCAAGTCAGTCAATAGGAGAGGATCCTCCCCTTTTTTATAGCATGCAGTTCTCTCTGTCCTTCCCGCTGCCATTGAAATGAAGGCTTTTTACATGCATGCAGCTTAAGAGAGGGAGTCCTTGCTCTTTAGAATGGTAATTTTCTTTTTTGTTAGTTAAATGAAAGCTACACAAATTAATTTGTTGCTGAATGTCTAAATCAAATTGTGTATGGAATAAAAGACAATGCTGATCTAAAGGCCTATTCAGTCCCTGCTCATGTAAATCCTGGCCTTGAAAATTGCATTAATAAGCTGATCACGCAGTATTTTTTGCACCTGTGTAATCCCCTTTGTGATGCTTAAATGCACAGTGGGAGGGGGGTGCTGGGATGGGTGGAGGGAATCAAGGTGTGTTGTGGGGCAATCGAGAGAGGGATGTATTTTGCAGGGGATTTCATTGTCCTATTGTGTATATGCATCTGCTTGTGTGTGTGTGTGCACGTGCCAACATAAATTTCTAATGTCTTAGTCTTTGTCTTTGTGTGTTTCCTTGTTCGTGGCTAGGGGAGTCTCATTTCTACGTAACTGAGTCGTGACCGTCATTGTTTTCCATTCTCTGGCAACACTGAGCTTTAGTGATTCAAGTAGCGGGCATCGTGACTAGTGGGGCTACTGTGTGGGAGGATGGAGGCCAGGAATATCACATCTGATGGCCACTACCAAGTGTAAGGAAGTCAGTTAGTAAGCTACTGTTGAAACACAGAGGTGGGGTCAAAAGACCCATGTTGATCTACTAAGTCATATAAAAACATACAGAGGAAAGAGGCATTTTCTTGCTGCTACTCTTCATGTCCTCTTTCCTACACTGGTCACACAGTCCCAATCCTCTCTCACCTTCTCTCCATTTACCTGTACCCACCTACTTTTTCTCAAACAGGTGACATGCTAAGTCCTCAGTCTCTGTTTATAGAATTATTGGTAGGTACAAAAACTGCTCACTGTTAAATGATGCCCTCCTCCACCAATGCAGAATCCTTATAAATAGTAGTAATCAGCAGGTATGAATGGCATGAGTATGAGGAGTGTAAGCAGTAGGCCAATGAGTAACAGTAAGAATAAGAGTAGTGAGCCAACGAGTAACAGTAAGAATAAGAGTAAGTGAGTTCTTTGCTGTTGTTCACCCTGAATTAGCTCTAAGGTAGGAGTGGTTTTAGCAGGAACCTGATCATCCTGAACTTTGTGAATCTGATCTCTCTTTTCACTCAGCCGATCAAATTCAGTGATGGCCAGCTGGTCCCCTCTTGCTCCTTTCAGCCCCCTCTGTTTCTTATCAGCCAGTATTACAGACGCCTATCTTTCTAATGGGGGCTTTGAAGAGCCCCCCGGCTGCTTTTAGGATTTGCGGCATGATGCAAGTCATTGATTTTTTTTTTTTCCATTTCTCTTTTGAGAGCCTGTTATTGCATCTTTAGCTGTTGTATGTCTGCACAGAGACTATCAATAGTGTCCTGGTGCGATCAAAACATCTAGCTCGATAGGCGGGTTAATAAGCAGCTTTTGAACTGTACCTTTCACCTAGCGATTCGACAGGTGAGCAGCATTGCAGCCAAAATATGGCTGGAGGGGACGGCTTCCTCCTCCTCAAGGCTTCCATCTCTCCACCCTCCTGTCCCGCCCTCCAGTCCTCTATCCTCTTTTCTCCAGCACAAAGCTGCTCAGTTGTTCATGAATGTCAGCTCAGTGCTGCCAGCACACTCTATCTTTCCCTCCCTGTCCTGCTCACCCTCCCTCAGTCTCTCAGCCTCTCTCTTCCTCTCTCACTCCTTATCTCTCTCACTAGGTTTGCTTAGTGTGCAAAGGAAGAACGACTGCAAATGAGTTCCTTGAACCACAGGGACCCCAATAAATAAAACTGTCAGCCAGAGATGTCGAAAGAAAAAAAGAAGGAAGGAGCCAGAGGCACACTCTCACTGAATATTTCATCACCCACCATCACCACCACCACTCTGACACCCTACCCCCATCGCCCGCATCCCCCATCCCCCCTCGACATCCTTGCTCCCTCCCTCTCTCATGCCATCCTCCCCCCTTTTCCTCTGTCTTTTCTCCAACCCCTCCTCCCTTGGCTGCCCCTTATCATATTCTCCCCTATCACTGCATAGCAACCAAAGCCTCCTGCTAAACAAAATACCACCTCCTGGACCCTGACATCTAGAACAAAATGGTTGATGGCACTGGCTGTGGGGTCAGTTGTTAAAGAGGGGTGGTGAATCCTATGAAGTGCAAGAGCTCTTTATCAGCACCTGTATGTCCCTGAATAGACTCTGTTATAACATTATGCCCAAGCAGTTACTGGTGAGTTTAATCATGTATTTACGCTGATCAGTCACAACATTAAAGCCATTTACCAGTTTTAATGTTGTGGCTGATCATATTTTTGACTTAGTAAAGCCATGAAGCCATGGAAGACCAATGACAAATGAACAGAGTAGGTTTCAAATCACATTACTGGTTCAGAAATGAACTCTTTCAAAACAGGACATAGATATACACCGATCAGCCACAACATTTAAACCAGTTACCTGTTTTAATGTTGCAGCTGATCAGTGTATGTTGATTTAAGCAAACACACACCTTGTTCTTCAGGAATGAACTCCTCTTTGAATACCACTGCTGCTGCATCAGAAAGAGAACAATGAAGGGCTGGTTTCTCTCTGTCTGCCTTAACACAACAAAAGTGGGGCCCTCTACTCTCCTTCTCTTGCGTCTCTCATAACAAACCACCACGGACAGCCATAAGTTGCTTTTGTAAGGGTTTGGAATTTGTCGAGTGCTCTGCGAGGAGCGGGGTGGAAAGACTGGCGCAAGAAGAGGAGGGTTTCAGACTGAAGACAAGCCTAGAAGCTCTCTTTTGTTTGCCTGTGATGTTCCAGAAAGCTCTATCTGGTGTTTGTCCTGACGTCAGTGGTAGCCAGCCACATTGGCTGTCTTGGCTGTGCTCCTGAGAGCAGACAGGCATGTTTGGACTGGAGCTGAGCTGCTAGCCGAGACCTCTGGGAATCATTCGCTAGCCAGCTCTCCAGCACTAGAGAACCCCTTCCCCCCTACACACATACACACTCTCCGACACGCTCCCTCCCCTTGTTTCTCTCCCAGTCTCTGTCCGTCTGGAAGAGGCTTGTTACACGATCACTCTCGCCAATCTAGCCTCTGGCAGGCAGGCAGGCCGCGTTGTATCACCCTCCGCCTCCTCCCCTCCCTCAGGAAACGGGCCCTATTTCAGGTGTTCCACTCCACAGCTCCCGGCTCCCAGCTACACAAGCTGTTCCCTCTCCTTTTCTGTGTGTTTGTGAGTGTCAGGGAAATAGCATGCCAGTTGAAAATGATGCAGCTTTTCGTTTGGAGCAGTTGAATTCCACACCTGAAGGTTTACTTTGGCTCCTTTTGTTTTTCATCTGAGGGAAAGGAAAGTGAGCAGTTAGATTATAGCAGTTCAGATATCCCCTGTGATTTTCCCCTGCTGAATTGGATGTCTGTGTTTTTGTGGGTTTTTGTCCTTTTAATTTCTTGCTTAAAGATCAAGCTGTGGTGGGTGGTGTGTACGTATGGGGACCCCATATGATGAGTCACATGCATCACTACAGAGGAGGAGACCCCCACACATTTTTTTTAGCTCTCATGTATGTGAGAGCAAGTGGGGCCCGTGTGAACAACCTCTAAATTGACTTTATGAGTCAGTTACTGAGACTCTGAGACCAGGAGTTACAAAAATTATCTGGAGGAGGGAAATTAAGGAAAAAAGATGTGAGGGAGAAAGCTTGCCTCTAGTGCAGGCTAATTTGAACCCTGCCATGTGGTTTTTTTAGCTCAGTAGGTGTACATGAATTTCATTTTGGCGGTTTTAATCCAAATTAGTCATTATAAGGGTAATCAAGCCTCCTCGCTCTTTCTTCTGTTGTCACTCACTATCAGCCTTTTTTTCTCTCTTTCTCATGCATACACACAGTAAAATGCTGAAGCAAAGGCCCTGTTCAGATTTGACATTGAGTGGCATCTTGGAGGATCCCTTCGAGACCCTTAACCCAAGATGTTCCAGCGGAGCTGCTCAGTGGCCAGCAGAATCAGACTGAGGTCATACTGGGCAGCTTCCAGGTGTGAGAGTGTGTAACAGTGTGAATGAGGTAAGGGGCGCGGGCAAAAAGAGGTCGCCTCCCATGAAATTACACTGAATGAATAAAGGTTAAATAAAAAATATACAGATTTAACCTTTTCAAACGATTATATCAAGGTATAGAAGCACCGAATTTGCCTCTGCGCTCTAATATTGTGTCTGAGGTGCATTTTTCTGCTTAGCAGCAGTTGAAGCTTCTTCACAGAAAAAAAAAAATCAAATGCGAGCAGGGAAACTAAATCCATCCACAAGGCCCTCAGGACAGATCCTGATGCCAGGTGTGAAGTGTAACCCGTCTCAGATTGACGCCGACACAGTCTAGATAAGTGTGGAGGCAAGATTCGAGGTCTGAACTGTACCGCAAGCAGATACTCACTTCTTACAGCTTTTTTCCCCTCATCTTCCTCCCTCCCTTTAACTAAACACTGGGCTGATCATCTCCCTCAGGGCCTCTGACTTTTGTATGCATGTCCGTGTGTGTGTGTGTGTGTGTGTGTGTGGGTTGTGGGTTGGCAAACTGTCGACCCATTCTCTTGACAGCTGTCAGTCACAGGGACAGTCAACGTCTCCTCCCCCTCCTTTTCTCTCTTCTCTCTCTCACTCAACCCCACCCACTTTGGGACTGTGCTTCGCCCCATGTCCTCAAACAGACACACACACACACACACAAACATCTTGTCTATCAAGTGACCTTTTGTTTGTGAAGTTTCCTACAGAAATCTCACGTAACACCCTGCCCTGTTCCCCTCCTCGCTTCACACCCTGCCTTGGGCTTGCTGAGTTTATTGTCTAACCACGACAGGGCAATCATGGTGGGTGTGGACTGTATCAACAAGCCATTAGTGACTGAGTTCACACTTTGAAAAGGCTGAGTTTCTGTTTATCCTGCAGCCGCCTGTATGCTGATTTTTTTTTTTTTTTTTTTTTTTGCTGCCTTAGCTCTTGATTATTTACATGTTGAAATGCAGCCATCAAATCATCCTAGCCCCCTCGTCCTTTCACCTGCCTCTCTTCTCCCTCCGTCCTCTTTTCCACACCATGTCAATACCAATGTGCAAAGGTCACCCTGGCAACAGAGAGGCAGCGGTCGATAGAGAAATAAATAAGCAGAAGAAAGGGGAGAGAAGTGATGGAGGGCAGAGCCTGGTGATTCACAAGGTTAACTACAGGCCAACATCTCAGAAGCACACTCCAAAGGCTGCAGGGTCTGCAGGGAGTGAGGCCTCTGCTCTCTTTTGCTGTCTTTGTATGTATGTCTCCATTACGTGTTTTCTCTACATTGTAATTAGTCTCTCTCCCCATCTCCCATCCTCTTTGTGCGATTTCTTCCCCTCATGTAGCTTTTCGATGCTCCTTCTGTCTTCCTGTTTTCCCCTCCCTCCCCCTCTCCCTCCCCCTCTCCCTCCCTCCCCCTTTCTTTGCCTCTCTGGGGACTGAAAGCACACAGGCACTAGGGGTTGTTGAAACCTTTTTGGACGGAGGCGTCACTTTGTATTTGCCAGTGCTGTTTGTTTCTGTTTGCTTCTATTTGGGGAGAACCTGAGACGTCATTACTGTTGCGTCTTCGTGGCCCAAAGAAGCTTTCTGACCCTTGAATGACTCTCGGAAGAAAATACACACACACAGACACACACACACACACACACACACACGCACATGCACACATTAACCTACACACATGCACAGACTTAAGAAGTGAATGGCAATATAGAGCAAGAGAGACACAGGCTTGCAGGAGAGGGACAAGAGAACTTTTGTTGTTTAGTGTGAATCCTCCAGCCAGGGAGGGGGAAAACTCTGCTATCCTGTGTGTATTTGTCTGTCCATCCGGGCCATGGGTGGGTCAGTGGAGGCCTCCACACTTGGCCCCTGTCAGCCATTGCCAGAGCTCCAAAAATGGGCAGCCCTTCCAGATCCGCCGCAGAACCACGGACAATCGGCCATTCTGTGTTTTAGAGGCGGGCGGGGTGTATTTCCTGGACGTGGGACTGATTTTTCAGGCCCTGGGCCAGATAGAAGGGTGGCCTTTGTCTCTGCGCTAAATGACACTGCTCACTAAGAATGGACGGAGGGGCAGTGGGAAGCAAGCGAGAGTGGGCTCTATTTGTGTGTGTGTGTTTTCCAATAGGTCTCCTCATCCACTGTTCCCCAGCAGATGTAAATAGGCCAGTGTTACAGAATACTCATTGATTGCATGATGGGCTAATGCTATGTCTCCGTGTCTCTACGAGGTGGGGCTCAGCTCTAAGCACTGTTGTGTGTATTTTAACTGCCATCCCTGGTGCAGACTGTTCATTTACAAAGGGGGGAGTCAATATGAATGGGGTAGTCTCTTTTTATTCATCTGTTTTTCAAAAGGTTTGGCTTTTTGTGTATAATCGTGATGCTTAGTTTGGTAATGTGGTGAAGCTGTGTTGGAGACTTTCCTGTGAAATCATCAATTGAACAACTCAGCCTTGTTTTCTTTTTCTGTCTGCAGGTCAGTGACTTCCTGTCCGGCCGCTCCCCCCTCACCCTGGCACTGCGTGTGGGTGATCACATGATGTTTGTCCAGCTCCAGTTGGCGGCACAGCAGTCCGGTGGTCCCCAGCTCCAGCACAGACACCTCATCGCCCGGGGCAACGCAGAGACTGCAATTGGACAGCCCACAGGGCAGCCCCGTGTTCCCCACCCTCACCCGCACTCCCACCACCATCCCCATCATCCACACAGTCACCCCGGCCCCCACTTGTCCCAGCCTCACCCAGTCCCTTCCTCCCACTCTTCTCCGGGCTCGACTTCCTTCCCTCTGCCCTCCACGCACCACCAGCCACTCCCTCCCATGTACCACCAGTCGCCCTCCTCCGCTCATTGTAGCCCCCCTACTCCTCCTCCTCCTCCACCCCACTCCCCTCGCCCATCCCACATCCCCGGAGGTCTTTTCCGCTCTCCGGCCCATCACCATCATCATCACCACTACCAACATCCTTCCTCAGGCCAACCCAACCACGACATTGGTCAGGCCAGCCCTGTAGCCCCGGTCCTCTGCCCTGAGGTAAGCCTCAAAAATACTGTTTGTTTTCATATTATTATGTTTGTTTGTGCCGCCGTTGTCATCAGTCCTAGCTAGCTTTTACATAAGTAACTGATGTCATCACAGCTGTCTTATGAATGAAAAAATGTAGGGGATGAGCTGTGACTGTGATTGCAGCGTGAGGGAGAACACAAGGTTTAGTCAAGTCTGGAGAAGTTTTTCATGTGATGTGTGAGTGTGTGTATGTGTGTGTGTGTGTATGTGTGTGTGTGTGTGTGTGCTTCCAAAGTACAATTAGTCATCACTGAAGTACGGTGTGCTTCCCAAATACATATAAACAGGCCAACACACATTATTAGCCAAGGAGCCTCACAATTCATATGAACTCATCTTGCACAGCGAGATGATAAAGAACGTGAGAAAAAGATTCAATGAGAGGCAGATTTAATGAATTAAAGTAGTTTTTTCATGTGAAGACTAATCATTAACCTCAGTGTTTTCAGTCATTTATCATTAACCTTTACAACCATTTACTTAACTTTGTTTAACTCTAAGAACAGCTGCACACACATGTACAAACACGCTTACTCTTCTCCCCCAGCCAAATTTGCTGTTTATACTTCGTCTAGCTCCCCAAGCACCAGCCTATGGAAAGAGAATAAGAACCATATGTCACTAGGCTACTCGGGAGAAATGGTCCACAACAAGAAAAACGCAAAGACAGGCCAGTTTAGTAGTGAGAAAACAGAAAAAGTTATTCCTCATCAGGTTTTCACCTACGTAACGTGCACATAGACAAGACTGACATGCAAAAAGCGACCTTTGCATTGGTTTCGAGTTCACTTTCAGATGTCAGCTGAGTGATCCAATTAGAGTTAAGGAAAAGTAGCAGGCTCGCAAAGTTTGGTTCGATCTTAGCTTTGAAGTAACAAGATATCCTGGGTGTTCTGGGCCATCAGTTGGCAGAAAGCTCCAGTTTCCTGCTTCCTGTGGTTTCTTATAACATCAGCCTTTACCGCGTAGGTTACTTACATAGTGAAAATTTTAGTTACAAAACCCTGAAGTAAAGGTCACTTACAGAACTCACAAAGGTATCTTCATCTCAGAGCTTACATGATTTCAACACATTACAGCTCACAACATGCCAGGCATGATTGTCCCCAATCACCCAAACTATTAAACTGATAACCGGTTTTTATGTTGTGGCTGATCAGTGTATTTTTGACTGTTCAACCCGTGAAGCCATGGAAAATAATTGAAACTACAAATTAATCTTTAAATCACATTACCAATGGTTCAGAGTGAACTCTTTCAAAACAGGCCACGGATAAAGAGCAATCAGTTAACAGGTTTCAGTTTTGGGGCTGATTGGCGTATTTTAACACGGTATTGGAAGTGAAAATTTTTCCACATACTGATTGAGTACAGATGTTGTGTTCTCTTAAAACAGCCTCTCTTGCCTATAAGCCTCACTGTGTGTCAATTTTTTCCTCCAGGCTAACTGCACCACCAACAGCCCTAACAGTGGAACCAGTTCCTCGCCACGGTCCCGTAAACCTGGCGCAATCATTGAGAGCTTCGTCAACCATGCTCCCGGGGTCTTCTCAGGGACCTTTTCAGGTGAGGGGACAGTGAGCCGCCGATAAGATTTATTGCTGCTCTAAGCAGTGTCAGTTCACACAGTGAGATCAGCCTGAGAGCCTCTTTTATGAGAAATTGGTTGTTTCACGAAAAATACCCAGCAAATTTAAACAGAGGCTTGTCTCAGAGTCTCAGAGTGGGAACGAAAGTCTATGAAAAACTCAAAGTGTTTTGGAGTTTTTCTGCTTTTAATTGAAAACTAAATAGAAATCCATTCTAATACTTTTTCATCTTCCTTGCTCCCCTTCTCAGGAACTTTGCACCCTAACTGTCAGGATAGCAACGGGCGTCCCAGACGAGATATCGGTACCATCCTGCAGATCCTCAATGACCTCCTGAGCGCCACACGGCACTACCAGGGCATGCCCCCCTCCCTCACCCAGCTTCGCTACCAGACCCAGTGTGGTTCGCCCACTTCCCCGTCCCCCTCCCCACCTCCATCGCCCCCAGTTGCTGGCATGACGGGCCTCTCTGCCAAAGCTACCTCTGTGCCTGCCGGCAGCCCTAGCAGCCCTCAGCCGACTCTTCATCCACTGGTGCAGTGCCAGAGTCAGATCCGCATGTGCAAACCCCCTGGTGAGTGACTCTACTCCACACTGCCTCTGCTCATGCAAGCATGCGACGAACACAAGCACACTCTCATGCACACATTAAGTCATTGTGCATCCCTTGAAGCCATTCTGGAGCAGATGTTCCTGCAGTTGCCACAGCTTAGGAGGAGTGTGTTTTTGCCTATGTGTGTGCGTGAAATGATGGCAGACTAGAGCCTGTCATTTTACTGAGCTCTGTGCTTCAATTGCAACCTTCTAAAGAATTAATCATCATTTTTGTCTTTCTACTTCTATTCTCATAGCACATCGTGGTTATCAGTTCTGTTGGGATGAATTGGCATCATTGTCTTGTTGAAGCACTTACTTTCATCTTTAAAATTCTGACAAAGCAAGAATAGAAGAGTCAGATTAAAGAACTAAAACAGACAAAATCATATCTCTCTTGGGTTTTGAGACTGAGGAGAAGAGGAAGAGATGGGTGGGGGGGTGGGGGGGGTGGGGGGGTCCCCTCAGAAAAATGTAATACAAGCTTTTTCAGACCTGTTCAGTCAGGCTTCACTTGTCAGGCAGCAGAGTTGGCTTTGTTTTTGTGCGCCAAGAAGATAGGTTTACCCCTTCAAGCCTGGGCTGGGCTATGTTTAGATTAGATTAGGCTTTGGGTGGTTTAACCTACCTCTTAAAGAAGGGCTGCAGCTGGGGCATGTATGAGCTGGGGCCCGTCAGGGCTGGACAAACCTTGACATACCAGTGCCCAAGGGCTGGGCAAGGGCAGGTGCTGAGGTTCAGATGATAGCGTTTAGTGACTGGGGTTTGGTTGTTTTGAAACCTCATTTTCCTTGCAGAGACACAGGATGTTGAGTGTCAGACAGATGTCCACAGCCGATAACATTCAGTCGGTGTTGTAAGGTTAGACTGGCGGGTGCTGAGAGAAACAGCATTGTCCTCTGCTGTCTCCTTATCTTCTGTTGAGGAAATTGAACCAGTGTTTGGTTGAACTGCTGGTAAGTTTTGTTGAATAGTCTGGATGGGAGGGTCCTGGAATACAGTGATTAACATATAAGGGTTTTTTTGTTTGACGAAAGCAGGCCCCCTACATTGCTATTGTCATACTTGGGCTTTGTCCCCCGCTTTATGACTTTCTTTTGCGAGCGGAATAGTGTCTTTTAGCCGTAGCGACTGAACACGGATTGACCAGGAATGTCCACTATTCCTCTGCATCACCCTGGGTCCCCTTACAAGTGTTCAGTGAACAGATGGAATAACACAGGCTTATTTTCCTAACTTAGGGAAGACCTTTCCTTCACTGCCCCCACCTACATACTCCCCCTGTTCTTCCCCTCTTCTCCCATGCTTGTCATCTCTCTTCGCCTGTGCTCGACAGCCCACACCACTGTTTTCCCCATTTGCTGTCCAAAAACAGCCTTGTCTGTAAAGTCCATCTCTCTCTGAGAATCGCCTAATCACCCCCCTCTCTTTCCATGTCTGTGTTGTGCATCAATACATTGTCTGTGTTCATTTGGCCTTTAAATAGATACATTTATTCCAAAATGCAGCTCTGAAAAGAATGTGCTTTGGTAGAGGGTAGTATGAGGAGGAGGAGGACACGGAGGAAGGAGGCTGTTAAAACCACAATACTAAGCCTCCATTCATCATCTGGGTGTTTATATCCTGTCCATTGGCCTCCTAACTGCCCACTGAATAACCAAGGGCGAATTTAAAAAAAGAAAAAAAAAAAAAAGAGAGGGTGAAAGAATAGCCTGTCTAATGCCCTTTTCCAACTTTACTGCCCCCGTCCAACTTCCTGCTTAAAATATAAACTTCCAGATAGTGATGTGAATGGGTAACTTGCCCAGCCAAGCGCGGTAGCATGCTGGTGTGTTTGTGTGGATAGAGGCTGCGTGCCTATTTGTATCTTATTCCACATGGTGTCCTAAGGAAGCTGATGACTAAGCGCTTTCAGGCAGTCTTATCAGCCGACACCTGATGGAAGACTTACTGGACTTAACACTGCAGCTTAACTCTGCTTCACAGAAACATACCTTCATTCAGCTACAGGAATAACCTGAGCTTCCCATCTGCCTGAATGTGTGTGTGCAGTCAAATTCAGGTTGAGACAGCCTCTTGAAAATGTCACATAGCTTGGCTGTCTCCAGAGAGCCTTTACCCTTTCCACTGCAAGTTCATGTGCAATGGGGAGAAGACAAGCGTAAATAAAAAGCTTGAACATACGCACATGCACGTACACACACTCTGCCTTAAATGCCTGGTTAAAGGCTTGGGTGACTAGCTTGGTTTCATGGCTTTGCTGTATAGTATTGCTGAGTGTGGGGATTTGTCAGCCCAGGACTTGTGTTGGATTTGAACAGGAGGGCTTTAGGATGGCCTGGCAGGGTGATTGTTGGCTAAATTCCTTTACTGAGTAGGATCGACCTCCCCAGCCCCACCCCCCACCCCCCACCCCCACCCCCAGCCCTGTAGCCCCCTGCCCAGCCAAACCCATTGTACAGGGGCCGGGGACAGGGGCTTCATACAGGGCACCAGGCTGAGCCATTGTGGGGTAGATGAGGGGAGGGCTATGGGATTATAGGGCTGCCTTTTAGTCCCACTCCCACAGCAGCTGCCTTAGTTCAACACAGGCACACAGACAGGGGCAAAACAGTGGTGAAGTTAGCTCTGAAAGCTTCTCCAGCACCCCCTTCCTCTCTTGTGTCTCTTCCGCATCCCTTCACCCCCTCCTGTCCCCTTTCGATTTGTCAGGTCACGTTAGCTTCGTGCCGGCTGGGACTGGGTAAGCCAAAGGGGGAGGAAGGGCCAGGGAGACAGGGAGAGACACACACACACACAAAGATCCTATACACTTAACCTGATTGAGTCCTATATTTAAGCCCTGACCCGCTAGCTCGAGGCACCCTACGTTATCCACCGGTCGGCCTTACTCCTCTCTCGTCTCACACATGAAGGTTTGGTGTGACACACGTGCACCGGTAAGTCAACAAATGACACAGCAACGCAGCACAGCGCAGAGCTGTCTAGCAAAGCCAGCCAAGCACATCAGGTGCCCTTTCATTGTCGACAAGGAGAGCGAGAGGGAGAGAGAGAATGCAAATGAAGTCTAAAAGTCATTGAAGAGCTTGTGTCCCTGCAGGGCTGTCAGTGCCCTTTCACTAGCTGTCAAATGCTCATACTGGCTCTGATTCAACCGGTTGCTTTGGTTTGTGTCTGATAAGTTGGTTGATGTTTTTTTTTTTTTTTGTTTGTTTGTATGTTTTTTAGTATTGGAAAGTTTTTTTTTTCCGGGTTGCTTCCTCATGGAAGTGTTGACCTCTGGACACTGTGCCACTCGTCCCTGAATGCTATACTCTAATGGGTCAGATGGATGTGGAGCGTCTGGTCTGGTTCGGTGGAGATAGATTCATCCATTTTAACTTCCAACCAGCCGATGACAGAAATAATTGTCACCTGCTTCAGTGTCGGTTGTCACTTAGTGACAAATTTGGAGGGGAATTTTGAGCCTGTTCACTTTTTGATCGTTGGAATGAAGTGGGTCTGGACAAATAATTCAGTGTTATCATTCACAGTGGTACAAATATCTATACAAAATATTTTAAAAACTATACCAAGACACTGATTTGGTTTACTAAAACATTTGAAGCTCCTGACTCACTGTTGTGGCGGTTCACAGATATCCTGGCCCCTCCAAACACTCGAGTCACCCACAGATTCATATTTTGCCTCCTGATTTTGAACACTACAGTAGTCACTGTCTCAGAGGCTTCAAATAGAACAGACAGTAATACTTGAGGAAACCAGGCCTGACTTTGCTGCAATGTGATTTTCTTTTCTCCTCTTCTTCTCCCTCTCTCTCTCTCTCTCTCTCTCTCTCTCTCTCTCTCTCTCTCTCTCTCTCTCTCTCTCTCTCTCTCTCTCTCTCTCTCTCCACCCCTCCCTCTTTCCCCTAGTTCCCTGGATGCTGAGCAAACACAATGTTCTCTCTGCAAGATCACAAGACTTATCAAGGCAAACAAACAAACAACAGCACTAAGACAACTGCAAATGAAGGCCAATCTTTATACAATCAATAAAAGGAGAAGCGCCTTTAATCTCCCTCTGTGTCCTGCACACTGCAGCCCTCCTCCCTTTTTCTCTACCTCCATCCTCTAGCCTCTCCTCCCTCACCCACCCACTCCCGGTGCACTCCCTATCTCAGTCCTTGCTGTGTTGCTGAGCTGAAAGGCAAGGAAAACTGACGCATCGATTATTCATAGATCACCCCTTCTCTCGCTCTCTCTCTCTCTCTCTCTCTTTTTCTCTGGCTTTCTCTGCAGTGCTTGGTTTATTTACAGGGCCTGTGTCAAAGTCTTCAGAGAGGAGTGTTTGGAGATGGAAAAATGTACTGCTTGTGATTGAGTGTTGGTGTGACAGGCAGGCAGGGGAGTGGTTAAAATAGAGGAGAGGAAAAGGAGACTGGCGTTTCCTTCTTCTCTGCTCCCTTGACCTGTCTGTTTGATATCTTCAGCTGCACTTTTCTGAGAAAAGATCCAGTGCTGCTTAATCATCTGTATTTGCTGTGTCAAGCAGGGTTGTAAATGAGCATTGTTGCTCTCTCTCTTAGTCCCTCTTTCTCTCTCTCTCTCTCATTAATTCCCTATGTCTCTTACCCATCTCTCTCTGGGTCCTCCAAGGTTATTGTGCTCACATCAAACCCTAGTCTCTGCAGCCAGGCTTTGGGCCAGCCAGTGTGTAGCTGTGTATGTGTGTGTGTGTGTGTGTGTGTGCGTACGTGTGTTGTGTGTATAGTCTGTCCTTCTTAGCCAGCCCTAATAATAGCCCTACTGTCATAAACACAGTCTAGAGATCCCTGTGGCCAGCTGTGTCCGGCACAGTCGCCCAGGGCTCCGGTAGTGACGCTGATGAATGGACACACACACACACACATGCGCGTGCGCACACACACACGCACACGCATACAAAGTTTGGTGTAGCTCCAAGCACATTCCCAGAGCTCTTGCCAAGCCAAAGGCCAGGACCTCCTACAGCATCACCAAATTGCCCTTTATGCTCTGTGTGTGTATGTGCCTATGTGCACGCGCATATTTTAATTTATTCTTATATATTGTTGAGTTGTCTTAATGAATTTATCCTACTTGGAAAACTTGATCATTAATGAGGGACCTAGAAGCTTCAAAGATACATCTTAATTGACCAAACAGATATTGTATGTAGGCCTGAGCTGGCTTTGTGCCATTTCATTGTGTATAGCTATATTTCGACATAGCCGAGGGGTGGTTTCACTTTTGTATAGCCAGAGCAGGGGAATAAGGGGAAGAGGGAGGACTGAAGAGGGACCAAAGCCTTACAGCAGTGTATATGGGTGTCGCGTGTAGCTGAGGCAGTGAAATAATGGCTCTGATGTAGGAGAACACCCTCTCTTGTACATCCCTCATTCTTTAGAGATGACATGCTGCCCTCACACACAGCACATGCAGCATCTGGATGCACACACTTACATTTGTATCAGGACAGAGCATATTGGCAGGAAGTAGAAAAAACCTAGTCTGTCCATGTGTCTGAGTGTAATATGAAGAAGTATTCTTCTCTGCTAACTCTGTGCCAGCATTCACACCCTTTCTGTTCCCAGCAGCAGCAAGGCTGCTTCACGGCAGTTTAGTTCTTTAGTATGTATTGCCAAACACTGGTGAATATTTATAGGGGAAAAGGCTCTGCACTGCTCGATCCGATAAGCAAATGAAGGAAAGAGGTAAATTAAGCCCACACAGAGTCCGGAATTCATTCCAATGGAGGGGGGGGCACTATTGATTCGGAAAACTGCCACCTACGGCTGATCCTTTACCCTCCACCCTCTTCCTCTGTCCTTTTCCCTATCCCCCCCTTGCCCCTGGGGGAGGAATTCCTTAACCCACACCACGGCCCCATCCTCTTCCCTCCTGCCTCCTTCCCCATCTTCACACTGCCCCACCTAGCTGTCTCTGGGGATATAGGGGGCAAGAACTAGCGAAGGGAAGAGGAGGAGGAGGAGGAGGGTCCTCTGTGTGTGTGAGGGGTGGAAGAGGTGGAGAGAAAGGGGGGAGGGGTGCTGGGTCAATGAGCTCAGAGTAGGAAGCTACAGCCATAATAAAGAAAAAAGAAATAGAAGAAAAAACCCAATCTCTCCCTGTCTCTCTCTCCGCTTACAATTTCCATTCGCTTGCATTTTCTATTGAAAGCCAATAGCGTTGTCCTGGGCCTGAGATGGATGGCTGCACTAGAGCTAAGGTTTAATCAATAGGTCTTTTTAATTTGCCATCGATCCACGTTAAAAGCTACTGCGGTTGTTGTTGCTGCTTCTGTGTGTGTGTGTGTGTGTGTGTGCTTGTGTACAGCTGTGTTTTTGTGTGTTTGTATTTGTGCATGGATACACACATTGTGTATGTGTTTTTGTGTGAGTATATGATGTACCCAAATGTGGAGTTGTGTGTGTGTGTGTGTGTGTGTGTGTGTGTGTGTGTGTGTGTGTGTGTGTGTGTGTTTGTGTTTGTGCTTGTGCTTGCATGTGTGCTTGTGTGTGTGTTTAGGTGTGCAGCAGAGGCAGAGATGGCTGCTGTGCTTTGGTTTATTGACATTCTAGCCCATTATTTAATTATTTAATTCCCATACAGATACTAATGGAACTGGCTAATAGATTGTGGTTGCTTTCCCTTCCTTCCAAGCTCCTGAATATATGTACAAATGGAATTAGGCTTGACTCAGTGACTGTAGAAAAGCATTCAGAGTGCGATGCAAGGCCTCTCCCTCGAGACTCGATCCTCCTATAGGCACATCAACAGCTAAAAATGCACTTAGTAGCACACCCAGTCACCGAGGCATGTCATCTGCAATTATTGTGCAGATGCCACAGGAAGCTGTCAGAAAGTGTTGTTGGCCTCTGTTTGTATGTTTTTGGCCTTGCTATTGGTTCTCAAGGAGATTCAGTTTGAAGGAGGTCCCTCTACTCAGCGATAAGGGGATGAAATAGCACTGAGGGGGCTAATGATGCTCAGTGGGGGAGTTTAAGCACCAGATTCAAGTGTTACATTGTTTGTTTGTTTGTTTCTGTGTGTGTGTCTGTGTGTGTCTGTGTGTGTGTGTGTGTGTGTGTGTGTGTGTGTGTGTGTGTGTGTGTGTGTGTGTGTGTGTGTGAAAACCAAGAGAATGATCCTCATATGTCTTAGTATTATCATCAAGGCTGTGGGGCTTTATCTGTTGCTGGCTTATCACACACGCATATTGACAACCTTCTCAAGCCTGTTGGTGTAAATTCTGTTAACTGCAAGTAAACTAGTCCTCATGCAAACCAAGAATGCCTGACTGACTATCTCTCCCCTCCCTTGTCCTCTCTCCAGGTGACCGTTTGCGTCAGACCGAGAACCGCGCAACTCGCTGCAAGGTAGAACGCTTGCAGCTGTTGATGCAGCAGAAGCGTCTGCGCAGGAAGGCGAGGAGGGACCAGCGCGCTCCTTACCAGTGGCTGCCCAATCGCAAGGCCGGACGCAGCAACAGCAACAGCAGCATGTCCAGCGAGGGCTCCCTGGACCTGGACTTTGATGATTCAGTGTGGAAGCCCGACGTCAAGGCCGATTTGAAGTCTGAGTTCGTAATGGCCTGAACCGTCTGATCCCACATGCTGGGGTATAGATTCAAAGATGTGCAAGCATTTGCTTGGGATTTACTTAAAGAAATATTTTGAGGGAGTGGATTGGCAGAAAGTGACCCAGAACTGTGCAAGGATGTCTTGTGCAAAGAGGAAGTTGAAGTTGTCCTTGCGACTGGCATCTGTCACATGAAAAAAAAAAAGGCTCCCTGCAGACTATAATCCCTTTCTGTCCTTCACAGTTGACCTTGTGAAAAAAAGCAACAACAGCAACAGAACTTGTCATGCTTGGATATGGACAGGCAACAACTGTACTGAATGGTGTACAAGACCTTTTAGGGTATCATCACAGAGACCATACCTGAACTTGAGCATAGCAGAATTCAATGGGTGGTGGTGGTGGTATATTCAATTTTCAATTTTCAATTTTTTTTTTTTTTTTTTTTAAGATTTGTTTTTTTTTTTAAAGTGCACTCTGGAGAGCAATGAAGAGATCCACACTGGACAGGAGCACCAGAGGCCTCAGTGTTTCCTAATCACAAGAAAGGCAGAACTGCCGAACTATGGATTATTCCAACGGGCATTCTTATCGATCTCAAAACTCACCAACCAGAGTCCAGTTTTTACCTGTTACGGGGTGGTTAAACTTTTTTCTTTTTTCCATTTTGAAACATATTATTATATTTTATAAACAAAAAATATGTAGCATTGTTCACAAAGCATTCAGGTTTTCATATAACAGTTCAAAGTAGTTGTTGATTTGCACATTTTCTTGATTTATAACAGCTGGTCAAAGTGTGCAAGAAGGAGGAGGTGGGTCCTGATATAGAATGAAAAATGAATATGGAAGTATTGATATCAACCTCAGTGACATAGGGTATCGATAGGAATGATTAATGAATAAACAAAATGAATTAATATTAACAGAAAGTGCTTTAGAGGATTTTAAAATCTTTAAAATGTATATGAAAAATCTATTTTTATTTCTCTTCCTATCTGCTGTTTTCAAAAAACAGCAGCCCTCTGTGGCTTTAGTCAAGTCATTGACTACCAACAAATACATCCATTCAATCATTCATTAGCTCATTAATGAATTATAGTCATCTAGCCACAACAAATGATACGGAAAGACAATTTTCATCCAGCCCACCTCACGTCTTACAGACCTGAATGGACTTGTTGAGGGTTTGCATTAGTTTGTGTACATAAATGTGACAATTGGCAAAAGGTTTATGAGGGTGTGTGTATGTTTGACTTAGTGTAAACTGATTTAGAATATCCCATGTTTTTGTCTTCTACCAATTGATCCCATAGTTTCTCAGAATCATGAAAATCAACTACAGAGAATGCATAGGTCAATATTTTATATCATAAAAAAGATACAACTTCAAATTATAAGTTAGTTCCCAGTTCTAGGCCCATCTGATGTCTTATCTACCATGTGTCCTATCCCCCATAATGACTTTTTTTTTTTTTAAATGAGAAAGAGGGACAAGACATGGGATCTGTATCCAGCATCATTATCTAGTGCCTCCACCAGTACATCCATTGACATATCAGGTTAGGCCTTTCACAGTTTTGCTGCTACACATGGGGACTTCAAATGAAAAAAAAAAAAAAAGCGGGAGGGGAAAAGTGAATTTTCTTTGCATGCGGAAGTGTGAAATTACACTGATCTTTTTTCTATTGATGGAAGAAAAAAAAACTGGTGCTGTGGGAATGAAGGTTAACAACATGCATGAATTTGTGAAGAAAATAAACAATGCTGCTTTTGTTGGTTAGGTTTTTGTAACTTTAATATTCAATGTTAGAACAACAGTGTCCTGCTAAAGTATTATGACGCAAAACCAAAACAGGTGAAGTTAAGTGTTGACTCACGTTTTTCTCAGCACTGAACATTCCTGTTGTGTGACAATGAAGATGATGATGAAGAGCAAAGAGCAGCTGACTCTCTCTCTCTACTCCCTGAACACTGGTTTTACCCCCCATGACTCTCAAGGACCCAGAAAGCCCACAGACTGTTAAGCCACCTCGCCTCCAGGCTTCAGCCTGATCACCAACCGAGGCTGGTGTGGATGTTTTTCGCAGGGAACCAAGTAGGCCATCGGATTTACTGGCCATCAAACCTACTCGAGAGAAGCATCTGTCTGGGGTCTGTCTCTTTATCTGTTTATATGTCTGTCCGACCGAACGACCACCCTACCACAATTGCACTCCCATAGATTGCAGTGAGAGATTACCTTTTTGGTGAACCTCATCTTTTTTTTAAGTGGCCTTACCTTTCACTAAAAAAATTAGACACTTGGGGACAATGGGGGCGGGAATGTTTTTTTGTTTTTGTTTTTTTTTTTTGTTTTTTTTAACTTTCTGTGTGTATCATTGTCGGTCTTTTCATCAAGGCGCCGTTTTCGTCACTGAGGACACTGGGCATCTGTTGTTTAGTGCTTTTAGCTGGTGGAGTCTCTATTATGTCAAGGCTTCTGTGCCTTAAAAATGTTGCCCTTGCAGTGTCAGTGTCAGATTTAAGCTTGTTTTCATTGGTTGATACACACAACTGTAGTATTCGCAGCGATGAGAGTCATAGATTTTAGGGTTAAAGCTTGTTTGAGTGAATCAAATACTATTCAACAAGTTGGTGTTGTTCCTCAAATGCTGTCTTTGTCCCATTTCTTCATTGTGTTGCCATGCTTGTTGGTCTCCTTTGTCCGAACCTCACATCCCTCTTAACTCAGTCCTCCCTGCAAAAAGCTACAAATCTGTTTAACTCATCTTAACCAAGGACGTTTACACCAGAGTACTTAGATGGCAACAAACAGCCCTAATTCAGAATAAGAAAGGTCCTCTGAGGACTCCAGACTACATGCACTTCCTCTTTCCTTGGAATCAACATTGTTAAAGGACAGTTTATCCCCTGCCCCTCCCAAATTTTATTTAATTTTTGTATATGTATGAATTATACTCTGTGTGTGCCTCACTTCTGTGTGAAACTCAAAAAGATGAAACAAAACAAAAAAGATGACAAAAGCATTACAGAGAGGGTAAAAAACAGTACGTAGGTGGAACTCTGATCACATCATTTAAGTTGCCTGTTCTTTCTTGTAGCCAACTATTGAAAATAACAGGATTCAAGAATACAATTTACAATGTTCTAGCTCTAGACCGGTGTAGCACATGTGTGACTGTATTAATTTATGAAACCAAAATGGTAACTGTGAATTATGTATTTCTTTGTGCATTTTTTTTTTTTAAGCGGGGGAGAAGGTTTTCGGGACATGGCAGCAGCTGATGTCCGAAAAAACTTTTTTGTTTTTGGTGGAATATAATGGAAACAACAATATGTTTCTGCAAAAGAGAAAAAAGGAAAAAAAAAAAGAAAAAAAGAAAAAAATTAAAAAACATATGAATATATTTTTTTTCTTAAGCAATACATTTCAGTGTGACTTGTGATAGAACATTTTTCTTTTTTTAGGAAATAAATAAAAAAAAACAAAATGAGTACATCAGGTTGTCTCTGAGTATTCATTACTGACCCATTCAACATCATTGCACGAAAGCTTCTATTCAGTCTAATATTTCATGTGAGAATCTGATTCATGAGGTAACATGATATGAGAAGAATATGAAAAGGTGCCTTGGAATTGCATTGATAAAATATTACCTCTCCCTATATCAAAAGCTAATGTAATTGATAATTGGACTGAACCATCTCAGGTGAAGGGGTGGATATGGATGGATTACCAGTCCAGTCTACTAAACACAGGTCGGGGGGCACAAGGGGTCAGGGCACCCCTCAGCCAGAGCCTTTGTTTGACCTTTTTTATTGAAAAGTCAAAAGCTTAGTCTAAATATGGTTGTCTCTCTCTCTCTCTTTCTCTCTCTCTCTCTCTCTCTCTCTCTCTCTATATATATATATATATATATATATAGATAGATAGATATATCTATCTATAGATATATATATCTATATATCTATAGATATTTATATATATCTATAGATATATAGATATATATCTATAGATATAGATATAGAGATATAGATATATAAATATATATGTACCTAATGTATCTGCAGAATACTGAAATTGAGGGGCAGTTTTCTTTTGGTTAACCTGTGAAATGTTGAAAAGACACAGGGACCAAGGGTTTGTGTGTCTGCATGTGTGTGGGAGGAGAGAGGTTGAAGAAGGGCAGGCAGTTCAGAGAGAGAGAGAGAGAACCAACAGAAATGTTCTCCACATCTGTGAGTGCAGCCCAGCTCAAGATGAGAAAGAGTATGAAAGTGGATTGACAGATTGGAGAAGGAGAAAGAGCCGTGCCTCATGTGAAGCCTGCTTCCTGACACATGTGCTCACTGCGAAAGGTGTTTTGAAGCAGCACTTGTAGCTCCCCGCGCTTGTATCCAGCGAGGCCGAGAACAGAGCTCGACTCGGAGCATCAAGACATAGCTGAAAGAGGATCGAACATGAAAGGACAAAGCTACTGTATGTCAAGGCTTTGCTTAGACAGCGGTCCAATAACACACTATGCACACCGAGAGAGGCTGCAACATAGCATGATGACAGACTGCTTCTGCTTCTGTGCTTCAGTTTGGGTTGCTATAGTGATCTTATATGTGATATAAGTACAAAATAGGGTTGTTTAAAAATGAAACAATGAACTCTTATTTGCAAACAGACTGACATATTACACATCTCTCAACAAGGTAAAAAATGATGAACTTTAGCTAAATGGCTTGGATGATTTGTATCCCTGATATTTACCACGCTATGTTGTCAGTAATTCCAGATGTAAAAGCCATGTGTTTTTAATCTGCCAAAGAGGCTAGAGGCCTGGTGTTTTTTACACCTTAAGCCCGATAATGGCCAAGGACTAAAAGTGTATCCTTTAGCTTTTTTCTTATGCCCAGCTTCCTCTTTCTGCAGAGACAATTCTGTTAATGAAAGCCTCCCACTCAGTGGCCTTCTGTACATGAGCAAACATACACCTCTCTGTCCGTGGCCTGTGGTGAACGCAAGGCCAGTGATGTTTGATAAGGGAAAGCTGATGAAAGGAGAATATCGATGAGAGCTCATTCATGGATTAGCTCATCAATAGCAAATTGTCATGCATTTCCCAGAAACTACAGGGACAGATAGAGGGAGAATCTAAATATGGAGCTATTTAATCAGTTTCCACTCTGGTAAGGTAAACCTAAACTCTCTAAGGTTAATTTAACATCTGTCATTTTGCTATTCACCGTGGGTCAGTATTGAGTAGCAGCTTCTGTCCAAAGCCATAAAAAATATTTTTAACACTGAAAGCTTTTTTTGGCATTGAGCTACACACAGGAATATCTAATATTTAATCTCAACAAAAATATGTAGTAAAATATAAATAATCTCAAATAATACAAATAGAACAGCTATGCTCATTTCATTCACAGAAGTTCACATTTACATTTGTCTTATATTTGATTATGTTTTTATTACAGTCATGTCTTTTAATAGGGACGACCCCAAAACAACAAAAAACTAGTGGGTCTTTTGGACAACAACAGAGCTCCATGACAAAAAGCAATAGAATATGTCAGGCTTTGGATACAGCAGGATATATTAGGATAGGATCAGTTCATTCTTGTTTGTGATCTTTTCATGGGATTTATTGACGATAAGAAAAGTACAGAAAATGAAAAGCCTCAACATTCATGTGGATGAGTGGATTTAAAAATAAATAAATAAATTTTTGATTCATGAAACCTATGAGAAAATATGGCAAAAGTGGAGAAAGAACCAAACTTTATAAACTGAGTATGCTCCTTTGATGAGAAGGGTCCCATCACTATCAGTCAAGTGAGACTCAAAACAAAACAAATCCCAAGTGAGAATGTTGACACGCATTCAATGAATATTGCAGGTTTAACTCATATTGATTCTGATTCTGCTCTTTTTGCTTGTTTACTGTTATCAGCTTACATTTTACTGGTTTTAACATGAACATTACACTTATAGTCATACTGCAACTATCAAGAGCCCCTTCTGAGAAGTCACTGCCTATTTCTGACTTCATCTGACTGTCAGTCTCAGCCTCCACACTTATCTACCGCTTTCTGCAAGCTTGCTCTCTGTAGATGTAACTGACTTTAGAGGCAAAAAGAACAGAGACAGAAACAGAGACAGAGGATGACAGAGGGAGAGACAGAAAGCGAGAGAGAGAGAGAGAGAGAGAGAGAGAGAGAGAGATAGGCTCAGCTGCCACCGCAAACTGAAACCGTGTGGCTCTGGGATTGAGAGGAGATCCGCTAGCTTGGGGTTTCACACATCGTTGTGTGATCTAAGATAAGACACACTCAGCTGTATCCTCTCTTCACTTAAAAATACACACGCACAGATATACACCACACACACACACACACACACACACACACAGCATAACGGAAAATATTCCAGGATGTCATGCTGCAAGAACTCAAGTATCGTAAGCCCTCTTGTCATAATGAAAGTATATGTTCTTATCTGTGTGTGTGTGTGTGTGTGTGTGTATGGGCTGCATGTGTAAAGCGCATCTTTGTCTAAAAGCCACTGAAAGATTTTTTTTTCAGAGAAGTAAAAAAAAAAAATTGATGGATCTATTTACTGTAATGCTATACTATTCAATATAAATGTGTGTGATTTCCCTGAATATTTTAGAATTGCAGTTACAAAGATTGCAGGAACCCTCTGTGTTTGTCTGACTTTACCCTTGACACGTGAGGATTTTAAAGAAATAGTTTGCATTTCGGGAAATACCTCTGTTCGCTTTCCACCCAAGAGTTACGTTACAAGGTTCTTACCACTCTCATGTACAAAACTGTCTGAAGGTAACATAATCTGACTACCATTAGCTCTAAAGTTCCCCAATTAATGGTATATCTTGTTTGTTTTAACCATAAGAAAAACGTCCGCGTGGAAACAGAGCTAACTGGTTGCTGGCAGTAAACTAGCTTCATATTTACACAACCATTATGGGTGTAAATCTCAAGGCTAAAAATTACTTCTCATTTTCAAAACTCGCTGTTCCTCTAAACCTTTTAAGTGTTTTTTTTATGCATTTGGCTCTTGTTTAAAGAGAGAGTTTGTCACTTCACATAGAGAGTTTGTCACTTCACATAAGGACAACAAAAAAACCCTCTTTTCTCTGATGGAAGCCCCATCTGGGGCTACTACTCAAGAGAATAGTGAAGCGAACACACTGAAGATGCATTTTCTTCAGGTCAGGGCATAAACATCAGAGCTCGACCTTACAGTCTCCTCCTCTGCAGGACCCAGGGCTGTTCGTGTGGTCAGCAGGGACCCTGTTGTCTTTTGTCTATTCTTGTTTGGTCCTTGCACAGTTGAAAGAGAAGAATGGCTTTCTGATTGAGACATTACCTGATGGATATTTATGCAGCTGTGAGGCTATGAAGAGAACCTTTGATATCTTTTTCAGGCTCCAAACACACACACACATACACACACACACACACGCACACACACACACTCACACATACAAACATAAACATACACACAGTTCCTCTGTAAAACCCTGAACAACACAACGCTGGGCCTTGCAGGACAAATGAACACACACATGCATATATTACACTCAAAGGTGTTCAGCTGTCTATCCCCATCAGTGTGGAGCTGACCCCGGAGCCAGACCTTGTGACCTGAAGGGTAGTGGCACAGGGGTCATGGTTAAAATAAACCCTGGAAATTGGGTAAACAGGATGTGTACCCACCGGGACATATGGCCCTCACTAATCAAAATCCACTGAGCTGGGAGAAAAACGAGTGGAAATCGTCCCCGTGGAAGTTACAGGCACAAGATATTAGTGCAAACCTAGCATACTGTAATATAAATGGATCAAGCTGCTTAGCAACAAAAGAATCTGCTCCTGGAGCTCAGAGTGTTCTCTCATCAAATGTACTGTAATTTATTTTAAGACTGAGACAAATAATTGTGAGACTGAATATAAATGTCAAGGTATTACATACAGAGAATGGAGTTCAAAGTCATCAATAACAGACATCCATGATGATAATGAAACATATCAAGCAGATCTGTAGGTGTTTTATCAGGCATATAACTTGCCTACTGCCTCCACTACTGTAAGAAGACTAGTATGTCTGTATGTTTCCAATTGTACAACTAGGAGCGCACACATTGGAGGTGTTGTGCTTCAAACTTTATGTGCGCCAGTCTTGAATATTTTTTTTCAGTCCTGGAACCTGGAAGATACAAATGAATTGAGGGGGATGAAAGGTTGGTTCGATAATCACACTGAATTGCTGTTTTGTTTCCCTTCATTCAACCAGTCTGTGAATGTGGTCATGGTAGCTGTTTTGTACCAACCAATCAGTAGCTTCTGCTGCTATTATTGTCAGTAGACATGGAAGCTGTGCTATGAGCAGTTAACATTTTGCACAACAATACCCCCCTCCAAAAAATACGTTATATTTGTAAGTAAACTGACATCAGCTTGTACAGCTGCATCTGGTCCACACTTGACAAATTTTCTAAGCTCTGATTGCTTGACTGTTTCTCCAATCAGGGAAAGGAGCCGCTAATGGACACAACACCACACTGAACAGCTCTGAGACATGGGCAGTGATTCAGACATCTGGCACAAGGCTACGTAAACGTTTGTAATTATTTCTGGTGTTGGGTTCAAATTTTACTCTTCTTAGCATTACTTCAAACAATTTTAAGCTTGAGCTTCAAAGTTCATTCTTGACCAAAACTGCAGTTGACAGAGCACTCACAACTCAGGGTCCATTAAATAGGTGACCTGGAGCTTTTTGTCATGTCTCATGATATTCACCAGCACATGGAGATTCAAATCCCTTTTTGGAACTTCAGGAACTTCTTGTAAATCATTTAAGCAGAGTTTTAACATTTGCACTTTCATTAAAATTCCATCTGCTATCAAAGATCAGATGATATGTTCAAAAGCCCCAGAACAGCTGGATGCTGAAGCTTTGTCAATGTTCATATTTTTTGTATAATTGAAATTTATCTTGGTCTGTAAGTTATTAGACGAATCATTTTGGATAGAGTAACATAGCAGGTTACTCTCGTTTTCATTTTACTGCTGAGTATAAAAATTCAGTTGAATCTGTATTTTCGTGGTGCCAAATCATAACAGACGTTATCTTGGGGCACTTTTTATATGAAGCAGGTCTAGACTTAGTCTTTGTAGTTATAAAAACATAGATCACCTCATCTTTTTTGATCTTGCCGTGGTGTCCTCAAACCCTTTACTTCATAGTTTCCCCTAGTGACTGTGTCTGTGTGAGTGTTGTCGTTACTTAACAGATTTGGCACCTGGGAGGTTTCTCGCTACTGATATATGTCAAATGCTCTTTTTGTTGGTGTCCTCCACTTCTCTTTCATCTGAAAAAAAGATCAGGTACCTTTCAGCAGTTGCTCCAGTGACCTTTAGCAGCTGCGGGGTTGAAACTGGCTGAGCTTCCTTCACTTCATCCTAGCTCTCTTGCTATTTCTGTATCTCTGCCTTTCTACTGTATAAACACACAGAGACCTGAATTACAGAGCTGTGATCTCATAAATTTACAATCTTTATGTTTTTGTTAGAGCCTTTGCATTAGAACGATCATAGCTTGAATGACACTGAAGCAATAAAGTAAGAAGTGCCCTTTGCTGCATAAGGCAATATCACATGTTCTTCCTTTCACTGCCTTTCGTGGAAGATGACACAAGAGCATTTCTAAGCACAAAAGAAGCCCGACAGTGCAAAATCAACCCTGTCTAATATGTACTCGTACACTGCAGCCTGGTTTGACAGAAAACAGCAACCCATAGGTGTTAATATTGAACTGGCCTTCACGGTCGAGCATTACCACGGCACAAACCTGGTCTCAGCCGGGAGTCTCCAGAGCCTTACCTACAGTAGATACTCAGGCCCGTTGCCTAATTAGGCCTGTGTCTCAGTTAATTGTGAGAGGTGTACTGTTGCTGCTCTGCGCTGACCATGCTTCCTGTACAAACGATGTGATTTCTCAAGCTAAGCACTCAATGAAAAGGGCAGGCCAGTGGTTTGGATACTCTCCAACAGGCACTCACGGCAGCCAGAGCTGGCAGGGCATGGGGGCAGAAGGGAGGGGGAGATAGAAGGAATGGGAGAGCGAGGCAGATAGATGTGCATTTTTTGGTTCCTCCTGCCTGCCGTCTACACTCACCTCCTCGATCTCTCTTACCCCACTTATTCAGCCACCCTTCCATCCATCCACCCTTGGCCCCCATTAGTGAATGTGGCGCTATGAGTTATGGAAGGGCTTTACAGTGTGCTGAAACAGCTGAGGTCATGGATACAGAGTGTATGCAGACTCGTGTGCTGAATGCAAACGAGTTGGCCTTTCTCCAGCCAGGAGCTGAGCTGAACTGTGCGTGATCTTGTCTGCCCCTCCCTCGGAGACTCTAGGCAGGGCAGGGATCCTGCTAATCAGCCTAAAGTGTGTGGGACAGTAGTTAGCATTTAAGAAAAGGAAAGAGATCCTTCCCCCTTCAGTGCAAAATGCAGACACGTTTTGACAGCTATCTCTCAGTCAGTCTTTCCCCCCTCTTTTTTGCTGCCTTGAATAGCGTGCAGCGAGGAAACACTGCTTGTATGTGTGGGTTTAACATAGTTTCCAATGAGAAAAGGTGAATTTCAAACCTCCCCCAAAGAGAGACACGCTCAACTGCAGGAGGGACGAAAAAAAATGGCAAGAGAAGGGAAAAAAGCTCTAAAAATGCTTGTTTATTGGGCACGATCTTGTTAGCAACAGAAAAATAGATTGCTCTCATGCTGTGTGGAATGGTGTAATGCAGTGTAGCCCCAGCGTAATTAACATTAAGATCAAATAAAAGACTCCAACCTACCCTCCACTGCTTTATATTTTATCCTTTGTTCCACAGTCCCTTGAAATCCCGTGTCAAGTAGCATACACATTTACATTCCATTTAACTGTAAGTGGAGATAATTGTGCGCAAATGGGTGCAGTTTTGTATGCCTGAAAGGGAGCATGGCACAGAGCTATATGTGTTTGTTCGAACAGCGTACACGACTGTGTATATCAACTGTGCGCGTGCGCGCGTGCGTGCGCGCGTGCATGTGCACATGTGTGTGTGTGTGTGTGTGGACACTGTTAATGGTATTTATTTGACTTTGGGGGAAGCCCTGTGCCCATTGTTCATAAAACCCCATATATGGTAATGTAAACACAGCGCTTCGTAACTCCTCTGGAGTGTGCACACAAAAATGAATGAACACAGGAAGACCCACTCCCGCAGGAAGTGGCAACTGCTGCCATGGTAACAAACTGAAACCCGAAGCAGAGGAGGAGAGAGCCTCGCCTTTCTCACTGTCTTGACGTCATTTCTAGTACACTATGAGCAAAGGACAGCAGCTGCCAAGCACACGCAGGCAAGCAGAGAAAAAAATTACTGGGAACTTTCGGATCCTTACAGAAAAATGACGAGAGACCAAACAAATATTTTGCAGCCATTGTTGTCACTGGAGTGGAAAATCCCCATATGTTCACCGCTATGAAGGACGGCGATTTAAAGCAGCACCGACAGCATCAAGAACAATAACAGCATATTATCAAGTGTGTCACCGATGAATATGCAAATGTTCTCTGTGAAAACGAAGAGATGGAGGAAGAGCTGCATGTATTAGGGATGGAGCAAAAAAGAAAAAGAAAAAAAAAAGAAGTCATGCTGTCAGATTTTTGGGTCATGGCTCAAATAGAGTGTGTCAAAGCCATCGCTGCCTTTAGGGCTAAAACATTTAATTTATTAATTTAACAATCTCTGCAGGAAAAACAATTGTCAAATTATTTATAGCTACCAAGAAAGTAGCCTTTCTTTTCTAAATGTGTGTTGCTTCTCCTACTCACTCTGCTGACCCATTTAGGTTGTATGGTCATTGTTGCTACAAATATAAATAGAACTGAATAAACAAAACAAAGGAAATTTTGAGCTAACAAAAAAAGGCCACCCACTATCCGAGCAGATGGTTTGTTGCCAGTCAAAGAGTAAAGCGTCCTGGGCCAAGAAAACTACTCCCTCATGGCCTGGCTCAACTTTCCCTCACCTTTCTCCCCCTTGTCTTCTAATTAAAAACTCTGCATCTATACAGATTTATCCAGCTCCGTCTCTAAAACAGTCCCTCACCCATTAGCTGCAGCCTTATCCTCTTTAATTAGCTCTTGTTTCTTAATGCTGCCGCTGTATATTAGAATTGAGGTTTAAAGAAAAGTGGGGGTCAGATTTCGTTTGGCCCTAAAGGCTAAATCCATAGACCACAAACCTCTTTTAAATAGGCGAAGGGGAGGGGATACGAGTGCGTGCATATGTGTGTGTCAGTGTGGAGGCTTATGGTGGGTAAGACAAGAGAATAGGGGTTGCTTGGAGGAGGTGTGTATGCATGCACATAGAGGAGGCTGGGGTAAACCCAGAGCCAAGACACTAGCCCCACTGGTCGCGCATGTGATGTGAGGCTCAACTGCATTAACACACTCACCTACGGACAAAGATCTACTTTTTTGGCCCTAAATCGTCCGGACAGATTTGTTCCCCTCCTTCTACAAGCACCCCTTGCCCCTATCGTCCCTCTTTTTCCTGCAGCACTATGAAAGGCGAGGGACAAGTGCTGGTGCCTCATGGGTTTTAAGCTTCTCAGGAATTGTCATCCACTCATTAGCCCCTTGAACAGCCCATGTGCACAATCTCACACACACACACACACACACACACACACAGGGCTAGAAACCCAGGATTGTTATTTTGTGTCTGTCAGTGTTTTATGCTATATGATGGTAAATATCTCAGAAGAGCCAAGCGTTGAAACATCTTTGTCTGTCGCAGGCCGTAGGATTATGAGGTATCAGCAGTTTCGTTACCGAATTTGACTTTTGCTGGATCTGCTGGATCAATGTTTTTCAAAGGACAGTGCTACGTAAGTTTGCAATATTTACATGCTCTTTAAATGTTGAGGTCACTGAACCAAAGGTCACTTCCTTGGTATTATTGCCAGGGATTTGGGGGATTTTAACATGTTAAGAAATATCTGGATGACAACTACATCCAAAGAATACGGTAGTTAATTTCTTCTTAATTCTGATTCTGATATTTTTAGGTTTATTATCCTCAAATATGGGAATTTTTGGCCAGAACAACCTCAAATTAAGGGGGAATTTCTGGCAGTTTGCTTGATTTTAGACATATCATTAAGGGCACCACAAGGAGATAGTCGCTATAACTGAACAGTTAAATTAATCAATAAAACAAGTAAAAATAAATAATTTGCTGATTTTATTTGTATCAAGCATTTCTTAGAAGAGTGGTGTTTAGAGGCCCAGTGATCCGCTGAATACAACACATTCAAGGACAAGTGATATTCAAATATCTGATTCAGGGTGTCAGCAACCATTTCTCCTACAAAATAGGATTATGTGCTGCTCATTTTCTTTGCCAAAACATGCTTCAGAGGAAATGTAGCTGTTGCTTTGATTATGTTCAATGGCAACCGCTTTTTTCTACTATAGAGATATAGAGAAGAAGGTTGGTATGGATCGTTGCACATTTAACTAGTTTTCTCTTTTTAGTATTAAATCATTGTGGCCTTTCCCTGGCCTTAATAAAAAGGGTTTAAGTTGCCCATACCTCAGTCACTGATTTCGAAATACAGTGCTTTGTATGTGGTATTGGTATTTAAAAAAAAAAGTAACAAAAGAAGTATTGGCAGGGCTTTTGTAGTTCTAGATTGTCATTTTCATTTCTGTATTAACGATGTTGTTTATGTGTCATGGTTGTCCAGTAACAAAGGAGCCTTGAGTGACACATCACCAGCCCTCCAATAGATACCACTGAGTGTGATCCAATTGTCCATGGTGGGATCAGTGGATCATCCAGGACCCTCCTGCTATGCTGCCCTCTCTCCCTCCCTCCTCCCCCAAAACAGTGTGGGGCCTCTGGTAAAATTGTGTGTGTGTGTGGGGGGGGTGGGGGGTGGGGGGTAGGGGCAATGATCAATAGGGATTTTGTGTATTTGATTGTCTGTGTGCGTATCTGTATCTGTGTTGGTCAGTTGGTGTCTGTTTCCACGTTGGTCTGTGTGTGTGTGTGTGTGTGTGTGTGTGTGTGTGTGTGTGCGCATGTGTGTGTTTAAGTGATGTGGGGAGGAGTTGCAGGGGGAGAGGTGTCTTTTAGTTCAGTGCAATGGTCGTGACTGATAGGGTAGTGGGCCCCAGTGTGTGGGGGCCCTGGGGACTGGCTTTGTATTGGCGGACTTTGTAGAGAGGCTTTCTGTTCCCCCATCGATCCCAACATGTCAATTAGACAGACTCAAATAAATGTGCCCTCAGCCTCAGCAGGCCGGCCATATGCAGAGCCTCCCATGTAAACGACACCCACACATCAGCCCCCGTGTCACTGGAGCCGGGGTGATACCAAAGGGCCTTCTGGGTTAGAATTGACCGAGAGCTTTTCCGCTGCACAGATTGTTTTTCACTTTGACCCCCGCCTTTGCTCATGAGGAGTCAGACAATGTGTGTGACACTGCAAACGCAAATTACCTCTCATGTCTCACACTTTCTCTTTTGCTTTCTCTGAAAACCTGTAGTTCACAAAAACGAAAACAGAGGAGCAGTGTCCCCTAAGCTTGTTTTTTTCTTTAGAAAAAAAGAATAATTTGCTGAATAACAGCATGAAAGCGAGGTTATCTAATCTTGTGAAAAAGACTTTCGATAACATTTCAGAGGAAACAGACGAGAGGTGTTTTGCTGCAAAATCTCAGGGTGCTTTATCTACTATTGTTTTGACTATTGTGAGCACAAGTTACACATTACTGGTTAAAAAAGCCTTTATCAGAGTAGTTTTTTCATGCTTGATTGGCAGAACATGTCGAAGAATTCAAATAGATTCATATACTAATATTGCTAACATCATCACAGAGCAAAATCATGTTTACATTACAGACGAAAGTCTGATACTTTGAAAAAATAAGCCTTTTTAGTTACATGAAAAGATTGATACCACTCACTGTATGGTCAGTATGTATCTAGAGCCAGCAGACAGTTAGCTTAGCTCAACGTATAGACTGGAAACAGGGGGAACAGCTAGCCTGAGTCTGGCTGAAGGTAACAAAATCCACCTACCAGCACTTCTAAAACTCCTGAGTTTTACACATTTAATCCTGTTTGTTCAGTACGTCCAAAAATGTGAGTGTAAAAACCATAATTTGCTGTTTTACTCAGCATTATGTGAAGCACTTTTTTTTTTTTTTTTTGCCAAGAGCAGCTGCAAGGCAACCAGCTGTCAAGAAATAGTCCAGCAAATGAGATATAATATTTCAATCAGAACTGTAGCTTGCTAGTAGTAGCTGTTTCCAGTCTTTGTGCTCAGCTAAGCCAACTTGCTATTGGCTTTAGCTTCATATTTAATCTTCTCATCTAACTCTCCACCAGAATAGGGGTGTGTAATGATTTGCTTTAAAGCCAGTGTGAAACACACATGTATGAACACACACAGAAGCACACTGATACAAACAGACATTTGGAGAACCCGGATGAGACCATTAAACTGACTGTGTCCAAACAAGCCCACCATTATATAGACAGATTGGGGGTGAAGCCTCTTGAAGATAATGACAGGGAGAAGTAAGTGACCCCCTGACTGGAGGTGATAAACGATACTACCTCCGCCGCTTCCCCTCACTCCATCACCCTTCCTGCTCCATGTTCACTCCTCTCCATCACCCCTCTAAACCCAACTCTTCACGCCTCCTTCCCCTGAGCAGACACCCCTGTGAGAGGATGCCCAGCCCTCCTCCCATCCCCTCCTCGCTACCCCTTTGCACTGATCAGTAGGATTTACTGTGCACTCTTCCATAGTTCTCAGCCAGTCGCACTCTCCCTCCGGATTGATCCAGGTCGAATTCAATTTGTAAGATATTATGTATTGATCCATGTGCTCTATCCTGCCCCCCACCCACACCCTCTGTGAAGTCCTGGCAGGTGCTCATTGACCCACAAGCACGATTCCTTGGATCATCATCATCACACAAGTGTGGCAGTCTGAGCTAGTATTAGGGTTGGTGGCCCTAGGCCTGTAGAGGTGACCCTCCATCACATCTGCTGCCCCGGATCTTCTACAAAACGCCTAATACTGTAAAATAGCAATCAGCTTCTTATGAAGGTGCTGCTAGGGTTGAAAAAACCCCAAAACAACCCAGAATCTGTTGTCAAAGCTTTGTCAATGCTCAAGAGCCCCCTTTTATGAAAATTTGTCATTTTAAAGGTTTTTGGTTGATTCAGTCAAAGTTTCTCAGCCATTGGTAAGAGTACGTTTTGAGGAATTACTTAAGTAGAAAACAGATGACTTTTTTGCCTCTTTTCTGCAAATTACTTGCACGTTTTTTTTTTATGAAGAAGCAATAACCCGACCCCCAGTGCTTCCACTAAAAATCAAATGCTGCCATTTAGCCTAGCCAACAGGCTCTAAATCTTTCAGATCAATAGCTGTTCCCTAGTCTCTCCATCAAACCAACAAGTAAATAATTCAAATGAGATAGTTAAGCGCTCTAGAATATAAATAATGGAGGAAAAAAAGTCCTCATTGTGATTTGGACGTGCGATTTATGGGCATAAAAGTCACAGTGGTGAACTGGGAGAAACAGGAATCAATGGTTAAATCTGTGCAGGTTAAATCAATGACAGCTTTGACTGGATAAATTGAGATTTGAGAAGCTTTTATGACTTTCCAATTACATTAACATCAAATATTCAAGAGGCCCAACATCGCTTTCCCATTAGGCAAATCACAGTATTACAGTGTTTTCAAAACAAAACGGCAACCATACGCTCAACCCACTGCCTAAACATACCCATGTCAGCACCGAAAAAACTCAGACTCCACTGATTACATTATGGTGCACCACAAATGAGTGACACGTAAACAGAGGAGCTCACGGCTTGCATGGCTGCCTCAGATAAGCGAAATAAGGTCACATGCTTACAGGGGAGAAAGCTCTACGCCAAGGTGAGCAATGGCTATGACATTTCACAAACTAGGCTAATTCCCCAGAAAATTTAGAAAGGGCATGTTTCACATAATTGCATCACGATGGTGATCATGTTCAAAACATATCAGTCACTCTTTTTTTTCCCTTTGCAGCTCTGTTTTTTTTCTTGTTCTTTTTCAAAGAGGCATAAGCCGTCACAACAAGAACATACCGAAATTACCACGCTTCATGCTGTGCATTCTAATACAAAGCTCGAAAAGTGGATAGCGGCTGAAGTTACTGAATGGAACAAGGCAAAAATCAAATGCGATTTAAATTCTTATCTCTGCCAGACGCTGCACAGAAATCCTTTGTCTCAACCAGAGGACATGAGGGACCCTGTGCGTGCATGTGTCTACAGGCAGCAATGCATCCATGCGTTTTCTGTATGTGCGTATATGGTTTTGAGAGTGAGAGTGAGAGGCAATCACATAAGTCCCTGTGGGGTTAGTGTAGGACGGCATTGTGGAGCTTCTGCGTCAGCATGTGGGATTCCCTCTGTTTCCCCCTCCACTTCCTGTTCCAGCAAGTAAGCCTCTACAACTCCCCCAGCAGGAAACATGAGCCCATTCTGTCTTGTGACTTACATAATGACAGTTTTAGAAATGTAAAAGCTCTAAGAATACAAATGTGCATGGTCACAGTGTATTTATGTCTCCTTCAGTGTACAGTATGTCTTTTGCAAAGGCCCTTTACCAATAGCACATTGCTCTGGGATAAAATTAGCCAGTGGAAAAAAAAAATCACAAACACCAATCTGCAGGGGCTAAAGATAGCAGTGGATCTCGGTTTGTAAAAGTTTCCAGAATGATGTAGTAATCTTGTAAACTTATTGGTTGGCATTATAACCATTTACACTGAGCCTGTGTCTTAATGAAATCTGATGACAACAGTGGCAACCTTTCTTTTATGCCATTATTTTTCCATCCTCCTCAGTTCTGAACAGGTATTATGCAAGCATTTGTACCACACTGAAGACACTGTTAGTGAGAGCACTGACTCATAAAGGTTACTGCTACAGGCAACTCAGATGTGTGCAGCTCATTAAGAACATAAAGAAAAGTCTCTGTCCAGCCTCAGCATTTGTAGATTCCTAAGAAAGTGGTGAACATTAAAACATAATTTATTACAAATTAATTTTTAATCAATTAAAAACTCATATTATTACTACTTGGGAATAGCACACTGGGATAAGGTGAGTCCACCACAGTTTATTTACTGATTCTTGACTTACAGACATTGTTGCAATACAATTAAGCAGTAAGTTGATCAATAAGATTGAATGACTCCAGCCTAGATAAAGCATCATTGAAGAAAACACTGCTTAGAGCATTCAGTATGCTAACTCTTACATAGCTTAACTGCTAGTATACTGATGATAAGCAGGTATAATGCTTACCACCAGTTTGTTACTTCACCAGTTTGGCATTTTAATATGCAAAACTTTGCTATTTAGTGGTGAACATAACAAGTATAACTGAGGAAAATAGGAATATTATTAATTTTGCAGATATCTGGTCATAAACCAAAGGGGTAGACCTGATTTTGTTGCTACATGAAAAGTTCGGGGTTTGCCAAACCTATTATGCTCTATCCTGTTGGGAACATGGAAGTTAATACAAAATATCATCATAACCCATCCCATAGTTTTTAAAGTATTTCACTGAATAGCACAAATGTTAACCTCATGGTGACATTGGAAGAAAAGTCAGAGGATCACCAGGGTCATTAAGGCTAATCCTCTGGGGAACACGGATGTCTGTACCGAATTCCATGGCGATCCAAGTAATAGTTTTTCAGTCTGCTGTTGTCTAATTTTTGAGTCTGGATCAGTGGTTTGAACTGATCAACACACTACCATTGCCATCTCTAGATCTATGATTAAAAATTAAAAGTAGAAAATTGCCCTTTCTTTTAATGGTAGGAATCATTTCCCCTTTTTGGAAATAGCCTAAGCATCACATTTATTTCCATTCATCTTTACTCTACTTTTCATTCTTGGAATCCATTAAAAACAACTCTGCTAAATCCCGAAACTACGTCACAATGTATAAGCAGCGACTGAGTGATGACCTTCTGTTGTTTTTTTTTTTAGTTGACTGTCTTGCAAGTATGCTTCCTTCCTTCCTCCCCTTCAGTTTTCAGCTCTGTCTGAGTTTGGTGTTGTGGGCCTATAGTCAGAGACAGGGCTTTTGGCAAGCCTGGATTACATCAAACACAGACCAGACACTGCAGCCGGAAGACAGGCAGGAACCGTGAAGCTCTGCTCGATTCTGTCGCTGTCTATCGTCAAAAAAGCAGGCCTAGAATGAGCAGCGCTGTGTAAATGTTGTGTGGAGGAGGGGTGGGGGGTGCAGGGGCTGAAGCAGGTGGGAAGGGATATAAGCCAACATTCACCCTGCTTTTTGTCAGTGTGTTCTTCTGTTCTGCCTTGTCTGAACTTTATCTTCAAGGGGAGAGAAAATGAGAATATCAGTGTTTATGTCAAGTGGCAACAGGATCCTCATCATCTGCAATGCTTTCTCCTGATACAGGGCAATTACAAAATACAGCACATGCCAATTTCTGAGGGAAAAGGTTATTTTCAGAGGATGAAGATAGACTTTCCACTTGACCTGTGTACAAGCAAAGAGCATAACAATGAAACCAGGTTCTCTCTGTTTCCCCCTGCAGCTTTTTGACATTTAGCAGAGCTGTATTTTGACGTAATGACTTGTGAATGAAGGGAGATGAGAGGTTGTGTGTGTAATTGTTGTAGAATCCTTGTGATCCATGCAGCCATCTATCATTTTTTTGCTGATTTCTATGTTTAGAACAGAAACAAATAGAATAAATTATTGAATTCTGTCCAAAAATAAGACATTCATTTAATGAAAAAAAAGGACCAAGAACAAAAAGCATACCACAAATAGAGGAACCCCAGAGTATGTGCTTTTGAAGTAAGTATTCCAAGGACAGTTGTGTTGAAATATGAAATATTGATTGATGGTTTGTAAAATGCACTTGCTCACAAACTGTACAACATTTCAGACTGAAATCCAAACATGTCAGACCTGAACAATACCAGATATAATTTAAACATAACCAAGCTCAACTAAGCTGATCCAAGACCTGAGAAGGCAAGCAGAAACTGGACCGGATCAGATCAGCCTGTCAGTCTGTGCAGATTGGCTCAGCCAGTCTGGGAAGTATTGATCGCTCTGATTGATCTACGGCTCTGTCCATCTGCCTGATCCAAACCTTAATACCAGAGAGTAGGAAGAAGAGGTGGGGAGGGTAGGAAGAGATAGCAAAGGGAAGATAAAACATACAAGAACACAGACAGGATGGTACATCAGGAGCTATAGAGGAAGAGCAGGAGGGGATAGAGAGAGTCTAGCCAGTCTAGTCTGAACAGCTGGTGTTGATAACTAATCTGCCCATTGCTGGTGCTTTTTGTAAAACATGAAACCCGGCAACCTGATAGCATGAATTAATAAATGAACAATTTCTTCTACAACGGGGGCCCCCTGTTCCATCGGGGTTTCTTTACATAGACACAATAGACGCTTAGAGGGACCCACAGGGTTGTTCATTCCCTCAAGTACTAACTACACAGACCACTGGATGACTGAGAACCACTTGATCAAATAATGACACCAAGAGCTGATATCCTCACTCATGTAGCCATCAGAGTAATGCACAGTGTGGGATCTGTGAATAGCATTTGGGAGGGAACCGACTGCCGCTTCTCTGTTTCTTTTCTCGGTTATTTAGAGCAGGCCTAATAAGCAGTGTGGGTGGTGAATGAGGCACCATTAGCTCAATAGCTGAATGAAGCAGCCTCCTCTTGCTTCTTTGCTATTCACCCACCGGCAATGGGAACACCTGCACAGAGAGATGGGCACGGTGGGAGGGGCAGAGGAAAAAGAGTGTCAGGGTCGGGAGGTGGAAAGACTTAGAAAGGAAAAAAGAAGGAAAGGAAAAGAGAAAGAATGAAAGAAAGAAGAAAAGATATTTTCTTTCTTGCCAAGAGTCCATTAAATGGGCGACAGTTAGCAGTTGGTTGGCTTAGCATAGCATGAAGACAGGATGTACAGAGTTGTAATTTGTTATTACTAGTGAGCTTAAGAGGGGCTGATAAGTGGACTTTGTTACCTTTGAACAAACCAGGCTGGTTAATTCCTCCTGCTTCTAGTCTTTATGCTAAACTAAGCTAACTGGCTACTAACTTGAGCCTTAACGTGTATTCAGACAAAAGACAAAGTAATTTTTTGCTCAAAATGTCAAACTAATTCTTTAAATGATTTCCTCTTGTTTGTTCACACCTCCCGCAAACAACACTAGACTTTTTGCAACTGACAGCTGCAGCGGTTGAAACTGATGACGAAAGGTGAAAAGAATGAGACCAAGGCATTGTGGGTGCTGAGTGAGGCTGTCAGAGGGCTGATGTATGGCAGGGCAGATGCAACAAGAGGGAGCTGGGGGGGCGAGGGTGTGGGTGGTTATAAGCTTGGCCGAGGTAAGCTGGCAGGCGGGGCACAGAGGAAAGAACAGAGAGAGAGAGCGAGAGAGAGAGAGAAGAGGAGCAGGCATGCGAGCTATGTGATGATTATCAGAAAACACAGGGGCCGTCTGTTCGCTACCCTGCCTGGGCTCGAGGCACGGGGCTGTGTCCCCGAGCAGGTGTGCAGGGCTGGGAAACACAGGAAAGGAGGGAGGAGGGACAAGTAGGGTAAGTTAGGGAAATGGAAACTATGGTAGGAATGAAAAGAAGAAGAGAAGACAAATTAGAGACAGACAGAGATGAGTATTGAAAAAGAAAAAAGACGGAGCACAGGCATGAGCTCTTGATGACATCATGGCCAGGAGCGATCATACGGCACCGAGATCAGAACAGAGGTCAACTCTGGTGGAGGAGAACGACGCGCAGCCCCGCTGGAAGCTATCCTGGTCATTAGTGTCTTTCGCATGGCTTAATAAAGAGCTCAGACACTGGATGTCTGTGTGCCTTCCAGCATACGTCTGTATGGTTAGATGTCAATATAGAAACAGCCGGGTTGCCATAGGAATCAGAGGGATCAATGGAGGGGAGAGGTGAGCGTAACTGGATCACTGTGACCCTGAGCTGACCCTTCATCACCAGGACACACATGCTATGTCACCTGTCCCCCAGACACACACTTACTCCTCTCTCAGATACAAATGCACACACACAATTGACCTCTCACCTCATTGGTTTATTCTCACACTCATATTTCTGTCATGCTTTTTCTTTCTCCTTTTCGTATTTCTTAGGTTAGGTTATTGCACTGATGTGTGTGCAGCGTAAGAGGAAGAGAAGAATATGCTTTTAGAGTTTCAAATTCAGCTGTGAGTGTAATTAGTGGAAGCTGGTATTTTAGATCCACTCTTGAGCAAAATTGCACATTTTTTGGCATTACTAACTGCCACTAGGACGTTTCTACATTTGTATCCCATGAGTCACACTTATAAAATCACAACTATGAATGGAAAAGGTACACTTGCGCTCTCACCAGGGCCAAAAATGTACCTGCAATTGCACATCTGTGTACTTTAGCTGAGCTAAAAATATGCCTCTCCTGTACTTGTACTTTCTGAGTATGTTTTAAAGCTTTGACATGGCAAATAATTGGCTTGTGACTCTGCAGAGCAGCATAATTAAGCGCAGATAAATCAGCGGAGACCAGCGTGGGCCCTGCCAGTGTACACACACACAACCGCTGTTGCCTTGTGAGCTGCTGCTGCTGCTTCTGTTGAAGAGCACTGGCTGTGGGAGTGCAGGGACATTTTGCACTAAAGGAAGTGGTGGGTTTTTGTGGTCTTGTCTTTGCCCTGAGTGTTGAGAAATGGCCGAATGCTGCTTTCGTTTTGAGCTGAGAGGCTAGCAATTACACTCGGTGGGTCACGTGACTGAGATGCATGGCTTTTTACTGCACCGCCGGGGCCCTCCGAGGCTGATATGCCAGGAATGAAAAATAAAGAGGCCACCCCCTCCCTCTTCCCCCTTCCACCATTCTGACCCTCCCCTTGCACACATTCAAATAAACAGACACACACACATGCACACAGTTAGTATCTTGCCCTCCGAATGGCTCCCAGGCCCATATGTGCATGCAGCTCATCTTTGCATTTATCAGTCTCACAGTATAATGAATTGTTGCACTGGAATGAATGGATTCACCAATTACACTCCAAATGTTCTTGAGCTAACATGGCCCCAGCCTGTAATGCTTATTGTTCTCTGCTGTATTTGTTCCACTGAAATATAGATCAATATCCAGAGACAATAGATGACCAGCAGTATCAGATGAAAACAACAAACACTCACTTAATTGGGGGAGAGTTGTCATTAATCTACACCAGTGTGCCTGTGTTTCTTTTGTATGTGTGTGCGTTTTCCATTGTCTGTACATCCTCTTATTTTGTTTCAAAGTGCTAGATTTCTTCTCTCCCTCTCCCGACGACAGGCAGCGCATCTTTTTTCTGGTCAAGGAGGACGTTGATGAATTGCTGTGAGGTGAGCCGGAGAAGCACAATTAAGATTCCATCAGGATAAAGGTAAAGGTAAATTATTTACATTAACAAGAAGGCTCAGCTCTCCCAAACATTCCTGCATAACTGGAGAAAAAAAAAAATGCTCCAACCTCGGGTAGCAGGAGGAGCAGGCCTCTGTAAATTGTTTGTGCTTTTAATTAATGAGCCAGGCAAATGTTTGTGTACCTATGTGTGTGTGTGTGTGTGTGTGTGTGTGTGTGTGTGTGTGTGTGTGTGTGTGTGTGTGTGTGTGTGTGGGTGTGTGTATGTACGTGTGTGAGTGTGAATAAGTGTTTATAATCGTGTGTCTGGTGGGTTAAGTCGGGGAATACTAAGTGGAGGTAAAGAGTGGTGGGTGGTAGAAAACGGGGTTTACTCATTAACACCAGTCTCTTTTTTTCATCTCTTAGCCTTTATATCTTATCTTATGTTGGAGGTATTTTTATGCATCAGGATGCCGTTTCCTCTCATACTGAAATGACGATTTTCAAAATATCGGGTTAGCTTTCAGGATAAAAAGCACAAGTTCACAATTCCTTATTTCAATATAAAAATGGTGCAAGTGCTACTTTTAAGCAGGGGTCTATGATACGCTCCACCTTTTGGGGGGATGGAGAAAGACATGCCGTGAAGTTAAAACTGATATATTATCACTTTTGTGGTGATGTGTAAACTTTTAGCAAAAGGTTCCCTATTAACAAATCCCTCAAATACAGGGCACCATTCTCACTGACTATGAGTCATATTTGTGTTCATCTGTTGGATTAGGTCCATTATTCACCCAACTTTTAGCTCTGTTTTGCTTTACACTAACTCCTGAGGGAAATATGGAGCCTTTTAGCTGCTAACTAGTCCACTAGATTCATTAGCTACTGGCTAATTTTTTCAGTGTGACGTCAGGTAATGGAGCAGGTATTGTTTTAAGAGTTTTTCCACAGCTGTTTGCTACAGTTAAAAACTTTCCTAGTGAGAGCGATGACAATGAACCACAATGGTAAAGTTGCGAGCTGTGAAAACTAAAACAATGAGAAGAAAGATGCTAAAAAGCCTCACAGAGCTGTGGTGAACTGCAGAGTCCTGGGATCATTCTTTGCGAATTCAATATCATGAGGGATCCCTTCAACATACAAGTAGCCAAGTGATCCATTGTTATTATAAAAGTATTATAGCCACTTTATGTTCATTTAAGAGGGGCAAGTCACTGAGAGTTTTAAGTAAAGAATTATATTACGTTTTCCAACTTATGCAGCCACTAAAATAATAAAAGCCTCCACACTTATAAGAGATAAGGGCACAAGAGAAACTAATGTGGAAAAAAATCAGTAACATGAACACATCAGTGAAAAAAAAAAAAAAAGTCACAGTGGAAAACTATCTGGTTATGAAAACTGATTTTCATAGCCAAAAAAATTTGGACTGAATTTTTGACAAATTTCCAGAACAAACTTTTCCCCACATGTAACATTTAGATATCATTTCTAAATGAACAACCCGTGTTACAATTAGGTTTGTTTGAAACATATACATGCAAACATTTACGCGCCTCCTCAGATTTCTAGCCCCTCACCGTGTCCTTTTGTTTGCATTAGTGAATGCTTGAGTGTTTGTTGGCAGCACACAGGCTCCTGCTCTTCTTTTTTTAAAGCTAACAAAGAAGAAATTAGGCAGGCAACAATGCACATCAAGGAGTTCAGTTTGATAGCATGTGGTAGCTCAATCCTCTTAAATGATATGTACAGTCGACCCAATGACAACTGTTTGCCTAATGTTGTGTTGAACAAGCAATTTAAATGTTTTTTTTCCAAGCAATGTCTTAATGAGCAGATAATCTAAATGTATGCATCTTCATCACAGGGTTGAAAAGTAACTAAGACCCTTTACACAAGTACTGTACTTGTACTGTAGTATAATTTTGAGGTACTTTACTTCATTGCTACTTGTATACTACTACTTCCCTATATTTCAAATGGAAATGTTGTACTTTTTAACTTAACTTCATTTTACATAAAGATAGAAAATCAGCTGGTTGTTCCCAACAGTTGTAATGTATGAGTTGTTAGCAGTTTCACCTAAGGGAAATTTCCCCTCTAAACTTCTCATTTCATATGATTGCTCAAGGCTCAAAGAGGTAATATTAGCCAGGATCTCAAAAACAAATATTAGGGAAAAGAAAAAATTAATACATTTCCTCTGAAATTTATCTCCTATTAATCATCTCACAACCTTTCAGATTGATCTTATGACCCTTTAAACCAAGCCGGACCCCTGGGGTTGGGAACCACTAGATTAGATTCCCTAAAACTCATCCCACCTTGTTGGAGTTGGTGTTGTTACCCTCTCATCCTTCATCACTGATATGTGATTTGCTGGCAGAATGACACTGGATACCATGAGTCTTCACAGGCAGCGTCGTCCTTGGCTTGATGGGCTCAATCAAACAACATCCCCTCAGGGCTTAAATCCTGTGTGTGCATGTGTGTTTGCAAGTGCATGTATGTGTATGTGAATGTTCGTGTGTGCCTCTAAGTGTGTGCTTGCATATTTGCACAGATTTGTATGTTTATACCCACCAATGCATGTGTGCGCCCAAGCATGCTCACCATGAAAGTCTGTGTGTGCATGAGAGCGAGAGAGAGAGAGAGAGAGAGAGAGCTTGTGTTTGTGTGTGCGAGTGTGTGAGAGAGCCAGGGGGAGAGGGAGACAGTGTGTGGGTGGGATACGTTTTGACAAAGTTCCCCATTTTTCAGAAATAATCACTTGTTCCCGTTACAGAGACAGAGTTGTGTGACTATGGGGCTACTGAAGAGGCAAAGCCAGAAAAAAAAACTCTCTCTCTCTCCTTCTGTCTCTCTCTCCTTCTATCTCTCTCCCTCTGTCGCTCTGTCGCTCCTGGAGCATCCGACCCTTGTCCTTGTGGCCGCTAACGAGGGGGTGTGGCTGTCGCTGGAGGCGTTGGGGCTAAATTACCATATTAATTAGCTCATCCTTTGACCGACAGACACAGAACTGAAATGTCACCACACTCACATTGTCCATAGGAAACACAATTAGTGGAAGTCATTATTGTTTTAGCAATGCCCTGTGTTTCTCACTCCATTTCCTGCATCCTCCGTTCCTCCCACTCCTTAGCTCCCTCTACTCTCTCACTCCTGTCTTTGTTGACCCGTGCAAGCCTTTCCTAGTTGTTTGTGTTGCAAAGCTCATATAGGAACTATGTAGGATGGACTTAGTCATATACTGGAAGTGTTCATGTCTGTTGTGAATCTGCTGCTCAGCCCATGATGCTGAGCTGCAGTAGAAGCCTTTACTCACAAGACTCAAGAACAACAGTGAGCTTTCACTTCCCCATACTAATGATGTCACACTGAACAAAACTTCAGGGATTTCTGTTTTGGTAGGTATGGTGTACCACCAGTGACAGGCAGTGTGATTTTATCGTGACCTCGCCTTCAGCATCCACACTGCTATTCTGCATTCATACAGTACATGTACATACACAGCACTTCAGTTTTCCTATCTAGGGACTAATTGCGCTCGGATATTAGTGCCATTATTGCTGCATTTCCATAGTTTCAAGGCAGCATGATGCTCATAATTTCTTTTATGTAGCAGTGAATATTGAATTGATGATAGATACTGAAAAATGACAAGAGCCATGGTAACTTGTGGGCCTTAAACTACAAGAAGGAATTCTGCCCTCAAAAAATAATTTTTAATCTGTAATAAATGCACAGGAGCATTCAATTAAATGAGCATATTTCCATTCTGCTTAACATGGTCTTATCCCTTCAATGCTCCTTCACACGCATGTTCTCGTCCTAAGTTATTACTGTGACTACTAACCAGTTTTAAACTATTGATTTACTATTTTATTATTGAGTGGCATTTAAGGAATATCTAAAAGTGAGTTCAGACAGAGAGCAAAGCATATTTTTGCCTAGTGTCATTTTACACAGCCCCAGGCCAATTTGCATCTAATCGTGCCTTCTCATTGATTTTTCAGTAAATAACTCATTTTTATATAAACAGGTAACTGCAGCATCACAAGCTTTAAAATAACTGCCAGAAATAACAGTTTAAATGGACTAGGTGATATATTTAACTTAGTTAGGTACTAGTCTTTTGTAGGTATGACTGTAGATATGACTTTGTTTTATTTAGAGCATACACAGAGAAATACATGTTTCAGAGGTTTAGAATGAATGGAAAGAATATGATTAAGCTAATTTTACAGACGCCATTTAGTCATTTACTCTGAGGTGATTAGGTATTGAGGTATATTGTATAATTTTTGTGAAATGAATATTTAAAATCTTCCCAATATGTATTATCACATTACTAAACAGCATTTTGATCAAGTGCTATGTAAGATATATCAACTATATTCCATTTTATCTCTTTTACCCTTCACTCTAAATGGGTCATCTATTATCAAGCAAACAAAGTTTTCTGTTAATTCAGTTAGCTATGCAACAGTTATACTTCTGTTTGTGCAGTTGTTTTCGCAGTTTGGTCTATGTAAGATCTACTTTGTATGATGCAACTTGTTCAAAATTTAGCAATGATGATAAATCACATCTGAATATAATCTTTGTTCAAAGTAGGCTTTGTTTCTTTTGAGAGGAACTGTTGCAGCCTGAGTCAGGAGAGCAAAAAATGTTTTATTTTAATGACATTAGATTGAAGGCACTGTCCCGTCTGCTGTCCAGTCCGGTCTAGGAATAGACGTCTCCACTTGATTCAGGAGATGGATTTGAATTTGATTTTTCTACATCAATTTTCAAATTGTTTGAAACGATATCTAAAGACAAAAGGGAAATCTGATGCTGCTGTATGCTGGTGAGCCAGAATAACTTGTGTCAGACACCACCATGTGTATGCCATATGTATAATTCTTTTGATCCAAAAGTCTGCATTGTACTGCACATGCCCTCACAACACCATTCTTCTTTTGAATCCCTGTCTTTGTGTATCCTTAGTGCAGGCATCTGATGAATAAGTTAAACCAGAGGGGACTGTGAGTCTCAGATATCCTCCTGTGTAGATCTGACCCTGGACTGATTCCGCTGTGTTCTTGTATGCTCCCAGAATGCTCTAATAATTTTGACATCAAAGATCCTGTCCAGATATCAGTCCATTAACATGCATGATAGCTGGAGGTTACCTCGGAGCTTCTTATGCATGCCTGCAGGTCAGGAGACACGTCTGCATGCATTTGTATGGTGCGCCGCCATGTCTTTGGTCTTTTTATAGGAGAAGGACATCTGGTAGACCAGATGAATACTGCAGTCTGATGCTGGACAGGAAGTAGTTTGTCTCCTGTTCTGTCCTAATCTCACACAGCCAGACCTCTGTCTCATTAAGGTAATGGATGTGTGGAGTAATTCAAACACAAAAGCTGGTTAAAAAAAGGCGAAGATACACTAGGCTGTCATATAATTCAATACTCAATGGAGAACTTGTTTATACTCTCAGGTACGCTCATGTTTAGAGAAGGAAGACTTCTCTCTTTCTGGACTAGCTAAGAATTAAAAAAAATCTCATGACCTTAATTTTTTAATAAAGATTTTCTCCAGTTCTCTTTGAGTTCGACGTAATGGAGATCCAGCTTTGTGGGACTAATCCTATTGTGTGTTCTTTTGTCCCTTACTGTATTGTCTTGTTCTAGTTCACTGAGCTGAGTGTTTCTTCTTCTCTCAGCACCTTAGAAACTGCAGCAGGTGAAATAAACTCCTTCAGAAGCACTGCTCTCAATTTTATCTTAGTGCATTCTAGCAGGTGGGACTCAAGTTTCGTTTGAAATTTGACCTACTGCTCAGATGTGGGGAAAAATATTAAATATGGACTCGTTAATGACCCATTCTATACCATGTTGCCTCAACTGGAAACTAAATTGTTTAGTTTTTTTCACTAACTGCAAATGAAGAAAACTAGCAAGCAATTGATCATCATGACACCAAACCATCTAAGAATAAATGTGATTAAACATTCATGGACAAAGGCATAGGTGTGTCTTGACTTTGTGAAATGAAGCTGCCTTAAAGTAGCGTTATCTTACTCGCTCACACTAATGAGGCAACAGAGGCACCACAACCGTTTGGATTAGGTTATTTGAATGAACTAGGTGTTAGTTTTGATTTGTTCTAATTCAGAGCTTTGAAAAACTGAGAGTTTGAATGAGCGTGTAAATACAAAAAGTACATTAGCATTAGCCCGGTGTATTAATCCTTGTTAAATGCAGTGTTTTCATTCTCTGAGATATGGTGATCCAGAGCTACAGATGCTACAGTTCATCGAAGGAATTTTTAGTTACCGATAATGACATGGTTTATTAATCTGCATACATATGTAATATGTATGCAACATGTATTATGTGATGTGTTTGTGTGAGTTTGTGTGTGTGTGTGTGTGTGTGTGTGTGTGTGTGTGTGTGTGTGTTCTTGCTCTCGTCTGGGCCTCCACTTGGACCCACCAGTGTAAGAAGTGGGCCAGTCCCACTGTGCCGAGCGTTGACAGCTCTATAAGAAGCAGAGAGAAAGAGGAGCAGCAAAAGGCCGCTGTGAATCAGAGGCTGTACCGTGTCTAGCAGTCAAGGCATCCGCTAGAAATGTATACAGTGTGTGAACAGCATATACGCTGCATGCTGTGTATGTGGGTGGACTGTGCAGCAAGCTAATCAGATGTGTTATTTGTATGGGGTGAAAGCAAAGCCTCTCACGTAATTTGTGAGAAATCTGTCTTTGACCTTGAATCTCACTTTCATGCTGCTGCACTTGATGACTTGTCACATGTGGTCTGATTTAGATGTGTTTTGAAGGATGAGCCAAGGGGCTGAGGGAGAATGAACTCTTGAAAACAACAGACAGTGATGTATCAAAATGAGAAATATTTTATGAAGCAATAAGAAGATGTTTGTTTGGCAGCTTTGCTGATTCGTATTGAATCTATTTAGATTTTTCGAAACCTCCCAACACATTGTCAAGGGCTAATGATATAGTTTCTTCTGATTTACTGTATTGAAAAGTGTGTAAGTCCTGAGGGTTACTGGATTCAGAATGAGTTTCACATACAGTAAATACTGAGCAAATCTGATACCACAGTGCTGTTAAGTTGTGAGTTATGGTTCTTGCTTTGATTTTGTTTGCACAGTGGGGGTGTTCTTCTTTTCCTCTCTTCTTTCCTCTCCATCCCTAATAGAAGATGCCGTTAGAAGTCTTCTCCCAGGGGAAGAATGCGACAGATCCCACATTGTTCATTGTTGTTTGTCTCTCCTTGGGAAAAAAGGCAAAAAAAAAAAATCATAATGGTGTGGGCTGGGATTGGGAAAAAAAGAAATTACAAAGATGACATTTTTGTTCTTTTTGATCGGATGTGTTAAGAGACGGTTTTGGTGAGTTGGTGTGTGCATGTGTGGAGGGGTGACAATGTTCGCATGAGTGTGGAATGACAGAGAGTGGGGGGAAGAAAAAAAAAAGCATGTGAGAGAAAAGGGGCAGTATAAAGGAGAACTATAGGGTGGGGGTGGATGGGGGGTACAGTGATGTGAAGCTCTTCTTGAGGGTTTGGAGATGCATAAAGGGAGGAGTTGCTCCATGCAGGGAGAGTGGGCTGTTTATTTACTGCAAAGAAGCTGTCTCCCTCCAGGGCTTTTCAGTGGAGCCTGTCCCCATCACCACCTTAGTTCCTGCACCTACCCTCCAGCTAAACGCCCCAGTTAAGCTCCACCCAGCCAGGGAAGACAGCAGAGAGGGAGAAAAAGAGAGACAGAGAGTGCCTCTCCACCCATAGCCCTTGGCTGTGTTCTCTCCTGCCCCCATCTGGAGCTGAAAATGGGGGAAACCACGCAGTGCCTCTGCCTCGGCACCAAGGAAAACAAGCAGACTCCGAACGCCAAAGAAGTGCTTATTAAATCCCAGGCAGCCATGCAATTGTGCTGTGCAGCCAGTCAAAATAAGAAATTGTTTGTTGTTGGTTTATTCACCCTGCCTCCCTCTTATTCCACATGCTTTCTTAACCTCCCCCAAATCAGCCCTGACTTTCTGTTTTCTCCATTTTATTCCCCCCTCCCCTTTCATCTTTCTGTGAAAAATGATGTGTGGCTTAAGCAAAAACAGGGGACATGACAGCCAAACAGTAAAAACATGCAGATGTGACAGTATGAGAGGGCCACTGGAGGGCAAAAATAAGGAGGGAGTATTAGGGAAAGAAAATGACAGACACAAACAGAAAAACTGATAGAACTGAGACGAGACATTGCGGAAAAAATATTGTGCAGGAGGGAAAGAGAGAGAGCCTGAGGGATGAAATATTTGAAATAGCGAAGGAGATTGTTAGTGTGGAGAGAGGGAGAGAGAGAGACAGAGAGAGAGAGAGAGAGAGAGGGTTGGGGTACATTGTGAACAGCAGACTGTGGGGGCGCATGTTGCTGAGGTGGCCCAGGTCCCTGGTGCCCTCCTGTTTCATGGCTCTCACAGCCTGTCAGTGAAAACAGCCCAGCTATGTAGACAGCTGTGCTCAGGAGGCTGCGGGGGCGAGAGGAGAGGAGTGGAGAGGGGAGGAGAGGGGAGGAGAGGGGAGGAGAGGGGAGGAGAGGAGAGGAAGGAGAGAAGAGGGGAGGAGAGGGAAGGAGAGGACCTTTGTTTTCCATTTTGCTCCTCATCTCCATCAATGTCCTCATTTTTCTCCAGGCTCACTGTATTACCATTCCACCCAAATTTCTAGCTTCTGCCATGTTTGTCCTATTCCTCTGCAAAAGTTACACACACGAAACAAAAGCCTTGGTCAGCATTCAACAGCCTGTTTGTTTATTGTGTGTTTGATATTACCATTGCAGTCAAGGCAAACCATGTAGACTAAAATGTCCTGAATCTTGTCTGTGCCCCAAATTAACCCAGTTCCTTGAGGCTACAGTGCATTTTAGAGAAACTGATGTGTGTGTATGTTGACATCTTAGAGAAGAAGAAGTCATAGTCGGAAGAATAGACGGGCAGAACTACCAGGCTGCCATTTCCACTCGCTTGAAATCAATCACAGGTTTGCTCAAGTGATTTTTATTGGCCCTAAAAAGTCCTAGCCAGAGGCTAATAGGATAGATTCATCTTCACTCCCACAACCAATACATCTCCCAGTGTGGGGACTTAAAAGAATATGACAGCTTGTCACCCAGAGCGTCTCTATGCGTTAGTCCCTTTTTGTGTTCATGTCCTCTACATCAGAGGGATCACACAGATCAGTGTTCTCTTCCCTGTCCTTTGAAGGGACAAGTGCTGTCCCTGAGGTGCCCCCCCCCCTCCATACCATCTCCGTCCCTCATGAAGGCCTCTGCTTACCTCCTTGTCTCCCTCCACCTCCTCCCCAGCTCCCTTCCTTCCTGCCATCACGGCCTTGTTTACGAGCCTCTCTCCTGCAAGGATAGGTTAATAGAGGACCTGGCTCAGCTCAGGCCCGCCTGGTTCCCATTCACTCCCTAATAAGACATTTCATCCCCTGCCTTACTGTCTGCTCGCCAGCGGTAAAGCTCTCCCCAAAAATAGTGAGTTCAGTGTGTGTGTGTGTGTGTGTGTGTGTGTGTGTGTGTGTGTGTGTGTGTGTATGTGTGTGTGTGTTTGTGTGTACTTTGTTCTCAGCTCTATGGTAGCCTTGAGGTGCAAAACACAACCACATGTAAAAGTTCTGAAGCTTATGTTGGCCATCAAAAGCTTCCAGATTCTCTATATAACTTAAACAAGCTTCCAAAACTTGAAAAGAAAAACAATGTATAGGGAAAAATTGCTCGGGAGATGAACTGCTTTGTTTTGCACAGCGATAATTGAAGTTAACAAGTGGACAATCATAACCCCAGTTTATGTTAAATGTCTTTCTACGTTCAGTGCCAAGAATTTAAAAAGTTCTCATTTGTTCAACATCTCTACATGCCATCTGTGGTTAGGGAAGACAAATGGATTAGTTTAGGGGAATGTTAGACAACTAAAACACGTGACCATGGCCAGGGGAAAATCAGGATTGCAGTTGATAAAGAGGTAAATGATAACGGCAGGACTCAAACTCCTGCACTAGCTACACACCCATCCACCACCTCTGCCACAGTCTTAGCTCATTACCTCAGTACTTATGGGGCTACACTACTTTTATCATTGCAACTAAATGTTGGCAATGCAGGTAAATCAGAATGAAGAGTTCATACTTCTTCTAGTTTTATGGCTTTTTGTGCTTGTATGTTCATGTTTTCTGACATGTTGTTTTACATTCTTTATTGTCCATGTGTTTCCCGAAATGTTGTATTTTGCACTTCAGAACCACCGTACTACAGCCCACAATTAAAGACAGAAGAAGAAAACCAATGAAAGTAGCTCCCAGCACACAAGGTTACCCTGTAAATCAGTTCCCAAGGACACAATAACAACCTAATGAAAACACTGAAACACAAGGACTGTGATCTTTTTACTGGGGGACGAATGAAAGACAGGAACTGCAGGAATGGGGAACTAGGCCTGGTCCGTAATTTTGGAGCTTTAGGTGGTTTAAATCACCTTGACTGGCCAAGCTCTAAAATCAAGCCAACTCCCTGCCGTCCAGAGGGAGATCAGGGAGACTCCAGAGTGTCCAGTAAACAATGTCCGCCTCACCCTCTGGAACCCTACTAGGGAGAGGAAATGGCATGTCCTTGGGGCTTTAACTTTTACCCCCCTCCCTGAAGAAATATGGGCCCTGCCCTGTGGTGTAGACTTGTTTGAACTTGAGTCCCTAATGGGCAAGGGTGTGTGTACGTTTTTCATCGTGCCTTTATGTGCATTTCTGTGCATTTGCAGCACTGACTTCCTGGCTTACTGAATAATATATTTGGAGTGATTATGGTTCTACAACATATTAAATAATGGCCTTAACAGGGTTTAGGTTACAAACTCCACCCCTGAAAGAAAATAAATTGTCAACTTTCCAGTGAATTGATTATTCAATCAAAGAAAAAATCCAATTGAAAATCTTTGAAATACAGAGACCTCACGTTGCTTTTGTTCCCTGTTGTGTTAATTATGATTTTTTTGTATTTACAAGGCTACTAGAAGAGATCAACTGTTTTATTAATAACTGTACTTTATTTATAATATTTCCATCAGTGCATCTTTTTCAGAGTTAGTGAGTAAGTTGTCGGACATGTGAGGAGTTACAAGACACGGGCTTAACTGATAAATGTGGTAGGAAATGACCTATGTGTCGCACCAGTTGTGGTGTTGGTTCGTATTCAGTATGATACGAGAAGGCCGATGGGTGTAGTTTGTATGGTAATTTACCTTTACATTACAGATGAGCAGTTTCCCCTCTTTGTTTCAGATAAGGGAGTATTTATGTCCCCTTATGCTTTGAGAAGAATTGGGACATTTTGTAAGGATTCAAGGGTTAATCTTGCCCTGCAAAAGTGTATATATTGTTTATAAGACAGTCTTCATTTCAATTCATTTCAGTGATTACTTTCGCCGAATACTGTAAAATAAGTTGACACTAAATGTCAAAGCACGGATAAGTGGGTATTTATGGTTCTGCCCTGGGCAAAAGTTAGTTTTTAAGCCTTTTTTTTTCTATTTAATGTATAACAAAAATACACAACTGGTACTAAGGTATTGTCAAATTTGACGCTGCCTTAGTGCCGGACAGCAGCTCAGAATTGGCATGGTTTTTCTTTATAAATAACAGATGCACACGAACACACAAGCGGGATTCTAAATTTTCCACTTTCCCTCGATTCCTCCTGCTGTGGCTGTTAGTTGAGGTAATTTAAAGTCGTCCCTGTTTCCACGGTACGTCTGAAATACGAGCCATCTTTGTACAAATTGATCAGTAGGATGCTCCTCATACTGTGCCCGGTGTTCCCCTAATTGACAATGCATGTGTTTCCTTTTCAGCTCTTTTAAATTTCAAATGATGGATGAAAAAAGGAGGCTGCCTTTTTGAGGATGCAAAAAGCACCTTTGGAGCGTGGATCACGGCCACAAGTGTCGTAACCTAGCAACCAGGGAGTCGCTGTGAGAGAGAGCTCACCAGAGAAACAGAGAAGGGGCTTCCTCTTGAGAAAAGAAAACCCTCACACTCATTCTAGTTTATTCGCGCCTTTGTTTGACCAGTTATTTTAGGACCTTTGAGCGTTTCTCTCTCGCCCAGGGGCTCATTTATTTTTAGCCTCATCTGAAGCTTCCTGCCTTTACTTTCTGCCTGCTGCATGGGTGAAAACTGCTTAGCCCTCTCCTTTTTTTTCTGCCGTGCAGCCTGCATCTGCTCCTCAGAACCGCATGGGAGGATGGATTTGTGGGGAAAAGGGGAAAGGCAGGATGGTGTTGTGTGTGTGTGTGTGTGTGTGTGAGAGAGAGAGAGGGCTTAGGAAGAGGGGAGGAGAGACGGGAGGAAAGAGGATGAGGGAGGAGAAGACACAGAGGGAGTGTTTTCCATCTGTTTTTTTGGCTGAATGTATTCTTTTTGTCTGAGGCCATCATGCTGGGCAGCATGTTTTGTCTTTGAGTATAGCTGTTTCACCATCTGGACTATTACCTATGACAGAACATTGCCTTTGTCCTTGTTTTCACTACATTTGTGCGAGCCGTGCACACGCGCGGATGTTTTACTCAACAACACTCTCCTGTGTGTCATTCTCTGCTGTTCATGACAATGCTGCAGAAACACGGACCGCCTTTCAGGTTCAGTGCATTGCTGTTTACCTTAATGCTGCTTTTTGATGTAAACCAAAATTCAAGTTTTTCAGAAGCTAAGAAAAACAGTTTAAAAGGATATGGCTGGCAACATACTATGTTTTTATTACGATCATTAATCCCAAGACAAAACGTTTCAGACTTCCCCAGTTTCACTGTGGGACTGAGCCATTAGCCCATTATGTCCTACTTCAGAGATAAATCTTTAAAACGAGTTCTCCACTCATGACTAACATTAAAAAAAAAAATCAAAATCCATACAGTAAAACCAGAGTTATCATCTCATTAACTCAATGCATTCCTCCTCCTTGTCAGAACCTGATGCCTATATCACCCACAACTCAACTCACGCCCTGATGGTTATGTCAGAGATCAGGTGGGTTTTGCTAGTAGCGGTTAATGTAGCCTCGAGCAGAGATGAGGAGCAGGCAATTGTCATTGTCTTCAGCCCAACTGATGCCACCTGAGGTGACATCGCTTATGGCAATTTATCAGACTTCATGCAACTTCCTCTGGAGCCACAGAATGTTTTAAATAACTGGTTTTCATATACAGTGGTAATTTCCAAAACCTATAACAGACTTAGAGGAGTAAAACCTGCACAGCTCCCCTTTAAAACCAGCTCTCAATAGCGAGGTCATTTACTAAAAAAGCAGGACACTGGGGACTATTTTCAGCATTGGATTTGGAGTACTAGCAAATATTACCAGGACAGTGAATGAGGGATTGACTCAAAATGTGCAGTCCATGGTACAGAAGACACAAGTCCCCAGGGCAAATGGTGTGGCTCGCTAATGCATTTCTATTTATTGTTTTATCATTGTTTTGACCAACAGTGGAAGTCTGAGGCACAGATAAATAAGCTATATCAGGCTTTGGTTACACAATTAAAACAAAGGGTTTTGATCTTTTCATGGGATTTGTTGGTAAGAAAAATAAGAAATATCACCACGTTTAATCTTTAATCTTGTCTGCAATATGTGTCTTTTAAGTTTATGCAAATTAACGATAAAAATTCTGAGGATCATGTTATCCGCCAATTGCACATTAGAACATTAAAATCAAAAATGGGGATGCAAGGTTTCTGTGTGACACCAAAGATATATGTGAATATGTTTGTATTATTGTCACATGTGTATAAAGCCTCAGCACATACACGGATGATCCTTGAGACTGAACGTGAATTGATGTCCCCTCTTAATCACCTTCGTCTTCTGACTGTGCCTTATTCTCTCCAGCCCTGAATCTCCACTGTCAAAGCTGTTATCATTTACATGACGGTATAGGTACAGTTCATTTCAGTCTGAAGCACTGCAGCGGTGGTTTGTGTGTCTGTGGGAAACGATAGGGAAAAAATAAATGAGGAAATCATATAGGAGTGCTCAGTAGCTGATGTGTGGCTCTCTAGTGGCAATGGGATTTTACCGTCATTGGCTGGAAAAAGGTCAAAGCAAAGGCGCATTGAAATGGGGGAATAAATAGGCAAGCATATAGTGCATAGAGAGAGTGGGCCTGCCAATGCCATCCCAATCTATTCCCCTCACGCTCCCTGTTCACTCCCATTACAGACCTCATCAGCATCAAATCCCCCCTAGCAGCAGCAGCTTGCCCTCCCCCACATATACAGTAGGGCCCTGCTTTCTCACGGATGCAGACACACACACACACACACCTCGTTTACAGGCCTTGGAAAAAGGGGGCTATTTGTTTAAATCTTCTGGGCAGTCTGTATGTGCGTACGCTATTTATACATTTACATGTGCATGTTGACTATTGTCGACAACTCTAACCTACAAATGACAGCAGCAATACAGATTGTCATCCCAGATTCCATGGTTGTCATTATCTGTAAGCTCTTACCAAGAATCTGAGCCACTTAAAAGGCTTCATTCTCCAAACTACCGCCCTTTTTAGCTTGACTTCAATCTTTTTTTTATGTAAATTTTGAGCATACACATTGTATCTAGATTCAAACATGTCAATTTTAGTATACAGGCTTTTTTAATAGATAGGATTGGAAGAAAAACATAATGCCTTTATGAAAATTTAATTGTTTGTTATTTGCCTTGTGATGATGACTGGCTGGAGGTCATAGTTTATATTAACCACTACATCACTGCCCTCTCTGCCCCGTCCCCTCTGCTCCTAACTTCACCTTCCCATCCCTCTACGTGAGGCAGTGGAGCAATACCTTGGCTACATCCAGACAGGCACACCACCACCAGCACCGCCGACAACAACTCCTCCACCTTGGCGTCCGACGCCCCTCTCTGTCCACCTCAGCTCAGCTCGGCTAACATGACAGGCTGGGCAGATGATGATAAATGCAGAGGAGGAAAAGCAATTACTGGATCAGTTAGGTGTAGTAGGGAGCGCTCAGGGCACTCATTACCAGCAGACTGTAGAGTTCAGGATGCACGCACTCACACACTCACTCACACAAGCACACACACACACACAAACAGACACACACACGTACATCTCTACAGGATTAGATGCATCAACAACCAGCGTTACTCTCAGAGTTACATGTGACAAAGTGTTGATCTGTTTCTTTATTGTGTTTTATACTTTCATTCATCTAAGTGTGTTGAACCAATGAAGCTAAAATTATTCATTTAATGCTGCACATACAAACATACAGAACATGTCTTACGGTAACCAAAATAAGATTGAAGGTGGCAAGCAGATGACAAGAAGACTGTTACACATACACATCATGTATTGGATAATGTCAATGCAGCAGTAATGTGGTATGCATTTGTTGATGTGAGCTATACAGTTGTGTGACGTGCCATCTGCACACCTGTCAAAGCCATGGAAGCAACATGTATAGAATATAAACCAAGGAGGATAATGCTGTCTTGGTGATTGACATCAACCCTAAGGTTGTCATAGGGACGGCTTCAGTCCTCACTGTCCCCTAAGGAGGATATCGAAACACTAATAATAAGGGAAAGACATATATACACAGAGAGCGAAAGTGAGAGATTGAAGAAAAAAGAAGAGATTCGTATTTACCATGCACGCACACACACACACACACACACACACACACAAACTCACAAGCACACACTCAAAGGCAGTTGCCCGGGCTGTGTGTATGTATATGTGAGTGGTGGGCGGTGAGATTGCAGGTCAGGCCCACGCAGTCCCCATTCAGCCGTACAGTGAGCAGCACACACTATCTACATGGGGGCCAGAATGGCAGACGGAACAAAGAGGAGCTCATGCATGCACACTGAACAGAAACGCACACACACACATTTACAAATGCATGCATGTCCATGCACACACACACACACACACACACACACACACACACACACACACACACACATAACAAGGCTCCTGAACGTGCCAAAAATCCACCCCGGTACCCGCTTCGCCTCTGCATTGCTGCCCCCTCCCAGGCAAAGACATGATTATTATAGCCTCATCAAGAAACTGTCTAAATGTTAAGAGTGTACATGTAATACCAATTAAAGTCAATAAAAACACAAAACAGGATGATACACATGCAGAAGGCTTTTCGTTTCACACTGCAGCATTTTCCAAAAGTTTTAACGGAGTTATAATTACTGCGTAGAATGACAGAAAAAATAAACAAAAGAAAGAATGCAACTATATTATAAGTATTGTTTAAGCTCATGTCCTTTCTTTGCCTAAAAAACTTTCATTTTTCTCCAACAGAATGTCCACTTACAATTACATAAGAGTCAGTGGGTCATAATTGTGGGTTTCCTTCACCACTACACACAGTAAACATGTGATTACAAAAACGGCTTGATTCTGTTGGACATCTAATCACTGGTTGCATTGCGGTTCACCCTGATATCACTTTCCTTAACCTTCACTGTCAGAGGAGGTGTGTGTTTGACTTTGATAATGGGTATGTTTTGTTATTTGGCTTGAAGCGGAATTCTGTCACATGTCTGACCACATTTGGACCGGACCGGATGTTCTAAACAAGTTCATGCTTGAGTGCCGCTGGGAGAGGATGATGTAGTGGCACTGTAGGTGGCAGAGATACACAAAGTCTCAAAGTGTGTTTGCCTGTGTTTATATGTGCGTTTGTGCGTGTGTTTGTGTGTGTGCGTCAGCGCCAGAGTGAATGTTTGTGTATATGGGCGAGTGGGGGTGGCAGGGCTATAATCTGCTCCAAACCGCTTGCGGGCAGAGGCGAGGTGGGCGAGACAGTGATACAGAAAGAGAGCAAGGGAAGGAGAGAGTGAGGAGGGGGGTGGGGGATGAGGACAAGCAATGAAGAAATGAGTTGGCAAGAGAGAAGAAATTCGGAAAGAAAGGAAAAACACTGAGAGAGGGAGGGAGAAGTAGAGGTGAGTTGAGAGCAGCTTAGATTCGTACAGCTTACGGATGCTCTACAGCTACTCTACCCACTGTCCTCACTCCTCTCCCACCCATTGTCACGCCGGGCTCCATGGGTGCCGGCAAGGCAGCTAATTCCTCTGACATTTGCACTTTCTCAGCCCTCCAGTGACGCAAGCGCTGCCGCAGCCACTGTCAGCACCCACAATGGCCTCAGGTGGATGAGACGGTGGATGGTAAAGACGATGGACTGCTCATAGACCCTAACAGGGACCTATCAGATGAGGAGGCCCTTAGAAAACTCTCAAAGCCAAGGTCCTGCATATTGTGAAATATTATAAAGTATGTCTTGAATAAAATAGGAGTAGTGTGGGTGGAAAAACAGGAGAAGAAAACAATGTGGAGGGATAGAGTTAAAGAAACTGAAGGAGGGGAAGAGGAGAGGGAGAGGAAGAAATGGGAAATTGATAGTTGGAGAAATTTACAAATTTTTCACTCTTCGATGCTAAAGTATGCACTTGGGATTTAGATAATGCATTTCATGAATTCAGCTAAAGACATCAAGAAATACTTTCAAAAAGATCACAGCAACTTTTTAGGAGATTGGCTTGTTGTTCACCTTGCCTGACATCTCTCCGCATCCCAAAATCCCTCGCTACCATATAACCTCCACTCTGCTTTGCCTCACTGTCAGAGGTCTGCTTTTAAAGAACTAGAAAATTGATTATCGATCATATATTATCATAGCATATTATCAAATACAAATCAAATACAGTACTTTTCCATTTCAAAATGTGTCACAGTAATGAGGCCAACACCAAGACTCTATTAAATCATGAATAGATTCTCAAATTGAAAGTAGAGATGCAGGCTAGATGACTTGTTCACAGTCAGCAGTAGCGTCCTCTGACAGAAGGTAGACTGTGTGAAGGTGGATGTTATTCAGGCTCAGAGCAATAGTCTGAAATTGTCTGTGGCACAGACTTTGATAAATAACATCAATGTACTACTTCAGCCCAGTTCTTACAGTCTGCATGTTACAGTGCTGTGGGGTAGCTAATCAAATGAGTTACTTTCCAGCTTATGATTGAAATCATTCCTTTTACTGTAAACAGGAATCATTCATCATTTAATTTAAATTGGAAACACATGTTACTACAAAAGTGAAATTTCGATTCCAGCCAGGAAGCGTGGATCCCAACCAGCCAGAAAGCAGAACGGTGGCAGCCCACAATCTGTAGGAGGATTGCTTGGTCATTACCAGGCCCCCGGTCGGCCCTTTGTTGGCATGCCACTCAGAAACTGATCAAAACACCATGATTTATTGGAATTTTATGATAGTCCAATCTATTTCATGGAGCATTGGCTTGTGGCCTTTTTAAGTTTACTGCCGAAGTGACATAGAAAAGACATCTTGCATCTATTAAAACTGAACAAAATTAAATTGAAAAGCTTATGTTTCGCAGATTAACCTTTACTTTAATGGCACATGATAATTTTTTAGCAAATAACCAGTTCTACTAGTTCCTCTGGACAGATTTCTTAGCAAAAGCACTTAAAAATTGAAATACTTTAGGTACATTTCAGTGTTATACATGGGTTTATTGGTGAGGTGCCACCACAGTAACGTCAGCTTCTCTACTTCTGGCTACAGACCAGATTTGCCCATTTAGAGCGTCTGACTGCAGACTAGGCTCACACACTGATTACAGTTTTACACACTGTTTAGTGTAGTATGATTAGTTTCATATCTGGATAATTTTGATGGACTTGTGTTGAACTCACCTCACTAACTCCAATCACTTTCTATGTAAACAAATAACATTATTATAAAAATAGGGAAATTAACCTTTTTCTATGAAACAGGTTTTGGTCACATTTGATATGTGTTTTAGAGGATGTTGTGTGAGTGGGATATACAGTACATCTTTGGTATTTTGACACTAAAATACTTTCAGTCTGCACTCCACAGCAGCTACTGAACTTAACTCACCACAAGCAGCATGAGCATGCTGACTTGCAGACAGTGTATTTTTAACAGGATGTAAACACCAAGTACCGGTTCATTTATTGCTAAAACTAATTCCAATTAATAGATAATATATGTAGATATGAAGTCATGACCTTTACAAGGCCACATTTATTACAGTGCTTTTGCTTTTTGTTGTAACAACATGATTACTGAATATTTTTTTCTTTTTCTTTTTTAGAGCCAGACTCAAGGGTAGAGTCTGCAGCTTTTGGTTGTCAACTCATAAAGAGTGTCATCCCCTGTCTTCATCTCAAATGTGGGAAGAAGTAAAATGGCAGGTATATGATTTAACTGTGTTTCTGTTGGAATTAACACTCACACAGTCGTATAACATGCGGAAAGGCTGTCTCTTTATAGAGCAGCCTGGGGGCTCATATTGTTCACTTTTTCAGTGGAATCTCATCTTAACCTCCATTTGCTTTTTTCTCTCTCCCTTTAGTCTCTTCCCCTCCATCTCTCCTTGTACTCTGCAGGACGCACTGATAGATATAATTGTCAGAATGCTCACATAGCCCGAGGGAACAAGCTAGCGCACGCACACACACACACACACGCACACACACATGCACACACGCACACACACACACACACACACACACACACACACACAAACACTACCTTACATAATCCACTAACATGTACTTTAAGTATGACAAAGGGAGCGCACAATCAGTCACAATCTGATACCAGACATGACACGTGAATCCGTCAGTCTAACAATGAGAAGGCCTTGACAAAATGCAGAACTTATTATTTTGGACAATGGAGAGGGGGGATCCCTCTCTCACAGCCGACACTCTTGTCATTCCTGAATTGCCTTTTGCAAATGACTGTAAAGTAAATGCAAATATCTCTCTGTGGGTTTCAACGCTTGGAGTTTAAGCATGCAAATGATAGATAAGATCCATTCTCTTGCAGATAGTTGGTTGTTGACAATCGTCTGTACACTGACTCTTTCTCTCTCTATCTTTTGGCAACTTCTCACAGTGTTTGCAAGAGTCTGGGATCACATGCTGGTCCCTCCGTCTTCTATCCATCCTTGTATCTCTCATTTCGTTCTGGCCAGCCATGAACTCACAGCCATTATTAAGCTTGGGACTCAAAAAAAGTAACATTACTCATTATTCTTTTCAAAAGTAATATCATTACTTTATTTATTGCTCCTTGCCTAAAGTACTTTGTTACACTACTCATTATTACTTCACCGTTCGAACCCCACAAACTTGGTTATTTGCTTCCTTTCTCTTCAAAAATTAGACTTTGCATGTGTGCCTCTGTGTAAATGCCAGGGTAATCACTGGTAAGCATAGCTGGGCTTTAAATTAGCAGCCTTTTTCTGCAGCCTACGAATCCATAAAAAATACAGACTAGATGAAAAGCATTTCCATCTTCCAGGCTAGCTTTCTGCTTCGGGACATGCAGGTGTGGTGATTATGAGAATGAATCAGTGGATGTGATTGGTTCGTTGCACTTCAAATCAATGGGGGGGGTAACAACAAAAGTAATGCTGTGCCAAGTTATTTTTTGGGGGTGACTGTAATATCATTACTAAAATTTTATCAGTAATTTGTTACACTAATCGTTATTTCGGAGATTGATATTATTACTGTAACGTGTTACTAGTACCTATTTGACGGCCGGCACTGCTTACATCCAGGGAAGATACATGTTTGTGCTTCCTTGGTGACTGATCATTCTGAATATAAATCTTTTTTCCTTCCCTCTGATGTCATATCTTTGTTTCTGCAAAGGCGTAGGTTCAAATAGAGTTCATGGTTGGAATGGAAAAGATCTGGAGGGATGTTATCTTGGGTGGGATGATAGGAGTGGCACTGACCAGAGATCAGATGGTGAAATGTAAGATTGACTTGACGATCCCTTAGTCATGTCAATGATGACAACTTTCAGAGAATCCGAAAATGAACAATAGATTCGTTAAAATAAGTTTGTCACAATACTTCCATGCATGAAAACTACTTCAAGCACCAACAACTCAAAACATATTTGTTACTAAAATTTGTGTTTCGTTGTTCTATGTTCATACCAAATTATAGATATTTTTTGTGTTTCATGCTTTCTCTGCCCCCCCCCCCCCCCCCCCACACACACACACACACAGACACACACACACACACATACATACTGTGCATAAACCTAAATACATACACACATGCTGGTTGGATACGGACGTGGCAAAGAAGTGAAGATTGAAGACAAAGTCATTATGATTGAGCTGCAATCTGTGACCCCACTCCTTGCAGCCTCCAGTGCTCACCCAGACAGATCTAAATGATATTGACAGTTGAATAAATTTTCTGCATGAAATCATGTCAGCTCGAGTATGCCCCCCCCCCCAAACCTCCAGAGCCCACTGGAGTGCTAAATAATTACATTAGTTTCCAGAGGCCAATTTAACTGAGAGCAATAATTGTGGTCCAATCCCATACACTTCATATATTTAATATTGGTATTGCTAAATGAAAATGAACCATAGGTTACTACAATACCAGTATTGTGTGTGTTTCAGGGTGACAATCAGAGAAGAATTTGAACTGTGGTGTAGCTGCAGGGTTATTGACGCTATGGATGATGTCTGTCATCATTAGATATCAGGCTACCTTGGTACTTCACAGAGCTGTCCCAGCAACCATATTGATCAGTAATTTGCAAACCCTCAAAAACACCTCCAGTGTTGTATAAACCAGTAAGAATGGAGGGGCTGAGTGATTAATATACCTTCATGTGGGCAAATGTGCTCATCATCAACAAGAGCATGCGTACATGGGAAATGCAGTTCAAATTTTTAGTTCCCCAGGTTTAAATATATGGGAAAATCTACAATACAACATGTCACCAAAAAAATTTAAAAAAACAAAAAAACAGCTGAGGACAAATCAGTAACTAAAGAAATAGAGAAAGCAATAGAACAATGGAAATACACATTAGAAGTAATAAAGCGTAAACACAAAGCCAACTTGAAAACCAGTAAACCTTAAATGAGCATACTTTGTCTACACTTTGTTCTTGTATAATGTCATTCATAATCTCTTATCAGTCATATTAATTCATCATGATCTGTCTGCAAACAATGTGACATATAGATTTTACACAACCTTTAGGCCTGTTTAATAACATATTGTGAGCCTCTGTTATTCATAGTTAATCCTTAAGACCTGAAGCCCATAGAGCTATAGTAATTTATGGCTTCATCAGTTCTTTTACGTGTTTAATGACATTACAATTACAGAAATAACAATCTAAACACAATTTATAATCATGCGTGTTTATTGCTGATGAATGCTGCGACCTTTACATGCTGTACAATGGGACTGCTGTTTCCTAAAATGGGTTCATGTGTTTTAGTGGAGGACTCACTGCTGTCTGCAAGTGATATTGTGTAACTGTGTTGGGTCTGACTGGTCTTTCCACTGCTGGAATTTCTGCCCCTGGTATTTGGAACAGAGAACGTCTGACTCCTGTGACTACAAGACTGCCTTCTCTTTATTGTGTGTGTGTGTGTGTGTGTGTGTGTGTGTGTGTGTGTGTGTGTGTGTGTGTGTGTGCTCGTGTATGTGTGTGTGTGTTTGTAGCCTTGGTTTAATATATTCGTAGGATCTGAAAACCTGGTGGCCCACTATACTTGCGAGGCCTGAAAGCCTTGTGGGGGCTAAAATGCTAGAACCCACAAGCTTAAAAGGCTGTTTGAGAGTTAAGACTTGGGTCTAGGGTCAGAATTGGATTTAGGTTAGGGTTAGGGGCAAGGAATGTATAATGTCAAGGACAGCTCCCCACAAATATAGTAAAAAATCACCGAGTGTGTGTGTGTGTGTGTGTGTGTGTATTTGTGTGTTTGGGTGTGTGTGTGTGTGTGTGTGTGTGTGTGTGTGTGTGTGTGTGTGTGTGTGTGTGTTTGTATGGAGGGGCATGATCTAACAGCATAATAAAGAGCAGTTACATCATCTAAGAAAAAGACAGAATCCTCTGTCTTTGCCTGCAGCCGTTCAGTCAAAACAAGGCACTATTGGACCACTATGTGTCTCAGAATTCATGTGAGACTCAATGTGTTTCCCATTAAAGGGTGGCTGCATGTGATTTCACTGTTAGGTCATTGTCACATAGAAAATGAAAATCTAGTCCAAATTTTTTTTTCTGGTAAATTGTCATATCTTCTGGGAAGAGTTGTGTCGTGTGAGACAGGAAGTACGAAGATCGGAGAACAGACAAAGGTCATTGGCTGCAGGGTTAAGGCAATACGGGTTAAATAGCGTTAAAGCTTCCTCTCCCCGAAAAGCCCTTTAATCCTGATGAGGAAAAACAACTCGCTCATACTCACAATCACACAAACACAAACACACACACACACATGCACACAGAAACACACACATACACACAGAAACACACACACACACACACACACACACACACACACACACACACACACACACACACACACACACACACACACACACACACTTCCAGTAATATGCTCACACATACACAAAAACACAGTTTGCTGATGAGGGAGCCAGGGGTCACCCTGAGGGATAAATGCTGATAATGATAAAAACAGTCCTTCCTCAACACATCTCTAGATAAAGACACACACAGACATATGTGGACCACACATATAAATAAAGCCTTACTCTGCACAGCACATAAGTTGTAGTCAGTGTATTTTTAGGAACCAAAATCATGCTCTGAGAGTCAAATGTGTTTCCTAGTCTAAAACCTAGACACACATTTTCGCTTCTCCTCGCTGCTCATCATCATTCCATCTTGCTGTCATTACCCCTGACCCCGATGCTCAAAGTAGTTTTACCCAAATTTCTCTGTCTCCTTCATCTCATCTCCGCTCCCTTGGCAGCTGTGTCAACACCAACAGGCCTCTAGACTTAAACAAACCCTCCACACAGCCATCACACGCCATGCCACTACCCTCACACTGCTACAGGAGGTCTGCAACTGACAACTCCATAAATGCTGGCAGTCACGCCCTGAACAACATTGATTTTGTTCAAATCAATCCAGAGAGATTGCAACGCATGGTAAATGACACAGCTTGTGTGCCATAGCATACATTTCAGCATTAATTGTTGCCGGGCAGACTCGGCCGGCCAAATGGTGGGATGGTCCCGCGAGAGTTAAGACAACAGGAAACATCAGTGTGCTGTCCGTTTGCCGGGGCTCCGTGGGAGGCCCGGCCGTCACCCATATCTCAACTCCGATAATAATTGAAATTTGTCATGTTTGTTAAATTCAAACAAAAACAGAAAAGAGGAAATTCACTGGGCTAGCTGTTACCCACTGTTTCCATTCTTTGCACTATGCTAAGCTATCTGCCTCTTGGCCACAATTCTTAATATTCAACTGGTAGAAGCGAGAATGGTTTAGGTCTTTTCATCTGCTATCTGCATGACAGGTAACAACCATGTCTCTCAAAATGTCAGTCTATTACTTTAATCATTTTCGCGGTCATTTTTCAGGAAACACCATTTCCGTCTCCACCTAAGAGCTTTTGATTGCTAACATAAATTGATATTGCAGGCTCTTGTTGAAGGAGCGTATACACAGTCAAGGAAACTGCCATGGCTGTTATTCTAGCTGTCAGGCTTTGTTTACCTTTCATTTGAACATTTTCCTGTCTCTCATTCCTAAGTTTTGTATGTTTTCTCTTCACTCCGCCTGTTGTTTTGTGTCATAACAAAGTGAGTTATAGTCCGTCCTCCGATACTTTTCTCATCCTCTCTCCTTATGGTTGATTTTGCTGTTTATGTTTCCACTCCATCATTCTCCTGCCCTCGGACCGAGCAGAGGTGGGACAAGGCCTGCTGTTCTACTCTCTGTGTTCTAGGTTTGGGCATGTGTCTGTGTGGGATATAGGTTCGGCACAGGGCATTTCTCAGAAAATTTGTAAGGAGACGTGTGTGATGTCAGTGACATATCTCTGCCAATGCAGGTCTGAGAGTTTGCATTTTACAAGAGCTGCATCACTCTGCATTATATCTGCCTTCATATTTATATCTTAATGGACACAGATTGTAAGAGGGTGTGGGGTGTGTGTGTGTCTGTGGGGGGGGTGTCAAGGGGAGTCCTGTGCTGACAGCCAGCCTGCTGCCTCCTGACTGTAGAAAAATATTAATGTACCAGTGAGCAGGAACACTGCCAGTGCTCTCTTTCTCTCTGTGTTAGCCCATGTCTGATTGCCAGGAAAGACTTCTGGAGTTTTATGAGTTTTGCTGCCGGATCTGCCGCAGGCTTGGCTTAAGGCCCTGACATGGATCAGAGTGGCATAGCGGCACTCACACTGGGGCAAATACACACAAACAACAGTGTACAAACACACACACAAACACACAAACACACACACACACATAAACACACACAGTGAGTAAATGTGCTTGGTAAGAAATCTGAATCATGTGTACAGTATGTCCTCCCTTTTCCTCAGTGGGAATTCTCAGTGATTTAAGCGTTGAAGTGTAGTGCCATTGGCTAGACAGGAGGCCGTTGGACACTGGTCACAATTTTCACACAAGCACACACGCACGCACACACACACACACGCATATTTAGACCAAGTAGAGACAACCTGCAGAAAACCTGAACAGCCTAGGGCCAGCAGACTGGGGATTATGCCACAGATGAGCGGCTGCCTGCCGAGGGAAAGGGCACCGGGAGCAGAAGTGACGTACTGTTGAGAATCCAGTACGTAATCAAATACGACAGAGGAGCTGGCCGGTGTTAATAAAAATAAACATCTGCTCTTCAGGTTTCCAGAGCCTTGTGCTAAATTTGGATGGGTTACAGCCACTCAGCGTCTCACCCAACCCGACCAACCTGTGGCTCAGGGCCATTTCCTATTGGCTCTGACCTTTTTCTCCTGCTCTCTCTCTCTCTCTCGCTCTCCCTCACTTTAACAGATATGATATTATGCAGTAATCAGACTTTATGCTGCCACATACCTAGAGAGCTAAACTAGCAATCACTTACCAATGAGTGCACATGAGTGACTAGAACTTCTCAAGGAGAAAAGGTTAAGAGTGAAAACATCAACAGAGAGGAATGAGAGCAGACCTGAACAAGGCTCGTTTAAGGTGACGGCTGTGTTGTAACAGCGGCATGGCAGAAAGACAAGAGAGGTACTGTCCCCGTTGGTAAAAAAGTGCTCACTGCCCTTTGTGTTTGGTTTAGAGGAGAAGAAGTAACTGCTGACCACATCAGCCACAGACCTTTAACTCACGGCGCAAGCACTTTCTGCATGACCTTCACATTAGAGCGGTTTTAAACTGATGTCTGGAGTTCAGTAAAGAAAGAAACTGGAAAATAAAAAGGATGACTAGAATTGTGCCTTTCAGAGTAGAAAAGCTTGACGCTGGGGAAGTGCCCTATTAAAGCACAATTCTTGCGGAGTTGTGTTTCTACCATTTCCATTTGTCATTTCAAAAGGACAAATTCTGTACGTACCTCATACGAGCAAAACAGTATAGCAAAAGTAGCTTATCTCGCTGTGCACTATGCTAACACGTTAATTTCCACCCCTCACCGACTATACCCAACTTTCTTTTAGAAAAATTGGGTGACGTACGTTACGGATTGATCTTGCACTTGCTTCCTATCCTCCAAATTTTCAGACTTTCTTTGATAGCGACATCTCAAGAAATACTTAAAACTGCAGTAAAACCTACAGTAGGCGTCTCCGGGACCACATCTGGCCATCGTCTCACACACACACGCATACACACACACACACACACACACACACACACACACACACACACACACACACACTCATGAGGTGAAAACAATAGTCCACCTCCCACTTTCCCTTAAGCTCACTAATTATTGTGTTAAGTGCCACAATATGTCTTAGGCAGGAGTAGGCAACCAGCAGAGACTCAAGGAAGTTTCTGCTCCTAGTCAAAAAATGGACCCTGAATGATGTTGTTTTCACATTTTGATTTCTGTGCAGATTAAAATAAAAAACTGATATAAAGTTTTAATTGGGGAGCTTCAGATGTGCAGACAGTGAGTATTTTTACTTGTCAGACTAGCTGTTTCCCCATGTTTCCAGTCTTTATACCATGTAGAGCTACCTAAACTCACCAACTCCTGGCTTTAGCTTTATAGCTAAAGTGGCTTTGTATTTTCAATTGTCATTCTTGCATTTAAGTACACATTTCTTAAAGAGACGTAAAACGTTATCTAGTGGGCTTTAGAGGTGCTGGTAGGTAGAATTTGTGACATTTGGACGGGCTGTCTGCTGCTGGCTGTAGCTTCGTAATCCACCTTCCAGACACGAGAGTAGTACCGAGCTTCTCATCTACCTCCAGGCAACAAAGCAAACAAGCGTATATTCCAGGAGGCCGAACTATTCCAACCTAAATTAGCCTTGCTCTGACTGCAGTAGTTCACTTTAGAATATCGCTGGTCCGTCTGGCCTCGCCTGCACTGCGTTGTGTCTCCGTGTGGCGTTTTAACATACTGCCGGTTTTGACAGGGCTGCCTCTTCTCACCTCCGACTGTGTGCATTTACTAAACACTGGCCTGGGACTGATTACCTCCCCTCCCTCTGCTCTGGCTGTCTCTGTATATGTCTGCTAATGTTGTTTAGAGGAGCACAGACCACTTCGAATTGTCCTCAGCGTGGAACGGAGCGCCGCAGTGCATTCTTACATGTCACTTTTTAGCAAAACACACAAGCAGAGTGCTTATTCTCTGTCTCCGCATGGAGTTTGCAGTGTGGGCAGAGGGTGATGAATACAATGGAGAGAAAATAGAGGAGAGGAGAGAGGGGGAGTGGGGATGAAGGAGAGTGCGTGGGTGAGCAGATAGGACAGGCGATGGCGGCGGCGGCGGGGGGGCGGGGGCGGGGGGCGGGGAGGGCGGGCGGCAGGTTAAGTTGGTGCCTACACAGGGCTCTATCCCACAGGCTCTCTCCTGTCTCCCACGCCTGGCCCCTCTAACCTGGCCTAGCTTCTGTTTAATGTCTGGCTCTGTCACACCTCAGCCTACTCCCCAGAGATCTGCCTGTCTGTTGAGCAAAGCACGTTTCAAACTAGCTCTCCGAAGGAAGAAAAACGCGGCAGAGAAGACTTCAATGTGGATTATTTCTGGGGGGGCCTTTCATCTCTTGAGCGGCTTCTGCTTGGCTACATCTCTGGCTCTGTTTCTCTTTTTAATGTTGTTCTTTTTAGGACTTGAATCCAACAATTTCTATTTTAACTTTTTATAATTTCATTTGATTTAAACTCTCGCATATTTAAAATGTTGATAAAAAGTCTAGTTGTGATGCTTTTAATTTACCTTGCCTTCAATTGAATTTAAACGAATGTAAAGTTACATTCATGGTGATGGTAAAGTTCATTTTTTGTGATCACTAAATATGAGACTAGAGCTTGTTGATCAGTGAGCAGAAGCTTTTGCACTAGAAATGGTTTTGCTAGCTTGTGATAGTTATAGCAACGGATCTCGGAGCCATTTTCCTCTTGTTGTATTCACTCTGCACAGTCTCTACAGAACCTTGAGGGAGTAAATACCATCAGTCTAAGCTGATCAGTCACAGTTCTTTTGGTCTCCATGTGGTATCTCTGTGGCTAACGGAGCACCAACATGCTATGGCCTAGCCTACACTGTAACGTGGAACTCTAAAGCAACCTCATTATAGCAATGTGACTCAAATAAGGCTACGTAAATAAGGAAAAAAAAGATTCTTTAATGTTTTCATAACAAAAGGTTAGAGGTCGGCGTTAAAGAGCAGCTATAGAGCCAGTGGGGATTCGATCTTACCTACATGACCTAGTCATTTTGTCGGAGACACTTGCCGTCTACAGAAAATGGTTATAAAGTCGGATTGATTGGACAGAGTCCTCCTCTTTGAAGGAGTTTTCAAGTGACAAGGGTTCTGGTGAGAGAACAAATCCCTGGGTGATAAATACTTACTCAAACATTAAATGTTAGTTAAATTAACGATGGCAAAAATCTTTCCACATACGGAGGATGTTGGGTTTGCAGTGAGAGGTGTGGCAGCACAACCTTTAGCATCACCACAATAAAACGAGTAACATTTCACTTTAACATCCCCTAATCAGTAGTTATAAAGACTATAGACTTTTAACGACTGATTTTTAACATGAACAATTCCAGTCGTAAGCAGGGATAACTATTTTATAAGTGTTTCTCAATGTGCAGTGTTTTTCAACAATTAGATTTTTTCCTATTAAGACATATTACAATAGTGTTTAACTGGAATGTTTGTTTATATTGGCCTCCACTGACAAGTTTCCTCTAGGGGAAATCACAGTTGTTAATTACTACATTACTACATAATAACTACATTATAGTAGCTTAAAAACAATTTTTTACATGCTAATATACTGTATATAAATGCTAAATAGAGGGGTTAAATTGACGTCTTTCAGGTTTTAATCGTGGATTGTATAACTGTTTGACTATGATTGGACCTTACTAGCTAGCTTGTACCAAGATGGCTGAAGAATGAGCCAATGAGTATAAGTATGAATAATAGAAATGAAGATCAGATAATGTGCACCTTGCATCAATTGATGCTATGTTCCATTTACCATTAATCTAAAAGTTCATGCAAAGAAAATATGGAACAACTGAGTAAATTTATAAACTATACTCACTTTAGTTGTAGAGTGAAAACACTCCATTTGTTGTTAGCCTAATCTTTTTACTTTTTAACTTCTGCTAGCACTGCTAGCTTCAACCTACGCACTAGTAAGAGGACTGTGTTAAGGTGTTTGCATTGCAGTTTCAATAATCATAGTCTACTCTGGTTCTCAAATCTATTATGTCGCATGCAAACCCAGTCAGTTTCTAATCTGGAATACTTGCACAAGAGCCTGAAAATGATTGTCTGTCTCAATGGTGGTTTCCCTCGTTGCTGCTCATCATTTGCTTGTGTTTGCCAGGAAACAGGTAATATTTTATCAACTGCTGGTCTACATAATCACTGAGATATTCAGATCCACATGAGAGCTGGATGAGCAGATTAATAGTATTGACAAATCCTAATTAGCGTCATGCTGAATCAAATGATTAATGTGAACATTTGTTAAGGAGGCAGTGTTTGCCTAAATAGACCCAGAGGCTAGATAATACAGTAATAGCCCATGACTCATAGTGGGCAGAAAAAGAAAGAGAGGGAACGAATGAGAGAAGGACAGAAAAGTAAGAAAAGGGGGGGAAGAGAGAAAGCAAGTGAAATGACGGAGTATTTTGCATCGCTCTACTGCTGTCTGCCTGCCTTCCTGCCTGGCTCCCCCCAGTGTTTTTACACCTTGAGTTTTAAGCGGCGATGGGATTAGTTTGTAGGATTGTTGGCTTGCATTGTGTGCTGAGAGGATAGGCAGTGAAATCCCTTTTTCAGCCACCACTACTTATCCTTGTCCCTGTGTTGTCTCTTTCAAACAGAAGCGCCTCGCTCTACATGCATGTAATCTAGGTGACAAGAAAGAATGAAAAGAGAATTGAATGTGTATGAAGGGAGTGAAAATGGGACAGCTGACAGGGGGAGGAATGCAGAGGGGTTAGAGAAATGGAGCTGGGAGCAAAAGAGGGTGGAAGTGGGGCTTAATGTGAGCTGACTTTGTGGCATACAGGTACCCCCGCTCTTCTTTGGTTCGTTTAAAAGTGGGGTACAGGCCCATAACATGAGCACAGTGCATTTATATCTGACATCAGCATGTGAATAATTCATCCTCAACTTCATGCCTGAATTATTGATGTCTTAAAGAATACAGAAACAGGCCACAGAAAACAGCAGTCTAGTGGGAAGGAGCATGATGCAAGCTGGAGAAAAGAATCATGATTTCATCATTATTTACAGTTTCATACCAAAATGAGTTATTCGGCAAATGAAAAATGCGAAATTTAGTCAGATAAAGAATGATAATTGGCACGAAAATAAAACTTGTGGTTTTATTTTGTTTAGTAATTAGTAAATTTTGTAAGAAAAATTACAAAAATATAACATTTCAAACAATATGACTATGTAAAACAAATCTTAAGAAAACAATAGAGTGGCTCTAAATGGAGAGGTTTGCCATTCTGAGACAGCTGAAAGAAATGGTGGCCCACAGTCAACACAAGCTGTGTTCATACTAAATTCTTGATACTAATAGGATGAAGTGTATATTCACTATAACTATTAGATAGATGGCTATGAAAATTTGCCCAGACATGCATGGCCCACAGAGGATGGATCCTACAGACTTTAGGAAATGTTTTGACAGCTGCAGGATGGAATCCCCTGAAATTTGCTGCAGGGATCAATGAATGGTTAACCGGCAGATTGATAAATGGATGACTGGGATCTACTAATAATGAGTAATTGTTATTACAGAATGGTGGTACAGAATGTCTTTTGTTTACTTTGTTATCCCCCCTTCTGCAGCAACCAGAGCGATATGTGTGTGTGCTTACGCACATCTTCCTGTGGGTGTAACTGCCATATGTGTGTGTGTGTGTGCATATCTGGTGGCTGTGCTGCCTGCTCGGGGAGGCACGGGGCCCAGACACTTGGAATCATTTAGTGAGAATTTCGAGTGTGGGAGGAGAGGAATGTGTGCCCAGATAAAAGAAAGAAAAGTGAACAAAAAACAGAGCAAAGAGAGGGGGTGGAGAGTGCAAGAGATAGACAGATATAGACAGAGGGAGGGCAGGTAGGGAGAGTGTGGCAGGTGAGGAAGAGGTGGAGGCATGATGGGGGAGGGGGCTGCCACCTGAGAGAAACATTTGGAGTGGAGGAAGACAGGCTCAAGTTGAAGACGGGGGTGAAAATGAGGGCATTGAGAGGGAAACAAAACAGAGAAAGGGAGGCAGAGCGCAAAAGACAGATCTGGAGCAAATGACAGACAGTGGGAGCAGCAGAGGAAGAATGGGAGAAAAAGGCTCAGAAAAAAAAGTACACTGCCCACTCCTTACCTACTGTTCTCCATTAAGCTGATTTTTTCAAATGGCTCTTGCTGGTCTCGCTTAGGGGGAACATCTATTCCTATCACAATGCTGCCTACACACCTCGCAATGACAGGCAGAGCGGGTGAGAGAGAAAAAAGGGGGGGGGGCACAAGTATAAATCAAGGATGACTTTTAAAGAAGAGAGAGTAGACAAAGGAAGGAGGGAGAATGTCCGCAGCAGTATGTGTGAGCTTCAAGCCAGATGTACAACATGTTATAATAAAACAGAAGTTAATATACAGATGGGTGTAAAATAAAAGGAATAACTTGAATAAATGAGTGGAGAAACATAATTAATGTAGATGCCTCCACACGGGTGTACTGCATAGTAATATTAGGCAATTAAAATCCCATCATGCTCTGTGCCAAATCTAAAAATGCTGAGCAGGCACAGTTGATTAAAATTTTGTATCAAGATGGCAGGAGGAAAAGAGCTAGGTGACTTTGAGAGAGGGTTTATAGTTGGGGCACAGACAGAAGGAGCTTCAGTCACAAAAACCGTTCAGCTGGCTGGTGCGTCAGTGGGAACAGTAACTCAAAGGACATCTGCATTTACATCGATGGGAATGATGTCAGTAAATAGGGTCGGAAACTGTGGTCAACAGTGAACATTTGACGGCCATGACGCTCGTACATTAGTGCGATATCTAAGGAAAAACAGATGAGCAACTCTTCTTCAGGTGACCGAGGACGTCAACATGATCAGACTGTATCAGCAAGAACGGTCCGGTTGATAAATACATAGAGAGAGAGATTATAGTAGGGTTGCAGTGCATAAACCCCTAATTACAAGATAAATGCTGGTCACTGGTCTGATGAGATGTGGAAGAAGTGATATGTTCCAGTGAGTCATCCTGTACCGTATTCTCCACAAGTGGGGGAGTGCACGTGTGGCCAAGGGATCCGGTGGCTCTGTTATGCTGTGGGGGGCATTTTACTGGCATGGTCAACTCACCAATTAAAGGAAAGAGTCACTGAAAATCAACACAAAGTTGTTCTGAGTCATCAACTTTATCCTGTGATGACACATTTCTATCCTGATGGGAGTGGGCTCTTATCGGATGACGATGCCTCCATCCAAAGGGACGAGGGGTCACTGAATGGTGTAATAAGTATAAAAGTGATGTGAATCATATACTGTGGCCTTCACAGTCAGCAGATCTCAACCCAATTGAACACCTATGGGAGATTTCAGACATTGCTCTCCACCACCATCATCAAAAAACCATATTAGGGAATTTCTTTTGGAAGAATGGTGCTCATCCCTCCAGTAGAGTCCAGAGACTTGTAGGATCAATACCAAGGAGCATATTGGACTCTGAAGCTGTTCTGGGGACTTGTGGTGGCCCAACATTTTACTAAGACACTTTAAGTTCATTTTTCCTTTAATTTGTCATCCATCTGTAGATGCTGGAAGCTTTTTTTTTCTTACTACAGTGACTACGTGATGATAAACCAATTACCATAAACCTTTTCCCCTTTTAGTTTCTGTACTCTTCCCAGTTCAATGGCACAATACTTTTTATCTGGTGTGTTCTTTTTGAATATCTGTTCATACAAACTGTTGTAATCTCTTTTCCTCTTTTCTGTATATCTGCATTTTATTTTTTCACTTTTCACAAATATACCCTCCTACACTGCCTCCTTGTGCTTCTGGTCGCTCTTCCCTTCCCCGGTCTTTGCCAAAGCTAACAGCCGTGTGTGAGCATTCTTTACTCCTGTGTGTGTGTGTGTGCGTATGTGATAGAGAGGGAGTGTCTATGTGTATCTGTAGGTGTGTGTTTGGGTGTGTAAGCATGTGTGTCTGCAAGATAGTCAGTCAATTTCCACAGAATACAAATGACTTCCAGGCATTTCGGAGGGAGTTTGGAGTGCTAGTGATGGCCAGGAGGATTGATGTCAAAATGTAGCTTTAAATCAACAGCTGATCAGAATTATAGAACCTCTAGGCCTTCAACTAAATTTTAAAATCAGACTTGCTAAAGTCATTTTCTGCCATTATCATGCCAAGAAGAGAAAAAAGGCCGGGTTACAGAAGAAATATTTCTTTTAGCTCTGCCTTCATGCAGGTTGAAACGGCATAGGATGTGATGAAAAGTGTCTATCCATGCAAATCTGCAGTTGGCCTCCTGACCCAGCTGATGAGCCATGTAGTTTAGTTGGAAGGAATTTACTCTGAAAACAACACCAAATCAGCAACCATTGTTCTCTATCGACAAGGACGAATCCCTTGCTAGCCTCCTGCCTGCAGGTCAAGATGATTGCCATCCAAAATCAATCCCAGGGAGTAACATGTGCATCTGTATCACCATTCCTCTATCTTCAAGGGACTTATATGTGCAGCCTACGAATTAAAAAATTTAATGACAAATCAGAGTTCGGTTGATGGACGTGAGGCGCTATTGACCGGCCGAGGTCACAGAATGAACTGGGCCTAGCTGACCTCCATGGCTCCTGGCAACGAGGCGGGCACATTCAATCTCACTTGACCCACTCAGCTTTGACCCTTGACTCCTGGCAATGCTGCCCCCGTGTGAACTCTCACCTCCAGGGATCAATAGCTCTTGACCATCGCCTCAGGCCTTTGGCCAGAGCGCTGAGGGCGATGGAGGACGGTGGAAGTGGGGCGCAATCTGGTAGAAGCAGCTGACCTCAGGAGGTAGGGCCACTGACCAAAATTCATATTAAAGCCGGGCCTGATAGGGGGTGGGGGGGCACTGGAATGCAAACGGTTATTCAAATTTAGAATACATCAAAGCAGAGCAATTTAATCCTTTTCTGAAAACCCCTCTCTAAATATTAAAATGATAATGCTGAAATTTAGACCATAGACTTCAAAACCTCCAACTAGAAACTTGAACTCAGTGAGAGGAATCCTTTCAAGCTCTCCCAATCTATTTATGTCATACATGGATACCTCTCTCTGCACTTCAAACTAGGTTTCCACATTTTGAGCCTCAGTTATTGTGGTTTTGTTGTGTAGTTTAACAAGTCAGATCACTAATCCTCTTATGCTAGAATGGTGTAGCAGCGCAGCATCTGAAAGTTGAGCTGCCCTGCATTCTAATCAGCAAGGTAAAGTTCTTTGATCTCGAGTTGGAAAAGCTTCCTCAGTTTCTGCTTTAGAGATGATACTGTGCATGGTAGCGGCTTTATGGTCGAAAATCCTTCTAGCGTTTGCTTTGCTGTTGCCACAGACTCTGGTATTAGGCTACTTACAAAAACAGCCATTTCAATCCTTATTCCCACATGACAATTTCCAGGCTCATTTAAATGATGGGCTTGAACCTCTGGATTTTAACACACAGGATCACGCTGGTAAAACGCACACACTAACACACATAGCGAGTCTCAGTGGGTGTCACAGTATAACAGCACTGAGTCATCAGAAACATAACACAACAGAACACTAAATGCATTCTGGTCTCTGAATATTGCATCTATGTAAGTGTGCTAGATGATGCAGGAATTATTGAAACAAACCAAAGGTGGCATACGGTACACTTAAAGAGGGGCTACATAGCTTTTAAAAGAACATATAACACATTAACGCACTTATAAATGAAATGCCCATTAGACAAGCATTAAAATACACCTTCCTTTAAATCAGTACTCAGGGGTTATGCTGCTATAGCTTGGTCTGGTATGACCAGTTGCTTTCGGTGGCTAATGTTAGCAAATATTATCAAACTTTAGGTAGATATTTAATGCTCTGAATAACAGACATTTCTTCTGTGGTGGCTGAGCTCAGCCTAAAACACGAGCAAAATAAACAAAAAAAACACCTAAGTGAACATCTTCTCCACTGTGACAATAAATATGTCGAATTAGGAATTAAAATTGCAGCGTATAAGTAAAACACACGCATCTAAGCAGGGAGTTCATTCACCACTTTGCCAACTCATACATGGCATAAAGAAAATGAAGCCAAGGTTTCACATGCTCACATTAATGTTAGTGTAGAAATTATAAAAACTCGGTGATGCTTTCAGATCATTTGAGGTGCATTTAAAAAGATCTGATAGAGTCTATATAATCACAGTCACAATTGATCATTAATTGCAGAAGGTAAATGTAACTTCACAAGATTCTTATCAAACTCCACAAGCCACAGTCACTTTGCAACAGCCAACAATTGTTGGAGACAGGTGCTCCAGTCTGGCTCTGACCATATTCATCAGAGAATGATGCTTGTGCACGAATATGACCCTGTGTATGTGTGTGTGTGTGTGTGTCTTTGTGTGAACGTGGGAGCGTTTGTGCAAGTGGGCTTGTCAGTTTGTTCTCTCATTTCCCATTTCTCATATCTCATGTGTTTGGCTTCACAGACAGCAGGGCCCATCTCACAAGAGCTGAGGCATGACTCAGACCTACGCAGACTTTGGCTGGCGGCTGTGATTCAGAAAGGGGTGGGGTGGGGGGGGGGGGTGCAGAAACACAGGGAAGAGGAGGGTGTCAGAGATGGGATGTCTTCTCCCCACTCACTCAGGGTTGCAGAGATGAGCAGCTGGCCATGAATACATGAGTGGCAGCATCACTCAACACGCACAGTGCAAACACATTCCACTGATACACACATGCAGATACACAGGAGCAGCTGAAAATAGCAAAACAGAGGCCTTCCACAACATCTGCTGATTATTGGCAGAAAGCAGGCCAGGGCCCAGGATCAGAGTGGTCCCAGCTGTGGGTCTGGACTGGAGGATGGCACAGACAGGAATAGAGAGTGAGAGTAGAGAGAGAAAGAATGGTGAGAAAAAATTGTCAATAATAGACAAAGGACTTTAAGACAAGCAAACTGGCTCCCTTTGCGACAGGCACATAGATCAGTCTGTCATAAACACATAGATTTATTTTATCCATATGTGCCGCAGAGAAACAAGCACAGCCCCAGCCTTCCAGCAGCATTGGCAGGAATCACAATATTCTTGACAGTCAGTCGGTTTGCCCACCTTCCCCTCCATCTCCATCCCTCTCTCCCTCCCTTTGGTCTCCTCTGCACTCAGAAAGAGAAAGACAAACTCATTTCCATACAAATGGAGTGAGAGCCTGCAGCCCAGGGACCCAGTGGAATTGCAAATATTTCATCTTTGCCTGGGAGCCTTGCGCTATTACTCCTTGGCCATTATCCCCTCTCTTTCATTCTTTGTCTTCTTTCACTTTCTTTCTCTTCTTTGTTCTCATACCTGCTCACCTCCACTATGTGTCCCCCCTACCTCCATCTATCATTTGGTCTTCTAAATCACCCATCTAACTGAAAAAAACATCCTCCCACATTTTTACATCATTATTGCTATCCACTATTCTTTCTTTACAGTCAAAAATAACTTCACTACAAAAATAGACTCAATTTAAGCTTCACATCCAATGTTTGCAATGGAGTTAGTCGTTTTTAAGCAACTTTTGGGGTGAACACTGTCTCTGCTTTCAAGCGTTGCAGCTCAGCCAGATAAAAAAAAAAACTGCTGCCTTTCTTTTTGAACTTCTACTTCTGTCTTTCTTTTCCCACAGCATCCCTCCATCCTTACCTCCTTCAGAGCATCTGCCCAGTGCCCACATTCTTGGGCACACATGGTGTCCAGCAGCTGCCAGGTCAGCATAGGTGCTGGAGCACAGATTGCCTGGCGCTATCCACCTACCCAGGCGAGCTGCCAGGTGTGGACACAGAGACAGCCGGGAGGAGCGGCAGAGGGTAGAGGATTTAACAGACTTTATACATCACAGTGTGCTGGCTGCGTTCTCTAATTCTTCACAACTGATCAAAAGTAAGGAAAAGCATGCAGGGATGAATAACCAGATATCAATCTATACATGGATGGCAATAACCAAACGAGTATTGGATTGCCGGATTGGAATCATTCAATTAACATTAAAATTTAAATTTGACATTTTAGCTACCATGGAGATATTGACAGGGGCAGTGAACCTGCAAATCTCAGAAGCATTTAGTATTCCATTTCTGTCCGAGCTTGCCAAATTTTCATCGAGCATACAAAACTTCTACTAACTGTCTAGTATTTTCTGCTTGCTCTACATTTTATTCTCGGGAGGAAGGCCCTGGCCAGGACATAGGGAGTCCTTTACATGTCCGATTTTTACAAGTATACAAAGGAGAACACAGGAAAGAGAGGCTAGGCCCCAGATGGACAGTGTGTAATGTTGTTAGCTATAGTTAGCCAATTTAGTCACACTGCCAGCAGCTCTCATTACATGATCTAATTCTCCCTCTCTATCTCTCTTCCCCTCCTATTTCTCCAGCACACACACACACATACACACACACACACACACACACACACACACACACAAACACAAACACACACACACACACACACACACACACACACACACACACACACACACACACACACACACACACAGGCCAGAGGGGATGGAGGGAGTGCCAGGAGGTGAAAGACCGACAGACGTGCGTGTGTCTGTCTGTCTGTTTGTGGAAGCAGGCGGAGGTGGTGGAGATGCAGCAGCACCAGTATGTGTTCAGGAGGTTATGCAGGGCCTTCTCACTCAGGAACTTCTAGTTTTCCAGCAAGAGAGAGGCATCAAAATTGAATGAAGGTATTAATAATTCAGTGTCAGATTTCTCAAAGAACAGGTTTTCTGAAACGATAAAGCAAAAATCAATGCTGCCTCTCCTCTCTCTGTCTCTCTTTCACTCCCCATCTCTTCATGCATGCGTGGAGGAGAAAGGAAGAGGGGGTAGAGAGGATCAGCGTATGTGGCTCTATGCCTCTTTGTTTGCGCCCCATGTGTGGGAGCTTCTGTCGGTGCGCTTCTGTCTGTGTTCTAGCAGAGTGGACATCAGCTTCGTGCCCATCACCCTGTGCTGTTACTCAGTGAATCCCCTGGAGGCAGGAGCGCTGCTTCAGCCTCGCCACCTCCAGACTGGGTCAGAGGAGAGGAGACACCACACTGGGAGAGGTGCAAATCTCAGTGGGGCTTGAAAAGCAGGAGCACATGCAGAAGCACACACGCAAGAACACACCCATCTAAGAGCACACACTTAAAAAAAGCCCTTGCTGTGAGACAAAACAGGCTGCTCATGCCTTTGAACAAAGCCGTTCCGTCGACGTGGTCGTGTGTCCATTGTGAGGTTGATGTGATGAGTCAACCAGCTTACAGCATGGACTAATTATCACCTCTGTATGAAGTTGTCTGGAAAGGAGCAGGTACACACCCATTGCACGCATGTGTTTGTGTCTGAGTGTACGTTTGTTTCAGAATGTCAGACACGCCACTGGTTCGCCGCTTGCTGTTTAAAAAAAAAAAATATATATATATATTTCCAGAACACCAACCTGTCTTACTACGCCGCCTCTCCCACTTAGCCCACAGAGACACAAATGTAAAAATAAAACCAAAATCTGTCATCTCGCTCTTCATTTTTGCTCAGTGGTTGCATGGATGGTTTGTCAGATATTTCTCCACGGTAATTTTCAGTTGGGGAGTTTGTAGCAAGACTGTGTGGGCAGGATAGTTTACAAGTGTTTTTCAGAAACACTTGACTCCCAAGGTTAGTTGGTTGACATTTTTGGCTGTGATGAAGAGAAGGAAATGTAAATCAGAGACACGAATTGGAGGGGGATTTTTTTTTTTTTTTGAGAGACACATTCAACAGAACAATATAGAAAAATGCAATGAACGTAGTACATAGAAGAATTATATTGTCACATCTTTGCTTTCTTTGCTTTGAGTATGCTAGAGATATTATGATTCAACTCCACTGGATAGTTTTGGTTTTACTGTCTCTCAAGTGTTTGGTTCCCACTTGCAAGGAGAAGTGTCTTTAGCAGACAAATAAAAAGTAATTCACTGTTGGAATAGCTAAGAGGTAGATTATATTAAGATATATCATGTTATTAATAAGATTATATTATACTCTTATATTATACTCTGGACATGCAAGTTAATAATATATTTTTCTTCTGTAAAATACAGCATAAAAGGTGTTTATGGTGCTCGTGGACATTGTTTGATACTAAAACACACAAGTTGCATTTTTGCATTAAAAATCCAATCACATAAGCATAAAAACAAGTTATATGACTGTTTTGTCTTCCTGGAAAGTCCCATGTTTCTTTGTTGAGTGAGGTTGAGGATTCATTTAAAGCACCTCAGGAACCAAGAGCTCCTCCCACTTTGTTTATTCTTCTGTTCATCAGAGAAAAACATTTCTTTAAATGAAGAACATTAAGGAAGAACGGCTTTCGATTTTACAAACAATTGTAGTAAGAGAAGAGGGTTTTTTTTCTTTACGTACTTTGTATGGTGGTGATTGTCCTTATTTGGTGAAACACATCCTCCATGGGGAGATAAGAAGCAGCACGGACTAACTTCCTGTAATTGTAGAGGACAAACGATGAGGCCGTGTGTGTTTGTGTGTGGGTGGCACATCTGGCACTAAGAGCTAATAATCAGTGTGTGTGTGTGTGTGTGTGTGTGTGTGTGTGTGTGTTTCTGTGTTTTTCCCGTAGGGACGCACATATACCTCAGTGCATCCAACTGTGTGCAATCGTACTATATGTGGCTGTGTCTATGTATATCTGTACTCTTTGATGTATGTGTGAATGTTTCTATGCATGCACAACCCTGAAAGTTTGTGTGCGTATGTGTGTACTTTTGTTCTAAATGCGCGTTTGGTGTTGTGAGAGATGGAGGAGGTTCTGCTCCTCTGACACAGCCACTGTGTCATGCAGACATATCCAGAGTAGAAGAAATCATTACACCATATTCTCCGTAATAAATTAGTGGGTTGAGGTAACCCAAGGCAAGGTAATACAAGGTTAATAATGCACTGTTATTCCCCATTGGCAGAAATAAACAATCTCTTCTGTTTATTTGCCTTCACTACACTCCCACGAGAAGACAGAAACAGCAGGACAGAGGCGTGGAAAGAGGGAAATGGAGGGAAAAAAAGATAACGGGATGAAAGTGAGAAAGATAGATGACAAATAGATGATGCTCCATTCCCACTCTGACACCCACCTACCCCTCCTGCATTTTTCGCTGCAGAGAAAAATTAAAACAGGTCAACCCATGTTTTTCTATTTTTTTTGTTCTCGTTTTGTTTTGTTTGTTTCCCCCCCTTCCCTCATCCCTTTTTCCTTCCTCCACATCGGGCCATCTCTCACTGTTTATATGTCTTCCTTTCTCTCTCTTCCTCCCACTCTTCTGGTCATTGCATGGGTCAGGATGGAAGTCACCACAGGCTTCAAGATGAACCCACATCTGTCATTCATCACATCCTACGATTGACAGCGGCCTCTACCCACTCGCGCTTTCACCTCTGCATTTCTCAGGGAAGACAATGTGTTGCATGTAGCGGGGATATACCAAAACTCCTATTGGTTTTAGAGAATTGAAATTACTCCTTTCTATATTCAGTGTGACACAATGTGTATTTTTGTGCATGAATAATATTCTACACTATAGGATAGAATCCATGGACAATTTCTCTGTGATACTACACATCTACTGATAAATCATCAAGCCAGCATGTAAACTAAAATGCATTTGAGCTATTAGGTGTGGGGAGAACATGCTTGCGGAATTTTATGTTTACACCAGTCATTTATCCATAGCTTAAACAACTGTTTGTCTGTATTTGGTTGACCATGTGTAAGGATGTTTGTGTGTGTGTGTGTGTGTGAGTGTGTGTGTGTGTGTGTGTGTGTGTGTGTGTGAGGAGAGAAGTAGAGAGAAGAAGACTCACCATTATTCAACAAATAGTCCTTAGTTAGCAACCTTAATAGTTTACTGCATCAACAGGAGAGCAAGAAGGGTGTGCTGAGGTAGCACAGAAAGAAAGAAAGAAAGAAAGAAAGAAAGAAAGAAAGAAAGAAAGAAAGAAAGAAAGAAAGAAAGAAAGAAGGAAAAAAGAAGGAAAGAAAGAAATACACAGTATTTTATGACTTCTGTGGGAACAGTGTTATCATGATCATGTAGAGACACAAAAAGGGCAAAGAGAAGAGCTGGATTACACACTTTTCATGTTTATTGCAAGAGATTTTGTTCCTTCTTCACGACAGTTTTCCTCACGGTCACATTCAGACCCCCACAGCACACATCGGATGATCTCACTGGTGACACATACAAAGACACAAGCACACGCACACACACACTCACCTGCCCAGCCGTGACCTCAATGCTCTCTCTGAATAGACAGTTCTTAGAATAATGCTTAGGTTATCCTGAAAACCGGTATGTGTACGAGAGCCCACACATTTATGCTAAGACAAAAAATGTACCCACGCACATGCAAAGCCTCAGCTGAAAGGTGAACCGGACTGATCATTTCACATGCAAGCCCTGTCACCGGCACAATGAAAAAGGACTGATAATGTTAGAGTAGGAGGTAGAGGCCAGAGATACAGAACAGAGCAAACAGTGGTGCGAGAGTCAGATATGAAGTGAAGTAGCTAAAAACAGAGCTCATATGCGAGGCGAGGCGAGTCTGTCAGAAGAACTACTAAAACCCACCACAGGGACTTACTAACTAGGTCACCCAGGACCTTTGGGTGTCTGGGTGAGCACTGCACTTTTCAAATAGAGGCCAACATCTCTCTATTAATGTAGAAAGAGGAGTCTTAGATCTATCATGTCCACCTTAATCCTCACCAAGGGAATGCTCATTATGCCCTATCTACCACCATGATCATTTTTTTTAGCTTTTCCATTTCCCAAGATAAATATTTATTTTCACCCTTGGCCACTCTTTTCTGCTGCATGTGCATCACTGAAATGAGGTCGACGTATCCCTATTGATTCCTTTCAATGGAGTATACTGTTCTGTAAAATTCATTATATCGTTTCTCTTAATGAGTGTTAAAACTGAGGTAACTGCTGTCTGTGAGAAAATAAATTAAACCATCAGTTAAAAAAATATCCAACATGCAACTATTTAGAATATTCATATTCAACAGATCAGTCAGAGATTTGTAGTTCAAACTGCTACTTGCTAATGCTACCTGCTACACAATAGGACCAGATTATGCTATAACCCTCTCGAAGATACTATGCACTTTAATTTCAGAGGAAATGTTAGTTTTATTTTTCTCACCCAAAATTGATAATTCTATCAGCTTTTAATTTAGCAACACTAATATACACAAGGATAATAAACGGCTTTCTACAGACCTGTAACATATCACATTATGCACCAGCTTGCCCTTCCCAAAGACAGTATTATAAAGGCCATTGCATCTTAGTAACACTGCCTTTGCTAACCAGACAATGAGATGTTTTATTAATAATAAACTAGGGTTCCCTCTCATGATTAATATGCACATGTACATATAATCTGGTAACCTTGTCTAAGAAGAAACTCATCTACTGATTTTACAGGAACTGTTGAATTGCGATTTTGTACTTCACATGCATCGTAAATAACTTTTTGGCTGAGAATGTACAGAATATTGCACAGTGCACAGTCATACCCGCAGACTTTCTAAACTTTCTGTTTTACTGTAGCAGATGTTACTTTCAATGAGCTCTCTGAAAAATGTTGTAATTTGAACATTTCTGAGGGCAAGTTTTTTTTTCTATTAATCCTGATGCATTTTTTTTTAATCTTTGTTTTAGTTATACATACATACATATATAATGGTTCAAAACTGTTCTCCTGATGTGTAACAAAAACCATAGCTCTGATCTGTGAGAGTCATGACATCAGAACAGGGTGCTGGGCAATGTCATTAACATAAAATTGCATTGGGATTGACCAGCTGTGGACAGACAATGTGTTGGCTGGTTCCATTGACTTTGCCTGTCATGGTGTTCTATAGACAATTAAACTGCGGGTTTTCTTTCCCTTGTAGGTGTGTGTGTGTGCATGTGCCCTGTGCCAAAGTGTTTATGCTTGTCTTTTCAATCACAAGCTAACAATTATGCCACATGAGAGACCTGGGCCAGCTCCACTCGCTAAGTGATGACTGTGTTTTGTTCAGGTGATTATAGATGTAGCATATTACATAATAAGAGACTTAAAATTTTATACAAACATGTTTTTGTTTTAGCCTTTTGAAATTTATTAAAAACAAGGTGCTGTAACTTTCAAAGCAATGCTCAGTTTGTTTAAAGCCACGATTCTTTTTCAGATATTTGTATAGAAATATTTATATCAAATTTAATCTAAAACATGTTATGTAATATCCAGTAAATAACTTTAGCAACCATAAACAACATATGATTTGGTACAAACATTCTATAGTTTCTATGAAGATGGGGCCATGTCCAGACTGTATACAAACTGACATTGTGGCTGGAAAGTACAGAGTATAACAGTATGTCTGTTATCATTGGTGGATTTATAAATAATAATTGAATAATTATGTCTGTAATTACCTGTTGTCCCTGCCAGAATGCGATGGCTGTCACAGCTGGGGAGTACAGAGAAAGTGTTTGTGTATCTTCACATACCTTGGTTATACTTTCCATACCTGTGTGTACACATCTGCTGTTCTTCGGTTTACAGTTGTGACAAACAGAAGTGCCTGAAGTTCTTGGCTCTGAGACACTATAATCAAACCAACACCCAAAGCCCACACGAAGCAGAAGGGTCAGCAGCCCACACACGCATGCTCACACACAGTATTTCACTGTTCTTCAAACAGAAACTCTCGTGCTCATACGGGGAACGGTATGACCTCACGTAGCTCTAAGCACTTACCTGCAGCCTTTAATTGTGCTTCCTGTGTTCTTATTCCACAAGACACCCACAGCCTCTTTGCTTCCTACCTTGTTTATAATCCCTTTTCTCTCCTCTAAGACACCATGCAGCCACGTTTCGTGTGACTATGTCTGTGAGTTGACTCAATACATCCCCTTTTGTCCTTGTTTTAATATCCCAGCACAGTGTGCCCAGTGTCCGGCTTGTTTACAGTACAGTCAGTTCCATATGGATGGTCAGGCAGGGATGTGAATGAGATCCTAGCATTACTGTATGATTAGTGCAGGATGACTCATTTGCCACGGCTTCCCGTCATACACTCAATCACACATAGGTGTACTCGCACAGAACATGCACATCATTAAATACCTAAAAGGAATATATGTATGTATTCATACTGCACACCCACACACATTTTAGTGCTCATAGAGTCCTTGCCAGATGTCAAATGCTTTTTGTGCATTTAATATGTAGGCTGTGGCTGTTGATGCTCTTATTCAATTTGACTACACTTGGACTCTGCAGTTGACATTCAGTCCATTCAAAGGCTAGCACTGGGCGCCGGAGCCTCGTCACAAGAGTCTTCTTTCACGGAGCCTACCCATATTTTACGGTTTTCTGTCATTTTGTGTGGTTTGGAGCCAGTACGGTAATTCCATATGTGTCAGCAAAGAAGGAATTCAGTGTGGGTGATTGTAAAACATAATTGCTTGAACATGAAACCTCAACTTTTCCATGAATGTGAATAGTGTGTTGCTGGATGGTCTGACACATGACATACCCTCACCCACCCACCCTTTCTCGTCCTCATGTCAATTAGATGTCGTTAGGATGGAGAGGCATCTGTTTTGACCATATCCATCTCTGTACAGGAGCCAGATTGTAAGACACACCAAGATGCTTCCTTTCTTAGACACACAAATGTAATAGTTATTAGCATGTTGGCACATGAAATAAGCATTTTTATAGAACTGATAATATACATAATTCATATTAAAAACTGACCCTGTATCCCCTGAGAAGGTGTACATCTCTTCATATTAATATGTATGATCCTGCAAATTTTCAACTGTTAATAAAGGCATACATGCATTTGTATACGTCAACTCTGTGTGTATCAGTACTGGGCACTGAGGGCCAATAAAAATATTCTGTGCTTTTCTCTGCCTGCAATCCCCTGCACTTTGTCACTCACAGCTCCTCTGGTTACGACCTGGCCCCTCTTGGAACCTCTGGGGCCCACTGCCTAAATTAGTTTCAGCAGCACCAGGAATCAGAGATGCAGGCCCCTAACCTCTCTCTGGATTACAGAACTCTAACCCTTCTCTTTGTCAAGGCCTCCCAAGGCCTTTGAAGTTGCTCATGGCTTTTCCTTCCTCACGCCACCCGACTTGGAATGAATGATCTACCCCCACCTCTGCCCTTCAGTGACCCTCCCTGGTCCTCTGTCCCTCTTTTTCTGCTATCTCACCAGTCCTCCTCCTCCTTCTTTCCATCACTCTGCCTCCAGGGTGAGGTTCCCCCCTCCTGTTTTACCCCCTCCTTTGACTTCCTCCCACTCCTCTGGCCTCTATCCCTCTCCCTTTTACTTTGCTCCTAATTCTTTGTCTCTCCAACCCTAAAGGCACCTCTCCTGTCATCTCCTAATCTGCCTCCTGTCTTCATCTTCATCTTTTTGTCCTTCAGTGCTCTTTTTTGACTTCCTTTAGCAATGTCACATCACTCCTCTGTTCTGCTCAAAATCTATCTCCTCTCCCACTTTTTTTCTCAACTTCTCACATCATCTTGTATTTCCGTCTTCTACACTTTTTTTGCCTAGTTTTCTTTTTACCTACTCTCTTGTTCCCTGTTCCATTTTCCTCCCACTTCCTTCCTTTCTTCACCCCTCCCTTCCTCCTTTGGACTTTGTCCCCAGGGTTCTTTGCATGCCTCACACATTCCTTGGCGCTGACTGGTTGTGTTTACATTGACGTTCTCTATTCTGTGTGTGTGGACCACATCACTACAAATCCAACAGCACATACAGTAAGTGCACACAAATGTATGAGCGCCAAGTTCATTAACTCTCGTCACTCACCCTTGAAAAGAAAATAAATGAAAGTGAGATTAAATAACATGGGGACATAAATCTGAAGTGCAGAAAGAGAAATAAATGGTTCATAATAACTACCAGACAACAAAATGTGCCACGTTTTCTTTCTTTATGTTCTGGGACCTGGTGACTTTTCTCCACTGATTACAATTCGTGGACATTTTTCATCAACACGCTAGGGACAGCGAGCTGGTTGGAAGTTCAAGTGGAATTCAAACACATTAGAGTACATTATGCCAGCAGGGGTTACACAGTAAAGTCAAGAGCTGCCAAACTGTAACAGCACCCTTAATCACGTACCACCTGATCCTGAAAAGTGAAAGCAGGGGAGGTACAGCCCAGCATCATTGATAAATAAATGCAGCAAAGTAGATCTTTTTATAGCTCTGTCAGCCAGAGGACAATACGTAGCCACGTGAGCTATTTTTATTTTATGAAACAGAATAAGAGAGAATATAAATTGGCATGGGTGGAGTGGGGGGTGGGTGTTGAGGGTGGGGCGGCATGGGGCAACAAGACAAAGGACAGCGACAGGGCTGGAGTGTGAGGGAGAGGTAAAAAGGGAGAGAACAGGAGGGAGTATTAACAGTTGATCTATCATAAGGTCATCTTTTTCCACTGCATACGCGTCACCTGTGTGTAACCTACCAAAGGATAGTCAGCACATTCAAATGTCACTGTCTACTGCTTGTATTGTGTAATGCCATGCTTGCCCAACCACACACACAAGCTTGTGTGTGGTGTAGAAACACAAGTGTAGCATAGAGTGATCACATGTACTTTCCGAGCCCTACCCAGCCCATTCAAGGTATTGTGTTGTGCAAGATGCTCCCAGGCCATCCACCTCCTCTTCTACACCCATCCATATTAGGATGTTATTCCTCCTCCAAGACATATTGTACTGTATGTGTATCACCATTTCCTGTCCTGTGCTACTCTTGTATTCACCTGTCAGTCTGGCTTAATGGGTCTTATTCGCTGAAATAATGCTCTATTGTGGGCAAGCCTTAGATATTCAATGGGATGACACATTAACAGTTGGCTATATCTAATCTGCTATTGTTCATAATGCTCATATAGCCATCGCTCTTGATTCAGTGTAGCTTGACTAAATCCAGTGTTCATGGGTTAAACACAGGCGTGACCAATCCTGGGCTCCTCCTCAGTCTACCCTGTTTCATCTTGTGTTCCTCCTTCTTTCACTGATTGATCCTATATTGTATCTGTGCGTGTGCAACCACGTGTGTATGTGTGTGTATGTGTGCCGACACGCCTGTCGCACCAGGTCACAGTTAATTGCCAGGCGGATTATAAGGTGTTGCAAGCGGATAAAAAAATTTATGTAGTGAATCATTTTGACTTTACTGGCACACACGCCTTCACTTCCAGTAAGGATCCGTAGCAGCACGCCCGCCTCTTCCCCGAGTCCCCATGAAAACCGACATCGATGCCAGTGGCTCTGGGACTGCCCAACAAGGAGTTAACACCTCAGATGGAGAGACATAGTGGAGGGGGGAGTGGGAGGAGAGGGAAGAGGATGGTGTGAAGGAGAAAAGGAGTGGCTGGCAGGCGCAAAGGTGGTGAGCTCAGGGCTGTGGAATCAGGAACTGCTCTTTGCTTGTTACTCTGCTACGCCCCTGCACTGCCGCCACCGCAGCACCCACTCCTCCACCCATGCTCTCTATTCGTACGACCTCTGCTCCACTCTGGTCTCGCTGGAATGCCGACTTTCACCCCCACCCACTAGCCTCTCTGTTTCTCACCCCTCCTTCTCTTGCAAAATAGCGAAAAATAAAAGGGGAAGCAGCGTCCCCTGTTACAAGATGTGGCTTTGTGTGACCCACAGTGAATGTGAATCATGCTTGTATCGAGTCACTGAAAAAAACTTCTAAATCAAAGGCAATTTACCTTCTGTGCTGAGCAGAAGTGCCCCAGTCTGACTAAAAATATCTCTCCAAGCAGCAGAAGGAAAGTCTGATTCCACACGAGGCTCTATTAAAACCCACAGATTCAGCAGTGCAGACCTCAGTCTGATTCCAGTGAGGATCATTTTTGCCTCTAGAGCTGGAGTTCGTACTGATTGAGACCAGAAAAAATATTCACACACAGTCTCAGTTGGGGTGGATTCCAGTAAAAGCAATTTGTGTAAATTTGTGTCCAGGGAAAATGGCTTCAGAGTGGGCGTGCTGATCTAAAAAGAAAGAAAAAAAAGACTTTTTAAAAGACTTTTAGCTTCAAATAAACAAGAGATGTTACAGCACTTACATAAACACATAGTCATATTGTTGTAATACTTCTGAGTCATACATTTTTTCTATATGGTTCAGGAAAGAATGATAAGGCATCTTTTATCTCCCCGTTCCATTTAGCAGCTCAGCCTCTTACACAAGCCAGGTTAAGATAACCTTCCCTCTGAGTTCAGACACTTCAGGCATGGCTGGCATGAAGTGCTCATCAACAAATTTGTCACTATCTTTGGTGATAACGGACCACAGACACTGTCTGTCTCCTGTTCCAAAATGTGACTCATCAAACCATACTGTATGAATAAAAGCCTTGTGTTTTCTGATTTCCAGTTGGCTTTTTAAAGTGTTAGGCGGCCAATACTTCTGATAAAAATGAAGATAAAGATATTTATCTGATGGAGTAGCTTATTGAACAAATAAATTTCCTCCTTCAAAACAAGTTCAAGGCTGTGTGCCGTAGGTAGGTCAAGAACAGAGGGATGGATTGGAGTTTAGAGAGAAAGAAAGAAATAGGGCGGTAGGTGGCACATCTGTCATCCATTTGGGGCGGGAGGGGAAGGGACGGCTTTCTGCTTACCTGTGCACCATCAGCCCATGAGAGGCGTCGAGGACATTTGTCATGGAGCCGGCGAGTAAATAGTGAGGAAACAAACCGCCATCTGTCTGGGCCCATTGATTTTCACATGAAAAGCAAATACATCCATTCTGTTTGCGCTGCCTCCTAGCCCTGTCTGTCTGTTGGGCGGGCACAGAGTTGAAGTTTACCTTTCGACATCATGTTCCTTTGATAATCCTTATATATGACTGAACCTCCATCCCTATGACTCCCTCTTGTGGGTTGCCACTGACTGAAAAGAAGAGGAAACAAGAGGTGCTTGAGCCCTAGTCATTCACTGCAGAATACAGAGTCGCCGTTACCAGAACGGCAGGAGGCTGGCGAGGTAAACAGTCAGCCCGTCTGCTCTCTATGACGATGAACAAGGAGGGTGATGATGTGTACATGGCTGACCCGAACAGAGGGCAGTGGCAGTGATGGTCAGGGATCCAGCCCCTCACATCTTACACTTTTGTGGCACCTTTGAAAATGTAGCATTTTCCTTATAGCTCAAAGCCTCCACACACATCTGCAATATGTCACAAATGTGTGTATGGAGGAAAAAAGAGAACGATGCAGAGATTGATCCCATGACAGAAAGAGAGCTTTAATGTCTTGTGTCACCACCACCTGCCTCCTCTTATGAAATCTCTTCATGTTCCACCCACTGAGTTTCCAATCCTCCATTCTGCCCTTGAACAGACACTAATTCAACCACCGAATCTAATCCCTAATGTAAAGACCTGATAAATTCCTTTCACATCTACCATGTAAATGTTTATCATTTAATGTGGGGTATTCACAAAATTATCACTGAGGGGCGTAATGACTTTTTATGAGGTCTGACTAAGGTTTGTGGGTAGATAACTTAACAAAGAGTGCCTAGGTGTTCTCTGTGTGTATTATCCTCCCTATTTGGCTTTGATCGTTTTGGCATTTTGCTACAGACACTTTAGATATACAGCTGATGAAACCAAAATGTCATCCCTCTCTCTGCTCAACCGCCGGAGAGAGGGCCTTTTCATTTAGGGGGCGAATTATAAACAGGTCTAACCTTCATCAACAATGCTGCCACTTTATGCCGTAGAAATCCTAATTCGGACGGAGCTGTAGCGAGGCACCTGCTTTCATCAGTGCTAATGTCCTCTGAGAAAGTCTGTGGACAGAGAGGAAAGTGATGGAGAGAGTCATGGCAACTTGTTGACAAGTCTGTGGCTTTACATACAATATGAAACAAACACCAAAAGGCCTGTTTGCACAAACAGGTTTTTACTATCGGGACATGAGCAAAAGTTATCATGCACATACAAAGATACATGCACGCACATACGTTATATAACCAGGATCACATTGTACTAATGATACCGACAATGACACATCATACCATGGCATTAGATAATTACATAATTGAGTACATTTTCACGTGTATGTGTGTCTGCCATTGTTCTGTTCACATTTCTCATCCGTGTCAGGCTCCACCTGTTCAGTAAAACACACAGTGGAAACCCTTCCACCAAGCAGCCCCTCTCCAAATAGCGTTGTGGGCCTGTGAGATGGGTCATCGGTGCTGACTTTGTCATTACTTCAAGCGCCTAATCTCACATTATCTAATTACCACAGAAAAAGTCTGAAGGGGAGATTTACAAGGGCCATTTATTATTACTGTATTTCAAATTTTGTTTTACTCAGTCTTTCCTCATCTTTTTACTTCTTTCTTCACTCGGCTCCCTGCCCCTCCCCTCCCTCTATATCCCCCATCTCTCCCTCCTACAGCCCCCTCCTTCACCTCCCTCGCTCCACATTCCTTGGCGAGTGGGTGGAAAGTTCAATGGGGATGTGGGATCGCAGGGGGCGGGAGGGGGGTTGCCTCTTAACTAGAGTTACAGTATGTGTGTAGACCAGGGGCTTCTTATCAGCCAATCCAATCTTCCACCCTGCATAGCCGCAACTCAGCAGCAGCCCTTTCCTCCTACACAGTTTCAGCAGTTTTGGTGTCTGCTCGGTGATGTGGAGCTTATTGAGGGGGTTAAAGGTCCAAAATATTTCTCAAATAGTCATATTTAAAAGACTTTGATTCAGAACATTTAAGACAAAGAGATAAAACTTTGTTAGCATCTGTTTCCTGTTGTATTGTATTAGCTGAAATACTGGGATTGTTATGGCTCACCTTCATCACCTATTCACTGCTCTTCCCTACTTTAACATCGGCTACAGGGACAGACACTGACAACACTTAATGAGAGAAGGACATCTGCTGGATTTGTCTTGATACTACAATGCTGCTGTTATTTAAAGAAGGAATGAGTGTCAGCTTTGTCAACTACACACTCAGTTTAAGAGTAAAACTAAGTAAAAAATTTGTTGAATTGTGTTTAACATCAATGTTAATATTTGACTTTAATTGTGTAGGGATAGGATGAAGTTGACAGATAGCTCATCATTTCAAAAAATGTATTTCTTATAGGCTGTTTGCTTTTGTCCTTGTAAGACTTAATTGCTCCCTTCAAACAATTAGCAAGTAGAAAACGAAATGACAGTACAGCAGGCCATTGCCAGGAACTTGAATTACCTTCCTATCAAGACAAACCCATCACTGTTTTGTTAGTTGCATTCCATATCTGCTTGTCACCGTGTTTACCTTTGGTTCTGTCTCATCTTTGCTTTGCAGAAAGCAAACAAACTGGTTATAGAAGCAGCTCTGGTCCGTGGGCTGTGACTGTAGGAGACACACAGGAAGTGGTGGGCGACCAGCAAACTGTATTTCCCCTTCCTGTCTAAGTCCTCCCTCCCTGCCTGCCTGCCCGTTGGCTATTAATGTAACTCTGAGCTACCCACCACACACCCACATAGCCATCGGGAGCTGATGTACACTAGAAATCACAGACGCACACAGACACACCGATGCATGGACAAAAACAGAGATGGGAGTACAGTCCCAGCAGCAGATGCCAAGAGATATCAGTGTAAATAATTAGTAGCTAAACAAGCAGGCAGCATATTAGGTTGCACAGAGAGACACACAGTATAGTGTGTGTCCTCATGGCTGGCTCTAATGTAATCCATTAGTTCATGCCTCTCCTCCCTACCTGGCTGGCATATAGACAACAGACAGCAGGCTGCAATTAAATAGGTGTCCATCACTCAATAATGATGTCTAATCACAGCCAAGGAGGAGGTGATCTACAGTGTGCATGCACAGTTGGAAAATACCAGCAGTGTGATAACAAGGTTCCCCATTCTTTAAGTGGCTGCCACTGCCCCTGCACACAAACATACACATACATAACAAACACAGACTCACACATTACAGATACACCGTTTCAATTCACCACGATGGAGATTTTTGTTCAAATCTGTTCCCTCCTTTAAGTGGGCCTGATTTTTCTGAAAGTGGGCTCAAAAGTGGGCTGACAAATTTTGCACTTCAGTCTCAATCTCTCCATCTCTTTCTCCCTTTGTTTCAATTAACCACTTACACACGTGGCACAGCCTACACACACACACAAACACACACACATACACACACACACACATATCCATGATCCATGTTCCCATTGCAGACCTTATCTCCTCCCCCCGGTCATCTTGCTCATCTGTGAGAACAGAGAGAACACACACTGGCATGAATCACAGTGAATCATGCAGCGCAAATAGCACCCGAAGAGAGGTGTTGCATTTAACCAGGACACAGACTATTTATAATGGCCTGGGCGTGCACATTCTCATTATAGGCCATGGAGGATGCTGACAATGGACAGGCAGATGAGGGGGTAGTGACTCCTTTGAAATGTCACCAGCAATGTATCTCCTTATCTGCAGGCAGTTGCAGTGGCACTCCATCTGAATACAGTGTTTAGAGCAGTGTGGCAGTACTGAACTGAAAGGGGAGAAAGGTCTTTTATAAGACACAATGATTTTCAGGGGCCACAGACACTCCATCACCACATAACAACATTGATTTTTTTTTAGAATCAGTCCTGTAGTAAAGGCCTCTGACATGTCACCTTTTAGAGTCAAGTTGACTAATAAATGGTTACGATCCACGTCACTGCCTAAAGCTTGTTTATAAGCACATATACCTTTTTCATCATCAGTGATGATGAAAAAAGAAAACAAACAAGCTTCCAACAACAAAAACACAACAAAGTTACTCTCCAGTGCAGACCTCTGCTTAATAAGCTTGTTAAATTCTAATTAGTGTAACAAGTAGTAGGAAAATAAATAAACATAATTACCATATCAAATACATTCGCTGTTTGGGGATGATAGATCAATTTGACAAACACCTTGTTCTTCTATTTTCTTTTGGCTTATTTTCTCTCCCTACATGCCAATCATGCTCAATGCATCACATCAGGACAGAGTGGGGAAGTGCAGCCTCATCAATCTGTGGCAAACTAACAGTCAAATTACACTGTGGCTGCAATGGACACTGTGAAAGCAACAATGCACTGAAGGCTGCCCCCAAATGATACCACTAGCAAGGTAATAGCCACACCTCAGGTGAAGCAGCTTGAAGAAGGTGCCTGATCAATAATATGAACTGATATGGTATTGATCGAAGTTAGCTAGACAACTGACCAGAATCTGCAGATCCTCAAGACCCATATTAGAAGTTAACACAGGGCTGTGCAACCCAACAAGAAACACATATAGACACAGACAGATGGCGAAGGATACAAAACACTGATCGCCTTTACAGGTAGACTGTCTTTCTTCTGTTCCAATGGAAGAGGAAGGGGAGAAGAAAAGAAGGGCGATTTCTTTATCAGCCATCAAGTAGGCTCATGCTGCACAGCTTTACCCAGCCAACCGTTGTCATGGCAGCATCTTGTCATGTCATCTGCATCTCACCTTGAATGAATGGAGACCTGTGGATCTGAAATTTGAAGGGGGGGGGGGTACATCAAACAGACTTACACACTGTTTGTGTGTGTGTGTGTGTGTGTGTGTGTGTGTGTGTGTGCAATAATGCATTTGTTACTGCTCTCCTAGGAGATGACAAGTAAAGCTGACTTCCTCAGGACCACATTGTCACCACAGGGAGGACAACAACAGCAACAACAGCAGTAGCAGCAGCAATCGACCAGCTGCCCCTCCATCTGAAAACTGCATTTCACTTGGTGGCCAGCCAAGGAGGATGATTCCTGTTCTTCCTCTTATCCAGGAAGCCTTTCAATACTAAATTTAATGTGGTCATACTATTCACTATTCACTATTGCAGAAAAAAAATAGTTGTCTGCTAATCTGTGAGGTAAAATTAATGTATATTTCCATCAATTATTAACTATAAAACAGGTTATCTGGTTGGTGGAGACTCTTGTTATCTGTACTGCTTATCTGTGACAGAGTGAAACTATGCAGAAGTCATTTTCTTTGGAAAGAGCTCCAGCGATTTGTCATCTGTATATGTAGATAATATCACAAATGCAAAAACACAACACGTGTATTTTCTCGTTGTCTTTGTTGTTTGTTTTTTTTTATTCAACAAAGCACCACTGAACAGATGGCCCAATGAGAATTTGAATTGAAAACTTTGACAGCTTTGGTTGAGTTGTATTCCACTTCATAAAACACAGGAAAATGATGTGCAGTGTAAGATATTTCCAAAAAAAGCTGTTTGTATAGGCTGAACTGTAGTGGTTTGCACTTTTTCTGGTATCTTGTATCTCCCAGTATTTCCCTGCATTCTCACTCTGTCCAACTCCATAAGAGTTAGACATCTTTTTCCGCTTTGCCTCTCAAAATCAACCATGTCTCTTGACTGTTTATAGAAGAGATTCAGGAGAGCTTTGTGTGTGTGTGTGTGCAATAATGCATTTGTTACTGCTCTCCTAGGAGATGACAAGTAAAGCTGACTTCCTCAGGACCACATTGTCACCACAGGGAGGACAACAACAGCAACAACAGCAACAACAGCAGTAGCAGCAGCAATCGACCAGCTGCCCCTCCATCTGAAAACTGCATTTCACTTGGTGGCCAGCCAAGGAGGATGATTCCTGTTCTTCCTCTTATCCAGGAAGCCTTTCAATACTAAATTTAATGTGGTCATACTATTCACTATTCACTATTGCAGAAAAAAAATAGTTGTCTGCTAATCTGTGAGGTAAAATTAATGTATATTTCCATCAATTATTAACTATAAAACAGGTTATCTGGTTGGTGGAGACTCTTGTTATCTGTACTGCTTATCTGTGACAGAGTGAAACTATGCAGAAGTCATTTTCTTTGGAAAGAGCTCCAGCGATTTGTCATCTGTATATGTAGATAATATCACAAATGCAAAAACACAACACGTGTATTTTCTCGTTGTCTTTGTTGTTTGTTTTTTTTTATTCAACAAAGCACCACTGAACAGATGGCCCAATGAGAATTTGAATTGAAAACTTTGACAGCTTTGGTTGAGTTGTATTCCACTTCATAAAACACAGGAAAATGATGTGCAGTGTAAGATATTTCCAAAAAAAGCTGTTTGTATAGGCTGAACTGTAGTGGTTTGCACTTTTTCTGGTATCTTGTATCTCCCAGTATTTCCCTGCATTCTCACTCTGTCCAACTCCATAAGAGTTAGACATCTTTTTCCGCTTTGCCTCTCAAAATCAACCATGTCTCTTGACTGTTTATAGAAGAGATTCAGGAGAGCTTTGTGTGTATGTGTGTTTGTGTATGTGCGTGCACGTCTGTCTACAAGTGTGCTGGGGGCAGATCACGGGAGAGTAGGAAAGACATTGCAGGTTTCCATGACAACAGCTTTTTATTTGCACTTCCTCAATGGCGTTTTTGGATGGGAAGATAGATAGATAGATAGATAGATAGATAGATAGATAGATAGATAGATAGATAGATAGATAGACAGGCAGACAGACAGACAGACAGACAGACAGACAGACAGACAGACAGATAGATAGATAGATAGATAGATAGATAGATAGATAGATAGATAGATAGAGCTATTTGAAAGAGACAGGCATGGGCAGGGTTGGAATAAGAGTTGTATGCTTACTTCCTTCCTCTGTCTGGAACGGAATGTACTTTTTGATTGGAGTCCAACTGTGGTAAATTCAGTTGTTTGGACATGACATATACCAGCTGATAGATGACATTGCATATAGGTGTTTTTCTCCAGCAGGGATAGGGAGGCTGGTAAGGTTGAGGGAAAGATGAATGGAGCAAAGTGAAGAGATACCCAGAAGAAAACCTGCTCCAGAACGCTCAGGAGCTCAGACTGGGCCAAAGGTGCAACTTTCAACAGGACATTGACCCTAAGCACACAGCCAAGACAAAATAGGAGTGGCTTAGGGACAACTCTGTGATTGTCCTTGAGTGGCCCAATCAGAGACTTGACCACAACCCATTGAATATCTCTGGACAGTCTTGATAATGGCCGTCCAGCTGGCGGTCTCCATCCAACCTGACAGGACTTGAGAGGTTCTGCAGAGAAGATGTGTGTGAAGCTTGTCGCATACCCCAGATAATGGTTATAATTGCTGTCGAAGGTGCTTCTACGAAGTCCTAAATAAAAGATCTGAATACTTTAATCAATGCGATATTTCACTTTATCTTTTTATTAAATTTTCAAAAATTGTAAAAATTTCAAAAACTTTTTGTTTTTGCTTTGTCATTATGGGGTTATAAGTGCAGATTGATGAAGGAGGAAAATGAATTTAAGTGATTTTAGCACAAGGCTGCAATGTAACAAATGGTGAAAACGGCAAAGGGGTCTGGATACTTTCTGAATGCAGTGTCTCTGAGAGGACTCTCAGAGGCAAGTGGAACAATAAGAACTCATGCTGACTAAACAGTCAATATGGGTAGGTGTTTGTGTAATTGCACGCTTGAGATCTAAATGATCTTCCTCTGTGTCCATGACTCTCGAAAAAGAGGTTTCAACCTCAAGAGACTATCTTGAGGTGAGATGAAATGGAAGTAAAAACATGACACACACAGTAGCTAACCAAATTATCTGTTTCCAGAACAAGAGATTATCACATCACCTGATACTGAAACCTCTCACTGCCCGTTTTTTTTTTTTTTTTTTGATGCAGAGACCATGAGAGACTAACGCCCACATTTGGCAGAGGAGTCAGGTGGCCTGAAAATACAGTCACTATGTATCTGCAACAACACAAATAAATATACACACATAGTTTCACACAAATAAATTTTCAAAGATGCACCTCATTGTAAAAAATGTGCAAATATTTAATATGAATGCATGCTTAAGATCTAAAGGTATTGTTATTTAGGCCAGAGCTCTTTCAGCAAAATATGTCTTGTTTTTAACAAAAAATATAGATGTAAGATATAAAACATGTACTTGATAACTTGCTAGTTCATTTTATTTATCAATGTATTCTTTTATTGTACTGAAACTCCTGTCTGCCCTCAGGTTATTTGATGCTGAGCCATGCGGATCTTACACCCACCTTGGGAATTGGAGCCAGCTGGCCTAAAGAGCATAGATACAGTCACTATTCATCTGCAGAATACACAGATTAACCAGAGATACCCACTGTAATCGGCACATAAAATCACAAATACAAACAGATAGTGATGCACAATGTACACAGTGGCATTCATTCTTCATCACTCTGTTGCTCACAGCACTATTTTCTTCTCTCAACAACAGTTTGGGCAACATACACATGTATGCACGATGATAGACTGTCTATCCGTGTGGAATGACTCACCTCCTCCACCTGGAGTATAGCCAAGCTTTTCTCGCCTCCTCCCCCTTCATCTGTGTGAGCTCTTCACTTCACTCACTCCAGCTCCACTATGGAAGCATTTCAATCATTCAAATTAGCTGTAATCACAGCCGAAGGCATAGAGTGGGAATGGCAGCATGTCACTCTGCACACTTGAAAATACTTAATACATCGATTTTATAGGCTGGTTTTTCAAAAAAGGGAGATGGAGAGGAAATAAATAAGCTTTCCAGACCAAGCCTTGTCTGCCACGCATGCTTCCAAGACAAGGGATGGAAGCAGGGATGAGAGGCTGGCTTTATTATGAGCAGTGCTTAGACTCCTTTCAGTCTTCAGCTCTGACATGTGAGAGGCAGTTCATCAGTGGTACCAGCTGCAGTCTTCACATTATGACACAAATTATTGGCTCGTTAATGGGCAGCTTAGCCTTGAGTTTTCAGTCTGCAGTACCATTTTGGGCAAGAGGGAAACACAGGATCAATCTATGCCTCCTTGGACGTGCTGTAAAACATGAGATGCATCCAAAGGACATCTTATCCACATCAGAGTCTCTCTCTCTCTCTCTCTCTCTCTCTCTCTCTCTCTCTCTCTCTCTCTCTCTTTCTCTCTCTATACTGGACCCTGGAGACTTGTATTAGGAGACTCCTACACATACCCCTCCCACACCTTCTCTCACCCCCACAAACCACCGTCAGAACCACTATCTGTCCACCTCCACAGTCGGCTTGTGGACAAACCCAGAATAACAATGTGATCTTGCCTCTTAAAGGCACACAGGTGGCTTCTTGCGTCAATATCTTGCAGTTCAGGACTGTGTGACTGCATTTATGTGATATTCACAACACTGATGTTAGATAGAATGATTAAAATCCAGACACTTATACATTCTTCTCAGGTGCAAATGATTGCTATCTCTGCAACATTATTGGTATATGGTAGTCAAATGTGAATTGATTTGCATGATGCAGTAAAATAGATTATTAGAAATGAATAATTATTTGAGATAACCAAAGCAGGCATCACAGTCATATTCAACCTCATCGAAACACTGAGCCCCTGCATAGCTGTGGCTCTGGAATAGCAATCAACATCAAACAGTGAGTCAAGTGCAGGACACAGCACTTGTAGGCTGCAGTTAATGAACCTCTCACAGGAGACACTGGTCCAGACTCCAACTTACACGAGAAAGCCTGCTATTGGTTTGATTAGAGTGTCCCCTCCTTAAAACTACATAAATGACATGGCAAAAATTGGAAAAAAAAATTATTTGCTTGCTTAATCTATTCATTGATTAGTTTTTGCTCATCAGGTTGATCAACTGATACAAAAAATCTGAAATGTTAATCAACAATTCTGCACTACAAAAACAATGAAGGTAATTTTTGTTATAGCATGAACAGGGCTCTTCTATAAACATTCTCTTCAAATATATCAGTAGATCTGTTTTGCACATTCTCGCCTGACTAAAGTTGTCAGTGAAGCTTACCACAATGGAAAACTGTGGTGTTGCACAGGAAGCCATGAGGTGCACTTGTGTGTAGTAGATGCTGAGGTAGAAAAGGTGTAGTTCAGGAGATAAATTGCTTATTGCAGCAGTAGCTTATTCTATTTTTAATCTGACTGTAGTGTTAAATTTCTAATAAAAGCTGCCTACAAGAAGTACACTGGGTTTAGAGACAATCCAGGATGACATTTTGGAAACAGTTTATTGCAAATAGATTGTATTTCTGCTCAGTGGTTTGCAGTTGTAAATTGTTCTAATACTAAATCCTCATAAGCTTCCAAATTTATAGTTTTTTTCAATTTTACTAGCTTTAACCTCTTGATAGCCTGTCTTTCAGACTTTCAGACCAAGGAATATAACCTGTTTATCATTTTAATTCATCCTTTTTATTTACTCCTTTTTCTGCCAGGCTATATTCCATATTAAATAATACTGATATCACAATCTTTGCTGCACTTGGTTTAGGCACCGGTGTCTTTCAGTTCAACCCTAAACCCTTTGGCCAAAATTATACTGCAAATATCAACAGTAATGTGTCCTGGGAGGGATTATGTAAAGATTTAGTGCTGCCACCTTGTGGACTACAGTAAAATAGCATCAGCTTGTTCAAGCCTCTAAATGTGGATACACTCTTTTTCATTGCCTAGAAGATGCAGATCATCAGCAGAGGCCATTTAGCAGTAATCTCATGCATACACCAAACCTCAATTAGATGCATCTACATTGGTTCAAGATAACTGGTGAGAAAATGCAAACTCTCTTTAAAGCTTCAACCATACAAGTATAATGGACCTACATGCTTCTTGCAGGTATATAAGGAACTGATCAATTACATGGTGATGGAAGAAATACAAAGGTCTTTCACTGAATGAGTGTGAAAGCACTCATTATGCATTGGCCCCATTGAGAGTGTTATATTCATCATATAGATCATTGAGCATCATTTTAATGATGTGAAGGTGGAGCTAATTCAAAAACCATACATTGTGTTGTTTAGTTTGTAATGCATCTTATTTTATAAGCTGATAATATGTTTATTTGCAGCTGTTAAAGGGAGAGTAAGTGATTCTGGAGGAAGATTGTTGATATTTGAAATCAACAGCAAAAGAAATACAGAGATTCAGAAACTCTAGAAAATGGCAGAATCCAGAGCATCTTACACAGCAAAGTGGATGCTCTTTCTCTCGGTTGATGCAAAACATACCATATAATATAGAATGTAATCAAACAAAAAACATGCACACAAACACAGCAACCAAAACTCAACGTATTAAACACAAATCTACGGTGGAAGAAGAGAGGGCTGAAGGTTTGAAAGCTAAGTAATGTTACCTGGCAAAATATCTAGAATTTTGCAACAATCTAAATAATCCATGTGCTGGTAAACTGGTGACCATGGGGCTTTTTAGCAATAAAACCCTCACGTTTTTGACAAATATCAACACATATAGAGCAAAAAATGAAACAGCAAACTGGCTACAGTTGCTGCTGTGAAGCTAACATGCAGAGAGGACGAAACGGTTCCCCAGAGGAAGCACACTCACTGCAGACGGCGATACTTCCTGCTTCTATAGCCCACATCACACTGGAGAGCAAGTCGAATGTCCGTGGGCAAGCGATTTAATGTTGCCAGGCACACAAATGTGACACAGGCACCTGCTTACTAACTAATCACTTGGATTAACTATTATAAACTTTAGCAAACAGGAGTAGAATAATCCTGAGCAATTGGTTTCTCTAAAACATGACTAATGTTTTACACACTTGTTGAACAAAACGGCAACAAAAAAGCCAGGAGTTTAGGGCCTCTGTCAACAGATCAACAACAACTCTAAGACTATAACAATTCATTAAACCTGTGGTCTGGCGCCTATCCAGCTGTGGGCCCTTTTATTATTCATACCACAAACCTCATGTTGATGGACTGCTTCTTGAGGTAAATGAGAATTGCCTTCACTATTGAGTTGATGTTGCAGTGTTTGCTTCTTCATCTGAATATGTACTTTATGTAAACTACAGACCAACTTGCAATGGAAAAAAACAAAACTATTCCCACCACAGACAGACAGACCACCCTCTTAATATCGTGCATGTCCCACTCGAGCCACCAAACCAGTTCTGACCCATCTTGGCATGGGCTCCTGATGTTGTCCTTTGGTGTCTAACACCAAGATGTAAGCAGCAGATCCCGTAAGTCCTGTCAGTTATAACGTGAGGCCTACGAGGAAAGGATTTGTTTTTCCGGCACAATTCACAGATACTTGATTGGATTTAGATCTGGGGAAGTTGGAAGCCAAGTCAACATCTTGACCTCTCTGACATGTTGCTAAAACCTTACTTGTTTTTTGTCTGTGTGTGTGTGTGTGTGTGTGTGTGTGTGTGTGTGTGTATGTATATAAAACATTACACAACATTACACAACATTTAAAGCAGTGACTGTAACTGATTGGTGTATACAGTGTGCATCTGCATTTACTAATGCAGTCACCAATATTCTCATAACAATAAAGGAAACAATCTGAAGGTGGCGCTAAAGGCAAGATTGATACAATCACCAAATTCAAAACATTTCTTCCACTTGTGAGCATTAATATCCCTAAGGTGAAAATGTGCTTAAGGCGTCATTATTAGAAACATGCTGGTCAAAGCACAAATGGGCAACAGTTAAGTGTAAATAAATGACAGTGGCTTCAAACAACTATGATTGGACATAAATGTGCTGGTATAACTGGAAAGTGGCAGCAGACACTGGTAGTGTCCACCCTGAGCGTTGGCCTTTTTGTCAGATATTGCTAAATATTCAGTGACAAACTCTATTAAACAACAGACAGAGACTTGATTAGGTTTACAGCTTATAAAGGAGAAGAGACTTTCAGCTCTGACTTCAACAAATGAACAGTGAACTTCTTGTTGCATCAATACACTTTCTTCACAAGGAGGCAGCGTTGTCTTTTCTTTTGCTTTTATTCATGTTCAAACAAAGAGGTGTGTACATACTATATGTATATCATATATGTTCCAAAATTATTTGAATCATCTGATATTGTTAAAGTAAAGAATGTTTTGATGTACAGCGTTACTGAGAGAAAATGCTGAGAGCAACATTTTATTGTTTCAGAGGAAAAAAAATTAGAGGCGCCTTTGTTCTCATTTAAGCTACTTTAAAAAAGATGCACAAAGCAGTAATGTATCTAATATATATAATGTTGTCTTTAATGCATTGGAAATAGACCATAGTTATTACATCTGTTTTGCAGTGACTCTAAACTTAAATATCTGATTTTACACCACACTTAATTTATGAGTCATGATGGGTGTGTTTAAATCCGGCCTTGAAAACAAATACTTTTGGTTTAACTTTGCTTAGAATAACCTTATGTTCCCACTGCAGCATGACAGGCTATTTTCAGTGTCTTGATTTTTTTGATCAAAACAAAAATTTGTATCATTTCATATCATCAAAATAAAGCAGCAATTTTTTATGATTAAATCTGTGTAAAGCAAGCACTGATATTTCACTGATATGGAGTCAGAGGTGATATTGGCATCTCGATCATCAGTTGAAATATTAAACATTCAAATGTAGCATTAGACCTTTCCATGCTGTGTAACAATGCGGTCAATCCAGTTTCTATACTTAGGTATCTCGGTGTAATAATAGAATTGAGATCCATTTTGGAATTTTATGGATTTGGACACCACCCCATACGCCTTTCCATCTTCACACACCAATGGACCACCAGAGTCTCCCTAAAAGTAAATAAACAGTATGTGATTGCTTCCGCAACAGTGAATGCATTATCATTATTGACCAAAGCATGTTTGTCCATGTTATGTTACATAAACATACGTACCTCGGCCGGTCCAATCTCTCCCCGAGAGCAGTAAGAGTTTTTCTCTTTACACTTCTCATCATCAATGAGTGTTACATTAACTTCCATGAGCGAGTCAGTCATCTGTAGGTTGTCTATCTTACTTCTTCCCCAGCCAGAGACTACACATGATTTTGGCAGAGAGCGATCACCTTGGTCTGCGAGAGAAATCGGTTTCATTCTCTTGTTGAAATGTGCCTTTGAGCTCAACTTGAGGAATAGGGAGAGATAAAATTATGGTTTAAAAACATGAACTTCAACATGTACAGTATTCAGTTTTCCTTTTGATTCAATAGAGCATTTGTGACTAACAACATTAGAAACCCAACTATGAAATAATAAGATTAATTCCTGTCATTCAGTACAATGATTTTGAGTACAATTTTTTTCTGTTACCTTCAGAAGCATTATGTCATTTTCATATTCTTTATTACTGTAATCTTCATGTGGAAATGCTTTTTCCACAAATGATACCTGGATTCTATTTTTATAGCTGTGAAGTCCTAGAAAGACTTTGTAGGACCTGAAATTATAAAAAATTTAAAAACTCAAGAGTAAGAAGATTAGTTTTGTTGTCAGAGCATTATATTCACCATATTAAACATTAAAAAGGACTTGAATGGATGTCACAATTTATGAGGCTGTCATGAAGCATGTTTGCATGTCTCAGTAAATAACTCTAGGTTGTTGTTGGACTAAGAAATCTCAATGTAAAGTGTGTTAAACTGACCTGGCTTGGCAATGGGCTGCAGTCATCACAAAATCCTCACTCAGAAGGAAGCCACCACAGTATGATGTAACTTTCCCTGTCTTTTTCTCCAAAAGCACCATGTATGGCCTACTATGTGGCACTGCCTCATGGCCTCCAATGATTTCCTCTGTATACACTGAAAAAAATGAATCAATGACCATTGATTATATATAATAGATATGTCTACACTGACAAAAGAAACCGATTAGAATATACAAATCCATCCTTGTGCATCATATATCCCCCAATGAGAAATGTAGTTCCTCAGGTATTGTAATCTGAAAAAGTATATGTAAAATGTAGCTTACCTTTACCATCAAGAGTCATCGCAAGTATCAGTACGACCAGTTCAAGGTGTAAAAACATGGTGAGATCACAGTCTGCCTAAGCTACTGAAGAAAAGTGGTGCACGTCACTAAACAAGCTCAGTCTTTAAATGCTTCCCTGCATCAGAGAGAGAAGGAAGTGTTTGTATAATTTGCATAAGCAAACAATATAGCTTTGAACCACACTAATGAGGAGGGCGCCTCTTTCACCTCCAGAGGACTTGTGAAATGTGACACCTCAAAGAAATTATTAAGTAATCAGGATTCTGTTGAAGGAGGCTCAATCGGCAGACTTTATTTTTATTAACCCACAAGAGAAACAAAATTCACATATCTGAAACCTCATTGGCACCACTGTAAAGGCAGAAGCAGCACTCAATATAACACAGAGTAATTAAGATACTGCAATTAATTTATTGAGAAACATATTTGGAAAAAAGAATGTAATTATAAATGCACATGTAGCAACACTGTTGAACTTCATCCCTGTAATAAAATCATCTGATGTCAAGGCTCAGAGACAGTTACGCGAATAGTAAGGACACAATTAGATTGGTGCATCGTTATAGTATATTCATTAATTTGCATACATACTTTGTGAATAATAACCCATTTTTGGTGTAACTACACACTAACCCTAATCCCACAGTGTTCATTTTTTGGGTCATTTATTTATGTTATGCATCCCCTTTCTTTTGGCCTACATTTGACTTAAGACTTCCTTTTTTTTTTTTTAAATTAAAGTATCTTCCATTTTGATTAAGTGTAGATAAAAACTCTATTTTTGGTAAAGCAGTCTCTGATTCCAGGTAAATCTACATCTTTTGTATCTGAATATTGCTTGATCACCTCCTTTTGAGCTACTCTTGCATAATTTACCTTGTTTTCAATTAACAGGAAGCACAGATAATATCACAAACCATTTCCTCTGCCTGAGTTGTGAAACAGTGGTATATAACCCCTTGGTTATCTCTCATTCTTTGACATCTTATTTTCTGTAGTATAAATGTTTGGTGAACAAAATGGATCCTGTGCCCTTCACTTTCTTCACTAACAAAGACTATACCATTTAAGTATGAAAATCAGCTTACTGCAACTGTAGGTAAGGTAGGGAGGATTTAATTATGGATGGGAGAGGAGTAGGGCTGAATGGGAATGAAATATGTCAGGAGGTTTGGTGGTGAGGAACCCCTGGAGGGTGGGAGGTGAATGAAAGACTTTTTGTTGACAATGAGGCCATGAAGCTTCACTGTCCACCAAAAGTGCCTCATGCACCACAGCAAGAACAACTTTGTCCAATGTCTTTGAGGTGTAGCCTCTGATGGTACAGTGTAATCAAGGATTCCTTACCTCGATGTGGTGGAAACATCGAGGATATGGATATGGAAAGACTGACCACAGTATAATTCTGGGGAAAATAAATTTAGGGTGAGAGATTCCAAGCTGGTCTGTAATTCTCATCTTAAAGAGGGAGTCTGGAGTGGGAATGGTGATTGGACTTTCATGCTGAGACAGGTTGTAGGGGGAAGAATTATGTTGGGAATTCGGAGTATTGTGGAAACCGAAGAACGTCAGTAGAGACGTGCATTTATGTGTTGATTTGATGAAATTAGTTAAATCAAGTCAAGAGGTCTGATGTCAGTGGTAGACATTTAGGAGTTAGTCATTCTACTCCTTGTAGACCCTCAATTACCATAATGATGTTGGTGTGAGGAATGCAAGTGCATGAAACTCAGCTTGATGCTGCTGATGTAAACCTGAATGGTGTATGTCATTATTTTTAGAACTGTATGGGCATAACTGATGAAGCTGGTTAAGCTCATGATATTGAGGGAAAGAAATGGCAGTCTATATGAGGTCTGGAAAGCTTTTCAACAACATGACTTTAATTTTCCTTCTTAAAATAAGTTGATGAACAGAAGAGATTGTGAATTCAGTTGAAAATAGTAGCATAAAACAGCAGGACCAGTGTGAAATAGGACACTGAGTCTGTTGGTATTTAAATTTCTGGAATAAGAGGAGAGACACGGAGTCAGTTATGTAGTTATTGTAACCTAGAATGTGGTTGTGTCTGATAATGAATTGCTGTTAGGCTATTTATTATGTCAACAATAGTATTATTTACTATATGTGTAACGATAACCCTTATATAAGAATCCTGCCCCCAAAGAAGGGCTGTGATGATGATGGGGTACAACTCATAAAGAGGAGAGGAAGGTGGCAATGAGGACTGAATCATCCTCCACTGTAGTAACCACCAGTGAGTTGGACCACGTGGTCATTGCAGAAAAAATAAATGCCATTTTAGGAGGAGACAAAATTATTCCATAGTCTCAGTTACATTACACAAGTGTCTTCTAGGGTTATATATGATCACGGGGGGAAGTAACTGTTGGTGACGAGGGTAGCAGTTGAGAAAGGAAGCAATGGAAATATAGTATGATGTGGATGGTATGATTAAGTTTGCCAACACGGAAGGGCCTCAGTGACTAAGGAGCTATATGTAAATGTAAAGAGAAAGGTGCTGAGATATGGACTTGCGCTTTGATATCCAAAAATATGACCCATGCCAAAAAAAAGGAAACTTTTTTTGTTCTGACACTTTCAGTGCTGCCGGCTGACTTACGATGGTTCTTCCTTTGAACAGACAAAGTCCATTTGAAGATGCTACTAGCTATAACTTGTGAAAAGCAGTACTATCACAGGGTCATGTGTTCCTCTATTGATAATAAAATTCTCGCTATAGCTGCTGCACTTTTGCCCCCTTTTTACATTATTTTATGCAGTTTTTGTTGGACAATGTTGTGTGCTAATATACGTGTTTTTATGTTCTAATGAAATTGTGTATTTTAAAAGCAATCCAAATGGTCATTTAACCATTTTTTATTATCTAGTTTCAAGGAAATTGGGCCTAAAGTTGAACTGGAGTTTAGGGATCTTACCCTCTTTAAACCATCTAACGAACCTTTTTTCCTACGTAGACCTTGCTTTGCTCAGAATTTGCAAGAAGTAAAGATTAATATCATTAACCACATCCTCTGCAACATGTTAACATGTACAGCAGCAGAATATAAACTTCTGATTGTCTTTCAGTCTTTGAGCACTTTTATTTATCATCAGTGTTGAATCAAAATCATCAAAATCATTCCCTTCGGTTTCTTATGGAAGTGTTGAAGGGGATGTTTACTGGACCTTCAGTCCTTTAGGTCTTAGACTGAAAGACACTCAGCACCTCAGTTAGTGGAATACTGTGACTAATGATTCCTCCGAGTAATACAAAACTTCAGCCCAGACCCGTAAACGCAAGTTTACAAGATCTGAAGATAACTATATGAACATATGAAGACAAGAGGTGTTAAAATTTGATAAGATTGTGTCAAAATTAAATCAAACACAAAATTACAACTCCTCGCTGTCTCATCAGTTGTAATGCAATCAAAATGGGACCATTTGAACAAACCATTTATTGTGACCTTTTCATTTGCTGTCACATTTGGAAAAAAAAGATATATATGAATTGTAAATTTCGTCAAAGTGTGTACAGGATGTAAAGCAGGTGAGTCTGTGAGATATGGACTTGCATCGGTTTGACTAGCCATTGTTTCTTTCATGGTAAGTGGCAAAACCATTTAAAGTGGAAAAACAAATAATCATTTTCGCATATTTCTGATAATCAACTAGCCTCTTCCATTAAGAGTGGGTGTGGAGATCTAGAAAGCGAACAACATTTGTAGGAGCTGACATGCTCTACTTTTACCAGTGTGTCAAAAAAGATACTGTTACCCACTTTTAACTCATTTAACTTATATTTAACTGACAGGCTTACTGTTACCATTAGAACCAGATTATGTGTCTAATCATTTTACCTTGATAACAATTTTGCCTGTATCACTGCTGTTAAGGACTTAAAGTGGAAATCCCATATTCTAGGTACAGATTATTGACTACCTAGGTGAAGGATGGAAATTATATATATATATATATATATATATATATACACACACACACATATGCATTTACATCTATGCATCCCCATTTTTTGGTCAGTCATAGTGTACTTTTCTAATACTATTTTAAGCTATCAAAACTCATTTCAGCTTACTATACAGCATCCTGCCCCCCCCTACAACTTTTCCCAGATGTAATCGTTTGAGAGGTTAATAGAATGTCAAATGACATTAACATAAATGAGCTAGCTGGTTATGTAGAACAAATTTAGCATGCATTTGGAGTGGTAATAAAGGAAGTTGGCCTTATTTAAGAATCGACTTAAATGTGCTGGTATAACTGGAAAGTGGCAGCAGACACTGGTAGTGTCCACCCTGAGCGTTGGCCTTTTTGTCAGATATTGCTAAATATTCAGTGAAAAACTCTATTAAACAACAGACAGAGACTTGATTAGGTTTACAGCTTATAAAGGAGAAGAGACTTTCAGCTCTGACTTCAACAAATGAACAGTGAACTTCTTGTTGCATCAATACACTTTCTTCACAAGGAGGCAGCGTTGTCTTTTCTTTTGCTTTTATTCATGTTCAAACAAAGAGGTGTGTACATACTATATGTATATCATGTATATCATATATTTTCAGTCTTTTCACTCAACCTTCTAAATAAAGACATGAATAATTTGGTATTATCAAAGTAAAAGTTATTTTGATTTAATCTATCTAAAGCAAGCAAGTGCACATTTGGAATCACTGGAATCAATCAATGACCAGCACCTAAGTTCTGCAGTGTTATACGAAAAAACAAAACAAAATAAAAATCCTGTAACTTCAAATGTTGTGTTCTGATTAATCAGATTTAACATGCATAAGAATTTTTTTCATGCAGTTTCCATAGCTGATATGATCCAGCTTCTGTCATCAGGTATCTTAGCATAGCAATATATTGGCAGTTTACCCGGGTCTTGTTTGGCAAAAAAAGACGTCACCCCATACGCCTTTCCATCTTCACACACCAATGGACTACCAGAGTCTCCCTAAAAGTAAATAAACAGTATGTGATTGCCTCCGCAACAGTGAATGCATTATCATTATTGACCAAAGCATGTTTGTCCATGTTATGTTACATAAACATACGTACCTCGGATGGTCCAATCTCTCCCTCAGAGCAGTACAAGTTTTCATCTGCGATTTCCTTATCATCAATGAGTGTTACATCAACTTCCATGAGCGAGGCAGTCATCAATGGATTGTCTATCTTACTTCTTCCCCAGCCAGAGACTGTACATGATTTTGGCAGAGAGCCATCACCTTGGCCTGCGAGAGCAATTGGTCTCACATTGTTGTTGAAATGTGCCTTTGAGCTCAACTTGAGTAGGAGGGAGAGATTAAAAAACAATAGATATGAAGCTGAAATATCGATTCAAGTTTTGCCAGTGCTCACCCTTCTTAGCTATTGTTCAGTGATATAAATGCATACAGTATTTCAGGTATCCTTATCATTAAATGACACGTGTGGAGGATTTCAGGGAATTGATTAGTAGAAAAGGAAGATAATATTCATAATCATGTCACATAAATGCATAATAACCTGAAACTAAGAATTCTTGTGTGTTGTATGGAGGGATATTCACTTAGTGGCAATCTGCAACATCACTGCTACATCCCATTAAATCTTACACACTGGTCCTTTAATGCATTCAACAGGTCATTTGCAAATAACATAATGAGAAACAAAAACTGGAAATTAAAAAAAAAAGACAACAGCAAATTTTTTCTTTTTGTATAGGGTTTTCTTACCTTAAGAAGCATTATGTCATTTTCAAGGGTATTTGCATTGAAATCTTTATGTGGAAATGTCTCTTTCCCAGATATTATCTGGATTCCATTTTTTTTATGGAAATTGTGAAGTCCTAGTAAGACATTGTAGGACCTGAAAAAATTTTTTTGTCAGAGCATTATATTCACCATATAAAAAAGTTAAAAACTTGAATTTATATCACAATTTATGAGGCTGTCATGAAGCATGTTTACATTTCTCAGTCTAGGTTGTTGTTGGACTTAGAAATCTCTTCAGAGGCCCCAGAATTCACACTGAGGTAAATGTAAAGTGTGTTAAACTGACCTGGCTTGGCAATGGGCTGCAGTCATCACAAAATCCTCACTCAGAAGGAAGCCACCACAGTATGATGTACCATTCTCTGTGTGTTTCTCCAAAAGCACCATGTATGGCCTACTATGTGGCACTGCCTCATGGCCTCCAATGATTTCCTCTGTATACACTGAAAAAAATGAATCAATGACCATTGATTATATATAATAGATATGTCTACACTGACAAAAGAAACCGATTAGAATATACAAATCCATCCTTGTGCATCATATATCCCCCAATGAGAAATGTAGTTCCTCAGGTATTGTAATCTGAAAAAGTATATGTAAAATGTAGCTTACCTTTACCATCAAGAGTCATCGCAAGTATCAGTACGACCAGTTCAGGGTGAAAAAACATGGTGAGATCACAGTCTACCTAAGCTACTGAAGAAAAGTGGTGCATGTCACTAAACAAGCTCAGTCTTTAAATGCTTCCCTGCATCAGAGAGAGAAGGAAGTGTTTGTGTAATTTGCATAAGCAAACAATATAGCTTTGAACCACACTAATGAGGAGGGCGCCTCTTTCACCTCTATAGTATGACAATAGATAGATTTTTATTGTGCAAATCTAAACATTTTTTTAGATAGTTTTTAATTACCTGGATATGGTGAATGTGTAATGTAAAATTATATATGAGCCATGATGAAAATATGAATGTGAGGAGAATTTGTAGTCATGACACAAATACTCATTGAATAGATTTGTTACCATATTTTTCAGATTTTTCATGTCAAGACTTTTGTCACCGGTAACTAAAGCTTTTCTCTGAACACTCATTGTATCACAGGTAGGATGGATGGATTGACGTCTCCACAAATGTCAAATGGTGCATAAATCAGACCAGTGTAGTGGACTGATATAATTTGTCATGATTATGATCCTTATGTGGTAACACTCACAGCTTTGAAGATCTCTGTCATTGGTATTTCATCTTCAAAGCTGTGGCTTTCTCAGAGGAGCCTCTATGTCTGTCACACAGCCCCAAAGGTAACATTATTCTGATATTATCATAAGACAGTGCATAAAAATAGGATTTGTTTGAAAGTGCGTTCCATGGAACTTTAAGTGAAATGCAACCCCTGAGCCACTAAAGAAATGAAGAAGTGATTAGAGTTCTGTTGAAGGGATGGGGAGATCAGTTGGCACACCGGATTTCTATAAACCAGCATTACAGTACAAGAATATTTCAGTCACTCTTTCTCTTTTAAGCAAGGAGCCAAGCTTTAATAATTTCTCTATTACAATAATGTATGTGTTACGTAAATCAAATGCAATTCTCAATGTCAGTCGCAGCTTGTGGATTCTGCAGACCTATTTGTTTCAATTAGGAAAAAGAAAATACACTTGGGAGATGCTGACTGTTGTATTATTTTAGCCACCAATGAGAGACATAATGGGAATCTGGATGTTTGCCCAGAAAAATCATAGTGAATAAAACATGTGACCGAAGGTCTTCAGTGAAAACCTTTGAGTAGATACTGAAAACAGAGGCCCCTATAACCTGTTCTTTTTCACACTTTAGTCAAGTACACAGCCTACTGACCAGATTACATGTCTGTTCCATCATTTCCTCAGTCTAGACTCAAGTATGTCCTTCTTATAACTTAGGCACAAGTGCTATTGTAATTGTTTTGAATGATGCACAATACAGTTTTCGTGTGTTAAAGAAAGGAAGAAGAGGAGATGGGAGAGGATGAGAAGAGAAAGAATGAACAGGTTTTTGGAATATGAGCCTCTGGAGTCCGGGGTAGTGATGGGAAATACAGCACGAGATGCAGAGAGGACCCTGTTTGGTAGATCAGGGTCTTCAACGGTAGCCCATCGCTTTTATGGGCACCACAGGGCTGAGAGGAAACCGACTGGTTTAGCCATTGGACACAGCAACACTGAAAGAGGGAATGTAAGAACAGCTATAAAAAAAACATCAATTACAGTGTAGATTACATGTTTATTAAGAGGAAAGGAAAATGACAACAATAAAAGCCAACAGACATTCCTACATCAGTCAAACTCGGGGTTTAACTAATATCATGTGTTGGAACAGAGGTTTACGGCCCCTGAGCAACGGTAATGTGAAACTGACTGTGTTCTTCAATTATCCCGAGCTGTGCCATGTTTTTGCTGTTCTAACAAGTGATCCTCCTCACACAAATATGTTTAACTTTAGACTTACAACACGCTTTCTTGCAAAAAATAGCCCCTCAAGGTTTTCATTTAGGTGATGTCCACTCGTGTCCACTTCAGTGGCCACTAACTATCCCCACTGACTTAAAGAGAGAAAAGTATAGAAGTAGTAGAGTATAAGATAATATTTCAGTTCATTATTAAAATGAAGCAATGCGATATCGCAAATCAATCAACTCTAACTGTAACAATTTGTGAGGGAACTAGATATTTACATTGTTTGTGGAGTTCACGCAGATGTGTGTGAGTTTTTCTCATAAGCATGCATTGCCTATATGGTCTCTCTGTGGGATTAAGGCTGACTGTGTGTGTTGTGGCAGCATTCTGGAGGTGGGAGCTGCCAGACAGGAAAACTTGCTGGCCACAAAAACGGTTAGGACAAGTCTGGATTCCAAGACTCTAGCTCAACCTCTGTGATGGGAAGATGTCACCTCTGTCAGGAGAAATAAGTCTGTTCCCAGACGAAAGTAAGAAACCATTACCAAATGGGCTCTACGCACAATCATATTCTACACATAAACGGCTCAGACAGCAAAGCTGAAGTATCACTGACCTCACAAGATGGTTGTGATCTACTACCACAAACTCTCATATCTAATCTGGTCATTGACGCTATTTCTTTTCAGTTTCTAAATATGATGCCAAGAGTAGATTGATGATGATGTGACTTGTGACTTTTATCAGTTACACTACACCACAGATCTAACTGTTGTTTGGAAGCAGAATTATAATAGCAGATTTATATATATAATATCAATTGCTAAAATTCGTGCCAAAACTGCTTATTCCACAAGACCCAATCAGGGCTGCGATAAAGGCCACGCTACACTGATAAGATCATCGCTATCTCGATGTTGACAGTCATCTAATTTCTGCTGAAACAGAAACAACAAAACAAATGAGGCACATAAGCATATGAAGATTTCCATTGTCAATATAAAGAGGCTGAACTTACAAATGCATATTCTAATTTTCTGACACATGCAAAAATTCATACATTTAAATCTCCTTGATATGATATGAAATAAACCATGTTTTATCACATTAAAGTGTTTGTTACAGTGACTTTCTGACTCAGTGCTAATGTGTCATCAAGGTCAACCTCAAGCTGCAGTATTACAGTAACAGGCGAGAACATGTCCTAAAGGTTTGTAATCAGACGTCCTGCCACTTGCTTTAAGCCTGCATGAATTAAAGTTCACGTAGTCATAATGGAAGATATTTCCTCCCAATTAAGCTTTGACAGTAAATACTCAATTAAAGTTAGATATGGGCTTTTCAATAAACTTTGACAGACATTGCAAAATGAAAAAATCCGACAAACTGGAGAAGGATGTGTAATTGAGCGCTCATTCATCTTTTACTGTCCACTTTCATTTTATTTTAAAGGAGCTGTACGACACTGTGCTTTCTAATGTGTGAGTTCCAGTGCAATCTTCAATAATAACTTGCAGTGCACTGAACTCAAATGTCACAAGCAGATATTGTAGGAGAGAGGTCTAAATAGCAGACATGTCATTTTGGTATGAATATTCATATATCACTTGTAAGTGTTAGTGTTTTTGGGAAACACAGGAAAATGTGTTTTTCTTATCAAAGTGTTGGTGCTCCCACAATCTCCATGGCAGAGAAAATAATTATGTGCACAACCTTTGAAAGGAATCTATGTGTGTGTGTGCTGGACACATTAGAAGAAGAAAAGGAATTTAAGAAAGTTCACTTTCCCACCAGTCTCTCGCTCTCTCTCTCTCTCTCTCACACACACACACACACACACACACACACACACACACACACACACACACACATTTCTCTGAAAAGACTCCTGAGGCACACTTTTACTTCTCCTCTGAAAGTCTGTCCTACTGCACTCACCAATAATTCAGGAGATTAGGTTTTATAATCCAAACCTGTATTATCTTATGTTGATTTGTCTTGCTTCAGCTTGTTTGAAAGCTCTCTGTAAAGTATGCTGTGATTCCCAAGTAGCAGGTCTCCAGCACATGAGCTGGTACTTTGCTCCACAATTACGAGGCAATTCTGTGTCTCTTTTATTTGAGGCTGTTGTGGGTCACAGCCAGAAACAAAAAAGATCAGGGGTACATGCTTAATTTTCCGAGCGCAGTTTTGTTCATATATCACAGCTGGCCAGTGTAGTTGTGTAAGCACCCAGTCACAATATTGACCTAAACAATGGAATTAAGAAAAGGCAGACAGGAAATGACTATATATAATTATGAGAGAAAGCCACATATTCTTCTCGCCAAGACTGAGCCTCTACTCAAGTTACGGGGCCAGCAAGGAGGAGAGAGAAAAGAGACAGATAGATAGACTAAGCTTTGAACGACATAAATTATGTCAGCTCTATGGGTGTTTTTCTGATCTGCTTGATCCATTTCAATCCAAGAAGCGTATGGTGACTATCCCCTCTGGACATGGGATTCATATTTACATGTATCAGATTTAAACTATTATAATGAGAGGATGGGAATCCCACTCCCCTCCTTCTTTTCGTTGAGTAATGAAGTTTTTCCAAAAAAATAGTCAGACCTGATAGAATAATGATACCAGTGGCTAAAAGTTTTCATGTCTTAAATTGTGCAATCCATCAGGCCTTTGAAGAGAACCCTTCAAAAATAAGGGAACGGTATTAACCCACTTTTGATTATTAAATTAAATAGCATTATTTCATGGTATGTTTGACTATTTTAGTGAAGTCTAATAGTCTTAAGTAAGTGCTATATAGGTTTTTTTAAATGCAGTGCAAAAGAGGACTAATACGTCATCCCTTTTCATGGAGGGCAAAATAAAGGTCAAATGTAATTAATAGTAATGGTAAGCTGATATTTAGACATTTTCATTAGCAGGGTAGAGCTGAGGGAAATGATCAAAGTACAAGATGTGGAAGTTTGAACTAGTTTGGTCTGACAGTGTCATGTTGAGTTATGGTATTCACTTAATTTCAGTATAGCATCCATTTCTATGTTTTCTATGCTTTTCTCATTTTTTTATCTGGGTATCTGGGAGTATCTGGGAGTGAAGTAAGAAAGGTGGAATTGGAAAAGTTATTAATACCATAAGAAAGACGGATCCCCAGAGGAAGAGGGCGACTGGTGCCTTCTTTGATGTTCAACTTCATCCCCTAAGCCATAACTGTCCCTGCCCTGGCGGGCTAATCTGAAATTCACAAGATGTCCTTTTGCATTTGTTTTTTACATGGCTGTTGCTGATTTCATCTCAAGTACAACTTGAGATTAGAAGTTCCCACCGCAATAGATGTGTTTTTTTCATTTCTTTAGGGGAGATATGATTCAGGCTACACTCTTTAACTGTCAGTCATTCTACTTAAGGTGTACTCACAATGTTTTGCAGTGTGGGCATTTTTTTTATAAGGATATTTATGATTAGAGAGAAACATCTAGTGTCATCTGTTTGTGCAAAGCAGGAATGCCCATGTGGAAAGCCTTTTACTGGGGCCAAGCTTCTCAGTGCCTAACTCCCCGAGGTTCACTTTTACACAGGAAACCTTGAATATATTAGTCCCACCAGACGGAAAAGGACACTGGTATTCTGGGTATTTGGCAGTCAGTGGGGAGAAGAAAAGGCAGGTATTCGGAGGTATTTGGATACATAGTGGATAGAAAGGAGGTGAATAAAGAGCATGAGGGTGAGAACAATAGAGTGTGTATCTTTAAAGTGGCCTGCCTTGGGGTGGAAGAAGACTCAGACAGTCTGTGTTTGTCATTAAAGGAGATTTTTCAATGGAGAAAACAGATGGATACTTCTTATCTGATGATTCCTGACAGCTGTGGTCAGAGAGGAGGGGGCTCAGTGTGTTTGTGTGTGTGCACTTGTGCCTATGCTGTATATGAGTCTGTGTGAGGGCACGCTCTGTGTGTCCTTTTATGTCTTGTTTTGATAATGAAAATGCAACATGGTTCATTTTCTCCCAAAGACCACCCTTGCTCCCAAAAATGTGCTCTAAGGTTTCTGCTACACTTGACTGAAGCTCAGAGTTACAACAATAACATTGTAATGAGCCCCTCTGTATATTTCCAGACCTTCACCATCATAATCTACTGCCAAAACTTATGACAGTCAGAGCCATTTAATTGCTAAGCTTTGAATAACTTTTTCTGGCTTTGTGCCAGAATAACTTGTTGTTTTTTTTTTTGTCTTGCTTTGTTGTGCTGTCATATACCAAAGCTGGCGAGATCTTTTTCTTTTTTATTTAGTAATTGATTGGCATGACATCAACATTTCAGTCGCTCACTAATGGCTGCTATATATCAAAGTCCCACCTGCTGTTTCCTGACCTAGCTCTGACTCCATTTGGCTTGGTAAATCAAAGCCATTTTAGAACAACTCTGTAAAAACAAGGAGGAAAGACACAGAGGAATAAACAGAAGGGAGCACGAGATGGTGAAAAAACCTTCGGCTGATGGAGAGACATTTGATTAAAAGGGATACCCAAGGTGATGGAGAGGACTGTCCCAGCAGGTATGTCATTTCCATTGATAAGTGATAAATTTCCCTCTATATGAATTTTGGTGTTCTGTTTCTTTGTTTTTTTTTTAAGCGTATGAAAAAAATCCCGAGCTTATATGATATGCGCCTCAAGCTTTTGGCTACGATGGCACTTAGTGATAACCTCTATTAAACCAACCAACACGAATGTAAAGAAATTGCACATACAATGACATTTCATTTTTATGGTGAGCATTCATACTTAATACAGCACATAGTCATGCAAACGAGCATGTTTCAATAACCATACTACTGCGCATGCCCTTCATTTGGAAAATCGATCCAAAGAATAAGAGAAGAAATATAACCTCTGGAAAGAAACATTGTTTTGCCTTGTATTTTTTTAGTTACACATGGTTAACAGATGAACAACACCTTGTTGGCCTTCAGAAGCCTCCCCAGTAGGATATTCCTTTCATGGCCTCTGAGTTTTCATATTACAGGCCACTCATGAACTGACAAACCAAACTGTGAAATAAAGCAGGTTGAGGCCAGGGTCTGATGCAATAGAAGTCATGTAACAATCATAAATAGTCAGGAAAATTTGAAGAAGTGATCGTTTGTTATTATGAGAAAGTTTTATCTAAATAGCTCAGACGTCACTGCATCACTATATTTTAAATCACTGTAGGATCACTAATGAAACCTGCTCCACAGTTCTTGCATATTCAAAATTTTCAAAAACCCTGCAAACTGTGACTAAAAACATTAACGTCCTACCATTTATGCAGGAGTGTTTTAGCTGCATAAGCAGTATTACCTGTGGAAAAGAAGAGTTAGGAGAAAGGACTGAGGGAAGGTATTTGGAGCAAATGAGACATTGAATTCATCTCTTAAAAAATATGCATAACTGCAATTTTAAACAACACATACAGATTCCGCAAAGCCCTCAGACAAGTAAAACTGAAAAAGCAAAAGATGAGTATGAATGAGGTCATACATCAAGGTTACAAATGATAAGCATCAGAGTCACTGCTGCGATTGTCTCTGATTTTATCTGAGACCAAAGCAACGGATAAAACTAGCAACCAAAAAAAATCAGAAAATCTGAGAATATGCATCTACTTTGTAGTATACAGGAAATATAGATTAATATCATAAACCACTTCCTTGGGAAAGTGTTGTCGAGAGACTTTTTTTCTCTCTTAGTCTTTGAAGGCTTATAATCAGTTATGTGTCCAGGGGTCAGAATAACTGAATGCCGTATTCCCGTCAGTTTCTTTTAGAGGAGTTGAATTGGACAATCACTTGACCTTTTGCCTTCCAGAGATGAGACAGGAAAGAGACTCAGCACCTCCTTAAGTGTTCCACTGTGGTTCTCATGCTACAAGCTCACACTCAAAGACATGGAGGACTAGGCAATACGCAGGTTATTCTGACCAAGTAGCTCCTCTCCTGACCCAGTTTTATTGAATGCAACTTATTAAAGTCAACAGATCTAAAGTGAAATACAGGAACACTTGGACTATAAGAGGCATCAGAGGTGTCTGAGGCCCCAAATGCTAAATGAAGTGTGGTGAAACAATCTCCAGATTTTTTTAATGCAATGAATAAGGGCTGGTGCAAACTGGTTTGGATAAATACACCTAATATGGGCTTTAAAATGGTCATTAGTAGCCGATCCTGTGGCCCTGTCTTGAAAATTTGCACCATGTAAAATGTAGTTTGAAGACTTTCATTTTTATCAGTGGATATTTGTTATAATAAGGTGCATATTCATCAAAATATTAAGAAATTGGTATAGGTTTTGAGGAAAATTTAATGAGGTGGCCATGTTAAGTCTCCTGTGTGCACTGTATTCGATGGGAAGTTGAAGGTGACTCTTATATGTTAAGAAATTTAAAGAAGAATGTGGGTCTGTCTTTCAGTTTCAGTTTTCAGATATCTGATGAAATTTATACAAATTAGCACATATTTAATTACACAAATGCATCATTTGCATATTAAGCATAATATTTCAGAAACTTGAAAAGTTTCATGGTGATATCTAATAGTTCAATTTTTAACCTCTGCACTAGCCATGTCCTTACTTGAATAGCTTTCTGATATATCTGCAGTTACATAAAACTTTGCATTTCAAAACCACTAAACAAATATATGAGTGATGGGCACTTTAGATAATGGACAAGTGGGTCATGCATTTTGCAAAGCTGACATGCCTTGCAGAAAGATTTGAGTTGAAGATTTGCAGACAAGCTTTGCGATGGGAAAAACCATTGTAAGGCACGAGGGGTTGAACACTGATAAAACACAGAGCTAATACAGAGACTAAAATACCATAACCCCTCTAAAACAGTTCACTGTCTTCTTCAAGATACATTTGCAGTTCTTTACATTGATTATTTTTATGCTGTCAGATGAATATGCAATGATTTAAGCAAACGTAGCAAAGATTCTGATTATGAATATAGTTAGCCTTGATTAGAAAGTGGAGGTTATATGTATGATCCTTGAAAAATCACTGTATAATGCCAATGCAGATATCTGACAATAAAGGATGAACTGCTTTTGCCGGCTGCTACTAAAACACAAGTAAGTGACAACAAAGGGAGGTTTTTACCAAACCGACTATTTATTGTATTGTTTTGGCATATAACTACATTAACAGGTATCTTTCAGCAGATAAACCCCAATGTGGATGGCTTCACATATGGAACAAAAACAGAACATTTTGAGTTTCATATATTCTATGGCCTTTGTTTCTGAATGTCCCCTTCCTTAAATGGATGGGTTCCCCATTTACAAATCAAGCCCTGGCCTCCTTTCGCTCCAAATCCCGTATACTCTCATACCTACTAAGGTGGCCTGGCTGGAAAGGCTGTTAACCTGAGTGCTGTTACGTGGTTAGAAGCTGTGGGCTAGTGCAGATTTCATCTTTCCTTTCATGGTCTATAAAATGGCCTTTTATAGAGCTGAGATTTCTTCTCTTAAGTCCTTACATTCAGTGTGACTACTTTAAGGATAAGATTGACAGACATTTGCAGTTTTTATTGTGCCATTGTGCCATACAATCTGATAGAAATTGAGGAACACGTTAGATCTAGGGATGTTGAAATGCATAAGGCAGAATTTCTTTGCTTCTGTTGATGTCTTTAGTTATGGAGAGCTATGTGTCTTGCACGCTCACAACTTGGGAGGTATCTTTTACAAAATACAATATTCAATAACTTGTCTCTAATATAAACAGGACCCACACAGAAATTTTCCCTCTTGTTTACTTTGTGAGAAAGCTATTGGCCTCCATTATCCAGTCATCAAAACTTGTTGCAGACAGTAATATTCCTTAATAAAAAGTCCCATGTCTGTTTTCGAGGAAAGGCTAGAGAGTACAGTATGTCCGTTTAAGAGTGCTGTTATGGGACACATGTAGATCAGTGAAGCTTGAAGTATCCATGAGAGGAAAACTAAGACTTAGTTCGAGTTGGGGATGGAATCTGCAGCAGCAGCAGTCAGTCCTGTTGATAGAAACAGATGGGAATAGGCTTAATGTCTCCCTGGGCCACTTTCAAATGCAATGTTCCAACAATAGTTTCTCTCTCTTTTTCTTTCTCTCTAATGGGCCAGGGTTACCAGCCTTTTCTTTCCCAAACTTTGATCCAAATGGGTTTTTAACACAACTGAATCCATGCATCATGTACTTGGTGATGAAGTCAACTCTGCTCCTTAGCAAAATAGCCATCTCTAGGAAAATGGGATTTTTGTAAGTTTATCTGAAATGTGTCTTGTGTGTCCTTTTTGCCTTCAAAAGCACATAATGCATTTAATTTTTTAATTTTTTAGTTGCTTATGGCTCACAAGATGTAATAAATAGCCAGTTGTTGGTCTGGTGGAGTCAAAGTAGTTGTTTGTTGCTGGTCTTTGTGTACCTCAGGTCTTAATAAGAATGATATGATGTGAGGGAGCTTGTTGTTTTTCAGAGCGTCTGGTATGTAGATATCTGCAGACTGAGGGAGGGTCATGTGATTATAGGTCTGTGACTAGAACACTGTGTCCTGTGTCATGTTTTATAGGTATGGTGTGTGTGTGTATGTGTGTGTGTGTGTGTGTGTGTGTGAGTGTGTGTGGATGTGTGTGTTCTTTTTCATTTGTATCACTGTTGTATGCAGGCTTGTGAGTATCCTGTCTCTTTATCTCTATACCTTCTCTCTGAATGACTGTATAGAATTAATGGGTGACTCATAGACAGTTATTTTCTTTTGGTTTTCTTTTTTCTTCTGTTTTTCTTTTTTTTCTGTAATTGATGATATAATTGATGTTTAATAAAGTCTTTTTTTTTTCAAATTCAAAATTCTATGCTTCTCAGATCAGCTCAATAGATCTTTATCCACATATCATTTTGTTTAAAAAGTATGTACATAAACAGAGTGACAGCATCAGGTAAGTAAAATATATATACACAAAAAAGTAATAATACTCAGGCATTGGAAGTAAAACAATTAACAATTTTAGATAAGGTAGATAAGGTAAAACATAGAAAAGTTTTGCTCTCTCTAAATGACATTGTTGCTCACTGTAATCAACCAAAATCCCTCACAAAACCAATAGGGTGATAGTTGCAGCATGGTTCTAGGTGTAGCAATCTCGGTCAGTCCACCACTTTACTGACTTCTATATCTCACCAAGTACTTGATGGATTGTCATGAAATTATATAAAGACATTCATGAAATCCCTGAAAATGAATCCCGCTGACTTTGGTGATCCCCAGTTGCTTCGTCAGTTCCTGATGAAATGCCTGCAAAATTAACGAAATTCCCATCAGCCTCTGCAGTACTTTGTGTTTACTGCTAATTAACTAATGTTATTATGATAATACACCAAACATTGAACATAATACCTGCTAAACATTAGTATGTCAACATTATTGCTATGAGCATGTCAGCAGGCCGATCTTCTTGCTGAAATCACCTCTTGTGCCACAGTACAGCCTCACACAACTGCTAGCATGGCTGCAGACTCTGAGTCTTGTTAATTTAATATCCACACAAAGTGACAAGTTATGAAGTTGGGACAGCAGAAAGAAAACGTTCCATGCACACCTGCCAGATATTGCCTAGACTGTAATGTTTACATTGTATAGACACTGTAAAGCTTATATGTTGTAACCTAAAATGGCAAAAGCATAGGTTGTAGAGGTGAGGTTGTATAACCTCAACACAATTTGCAAGCTGTGGTTACTTAAAATCTTGAGGTATCATGAAGTACAGCTGTGTATTATGACTATTTAGCCATTTACAATGAACTGAAGTCCTCGCTTCCTAAAAACTACATAGTGCCTAAACAATGTCATACACCTTATCCCATTTCCTCCAATCAACACACCCCAATATAGACCATATGGTACTCCATAAAACCATCACTGTAGGCACATCCTGACAGCTACACATCTGCATTTTCAGACTGTGCACTCTAGCCTCTTCACTCTACAGACCCTATCTCCCCTAAAAGTCCGTCTGCTATGCTGGGAACCTTGAGGGACAAGACGTATTGTGTCTGGATATAATCAGGACTGAGGACATGGCGGAAGGAATGTAGCATAGTCTGATCTCTCCTGCAGACATGTATGCTGTGGAGGTGAAGAGACAGGGGAAGACTTTACAGAGAGTGACTCAGCAGCTCGATGTCATGGCCTTGCTGTCTCATGGGTACAATTAAATGATATCTCTTCTCTAAAAAACTGGTTAGAGAAAAACAATCCAAGGTCTCTGATGTGTGCAGGTCAAATAAGGTGCACTTTACTCAGCGATGCCATTTGGAAAACTGATCTGAATCTTGCTCTCCCTCTCTCCCCTTTTTTGTCAGACTATCTCTTAACACTACACACAGGGAAGTTATGCTGTACAAACGTGATCTGGACACTTCAGATCCCGTTTATGCTGTCAGATTACATCACCAGGAGAGCAGCACTCTGTGTCTAAATAGCAGTGCTAACCTTTATACATGAGAAATTACCTTGTTAAGCAACATTTAGAATGTCAGGATGAGTTTGCAGAGAGATGTATGTAGAAAAATTGAGAGGGTGGAACGTGACAGAGAGAAGAGTAGGAACTATCTTTGTTCACTTACATTACAGAACTATCAATCACACTGATATGACTGAACTCACAAAGTCCAACTTAAAGGGAAGCAAACAAGACCATTAATCAATATTTCAGACTTTGCCTTCGTATTTTCTGCTTAAATTCTATTCCACACAAGTAATCTGGAATTATGGGAGTCAGGAAAATGACAAAAGCAACACAGAAAAAATTACTAACCTTTAAGTTTTGTAACCACATTAATAAATCAGCCTTCATAAGTGTCACATGTAAAGTTGATCGCCAATTACCTGAGAGATCTGCTCATTGTCCCGTTTTCTGCAAGTTTCCATATTTCAGATTCAAATTTCGTCCAATGAGTCATCTCGCCTTTCAACATTTTTCCTTCACTAGGGCAGGCTTTATGTTTGGAAAACAGTCTACATCGACTGTGGTTTAGTATTACCAGTTTGATATTGTAAAGGTATGAGCAGCCATGTTGTGTCATTAGATCTGATTATTGCTCTGCATGGTCATATAACAGCCAACAAATGAGACTATTTTACAGGTCCAGATGGTGCAAACACTGTTCCCTGACCATGACCTTGCTTTCCAAGATTCTGATGCACCCATAAAAATTGCTAAACAAATCAAAGGATGGTGTCATGAAACTTAAGACCAGGATGCTTCCATAGCCTCCCCAGTAACCAGATTTAAATAGCATCGTACCTGGGAACAGAGATTGCAGAATTGCCCCTGGATAATCCAGAATCTAGGATTTGTGTGGTTTACTGTTAAGGAGAGTTAAAGCCATTTTGTTATTATCTGGTGTTTTTACTGTATTGGCCAACCCCTTGATGTAAGACTTGGTATTGAGTGTGTGTGTGTGTGTGTGTGTGTGAGTGTGTGTTTTTTTTTTTTTTGGGGGGGCTTCATTTTAACTGTTATTGTCGGAGGTTACAAGGGCTCAAAATGCTTCATGGGACAGCACTTTGTGAAAATACATATTTCCTTTGCCAGAGGCATTTCTAAGGGCCACCAAAGTTTGAGACTCATGAAGTTTAGATTTATGTTATTTCTTTAAACTGAATGTTTGGCTGTATCCAAATGACCTGACCTCTCTGCACTTCAGACTCACTGACAAGCTGAGGGCTGTCGAAATCCACAATTTATCAAGTCCACAAAGGACCTCGTGGATTTTCTGCAGACTTCAAGAGAGACTGCTCAGAGTGCAAACAGCTTACCCATAGTTTACAGGAATAGGGATTTTATTATATAAAAGAAAAGCTATAAAAATAACAGCAATTTGTACTTTTTTTACTTTTGATGTGTACATTTAGTGATGTAGTAAGTTTTGATATTGCAAACATAAAAATAATTAGATATGAGAAACTTAAAAAACCTGTTAAATCATGTGATGGTGCTATTGTGCTTCTCCCTGCTTCTCCCCACATACATATGCAGAGAACTGTGATATGGGTAACTGCAGGTTGCAGAGAGTTACAGAGGAGCTGACAAGCACATCTCTGAACCGAAAAAGTACATAAGATTATGCCACATATACGTATTGAAGGGACCTATGCATGCTCACCAACATGCAGGCCAGACAAGCATAACTCAAGTTTTGATATAAGCAGTGTTAAGCATCTCATGTAAATGGAAAAATTTTACAGAGCACACTAACAATCTCTATCTCATAAGTATAACAGCAGGGTTACAGGATTGGGAATTTAATCCTTTACCATCAAAATGAGCGAGGTCTCAAGTCCTGTCTCAAAGCACATTTCATCCATTCGTAGTCTTGTGCCCTCACAGACACAGACATGAACACATCACGGTTTATATGAATGAAATCTGTAAGGGCTCAGTCCGTAGGCCCAGAGGATGGACATTTGGATTCAGCCTCTATTGCCCACTTCCTGATTATTATATCTTATATTTATTAGTAATAATAGTTACAAGTATAGTAAGAAGAGACTGTACCTGCTGCTACTTGTAAACTTGCTCTAGATCATTTCAGATGACCCATTATCTCCCTTTTAAACTTTAGAAGGCTATGAACTGAAGTTATTCCCTAAAGCAAAGTCAGCAGCCTTGCAGAACTTACAGAGTATGCCAAAAGACCTCAAAAAGTTTATGAAAGAGCCCTCAACCACTTACTGTTTTCACAGTGGGACAGAGCTGAACTGTGGGGCTTATTGCGAATGCAGGTCTGTGAGTCTGTGAGGGCAGACATTGGGACTAGGCCGAAGAGCCAGTTGTGGCTTCAGTTTCCTTTCCACAGAACATCAAAGTTGAGTCTGGGTTTGCATTTGAAGTGACATCACGGTATTATGGCTATTTATGTCCCAAATCTATTGAAGACATCGAGCAGCAAGCAAACACAAAAGTGTTGCCCTTATACTGTATGATCTCCTGATGGGACTTTTAAATCAAGCCGTCCTCATATCGGTCCATGAAACCAGATGCACTCGCATGATAAGATCTGTTAAAACAAGCAGAGCAAACAGGTAGTGGGGTTTTGAATTTGGCCGAAGCATTTGCTTAGCTAATGAAAACCACACTGGCTGGAGAGCCTTGGCTTTTGAGGGTGGTTGCTGGTTTGTGGACAAGACGAAGGCTAATGATGGATGAGTTTGGGCTCTGCTCTCAGTCTTATATCTCATCTGAGCCAGACTTTCTCTAAAGCAAACTTTGCCCCATACAATTAGTTACACTGTCCAGTGGTTGGACAGCTGCAACGTGAAGTCAAAGGAAGTTTGACAGTGCAATACTCCAGTGATCATTTTGGCCTGTTTCTCACTGTCTGCTCCTTTGTTTATTAATCTCATCCAGCCTATTGAATCAAATTTTCCACAACACATCATTTTGGTATCTCTAATTATATATATAATCTTTTCTGTAATAACTCAAATAACTCGGCGCTCACTTAATTACATTCACATTATGTGCACAGCAAGTTGTCTCACCTTTCAGAATGCCAAAGGAGAACTGTCGGTGAGGACTGTCAGTGCCACCTCAAACTTGCAGACCATTCACTCCGCTGTGTAGTTTTTTGGCTGAATTCTCCCTGGTCTATCCCACAACCTCAGAACTCCACGCTGTCATAAGTAATACTTGGCAGCAGCTTTGAAAATAAACACCTTTGGTGATTTTCCAATCTGATCCTGCTGTATGATTCAAGCCTACCTGTGATAATCAGCATTCCAAATTATTCCCAGCTGTGTTTCACTTCTGGTTATTTGGGTTTTTACGTATTTCCACAGAAATGCTGTAATTACATACTTTAAAAAAAAGCTATGAATTATTCAATGTATTATTCAATAAATAAATAATCTATTATTCATTATTATTTAATTTTTCATGCTCAATAACTCTCATTTGCCAGTGGCTAATACATCATGCTTTAATTAAATTGGCCCTCTACGTGTTTGAATATTACTAATTGCTAATTGACGAACAGAGAAAAAAAGCATACATTGTTTTAATAATTTATTCGCTTGGGGCAGCGTTTTGAGATATAACAAACTGAAAGCAAAAAATAATTGAAAGTTTACAAAATCATACTGAGCAATAGACAAGGCAGAGCAAATGTGTCAAAAAGTGATGTGTAAATGGGAAGTCTCTGGAAGAACAGCACAGAAATGAGCACACTACTATTACAGGCTAGTCCTTAACATCGGATTTCAACCATTGTCTTTTACAAGTCTATTGTGGACACGCCTCATCAGCCTTTGCACTTAATACATTTACATATCAAGGTTTTAAAGGTCATACGTGGAAACTTGCCGGAGAGAATGAGTTATGATCATAACTCTTTTGTCAGTCTGTTTAAGCTGTGATCTTAGCACACAACACATTTGAGAATTCAGTCACTTATCTCAGGTTTCTTTACGCTGGCTTCCCCCATTTCTTCATTGATCTAACTTCTAGCATTCATTCTTCTTGCCCGTGACACGTTTTCATGCCATTACTGCTCTCATCTGTGCTCGAGCTGCAGCCGTACATGAGTCACTTTCTCAGAGTCAGGAGTCAGAACAAGTGGCTTCTGTTATGCATCACTCCAGTCTAGACAGTAACTCACATTACTTACATGCTAAACTGCCTGCAGCACTATTACTGGCACAATGAAGCAATGGAGACAAAGTGAATAAAAGCTGAAGAAACACAGATCATCATTTAGGTATTTTTGCAATTTGCCAATTGGGCAAATTTGGAGGAGGCACAAAGCTCAACTTCAATTCTACTGGAAAAGTCAGTTTTATACACTTGTGAAAAATCGGAGTAATTAATATTCTTTGATCATAGACCGATGGCCAAAATACACAAATATGAAAGGCCTCATTGAGGTTAAACTGACAGAGGTGTGAGATCCTGTTTTACAGTATATCTCTCGGAGTTTAGGTTTTATCTTTTCTATTGAATATTATACATAAACTGCTGGTTAATCGGACCGAATTTTGTTTGCAGTGAGAGACAACGTCACACAGTTGTCTGGCATTCTAAACATCCACAACACTGGTGGAGACGCATGGTTGACAAACAATTTTGTTGTAATGCTAAAAAAAAAAAAAGAAAAAGAAAAAAAAGAAGAAGTGCCATGCGGAAAAAACTCAGTCTGATGAAAGCAGCCAAATACCTGTCTGGAGCACAGAACAGTATGGAGTCTGCCATGAAAGAACAATAACAGACTTTATAACTGATAATTTGCACAGTACATAAAAAAGTAATGTTCCACATTTACCACATACTTTGGGAACAAGTCCAATGCTCAGTATATTTAAGGGTTCTCACATAAACCCAGCAGGCCACCAAGATGGGCCAGAGAATGGCTCTGTTTGCAGAGTTGCATTGTTTGAAGATGAAACAGTGAGTTAATGTCACCGATTGGAGCCAAACAGAGAACGGTGAGGGTCAGTCTGGGTCCTTTCAGAAGGAAGACAGCGTTTATGGGGGGCAGAAGCCCCTAGGTCACCGTCTCGGCTAAGGTTTAAGGTGTCTGGGTCGTTGCTCACAAGCTGAGCTTGCTGAGTTTGGAATTTATTTGTTTGTTTGTTTGTTTGTTTGTTTGTTTGTTTGTTGCAGCTGCATACTTTTCTGTGCACATGACAACCCTTTCCTATCGCCCCCCCCCCCCCGCCGCCCCTCTCCCTGCGGGTACCATCCGCGCTGCTCTCCTTGTGCCACGGGCAGAGCCGCCGCGCCGCCTCGGCGTCCCGGCCGACCTGCGGGGCTCGGACGCGGGTAGCTCGTACCCCACGGCCCGGCCGCGGTACCGGCCGCGGCCCGGTGGCCGCCATGGATCATCCGCACGGAGCGAGCGGCGGAGACCTGCGGTAGAGCGCGGCGGAGGAGCGGCTCGTCCCGCCGGTGTCCGATGGCTTCGGGCCCCGGAGGTGCGGGGGGAAACGCGGAAGGCGTTTCGTGGAGGCTCGTAGGCCAGGCCGCGGAGCTTTCCGAGAGGCGCTGCCGTCTGGTGTACTCCTCCCTCGGCTACGACTCCGACGTCTGCCTCTTGTACGTGAAGGGGGAGTTCTTCGCCATGGATGCCCGCTGCTCACACTCCGGTAAAGCCACAACCTGTCGGCGTTCACGGCCGCGCTCGCCTGGGTTTAGCCCTTTTACATGAATTGCACACGGCGCATCCCGTTTCGTAAAGATTAAGAATAAAACTGCGCTTGCGGGAGCATCCCGAGCATTATAATAATAAAACGAGTCTGGTGTAAATGCATGTGTTGACGACTGTAGCTGCACCTACATCAACATTGGGGGGTTTCTGTGATGATCTTGACCAAAAATAAAGAGTTAAAACGAACGGGAGCGTCCGTTTCACTCGGTTGTCACACTTTCCTTGACGGGACGCATCGCGAGTCATTTATTTTGAGAAGCAGCTGTGATTTGCTGTCTCCCCCAGGCGGTCCTCTGTGCGAGGGGGACATCGAGGAGGCGGACGGCGTCCTGCGGGTCTTCTGTCCCTGGCACGACTATGACTTTGACCTCAGGACCGGGAAGTCAGGGACCTCGTTACAGGTCGGTGACAACATGCGTCCGTCTTGTCTCACATCACTGTCTCATTTTTCCACCAGAATATGTCTTCTTGCGCCCTGTTTAAACACATGCAATAGAAATTTTAATATCTACTGGCGAGAAATATACACAAAGACCAGCTTCCCTGCTGCAAAGGTGCTCATATTATATGAATTTTTAAGTACTCGGTAATCATATGAGAACTTAATTGTGTATCCAAGAGGCAGGAAGCTTCGGTTACTGACTGTAGCTGTGATGATTGTCGAGGTGAACAATCACACCGTGATGCAGCCAAATCATCCACTTTTATTGTCAAGATTTTTATTCCGTCAAATACTTTTCCTCCCCACTCCTGCTGTTTGGACGAGGGAATCGATGAACAGTCCAAAACAAGAACTTCACTTTCCATAAACATCTCATCCTCTTTTCCATTAATCATCTTTATACACTGTTATGTTCCACTGTGATGAAATATAACAACCGATGTTCTGTTGTCATTGAGGTACATTTCCACAGTGGGATTTACTACCTTTCTAACTTTTATACACCATTAGCTTACTCACAGTAGCTTGCTGTAAGAGTTCTCATGACTTCCACAGCAGCTCTAGGTGGTGTGTTTCTCTTCACTTTCATCGCTTCTCTTATATCTTTGCCTTTATTGTTTCAGCAACAAGTGTATGAAGTCAAACTGGAGGACGGCAATGTGTACGTGAAACACTCCAGTCGTCTTTCCTTACAGCCATTTCCTGCAGATCAGAAAAACTGAACGACCTCAGCCCATCAACCTCAGCCTTCAGCCCTCGGTAAGACCTCAGATAGCCTGATTATGGAGCCTCCTGCCTGTAGCGTACTCACACTGGCTATTTTTAAGACTTATTCCACAAACCCAAGCTGTCCGAAACATTCCTAAGCCTTATCTGTCATTTTCTCAGAACTGTTTCTACTTTGATTGCCGTGAACTCAGGACAATATCAAGAAGACTGTCTGAGGAGGACATGACATCATTAAATTGTTTTTCAGAGTTTTTCTTGCTGGCATTCCAGGTAGAGTCTCTGAAGACAGACGCTGAACATGGAGATCTGTGTGCTCACTGCTAGCCTTGATAACACACCAAACTATGGCAAATACGCAAATTAAGAACACAAATTTTTACTTTTCTCATCAGATGTTGTTTATTGGTAGTATAAAAGTGGTTAGTCTATTGATAAATTTCTATTAAATTTGATGGAAATACAAACATGTGCATATGTTTTGAAGTGACTGCTTTTTTTCTTCACATCTGAGCATTCACCAGCCGTTACATATTGTGTTCAAACCCATTTATCTTCAAATGTGGATCTGAACTTTTGTCATTTCTGTTCTCAAACTTTCCACTTGTCCAACTGTTGCCATTCTTTGCAAAAATCCATAATTTCTATAATGGGATGAAGTCACATGCAGCCAGAAATGATGCCTCCGTGTTTCACTGTCTTACTAGAAGTAATGGGAGTCATTACAATATATGCAACATGCAATTGAAATGATTTATAAATGCATTTGAAATAGACAATATGGATAAAAATGAGTAGAAGAGATCAGTAAAAACTGAAGAGGGCCATCTTCATGGCTTGACAAGACATGGAGATGATAATTTAGCACTTTGGTATTCGGTGTAACATGGACATCCAAAAATGAGACACCCCTGTATTGTAAAAAGCAATTACAAGTCTCCTTATAAGAGTGTAAAGCTCTAACTTATTTTCAGTGGAAGACTGTATGTAACTATGATATAATAGTTTCTTTTAACCACTACCAAACTAAACTGTCTTATGTTCATTACTGCCGATGCTGGTTTTCCTTATCCTCAACAAACATTACCTGTAGTCTCAAACTGTTAAACTCACAGAAATTTAGTCTCACTTGCAGAGTCTTGGCCTTTGGATAAATTTTGACACTTATTCCAGTGATGTCACTCAACAGAAACTCCCTCGGAATTTAATTTTCTGGAGTGTTTTTAAACCCCAATAGAGTTCTAGCAAGTAGAACCCACATCAAGGGCACACATCCCAATTACAACCTGTGGCAGTCCTGGTGTTAAGATGTCTCCATCAGCATTTCGCTCAATTCTTGGCCTGTGCACAGACAGGTTTTTCTGTTACTGACGCAATGGGATTTAAAAGACATGGTTAGTAAGGCGCCGGAGGAAGGTTCACGACCTGAAATGCACCATTGACTCAAGAAAAATGTGTTTTTCTAGTTTTATGTGTTTGTGTGCCCTGATGTGAGTGTGTTTTCTTTATTCCTTAGTGGTGAGGGCAGTCACTCACTATGTTTTCTGTCAGCTCTGTTTTCTGGCAGACACAGAGAGCCCAGTAAAGAAGGTGTCAGTGACAGTGTGGCTCAACACTCCCTGCTGTGTTCCCTGTTGTGCAGCTTTATTACTTTAATAATTCTTCCGCCTAAAAAAGTCTTATGTTCTGCAGAGGTCTCACTATGTGTTTTATAGCTCATCACCTGGAGGGTAATTGGAATGCACAATGGAGATGCAGCTTTTTTGTGTCAGTTGAAAAGTCAAAGTAATGTCCTTCTTCAGGGTTCTGCCAGAGCCCGGAGGGGTCTTTGCATTTTTACATCCTGACATTATACCCTGTAATTGTGAGACACTGAGAAAACCACCACTAATGTCAGACTTTTGCTTAATGTTTCCTAAATTATTTTTCATATGTTCATTTGTTAATGGTTTTTCCTGTCTTGTTTCTTGTGTGAACTATGTGTCTGGCCTATATGTTAAAAATATCTGCAGAGTGCATATACTGTGACATTTGGCACATTTAATTTCAACTACCTATCAGGTATAAGTCAGCATCATTGTATTCGTTGTAGACGGTGTCTATTATGATTTATGCAAAGTTGAAAATTTGGTTTATCTGTATTTAATTCACACAATAAATAATTCTGTTGGCATCATTGTGATTTATTTTATATAAAATAGACCAAAACTCATTTTTCCTATCTTCAGAAATGTAAACCTGTTAAATTATTGTTGATTTTTTTTTATGTATCTTGAATACATAACATATCTCATAAAAGAATATGAATCAAAAGCATACATAAAATCATTTATTTACAGTTTCTTGATCGTACAGTTATAGTAGATTCCATACAATACACAATTTACATATTAGAACTTAATTCAGAGGGAAAAAAGAGATCAGCATCACCATGCAATAGTTAAGCGATTAGAGAGAATTATCAAGACATTGTTTATGTAATTCTTTTACTGGAGCACAGTGGCATTTCTACAACTCTCTTCTTACACTCCAGAAAGTGGTGGAAAAGTTCAAGGACGACCTCCTGAATATAATTATGATCTCACTGAGACCAGCTGGGCTGTACAGAAGAGAAAATGAGTGCTTGAGATGCAGTTAAATTGTTGGTCATTTCTAGCGGATTGAGTTCTGTGCTGTTCTACCCTGAGGTAAAATAGTGCTGTTTAGCTTTACATGCACATATTGTAAGTATGTTACAGAGAGGAAAAACCATGTAAAGCGTTTCTGAAAAGAAATCAACTTCGGGTACCTTTTTCAGTTCTCAGTCACTACAAAGACATAATTTTTCCCTTGAAAATGCCAATTGTCAAGAAAGACCTCTGTCCTATTGCTATTGCAAGAATATATAAAGTGTTTCAAATCATTAGAAGAAATCATTCATTTGCTTTCCTCCCAAGAATTAGATGAGAAGATCAATAGTACTTTCATGTCTGCAAAGAGAAACTAGTGGCTCCGGCTAGCGGTTTTCCCGTTTTCCTGTTTTCTAGTCTTTATGCTAAGATAACTGATTTTGTCTATAGCTTTCTTTTGAATGCAAATGTAAGATTGATATCACTAATCTCTAAGCTCTAGCTCTCAGCAAGAAGAAAATAAGCCTATTTCCCAAAATGTTGAACTATTCATTTTAATGTGTAAAATTGTGTCAAAAATACCTGAAGCTCCATTAATCTGTATCTGTGCTTGTAACACTGAGTGACTCCCTGTAAAATGAAATTTTTGTTAAGATTACTGCTGTTCCTGCAGAGGCCCAATGAGATAAATGTTTTCTTTCCATTAGAAATGAATCTTTGTGGCGTGTTTTATCTCTTGGATTCAGGCTGAAACTCCCTTTATTCGATTATAAAGACTTTGGAAACTTTTTCTGAAGTCATTAAACCAAACATTGCAGAGGTTCTTTTAATCTCCTTTGAAGATTCCCAAAGGACAAAGTAACAGTTTGGAGAGCCCAGCTTACTTTCCCATGCAAAGCCTTGCATAAGAACTACTCAGCCTATTATTGTTACCTTGTCCTTCAACCTCCCCTGATAACTTCTCTTCATGAATAAGCCAATTCTCCTGTCAAACCGTTCTCCTCTGAAAACCTGCATTCTTCCATGTGCAACCACTTTTGAAGCCTGAGATTCTGTAAGTGATGGACTAGGCCAGAAACCACTAATATTTTCCCTTCCTCTCTTCCTTTTACCAAACAAAATGATCAAATCCATCACTAGATAATCTGGCTCCTCTTTCTCCTGATGTCTTTGGTCCAACATTTCCTCCAGTTGCTCTACAGCTGTAGGGCCTCCTCAGCTGACTTCACACACCATTGCATTTTTATAGGACTTATCTCTTCCCACACCTGGATTCAATCATCATCTTTCCTAGAAGGTGAATGCTACATCTGCTGCAGCGAGATGGTTGTGTTCATCTGGGCCTGTAGACAGCCCAAAGGCCTATGATTTGAGAGGTTAGTGATAATAATGAAGATATCTCAAGCTATCACTCTATAGTTTTCTGGAGTGTGCTGCTCATTGCACATAGATGAAGAGATTGTTCCTCAAAGGGACAAATTCAAGTTTAGGTTTTCATTTACACAACTTCACAACTGGCACCCTTTAGCACATGAATAAACTGTTGCAAATCAGGAATAAAAATGTAGCAAGGCTTAAATGGATTGAGTTTGATACACCTTTACTAGGTATTTGCACTGTGGGCTGGATGGTAAACATGTTTGACTGTAATCCTCTCGGGCCCAGTAGAACATTTATTACTTAGCTTCATCCTTCTTTTTCCTGGAAATGAACTTGTTTGGTTGTTTGTGAGAGTCAAGGTCAAACTTTTATTAGTTCTCGAGAGAATATGTAATTTATTTTCTAATTTACAGCAGGCTTATATTTACTTGTTGGCCTCTCCTAGTTTCTTCATGGACCCCGGTGCGCCTTATTTGGTTTTGGATTAGTTCAGCTTGAAGAGCTTCTCCCAGGGGTCTGCAGGAGCCCAATATGCAAATAAACAAGTTTGGAGTTTTTATGATTGAGTGAAGTTCCTTCATATTAGACCTTAATCCAAATATCCAAGTATTATATAATGTATTTGTGTCAATATCTTTTAAAATGAATACTTAAAATTTACTGATACTGTCTCATACTGTTAGAGACCAGTAAAATCACAAGTATGACACTAGGACACAGAAATCATCTAGTGGGCTTTTTTTTTAATGAGGAGAAGGCTCCACTGAGAGTTTTAACTTCCACTTCAAGATTGCTCTCTGGAGTTTAAAAGATTACTGTGGTGTACAAAATGTAAAATTAACTGAGTCATGCAGCAAAGCATGAAAAGGTTAATAGATTTTATGCAGCTCAGAAAGTCAAAAAATGATTACATAGCAGTTAAATTTTTTGCTGAAAATCACTCAAAATGAGTCCTGTGCAAGATCTCATAGAAACACCTTAACCACAATATTGGCCCGCATACTGAAAAAGTTCTTGAATCATTCCCCAGCAGCATTTTTCATGCACTGTAATAGTTTGTTAAATGCTGATTTTTTTTAATGATTCTCAAGTTAAACTATACCACATGGTTATTGCACTTGATGATATATAGTCAGTTCAAAAATACATCAGTCACCAAAGTCTATATTAGACCCCGAATGAGCCTCTGTAACAGGTTCTAAGAAAATTAAATACTGGATAACATATCATTTTGAGTGACGTTTTGCTCATTTGGAATGCACAGAGGACAAAAGAAAATCGTGTCATACCTTACAATTAATTATGCTGATTTTATACTTCCTTCTACTACTGAGATCCATACTTGTCTTGGTGCAGACTTTGGCCTAGTACATTCTAAGTGGGTGTGGAAGGACATTTGGCTGACAGTCGGCAATGTGGCGTGATTATTAAAAACAGATGCATGAATGAAAACATCCTCTGTTCCCAGGGTGGCATGCCACATCTCTCTGTCTCTTTCCAGTTTACCTCCAAGTGGTGGAGAGAGTTTTCCAGTTTGATGAAAAGGGCTCCTTGTCTCCTGCAGACCAGAAGGCCTCATGTTTTCTTCATTCTGATCTTGAAGAGAAGTATGAGTTCAATGGAAAGCAATTGCCAATTATGAAGTGTGTGGGGCCTGGCATAGTATTTACAGTTTTCATAGGTTCAGTTTCAACCCAAGCATTCAGAGACATCAGCAAAAAAAAAAACCCACCATGGGGAAAGTGGAATGGCACAAATGAAGTCTATTATAGGTCACATTCTCCACTGTCAATTTAGTCCACTCATTCATAAAATGAAAGCAAGGCCAATTAAATAACTGCCAGTCGCTGTGTTAGGTATAGGACAAATGATTTGTCTTTTAGCTAAGAAGGAAGAAATTAATAGACCAATCCCTTCAGGTTTAAGACTAATGAATATCCTCGATCACACTTGATCATTTTGCTGAATTGCTGTCTGCCTTAGGTTTGATATTTTCATCAAAAGGGAGTTCATACTCATCAACAGATGGACAACTTATACTTCCTCAACATGATGCCATTATATCAGTCTCAATTGAATACCTATAAATGAAAAGGTAAGAAAATATAAATCCTTCTGATACTAATGTGAGGGTAAAAGTTCATCAAATTATCTTATTTAAACCTACCTCTTCACATCTCTATTGGCGCTGCTGTGTGCGCATGGACATTCTCCTCCTGGTTGTAGAGCTGATTCTGCGACTCTGGGTCCTGCCCTGCTGCTCTGAAGGATAGGCCACCACCTGGGTGGATGATCTCTGAACCTGTAGACCCTCCAACTGCCGCATGTCCCTCCCCATCTGAGCTAGCGTCTGACCCGGATTGGTCTGCAGGCGCTGGAAGAGGCTTTCCCTGTTGATTTTCCTCTCAGGACAGCTGAAGGTCAATGCTACCCCAGAGTCTGTCTTCATCTCCCTTGAGAAACCATCTGAGGTGCCATCAAAGCAGCGCCCAATGGCGATCTCCTTGGCCACCCTGGGATTCTGGTCTGTGACTGTGTAGATGCCATAGTTGTGGCCCAGGGGATCAACAGGAGCTAGCATAGTGAATGCATGGGACTCATTGTTTTGAGCAACTGGGGGATGTTTGATGAGATACTCTTGTAGGAGGCTGTTGGTGCCAATCTTACGACAGTTCCCCTGTGGAAGGACTGATATGAGGGATCTGTCCACTTCAGCTTGATCAAACAACATGCCACTGCATTTGAACTCCACACAGGCTGCCGAGGTGTTGGCCTCTCGCATGTCCCGGGTGCTACGAATGTCTCTAATACCATAAAGTTTGCCTCTTGTTTCTCTGTGTGTCCCTCCTAGATTCTTTGACCTGACCATCACTTCCTTCTGTCCATGGATCTTAACCTTTATGAAGCATGCTCTAAACTCCTGGGGATTAGGCCACCAGGAGAGGTAGTCTCCTGTCCAGGTCGTCAAATCATTCTCCTCAAAGGGAACAACATTGTATTCGTACTTGTCCTTTTCTACTCTGAAGAATCTGAAATGATTTGCATCAACAGGGGCGTTTTCACAAGCTATTAAATTCTGATATGGGTATATCGGCCCATTGGTCTCGTCTAGATTGTTTTGGTTAGGCTTAGCCAAGTTGATTCTGAAGGCTGTTTTCTTCAGAGCTGGATCCTCATGGTCTGAACGCTGGTAGTCTATTTTATCCAGATACGGCTGAGACACTCCAATGATGTTCGGATTCATCTTGGGAGAGGAAGGAGCTGCCTCAAGTTCTTCCCCACCCATCATTGCAGTGACATAAGCTGTGTAAGCATCCGGTCTCTGGGCATCACAGAAAGCTGGTAAACAGGCCCCGTTGGATCCAGTTATGACACTGTCAAAGCGGCCCCATGCTCTAGGGTTAGATGAGTATCCAGGCTTGGGCTCTAAGTTTATCAGGCTGACCACAACACCTTCCAGCTGTTCGCTCGGAAGGAACTTGTCACTCATGTAGGCCCGGACTTTGACATAGCAGCGTCTGTTTTCAGGCACATCTAAGTTAAAGAGTCTACGTTCTCGGATCTCCATGTTGCCTATGAGGAAAGTGCGCTCCTCTCGTTTGCTCCGCCCATGACCTCCTGTAGTTGTTGTGGTGTAAGAAAAGTCACTCTCTTCCTCCCAGACTCCTGTGTCTGGGTTTAAAGACCACAGTTTCATTTTAGGAATATGCTCTTGCATTTTGACATGCTGTGTGTCAAGGAGGACTTGAACAGCTCCAGCTCCAAGCATTTCCTTGTTGGTCTCATCTCTGAAGTCTACAGAGAACATGCCATAGGTCCTCAAAGGAAGCATGTCACCCTCATCATCCACAAAGTTGAGATCACCAGGCGTCGCAGCAGCCGTGGTGATGTTTCTAGGGTCAATGAATGTGACACTTGCTTTTACAGTCCCCTCATAGATTTCTCCATTGTCCTTATGGAAGGAATTTGGAGGAATAACCAGCTGTCCTATGGGGTCTTCCCCTTTAAAATCTCCTAGATTAATAGAGTTTGTCTCTCTAGCATTAATATCAATTGGAGCCTGCTTTCTCATCACCTTCACATCATGGTAGATGGATCCACCTTTCTTGTCCAAGATGAACACCTTAGGGGTGTCAAGAAACTTCTGACTAGGGTCAACAAAATTTACCACTAATCTCTGTGTGTCTGGAGTAATTTGTAATGTGAAGCCTCCTTGGTATCCAGTGGTGCCCACTCTCTCTTTACCAATATAGATGTGCCCAAAGCGCAGCGGCTCATCATTGTCAGCTGTGACTACTCTGCCACGAACTAGCACGGTCGGCTGCACACACTTCTGACAGCTGCACTGTGTCACAGCCCTGATAGGGAGACTGTAGCTCCCACAGTCAATGATTCGACTTTCCAACTTTTGAACCCCACAGCAGAATCCAGCTCCATCTCTGCAGCGTGTATCAAAGTCTAGGGAGCCAGCACATTTGTTGTGAGGGCAGCGACCAGCATTGTAGTGCATAGAGTCAGTTCCAGGTTGAACGCAGTCGATGGGCAGTCTGACGAGATGTGTCTCAGGGGTGGAATTGCATGCTGGTGTTCCTTTTGCTGTGAATCAGACAAAATATTACCTTAAGCTAGGGTTGATATGACACACGTAAAGGATAAATTAGTCATCAGATATACAGTACACTGAACATGAAAGATTATATTTTCTCAGTACACAGAATCTGTATTAATTTTAAGATGTAAAGTGTAATTTCTCCACCTCATTGGTTTTGGGAACAGAAACACAATTCCTATGTTGAAGGCGTAGCTTTTTAAATTCCGCCTTCTCAAAGATACTCTACCTGCTCTTGGAAGCCTTTCAAATCTATTAAGATTTTACTAATAAAATTGTTTCTATTCTATTCTATTCTATTTCTATTATTGTATAACAGTGCATGAGTAGAATAGGAAAGTATAGTCATGGAAATTATATCAACACTTGGGCACACAACACAATAAAGCACAGACAGTGATGAACTTGGAGGTTAAAGTCAGTATCATTGATCAATATCACCCTTGTCTCATCTAACAGAGATCAAACTGTCTCTCTTAAAGTTATCTGAGAGCAAGGAAATCCATTCTGGTTAGTTAGTTAGGTATACCACCCCATACAAATGTAGATAAGACAAAGGAAGCAGGGGGTTCAATCTTCAGTAATCATTTACCATATACAGTGTGAAAAGACTGTGGCCTCCTTAGAAAAAGACTCTCTGCCTGAGCTGAGTCTGGATTAAAGTTTTTGGATTAAAATCCTTCTGAATAATGATAAACAACAGGACTAAATATCTGTCCCACACTTCACAGTATAGTAAATAAACTGGAACTTGCAAGTGGAAACTCAAAAAATTATATTTCTGCCTTTCCTTTTTCACACATGGGCACACAGTCACACATATGATCTATATATTCACACAAACAATGTCTGTATGGCCTGAAACTCCCCCTGAGTAGCCAGGTTGGATGCTAAAATGTGCATGAAAGGGTAATTAGACATGAAGTTGAAGAGAACATTTATTTACCAACCATCCAGATGCTAGAAAGAAAGAAAGAAAGATTGTTGAGCCAGAAATTGGCAGAATAATTAATGTGCATCATGGTTGAGCTTACAGTCAAGTGTCCTTGTTAAGCTCCCTATCCCCCAAGTTGATAGATGTACACATGGAGCGGTGAAATTTGTACGAGGTATCATTACAGTATTGCTGATGGCTTTAGCAAGAAATCTAAGTTTCCTTTGATAATACATTACGTGACACTCATTCCCCTGAATGAACTGTGGTTAACATATTTTATAGGAAATCAAATTTAATTTCCTCTTAATGTAAAATGTAAAATGTGAAAAGAAAGTATATCAGGGTAAGGGAGTAAAGCATGTTTGTAATCCTGCTCTGAGACACCGGTGTTGTCCTACACACATATGGTGTCTCCTGCCATAATGACCTCTGTAGGGGACAGGGATTTGTCTGTGGCCTGGGATAGACTGCTTTACCACTCTTCCATAAAAAACCCTGTTTGTTAATCTGTGTCCTAGCTAACAAGCACTCAGAGAATACAAGCAATGTGTTACTTTTCCACACAGATGTGGAAATGCATACTTGTCTGACTCTGACTCTGAGAAAGAAAAGAAAAGAAACTGTTTTTATGGAGTCTTGGATTTCTCTACAAGACCGGGTGTTCTGGAGAAATCGGATTTGAGATTTTACAGTGTTCAGAGCCATCTCACACAATGAAGAATCCCTGCTTAGAAAGCCATAGCTCCAACCAATGTAAACATAATAAAAACATAGTCCTCTAAGCGCAGCCAGATTGTGCGAGCCCTGAAATTTTTATTTTCATTTCCTTTGCATGTAATTATTTGTTTTGTTTTTTTCAATGACAGATAGTCTGTTGACTGACTTTTCACCCTCCCCCAGTTGTTGGACACTGTGGTTTTGTTTGAATCCTCTTAATGCATGGACACGGTTCATGGATGACTTAGCTGGAGCTCAGCGCTGACATTCCTCTTGAAGTGTGTATTCAGTCTCGGAGGCAGCTGTTCTTCATACAGTGAAATGAATTGTGGTTGTTTGCTTTTTGTCAGTGGTTTTACATGAACCTGTGTAGAACTTTGACTAAACTGGTCATTGCCAAATGCGCTGGGACAGCAGCCATCCTAAAATATAATCCCCGTGTGCTGCTTGCTATCATCATCGTAAATTATTTTCTCTCATGGTTGATGATGATGAATTACAGTTTACATTACATCATTGTTACTTTTGCCGGAGGGGAGTTTTGCATCTTTTTCACTCTGTGAAATGTGTTTTTAGCATAACTATACTGTATGTCATCACAGCTGCCACCAAACCAGCAGATTAATGAGATTAATCCTGTCCTCCAAATTGCACCTTTAACTATATGACTGGCTTTATCTGATGGTGGAGGCGTCTAAAGAACTGCCTTTGTGTTCAGATGCTTTATTTAATTAGAAGTTCTAGATCATACATACCAATCACAGTGAGAAGGGCTGGGGAGGACTTGATGCTGCCTGCAGGGCTGCTGGTTTTACAGAAATACTCTCCTGACTGCTCCAGCTTCAGGTCCCGCAGTACAAGGTCCTCTTCATACTTGTACACCTTCCTGTCCAGCAGAGTGCCATTGTGGTACCTTGAAAAATAGTCACAGAAATAAAGAAATAAAGAGAACGTCAAAGAAATACTTTTCTTTAATTCTTTTGCAAAATGTTTGTCGAGATGTACAACAATATATTTAAATGTATAATGGGTGTATAAAATCTGTATATAGCACTTTGATAGAGTCAGCTTTATTTAGAAATGTGACTTATTCTAATAGTTTTGATATATCATGCTCTCCTTAGTGTAATTTGTAGCCACAGAAGGCAGTTTTGAAAATCTCAACAGCACATGGGACTAAGAATTGGAGAACAGTTTTGAGTAATTGCCTCAATAACAAAGAAAGTTGCCTCCATAAGTATCTTGTTAAGGGAGATTGGATTTTCAGGAGTCTATTCATATAAATTTCACCATATGGACAAGTAATCTCTCAGATTCTAGCTATTTCTGGGTGTTTTACTGTGATTAATAATGTGCCAACACTGATATTCATCTCACCAGTAGTATTTTTCAGGTACTGGTGATCCCGTTGCCTTGCAGCAAAGCAGCACCCGTCCTCCCTCATAACGCACTTTGTCCTCTGGGTGCTTCACAATGTACGGCTTTTCTGTGGAAGGCAGAAAGGAGAACACCATTAAGACCTCACTCTGACTGTTGTGAATGGTGCTGCAGAGCATTGAGAACTCATAAAACTCACTCAGACATTACACTTTATTCTAACATTGGACTCTGAGATGATGAAAAATGATTTCAAAAGCAGCACAGGTCTATTTTCATTTGGTTTCCATGCAACCAAATAAGTGCTCCAAACTGTGTAAAGTCTTCAAAATAGTCCAGACTGTTTATGTTATGTTTTGTCATTTTAAATATGATTTACTGGCTCTGTGGAATAATAATAATCAGGGTACACTTTCTTATAATAATAGCTCTTCCGAGGATAGCTGTTCTTTTACTTATCGGCACTCACCGGCTGATTTGAGGACGGCCCGTACCCAGGACAACGCTGTGGTATTACGGTGGGTGGAGACAGTGACCGGGGCAAACTTCTCCTTCCTGATGGTGAGCAAGGTCGAGCTGGAGGAGCAGACTCCTGGGAGCCTGAACTGACCTTTGGCATCTGTACGGGCACGGACGACCTTGGGCTGACTGGCTAGTGCCACCAACACGTCTGCCACAGGGACACCAGTCACACTGTGGACCTCTCCAAGTAGCATGTGGCCATCGCACACACAGCGGCTACAGTCCTCACTGGGACGACCCTCGGTGCACACACGCTGACATTTGGCTATTGGAAGAAAGTCACAGAGATATGAGTATAAACTGATAAATACACCATTGGAAAGAAAGACATTTGCATTGGTACATTACATCATACCTGGGCATGGACTCTTCCCACATTTCTGTATTTCAAGAGGCCGTCCGTTACACTGCACCGTCACCGAGGTCCTCACACAGGTCCTCCTCCTAATCCTGCGACCTCCACCGCAGGTCACCGAGCACGTCCCCCACCGACCCCAAGGACTCCACTCGGCTGATCACACAGACCGCCGGAAACAATGCGCGTTTGAAATTAAAGAGGTAATTCAAATGAGTAGTTTCTGTCAAATTCATTAATTCAATTATTCAGACTTTACAAAGAGTGGTCTAAAGAGTTATGTTAAGTTTCTACACACAAGAAAGTAAATTTGTAATTAAATGGTGCAATTATACAGTATTGTAGGCATAGAAAATCATAAAAAAAGCTGATTAATATAAAAAAGACTGTTGATTACAAGTGATCCCAACAAGAACACTTAAACTAATGATTACCGAGGGTTTTTTCTTTTTTTCTTTTTTTTTCTTTTGCTCTGGAGGGTGCTGCCTGAAAACGCAGCAGAAAATGGCTCCTACACATTTTGTCAGAATGAAAACCACAAATGGAGTTTTTGATAGAACAATCTCAGTTATATTGTTGATATCCAAAAAAAATATTCCAGTTTAAACTCATCTCTGCATTTTAATCAAGAAAGGATATTTCATTCAAAGGGATGTAATTAATGCTACAGTGTACTAAACTGGTTGTATATATATATATATATATATATATATATATATATATATATGTGTGTGATATATATGTGGCTCTCTTTCAACCCTTTGCTAGGAAGGTTAGGATCAAATGCAGAGCTGTGACCTTTAAGGTACCTGTGAGGAGTTCAACATTCAAGGTGGTAATTATGAGTTAATTGCATCAATTCCTTTAGTTAAAAAGATGTGATCACATCATCATTTAACTGCACTTTTATTTGTCCATCAGGAGGTGAATGCATGATCGCCATTACAGTCAGTGCTGATTCTGATCTTCAGTTCAGTAGTTGATTTAATACCTGTGCTTGATCAAGTTGTTACCTCCATTTTAACACAAATCTAGGCCTACACAAGCTATTTTTATAGGGTAATAGCTCAGAATCCAACTATTTGCAACAGAGTTGTCATCTTTATTTCTGTAGCTATTGTCTGTTGCTTATGCAGTTTTAAGCACCACCGCTAAAAGCTAAAGTTTATGTCAGTGACTACTGTGATTCAGTTTAGTCAGTTACGTGGGATGATTTAGTGTTAAAGATTTGCTCATCTTATGCCAGCAAGCTGCAAAGATGCTTGTTGATATGGGAGTTTGAACCTCAGTTGTTTGTTTGGGGGAGGGTCACCTTACTTTCTATGGTGACCAACTGTTTGGTGTTTCCCATGTGATCCCACTGCACTGTGATAAATATGCTGATAAATCTTGTGACCCTCACCTGTACATGGAGGGGTGGAACACTCCCTCCTCTGTGAATGGTGCCCCTGACACGCTGGCACCAACAGGAGAGGCATGGGCTGGGTACTGATACATTTCCTCTGGCGGACCTGAATGCCTACATCATTACAAGCCATGGCTGAACAGGGACCCCACTCACCCCAGTTTGTCCAATAGCTCTGCACTAAACAAACAAATTGAAGAACAGAGTGTCACATCCTGAGCAAAGTTGGAATTATGTGTCACAGATAAGAGAATTGCTAAGAGGTCTAATCCCAAGTGAATCTTCCCTGTGGCCAGTGCTTACAAGCTTTTGAAATGTGTATTCATGCATCTGTTTGACTGTGTGTCCATATCTTTCAAGTGACAGCTTGTACAGCCCTGAGCAGGCTGTCATCACAGCTACCTGGAGGACACTGAAAGCGGACGTGGTAGTTGGAGCAGATGCGGCCAAGGGGCTGTTCCTTGTTGATGCACCAGAAGCCCTTCTCCAAGCTGGAGTGGACGACTTCCCCCGTGTCTGTTGCTGCCACCCAGTCTGTAGTACGAGCCTCCATTGCTGTGGGCCGTGCACAAACTCTCTCTCTGTAATAGAAACGGATCGCCTCCAGGCGCTCATAGTCTCCATTGCCCCCAGGATGGTCAATGTTGAACCAAGAAGTCCACTCTGTCACACCTGAATCTCATGGAGGGTAGAGATGAATGGAAAAAAAAAGGATAGAATGTTTTAAAAAAGAAAGAAAACAATCCAGGAATAATAAAGGAGGGTTCAGGGGTGGTGGTGCGGGGTGGTGGTGGGGGTTTGAGCTGGTCTTACATGGAGGGGAGACATGGATCTGAACCAAGAAAAAGCAAGCAGGAGGAAAACAGCGGGATGAGTTACAAACTTTAAGAGGAGATCTGCTACTGCCATTTGAATCTGACTTCATACACCCCAGGGAGCTTTGCATTGTCCAGGTTCTTTCCGAACCCCTGGATTGACTGATGAGGCATATGATCTAGCTTTTTAGTCTGCTGCATGTTCTGAAACCTGAGTATTTCCTGAGGAGAAATATGAGTAATTAAAAATAAAAGAAATGCATTTGCAACATACCAAGGGAATATTTTTCATCCAGAGAGTGATGCATTACTTCACTCTAATAAATAAAGTCCTTTGGTGAAATGCAGGAAATTATATAAGGTGCATGTGCTGCAGACAGTGTTGTGGATACAGACTAATAATTCTATTAAAAAATGGTTAAGTCACAAAAATCTTATGCTTTTCAACCCCACAATAACAAGTCGCTCAGTTTTAAAAGGCTTCATCTGTGGCTGTTACATCACATCACACAGGAAACTTGCTTCAACACATGGAAGGTATCTTCCAGCTAAATTAGATGTTTCTATGTCAGTGCCTTTTGGCCTTGAAATACAGTAAAGACATAGCATATAAGTATTCTTTGTTTTACTTTGATTCTTTGTTTTACTTTGATTTCAGGAAACGTCGTGCTCTTAGTTTTCAAACTACAAAGGTGGCTTTTAGGGGGATGGAAATAGGAAAATTACATTGTAATGGATTCAGCCATGTTCTACAAGTTAAGCCCCATTTTTTGGCCTCTATTTGTTTAATTTTTTGCCAAACTGAGACTATTAAAAGTGTGCCAAGTTAGCTCTTAGCAGTTACTGCCTGCAGAGTATCAATGGATGTATGGACAACTATCACTTGATTACTTTGAAGAAAAATAAAAACCTTTATAATTCTCAAGCAAGTTCTGGTGTTGTAAGATGTGACTCATTTATACGATTTCTGGACATGTATTATGATGAACATTGCACTTAATATCCTCAGAAAGTGTGAGTCACACTGAATCTAAAAACATTTTGAACATATCTGTGTATTTTTAATATATTGAGTTATAATTCCAAGAAGGAGTGCAATTGTTGACACATATTGCCACAATCAGACACTAAAGGTTTTAACGTACCTTAACTGCCCTGATGAATGGTTTGTGTCACAACCACTTCTGCTACTGCAAATGATGACTGGGTTGATAAGTGGGGAAACCCAGCAGGTCAAACTACAATAACTGACTTCATGTTGTTCTCTAGAACACTGGCATAGACCTGTCCCTTTCATCTCAGGAAGAATCTCGTGTCCCTCCTGCCTCTCCTTCAACTCTCACAGTCTGAAAACCTCTGCCCTAGAATCATATGTAAATATAACTGTTGGATTCAGTACCTGTTGTCTGTGCGTCAGTGAATGTGTTAAGGGCCCTTTCCCTGCTCCTGTCTGAATGGCTCCTAGTCCCCACAGGTCCTGCAAACATGAAGAAAAACTAGATATGAAGAGCAAATAGGCTTATTCAAACATTAAGTTTACATCCTCGAATTCATACACTTCTCCCATCAGGCTCTCAAAACTCTAGAGTTTCAATTTGTTGATCTGACAAAATGTATGATTAAACACTCAGCTGCCAGCTTATTAGGTACACCTAGATAAAACTAATACACTCTTATACACCGGTCCTATGAAAAATCCTGTTTGTGGATGCTGAACAGCTGATGAACCCAGTTTTTGCATTCATCACGCAACCATGTGCACACACACACATACACTTGACTGATGAGGCATATCTTCCAGCACATCACTCTTACAAACAGTGATTTAGTCTCAAAATATTTTTCTTTTCCTTCACAGCAAGAAGGCTCTTCTAACTACATGCCTTTCCTTTACCCTTTACTTTTCACTCTCTCCATTTTTTTTTTCATCGTGCCTTTGAGTCGAAACTGTAGTTAGACTTCTGGGGTCAAAAAAACGGTAGCACATGGATTCTTGTCTTCCTTCTTCTTTCTTTTCTCTATCTAATTCATCTTTTTACATCCCATCTTCGTGCTCGCTCTGTTTCCTCTCCCACTCATCATCCTTTGCCTGCTCCTTCTCCATGCCACTTCTAATGCTTCAGCCTCAGCCTCTCTTCATTAAAAATTAGGAGCATCCAGTCCATCCATAATTTCCCCCATGCTATTTGTCATAAATCCCTCCATCCTTCAGCTTGTCGTCTCCCCTTTTGCTTCTCCTCCTCCTGCCTCCGCTTGATCCTTCCACAAGCAGCCACTGTTGAGGATGCTAATCAAACACCAGCTGAGACAAATCATCAGTGCACAGTCATCTGTTAAGCAGCGGCTGAGCCGTAAAAGTTTACTTTCCCTTATTCCAACATCTCTCAAACTCAAATACACACACACACACACACACACACACACACACAAACACAAACACACACTCATTTTATGCAGCAATTTTTTGCAGATTTCTTTTTTGATCTAGATGTTTTTTTAGAATGCATATACGTACTGTGCACAAACACAGCATGCCTGTATGACTGAGTCAGTCTTACATCATCATCATATTTCATGCATGTGCTGCACACAGAGCAGCACAACAGTGAGTGTAAGATGAAAGCAATTGTTGCTTTATTAGAAAGGGAATATTCAGTCTAGTAGATTTGGCTCTTTGATGTATTAAACATGCACCTTTACATATTCTCCCTCATGCTTTGAAGTGTAATGATTCATTTTCCAACAGTGCTGATTTTTTTACATTTTCACAATTTTTTTTTTTTGGACATTTCATCTCTGAGTTTCACTTGGGCTGTGGTAGGAAATAAATGAATGTCATGGTCTGTGACAGAAACAGAAAGTAGCTTTTTTTTAGCTTCTGTCTGTTCAGAATGCGTGTTTGTGTGTGTGTATAACATGCGCACCTTTAGAGAGACATTGCTAAGTTTACGAGAAAAGGCTCCCAGCGCAGAAGCCAGTATTGATCTCAGTCCCGATGGTTTTATGGCTTTCTTCATGTCTCTATTGTTATGCCAGCACATTTCATTTCCACCCTAACATTTTTGACAGATTTAGCAAAAGAAGCATAGTAGCTCAAAAGAACAAAGGTCCACTGTCTGAAAATGTATTACATAAGTTTTAAGGTAATGTCGATAGTCATTTGACCTTCATGGTTGTTATGTTTCTTTAAGCACCTGGCTATAAAAACCGTCAGGAGGTTTCCGTATCGGCTTTGTCATTCTAATACCATAGAAAGGCTGAATGAACAGAAGCAAACACTTTCACATCGATCTGTTCAGCAGATGTGGCTCCACTTGCACGTTTAGTTTTTAAAATCAAATGAAATTGTTTTTCAACCATTCTTGTTCTGGCTCCTGAATTCTGTCTGTGCTAATTACATTTTAAGCACTATTGAGAGCTTTTTCTACTAGTGGACAAATTATTTCTGCTAATATAACACTAAATCAGTAATTTCAACAGTTTACAGTCTGGATTTGTCTGTGCCAAGTGCACACACTCATGCAGAACTTCAAAAGAACTTTTGTTAGAGGAAGTACACGACAAGGGGACTCAAACCAGCCTTTTGTTCCGCTTAATGAACATTGAGTTCCAAACTTGTGGTAAATGAGTTGCAATCCCTACTCAGAAATGCACCCATGTATTTTCTAAGAAATCATAAAGCACTTTTTCTGCTCTTGTTACATAACGATTCCTCCTCACTCACACCAAAACAGAAAAAAAAATTATAAACACCTCTTAGAGTTTTATAGGATGACTAGTAGTTTTATAAAGAAAAGAGGAAACCCAGATTGGCTACAGAAGAAATTTGAATTCTGTGGTAGTCACCTCGGTTGTGGCAGGTATGAACTGGCCCGACTCCAGTGGTACAACTCAGAGTTTATTGTGCTTTTGACTGGCAAGTTAACACTTTATGAATTCTAAAAGAAGCGAGATGTTATTGGGGCACTGCTTCATGCGGCTGGTATGTGAATTAATTTAACTTATTGAAAGAGCATGTAACACATGTTTTTCAACGCAGAGGGAGCAAGGTGAATACTTATGATTTCCTCCCCAGCGCTGATGAAATTCCGCCCTGAGGTGCCCCACTGGTACACTATATTTTTTCTGTCATTGTTCATGGGCTCTTTGTGGGTTTGGTTTTTTGCTTTGCTTACACACGATATAATAGAATAAATCCTCCAAATTAACCAATAAAATACATAATTTTGTCCAGGCTCTCCAGAACAGTACATGGACTTGTTTCCTGATCTGACACACCAGTCCACAGGGGGACAATTAGTCAAGTGACATGCTGAAGTGACAAAACCATCTAGCAGCTGTATTAAGTATGACAAAAGCAAAAAAGGCAGTCGGCTGATGTTAAAGAAATCATCTATCTGTCCTTTTTGAGGGCATGGAAAAATTCTGGAGGATTCGTTGGGCTAAAATTAATAGTTTGTGAATATATGGGGACCTAAGCCACAAGGCTGGGGAATGATTGTGGTCACGCGTGACTGCGGGTTTTAAATAGGAAGCAAACAGCAGTTTCCCTTGTTAAGAGCTGGTGTTTTTTTGGACCAAATCAATCAGCCCAAACTCCCATCTACATGTATTTGCTCCGCTTAACTTCCTTCTGTGGTTCTGTGATAATCCCTAAACTCCTTAGAGGGCTTTGTCACTTAGATGGAAACATATGTCGTCTCAGTTCTCTTTCAGTTTCACCTTTGACATGAACTCTGCAGCGTGACTGTTGTAATAAACCTCAGCCAGCCTCATTGTGACCCTCATAAACCCTGGACTACAGGTAACAGGATACATTAGAGTGGCAACCGGTATATAAAGGAAGACTTGCATCTGCAGGCTGGTTAACATCTAGTTCCACATATAGCTACATGGCAAGCACCTGAATTCCAGGCTGTGTCAGCTACATGCTTCACACATAGCTACCGGATTACTTTTCATCCCACATTGCAGGGACTGTCATCTTTACCCTCCCAACTGCAAATCTTATTTTAGAAGACTAGCTTTGGATTTTAAAAATTTACGTCACAGTGGTTCTTTTTGAAAAATAGCCACTGTACTAATAGCCAGGATACAAAGGCAAACTTTGAAAAATTAATCAACAGTGCCACTGCAAAAGGTCAGCCTCTCTCTCCTTCATTTTCTAAGCGGGAGTTTTCCTCCTTGACCAGAATCCAAGAAAAAAGCTGCCAAAGAGAGGAAAAGGGAGGAAAATGTAGAACTTTATGAAGTTGCACCAAGAATAGCTTCAGTCATTGAGAGGTATGGTTGTTCCAGATGTATGTTGGCAGCAAGACAGGGCTTAAATAGTCTGGATCCTGTTTACAATATTCCAGGTCCTTATAAGTAGGAGAAGACTCGAAAACAGTCGCCCCCCTCCCCATGTTATGTAACCTATTAGACAAAATCAAGCTCACTAACACAACAAGGTTGTACAATATTTGCCGATGCATCTACTCAAGAGCAAGATTGGGTGCACACACTGCAGCATCGGTCACAGAAAGATAACCCTGTTCTAAGTTTGCTTAACCAGAAGACTCATGGATTTGAGTGTAAGTAGTTGTCTATGTGTGTGGGCCAATGTATGAATGATCTGTTTGCCATGTCATATGGAAGCTGTTTATGCGTCTTGCAAGCTTCTTAGCTGAGGTGTGTGCGATTTCAGAGGAATCTGCTGTTTCTCTCTGCGTCCATCTCTCTCTCTCTCTTTACCCTGACACTCCTTATTCTCGAAAATCCAAGTCTGATCCCTAAAACATCTGCAGCTCATTATAATTTGCAACTTTGTACCTGACTTTAACTAATAATACAGTGAACCACATGATTTAGGGATTTAAAAAAAAAAGGTATAAGAAAAGGTTTCTGATACTAATTGAAACACAATTGGGCAGCATTGAATTTCTGCAATAAAAATATCTGGAGGTCCTTGCTTGAACCTCTGTGCCCGGTACCAGAGGCTGGAAATAGCTTCATTGAAAGCAGCTGAATGGGCCTACACTAAATAATATCTTGGCACATTCATATATGCATGTATACATAATTACACAGAGGGAAGAAAAGGAAAGAAAGGCTTGGAGGTTTTCAATAATGGGAATTTATGCCTTTTCCTTTGATTCATTGTAATCCCTTGTGTCAGTCATTAAAGTCAGTTGGCCAGACACTCACAGTGGTCCTCCAGCTGCTCACATATACCTCCTATCTTTGCCTGAACATTATACAGGAGAAGAAAAAAATTGTAAGTTTCCAATGATGTCCTATACCATCGGGTTAATCAGGCCTAATTAGAGTAACTTAAGAAAAAAATCATGGAGCTAGACTTATGCTAAGTGGTGATAATGCCACAGTGTTTCCCTCTTGGTTACAATGGCCAATCACCAACAGCTGCCATCTTTAAATAGGAGAACAGCTCATAAATCTCTAAGTTCCAAGGTGAAGAGGGAGTGTTTGATGGAGCAGGCCAGAGAGAAATGGAGGGAGTTTGATGGAGTGAGGGGGAGACAGAAGAGAGAAAGGTGGGGAAAGTATTTATGGAGAAATACCTGAGGGAGATCAAGATTAGAAACAAAAGGCAAACAGAGGAAGGCAAATGGACAGACAGAGACATACCGTCACTACCTCAGTGGTGGAGTGAATACAGTACAGGGGACATCATAAAGGGAAAAGGGAAAGAGTGACAAGCTGGCCCAATTTGACAGGGGAGAAGAGGATGGTTAAGTCATTTCACCTGTGCACTTTAGCCCTCTTTTCATTCCATTTTCTCATATATTCAAGCAGAAACCCAGAACGTGGGACAGTAGGTCACTTGGTTTGTGATGATTGCTTCTTGTTTCCAAGGTTACTGGGTTTACATCTTTAGGGACCGGTGACGCTGTGTTTAAGGGTGAAATGAGGACAAAATGCATCGCCAAGATGGCACAATACATTCAATTTTAAAATCCAAGGTCGGCGCTCACTTGTGGCTATAACAGCGTTCTCTCTTAGTAAGAGTCCATCAGAATCACCATTTATACAATTACCTTCCTTCCACTGAAAACTGTCATCTAATCATATAATATAATCATCAGTGGCACAAAGCCTCTGCAAGAGATTTAGGAGTCTGAGGCCTGCAAGTCCAAAAAGATATGGAGACCATTAAGGTGTATCCACACTCATTTGCTTTTATATACTGCCAGCTCCTTTTCTTAGAGAAAAAAAAGTTAATGGGGAGCAGCTGTAAGGCAGACAGAAAGTGACAGCTTTGGAATAAGTGCAGCTACTGGTGTCATTCAGTGGATGATGACCGGGCTTATGTCTGCATGTAGGTGACATTCCCCCAAGGAGAAACAGGGGATTAAATAGAGAAAGTACAATGAAAAAAGGAAGAACTGGCAATTTGTCAGGTCACAAAAATCAGTGGAGCACTTGAGCTGTGTTAAGATGGCAAAGCAGGCCTTCTGTTAGCAGATAATGGCAGCTACTGTAAAGCAGCTTGTCATTATGGAAACAAAATGTGCGCCGCCAAAACCTTTCGTCATCAACCGAACCTTTTCTTTAACTGAACTAAAGCCCAGGCTGACAGAATGCAGAGTTTTCACTGTACATGACCTCCCCCTTATCCTCCTGTTAACCTCCTCCTCTATCATCACATGTTGTTGATTAGCCCCTTTGGTGAAACGTGCTAGTGCTCAATAGTTCCTGATCTCTGATTAGGAACACTCTAGGAACACTACTAGGATGTCTGTAAAATACCCCGCGCACACGTACACACACATACACACAGGAAAACAACCTTACACACAACTGCATCAAATGGGCTCACCACCTCAGGGAAATGTCGTCAACTTAGAAAACTCTACAGTCATGTCAGTTACGGTGCACATGTGCAAGTATTCATACACTGACCCTCTGTTTGTACAGTATGTGATTACTAAAAATTACAAGAGAGGTGAAAACTTATGTGTCTCAGTACAAAATCTATATTAAAGCTGTCTCTCTTTCAGATATTTCCTACAGTTCTTCTTTTTTAGGTATTTCCTGTTATTGTGCTGCTCTGGCATTCAAATCTGAAATTGAAATAGATGTGATCGTTCTTCACTTACCTTGGCCCAGAGCCACTGAAGCCAGGAAAGACAGCAGGGGCGCCACCTTAATCAATTCCAACATGGTGCCACACTTTCAGTTACGGATTACTTTTCTTATTCTACAGCACTGACATAAACCTAAGAAAAAAAACAAAACAGTTGATTCTTCAGCTTTCAGACAGAGCTGAGTGTAACCACTTCAGCCTCTCAGGTGTGTGTGATGCTGCTGGTAGAGCAGAGCAGAGCCACTGCTCTTTCTCATTTGAGTTGAGTTGCTGAGGTGGAGACAGGAGCTCATGCCTTTTTAAAAGAATGGGCATCGGGAGTACACACCAATCCAGCCCCTCTCTGCTCACCATTGGCCAGTGAATTGTAACATCTGGGTCCCCCAGATCATCTTCCAAAAAAAAGGTGAGGGTATGGTGGGGGTAGAGGGGGAGGGAGACACACACACGGACAGAGAGAGGGAGGCAGAGAGTGAATGTGGATGCTATTACTCAAAATAAGAGGCTGTTTTCCTCTTTTTCCAAAGAAGGTCTCATAAGTTCAGTCTTTTTTGCAACAATATTTTTCATATTTCTTCGCTTTGTAATCATATTGTACAGTGAAGTTATCATTTTCCACAGAGCAGGTGTGTGTTCATCCTTAAATCTGTGTCACTGCTTCTGTGTGTCTCGTTCAAAATAGCATACGATACAATTAGATGGTTGACACACATTTCATTATTATGATTTATTATGTTGCTTATTTAACCATTCAAAACATAGGAGATTATTTTAAAACAAGCTTTTCTTGTCATTCAGGATAACAACTTAATGCTTTGCTGGCTCCTTGCTCTGTGTTTTAATTGAAGGACAACACGTCTAAAAATCTTCTGTAAAATGTCAGAAGGTGGGGGGTGGGGGGGTGGGGGCAGAGTTTGTCTTACTCTGTTTGACTCTCTGTATCTGTCTCCACAACAGACACAAGACAGTGCCAGATGCTGCTCTCTCTCTCTCTGGTTCAACTTCTGTTTCAGTTTTGTAACTTTTTTTTTTTAACACTCGCTGATTGCAGGCCGATGCACTGCCAGAGAGTGGAAGTGGCGTCATATGGCATGCCATTCAGGAAAATCTCCTCAGACGCAGACACGAGACGTGCTGATGAAGTGCAATGTACCCAGGCTCATTTGCAACGTGTGAATTGTTGCTATTTGGTAATGACGCTTGTAAAAATCTTTGGAAATTAAAAACGGTTTGCAGATTCAACTCTTTGACAAATCCCTCTGGATTGAAAATAAAAAAAGGTGTTAAATAGCGACTTTTGAAAGCAGTTCTTTTCAAAATAAATGCATGTCTTGAAAAAGATGTTCATTTATTTACTTAAGTCACATATTAAAGGCCTGTCTTCATCTTGTTAAATGCTATATGTCAATAATGGAAATAAGCCTGAGCTTTTATTGGTAAACCCCTGACAATGTTTTTACAATTTAGTGGTGGGAAGTACTGTATTTAAATACTCTTGTGGGGTACTTGTACTTTACTTGAGTATTTCCATTTTATGGTACTTTTTAACTTCTGCTTCACTATAGTTCATAGAGAAATATTTCCATTTTTACTCCACTGCATTTATCTGAGAGCTGTAGTTGCTGGTTAATTTTCAGATTAGAATTTTAATTTAGTAAAAAAAATATATGACAAAAATAAACACTTCTATAGATCAAACCAGTGCTGCCAACCTTCTGTGAGCCCTCCAAAAAAGCATTTGGTTTGTTAAGTTAGATTCTTTGTTGAGTTTCAGATGTCTTGTCATAGGTAGCAGTTACACCAAAAAGACAATTCACCTCTAAACCTCACATATGGTTTCATTTAAATACAAATTATTTATATAAAATATTTCACAAAAAGCAAAGATTAGAGGCCACAGACTTAATAAAGATTTGTGTAGCAAAACTTAGTTGTCTTCTTCTTTCTTCTCCCATTGAATAAATTATTCATCTCAAAACCCTTCAGGTTTAACATATACCCTTTGGAGGGTTGGACCCCAAGGTTCAAACTAGCTCCACCTCCAGCAGCTTCAACAGTAACATGCTGCTTAACGACTTATGCATCAATATCAGCAATCTAATAATGTCATATATAATAATACATCAGTCACTGGAGACATTTTCCTGCATAATGAGCACTTTTGCTTGTGATACTTTAAGTACATTTTGCTGAAAATACTTCTGTACATTTACTTAAGTGGGATTCAGAAGGTGGTGCTTGTTTTTGTATGTGTATTTTAACAAAATTGTATTGGTACTTAAGTTAAGAATCTCAGTACTTTTTCCACCTCTGTCACAATTAAAGGTCACAAGCAGCTTCAACGATATTCAAGCAACCTGAGATGATACATTATCATGCAATTAATGTTTTGGATCAGAAGGCTATAAGATCTGCTTTGTTCTAAAGAAGCTAATAAATTCTGATTTCATTCAATTTGCTAATAATAACCAAACAATAATATCCATAAAGGCCCACAAACCACATAACCAGGCTCCTTTGAGGAGCATGGAAACATGGAAAGCACATAGCCTGAAATTTTGGTTGAGACAACCAGTTTTGCAAATATGAAACATGCAACGGCTGTTCTTAAAATCATTATCTATTACAATCAAAAGTACTAGAATCCTTTAGCTACACTGAGAAAAAGCCCTTTATATTCTTAAAATTTGAGCTTTTGTGTGTTATGCAATGCAAGCATTGGATTAATCTTTCCGCCTCACTGATGCTTTCCCTGAATCTTTTGACCAGATTCTCCATGTAAGACTGCCTCTCACTTATGATTGTTCAATTCTACAGGCCACAGGCGACTCCTATCACTCAGCCGAGCTCTTGAGAAGCACAAACGACTGAGTGGTGACAAGTCGCTCTTTCCTGACAGGGATTGGACAGACATAAAATACATATCCAATGAGCACTCAGCCCTCATCACTTCTCCTCCAAAAGATTTAATGCCATCGAGCGAAAGAAACCGATTGACATTCCTTTTCACTGACTTTCTACACCCACTCACACATGTGAACACATTCTGGCCATTAGTGCATTGGTATTCCGAAGAAGCTCCTGTGTGTCATGTAAATACACATTACCTCATCCATAAACAGCACAGCGGCCTCTCTTAGTCATTCTCATTGGAGCCTGATGCCCTGAGCTCAATGATGAGAGACCTTCCTCTACAGCTGATTATAGTCCGATCTCACCTGTTTATTGGTTTCATTACCAAATCCAATCCAGTTGGGAACCAATAAACAAAAGCAACAGTGCGTGCTCATCTAAGAAGCACAGCACTAAATGCATACAATGTGCATATAACACAGCTCGGTGGCCCTGTCGTTTGTGGTAAAACAAGCTGCGTTCTGGAGTGTGAAATCACAAGTGTGAAATCACCACCATTTCACCATAAAGGTAATCTGCACTCCATTTTTGAAGATCAATAAATAATTTAGAGAAATAATAGTATTTGTCAGAATATTGCTATGTGTGGTAATATCCATGTACAAGAGATATCTCTTTGTCTCTGAGTTTTTCAAAAGCTACTTTAAAGGAGGGTTTTTTTTGGCCACAAGAAGACATAACTTAATAAAATACAGTAACCTAAATATCCTATCAGAGATGGTCTGTCATTCTTCATGATTATACATGATTAGCCATTTTATAGTTGTCTCAGTTATTTTTAATGTAAATAAAGTACATTGATGATGGCAGCTATAACTGAAGTAAAACAAATCACAAGGGAATGAACCATTCTTTAAACTGTACCTTTTTTATTGAACCTTTTGTTACAGCTAATGAGGTAACTGAAACAAAAATAATGCAGAAGTATAGGCCGACCAACCAAAATCAAATGAACAGAAAATTTAAAACACCAACTCACCTCAGCAACACACTTCAGTAGATAGTTAAACATACAAACATAAAGGTGTCAGAGCATGAACATTTTAAAAAGTGTTTAAAATAAAATTCCAGTGATTGGCATTATAGAAAATTTATTGTTGCTGACTGTAGACAAAGGATTTCTGTATTTTGCAAAGTAATCAGAAAACAGTGTAATGCTACAGCTTTTACAAGTAGACTCACACACAAAACTTCTCTTGCCATTCCACAGACATGACTCAAACCACAGATTCTAAATACTGTCCTTCCCCTGTCGCTCAACAGCACATTTGGCTAAGGTGTAGTCTGTTCTACACAACTGAAATGTTAACATTAATCCACATAAACAATCTATAAAATACAAAACAGGAAAATTGATTAAATGTACGTTCTTTAAAATCAGGAGAGGCCACACCGGCTCTTACGTTTCCCATGTGTTACAGTTCTATGAGACAGTCTGTGCCGGGGTAGTCCGGGAGGTTAAGCTCGTATTTTTTCTGGATGTCATAGGGCAGGAAGCGTCCGGCCAAGAAATGCTTCCCTGAGAAACTCATGGCACATTTCTTTGGTGCTGTAAGTGAGATGAGCACTTCTGGGTTTATGCCGTCCTGACTCGGTTTGTCTACATCCCAACCTGAGGAAGATAGAAAGAGGCATTTAAGGAGAGGAGCCCTGTGATAACTTCCTACCTGCTGTGCTCACGCTCAGCAGGGAGTGTATTTGGGATAAGATGAGCTCACACTGAGCTGACGGTAGTGTAAGATTTATCCTCCGTATGTACTGCGAAACTTGGAAAAATCCTACCTAGGAGCCAAGGCTCCCAGGGAGCTGCCTGTGGGCTCATTTATCATATTGTGTTTCTGTGCCTCCAGCCTTATATCATCGTTTGGCATGAACACTTACCTGAGGGCACATCCACACTGGCAATGGGGATCTTGATTTGCTTCAGGGTGACCAGAATTCCAGAGTAGGGTTCTTTAATGTTGGCACAGTCTGCCTCTGGGCCCAGCATGGCATCGATCACTAGGTTGTAGGCATCGTTTATCAGCTGCACCTGAACAGAACACACCTCAGTATCCATAAATGAACAGTTTACTTCCTCTAAGTCAGCGGGTGCGTGCTCCTGCTCTCCATACTGCCTGTATAGAGCTCCCTTCAAAAAGCAACTATATTGTAAGAGGTAGGGCCAAAATTCTCAGTGGAGAAGCTCAGATGAGTCTCCAGCCGTCTGAGTTAGCCAAACCAAATGTGTATCCTCCAAAGTTACAGTCTTTCCTGTACAGGATTTCTTCTTTGTGTTTCCTTGTTGGGCTACAGCAGAGGGATAGTAACACAGAAAGGGTACTAAACACACAGTAACACTGGAAAATACCCACCTTCTATGACTACCTCTGCGGCTAAACTGTTAAATCCTCATATTAGCTGTGGCTAATATTTATTGCAGAGAAAGAGGGATTGGATTTTTATCATTTCTTCTGTTGGACTCATATTAGGAAGGGATCTGTTTTCACAGCCAGTATGGAGACAAAGTCCTGTTACAGTGACCAATAACTTTTTCATTCTACATACTCGTATGTGAGTATTGTTTTAGGACCGACTTGAAAAGATGCAATCTATCCTTTAACAGTACAGGAATGAGAAGATCAGTTTTTCAGAGTGTTTTCTGCACTTTGTTCCTGTTATTGTAAAATACTAGTCAGTTTCACCTGTGCAGGATTATAATTATTACTCAGATAATATCATGAGATTTGGATGAACTATTCAAATGTCAGGTAGATGTTCCTTCAATTTCAGGGGCAACAAACTGAAAAAGGTGAGCAACCACTGGTCTAATTAAGATTCCACGATTGAATCAAAGCATTGCACTATGTTACAAAACGTTTTTAATATAACAAACAAACATGGCAGCGTCAAAAGATGCTACTGAGGTCCTTGTGAAATGTGCTGAAATGTGTTATTCTGTTTAAATGCTGCTGACCTCTGTGGGGAGATATGAGAGGAAAGGGATGTCCATCTTCTCACACTGGACTGTGAAATCCTGGTGTAGGCTGTGAGAGGAGCGTTTAGGGTGGTAGATGGTAGGCTCATATTCCTTCATGAGATGAGGCGACGGCGAACAGGAGGAGCGGGCACATTGGAGGAGAGAAAAAACACAAAAATAGAGACAAGGCTATCTACACCATAGTCAGTTATTTCAGCCAACACTGACATGACTGACTGTGGCTGATTTATCAATGTACATTTGGCCCGGAGATAGAGACATGTGAAAACACTGGTGACCAGTGATCAGATGCTGTGGTTTTTCTACAGTCTGCTTCCTGAATAAATACTTCATTTATAAAGCGGAGGCAGAGAAGAGTAGAAATCCAGACACCTCGGACTGAAAGGTCTGTGATGCTTGGCAGGAAGCACCTGTGATCCATAACCTTAAACAGTCACAAATCTTGGAACCTAGGACCCACTGTCAGCAGTGTGGTTGTGTGTGTGTTTGCATGTGTGTGTGTGTGTGTGTGTGTGTGTGTGTGTGTGTGTGTGTGTGTGTGTGTTTGCATGTTTGACCATATAAAAAGTTCATGTAATCTCATAGTTACTGATTAGTATCTACATTACTATCTTTAAAAGGAGGAGTTCACCCCAATTACATTATTTTTCCTCGCTTACCACTAATGGTGTCACGCCATGTAAACAGGTTTTGTATTTTGAGAGATCCATCCATTCACCCTGATACAATGGAGGTGAAAGGAATTCTGTTTGCATTGTTCACAGCATTTTCAAACAATCAACAATGTCCCTTTACTCTTGATAATCCACAAAACACATTGCTGACAGTGAACAGAGTAACTGGGTCATGATTTCTGGAAAGTCACACTGTTGTTGAATTGGTCACTAGTGGAAAGTAACCAGTTTATTTACTCAAGTACTGTACTTATGTAAATATTCTAGATGCTATTTTATTATTATTATTATTATTATTATGCTGTTATAAGGTTCTGTCATATTTCGAATTCACCACATTGCAGATAAACATATAGTTCTTTTTACTCTACTACATTTATCAGACATAGTTCCTTTACATATTAAGATTTTTAAAGTAAAAAGACATACTGATCTAGAAAATACAGTGTAATAAAGTATATCAAACTACCTGACATTATAAAAAGTAGTTAAAATCAACTCCTTCTCAACCATATTCCAGGGTAAAATGCTACTTATGTATCACACTGATGCAAAAATCTAATGTGATATACATTAATACCATATCACTGACAGGGGCCATTATTATGCAGAAATCATACTTTTCATTTATACTCTTGTACTTTTACTTACATAGGCTTTGCAGTGAGAGACTTTAATGGAGTATTTTTACAATTGTGTGTTAATACTTTTCCTCAAGAAAAATATCTGAATATTTCTTCAAGAGCTGCTGTTTTTGTTCTTAGTTTTAAGTACTGTGAGTTCCATTGGCCTTTGCTATAATTGGGAGGAGACCAAAATCATTAAGAGACAATATCTCAAAACCTCTGTATATGGTCCGATACCCTGTGAGATAAAATGCTATATGTGGCAATATGTTTAATCTCTGATTCAAAAGAGACAGCATATTGTGTCATAACTTCTCACCAGTGAATCCACATGAATCTTTAGATGTTTTAGCCAAATAACTATTTCCCTGACATCACATAAAAAAACAATAAATCGAGACTTTTCTTTTAAGCATGGGTGAGCTGCCTTACAAAGGAAATGGTCTGTCAGCTCAGACAAAGCATTGCTTCCTTCGGGATCCTAAACCTATCAAACCAACACAGCCACCGATCACCTGACATCATCTCCGAAATGATCTCTGCAGAGCAGAGAGCGAGTTGAGCAAAACACAATCCACTGTGTGTGTGTATGCGTTTGTGTCCCTCTGGGTTTGCCCTTGACCTCATCTGCAGTTACACCATCACACCATGTGAAACTAAGGAAGAGCTTGCAATGGCTGTCAGTGTCACTGGGCATGAACAGAAATGAGCCATGAGACTAAAACAAGCAAATGTACAGACAGGGTCTTTTTCCAGTTAATGTTCAAATCTTACAGGGTAACACTTCCTCCCCTTGGGGGGTGACGGTGTCTTGTATTACTCTGTTTTTCATACACAGCCCACTAGGAATGAAGGTATGAGGTTTGCAACACAATAAAGTCTTTAACATTTCAACAGGCAACAGCATTTTGTTATTTTAGACATTCATTTTTACTTCCGTTAAAATTTAAGGGTCTAACTGGGTGCTCCAGTCTGTTCGAGACAGCCTTTAATCAAACACTGTGACAAAGTTGTGAAGCTATATAATAAAAAAAGTCGCATTTGGCTCATGCCAATTATAATGTGACTAGCATCAGGAATGTAGTGAACAATCACATCATGTTCACTTGTTTTACAGTAATATGAACAATACACCAGAACTAATTTGCACTTTTTTATATACTCATCCAACATTAGCTTTGATCAAGTAATATCTGCCTCCTCTGTTATGCAGCATTATGTTTTTCCATTCTCTTAGCAGTGGAAATATTAAGAGATGCATGACTGCCTCAGACACGGCCAGATTTTGTCAACATGGACATCATGGATTGATGTGAGAGGCAAGTCAGCCTGTTTGCCTGCAGCTGATCATTCATTTCTATGCTCTGTCTAATCACATTCACAGCTCTGCATGAGGAGCTCAAGGATGCGTGTATATGTGTATGTGTATGTGCATTTGTGTGTGTTACCGTTCCTGTCTCATATGTATGCAAGCACGTCTTCCTGCTGACAGGAATCACATCGCACAGCGAAAAGCATACACTCTTACACCTGATTCAATGTCCAAAGCAAGTACTCAAGTTTCTAAAGTTAGAGCAAACTCAGAAAAGTGTGGTCCCAATCGGCCAGCTGTAGTGCACAGTCACTTAAAAAGTAAAAAAAATAATAGAATTTTATCTGTATAGCACATTTCAAAAACACAAGATATAACAGATGCAGAAGGTAAAAACATTAGAAACAAAGCTAAAGGAAAAAAAAGATAAAATAGCAGCAATACATATAAACATATAAAAGATATTTTTAAAAAGGAGGGAATCAATGCCCAACTGTTTTAAGATTTTGGAGGTTAAGATTTACTAAAGAAGCTCCTTATTCCTTTCTGGGACGCAAGGGTAAAATATATCTCCCACAGAGCTGACCTCTGACCTCATCTTTTGCCTGAGGAGGGAAAAAGACAGAGAGTGGGAGGGGAGAGGGGAGAGACAGACTCCACAGAGAGCCATCAGCCTGCTAAAACAAAGTCTGTCTAACATGGTTTTAATCTGAACTATCAAATGCACTGTAAATCTAGCATGTCAGGCACATATGGTAAAGTGTATACAGATGCATTCTTTTCTAAACCAAATTCTAAACCAAATCATTTCCAATAAACTCATAGACTGGAGCAGGACTACAGCACTATGCACTTAAATGAACTGTGCTTTCTAAAAAAGAAACTCTCCCAGCTCCAGTCATGATATGTACTATGTTTGGAGAAGATGAGTCCTGCCTCCGAAAGCAATTTGCCGTGAATTGTCAGTCGGTATGTGGCCTGTGAAACAGACATCACATTAATGACATCATATCGTAAGACACAGGCGGCCTAAACAAGAGAAAGGCTAACATGACCTCATAGCTGTCTGAGTGCCCTTGCAGAGAGAATAATGGGATAACTGCTCTGAGCTATTTACAGAAGCTGAAAGGAAATTCTGTGAGATTGTTTCTTCTATTATGATATCACCTCCGCTGAAAAGTACGGTAGTTTACTTACAAATATGCGCAGGTGTCGGGCACAAACCAGGCCAATGGATCCATTTTGATCTGGACCACAGATCACCAGCACTGTAGGCTGCTTCTTTGCTAGAGAGCTGAGAGGGTAGGCCTGGTGGAGAGACAAAAAAGAGAGGCACACAAAGAGGTAGAAATGAGCTGATGACCTATCGAGACTGTGAAAGGGTGACTGAATGGAAAAGAGATAGAGATAGAAGTGATGTACAGAAGAGAAAATAGAAAGGGCTATTGAGAGCAAACAATGGTGAGACAAAAACAAGGGGAAGATAGATGGTCATCAGTATTCAGTATTATCCTTTGGACTTCAAGCTTTTCATTCAGGGCAGGTCATCCGATCTGTGCCTCAGCCTCTCCATCATACCCAGAGTGCCTTACAGCAGCATGCCAGACATGCCAGACGAGGGTGGAAATGGCACCAGCACCATTGTCTCTTCTGTCTATGAGAAAAAAGTCCAATCTCATTAAAATAACCCTGGCAGGAGTGGAAAAAATACCAGATTCCTCACCACGGGATGCTTCTGTATATATAACACTTTCCGTCTTGGTCCCGGCTGCAGCAGGCTGCTGGCATCTGCCCCGTTTACTGGCCACACATCCCTTGTAAATCACTCCGCTCCTTTTTAAATGAGAGGTATATGCCAGCCGAACTATTAACCTGAGTGGCTAATCTCCCAACTCCAACACCTATACAGAAGTGCTGTGTGTGTGTGAGTGTGTGTGTTTGTGTATGTGTGTGTGTGTGTGTGCGTGTGGGTGTGTGTGTGTGTGTGTGTGTGTGCGTGCACGTGTGTGTGTGTGTGGGTGTGTGTGATTACTGAAAGCCCTAAAGATGCATGGCTTCATTTTCAATAAATTCTTCTAAGCACAAAATCCATTGCAACATTATGGATTGTTAGCTGATGCATTTAGGGGTTTTTTTGTTATTTTTAACTGAGAGGCATCATTATTACATTATACAGGAATGATTGTTCATCACTGTAAAAGTCACAGCATAATTTCTTAAACTAGAAGAAAAACTTGAGCTGAGGAAGACAGTTCATACAGACTTCTGGAAATTTTGTCCAATTGAAGGCCAATAAATGTGCCAGAATACTAGTAACAAGATGAATTAGCCCAGTTTTATCACCATCATAAATAATCTGAGACAGCAGTTCATAGTAACACTATAAATTACAGCCCACAAATTATAGTGCACGCATTTTGTAATTATGGGACACATATAAAAGAATTACAGGATAATGTGTTAATAACAATAAATTGTAACTTATTTTGTATTTATAGGAATGTATAAATGAATATTTATGTAACTTTTTTTACTCACAGGCTACTCAGTTAATAATTACAAGCCACAGTAACATAGTTGTGGTTGATCTGAAGAAAAGAATATAATCTGATATGCCTTTGAATCTCTACATGTAACTTAGCTCATTTTATAGGCTAGCTACACCTTTGTTTTGTTTTCCTGTGAGTATGTATTGATTTTTAAGCTCCTTAAAATTAAAATAAAAAAGTGCTTTCATTGTACCAACATCACTATACCCAGTAGTTAGTGTCCTGTAATTCAAAAAATAGTTACACCAGAATTTACAAGTTGTTTCCCCATTTTTACAATTGTTGTCGTCCAGTAAACTCTTTATTGCTCTCCATAATTATTTACAGTTATTATTTTAAGTGCACAATAATTACAAAATATGTGTTGCTATGTTACTATAATTGCGGGCTGTAATGTAAAGCGTTACATGATTCAAAATAAAATTTTTGTGCTAGATTATCCGATGTTGTTGATGATTGGCTTCCAAATTTCTGAGATGAGCCTGAAAAAAGCCCAAAATTCTTCCATTGTGCATAAAACCCTTTAACCTCCACTTCTACTAATGTAGTGTGAAGCTCTTAGTGAGATTCACACTGCGTAACCTGATCTTAAAACACATTTCACTGAGTTAATTTAGAGTGGATCTCTGTGAATATGAGTGTGTACTCTGTGCATCAATGGTACAGTTTCAGGCTTTCAATGCTGAGCTGCTCTGTAGAGGGAAATGTGGACTGTAATTACTGCAACTAGCCATCGATGACTAACCATATTTTATAGAGCTGCCCCCTGCTTTGAACTCAGCTATATACAATAGGTATTACTAGACTAAAATAAAACATCAAGGGATTAAAGAAGCAGAGAGGTGCTGGACTTGCTGCACCTATCAATATTTTTGATGTTAACAAATGACCAAATTACTGTGTGTAATTTGAAAAGTTACTGTTCAAATGTTCTCACAGACAATTATCACCTGACTCTGCGGATCCTAACAGATCTACAGGGCCTGCTTTGGTTTATTTTGGATCATAGTTTGGGTTTTCAGAGCCAGAACTCCGCTCTCATCAGCCATTGTTCCAAATGCAGCATGAAACCATTTTCAGAAAATAATTCCTCCAATAAACCCACCATATGCTATTTGCTCAATGCCAAGTGTCAAACAGAAAATCTTAAAGTGCTTAAACTACAGTTGTTTCCCTCAGGAGTTGGTGGAAACAACCACAACAGAGCTAATAGGAGAGTTAAATTTGGACTTAAATTCATCTGGCAGACAGAATATAAACTCAGAATGAATTATAATGTTGCATTGTGTCTGCCGGGTATCTTCATGAGTTTCAGCATACATAAATTCTCATTAGAGGGTTTAATGGCCTTTTCTCTAAATGTTGAGGACCGGTGAGGAGGAGTGAGGAGGATCGGTGATATCAGTGCTGGAACCATTTTATGCTGCTGGAGAAACCATTAGAGCCACACACTGTTGAAGGTGAACAGCTATAAAGGGAGCAGGCTGAGACAATTCAGGCAGCGCTCTGATATTTTTTCAAGCATTTGTCTCATATCAGATTAGGGACAGCTTGATACACTCTAACACATCCCTGTCCTAACCAGTCTGATAGTGGGTCTTAGAACTGTTAATTGAATGAGTGTAGGCATTCGGTTTCTGTTCAGGGTGTCAGTATTATTGCAGTGCTCATTGGTTTGTCTTTTCACAGACAAAAGTAAGGACTGCTGGGCCAATCTTCACACAAATAGTGAATTTCATGATAACTTTAATCACCATACTAAAAACAACTTGAAAGTGTGACCTAATTCCTTGTGCTTTTTTATGTGTTACACACTTAAAAAAAAAAAAGAAAGAAAAGCAACAGCACGGCCAAAACACACTAAAGTTGTGTTGATTTTTTTAAGAGTGGTGATGATAGCTTCACCTCTTTCTCAAGTGAAATATCTTGACACAAATCTGTGATACACTTTATTCCAAAAGAAAGTCATTTGTTTTGATATGGTTCAAACTGACTTGGCAGCAAAGGGCATGTAATCGCTGTATTGTTTTAGAAAAACAATATTTTATAACTCTGCCTCAGGCTAATAAACTTGTTCAAATGCTTTCCAGTGTTTTAGATATTTATGATATGTTGATGTGTAGGAGCTTCCTACAAGCACAGACAGATGGTTTGTTGCATCTGTTGAGCAGTTTTGTGCAGTGGCCTTCCTTTTTCTCTGGTATTATGAAACCTAAGTACCACAGGGAACCGAACAGATTAAACGTTTGAAAGTTTTTTGAATTACATTTTCTATACATCCATAGTTGTAACTTTAAAATACATTTTTGAAGAGGTCATACATATTTGTTATCAATAACTTAACTTTAGGGAGGGTTCCGATTAGCAAAAAGGTTAGAGGAGTGCAGGGTGTAGTACAGAGCACTGCTAGGACCCCCCCAACCCCACCCCCCACCACCACCACCACTGCAATCATAGCTGTCTTGATTGCAGTAGGGTCTCTAAGGAAATTCCTCTTTGAAATAAATGGTAAAGACACATGTGCCTTCACCTCCAATCAACCTGAAACACACACTGAGCTTGAGAAAACATTATCACGGTCCTAAAAACAAAAATATACTCACATATGCAGAAAATAGTGCCTTTAATATTATACTACAAGACCAAACTAAAGTCCAGGCGCTCCTGTAAATTATAGGCCAATTTATTGCTGTGTGGTAACAGAAACATCTCCTGTCTCCACTCAGGTGATGAAAAGCCTCAGACTGATACAGAAATACACACACACAGTCTGCAGTCTGGACCTGGTGGCTGTGGCTGCTGGAACAGTAAGCGGATTACTTAAAGAAAACCTAAAATCTCTCTGGCAGCCAGAGGTGTAAAAGTGTGTGTGTGTGTGTGTGCGTGCGCACGCGTGAGCGAGCGAGCACATTCTCATTTGTGTGATATACTTGGAAGCCAGCAGCAGTAGGTCTGCAGTGAAATCAGACTGTCTGCATCTCCTTCTACTGTAATTTTCCTTAAATAGCAGTGATGTCATGTAAGCGGTAGCATGCTGCTGGCGGCTGTGGCCGGCAGCGATCCACGGCGTCCGGGCCGTGTTTGTCTAGTAAGGCAATGCTGTTGGGCCAGTTGGTGGAGGGCCAGGCATGGGGCCAGCAGTGGCTGATGATAATAGAGGGGAAGTGGATGTGGCTGGTTTAATCACACACTCTGTTGGGAGAACACAAATTCTCTGTTTCTGACTGATGTTGCCAATCTGCCTGTCTCAGTTTTTACATCTTTTTTTCTTTCTAATGTTTTTCATTTTCCATTTCACACTCTTTAAACTGTTGCTGTTGTGTCTGTGTGTCATCCTCTAAGAATGTAATAGCTTTCTCTGGTTAAACAATATGTAGTTATACTAAATATTTTGAAACCCTAACATTTATGGTTGTTCATCGAAATTCCTATAAAAACATAGTGATTCAAATCATAAAATTAGCTCCAAGAATGAATGCAATTATGACTAATACATCACATTAAAACAAACGCTACCTAAACCAGCATTAATACATTTTTTTGTACTATTTGGGGGGAGCACAACAAGCTGTAATCACACCACTGACAACTTTGATATGACACACATGTTGGCAAAAGCTTTGCCTATTTACACAGCACAGTAGTTCTCTTTTTAGTTCCACTCGAGTCACCACTAAACCCTGAAGAAATTATATAGCTTTTAAGCTATTAAACATCTAATTAGCTAGTCATTAACTCTGTCTTACTGTTGTTTCTGCTGAGCAGGTTGCACACAACGGGTTATTAGAGCTTTCTCACCTTAAACAGTTGCTTGCCAGAGGCTGGATCAAGTTTGATGAGAGTGGTGAGATTGAATCTAAAGTTTTGGGTCAGAAAACCAAAAAAATGAGCTGAAAGTTATCAAAAAGCTTCATGTAGCTGAAATGAACAGCAGAGCAGAGTAACAGTTTACTGTAGGTTTGTCATTACAAGCAGCACCTTTCACATCTCAAATACTCATTTGGTCTTTTGTTAACAATACAAGACCAAATATTATGTATTATTGCATATTATATTATAACCTTTATCTGTTAGCTTCTCTCCTACTCTCTGCTCACATGTATAGTAATTTAATGCAGCCAAACCTGGCCCATTAAAACAACATGTGAATCGGCGGTCACTTCCAAGCCATTTCCGAGTTGCTGCTCTGCTAAAATCCTGATTTTATTACCATGCCATTGTCTGACAAAATGACCAAACACATAAGTCAGGGACAAAGGCCGTGCTGCAGTTTTGGCTATATTTACTGTACAGTGGTCACGAAGAGAGAAAGTCAGAAGCTCATTCAAGTCTATGTCAGCTGCTGTGTGGTCAGTTGAATTAGACGCATAGAGGTGTTCCTGCGCAGGGAAAGAACAACCTTGGGCTTGTGGAGGAACATAACTAAGGTTTCTCAAATGTTGCTAGATTTGTCACTAGGAGCTTGTGTAAAAAAAGTAAAAGGGGTGTGAAAACTCAGTCAATCTAGTATTAAGGGGCTAAGTTGGCAACACTGCCTTTAAACAAGCCCCTGATGATGCAATAGAAACCGTTTGCACCAACTCGCTTTGAAAGAGCAACAGCCATTGATGTAACTTTATCCCTCAGTCACTCAGTAGCAGACATTTGCATTTTTAGAGCTGGCCTGGCTGTTGCAGTCCAGTCAAAGATATTCACAAACGTTGCTTTAGAAAGAGCAGCTTGTTATCCTTATTCTTGAGAAATCTCTGATAATACATTGATGTTCGGGTGAAGGGGTATTTGCATTTGAAAAAACAGTGTTCTTATGTTATGTCTCTATGCCTTGCTTTCTTCTATGCTTTTTCTAAAGCTAGATATTAAAGGCGTCTCAACAAACTGCTGTTATCACTTATATCAGTGTTTTTAAAACACACTTGTTTCAGCTTCTGAATGTTTCTCTGTGTCTTTGCCACTTTCCCTCTTTTTCTCTTTTTCCTTGTACCTGACAGAAATCCAAGGTTTCATGTGTCTTGTAGCTAAGACTCTTATTCATCACAGGCTGTTGTAGGGCCACTAAGGAAACCAGTGTGGCGTTAAACCAAGCCAGTGGTCTGGCGAACAGGAACCACATGTGTTCCTAACAGCCCTCGACACACACACACACACAAACACACACACACGCACGCACACACGCACGCACACACACACACACACACACAAACACACACACACACACACACAAGCTCGACACAGTCCAGATCACAGCAGAATGAAACTGCATCCACCACAGAGAAGAGGGGCTGCGGTTCTGGACCGGTGTGGTTGATGAGCAATGAGCAGAGAGTAAGCTCAGGTGTTCTGCCCCAAGGTAAGCTGCTAAAATGTTTGGAAGTTAATGTCACAGAAAGTCAGAACATTTCCATCCTATAATAATCAGAATTTTTTTGCATGGAAATTAATGCAAATTAGGAAAGTGTAAGTAGCAGCAGCTGTAACTTTTTGCCCTTTTTTTTTTACAATCAAACAGTTGTATCAGGCTCTCGCTTGGGTTTGTGATCATTACTGAGGCAGAGACATACTGTGCAGCAGCTATTCAAAAAAACTGGGATGAAATTTGTGACCTTTACAACTGGTTCACTTAGCGATTACACAATGTCAGCTATTTAGATTTGCACAAGAGTGGGTTTTTTGAGGCCACAGATTGATTTCATTGGACTTTAGCTTCTAACAGTGGTCCTGCATTGGATGGCTTTATGCAGAAAAGGGAAATTATTGGGAAAATAAGCATTACCGCCATTGATTTGGCCGATTTTTCCCCAAATGCTTTGTGAATCCAAAAAAATTGCAAACTCTATCAAAGAAAAGGATTCACTGTAGTTGTGTTATTCCTTACAGCTAAAAGATTGGTGAAACTTCTTTTTTTTTAAGAAAAGCTGTGTGACATTTTCAAATAATTAATAAATGTTTGTAGTGTTGAACTTTGTGTGCAAAAAAAAGATAAAACTCTTCAATTCATGGAAAATGTATGACAAAATATATGAAAAAGAAATTGGAATTACTGTTGTTATAGTACAGCAAGAAAGAATATAGCTAAACACACTAAAATGCACATACAAACACACATGCATCACAGCTAATGGCAATAATGGTTCATTGCTTGGTGCCGCTGGTTTCATTGTCCAAAGAAAAGAGTAGTACAATCCAGCATAGGCCCGTTTCACAATAAAACAAAGCTGCTATATAAACATATGTTGTCATTTGTCTCAACCATGATTTATAGTCCTAGTGCAGGGCTGGATAAGTCAGTGACCACACAAATATGGATGGATGGAGATTATGAATGATTTAAAAATAGGAAGTTTCCCTTGTGCTTTATTCTGCTTCATACTTACAGTGAAGTAGACGGAAAAAAGAAAGAAAGCTACCAGCAAAGGCAAACAGCCCAACAACAAAGGAGATCTGGAAGTCAGAAGGTGTACAGACCTTAGTGATGGAAAGGGCACAGGCTTGTCCCCAGATCTCTATCAGCTGCTGTTGTCCAAACTTGTAGTCTCTGAGTAGCTCTGTCTCAATAGCTGCTGCCTCCCCTTTACTGTCAGACACAGAAATACATGCAGTATGGTTAGTAAGAGCAGTGTCATGTTTGTTAATCGTTATCTTCCATAAAAACATTGGTCAGCAGAGACAAATGTATACATTGCCTCAATAAAAGCCTTTGTGCATCATTTCTGATTTAGTCCACCAGCAGAAATGTGCTGAATTTAATGTATCTAGAGTGTGAATGTACATTGATGGCCACACCGATAGCCATCGTAATGGCCATCACGATTTGATTTTAAGTTTATAACCATTTTTGATATGCACACCATAATTTCTAGGTCTTCTCATTAGAAACTTTAACAGCTTCTGGGAAGTGTGCTCATGAAGCCCAAAGCAGAACATGTAAGTGATGAACTGAACTGTGGCCTTTACCATGGCTTACTGATGCCAGGATGTTACTCTGTATATTTTCACAAATCCTGATGTCCATGTGTTTTCTGTACAAGTTATTGTGTTTGTAATCTTGTATTCACACATGTTCATTCTGAACGGCCGCTTCGCTTCACCTGGCTGCTTGCATCACAGTGACAGCGTGACTAGTGCTGCTGTATTGAAGCTTGCTGGTGCTGCTTTAAGCGTGTGAGCGTGTGTGCGGTTGTGTGCATCTGTATGTGTGTGTGTGTGTGTGTGTGTGTGTGTGTGTGTGTGTGTATGTGCATGTGTGTGCATGTGTGTGCGTGTGCGTGCGTGGCTATGACATGGCCACAGCCACATTGCTATCGCCTGTTATTCAGAGTATGAAGAGCAGGAACAGGCCGAGTGAAATAATTCGACTGCCTTCTTACATGAGATCTGATTCTGTAACACCCCTAATACTCTACAGACACCTGGTGGTCCTCCACAGTACTGCGGCTCAAAATCTGCATCATGAAACAATCGCACTCAGTTGGAACAATACTGGATATATTTCTCTCTTTTTTTCAATGTACTGTACTCAAAGCTCCCTCAGCTAGATCTGAGAAAACTCTACCACAGAGGGAATAAGGCAGCCGCTGCATTAGATTTATGAGTTATTCGTGTGAGATTACATATTTGTGTCCAACCCTTCGAAGATTATGTATCTGACTATTGAGGACCAGTAAGAGCAGATCCACAAAATCAGTGCTGTGCTTCTAATCAACACTGACTCAACAGGGTCGCTACACTCTGCTTCCAAACTTTGCAACTCAAAGAAGAGCATTTTGTATGTGCTTGCGTGTGTGCTTGCTTGCTTGCGTGCGTGCGTGCGAGTGTTTCTCTTTAGATTACATAATTTGTGTTTTTTCTTGTTACGTAATGTGTAGACACACTGGTAAATCCACATAAGCAAACTTCAAAAAGCAAATGTAACACACCAAACACTGATATCTACTGTATATTCAACAACCACATACAATGGATTCATGATATCAAATACTTAGATGTGCATACAGATGACATATATGACTACATTTATGTGTGTGTGTGTGTGTGTGTGTGAGTGAATGTGTGTATGAGAGATATTCTGTGTATCTTTTAAAAAAGAAAAACTGCCCATGTGCAGCCATTCCATGTCGTGTGTCTCTTCTCTCCGTGGTGACGGTGACAAATGTGAAACCTGCTTGTGTTCCTTCCAGTGTCTTTTAACACACAGAGGTATGTCTGTGTGCATGTGTGTGTTTGTGTGTCAGCAAGCCAGTGTTTCTAAGTGGGGCTTCTGGCATTTACCTGTGCCAGTGGAGCGACAGCAGCTGTCACCCACAGCTCACCTCAGGGATGTTTCCTGAGTCACTCTGACAAGTTGATCTTTGAAAAGTTCACCTCAGTCCACAGGGTTCCCTCTGTTTCACTGCGCCAGAGCTTCTTACCGTCTTCAACGAGCTGAACTGATTTTACAGGAGGACCAGCTGTTTGATTTGTTGCCTTTAAAAATCCTATTTGTTTAAAAAAGATTTAAAAAACGGACAAATCCATGTGCTGTTGTTTTTGGGTGGAGAACCATCTCAGTAACAGTAATACTGGAGCAGGCAATTACTATCACGCCATTACTATCGATTCTTAACATTACTGCCAGAGCAAAGTGTTGAGGTTGTGCAGTTCAGCTGTTTGCTCTAGCCAGGAGGCTCTACCACAAGAGAGCAGCACAGTGTTTAGGACAGACCAAAGACAAATAGCTATTCCATGCCACAAGCTGCATGTCTTTTCAACTGCCATCTCTGATCATGTTTATTATTATTTATAATCAAACATTTGTTTACCAGAAGCTACTGAAGGACACTGGAAAACTCCATGCAACCAGTTATTTCTGCATTTAAAGGTGCAAGGACGCTGCAGAAAGCTTCAACACCAAACTTACTAAAGGAAGGTATGCAGATATAACCCGGTCTTTGATTTAACTAATGTGTTGGGATGTGCATGTGTAGAGTGTGTGCAGCTGCAGAAAAAACAGGGTCTTTTGTGCAGCAGTTTCTTTTGCACCCGTAGTCGTGATGCAGCCGGCAGCCTCTCCCTGGAGGTTGAGAGGATTTCCCCAAGCTGGATGCAAATGTCACCTTCATTGTAGCACTGCTCAACTGTGATCACAGCCCGCTTAATGAGCATGTTTACTTTACACATGAGATCGGGTAAAATGAAACAGTAATGGTCCATGTGGGGAAATTGGGAAGAACTGAGAAGAACTAAATGGCAGGAGAATAAACAGCAAAGACTTTTAAAAATGAATTATTATAGATGGATGAATGATGGACAAGTTGGGGGGAGGGGGGTCATAAAAACTCTACCACATAAAAACCTTAAAATGTAAATTGTAACCTATGAAAGATTTATATGTGTGGCAATGATACTTTTTAACTACATTCAATACTAATCCTTTACCATCAGTTCCTCTGGCTTCTGTTCAGTCTGAGCATACTTGTGGTTAAAAATAACACAATATACTGAGTTTAGCAGTGCATGCTGTATGTACAGAAAATGTAGCAACATACAGTCAGAGTATATATATATATATATATATATATATATATATATATACATACAAAAGGAGGAGAACAAGCACATCTGTTATATAAACCCGACACCCAAAACACTGAAACTAGTAACTGGTTTTAATGTTGTGGTTGATCGGTGTATAATGCAATCCAATGCAACAGCTCTGAAATAGATACACCCACACACACAAACATACTATATTTATAAACATAGATGTATGAACAATATGTAACTGCCTATAACCCTCAGTTTTAAGGATTCCTGGTATCATCCATGAGAGATGAAAACTCCACTGAATATCAGAAGGACTCCCATTTTTCTAACACTGGAAGCCTGAAATAGCCACATTTCACCACCCCCCTCCCTCTCAGTTTGCCTAATTTCCACCTTCGTATGAGAGGATTTATTCTTGCCGGGGGGGGGGGGGGCTATGTCATGAAGCAAATTAATATACAGAAAGGGATATGATGTTTTAGTCTCACAAAAATAACAAATAACACTTGATATATAAAATTAATATTTGATCTAGTGCTATCATCAAGTCAAAATTTTAATTTATCTAGTGTCCTCTTTTTATTTATATTTTATTATAAACCAAATTTGAATGCAATATTACTTATGAGCGATAAAACTCCTTCTTATTATTACTATTCCCTAAAAATTTTAACAGAAAATGCAATGGGTTATATTTAACCGTTGAAGTTTTTCAACGGTTCTACAAAAGTGCCAGCCTTAAATAGTGACGGCCCAGCTGTGAAACTGTCTGTTCCAAATTTATTGTTGTGACAAAATGTACGCATTGATAAAGGGCCATGTGCATGATGGGGAACTGTTCTGGTCTATTAAAGACCAAGTAATAATTAATCAGACTCTGGCTGTAGAGAGGACAGAAGGAATAAAAATACACTGTTATTGGCTCCACAGCCCTCTTCTCTTCTCCCCTCACTATCTGTCCTCTTTTCCATTGTCTGTCCAACTGCCAAGCCATCTAATACTCAACAGCTGTTAAAGAGACTTCAGGTACTTTAAACACAAATAAAATACCATATCAGACAACATGTTGACAACAAGGAGAGTGTGACATTTTGACACAAATTTTGAGTTCATTTAGTGAATCTGGCCTTTCATCTCATATAAACAAGACTATAGAGGCAAAATTTCATGGAAATTCATGTTATAATTGTTGACATATTTCAACCTTGACCAAAATGTTGGATCAACTGACATTGCCATCCATGATGCTAACATAGCCAGTAATGCAACAGTAATTGCATGTTTATGTACTGTTGGTGTAAGAGTAAGAAGTCTTTCATTAAGTTCATACAGTCTTAACCACAAACTAGTGCAGTTAGAAATTATTGACAGACGCTATTTATCAACTTCAACACATTGCCATTTAAAGAAGATTCCACATCCAATATGCTCCCTCTGAAACAGGGAGCATATTGGATGCACATGTTTTTGAGTGTCCCAAGATAGGCCAAATATTATCTGATGGTACTGGGTTTCACAGAACCAGATATTGTGGTGTTTAATAATGAATCACTTCCTAATCTGTCAAGATAAAAGAAGGTCTTTTTCCTGCAAAGAAAATTTTTATTAAGACAAAAATCCCTCCATAATTTATATAAAGTGTTTCATTTTCTATGTGTTCACAACCTTGTCTTTTTTTAGAAATGTATATTATGTGTACAAATGCTCTAAAAGACAGGAAACAGCTACCACTAAAACAGCTGCTGAATAGGTTCAATCCTCTATGTAAATTGTATCTGAAAAACAGATTGTGACTTTTGATGTATTAATGACTCAAATTTCTATGTACTGCAAAGCTGCACAAGGGGTGGGTTGAACTGTGACAATGGTGGTCGGGGGGGGGGGGGGTCTGTCTTTTTCACTTCTTTCTTGTATGTTTTTCCATGCAATTATCTGTCAGTTGATTGTGGTAATATATGCTTGTATTGTTCTTTGTGAAAGGTGTTAAAACCAATTAAAGAATTCAAAAAGATGGTCACATTAAACAAATATGTTCAAAATGACAGGATCTTTCATACGACCTTGATGAAAATCAAAAGAATCACCCACAACATTATGTAGAAGTGCCTTGACTAAGCTATCATGACCTGATTGGGCATCACAGTCTGAGGCACAAAAGTGCAGTAAAAAACCCTGCAGTATTCTCCACTCGGTTTTTTCCCGTGTCTCCTGCCAGTCACACACTTCACTAGTACTTCCCCTTCACTGCTCTGTCTTTCTGATTACCAACTTCACTGATGTCATCATGTCACTCACCCTGGTTTATTTTCTTCCATTTTTTTTCTGCCACCCTAGTCTTCCTATTCCGCCATCCTCTGTCTCTCCCTCTATCACCTCATCTCTTATGAAGGTTCACACATCACTGAACCTGAGTAATGGCAAATGGAGGAGTGACAGCAAGAGACATGCACGGAGAGACAGAAAACAGAGACTGAGAGAACGCATGGAGATGACCCACCCTGGGTGATTTAATCTGTTTTGTCTTGTAATTTTTTTTTCAATTGGCAGGTTTTTTATGGTGAGGAATGCTGTTAGAGGAAATACTGCAGAAGGTAACTACAACTATTAGACCCTACATAAGCAGAGAGAAGAGGCTGTAGACTTATCATTGCTCATTTTAAGTCCCGCTTTCATCACTACCCAGGAAATAATCTCATTATAGAAACTCAGCATTGTTCCAGCTAAAAGGTTTTACTTAGCATTATAGCATGCACTATGTCTCTACTATATATAGATTAATAGTGGACTTTTCCAGGTGTGTGTGTGTGCATCTAATTTAACATGTGTCATCTCAGGCCGCCTTTGATTATCAGTCTATCAGTCTAGTCTCCTAGTGCGTGCCTCCAGGAAGTCCTGCAGCATCCCGCTAAGAGATGATATTAAGGGGAAAAGTCAAGTGGGGAGGGCAGCAGGGAAATGCTGGCTGGTCCAATTTGCTTGAAGTTTAGAGAAGAGAGAAACATCTTTGTTCAGTAGAATGAGAATAAGATGGAAAATAACTTTTAAGAGGCATCAGGGAGAATATCATCAGAGAGTGACACATCAAAGAGGGATTTTCTGAGAAGAACAGGCACTATTTCTGTCTTCAAAAGAAAAACAATGCTATGACACAAAGCAAGAAATCAAGAAGTAGGTTTTTACGTAAGTGCATCTGAAAAGAGAAGGCAATGCCCAGCAGAGATTATGTCTGAATCTAAAGTTTGTGGGCATAGGTGGGTATGTGTGTTTCTGTGCAGAATACCTAAGTCTGAGTATTAACAGTGTGGATGATGGGTTGTTGATGTGTAGTATTAACATTTGCTATCTGATATTACTGGAATCTTTAAATGATTTGTGTAATCACATCATGGTAAAAAACAAACGAGTATGAGTCATTAGGTATTGAGGGTGTCTGACAGCAATCAAACTCACTTAAGTAGATTGCTGGAGGCATAAAGATACACATTATGCTTCCCTCTGCATAATTTGATGATGGCAAGAGGATCAGGGATTGTCTCATGAGCAGCCTCAGCTGGCAGATAGGAGGTGGCCCTGTGCCTCCATATGGTCCCATTCTAAGTGCCCAGCACGAGCCCTTTCATGCTGCTCAATTCTTATCAAATCAGGATGGCATTATTCACTTTGTTTCACATCTCCTTGGGCAATAATTTAGGACTGGCTATATGTTGTTACTGCATGAGAGGCAGAGCCACACAATCACATCTATACAACGGTCTCCACTTGCATCATTCTCTAAAATAAGGCATAATCAATTTAGGTGTCTGCTCATTTTCCTTGTATCCGGTACAACGAGACAGACATTCTTTAGATAGTCCCAATCAGTGTCTCCTGCATTTTGCTCTCATAACTCATTTTGTCCCCGATATAAAAGATGAACATGTATCATCCTTACCCAAAGCCACAGGTGTTGGCAAGGTCATTTCATTATTATATTTTTTCTGCGCATGGGTTCTCAAGATGCTAAAAACGTCCATTCATGAGTCAGGACTTCATATCCCTCATCTTTATATATCGTGTGATTTCAAAGAGAGAAAGACTATAGGAGGAGCACACACCCAACACACACACACATTTACAATACACACAGATGCATATAAGGACAAATTTAGGACATTTAGACATTAGGACATTTAGTGGACATGACAGAGTACATGAGTGCTGGCACATCCACAGGCCTGCAGTTCACAAAATCCCTTGTCCTCTCAGGGGTCTTTAATCCTTTCACCTAGTTATCCAGGATTTCCATGTATAACCTCTGCATTGGCTTTGGACCCGGCTCCCTCAGTTTGAGGCCAGGGGCCATCAGCATCACAGATTATGAGGCGTGTGTTGTCACATCCCATTCGCTTCCACTCGCACAGGGTCCTGTCCTCCAGGTATTGGAGGCAGAGCAGAATGGCTAATGCAATTTCTGAGGCCGCTGGCCAGGATACAGCAGGCCAGTGACCTGTATGTGTTACTAAGTGACCTGAAGTTTAATAACAACAATCTATCCGTCAGTCATTCTGTGCTATAGGAGCAGCCTGTCTTTGGAGAGGGATTCAGCCCAGCTGTAGTTATATTCTATATGAATCTCTATCCCTCTGAACTTGTCAAAACTTGGTCAGGTACTGTATATCCACATTTATCCAGACAATACCTAAGGCTGACTGTATTCGTGGGCATCATCAGTGTTGTCAAAATCAAAAAATTTTTTTCCTACTCAATATAAAAATAAGCTACAATTCCATAATGTTCCCGCAAGACCAGCTGGTGATGATTCGGTCTATACAAAAAAATGTGACCTTGTTTTTCCTGCTAGCGTGCCCCTTTATTCACAGCCCTGGTGCCATAGCAACAATGTTGGCAGAATAGTGTGACTGCACATATAGAGCACTGCACAAAGTAAAAAGAGATCAGTTTGCCCATTTATATCCAAGGAAAATAATACTTGCACACAGTAGCTGGCCCAAAATAGTGCATTTTAACATCTACCAGATAAGGAGTTGCATGAAGTACCGTTCCCATATCAATGTGGATGCAAGCCCTGACTGCAACTGGATGTGGTTTGGGGGATTTGATTGGAAGGCTTTTTGGATGCCTTCATATCAATCCTGCCTGTCATGATCAAACATCTGATTTTGGGTTATAGTGCCAGGTAGGATCAAGGCCTTTCTACAATCATTCCTGATTTAAAAGCAGCTATAATCAATATTTCAATATCAAAAATGAATCGAATGATTACGCGTATTTTGAAAGTTATTGCTTTACTGCAAATAAATATAACCCCACTCTGTAGTTCCCCTCAGCTCTACAGAGTATTTCATTCAGTCAGGTCAATGTACTGCATGCTGCCTAGCTGGCGAAAAAAGTGGAGTATTTAGCAGTTGAAGAGAAAGATATTTCTCTCAGGAGTTGATGATAAATAAAATGATCAATAAAAAGAGCTAAAATATAGTCAGTATGATTGACGTGTAACATCCTCACTATGTCAGTTTTTAAAAGCTTTTTACAGCACTGATATATGATATATCACATATCCGTGTTGTGTTGTTTCACTCTGAGTTGTTGAAGCAGGGAGGGAATGGACAGACCACTTTCTCTTTTTCACCTGATAGTGACAAGCTACACATGGACCATTAATGCTATCACCCCTCCAGGCAGGGTGGTAAGGATGTAATCCCTCACTGGCTTCTCAACCACAAAATGTGCCAATTGTGTTTGTTGCAGCCAACAGCCAACATAGATTTAATGTGTGCAAGCTTCTCTTTTTTTCTACATGTTCCACACTGTCTCTATTTAAAACATAAATTTTGCAACTGAATTGTCCCTGTCTGTTACATTTTAACCACTGCACATGAATGCTTGCATCTTATCAGATGTTAGCATTATACAATAGGAAATGCAAAGGGCCGTGTTTGTTGTACCAGATGGAGCTGAGTGGCATTGTGGTGTGGAGGAAAGATACTTCAACATTTGAAGGAACTCTTGACTCTTGGCAGAAAAATTGCATTTTCATAACTATAATTAGGTGCTCAAATTATTCACAGTAATGGCAGAACAATAGTTCTGTGTTAAGGAACATAGAGTGATGCAGCAGAGATTGATATTGTCAAAAAAAAAACATTTATTGTTTCATGAGATTGCAATAAAACTAAAAAATGAGAAAAGCAACTGTAAGAGAGAGGTCTTAACTATTATGGAAACATAATGATAATAAGTGAAGGACGCATGGAGAAGGTAGAGAGCCCGCAGACAGGGGGAAAGGGAGGAGGAGAAAGTGACACGGTATAATTAGAGCTGCCGCCACCACCGGCTTGACTTAGATACAAAGGAACAAGTCAGACTAGTAAAACCCTGCCAAGATGAGGACAATCTTCCAAAGGGTCTCCTCTGCCGGAGATGGCTGAATGATCACTTTTCTCCGAGGCTGAAAACTAAGAGCATAATGTGTCACGTGAGACAGTGTTTAACCAGTGTCAGTGATCTATCAATATGTTGCTAATATTGACTGGGAATTGATAGAATCCCTGAAACCGACTAGAAGTAAATAACATTCTGCTTGCTGTTTTTCAGGTCAGTCTATAATCCCAGGAAGCCTGCGTCTGCAGCTTTTACACCAATTTTGCTCCAGATGTCATGGCTTGTTAGCTACACTACAGAGAGTAACAGAGTGGGGGGAAATATAGCAGGAATACAAATGTGGAGAACAAAAGGATATACAAAATAAGCAGAGGACACAGAATACCATGGAAGCATAATGAATTCACTTCAGAAAGAAAAGTTTGGCCCAGGATTGAGATACCTCAAATCCTGCAAGAAGCTTGATTTGATGGGAGGAAAATTGTTGGACTTGTTTGCACAAGCACCTGAGGACTTTTTAGCTGTTCTGGCAAAAGGCTCATTCTGATCTGCTTGTTTTCACTGCTCATTTCTGTTTGAACCTGGTCAATGGAACAGTTAACTGACATTATTTTGCATGTAACCTGTAACTAATACCTTAGATACTTCACCTGCTCTGAGCTTCCCACTGGACTTTGAAGTATCTTGTTGATTCAGAAAAACAGAGCAAACATTTTCTCTCAAGTAAATTGCGCTTTCACAGAATACTCAAGCAAAATACATTATGCATATGTATTTACATATATTAATACAGAAACAGAGAAGATATGAATATTACTGTTAAACATGTTTGTCAGTAACCACTTGCGCACAAACATATTCTTGAGTAAGACTATAAATCATCCTGTCAAAACCTTCACATTATAAGCAGTGAAATACCTGGTAATACAATCTTAAAATGTGCCATGTAGCTAAAATCAAATCAGTGAATTCTAACTTTCCATATCATGCTGATCAGGCCGAAAAAACTGGCTTCTAAAGAGAGGAGTGTTTTTTTTAACCATTGTTTTTCTCTCTGGTGGAAACACAACATCATGCCAAAGGGGCTGGCAGCAATTTATCAGTATTGCATATGCGGGTTTTTTATTTTTTTTCCAATTACTTCTTATCATTCGTTGCACAAGGGGGAGCTAAGGGGGTACATTGTTAGAATCAGTAATAAATATAGCAGATATATTCCGGTAATTCAAATTTTCCCACATCTGGTGATTTTCAAATCTTCATACAAATATGTTAAACGGGAACTCTATGTTCCATGTATAAAACCTTTTGTGGCTCAAGAGGGAGCTTTGTTTGGGGCTAAAGTCTACAAGTTTGAAAATGAAAAAATCTGGGGTTGCAGAGTTAAAATGAAGTTAATTCACCAGACCTCTGTAGACTGTTCCTCATCTATGCTTGCGGCTAGTAACTCATGGTTATTTTAGCCGCTAACACCAGCAGTGACTTGCTTTGTGGGTGATGTAGGCACCAGGTTTTAGACAAGGAAAAATGGATGTGTGTAGTAAAAAAAAAAGATTACAGCTCTGATTCTGTTGCATCAGTTTTGAAGCTTAACTTGTCCATTGTGGGTTTGACAATTCGATTGAAGCACAATAAATCTGTGGTTTATTCTTCTGAGCAGGTTATATTGTTACGCCTTCATGAGATCTAGTGCTGTATCTTACTTAGGGTCAACAATGTGACTGTTTATCAACCATTTCATTTAGGTAATGATCAGATTCCAGGGTTACTGCCTTCATAATAATGATAATGCACTTTATTTAAGATTAGGAAAAAATGTTTGGAGTTTTTATAGAATCTTTCAGTTAACTGTTTGGTTTTCTGGTGAACAACGTCACTGTTGTGGTTCACTCTCAGCAACCAGCGGGTTTTAGCAAAAAGCTCTGATAAACCCACTGTATTCTGCAAGCAGTCATCAAGAAGATAGTGAACATAATGGAGACTTAGCAGCTAAAGAGCCATATAATTGCCTCAGGAACTGGCACAGACCTAAATTTAAATTCATCAGGTGAACACAAACCCAACCACAAATAAATGCTAATTTTGCTCTGTGTCTTCTCGATGTGTAAATTGGCTACTGTCTGCACACAATTTCATTATGTCAATTTGAGAAGAAAATATATCAGTGTTGTGTTTATAGCTTGTTCGACTGCCTCCAAGCAGCTTAAACATCAATTATTGCAGGTTTAGGACCAGACAGATGTGTCAAAAACAATTACCAGCTGATGAAGAAACACAAGGTGAGGTTCAAAGGAATTCTTTAAAAGTAGCCAAGCAGTAGAAAGATCGAACATGAACCACTGAGAGCAACTCGCAGGTCAAGTTAAACCATCCGAATCAGCAGCATGAAGGGGATCCTTAGACCTCCACCAGACCAGTTCCTATAGAGCGTGAGTGTGAGGTGAAGATGATATTTGTTTTTGATTTTTGCATTTTCCAAATAAGGTGTTTACACCCACTGTAATGGCAATATTTTTTTATAGTGGCAAAAACAGAAAGCAAGATGTTATGAGCCTGCAGGACATGTTGGCTGCAAGTCTTGCATCTCTGCCTCTTACCCCCTGCCAATTCCTCCCTTGAGAAGGGGCAGCAGCTGGTTCAGCTGGGAAATTAAGGACTTACAGAGTGCTCCCAAAGAGGCCTACGTGCCTCATGTCAAAAAAATGGACCCCCATAATATGCATATGAAGGTCCTACTTCTGTCCTGCACAAAGCACACCTGTAACTATACTTGACTTCACAAAAAAACATCTGTGGCTAGTAAGGAAGTTGGATGGTTTGGTGCTCAGAGGTGCAGCCTGGGTGATGCTGGAGATAAAACTTGATGGCACCCATTGTTTTCAGAAAGTGTCCCAACTTTGAAGCCCCTGCAGGAGACCGAAAGGCCTCATCTAATCTCAGCCTCTTTGGACAAAAAAAGACTAATCTCCTTCTCCTGCTCGTACTTTTTATGGCTCTGTTTTGTAGCATCACTGATAAAAGGTAAATCCAGAGAATCAAAAGGACAAAAAGCCTCTGATGGTGCTGGGAACTTTCCATGTTCTTTGAATTCCCTTCACATAAAATGTTTATTCTCTTCCCACCTAATCATCCTGTGATTGTGTGTGTGTGTGTGTGTGTGTGTGTGTGTGTGCGTGTATTTGCCATATGTATGTAAATGTGTACCCAGTTCCGTCTCCTGAATCATTTCTATTTCCCTGGGCAAACAAGGGAGACATGTGCAGGCTGTGTATAATTGATGAACACAGCAGTAGGGGGAACCATGAGAGGGGCCAGAGAGCTATCCCATCGAAACTGGCATTCAGCTGACCTTTTGCAGCCATGCTGACTTGTGTGTATGTATGCATGCATATGTGTGTGAGGGGACGCATGTGTGGGTGTGTCTACAATGCTTGGGCGGCAGGTGGCAGGAGGAAATGTGTGAGAGGTGTAAAGGGACCAAGGCTGACGGCAGAGATGATGATGAGTGTATTCTTCAGGGACACTTTGAATAATAACAATGATAATGAGCGGAGAGTTGAAAATAAGGCTAAGGAGTGAGAAAGAAGTGGCCTCTAATGACAGCAGAGCAGCCAGGCATTAAGATAAACCTTGACAAAACAGGAGAGAATAACTCCAGCTTCAGAGGATGAGAGTGACGCAAGTCAGTCGCGCAAACACGAAACCCTTCTCTCAATCACGTGGCGTTTTATACGAGCAATCTGCCAGCCCCTTTGGCATGATGTTGTGTTATTGACACATCCTGACATAAGACATGTAACAACTTCACAACTTCAGAAATGCATCAGAGTCTATCTGTCTAAGGTCTTTGTGTGCACAGAATGTCACACATGCTACGCAGCTTGAGGGGCCTAGCAGGGTGTAGTTTATGCGAATTGGTGGTTTTGTGGGTGTGTGTGTGTGAGTCATGGGACATACAAATGGTGTGAGTGCGTATATGTGTGCATGAAGTCAATCTTCCTCACCTCCCTCTAAGATGATTAGGAGGTAAAAGAGCAACAGCAGCAGGGGGAGGAGGTACAGATGTGTCATCCGCACACTATAGCGGTATGATGCGAGGAGGAACCATCAGGCAAAGCCTGCTTATGTCACTGCTGCCTACAAAAAACATCTTCATCAAGTCAGTTTCCAATGGTCGACCATTAGTTTTTATTCACAGGCTTAAATTCCTTTATCATAAAAAAAAAACATCTACATAGACTTAGAATTTGCAAGAATTAGGAGATCCAACACATTGTTCATCATGAGTGTTTATACAGCAGTGTATCATCAGTACAACCGCTGATGTAGTGCTGCTTTAACAGGCATGATGCTCATAACAAAGTAATTCCATTATAGGACTAGATATAAAACAGCCCCAAAAACAAAACCCTTATCTCTGGTTACTGCTGGTCAAGGCAATCATGCACAGCATGGAGCTACTGACCCAAGAACAGCAGTATATTAATATACTTCTGCATAACTAAATGGATGATCATTATTAAATCTCCTCAACACTGGGTAATCTCATTTTTTTGACCTTGAGTGTGGCATGAAGGGAAAATAAATTGACAGAGGAACTTTAACTGTTTCCACATAAAAAACACTTCTTTTCAAACTCTGCTCTAGTACATTTCCATTCTTCTATATATTAACTAAGCTGGTTTAAAAACATACTTGTTTAACTGCTCTTTTGTTGTGTTTTTATTCATAGATCGGTTATAGATGGAATATCTTAATATAGTTTATGAGTGAATTATGGATGTTCCTGAAAGAGAAGTAATCTGCAGCCAGCAACCTTCATTTTAAACTCTAATTATAGCTAAGAACATAGACACTGGTTGAGTACAGAAGCTCCCAGGCCAGAAGGAAATCTGGAGACGCAGACAAAAAATGACACATTTTGTTGATAAATCATGATCAGAGCACAAAGACAGGCACCGGGCAACAGCCCTCTGAGGGTCAGGGTGATATTGTGCTCGATTGCCCCAAAGGGTCTTACTGAACACAAGTTTTCCAGGTCAGCCATCACAGAGAGGATGGAGATGAATTACGGGCTTTACATCTAAGACTGTAAAGCCCAAACACCCATGTCCCTCCCCCTCTTTCAAAATTGTTATCGTTACAGCAATTTTCAGATAATGCAAGAACATAAATTAGATTTTAGGCTGTGAGATCAAGACAAAGTTGATACAGATAGATGTGAGCTCATAAAAATCAATATACAGAAGCATATTTAAAAAAAAAAACAAGAAGCTAACCAACAGCTCCTGTCCATCTTTGAATGTGTGTTCTTTCATTCTCTCTTCCTCCCCTCCTCTTCTTCTCATGGGTCTTGATCTGCTCTCTCTGCGTAAACATTTAGTTGATTGTCTGTTGATTCCTCTTCCTGGCTCTCTAGGTTGCTGTCTTTCTCACCTCATGCCTCTCTCAGCATCACCATTAACCCGCTGGCTCACAAGCCCCTGGGGAATCGGGCCTTAGCAACTGTCCATCAACGCATCTGGGCAAAAAAATGCCCCACACCTCTACTGATTATCTGATTACAGGTGCCAGGAAAGGACTGAAAAAAGATCTGAGTCTGGATTGAGAGGCATTGCTAGACAAGGATGAAGACAAAATGCTCAATATATCTACTGTATGTTTTCTATGTTATTATTCGCCTGACAATTCTAGTGTTTAGTTAATCTAAGGATTCTTTGTGTGTGAATATGATATACTGTTTCCTGTGGGTTTTCATGTACCTTATATAATCAACACACAAGTAAAACTAGCAAGAAGCTAATTAAATTTGTACATCTTTGTTTTCTGTTGGAGTATTATCTTGACTTTCAAAAGCCAATTTTAATCTCTATTTATATAATCCTTCAGTGAATGGGGACATGGTGAACAACAAAACAGCTATATAAAAGACAAAACAAGTCATTTACATAATCAGAATTCAGCGACAGTGTTTCACCGGTGGGAAACAAAACAGAAACACGATCAGGACTCAGCAGAGCAAGACAGTGAACCCAATTACTGAAAACTGGGAAAGGCTGCAAGCAGCGGTACATACCTAGATGCTGAAATGCTCACCAACACACATATGAAGCCATAGACAGCTAGAGACACAATACCTGAGGACAAACCCACCCAAATATAAAGACAGGACAAAAAAAATAACAACAATTTCGAAGTGATGTAACTAGCCGACTTCCTGCCATTTCAGTCTCCTGTGTCTCTCCCTCTCTTTCTGTCTATTCAGTTTCCTTTTCAATCACGTACTACAGGAATACTGAGAATACAGTTTTACCACTAAAAACACACAACTATTGTGGTGAAATCCTATTAAAAAAAAAACCTACAGGTTTAACTTTAGTGCCGCTTCCCTGCAAAGGTTTTAAACAAATACATCATCTGTGCGTGTTACAGTGGAGTCATCTGGGCAACATGTCTTGCTGGAGTGTAGCTGGGGTTGGTTTCTATGGCAGCTGGCACAAAAGTAATGTGAGTGATAAGACACCACCCCAGGTTTCCTGGACTCCATCCACTCTTTTTTCTCTTCCCTCCATCTTAATTCATCCTACTTTCTCTCCTTTCTCTGTGTTAGTCTATTTGCAACTTTCTCTCTGTCTCTCCACATTGATTTTCCAGCAGAGACGACATAAGGCCAGTTGCTAGTGGGCATTGTTCCCATTCTGTCACCATGAGAGCACTTCTCTTTCTGGTCACACGCATCAGAAAGCTCTGACCCCTGTCAGCAAGTCGCCCACAGGGTCCAAGTTTTTTTTCCAACCCAGCCATCACAGAGAGGAGGGAGACGCAATGTCGTTTGAATATGGGAATAAAGGCGTTCATTTTCAGAAAGTCTCTCCTGGATTCAAAGTGTTGCGCCCGGTTGTTCACATGAAAAATGCCAGCAAAAGGTGTGTCAAGCTAGAGGGAGAAATTCAGACCTGGGCTCCATTGTCACTTGTACACGGTTGGCCAATCAATGTGAAGTGAGTCAGAATGTCAGATTGTGAGCTGTCGAAAGTAACAGCAATGGTCGGACACAGACCCCCTCTTTGACGTCAGAAAGGTGTGGCATCGTTCAGAAGAAAAAACGGACACGGGGCTGTAAAAAGGAGATACAGAATCTGCCTTTTGAGAAAAATTCCATCTTTGTAACAAAGTGAACTGAATTGCATTAAATAATTATTGGAAATATTTGAGTAATTGAAGAATCCGTTTGAAGAAATGGTAAATAGATACCACTTGAGATACCGAATCTCATATTGCTCCAGTGATACTGATGTTAATTTTTCATAGACCACAGTTTAAACACAGACACAATGTCAAAGCCTCTGCTTAAATCATTATGTGAGTACCCAGGGCCTTCATATAGTTAACCCAAGTTGGTATCACTGTCAAACATGGCTAGAAGGTTCTGTATAGCAAAAAAAAGCAAGATGCATGTTGCTTTCCTCCCTGGCCTTAAATTAGAGGACACCTCTAATACATGCCATGAAGTCATTGTATTTGCCTTTACCAATTGGAAAAATGCATTGAAAAAAAGGACAGGAATGACTAGGATATCACAATTGACTATAAAAAATTTGGAGCAACATATTTAACTGGATCCAACACTATCACTAGCAAGCTAATCTGCGCTACCACGGATATTTCATATTTTCGAGAGACATTGGTTCGCACCAAGTTATTTGTTTGTCTCATAATCATCATTTTACATTTGACAATGTTTGCAGGTTTATTTATTCCTCATTTTTTTCCGTGACAGAGTTTCACTAAGTTTCCAGGACATTTGTGTTATGTGCCTCTTCACGTCTTCCTCACTCCCATTACATCACAAATGGATAAACTAGCAAGGTTAAAATAAAGTTGCTTAGGGACATTCGTCCTTTGTCGTCCTTACTTTGCAGGTTATAATAGTCCATAGATAGTGTTGCTGGGGAGCTACAGTATATATCCTTGAAGGGTAACTGGGGAATAAGGAGCAGGTGCAAAGGTGGATGGAAAAATATAGCTACATGAAAAAATAGCTAAAGGCAGATGGAGACAAAAATTCTCTATAAAATCTACTCATGGCCTATGTCAAGGACTCAAAGCAAAGACAATGTCTCTGAGAAATTATCATAAGCTTTAAATTGCCTTCCTCTGTCACTTCCCATTGTGGAAATCTCAGGATAAATGAAACTTTAAGCCGCAGAAGCCTTTGCCATTGACTATTCTGTCAGTATGCATCCGACAATATTTGATGGATTATTCCAGCTTGCTAATGCAGCTCAAGAATAAATGCTCATGCACATGTGTACACAGCTCAGCCAGGGTTTAAGAACAAAGCTGGGAGGCAATTATAATAATCAATTCTTCACATCATCCCACACTTGAAATCAATAATGCAAAACAAGACTGGAGCTCATGCTGGATATAGGGCACTAATGACTTTTTCAGAAGCACGGCAACAAAGATTATTTTCTCTTGAGCAGATAAACCATTTCATTAATATCAGCAATCAGCTACTACTATGAGTCATTTTTTTCTTTTGGTTTTTTTTTTTTTGTTTGTTTGGTTTTTTTTTTTTGGGGGGGGGGGTTGTTTGTTTGTTTTTTCAGGATACACACACTTAGCCGGAGTCATTATTGTAGAATTTGATTGGGGTCTGATTCAACATTTGAAGAGTAGCCTGATTAAGTGTTCTTAAGTGTTGAAATCAGACTATCATTATTTTGAAACAGAAGCACAGGGGCGACAGGGGAAGCATTCACAATACCTTTTTTTTTTTTTAAAACCCTCTAATTCCTACCGCCACCCTCATCTACATTCATACTCATAGTGATACGAACTCCAGTAATCCCTCTCTCTTTCCTTTGCTCTCTCACTCCTGTCAGCTTTCTAAATGCAGCGAGGTAAAATAAATACCAAACAAACCTGGCACATGATGACAATGCTTTTTGTCCACACATATTTAAGATTGTATAAACACCATCTCAGCATGAAGACAAATATAGACGTTCTTTCTACACATGCACAAAAGCTCTCAAAGTTAGACGTGATATGACTTGGTGAATTATTAAAAAATACTGCATGAAATGTAATGGAGAGTTAATTGCATATCAGCAATTCAAAATTGATGATAAATTCCTCAGGATTATGAAAAAACTAATTAGCACAAATAATGTCTAAATTAAAGTCAGACATTCAGAAGGTTGTGTTAGGAAAAAAATCTTTTTTTTTCTTTCAACATTGGTGTAATTTTCATAGTTATGGTAATGATTTCCATTGTTCCATTGTTTTCCACACTAATTTCATGGCTGATACCCTGGGAAGAAACATCAAGAACAAACATCAAAAACAGAACAGAAAAGTAGCTCTGGAACATAAAATGGATCTTTTGGATCTCAGATGATACCTTTTCTGTTCAACTTCTTTTCAGGTGAAAGTCAGATTAAAAAAAAAAATGAATACGAAAAAATCACATTTAAGCAGCAGAATAATTCAATTACTGGATGTTAACTGAAGCAGAGTTTGGACATGAAATAACGGCGCGTTGCTAATAATAGTTTGGTGCCTTGGTGCTAAAAAAATCGTTTTACTGAGCCAAATGAAGGCCCTGTCATTACTGGACAAGAAGAAGGTAAATTACCCGCCATATGTTAGAACAATGACCCGGGAACACCACGACTACATACTGTATAAGAGCATTGTATTACAGAGCAAAGGTTTAATTTTGAAACCAAAAATTTTGTTGTTTCTTTTTTGCTTGTGTGCAATCAACAAAAAACAAAATAAATTGGATGTTGCACACAAAAACATCCTTTGGTGCTCACTAAACACACCAGGCAGAGCACATGTTAGGCTGAAGTGGCCTGTAGGCTTTCCACCTCTTCAGTTCAGCGTGATATGCGAAAAACATACTTAAAAATCTTAGTGATCTTAGTAAAATCTTAGTAAAAAATATTATAGCCCTAATCCATATTCTAGATTATAACTTCGGTATATATGTTTTCCTGTTTTCCCGGAAGCCTTTTTTAACCTTTTCTTTCACTACTCTCTATTACAGTGTGAGTATTTGATTAGAATTTAGCACTGAGGGGCTTGGAGGCATTTACGCAAATGAAAGACACAAATTCTCACAAGCATTATATACACACTCACATTCATTCCACTTTTTAACAAAAATTATTGTTATTTTATGTAGCTCCAGGCTACCGTTGCAATTACTGTATGTGCTTAATCGTGATGGAGAAAAAGGAATTATGCATGAGCTCTGTTTCCATTAAAAGACACCTCATTGTATCCGCCTCCATTTTTCTGTGTTTTTTTTTAAATGGAAGTAGTGTCCTCAAGAGATGAAGAGCAGAGAGGCGCCAGTGGTAGGAGAAAAAACTTGAAGATGAGGAAGAAGGATGACGGGGAATTTTTTTTGAAGGTCAGTTTTTTAGGACAAGACATATTGAGCTTCTTCTTATTTAGTAAAGAGTGTGAGAGATGGGGAAACTAGTCATTGGCACCAGCGCCTACACTCACGTACACAGACGCAGCCTGTTCTCTAGTTCCGTCTTAATCATTTGGGCCAATTTAAAGCTAACAGCTATTAGAGCTGTGAAGGAGCTAAGAAGCACAGGCAGAAAGTGGCCTGCTGCGTCCCTTAATGCAGCCAATTACAATAACATACACACACATATACACACGGGCCCTCACAGTATGAAGTGCATGCACAGGTGACATTAAAAGCATTCAAATAACTGACGCTTTCTGATCCTTCTACATTTCGCCAATTTAAAGCACAAATGATTTGCAATTACCTCTGCAAAGAAGGAATCATAGGTCTCTCTCTCTCTCTCTCTCTCTCTCTCTCTCTCTCTACACATAAGACACATGAAGAGCATCACATTCAATGAGCAGCTGCTGCTGTTTGAAGAACAACTTACTGTATATGGCTTGTCAGAGCAGACCCTAAGTGAAGATAAACAAAACAAACTCATGCCGTCATTTCAATCTGCAGTAACGGGTTTGAACTTTTCACTCCGCTTTCATGTCTCCTCAAACCAACTTGTGCTAAAGCAAGATTAAGACTTTTTTTTTCTCTAAATCTGTCATGGTGTGGCCTCTATAAAACGAATTAGGGCACCTCGGGGAGATATTACTGTCTCTCACCAGTAGCCACCGAAAGCCCTTAAATGATTCAGAACGGACATAATGAGGAGGACGGAGTCTTGGCTCAGCCTTCCTCTTGTGCACTTCACTAACAATGGCTGGTGCCTGGAGACTAATTTAAGCCTGAATCAGCAGGATTTTGGGCTTAGAGGTGGTCAGGCGAATTAAAACAGGAACTGTCAATACATAGATGGAACAGAATTTGTGAATTAATCAACGTAAAAAAAGTTCCCGCATTTGTTTTCAAATTCTTATTTCCCATTTGTCTGTGGGTTCCTGTGCATCCCACCTTACATTAGGTCCTTGTTTAACAACTTGTGCAAATGATTGTTGACAACTACTGAATGGAAACATACATCTTTCAATTTCATTCATGGTTCCCAGAGTCTACTGACTTAGCGATCAGCTGCTTTTCCTTTAGAACCATCATTTTTGGTTTTGAGATAAATGCGTCAATAGCTTTTGGACGGATTGCTATGAAATTTGGTAACTGACTTTCATGTTCCACTCAGAATGAACTTTTATAACTGTGGTGATCCCTTAATTTTCAGTCAAGTGTTTTTTTCAGATCCAAATTTTAATTTGTCCAAAGCTTGATTTTATGACTCAGTACCTGAAAAACTAATGATATATCTATCAGCCTCATTTGTAATTTGTGTGTAGAGCTAAGTAGCAAACATTTAGCCAACACACTAAACTACAGTAGAGAATATGTTAAACCTTTTACCTTTCTAACACCAACACCAACCACTGATGTTAGCATTTAACTAAAAGCGCTGCTGTGAATGGGTACGGTCTCACAGAGGTGGAAAACATGTCAACTGCGTGTTCTGGGTGCCTGTTAGCATGTGGACATTAGCATTTAGACACACAGAGCTGCGAGTGCGCCTTAAGACTCTAAGCCCTCGTATTACCGGAGAATTGTGTCGGCCTCAAAGCTTAAAAATGCCGTAATCTAAGTCCTACGACAAGTTAGGTACTCAGGGTAACTGAATCGCCTTGTGTGAAGGCGCTAGAGTTGTCTGGCAACATCCTTGGTAATGTTATCTCACAACACCATACAATGTTACTTATGAGGCAAAGATTAGGAATAGCAGACTTATTATAGATACTGTTGTTCACTTAAAATCAGGCATCAATCCTCATCCTGCCTCCCTTCGACCAGACGCTACCCTCCACGCTCCTCTCTCAAACACAGAAATGGAGCTAATCAGCTAATCTGGCTTTAAGGGATGAGGAAAATTATGGCAAAACACCAAACTGGGAACAAATTGTGTCTCTTCTTCATTCTCCCTAACCGCATCTCCGCCGCTCTGCCCCGATCATTACGTTTGGCCTTTAAAAAGAAAAGAAAAAAATGCCTGAGCTGTCACAAAGGCAAATGGAGCTGCCTACATGGGAATTGGTGGCAGGGAACTGAAAGGAGGGAAGCAAGCCAAAGGAATAACAATAAGCCCGAAAGGCATCGTTGCCAAGGTAGAGACATGAAAGGCGAAGCAGGTAAAGTCAGACAGCTTGACAAACTGGCAGCAGAACTGACAGACAGGCAGATCAGCGAATGGAGAGACGGATGAAAATATCTCTGACAAGGCAAACATTTCTCTATGCAACTGGCTCCACTTTCCCTGAGCGAGAGGGGAGAGATGGACCAAAGAGCCAGAGCGTACATCAAAATAACATCAGAAAGATCCAGAAGAAGAAACGCGGCTAAATACACTCAACAGAGCATCATGGAAGTATTCAGTGTGATGCTTTAATTAAAACAGTCGTGGCATATTTTGGTGGCAGATGTTATTCTATTTGTTGTTTCACCCCTGAAGGAAAAAAAATGCCACTGAGAACACTTTCTACATTCAGAGTGGCTCAGAAAACATTCAGGCTTTTGTACTAAGATATTTCCAGGCCTCCCCCGCTGCTGGGAGGACACCATGGTGGTGAGATGTAAACAAGGAAGCAGAGCTAGGAGCCACTTTATTTCGCCGGAATAAATCATACACACAAGCCCAGAACCACTCCACCTCTGCGTTTCACTCGTCCAAACTTTCAGGAACTGTACAGGCAACAGCCAGCAACTGCGCCAGATCCGAGACAAAGCCATCACCAGCTCAGAACCACCGCCAACGTTTACAGGTTATCAGCCTCCTCGGGCTCGTCAGCTGGAGTGCATCAGCGAAACCTGTGCACTAATATAGGGCTGCTTCTGTTCGCTGTCAAGCTCTAAGCATCATGGTGACATTCATTTTAATTCCAGGTGTGAGGTCAGTTTTTTTAAAACTGATGGTACATATCCTATATTTCATCTCCTTCTTATTTTGTCTTTGTTCACAAAATCCTCCACAGGCTTTCGCTTGAACAGGTAGCAGTTACCGCTGCTCGTCAGCTATGTACTGACCATGGATGTATAACTAGGCTCTATATCATTTCAGAACGAATTATCAAAGTAAATAAATTACAAACACGATGGATATACAAGTTCACACATACAATATGTTTACATGCCTGCACACTTGTGCACATGCACATACATAGAACCTGATGATGTTAGAAGCTGTATAATTAGTTCCCCATTTCTTTATTATAGTACATGGGGGTTTAATTGACTGCCAGGCAGCTCCAATCAAGCTGCAAAGATCTGAGAGTCCTAGCACTGGGATGAAGCCTCTCGGGTGACTGTTAATTTGCCGGCCTCAGCTGCTCAGAAGTCGACACACTTGGAGAAAAATGTAAATGCAGGCAGCGCAAAGAGTCTAATTACATACATTAGTGAGAGGGGTTTTTAGAGAAAAGGCTACTAGAATAGATTTAATATATTGTCGGATGCACCGACTGACATGGCAGTGACACATAGGATGTGAAACAGACGTGTAAGGTGTTTGGAGCAGTTAAATCAATGACAGCGACTGTGGGGGTTACATTAGATACATGAGTCACATGAGAAAGCGTATTCTGGATGAAGATGTCTTTCGGCACCGTATGTACGCACACACACTACAAAATCAATCAGGGGCTTGCAGAGTGATTTATATTTATAAATGATCAACAGGACAGGAAGAAACCATCTGTCTGGGCTATATTAAGCACATCCTACTTGAAATGCATTATAAGGAGAAAGAGAACAGTGATGTTTCCCCCTGAGTGACATCACACTATATATACAGTAGAATAGAGACAAAAACAGCAAAACCAGAAATCATCCAGGCATTCACATTCTAATCTTATCATTGCACTACACAGTAAAGGGCTTTTTAATGTGCCTCTCTCTCTCTGTGCATATCTGCCTTTCCGTAGCTTATCATACCAGTAATAATGACTATACGGGAGATACACAAAATAGTTAAGAGTGTAATTCATCAATTTGGCATTACACTCCTGTAACATCACTGGACTTATGTTTGACAGTTTTGTAAAAAAAAAAAAAAAAAAAGATTAAAATCGATGCAGCAGAACGAGAGATATCGTCTTCTCTATTCAACGTCTTTCATTTCAAAACCTAGTGCATCTCTAAGGGAAGCAGTGCAGTCAGATTCTGCTGTGTTATTCTAGAAACAGCCAATGTAGCCCTGAGCTTCCAGCCTCAGGACTGTGATGAGGAGCAGAGGCCACAGAGGTCTAGTGGGCTAACTTCTTTCTAACTCCACTGCCCCGGGTGTTTCTTCATTTTCAAAATTTTTGTCTTCAGACCTGGTGCTGACTCATGTAATAACACTTAAGGCAGTTTATCAGACTTGTAAACAGACTTTGATTTGCAAAATTCTTGGAGCTGCCCTTTAGCCATATTGGCCAATATTGCGTGTAGCTTTCAATTATTTATGAGACATGCGATTTGTCTGAAATATACCATACTCTTTCATCAAACTATTATTTTCCTAATAACAATATGAGTCTTTTGGGCTGCACTGGTTCTAAATAGTCTAATTCTGTGACAAAGAGATTCTGAGTTTGTTTCTTAAATTAGCTATCTACCCATATAAAGCTTTTAAAGACCTTGCTCCTAATAGATCAATCTAAATGAAACTGGGTCTATAGATTAGCGTTTTTTGGATCCGTGCAGCCTTTTTTGATTGTCTCAGGAACAAGTTATTACTTGAACCAAATATAGTAAACAGTAGTAGTTAGTGTGTATAGGTGTGTCTGCATCACAGGTTGGAAAAACAATTCCCCAGTGTTTCAGTATACATTACACATTACATTATACATCACAAGTACCTCTCCATTTGTCTCTCAGATTCAAATATCTCTTTCTTCCGCTCACTCTGAAAACAACATTGGTGCTACAAAGAGAGAGCCACGGCACACAAATACACCACACTCACCTTCAATTGCATAACTAACTGATTATTCATCTGATCCACAAAAGATACTGAATCATCAGATGCCTTGCTTGGTTGATAATACGTGGCCTGATAATGCATCCTAATTCAATTATAGCTCATAAATGAAACTCAATTTGAGGCTTCAGTGGATCGGAATGGGAGCAATGAAGAACATTCAAGATTGGCAAAGAGCAGTAGGAGTATTTTGGGAAGGGCCAAATATATTTTTCTGCAGGCATCATTATCATTACCTTCATCATCCTCACCGGATGACTAGATAATTGATATCTATTATTCCCACCCATCTCATTATCTTTTAAAAGCTTGCTGTGATTCAAACAGGTTGCACATGGTGAAGACTTCTCTTAGGTCCTACAGGAAGATATGGATCTTCCTCTCTAATTCTGCCTGCCCTTATTTCTCTCTTCCTGCACTGTGCATTGATCTAAGAGCGGTCCTGTGAATCGTTGTGACTAAAAAAAAACACACACAGAATGGAAGAGCAGAGCAGGAAAAGAGCCATTTCAAACAGTGATTAAGAAGCAGAAGAGCAAAAGAATGGTAGTCTGACCATGAGGAGATGCAGCAGAAAAAGGCAGGTGCCTACCTGAGGTAACGCAGTGGTTCTATGGTTTCAGCCTCTGCCTCAGCTGAGTTGTGGTTCATCTTGTCCATTTCTTTTCACCCAGCACGTCTTGGCAAATATGAGAAAGGAAGAGCTGTGCCGCTCCAAAGAAAACACTTGTGTTGCTTCTCTATTTGACTCTGAATCAACGAACACACTTTCCACCTCTTTTCTTGGGAACAGGCTGAGAATCTAAATGGGCAGTGGCTTTTGATTGGTTCAAAAACTGGAAGATAATTACTAGCTGCTACACACACACACTGTCTTAATCTTGCCTCTGTATCTCTGCCTCTCCTCTCTTGTGTTTCTGTCTTTTTCCCACTGTGGCCCCAGCTCATTCTCTGATAAAACCAGCTGGCTCTCTGTATCAGCTGCGCTCACCGGGAAAGCCAACCAATTAAGAATCGGGAGGAATGGTCCTCACCAGCCGATTGGTTCAGGCTGCCGCGGTCATAGCTGTTCAGTCAGTCAGGGAGCAACCCCAACCCCACCTCCTATCTCCCATCCCTCAAATTCACACAAACACAGATACACACACACGTTCAGGCGTACTCCTTGGTGGCAAAAGGATCCCTTGATGTAGAATCTAGAGCAAGCGTCAGAGTGAGGAAACACTTCACCGCTCAGACACTAACACCGTTCAGATGGTGGTGGGAGGGAGGTGAAGCCCATTATCTAAACTGAGATAATGACACTACAGTACCTGAGTGGGTCCATAGCAAAAATTTGATGGGGATTTACAAATGACCCCAGAAGGAACTTTGACGCATGCACAGTGATCATATGGATTTAGGGCAGCTAAGGAAAATACGTTCTGCCGTTAAAATGTTAATATTCTAACACACAAGCACACGGTATAAGCACACACACACAAATACACACACACACACACAGGAAGGATATGTTTTGTGGTATCATGGGGAAAACCAGCTGCTGCCAAGGAATGAAGCTCATAAGTGGGTCGTGGCAATAAACAATAGCTGGTTTTCTTCTTTAAAGGTCTCTCTCTCTCTCTCTCTCTCTCTCTCTCTCTCTCTCTTCCACCAGTTTGCTCTGATTTCAGGACCACTCCTTTACAGCTCAACTAACAGTACTGAGGTTTATATCTCAGATTAGGGTGCAAATCTGTGTTCTTCTGGCATATTTCAGAAATGTTCCATCAGAGGGATTAAATTCCTGTGAGGGGGCAATTGCAGAAAAACACAGGTGCAATGGAATGTTGGTATAATCCGCCACCTTGTGGTTATATATTACTATTGCAGTTTAAAGCCAGAGTCATTTTAGACAAACTGTGCAATGACAATCCAATCACGAGAAGGGACACTGATAGAAATTAGTTTAAACAGGTGCATAAGGTCACTAAAAATGCAGGCCTGAAAAACATGTTGCATTCACTACATGATCAGTATGAACCCTTGCCATCAACAGCAATTCTTGACTTATGTTAAAGTCATCAATTCTAAAATTTATACCAATTGGAAATTTAAAGGCTAGGTTATTATTATTATCAACTCTTTCTAATTGCTAAGAGTAGCTATTTAAATGGAAGAGACAGAAGACAAGATTCAAAATCAAAGTTGTGTGTAATGTTCTAAGTATTGTTTTGAGATAAACTTGGAAAAATTTGAACTTAAGCTTGATCCCTGACAGTTTTTACAGAAAAAAAGGATATTTAGTGGTTCCTTTCTTGATCCAAGCCCCAGTGGGATAAAATGAAATAGTTGGGAAACGTTAGGGATTTTTGTCGATAGCTTGGTGGTTCACAGTGAGAAGAACAGTGGATCAAACTGGGTGCTAAAGACTATTTTGTCTCTGATTACTTTCCTAGGGCTTCACACATCAGTAGTGATGTAACAGGTAGAAAGTGCTCTGCTTTCTATGTACAGACTGATGATGTACAGATGTGTAAGTGCATGGGATATAAACAGAAACAATAAAAGCAACTTGCACATTTAATGAAATGCAGCACTTGCATTAAATTACTATCAGCACAGAAAGATTAAAAGTTTAACATTAACTCGTGTTATTGTATTCTGCTGCCTTATAATTATGTTTTTACAGTGTCCATCACAAGTATGACTTCAGCCTAAATCGATAAAGGACATCGGGCCTTGTATGTGCACCTCAGTGTCTTAAATGCAAGTGAAATGTTAATATACTTACGTCCTGAATTGACAGGCAAACCAGTCACAAAAGAGGGGTTAAAATTAGTTTTATTATTATTTGATAGAGCAGGAAAAAAAAAAAATCAAAAACAAACAAATTTCTCATACATCGTTTTCTTTTCCATTGGGCTGTATTGCGTTTTAACAGCATTTCAACCCCAAACAAACGGAATGGTGATATTGTCGTCAAACAGCAGCAGCAGCAGGCAGTAGTCAGGACAGCACAGGGTTACACTTAGCAGGGCACAAAACGATGGGCTCCTTCCAGATTGCTTTTTTTGCATCCACAAGACGCGGGCTGCTACCTTCTGCCTGTCAGGAATGTACAGACAACCTGGAAGATTTCCAATGCTACTTTGAGACAGAAACACAAAATCTCAAGCAATTTAAGTATGCCTGTATTTCTATTAGCAATGCACATACTGTATGTAGCACCATCCTAAATGAAACCCAAATGTACAGTGATGGTACCCCAGGACAAAGGGGTAAACTTCAACTGATGCCCATTTACCTAATGCAGTGCACCATCTTTCGGAGAGGAGTCTGGCAATGATCAGTGAGCTAATGAGTGCATTCTAGATACAGGACACAAATCCTTACAATGTCACATCAGATTATCACATCATGGACTGCATTTTTTTTTTGTAACGACGCAGTGATGATAGTCAAAACTATTGTTTCAATGCGAGATGGATAAAAAGAAAAAGCCAGATACAGGATATTGAGAAAATCCCTGCTCAGGGGCTGGTCACCCTCTTCTGTCTGTTGGTTTTGCATTTTTACACATATAGCTTCCTAAATGTTCAGATTTTTATAATTGTATCCTTTTTCAATGCTTAAATTCAACACATCGATATTCTAGGTCTAATTTAGTGCCACTTTCTATTAGGGCAAATAAATGTAACGCTGCTGCGAGTGGTAGGATTAAAGAAACTGGACCAACTCACTGACTGAAATTAAAAGATGGTGGCAAATGGCAATTAAACTCCATGAGTGACGGGAATTCCCCGTTTAATGTAGGACATATTGTACATCACTAGCTTATCCTGTGCTGCTGCAACCTGATAAAAATGCACTATAGCTCATGTGAAAGGCATAGTTAGCTCAATTTGAGGACCTGACATAAATCATACACACCTTAATGTTAAAGACTAAGAAGTTCATGTCATTTGTTGCTATAGGGGTTTTTGCATAACTACATTCTGAAAGCTGTCCAGCTTTTCTCAGACCAATCGTAGGGTGAGTGGGAGCATCTGGACACGAGAAAAATCATTTTATGTGGAGATCCATTCAAAATTTAGGGCATAAGAATATATCTTTACTAACATGACCCTATAAATAAACCCAGAGACAGTTTGTCTATAGAAGAAAAATAATGCACCACAATCTATGACTAAAAGCAAAACAATGTCAAAAATATGACATTCCTTACACCCCCTCAGTTTAGCATGAATTCATGTTATATCCAGAGAGGGTTCAAATAAACTAGAAACCTTCTAGCAGAAGGGATTCCATTTGGGCTCCACTAGTTCTTTGGAAGGTCTTTTTTTTTTTTTTTTTTTTTTTTTTAAACAATATTCAATAAGAATAGTCCTCCGAACATATGCTCCGTGTTTTTTACATGAATCAGTGAAACCTTAATCTTTATTCTTCCTCTTCATCTTAGAAAAAACAAAGTATTTAAAAGTAGGCCACAACATGGAACCCAGCAGATGTAAAACCACCTCAACAGTTACAATAGCCTGTAAATTCAGACCTCGACAAGAGGCCACTTCCAAAGTATCAGGGAGCACAATATTCCAAACACAGTATATGACTTACAGAAGAAAAGACAAAATCCTAACATTCAGCCATACAAAATAATCCAACACACGTCAACTTCTCTACTATACATAGCGTCGGTTAGAGAGAAGAGGCAGTCTGTGTGAAGATAGATCATTTTTTACAGTCCTTTTTTAAATTTTATTCATTTTTGCAAAGCTGAAGCAGTTCTTATTATTTTGTGGATGGTCCTTGAAGCACAACCCCGATCCCTGTGATGAGGTCTTCAGTTAAGTTCGATTCGGCCACCACATGGCCCTGAGTCTGACTGGCTCAGACAGGATAGGGGCAGGACGTAAGGCGAATATTTTATTGTGTATAATAGTGATTATTATCATTTCCCTGCCTAATCCATATGCAGGGGAGCCCAGGGATTGCGTAGCAATTTCCTCTTGGTACAACTGGGAGGATTGACCAATATACAGGGAGGGAGAGGCAATATCAATCGAAAAGTTTGTAGAATTGTACATAGCCATGTTTATCCCAACCCTCAGAAAGGTACTCAAATTCTATTTGTCAAAATCCTTGTATCCCAGAAGCCCAAGCTGTCGCTGCATGACTTTTATGTGGGATGGAGGACTCAGGTAAGGAGGTTGGTAGCAGAAAGATCTGAGGAGGAGATGAGGAACACTTCCATCCCACAAAAGAGGCCAATTCTCTCTTGCACCATTTTGGTGCAAGAAGCATAGAAGTCCATAGAAAGGATTAGAATGATAATGAATGGCTGTTATTGTTATTTAGAGGGGTAATAGTTATGGTGCAGGAAGAGAGTAAGATTGCATTATTTCCATGTGTTGGCTGCTTGGGAGATAGAACGGGAGGGAATCATGTCCAGCAGGTACTCTCTCTGACGCTCCACAGCAGAGGTGGTCTTATGGGCAGACAAGCTGGGGTTCACATAGGCCATTGTCACACCTGTCAGGGAACAAATACATCGGTGGTCAATGTACTGGATATTATTAACATCAAGCTTTTTTTACATTGATTTTTTTGATCAAATATTACACGATTACAGTATTTTGAACGAGGTAGAAAGAAGGGGAAGATAAAAGGAAAAAGTTTGTATGATATAAGATTAGTGAACATGAAAAATATTTTGCCCGCTCCCAGTAAAACTAAACCTTTTAGGATTTTATTTCTACATATACAAAAAAGCCAGAAAGACACAAAAAATATAAGGAATATGAGAATGAAAAGGTTTAGCCTGAGGAAATGAGAAGAAAGAACAAGGGGTGACAGTGCCAGAGAGGAATCCACCTTAGAAGAGAGTGATTACCCCAAAGAGGAGCAGAAAGCAAGAGCGGGTGAAGCACATTCTCGATCTAACCTCCTCTATAGTTTATCTACCTGTGTTGCCACATCCCTGCTTCCTCCAGGCAGCCACGTTGCCCTGGTTACTGCTGCTGCTGCTGCCGGCGCTGACCTTTGCCCCCTGCTGCAACGGGCGTGCTCCAGCATGCTTACCTGGCCTGCTGCCCAGCGCTGCTGCTGTCACTGCACTCTGCAGCTGAGAGGAGGAAGTGAATGAGTGCACCACACCACGAGACCTCACTGCGGACTGGATGCTGTGTGACAGCTGACTCTGTGTAAAGAGAGATGAGGTGACAGGAATATTGGTGATTTAACATGACTTTAAACTGAAACCACAGTGTTGGTTGATTGCAATCAAAAGGCCGTGCTAACCTGCTTAATGGAGGAGTGGTGGGCAGCCACAGGTCTGTGCTGCATGGCAGCCCTGACCTGCTTGTACTGCTGGGACACCAGCACCTCACTCTTAGACAGTGAGGGAGAGGAGGAGGAGGTGGTTTTAGAGACAGGGGAGGCAGAGGAGGAAGAGGAGGCTGCCTGTTGGAGGATACGCTGTTCAATCTCCTGCTCCTGTTGCAGTGCCTTAACAAAGGCTGCCTTCAGCCGACTGGTGTGCTCTGCCTTCAGGGCCTTCTTCTGATTGGACGACATGCATTGGTCACAGAGGATGGTCCCGGCCTTCTCCTTTCTCCAGCGGGAGGTAAAGTCCGTCTTACACTGGGCACAGGTGTACGGCTCTTTGGAAGTGGAGCTGGCCATCGCAGCAGCTGGGCCCAGATTACCTGTGTGATGAAAGAAAGAAACAGAGAGCTTTCTTGAGACTAAATGTGTACCTTTACATTTTACTATCCAATCCAACATTGCAATCCAACATTCCCAAACTAGCTACCAGAGTGTCAAGATATACCCACCCCTGCCGTGCATCTCCAGAAGTTTTTGCACCACCTCCTCTAGCCCCAACAAGTAGATAAACTCATTATTGGCTGCTGAAGGCAGGAAGTTGAACTCGGGAGCGGGAGGTTTGGGTGGAGGTATCTCCAGTAGCGTCTTCTCCAACTGCTTACGCAGTGCAAGCTTAGCAGCTGCCTGCCGGCTGGCTGGGGAATCGTTGACGCTAGAGTTGGGTGACCCTGAAGAGCTCTTTAGGCTAGTTGGAGAGGCCTGGATACAAATGATAAAGTCAACTTCAGGGACAACACATGCAGATGTTCTTCTTAAAGTTGACCATAATAGGAAACATAATGCAAAGTAGTCTAACCACAGAAAAATGTAACTGCATTTCTATCCTCTATGATAGTAATAATACTTTTTTAACGTCCTCACCTGTGGGATGTTGACCATGACATTACTGTTGGCCACATTAGCCACCCGAATGAGTCCCTGCTGAATGATCCTCTGGCCCTGGACCTGGACATTGGGCACAGAAGCCCTGGGAGCAAGCAAGAGTGGAGGGGGGCCTGAACCACTGTGCTGCTGCTGTTGCTGACGTAGACTGGCTATCTGTTGAGGAGTAACTGCGATAGGCTGAGGAAAGTAAACACGCAGAAGCAGCCGTCACAGACAAGACACCAAAAAAAAATTAGAAAGTCAGAATCTGACAGCTCTTCTAAGGAGTTTACTTTAAAAGGTGAGACCATGTTGTGAAACACTTACCTGGGCTCCTCTGACCAGAGGCGGCATGACAATCTGAGAGCTGTGTTTGGACGGGACATGTTGCCCACCCCTCACTAAGGGAGGAGGGATCACCGTGCCTGAGCTACGACCTGTCACCTGATAACACAAGAATACAATTATACAATAAATGAAAAAGTCATACTTTAAAATCTGTGCACTTGAATTTGTACTTGTGAAAATTCAAAGAAAAACTCGGCTGCCCTCCACTATATAATCAACCACAATAAGACTGTAGCCTCACAACATCTATCTAAGCTCTAAAACAACTAATGGCAGATGGCTCTAAACCAAGTGTAATAAATACCTGGAGGGGTCCTTTGCTTGACGTGATGCTTCCTCTCACTAGCGGAGGAGGAGTGGCTACAGATCCAGGCGCCTAAAAATTAACAGGGTATAGGGTTAGTTCCTAAAGCTGTAGGTGGTTGAAAACGTTTAAAAATCTTCACTAATTATGTTAATTGGAAAAAAACAAGAAAAAATAAGGAGAACTTATGATTAACAGTGTATGTTTATAAAACCTCAAACAAAACAATTCCCATCACTGTTGCATCTATTAAGTAACAAAACTTGATATTTAAAATAAAAAAAATTCACTCTCTTTCCTCTTCTGGGGTTTTTACCTTCTGCATAGTGCTCTCCTTCTGGATCTGGCTCTGTCGTAGTTTCTTAAGCAGCACCAGTTTGGCCTCTTGGAGCCTAAGTTCTTCCTTCAGCTGTTTGATGATGCGCTCCCTCTCCTCAGGAGAACTCTTCTATAAATGAATGAATGAAAAAATGAATGAATAAATAAATAAATGAATAGACAAACAAACAAACAAACAAACGAGACAAAACTGGAGTATTAGGGGAAGTTTATACTAATAACTCCAGGTCTCGAGTACACATTTATTAGACAGGGATAACAAGGACAACTAAGGTGGTTTATAAAAAGACAATTCTGTCAAACTTAACTCAGGCTATTCCATTTAAAGCATTGTCAGTAGTACCTAATCAAACAGTATGCCCTCAAATTTATGTTGAAACTATCAAATAGTCTGTCTGCGTGGCAATAGGAACTCACAGTTTTATTTTTGCTCTTCCAGTTCAGCAGCTACCACTAAGTGGTTGCAAAGACTTTGAAGCCAAAGAACAAAAGAAAACCGTTTTTAGTGCATAGTTTAAATTTCCTTTTTCCCACCATAAGTTTATCTGTGTCAGTCTTCGTGAAGCAGTGGCCGTTCATGAGAGGACTGGATGGCTCGTTGTCTGATAATACAATCACATCATCTGGTGAAGGTGGCTGCCGCTCTTTCTTTATGTCACTGAGGAGAGAAATAATCAGAGACAGAAAAATAATCAGAGACAGAAAACAATAGCCCTGATTACTGATTAATTATGTTATAAGATACAACAATATTATAATTTCAGTCTAGAACATTGCATCAACTGCAACTGACTTGTAGCTTTGACTAATGTCCAGTAGATGGCGATATTATTTGGATTTTATCTTCCCTGTTGCAGTGCAAATGTGCACTGGGACACACAAAAAGACATGTACCAAGAGATCAATAAGGGAGTAATGGCGACAGGGGGAGATCACAACAACCCATTATTTCCAGCAAAAGATAAAATCAACAGACCTCCAGTCTCTCTGGTTTCTCCCTTCCATCAGACACAGAAGAGGCAGTCAAAAACAACATACAAAAAAGCAAACTGACTGCACTGTTGTTTTTATTGGAGGAAATGGTTTAAGGCTTTTGATAAAACGTAAAGAGGCTTTTTCTGAGGCGACTAGTGGAAAGCTACATACGCATCAATCTGGATGGGGTTGGAGATAAGGAGTACGATTTGGTTTTAATTTTAACCGCACATGGACTACGGTAAAGAATAAATTTGCCTCCAACACAGCGGGGCTCCTGTCAGGTGTTGAGGGTTTCTGATTGATAACGTGAACTGGTGGAAGATGAGATAAGGCAGAGGTTGTGATATGACAGCATGTGAGAGGTAGAGGTTTGGGTCATAATGTGAAGTTATGCATGCACGCAGTTATATAATTGTTCAGGCACTGTCGAGTGAGAGGCTTCAGGGCTTCAAGCTTAGGCCTAGTGTACCACCCAGACAGGGCCTCACCCCTCCCCTACGTCTGTGGCGAGGCCTGTGGCCTAGCCGGATCGGCACAGCCTGGGCCTCAACTCTCCCCTCCCTCCCAGCTGCCGACACCAGAGTCACAAGCTGAGAAGAGCAGAGGTCTGCTGGAGACACTGGGGAGGGTGACAGTGAGGGGGAGGGGAATACGTGGCTGGGAGCCAACCTATTGTGTACACTCTCTCTCACTCAGTCACTACTTCACACACCCCTCCCCCACCCTTACTTACTTGTTCATCTTTTATACGCCAACTCACTGACTCGGTTCTTCACACACTTTCTTCCTTTTGCACACTCCTGTCTTTAGACGCGTTACGCTGATATCTTCTCCTTCCACAGAACGGTCTAATAGCTCCCCTCAAGAGACACCGCATGCTCAGTTCAACAAGTTCAGCTATGTAACAATAACCGTTTCGTTTATACTTGTATTACAAGAAGAGGTGTTCAGCAGACCCAGTTATCACGACGTGAACCCCAACAAACACTTTGTGTCATTACATAACTTTGTCAAGCTGCTAAGAACAGAAACCATGTAAATACATTATACTGCTACTTCCTGGAATGTACTTGTTTCCATTCAAATCTAAAAAGATGTCTGACATCCTGGAACTTTGAGAAGACTGCTGTTCTGAGAAAGATTACGCTCAAAAGCAAAGCTGCGGCATGGAGGGGCAGCAGTTTTCCTCCATAGCTCCGTTTACATTCTGAACAGACGATATGATAAACTATGCCAGACACAAGTAGCATTAGAGAGCAATCGAGAGCTTCATCATCTCTCACGAAAACTTAATGGCGACCCAATGCTTTGACTCACTTGCCCTCTCTGACGGGATGACATAGACTAGCTTGTGGTAGTTGCTACTATTCTATTGAGGACAGCTTACACAAGCATCACAACACACACCAGCTTGGTTATGTAAGGTCTAGTGTTTCTGCATGCCTCGGCTTCCCCGATCATGGCTTCACACCGACCCCACTATAGGACTGCTGAATCAGTCATTATTAGGTGCAGTGGGTGCTGTGCAAAAATGCAATTCAACACTGCAAGTGCCATTTTAAGCTATATAAGGTTCTTATAACATGAAGGAAACAGCCGGGCTATGGTGAAGCAAGCGGCTTGGCAAAGATTGGTTTAAATATTGTCATATTGTTAAAATGCTTACATTGCATCAAAAAGCATGCAAACTTCAGAAGAGTAGAAGGGAGTATTGCTTCTTCTCTGCGACACACGCTTCTCTTCTCCTCAGTGTCGCTGTATTTCTAACCGACATAGGAAAGTTGGCTTGCATTACATTTCACAAATAGTTTTTCAAAGTTGGCCTACATGGATTAAGTCTTTTATATATCAATGAGGTAAACACCTTGCAGTGAACAAGCACACCAACGCATGCTAAGATTAGACAGGGGTCAAAGGTGACGCCTCAGTGAAGTTTTGATATATCGGCAACAAAGCCACAACACTTTCAGTTGAATCGCCACTCTGTTCCACTTTAACTGCCATCACATCACTGTGTGTATTTATTGCCCTACCAAACACGTCACATGACATCAGGCATTTCTCTATGTGGTCATGTGACACACCCACCACCCCTCCTGGCCCCTCCTTAACCAAACTGCTCCTTCCAATGTGGAAACCATGGCAACGGCCAGTTGGAACCAGTTTGTGACACATAGCCTTCATTTTGTGTGAAGTGTGAGGCAGAGTTCAGGTGCTGCTGTGGGAGAAAATGGAGCCCAGGCCTCAGGAGCCTCAAACTTTTCAAAATGGGGGCAGGCTGCCGTAAACCACACAGCGACTTCCTGTATGACTCCTGTCAGACCACTTGCTAGTGCAAAGTTAGATAGAAACCTCAAACTCCAGTAGACCCATCTCTATGCACATCTACGCACTGTGCATGCATCAAACCCAAGGCCTGCAGTACGTATATAATCCTTAACAAATTTTTAGACAAACTCACTATGTCACATTGCCTCCCTTAAACAGATATATTTCAAGACAATTAAGCATAACCACAACATAAATACAGCAAAAAAACTATTCTTTGCATCTTCTACTCTCACAGACACTAAGTAGTTTGTAAGCAGATTATGGTGCATTTGTCCAGCTGGAAATACTTACAAAGGGTTTACTGTGGACAAAGTTGGCTGACTATGCAGTATCAAGGCCCGGTGTACAGGAATAGACTGTTTAAGGGAAAGTGTTTATAGTATTCCTTACAATGTTGTTCACAGACTAATGGCTTGTAGAGTATCATGTAAACTGAACAATAATATGTTACTTATTACCAACTAGCCCCAGTCAGCCGCTATGCACCACGAACACGATGAAACACTATTTAAATTACTTCAGAAACTGAAATGCACAAATCAAACCCTGTGATCTATTCCGTGTCTTACCTTTTGGACGTGCTCATATCAACAGGCTCGTCTCCAGTCTGAACCTCCACCTTGATAGTGGCCTTCACTTCCCCAGCCTTTAGGATGCTGGCTGCTACCTTTGCAGCCTGCTCACTCTTCAACTTGACACCCTCAGTTCCAGATCCCACCAGGGCCAGTGGAGCTCCAGCTCCATCACCCCTCTCCAGCTTAACCCGTTTGCCATCCATGTCCCCCGGGGACCCAGAAAGAGCTGCATGGTCCCTCTCCAGAGCCCGCTTCTGGCTGCGCGTTTGACGCACTGCCTCCTCTGACATGGCTGCTCTCACCCTGGAGAGAAAAAAGAATAAGCAATTCCAAAAAGTCTTAAATACATATACGAGACATAGGGCATAGGTTTGGGCAATACCGCATAGACCAAGATCTCCAGTAGGTGTTTTACATATATGAGCAAATGTTGGTTTCCACAGAGAAAATTCAAACTGAAGTTTATTTTTCACAATTTGAAGGTATTGTACTGCGCACCTCACTGTAATAATCCCTGCTTTACACTACTATGCAGGTTCCTTTGAGTTGCTTATCCCCTTGTACAACTACCTCTTTCCTTTTGCTAGTTAGGTTACCATAACAACGACATTATAATGCATGGCTGTTGTATTATTGGTAAATACTCTAGGATGATACATGAAATAAATTTTTAACATCAGGTGGTCCATCGGCTTTAATTGTAATAAACAGTAAATCTAATGCTTAGATATCCAGTGAGAAAAAAAGAGGGCCTGTACTTCTTGTGAAGAAAACTGTTTTGTTTAGTGACCTTAGCTGTTGTATGATTAAGACCTATTGTGTCTACAGGAAACATTGTGGAGCATCCATACCAAGAAATACAAAAAGTTGCCCCTGCCTCTATCAAATTTAAAATTGAGTGGATTAAATAGGACGACAGCAGTGCCAGGTGTAAGTTCAACTGTAATAACTGACCTGAGAGGCTGCCGCTGTCTCAGAGGCAACAAAGTGTCTGGATACTAAACAAGTCTAATATGAGTCTACAGTATCACACAGGTGAAGATGCAATTTAATAAGTTTAAAACAGATACCCCAAATCAAAAATTCTTGATCAATCTAACCTATTTTCTGTGAATGCTAGTGTCATCTCATTTCACGCATCTTTGATCATATTTTATTTCACATATTGCCACTATATTAATCCAAGCATTTAAAAAGACTGTGCAACTTAATCCAGCACTTGTGTAATCATATGAAATATGATTTAGCAGCTAGGTCATCGGTAAAAAATAAAATAAAGAACCAAGATTTGTTTGTTTCACCCTGAACCCTGCCCTAAATCTTAAACAAACCTGACTAATGAGTCCATCCACTGTGTGTAAACGCAGGTTTGAGGGAGTAAATCATCCTTAAAAAGTCACCGATTACACAATTTTTTGTTGCATTGTGTACATGGAATATTAACAGTGTTCAATTTAGAGCTGCAACTACTTTGTTCTTTATTGATCAAAAAACAATTGATTAATTAAATACAAATGGATCAATAAGTTTTCATTATTTAGATGATGCATCAATCAATTTCTAGAGCCCAAAGGGATGTCTTCATAAAGTCCTGAAGCCTAAAAAAGACATTTCATTTACTGTCGTATAAATGACAAAGGAAAGCACGAAAACCTCACATTTGTAAATACGACTGCCATTTGCTTGAAAAAAAAAAAAAAAACTAAAATGACAATCCGATGATAAAAATGGCTAAGGATTCATTTTCTTTTGATCACTCAGAATGCATACCTCCGCCAAGGCGACAAATACGTCTTTGCAATGTTAAGAAAAGTGATAAAAATAAAATCCTTCAATCCGCCCCTTTAACTGAATCCACACCAAAATTCTATGGCTTCTTCCCTGACCCATGTCCCATCCCTCCAACAAATTTGGTTCAGTGCTTTTCGCATAATCCTTCCGACAAACAACTAATAGAAACGGGTGAAAGCACAACCTCCACGGTGGAGGTAATTAATCAACTAATCGTTGGCAGTTCTATTTCAATTTATCTGATATTTCCAGCTGAATGAAAACGGACAACCCTGGGGTGTATAGGTGTCTCCTGTCCAACTTCCAGTGCCCCAGATGATGACCTAAATCTCACTCGGCATAGGACGGAGACCCATTTAACTTTATGGGAAAAACGTATCACACAGCAGAAAAAAAACACCAACAATATTCTGTCACACAGATGTAGGCCATGCACTCATTATGGATCTAACAGAATCTCCTGAATAAACATTTTATAATAACTTGTGAAAATTTGATGCTTATATAAAATTTGCACAATGCGCACATGAAGATCTGTGCATTTTTAAAGACTAGGACGTGAAAGCCTAATCGGGGATTAAAGCTCAAACTCAGTGGGTGTGTATACGTGTACACCAAGAGTTTGTTTTTTGGAAATTCAGAAAGCTGACTCAGGGTTTGTAATACATAACGTGACATAATGACGGCTCCGCGTGACCCCATCCCAGGATTCCATGAGACAAAAGGCACTTCCCTGAAAACCGGTTCCAACCGGTCTCCCATTGAGAGAAGGTGCAGGTTTAACCCCTGGAGAGCCAGAGTGACAGAAGAAAGGGAGGGAGACAGGGAGGCCAGAGGACATTCCACCAGACAGCAGGGGGGCGGCACATCACGGACATGACTTCTGTGGCACTCAAGACTCAACAGCCGCTGACATACATTTTTATGATATTTGACATTCCTAAAATTAGATAAACTCTATTTCAGTGTTTTTGGAAATAGAAGACATTTTGAATTTTTTTTTCCTGCTATCCATTAAGAATTTAAATGGTAAAAAAGCCATGCAGAGGTTATGATTCTCCTAATATATATAATGTATACAAAAAAGGCTGCAGTTTGTCTAGCAAGTCAAATCTGTTAATTCAGCCAACTTTTCTTTTTACTGGAGAACAAACAGTCATCTGTGGCACTTTGCAAGATGTTAAAGTGACATCTGTGTAATAACTAAATAATCCACATTCAAACCAAGAACGACAGGCTAAAACATTCAGTTTTGAAGAGCCTAAAATTCACCCTGCCCTGGCACAAAACAAATACAGATGTTCTCTACTGTGCCATCCAAGGACACAAAGGCTATCTATCTGCCAGAGATCATAGCTTCTGTGTGGGTGTGTATGTTTGCATACCCATATGCCACACACAGTGCTTGAGAAAACCATAACCTATATGACTATACAAATGATGGCTTCACGTTCTTCTGGCTGCAATGGCATGGTGGCGAAGCGTGTCAGGTAAAAAAATGACTGTTCTCCTTTGGGACGATGCAGTGTCAGATGTGCACCTCACAAGGACAGCTGTGGTTGCTAGTTTCAAGTCTTGAGACGTGGCTACCTTAGTCCCAGAGGAGATGGATATTAAATGAATCCAATGTTTAATTTGCTTGATGCATTTCTGGTAAGCAACAATGGGTGAAAAAATAAATAAAACTGTTGTCCATGCATGTGTTTTGACTGTAAGTATTATGTACACACTTGAGACTGAGGGAGAAGTGTGTACTAGTTTCATCGTTGCATCACACTCCTTCACACACCTTAAGTGAAGTACCACTTATTAGTCCACTTTCTATTCAACTCGTTGGTTTGTATATCAGCCTTGAAGGCAGCTCATTCACAACATCCACTAAGAGAAAATAAAAACAAACTTTAAGAGATTCAATTAGAGAAGGCAACTTAACTACATGAGAACTTATCTGAGCATAGCCATCAAATACCTGAGAATGCTGGAAGGCAGAAAAAACAAGGCATCAATACTTCAAGCAACCTGAAGCTGAGATAGTGTTGCACTGAGACATTGTTCAGAGTATTTTTGATGGCAGGAGAAAACACAGGAGCAAGCATCTTCTTTAAAAACTTGCTATGATGAGGACAAAGCTTCTTTTTTCTGTCCTAGTCGAGCCACTCAAATTTAATAGTCATGTACGACTGCTAGATTTTGAAAACCAGCATTTGTTTAAACAGAGCATGTCAGAGGAGCAGATTTTATACAGCATCCTTCCCTAAAACTTACATAAACCATTTGGGTAAGATGAGGACATCAGGAATTTGTATTCTGTGGCCAGGCAATCGACTGCAAAAAGATCCTGAATCAATCAGTGCAAGCAGCCTTCCTGGCAGTTTCAATGCTCCCCCAGCTCCAACCATCTAGTGTGTAAAACCAAGTGAAACTGACACTACAATCTCACAAACAAGTCTGACTTGTCCATCAGCAAGTCCATAGAGGGATGCCTGGAGGGAACTGGTACCCCAAATCTCTCTGCCTAGGACTTCGCAACTCACTGGCAGTACTGTTCAAGGAATAGTTCTGCCTATTACTGTCCACAGTCCTTGATCAGTACTCATTCCAGTGTCCATTTCAGACCATCGAGCCTGCCATGCCTCGTCGCATTATAGCTCTTTGACTTATACTACACAAACAGCCCTCGCACTCTGGAGGAGAGGTTCAGATAACAGGAACATATAAAACGATGACTGAAATGTAGTTCGTAAATGATATGCTGGACACTTACTAAAGAAAAAAACAACAACAAAAAAAAAAAAACACTGCATCACACCCTGTACATTTTTCAATCAGAATCATTTTGTTGGTGGTTTTATAGGTGCTTCACATTTTACCTGTTTTGCAATTCAAGCACCTTTAGTTAAAAAAAGAATAAAAAAAAGCTGAACTCCAAACTGACCAATCAGCAAACCTACAAACAAACAAACAAATAAAGTTTTTAAATGAAAGAATGGCAAGTTTTACATAATTTAAGGTAAGTTTTACACATTCGTTGCTGCTGTGTCAGTGAGCTGACCCACATCAAGATGCCTCTCAGGAACAGAGCAATGCAATCATGCCCCCCCTTATTTTAAATACAATAAGAGAGAATAAATTTAACATAGTCATTGCTTGTGTTTTTACATATTAGTGTCATATAAAAGTTCATAACCATATAAATGTAATATATTAGATATTAATATATATCATCTGCACCTGAACTTGACAGTAGAGCCCTGGTAATAATAGATTTTTGTAGCCAGTACTGATATTGACGGGTGTACAAAAACTTTTGTTAGAAATTTGGAACATTAAATTAGCTTTTTAAGGTAATTTATTGCCTATGATGGAGATACTTCCTTAATTTTTAATTCTGCTCCTATGGCCCTTGAGCCACCTTTTACTGTTGGCATTTTTTTAATACATAGATAAATTTTTATTTTCAGCATTTCTTTTTCTTCCCCACTATACTGAAAACGTACCAATCCACATGTCTATAAATGTGGTTCATACTTAACTATCAATTTTATGGCCTCTGCTAGAGCCATTACTAGTCATTGTTTATATATCTGCATATATCCCTGCATTATAAAGATTTTTATATGCCAAAGGAACAGTCAAACCTGGTGGAGACACATCAGTTTGACATACAAATGCATTACCTGCAACAGCCGCAAAAATGACAAGACAGTGCGAAAGAGAATAGAAGATGGCAGTCAGTGATTAGTGATCTGTTTCTTTTACTCTCAGGAGACTATGGAGGAGGAGTAGATGCACGCCCCCCCCCTTTCCCTCGTTTCCTTCAGAATAATAAGGCCTAAGGGCAGAGCAGATCTTAAGATGGAGAAAAAAAAACAAAGGATGAGGGAGCAAGGGGCTGCAAGTGAGATGGGACATGTCACCTGCCCATTCCATTTCATCATCACACATATGTATGAAAAGATATGCGCCACACAGTTTGATTTCATATGCAGTAATGGCTTTAAAGCAGGTTCCCTCAGATCAATACATTGAGTAAATTTATATTTCTCCGAAGGCTAATTAGGCTGACATCAGAACCACCTTCTTGTCTATAAACTAGGTCTATGAAGTAAAGCAACCATCCCTGTGTATAGTTTGGCAGGATAAGATGCACTTGCCTGAGAGAAAATGGAAATCCTGTGAGCTGGACTACAGGTTTTGTCCTCATTCACTCATCTATTGTGTCCACTATTTCATAGAGAATGGATCAATGGCAAAGGGGCGTCCCCTCAGGTAGCATGCTAGCCTCTCATGTCCAGAACTGTAATGATCTCCCCACTGGGACTGGACTCAACCAGCTAGCAAATTAACAACCGTTAATAAAAAAGTATTTCAACTGCATCCTTAGGGTTCGATACCAGGGGAAACAACAATCATACTGTCTAATAAAAGACAGCCGAGTGACAACTCTTTGGCTTGTCTAGCTAAGGGGGTCTGGCCCTTGTAATGAATTAATATCTCAAACTGACCATTATCTTACTTGCAGATATGACCAGGTGATCATTATCTTAAATTCAAGGTGACGACTTACTGCTCTCCATTACAAAAGATTACTCCTAGTGCTACACTTGTTATGTCACGCACATAAAATATTTTTTCCATTCAATAACCAAATCATTTCAGGACATCAAAGAGCATCGTTTTTTTTCCCTTTGGAATATTGTCTAAATAGAGAAACCGATCACACTACCTATGCTAATCTGTGCTCACCAGGCTAAGAGTGGGGGCAGGGACCAGCTGAGGTGGTGCCATGGTTGGGGGAGGGTGAAGGGTGCAGAGCACATGTGGTTAGCTGAGCCATAATCTAACTGTACCCAAGTGAAAAATACACTTCCTTGTCTTCTCTCTCTCTCTCTCACTTGCTCGCTCACCGTCCTTTCCTCCTCCCCTCCCTGTCTCACATACTCTCCCTCCTCCTCCTCCGTTGTTCTGTTGTAGGCTCGGCCAGCCCACAAGTGTGTGTGTGCCCCTACTGGTTGTGTCCCGAACGCCAAGGGTTAAGCCCCTGCCATTTTAACGCCACTGACAGATCAGACCATTAGGGTGTTACCTAACAAAATGGAAGCCTTTAACCCTGAATCTGCCAGATTGCCTGTGTGAGTGTGTGTGTGTGTGTGTGTGTGTGAGCAACCAAGCACCAGAGCCACACAGAGTGTATGTATGTGTGTGTTTGTGTGCGTGTGTGTATGTGTGAGTGTGTGTGTGTGTGTGCGCGCAAGTCTCCACCTGGATTCTCCCTCAGCAACGTGACAACGATAACAGCAGTAAGTCCAGGAAGTGCAAACCAGTCTTTTGAGCAAGATCACACAAGAATGCATAAACATATAGCCACATTAAAACATATGTGACTATGGTCATTTCAAAAAGACAGACGCACTGAGATAAACTGATGTACTTGATAATGTATCCTCATTACACAAAAAAATGTTTTCATAGCCTTCATCTCATATGGATTATGGTGAGCATGCAAAAACATACATGTGTAATTGATTCACATAACAGAACATATTTTACTGACTGACAAAGAACATCTTGGTTACAAAGCTCTAAAACACCTTAACATTTCACGTCAACCTTCTCTAGTACCTCTATTCAGCCTCTAATCAAAAAATCTCTGGATACATTTTCAACCACAAATGTTTACTAGCTATAATAAAAAGGAATAGCTAAATGTTTTCAACAGTCCTACACAGGGATAATCTCCAATTTCAGCCAAATTGCTTCCAAATGGTAACTCCATAATCCTGTGAAACCAGAAGCCCATACCCACATACAGACTGGAGGGCCAAGACACACGCAGACTGCTATCAGATTACATTTCTCAGAATTGGATGGTAGCAGGAAGTGACTAGAGTAGAAAAAAAAAAGATCCTAAAAGGCTGTAAGAATATACAGTATACCAGACACGAAAACTATAGGTTAAGACATCTTCAGTGTGCATTGCTGAAGAATACGACTGAATAAAGTGGGTCAATTGACTCATATTTTTGAATTAAGCCAGCAGTTATAAATTTCAAAAGATCTTCATCAATAGGGTTAATCAAGGTTAGACCACAGTGAACAAAACTTTCCGAAGTATAAGAGACATTCAATAATTATGGTAGGCACATTTAGACAACACTTTAGACATGGAAAAAAAGAACCATCTGAAACACAAACTTCAGATTCATTACAAATTAACAAGCTGCAAATTAAGTCCTTTTTATGACTGTCATGATAATGTAATTAAAATATCTGATGTCATACACAAACAAAATCATGATCACAACAACAATCTCATTCCATCACACAAGCAGAAAAACCTACCATGCAGCATTGTTTAGTTTTCTTTGGCCCCTATGAATTTTGCAAAAAGTATGAAAATGACCAACTGTAAGACTTAGACATCAAAACTGTAAGATTCAATGAATGGCTAGTTCGGTTGGATGATCTGCCATATCTTGCTAGGAGTGATTAGGCCACTGGTAAAGATAAAGGTTCTACAACAAGAATGCAGCATCCATGGCAGGTCCTTTTTTCACAAAACTTCACATACAAGTTGTCAAATACACATGTGAGCACCAACTGAAGTTCTGAATCTACAGGCCAATGAGCACAACAACCATTATATATAAGAAAAGCTTGAAATAAACATAAAAATAGCTAATAAATCAAATTCAAGTCAACATACACAAACGCATAAAGATAGAGAGTGAATTTACTGTATTCATTCAATAGACTTGTATTTGTTTCCATGATGATCAGTGCCAACAGACTGATAATCATTTTACAAATTATGTAAAATGACTGACATTAATACTTTAACTAACTAAAGAATTCAGGAATTTCCCATAGGTGTAGGCCAAAAAAAAGAAAAGGTTGAAACCGCAAAAACAAAGATTACAACTTAATGTTTAACACAAGTCTATTGTTTTTAATGAGCACACCCAACATCATTATCGGGTGTGGCATTTGTTACCTCATCGTAGAACCTTGATACATTGGTGCCAACCACATGGCATCTAAAGCTCCTGCAATGATAAAGGTGTGAAAGGTGTTTTTGTTCAGGCTTTTAGTCTCTCTTACTTACTCTCTGAACTGTCTTGTACTGTTTGCAGGTGAGGTTTGAGGATTAGTTATTAAGATAAACTTACATTCTAAACCATAAAATTCACAGCAGCACCTATAACTTGGGTAGGCACTGCTTTAAGCTCAAACTGAGCATCATCACCTTCATACTGTTTTCATTTTCCATCCCATGTGCATGTTTACAAAGTGTGACATTTTAAGCAATACTCCACCCAATGTCTTATCTTTGAAGTATCAAACGCCAAGCTACTGCTGACTTGAAAAGTAGGATGTCAAAAGGGCTGTCCCTTTCCTCTTTAGTGAAGAGCCACAGTCATCAACATGAATTCTGTCAGTTACAATGGTAACCAGCTTACATGACAACTAAGCGTGTACCAGAAACTTATCACTTTCTTGTCCTTCCATATACTCAGTATGGTCAACATTTGGTATGGTGACATATATGGCTGCACCAAACTAAGGTTGAAGATACTGCTACTGCGAGACTATTGTCGTCTTTGAAAATGTTCTCTTTTTTCTGCCATCATTAAACTGGAATTAATTATAACCGACAGAAATCAAACAAAAGTTGCTGTTCTCCACCACTAAGGAAACTACATACTTTGTCAAGTGTATAGGGGGGTAAGTGGTATTCAATACGCAGATTTTTTGAAGAGAGTAAAACTTAAAATTCCATATTTTCAGTCAAAAACCTCAAAACTATATGCAGAGTGTATTTCTTATAAGCATAAAACAATTGGCACTGTACCCTAATACCCAGACATTCTGGGGAGACTCCTAAGTGGCTAAAATATGATGACTAAAATTCAATGCCGGAGTTATTGTGATGGTGTTAAAAAAATATAGTTTGTAACCCAAGTCATTTCACCCTGACATTGGGCTGATCAAACCAATATAGGGCACTGGGAATGACAGCAAGCTATAGGACTGATAATCAGTTTTTTCCTCTGGTGTGTTACATGGTGGAAGCCAAACAATACAGTGTGTAAATCACCTCTGAGCACTCTGGCACAAAGATTAACATTTCAGAACTATAATGACCTTTGTTCATCGAATGTGAAACTATAAACTTAACCTGAGTCTTCATCCTGTCCAACACCAAATGCACAGCTGTGATGTTACAATCATGCTCTGGCTACTGCTGTATACTTTCTATGAGATGAAAAGATGACTTTGCTAATCATAAGTTTGACAGTGTCAGGGTAGTTACCCTTCATTACCCTACATTTTAGGCCGGGCATGACAGTGCACTCAAAAAATACGTGAACATACAACCCAAAAAACAGCCATGTGGCAGGGAGTCAGACAGGACAGTTTGTCCCCTCTTGGACACATGCCTTGATGCTGCATGTATCCAAGTTGCTGGTCTGCTTGTCTGCTGCATAGAGTTTGAGAGTTGCCATGTCAGCACTGGCCACACAGTGGAAGCAATTGTTAAAGGCAGACTGACGACGACAAAAAAAAAAAAAAAAAAACTTTAGAAACCAGTATTCCATAATGTTCAATAATAAGTTCAATTAAACCAGTATTCCATAATGTTCAATAATAAGTTCAATTTCTCTTGTTTACATTGGATGAGATGCTATTTCAGGAAAGTCTGGTCAGGCAAGTGGTCACTTGAGAGCAAAGATTTTAGGGGAACAAATTAGAAGAATGATTGGTATTTAATTAATTTGTGATTCTAATTTACCTACAGTAAATTAGAATCACAAATTAATTAAATACCAAGTAAATTCTAATTTACTGTAGGTAAATTAGAATCACAAATCACAATCAAAATACCAAGTACTGGATATGTGTTTGAAAATGTGAGCATTTTCTTTGCAGCCAAGCTCAATGTAACCAGTTCCCTATCCTCCCAAAATTTCAAGATGTTTTTTTGTAGAGGAGGCCAGTCATACAGAGGCAAGTAGGTGGCTGCTTAGACTGCATACAGAGATTGGGAAAGCCCACGTGAATGCATATTAATGTGTGTGTTTAATTAATTTCTTTGAGGAAATGTTTCTGTGCCATACAGCTACACACTAAAGGGAATACAAAGCAGAACTCTATGCTCAGTTGAGTGTTGTTTTTAATATGCCAAGCAAGGATGGGAATACACTTTTAAAAGCACAATACCTGCCAAAATACCTGTGGCAGCTGGCCTGGTGTTATTTGTGCCTGCTGACTATCGTTTTAGTCTGGTGCATTTTCTACTTTCATAAAATAACCACTGTGAAATTAGCTCAGTTTGAGCTGTCTAACTTACTTTCTTTCTGTCTCTCTTTCAGTTGTTCAGACATATACTACATGTTCAAAAAATTGAATATATAAAATAAAGCAAAACCCATCTTTACTAAGGTAATCAGTGTTAAAACACAACAAAGTCACTCAGCAGAAACTCATTTGGGAACTTCTCTATTTCTCTACTTTGTGAATTTCTCTATCTATGAAAATAGTGCCTCTATGGGTATGCTGGGTGATCTCCAAACAATAAACACTACTTCTTACTATTTAATTAAGGGCCAGTTCGTTGTAAGCCAAATGACCTACTTGGTCAACAGGTAAGAATTTACAAAAGGATTATTGGATATCATACCAATGGGCAGTATTTCATAGGCCGATGGACCCGCATATAGCAGACAACGAGTACATTTTCTGTCAAGGGGAAAGTGCAAAGTATAGGAAGTATGGTGGCGCGAGGCTATGAAATTTTTTTTACTCAAAGTGTGTTTGTTTTTAATGGAACTAAAATTTCATGAGGTTAGCTTCATTTAAAAAAAACAGCATCCGACTCAAACAGTTAAAGGTAAATGTACTAAATGATAAGACAGGTTTTCCACACTGTAAACACACAGGCTAGATTCAATATAAAGTCTAATGGGGTAAATAAAGAAATAGTTCAGTCATTCAAACATTGGAGGATTTCTCTTCTCCAGCTCCAAGATTTGCCCAATGCCTTTGGGCGGGACCCCATGGTCAATATGATTACTCCTGTCCTCTGACATTTAATGCAACAAACAGGGGAGCTCACAGATAGTTCTCAAAGGACATAAGAAAATTCAGGTTATAAAAATACTACGTAAATCTACTTTGTAAAAGCACTACTACATGGTCAGAACCAAAGTTCATCGATGCATCAAGTAACTTTCAAACCTTGAGGAATGGCTTCTAGTATAAAAGTACTTAACTTGATGTAGCAAGCCATATGTAACAGAGCTGTAATAAAGTGAAAGGAAAGCAATGCTAGAAAGTGAACTACCCCTAAGGAACAAGATGTCACTTTTCATTTGGAGCAGTATCTTTCATTTTTGCATCTGACCGGATTAATGACAGGCGATTGCCACAGTGTAAAAAGGGCTAAAATTCCTAAAGTTAGGCTTTTTATTATGACATCACTCTGGCCTAAGCCCAATACAAAAAACTCACGTACAACAAGGATACCTCATCTCTCATCCACACTTTGCTGAGACTTCATGGTTTCAGAAGCATTTCCTGTTAACCTTTTCACAATGACTGTGCTCAAACTCAACCAGGCTGCTGAGTTAAATTGTGCCCCACAGTGAGCCAAAGAGATACTGTTGTTATAACGCCTCAGCAAGACATGGCTGAATGTAAATTATATGAGCTACACCATACTGCTTTGAAGTGGGTTATCAACATTAGATCTACATGTTGCTGATAATCATTAGAAAAGATAAGAAACAAATACGAATGCAGGGAATGCTGCCTTTCCCCGGAAAATAAGATACATCATGATTCACTGTGTTTGCTCAAGGTTCTGTCAAAACACCAAAACACAATAGAGCAAGTACAGCATTTTTTTTTTTTTTAGAGACATTAAAATGAATTGGATGTAAAACCCCTGAAATGCAGGCGACAATACTTTAAAAAATCTGCTCCTTCACTTTCATGCCAACAGCACAGCATTAACATTGTACAGCAGAAGTTATAACTCGGCACAACTGAAACAAACAGCCACAGCGAGATTAAATTCCAGAAGAAGGGACCTGTGAATACCAAGACTAATGAGACCATGATAAACTTAACAATGGCAGCAATTACCAAGGTACCTCTTGGCCTTATATATGACAAAAGCAAAAAAAAAAACAAAAAAAAAAACCACAATCATGTGGGTGGTGAAAAATAAAGATGTATCTTTAAAAAAGTTTAAGTCCTGATGCAGCAGAATAAGAGTGGATCTCAAGTCATGCCTGTCTGGTCACATCACTTTCAGGAAGGGTTTTCATAAGAGGCACCCCTCCTCAGGCAAATCCGAGGCCCATCATAAAATGCAAAGCGACATGTGTCCCCCATCACTAGCCAAGGGTGCCAACTGTCTGCTTGCTCTAAAAAGGAGGACATTTGCTCGGCAGAGGTAAGGATAAAAACACTGCTGTTCAGCTTAAACGCACCTCAAAGACAGTTGAATACGACAGTGGCTTGAAATGTCCACTGAAACATCGTGACCCGCGTTTGCCATAGATTGAGGTGACTGCCTGTATGAATCCTCAGGCGACGAGCCTCAACAGAGCCATTACAAGGCTTAATAACTGAGCTACACCTCATAAATATTGGAACTCACTATTAACATCAAATGATTAATGTCAAAGGAATGTCTTTAAATAGTTGTGTTAGACGGGAAACGATCGGCTTAGTAGGTACAGAGCATATCCTTAGACCTGTAAGTAAGACCACTCGTTACATACACTTAGTGAGGGATTTGATTTCAGTTTAGAAACACTGATATTGTAGAAAAAACACAAAGGGGGCATTTGGTCGTCTGCGTCCCGACGTGGGTGATAGCTACTAACCCGTGGACAGACAGACACATTCCGACGGCGGTACAACCGTCCACCATTACGCCTCCATAAAAAGGCTTTTCACGGTTGAGCTAATCTGACAAAGTTCTGAGATCAGTGGCTCATAAAACCATAATCATACCCATCCTCGGCTAAGAAGAGCAGCCAGCCTGGCGACAGCCGCTGACAATACTGGCCGGGGCTCGGGTAAACTTCAGGAACCTAACTTTGTCAAAAAGAACAGCTACCTATCTCCAAACAACCCATCAACAACAACAGGCTATCTCATGCTAACGTTAACTTGGCTTGCCAACAACAACCTGTCCATCTGTCCGGCTACGAAACCAGCGGCTAACTGACGCGAGCTAACAGCCAATCGAGGTTATCGGCGATAGCGCGGATTAAAGAAAAGTCCCCCGAAAAACCGGGGCAGGAGCTCCGCTAAATGTGATCATGCGGATTACGGGTTTGTTTGTTTTTTTAGCTCGGATGTCGGTACGCGTCCAAATAGCGACACACGACAGACAATGAAACCGACCCCGTCTCAAACCGAGCCGCTAGTGTCGGAAGGCTAGCTAGCGAGCTAAGTTAGCCTGCTAAGACCGACTCCCTGGACACTCGTCCGCCCAGACGGACGGTCGCGGAGTTTATTCAAAAATAATCGAGCACTAAATCACACACGGGTCGCTAACGTCTCCTCCGGGGGTCTCGTCGCCACGTTACAGGTAAATAAAACCCACAGGTCTCGTTGTATCTCCTCATCGGAGCGTCCCCCCCCCCGAACAAGTTTCGTCGGGAAACTTAAGTTGAAATACCGCTCGACTTTTCCGAGGGCGGTTCGTTCCCCGGCGGCGTATGAGCGCAGCCGAGCGACACGCGAACTGTTACCTCGCACGTTAGCGGAGACCGAGCTATGCTACGCTAGCTAGCTTAACTCCGCGTTAGCCGAGCTAACGCCGAAAGAGAAACTTCACCCCCCCCTCCTCCTCCCTCCCGTCGTCACAATTTAATTGGAAAATTTAAAAACGTCGCACCGGGTCGGCGCGGCGGCGAAATTCGTCAACTTACGAAGTCTACGGGGGGGAAGGAGGAGGAGGAGGAGGAGGGGGGAGAGCTTAAACGAGTTCCCCAGCGATTTTCAAACGTCCGATGGTGGTATTCAGCTGGCTCCGGTGTAAAAATCCCGGGGATCCCCTCTCTTCTGTCCTCTGCCACTCCGGCTGCCAGATAATGTAATGAGCCACCGCAGGCGGCGTCATGCTGCGTTCATACACACCTCGGAAATGTTAAGTTCCCGACCGCCGAGGCGGAGGAGGTAACCAAAAAAAAAAAAAATGCTGCGTTTGGAGCTACCGGACGGGACCGCTGCAGAAGCGGGGACGGTAAAAACTAAACAAAACAAAAATAAACAAACAAACAGGGGGCAGGACAGCTGTCGGGATCGAGGCCGACGGATAGATAACGCGTTTTACTTAATTTACGGCGGACCATTGCAAATGCAGCGCCGTCGGGTATCCTACTCACCGCGGGCGTGCGTGAAGGTGGAGCGCTCGCCTGTCACAGAAAACGTCCCGTCTCCTCCGCCGCCTCGGGCCTCGTCCAAAACGATGAAATAATACATTAAAAATGACTAAAATAGATTACAACGAAATAACAGATTAAAATAACGACACGCTTCTGCTGGGGAATGAGTGAGTTTTGACGGCAGAAACATAGAAACACTGAGACATACGGGAAAACCTATTGAGTCATGCACCCGACTGACGCTTCAAGTTTTTGATATTTTGCTTTCGGTGAATGAAAATGTGGTTAGTAACAGCTGTATGAGTTCCTACATTTTATGCTCTGTAATGCATAATGGTCCTCAGCAGCTGTAGTTTAGAGCATTTGCGCTCTTGAAAAAAAACTTGCATGTTCTTTATTATTATTACCATGGCAGTTTGTTGTATATGATTGTCCCATCTTGGAAATTTGTGTTTTTCAAATAAACTATATTGTTGCCTTTATTTTGCTTGTGGTTTGTTTGTGCGCTTGCATGTGAACATACATCGCCTTCTGATACTAGGGCACTTTCTTCATTGTGTACCACTGGAACCAAACTGACACATAACAGTAGCTTTGAACCTGAGCTGACACCATAACAATTGAGGCTACCATCTAGGTTTTTTTTTGTTTCGTTTAATAAATATCACTGACAGCATAGGCATTACAGTTGATCTAATCACACCAATCCCTTCAGGGTCTTTCTGAGTCCAAAGAAGACCCTTTAGCAGCTCTGAGCTCAGTGGAGACAGGAGATCTAAACTTTAAGTGGTTAGTGACTTAGTACTATGTAGAATTAATCAATTTCTTTTGCATCGTTTTGCCATGTTACCCATACCCAAACGTAATGAGTAGGATGAGTGGCTCAGTTTGGCTCCCGAATATTTGCAAGCTCAAATTTATGTAGATAATAAAGGTCCAATCAACCTGATTAACTGAGCATATCTCTTCCAAGCTGGTTTAGGGCCTGTGTAATGCACACAGGCCCTAAACCAGCTTGGAAATTAAATCAACACAATTTATTATGATTTAGTATGATCAACAGTTATATCTACAAAGTGAAGTGGAAGGCAGTAAATTACAAACTTTCAATCATATTTTTTATTGGAAAATTATTGAAAACAACTTAAGCGTTAAAAACATAGGCATTGGATAGAATATGGCTAGTACTCAAGCTTAAACTGTGTCCTTACAGAGTGTCTTAAATACCAAGCAATGAGATTTCTACATAGGATAGCTAAAAATACATATCACACTTTACTAAATTGACTTCATAAAAAGTCGCTGTACAATAAAGGTTGAACAAGTGGCGAATCTATACAGACTGTAAAGAAACCATTTAGTAGATCTATCAAGACAAATTAAAATATAACAAAATAAAATAAATTCACTTCATGAATATCTGAAGATTACTGTAAGCTCAAAAAGTCTACACATGATTTGTAAAAATTAATACATCAACAGGGATTCATATATTATGGAACTTCAAAAATGACATCAGTTAAATGTGTTTTTTTTTTTGTTTTTGTTTTTGTTTTTTTTAAAAAGGTATGTCGCAATCCTCACAGCCACCAAATGATATAAAAACCAGAAGTAATTAAACGTTGCTCATTAACAGACCCAACAGAGGCATCTTCTGGTCTAAAGAAGAACTGCACACAGTTGATTGTGTAGCCCCAAAACAATGTACACTGCCAACTGATCAACTGATTTTTCTTGGAAAATATGTTACAAGAGGTCTCTATTTTTTTTCTAATATGGATTTTGTGCAAAAAAATTATCTACCAAGAATTTATTGTTAGCAACCCAGGTCAAAAACTATTGTGCAGGGAGTCCACAACAGTAACTTTCATGCATGAAAAGAGAAACAGCATCCATACAAAAAAGGCAAGATGCAAAATATTTACCAACAGTTACAAAAATATCAACATGAATAAATTAATTTCTTCTACAATTCCTTACTGCCCGTCTATCTACCCCCTCGTTTTTCCAACAAATGGAAAAGAACCTGCCAAATGTAGAGAAGGATTCTCTATATCGGAGGGGCAAAGGAGCCATTTTACAAGTCACTGCAAGTCCTTCACTACTCTAATCAAGAGTCCAACCCTGCCCCTATGCCCCGTAAGCATCCATGCCATCAGAGAGGATGAAATACATGTACAACAGTAGTTGTAATTGTTTTACAACAATTAAAATGCAATAGCAGATATTCAGGAAGCAATCTTGAGAAACTAATAAAGTGAAGGCTCAAAGTTTGTCACCAGGTAAAATCCTCTCAAACCTCAGCTTGGTCTGATAGCAGGTTGTTAGGCATCAGTCTGTTGCTTGTGATAATGTACCAGCTACTGTGATATGTGAGACAGAAGGTTCCTCATAGCAGGCTTGCAAGGCTGGTGGTGGGGCCATTCTGGGCTTGGATCTGGACAGGAGGAGGGCCATCAGTCCACTGCAAAAAAGAGAAATATTATAATCCCAGTAGAACTACAGAACTCAGGCACAGAATATAAACAAAACAATGATTTCTAAATATATAAATCCAATATGGCACTAGAGTGAAAGGAGATAATGGAGAGTAACGATATGTAAAGCTGGAAAACATGTTAATACTGCCTGACATACACTGATGAGGTTATGCTCAGGGAGGCTGCAGGCAGCAATGTGGTCCTGCAGCAGCTGCTGGGAGAAGTTCTGGTGCATCTGAGCTGCTTCGTGAGCATCCATAGTGTTCCCAAGGGCCTTGTTCAAGTCTGCAAGCACAACACATGGTCAAAATCAATCTTCAATCCCAGCCTCTATCTTGAGACGAGATTTTGTGCTTCAGATGTGATGACAACACCAAGTAGTCACTGTAGAAGATCCGCAAAGCCTGTGCAAGTGACAAACCAAAGAGCATAAGTAATGGTTCACAAATTGAGGGAGGAGGTCATTACATACCTTTCAACAGTGCTGAAGACCAGAGTTGAACAGACATGTCTGGGATCTTGCTGGCCAGCTGCATGGCAGGTACAACCATGTTGTTGCTTTCCTTAAGGAGAATAGAACAACTTATTAAAGAACCAGAAGGTGGAAACAGAGCAGTTAGAGGTTTCATATATTTAAACACTGTAAGCATTAAAGGGGGTTTAAGTGTGTATGCTGCTTCACACAGAACCCCATGGGGCTATCATGGTTTTTGTATCACACAATGTTTTTTCTGCAGGTCTTTTTAGTTTGTCATCTTACATGTGCACAAGATTTAAAAAGACCTCAACCTGTTTCATCTGCTTTGCATCTCCCAATAATAGTAATAATAATAAGAGTCTGGAGGGTGCTGTGCTCTGACTCCAAACGATAGTGTCACTTGTGAACACTTTAATTTCTAGATGATTCAGCCTGACTGAGTTGACTTCATTCATTACTGCTATGATATTTTCTTTCTTTTTTTCTTTTTTTAACAGTCATTTCTGTATTCATCAACAGATGTAGAACAAAGGGGCTAGTGTACTGGGATATGAAGCCTGTTTGATGTATTATAAAAAGTGATCTTATGGTCACTTATACAGCAGAATAATTCATAAGTGTACAGTGCTCCTATTTGGGCAGATTGTATAAATGGCTTTAAAAAATGAAGCCCAAGTGTCATGTGGAATGTCAAGAGGATTCACAAGAAGAGGTTGGATAAGTAGGACATTTTGTCTTACCCCTTAAATTAAACAAGATAAGGAATGTTTTGCTCTGGTGAATTCATGTCCCAAACAGTGCACAGAGCAAACATTTGACCCATTTATTGTGCATTTAGACTTACTCTGTGGTTGCCCAGTACATAAAAGATGTGTCCCAGCAGAACCAGAGAGCAGGCAGTCAGTCTGTTCAGATCCTCAGCATTAGACATCTTCAGGGTTTCCCTTAGGAAACGTCTGCAGCATAAAGAAATATAAATATGTATCAGTGCAGGCTGGACCGGTGGGTGTGTTTGCATGATTCAGTTTCAACTGTGTCATACTTGGCCTCATTGTAGCGTCCTTGAAAGAAAGACAGGAGTCCCCTGATGTAAAAGGCTGCAGCACGGAGGCAATGGGAGCTGAATCAGAAACAGAGACCAGTTAAACATTTAATAACACGAACAATTTTGAACAGAAACCATTTATTTAATTTATTGTTTTGTGCTATATATACACATATTAACTCTCATTCTTCTTACCTTACTGGGAAGTTGTGGTCTGGATTTATTCTCTCTAAGAGGCTGTACAGCTGGAGAACAAATACAAAGGAAATACGTTAATACTGCTATTAGTCATTAGTTATACAGGGTTGTGTCTATTCATGTTCCCTTTTTTTTTTCCCAAAATAAAAGTGTGCGTTTATCCACGATTACTTCACTGCCAGGGTGTTTTCTTAGACCTACGATAAGGATCACTTAAATTTGGTTATCCAAGCATTTGAAAAATAAACACAAGTACTCTCTGATCAAAAAAACTAATGGCAACAGTATTTTCAGATTACCCAAAAAAATTTTTTTTTTTAAAAATTGACATTTCTGTACAGCAATTTCAATTCAATCATGGCCAAAATATACACCAATACCAATTCATCTGTGATAAGCCATTCACCATACTGATGTATTAGTCAGGCTCAACAAAAAAGTAAACAACAAACATAATATAAAGTCTACTAACCACTTTTTGGTTTACTGCATTATACTGGTGTAATTTAAAGACATTATCCAATATTACGTAACTGACCTCCTGGTGTCGGTTTCCTTCCCTTATGTAGACACTGGCCAAGTTGGTTACAATGTATGTCCACAGTTCCTGGTGTGTGGTGAGCTGGAACACAAATAATGATGGGGACATGTTACAGACCAGAGGAGAGAGCAGCTACACCAGAGAGCAGAAGAGGAGGAGGGTAAACCATTGTAGGGAACAAAAAGGGAATATTCCGAAAGAATCCTATTAAATGAAGAAAATTCCTAACGTACTCACCCGCAAGGCTGTGGTGAACTGTGCCTCCGCATTATCCATACAGTTCACTGAGATACAGTACAGACCCTGGGATAAGAAAAGAGCAGGAGGAAAGACACCCTTTAGATCTACTATTAGAGAAGTCAATTTCAGTGTTTTGGTGTTCCTGACACGTTTCATTATTGTTATTTCAATATATGTTAGTTTTCAGTTTTGCTAGGAGAGGGGTTTCTTGTAGCAAAATCTTCTTGGATATTAATTTATGAAGGATTACCCTAATATTCCATAATTTTCTTTTCATTAAAAAAGGAAAACAAAGGGATAACCACTGAAGGTGTTTCTCAAATAATTTTGTTTTCAGTTGACATCACAGGTAAAGAACACTTTTAGTGTTTCTGACCATTCTCAAAAATTCTGTTTTCTATTTCTGGCAAGCACAGAGAGCTATACAAACAAATATCAAAGAGGGTTTAAGGTTTAAAATACTCACTAAAAGTGTGTGAAGCTGAGCAGCATGGTTGGTGAATAACCTGGGGGACTGTTGGCACAGCTGACATACCTGTGAGATCTGGGCAGGTAGAACAGCCAGTGTTCACTTTCACATGCTTATTCAAGCAGGAAAATTTTTGCTTTTTTTTAAAAAATGCAACAAAACTGAGATCTTGATGCAATTGGATGTTGCTAGACTGTGTCCTTTGGTCACTGCTACAAATTAAATACAACAAAATTCAATAAATGAGCATGAAAACAGAAACAATGTACCTCTTGTAATGCAGTGGCCTTGTGGCCTGTGACGAGTCTACACATGATGATGTGCTCCAGTAAAATGACTTGAAAGGTAGAGAGGATGGGGCTGCAGTCCAACACTGAAATATTTAGATAAAATTAGAAGAAAATATGCGCAAATAAATGGTGCAAAATATGTTTTACTGTTCAAAAAGCATGGTTATTTATTATCTAGTTACTCATGATGCTTTTTTTTTTTTTAGGAAAGCAAAGGAACAAGTGGGGTAACTCACTTTTTAGTTTCTCTAGTTGCATAAGAGCCTTGTCTGTGTACTTCTGGGCTTTCTCCAGATAGCCTGCTTGCATGGAGTGCATTACTGTTACCTGTAAAATGAGAACAAAGAGTCCATATTTACTTCGTAACCCAATTCCCCCAAGTGAAAGCAAAAAAACAAACAAAAAAACTTTGAAAGTTCCAAGATGTTAATGCACTGCATATAATTTTGTGGGAGGCAGTGCATTTTGCAAGTGTATTATCCATGAGGATAATACAAATATCTTCACCAACTGTGTCATTTAAGGCTTAATTATAGGTATTCTATTACTTAAAAAAATGCATGTTGTGGTATTATATTGAAGAATCTAGTGGTTTGTTGCTAATCTAAAAAGTTTTAGGATTTTTGCCATTTAGAAACTAAAGGAAAAATCTAGGCCATGACAGCCAAAATCTCTTTTGGCAAGTTTTTCATTTCTATTGGCTTATATGTTGCACGGAGAGAGAGAGAGAGAAGTGGCATTACCAAATAGACGAGGACACACATGTGCTCCTTGGGTAGCCAGTGGAAGAGGTCAGCTGGGTTGCTGGGCAGAATCTCATCATCGTGGAGTGTAGAGATGGTCTGGATACACTGCTGCAGCTGCTTCAGACATGGCTTCACACTTTTCACCTGGGGAGACATGGGCATGATAAACAAGTATTTCGTAACTCCTGGTGGCCTTTTACACTCAGGCATTTTCCCTAGATCCCTAAAATCAATGTATGCGTGTATGCTGATCTCCATCTAACTATAAATGGAGGAATCTCTCTCTGTCTGTTAGGGCTGTGCTCAAAATAAATAAAAAAATAAAGAAGGAAAGGCGATATAGCAATATACTGTGAGATATCCCTTGCAGATGTGCACACTGAAGCAGGCATCAAATGCTGTGATGGTTTTAAAAAATAACCATCGTGGAGTGTTCAAAGAAGTCAAAAGGTGGCAGCAAATACACAAACAGCACACAACTTAATTCAAAACAAATATGGATGAAAATATCTACCGCCAGCAAAACTGAAGGCAGAGACATGAGAGCATTTTGGATTTTGGAACCTCCATCTTCACATGATAAAGACACAATGCTGATCATCTGCTAGCAACAGTTAAAACAAGGGGCAAACATGCATCCTCTACACAAACCCTTTATGAAGCTTTTTCACCTCAAAATATCCCTTAAAATCCTGACACACTCAAAAGTTCACAAATGCACTTTACGCCACGCTATACAATCCCCACTTGTCAGGTTAAAACAGCAACTGCAGGGTTCCAACTTGTATAAAGATGTGAAGCTTAAAAAAAAAAAAATCACAGGAGTCATTTTGTCTGCAAACAGAGTTGCCCCTATATATGATGCCTGGACATCGGGAGCAACCCAGTCATATGTAACACTAAAGGCTCATGTCCAAACAACACACGCAGCAGTTCTGAGGGACATTAAAAATCCCATATATGGGGATCTTGTGAAGAGATGCATGAGCAACAAACCCTTTTTGAGCATGGCTTCAGTACTAGATCCACGCTCTAAAGGTTTGCCCCTCTTGGGAAATGATAAAAGACAGCACACCTGCACCACTGTGGCAGTGGGGGAAGCACGGATTTCTCAGGTAAGGGTTCTCGTTCATTAAGGGTTAACCTTAATGAGAAAACTTGTTTATATTTAGTTTACTACATATGTTTTTACCCCTCAAAAATAATTACCTTTTCAGTTGACCCTGGTAAAGCAGGTTGTTGCAGTTTTATGTTCTGATTTAAGAGGAACCAGCTATGTAACAGCACAGGAAAAGGCTGAAATTGGTTCTTCCCCATCCAACTAGCTAAGAAAGGACTCCACCTGTGTTCTAGCAGATTAATATGGAGACATGTTCTCTTCCAAAAACAGTGGACTCACCTGTGTCACAACCTGATCAGGTAAAAGAATTACGAAGAGACAGAGCCATTGGCTATTACTGGAGATCCACTCAGTTGGAGGGCGCACCAGGCTGCTCTCCCCTAACTGTCTAACTTAGCTACAAATACCCTCCGCATCCCAGGAACAAGAATAGCCACAGAGATGACGGTCTCAACAGCTGGACACATGGTCACAGGTCAGAGAAGTGCTCTGAAACCTGATCATGTGGATCCACCGTTGCGTCTGATCAAAAATCTGAAAACATGTTAAGCCTTAGCTGGCAGTACAAGGCCACTTTTAAGTTTCTTAAATTAGCTTAATTTATTTATTTTATTATTTTAAAAATATTTTATTTGCATTTTACTAAAAACTCTGGGATTAGAAAGAGAATATGTTACTTTACATTTAAGATCTCTATAGGCCTAAATTTTAGGTGTTTTAAGTTATGCAACCTCTAAGGTTTTGCGTTTGCTGTTGAACAGAACAGCTGTTGGAGTAAATTCTGTGTAGGACATGGTCATTATTCAAAATCAAGGTGTACTATGATACGTATAGCATCGTGAGGTTGTAGGCAGCATCCAGCCCTACTGTCTGTCTGTACTTCAATACTCTCACAACTGCTCATCTGTCTGACTTAAAACTTTGCAGGTGTACTGCTGTGGACCGAAGGATGTGCAGTGTTGACCGTCACGTTTTTGTGGATGAGCAGCTCTCTCGCTCTCGCTCTCTCGCTCTCTCTCAGAGAAAAAGCTTTAAACATCACCTTTCTACAGGTTGCTTGACATCAAGAAAAAGACAGAACTACATGACAAGGGCAGTGCAGCACTCAGACAATTTGCAACAGGCACAGGTTTTTAGAAAGATGGAACTTAACTGTGATGGCACTTTCTACACTGTCACCCAGATACTATCAGAGTGGAGCAGAGCAGCCACCTCCAGAAATGGCGTGTTTATTCTAGTATTGCACTGGGACACAACTATGTCATGAGATGTGTAGTGTAGTGTTGACTGTGAAGTTGTTTGGGTGATGCTCTAAAAAAGCTGTAAAATGGATTAACATGGGCCAAGCAATCAGCCCATACCCACTAGTACATTTTGAACAGGCATTCCACTGTTATGTTACCAAGTACTGTGTCATTTAAACCCCTAAAACGCTACCCTATTTCTTCCAACTCTTCCAGACTGGATTTCCTACCTGTCCAGCATCCAGGTAGTGTGTGACCTGTAGGACCAGGAAGAAGACCCTGAGGGACTCCTTCTGGATTGGGTTTCCCTGCCAGTTTTCTACAATAGTTCCGCACAGTGTGAGCAGAGGATGCACCTCCCCGAGTTTCCTTTCCATTAGCAGCAACTAAAAAAAAGAAAAAGAAAACATTATCCCAATCCAACATTTATAGAATTCGACCTTTCTTTCCTTGTTTTTAACTTATATGATGATACTACTGCTGCTGTTTGTGTAGGCATTATCATGCTATTGCTGTACATAATAAATACATTAAAATACAAAAGGCTAAAAAATAATTATAGTGTTTTGGAAGAAATCTAAGCTTTAATACTATTAGGATGTAACAGCACAAATAAAGTGAAGTATAACAGAAGACTCACCATTCCTTTACTAAGGAGAAACAATGCCCTGAAAAAAGAAAAAAAAACATTAAGTAATTTTTTTCCTTTTAAGTTCATACACTCAAGTCAATAGTTATAAACACCTTGCCACAGTTGCACAGGTAGAAAAGATGCGCCGGGTGTGAAGTAACAAGGACTATGCCATGTTAAAACGTAAGTACTCAGAGCTGGTGAACCGTGACTTATCACAAAAGTTTTGCATGAGAAAGATTTCACTTTGAATAAAAGACATTAAAAATGATAATTCATTATTTTCTATGCCATGAGAACTTTGTGATGTTAAGTATATGTGATCTATCAAAACCTGCAAAGAAAAGACAGTAAGGAAGAAGTTGTAAATCTACAGGTTAAAATTGTCATTTGGAAAGCAGCTAAACAGAAATCAGATTTATGGTAAATAATTCGATCGACAGGTATGAGGTTTCATGTTTTCTGAGAAACTTGCACTTCTGTAAAGGGATATTGTGACTGACAAGTGCGCAACAAAACTTGACTTGCTGCCCAAGAGTTACATAGTCCTCTTCTCACTATTGGCTTTGGGATGGCCTTAAAAATGGCAAATCCTCTACATTAACATACAAACAGAAGCAAAAGCGTTGGTGGGGACGTAATGGCCAGACTGAGGCTCATAAAATTACTCGCACATCTAGTTAGACTAGAAATATTGCTCCGGAACAGTAGCGATGTTTGATGAAACTGCAGGTGTCGTGTGCAAACCACTAAAAGCCCTTAACTTATTCAATCAACAGAGGACTGGGCGACACTCACCTGGTATATTCTGAGCCCACCACTCGCGCATATTCGGCTCCAACCCCCAGGAGGTCGCACGCTGACACCAAGTCTTTCTCCAGTGTGTGAAGTTGCTGAAAAAGACAACGCGATCATGTCATCGCTCGGGACCTGCTTGTCGAGACTCGAGCAAAATCCATCAAAAAAAAAAAGACATTCACAGTGAGGTGCAACGTGTGAAGCGAACAAATGCTCGGACAGGGTATCTGTTCTTCCTCTTCCTCCGTGCTCATACATACCGCCAGCTGGAACAACAGCCTGCAGTGCCAGTACGGCGTTTGTTGTGAAATCTGTATGGCCTTGCGCAGTAGGGGTTTTGCAGAGTCCACCAGATTCTGAAAAATTGATCACAATTGATCGATAGCCGATTGTCGGCGATTATGCACCGATTGTTCAGGCTAAACTGCGGGTATCACCATTAGACGAACTACTTCTAATATCCTTTCAATTTCACTTTACGGCGATGAAATGAGCGACGCCGAGCTAACATCACTTCTGTGGGTCTGTGGAGCGCTGTGCGCTCATGAAGACGAGCGATGTCAATGTTGTTTTACCTGTTGGCAGAAGAGCTCCGACAAAATGCTGGCGGCTTCAAATTTGACGTCTTCAAACTGCGGGACCTGTTGCGATATAAACCACTGCAGAAAGCAAAAAAAAAAGAAACAAATATGGGAAACGTTAGCGGCGTCTGCGACTCGCGATGAATCAGTACCGATCGCTCGGAGCGGCTTATTCGACTAACGCCAGACAAGAGCGGGGACGCAGCCGACCGCTAGCGGACATGTAACAATACGGCCGCCCGAACCAAACGTTAGCAAATGGTGCGTTTTAGCCGCTTCGCCGACGTAACCTCCCCGGACGAGCAGCTGTCCGAGGGCCCCCGCCGTCCGCCGGCCCGCGGCCGGGGGCCGGGGGCCGCCGTTTCGGCCGCCCGCGGCCTACCGCCGTCCCCTTCCCCGCTGCATCCCCGCTCTTTCCCAGATCAAACGTCCCTCACCGCTTTCTCCAGGTGGCTGCGGGCCAGCTCGCTGTTCTTGGTGTGGTGGTAGAGAACCGAGCCCAGCTGGAGATGCGTCCGGGCCTCGATCCTCTGCGGGGGCTTGAACTGAAACACGGCCTGGAGGCAGTGCACACAGAGCCGGATTTTGGGCGGACTGGAGGTTCGGAAATGCTCCGCGAAACCGAGCAGGGCGAGGTACCAGCGCTCCGGGGCCTCTACGTTTGACGCCATTTTCCCCGACAACAACAAGTTTTTCAGAGCTATAGCCAGACTCCCGGGTTGCCAGGTTCGGGCAGGTAGATCCCCCGGTTGAAGCGCCTAAAGATCCAAACGCGTTCCCCGTTTTTGTTTCTCTTCTTTGCAGTTGTTAGAGGATATTAATAAACGTCCCTGTACGAGTTCAGTTTTTCCATTTTACTCATTTATTTGAAAGGGACAATGCATATTGATTACATTTCTGAAGTAATGTCAGAGTTGGCCTCAAGGCCCAATTCCATTTGTAGTTTCTGAGCACATACGAGGAATAAATCGTTCTCAAGTCAGAATATATACAAAAAGTACGCTAATAAAGAAGACATGCATAAGGGAATACAATTCCTCCAGGGCTACAGCTATTTTATTGTGAGACAACAGTAATTTCAGTAATTCATGCTTTGTGAACAATGACCCAATATGTGCTGAGTCGCAGGTAACCGTACGGCATATTGTTGGTCACCCATAACATTAACATCAGGTTGATGAACAGGTATATAACACTCTGAGAGGGATCATTATTAAAAATCTACTACTTTACTTTGTCTAGGGCTTGATAAATTAGTGGATAATTGACCTTTCGTTGATTAAAAATTAATCAACAAAATTTTTGACAATTGCTCAAGTATTTGAGTCATTAATCAAGTAAGATGGCCAAACAAATCTACTCCCAGACTCTAAAATGTGGTGACCTGCTGCTTTTCATTACAGACTGAAAAACTTCAGGGTTTAGACTGTTGGTCTGGTGCTAAGCAATTTAAAAAATTTACTTTGGACTCTGGGAAATTATGATATGCATTTTTTTCTGTTTTTGACTGATAGAGGAAATACTAGACTGATTAAGCAGTAATAAAATAATTATCAGTTGCAGTCCTAAACTTACCTGCCTAATTTACTGGACTAAACACAAGAATTCACATGTACAAGAGGTCTTTGGAGATCAGGAGAAAAAGGTGACATTGACTTATACAATTTGTTTCGTAAAAACAAAACCCCATTTGTTGATGAAGATCATGTGAAAATACTGAAAGTTTCAAAAAAAGCTACCACACGGACCTTGGTTTCAAACGTGACTTTTAATCGAACATAATCGACGAAACCTGGCAACCCAATGTTGTTCATAACCTCGCGAGATGTCTTTCGAATAACGGGATTTGCTCCTGGGTATTGTAGTCCAAAATACAGAATACAGTGTCCCAGTTTCTCTAAGACCTTGAAAAGCCAAAGTAATCTTGTGCGCAGAACCAGGAGGAAGCTCCGAGCAGAATCTCCTCGGAGTCCTCATCTGTAAACGAGACGAAGCCGCGCTGCAGGTTAACAGCTGAGTTTTTCTCGCCCTCCTCCCCTTTTCTTTTTTTTTAAAAAACAATCGTCAATCGCGAGGAAGAGGCACAGACACATCGCAGCGTCCAGCAAGTTACGACAGCGACCGACGAGTCTCGAGTGAGTAAACAAGAAATGCGTGTGAGACTCCGGCGACCGAGGCGACACCTCGGAGATGTTCTCCCCTGAAACACGGGCCGAGGTACAGAGGTGCAGCTGTCGGTCTCTGCATCTCCACGTTTGACTGCGACTGCGACTGCAACGCACAGGCCCGCGGGTTCATTCTGGTTATGTCACGGTTCGCAGCTTATTTATTTGACTGTTAAAATCTGCCCTCCTTTTGGTAAACTGACGATTGGGCCCGTGTGATGACGGATTATTATCATTATAATTGTTATTATAATTGTTGTTATTGTTGTTATTGTTGTTGTTATTATTATTATTATTATTATTATTATTATTATTATTATTATTATTATTACGAAGGTCCTATGTGGTTCTGTGCCAGTAAACAACAGTGGATCTTGGTTCACGCGGTGCCCTGTTTACCAGCCAGGTTGTTTGTGTAAGACGCCGCCGTGCGCGCAAGCACGTACCCGCGTTACCTTACAGATACGGAAGCGGGCTGGAGCTTTCCCAGGTAAAGTGTGTCGTGTTTGCCTCCTCCTCCTCCTCCTCCTCCTCCCCCCCGCCGCTTCCACAGGTGTCTCCCCTTCTCCTCTCCTCTCCTCCCCCCCGATGAGCGGCCGGACCGTCCCGCAGCCTCGGTGACCTGTGAAGGGCGCGCATGGCCCAGCGCGTCCAGGAGCGAGGGAGCCGCCTGCCCGTGGCCCAGGCCGCGGTGCTGACCCTGCCGCCCTCCGGCCAGGCCAAGGTGAGCTCCGCTCCCGGGACCAGCTCGCCTGTTTCCCCCGGAGCGCCGCAGGTTGAGCGTCCGCATCTCGAGTCGGTGTCGGTGCCACATTTCTTCCCGGCCTTGTTTACTGAAGCTCAAGTGGGTAATTGAAGCAAACATATAGTCGTGGCCCGGGGAGCAGTAAAGCACTGGCTGTCAGCCATTTGTGGGCCCTAAGTTTAATACTTTTAGATTTTGTAAAGTGACGCTGTGTGTTTTTAAAAGAAAAGGAACATAAATTCATTTTGAAGACACCATTTGAGAAATTGATCCATTATCCCGTTGTGATTTGATTTTTTTTTTTCTAATGGGTCATATAACAGACCCCTCTGTGTGGCTGGGGCTGTGCTCAGCGTCATGGGGTCTTAACTGTGGCATGAAGTACAGCCTCCCCACATACTGTGGAAGGACACGACTCTACCAGTCCTCTGCTGTAAATAGCAGGGAGGTGCCTGCTAATCTAAATCTGGCCTTAGTTGGCAAGGTAATGCAGTAGGAAGCACAGAATAATAAGAATCCTGACAGACACATATATACCCTGTTATAATATATATATATCTGGTTAAGAGATATATTTGTAAAACATTTTTCTTCATTACACTGAAACTAAGCTCATTTTAAGATGTCCCCAGGGCACCACCAAATACCACATTTTAAAATAAAGTTGACCTCAGACAGTATATGTACAAAGGTAAATTGACTGGCTGCAGTTGTATGATTCATAGGACTAACTGTTAATGTAAATGGATGAAATCTTAAAGTGCGTCTTCCCTCCTCTGGTTTAAGTTAAGTCATGTGGGCCAAATGTTCTTCTTATCAGCCAGAGGGATTGTTTATTGGGTTCAGCTTTCCCTTCCGGCTCAGTGAATGCTCATGTGTGCATGCAGACACACACACCCATACACACACACCCATACACACACACCCATACACACACACCCACGAATGGCTCTGCTTCAGTGAAGCACGGGATGGTGTTATCTCTCGTGAAATAGTTGAGTCACTCTGGTCTTAATCCATGTGCGGGTATGGCTCTTTTGTTATTGATGAGGTTGCTGAGTTTTGGACATAGGAGCACTGACGAGAATAGGATTTTGTGTAACTTCCTTGTGAAGATCAAACAGGCACATAAAGAGAAATAAGTGATTAAACTTACCTTCTTTTACCACACTTGTCCATACTACACCTACCACTGTAAGCTCATGAAAATATCATGGCGCCTTGTCATGTGACAATATATCTTTTAAAGAAATGCAATATGAACATGCCTATTGTGTACAATAGGACCTGAGGCCCAGATGGACTGCACTGGACTCCTTGCTGTGTGGTGCGTTTGCTGGAGCTGTGGCCAAAACAGTCATAGCACCTCTCGATCGGACCAAGATCATTTTCCAAGGCAAGAACGACTCTCCATAAAACTCACATTCCAAACAGAAAAATACAAATAGGGCTTATGTAAGTGACTTAAATTCTGTTATGTGTTCAGGCTCCACAGAAAATGCAACTTGTTGTTTTTCAGTTTGTACCTGAGTTTTCACGGACTTTTATGACTGTTCTTAACTCATTGTTGATCCTCTTAGTAGATGTTTAGCCTATATGGGGGAGTGTGACATTTAACCCTGTGTTTCACTATGTCTCTTGTTCTTCCACAGTGTCCTCAAACAGATTCTCAGCCAAGGTGAGTTCAGTTGTCTTTCCTATTTGAAAATCAGTTATTGAGAAATTCTGGACTTACCCAGTTTATTTTGAGGCTTCAGTAGTAGGCAGGGCAAAGGAAGAATGTATTGATGCTGAAAGAATTAATCAATTAGTCAGCAACAGAGAAATAATTAATAACAAATACAAAACAGAATTTAATTTTAAGCCATTATAAGTTGAGGTTTGTACCTAATACATTTATATTAATCAATTTAAAGATAAGAGTGAATGAATCATTAATGAAAATAATCTCAAAGCTTCAAATCCAGGATGTAGTTGATCTGGTCTGTGATATTATTTCACACCCTTATTCACACACTCACTTATAAAATTAATATGCAGTCGCACACATAATTATTCAGTGGGAATCTCTTAAGCACATTATGATTTTTAGAATATTCCAAGTAGAAAATGTGAATGCCATCTACCTCTGCACCTAACCCAGTATACTATTTACAGCAGGTAAAATAAGTATTGAACACGTCACCATTTTTCTCAGTAAATATATTTCTAAAGGTGCTATTGACTTGAAGTTTTCACCAGATGTTGGTAACAACCCAAGTAATCCATGCATACAAAGAAACCAAAACAAGACGCCTCCTGTATGGAGAAACTTGTCACATGCATTGCTCAGGTGTGACTTTTGCCTTTTCTTCCCCACAATCAGTCTTCAACTCTTGAAGGGTCAGTGGGCCTCTTCTATGAACATTGAACTTTAGTTCTTTCCATAGATTTTCACATGTATTCAGGTCAGGTGATTAGCTCGGCCATTCTAGCAGCTTTATTGTCTTTCTCTGAAACCAATTGAGAATTTCCTTGGCTGTGTGTTTGGGATCATTGCCTTGCTGAAATGTCCACCCTCGTTTCATCTTCAGCATCCTGCTAGATGGCAGCAGATTTCTATCAAAAATACATTTTTCCATTCATCCTTCCTTCAATTATATGAAGTATGCCAGTATGGTATGCTGAAAAACAGCCCCACACCACGACGTTCCCACCTCCAAACTTCACTGTTGGTATGGCGTTTTTAGGGTGATGTGCAGTGTCATTTGTCCTCCAAACCTGGTGTGTATTATGGCATCCAAAGAGTTATAAATTCTCCCAGTATTTCACAGGCTTGTCCAAATGTTGTGCAGCAAACTTTGAACAAGCTTCAAAATGCTTTCTTTAGCAACGGAGTCTTGCGTGGTGAGTGTACATACAGGCCATGGCGTCGGAGTACATTACTTATTGTTTTCTTTGAAACAATTGTACCTGCTAATTCCAGGTCTTTCTGAAGCTCTCCACTAGTGGCCCTTGGCTCTTGGACAACTCTTCTGATAGTACTTTTCACTCCTCTGTCAGAAATCTTGCAAGGACACCTGGTTGTGGCCGATTTATGGTGAAATGATGTTCTTTCCACTTCCGGATTATGGCCCCAACAGTGCTCACCGGAAGATTCAGAAGTTTCGAAATCCCGTAACCATTGCCATCATTATGTTCTGTAACAATAAGGTTGCGAAGGTCCTGAGAGAGCTCATCATAAGATGTTGCTTGTGCCACACCTTGGTAATGAGACACCTTTTTATAGGCCATCAGTTGGGACTGAGCCAGCTGATATTAACTTGCACTGACAAGGGGCAGGATTGCTTTCTATTCACTGACAGATTTCAGCTGGTGTCTTGGCTTTAATGCCTTTTTGCACCTCTCTTTCTTCATGTGTGCAATATTTTTTCCCTGTGTCATTTCACATTATTACACATAATTTATGGACATCTATGGTTTGATTTCTTTGCAGTTGTGGATCGCATGGGTTGTTGCTGACATTTGGTGAAAATTTCATTACAATAGCCCCATTAGAAATATATTTATTCAGAAATATGTTGATGTGTTCAATACTTATTTTACCCACTTTATTTATTTATTTATGTATTTATACATACATACTCTCCTCAGGAGGCCTTCAGGCTCATTTACTGTACATACGTGAAGGATGGGCTACGCAGTCTGTGGAGGGGGAACTCTGCCACCATGGTGAGGGTCATGCCCTATGCTGCCATCCAGTTCTGCTCCCATGAACAGTACAAAAAACTCCTGGGGAGCTACTACGGCTACCAGGGAAAGTGAGTGAATTTGGATTTGTCTTTGAGATATTTATTTTTTATTTATAAAAACATCATTGAGAGGTTTTTAGTCTCGCTAGGAGCGTGGCTCTATTGATCTCACCGACTGGAACAAATCTAAAACTAATGGCAATCACAGTGAAGTTTGGTGCAGGCACTCATGGCCCATGGAGGATGAATTGCAGTCATTTTGGTCCTCTGACTTTTCATAAGGTTAAAATTTCATTTGGTCCAATACTTGGGTTTATGACAAAATACCCACAACTAAACGTACATTTTGTCTACTGCTAACATGAAAGTGCTAGAATGCTAACATGCTAAACTAATAAGGCGAACACGGAAAACATTATACCTGCTAGAACTGTCATCGTGAACACACTAGCATGCTGATAATACACTTCAAAAATGCCCTGTCCGATACAAGTGAGAAGATTTTTGATGTTTTTTTAAGGGTTAGGGTCTTTTTTTCCTGTTACCTACTTAATACTTACTTACTTAATCCTGTTTTCTGTTCCAGAGCTCTGCCTCCCTTCCCACGTTTCCTTGCTGGCTCTCTGGCCGGCACGACTGCTGCTATGCTCACCTACCCGTTGGACATGGTGCGAGCCAGGATGGCAGTCACCGCCAGAGAAATGTAGGCGCATTCATGTGGTTCCACAAACTCAGCTTCTAAAATGTTGAAGCATCACAATTGATTTTTTTTTCCAATTACAGCATACCAGGTAGAATAAGTTTGTAAATTAACTATAGGTAGAGCTAGATGCGATTGCACTCTGGTTAGCCATAACTACGGTACTCGATGTGTAGTTTGGTTTATCGTTTGTTTTTTTTTTTAGGGGGGGTTGCAAATTACACTTTTCTATGGAATAATAATTTTGATGTGTTTAAACAGATGGCAGAAAGTCAGGTTCTGATCTGAGCTCAGTGTTGACTAAATATGTAGTTCCTGGGAGATGGTTTTCTAGCCGTTGTTAAATAATGTCTTCGTCTTGTCTGACACCTCTTTTTCCAACAGGTACAGCAACATCATGCACGTTTTCGTGCGGATCTCCCAAGAGGAAGGTTTGAAGACCCTGTACAGAGGTTTCACCCCAACTATTCTGGGTGTCATCCCATACGCAGGGATCACATTCTTTACATATGAGACGCTCAAGAAGCTACACGCAGGTAACGAACAATAGCATTACTACTTGTTTTTTAATCCCTGCATTAAAGCGAATCTTTAGCTATTTTTCCGAATATGGTGAATATGTTAGATTTGAAACTTGTTTTGTTTTTTGTGTCTTCCTCTCACCGTAGAAAAAACGAAGCGGTCCCAGCCTTACCCCTATGAGCGCTTGGCCTTTGGTGCCTGTGCAGGCCTGATTGGACAGTCCGCCTCGTACCCCCTGGACGTGGTTCGAAGGCGCATGCAGACAGCCGGCGTTACCGGCTCATCCTACGGCACCATTTTGGGGACCTTGCGTGAGATTGTAACACAGGAGGGAGTTATACGAGGACTATACAAAGGCCTGAGCATGAACTGGCTTAAAGGGCCCATTGCTGTGGGGATTAGTTTCACCACATTTGACATCACGCACAGCCTATTGCTCAAATTGCATCAGATGGGCTACTTCACCCACTGATTCAGTCAGGAGCAACAGAGGGGAAGAGAAAAGCACAGATGAGACTGGCATGAGGGAGGTGGTCAAGTCTGTCACATGGCAATAATGCGTCTCTGCACTAGGAACAGTGCCGTCCTGTTGCACAACCCTGCTCCCTTCAGACAGGATTTCGGAGGAGTGGATGAGTGGAGGGGGAGATCTGTTGTGCAACAACAACAACGCAGCATCTCAAACTTTGATAAACACACAGTCAGCCGAGGGAAGGGACAAAGACGTGTGCTTAAATTGTCATTCACACAATCACAACTTATTTTGAAACCATGGTACAATCAGAGGGGCTCAAGCGATTAACAGTGGAAAAAGTGGAAAACGACTGTTTGGTTTTTTTTCGATAGACGATTAGGGAGGAGTATTGTTTGTGTTGTATTAATAAGTTAGTTTGCACTTTATTTGTCCAACAGTGTTCTTTCAATGTAATCCTGTATCAACAGAGAGAACCCTGTTTTTTAATCAGTTTTCATTGCTTTAATTATGAATAATATTTTTATCATGTTGCTTTTTTTTCTTTATTGTTTATTTCAAATAACCCGATCGTGCAGGATGTAAAAGGGGTGGATGTGCAAAATGTTTTAAGTGTAAATTTTATAATGGTTAGAATTTGGATTCAACCGCGATTTATGAAACAAATGATTGTGGAAAGGTGATCATGTCAGCAGGACTACGCAGTTTCACTGTCCATCCAATACTGAGGTAGTGTGATGTTGTATTATAATGTCTAATAAGTGTGTGTGTGCGTGTGTGTGTGTGTGTGTGTTTTTTTTATATATATATATATATATATATATATATATATGACACCACACACAAACAGATTTTTATTGTTTATTTGAATATTATATTAACAAGATGTAATGAAGATTAATTGAATATTTCAATTATAATCCGCTCACATTGCTGCACAGATTGTATCATCGCTTTTATTTGATTGTAATGCCAGGTTAACCTAAAACTGTAATATATGCCAAGGCACTTAACTTAGTCATATGTTTCATGCTAAGTTAGGAATACTGATATTTTCACCTTTAACGTAAGTTTCAAAGATTCGTTATCTCCAAAGATGTAAATTTACAGTTGCCTAAAGCGTAACTGACCATGCAATAAAGTGTCCGTCCACAACACTGAGCAATGACTCCTTTTGTCCACTTGAGGGGGCCGTGTGATAAGCAAAAGTAATGGCATCATCAGTGACGTTAAAGAGCCGTCTCAAATTTGAACCTGAAATGTGAGGGTTGTATTGTTACAAAAGGTTTTAATTAGACATGCAAAAATCTTTAGCCTTTAACCGTACAACCACAGAGTTTTAAAAAATGGAGCTGACAAAAAATTGTGTTAGTTACAATACTACATTCAACAGATTAAATGATTCAGTCTTTTGCACCATTTCAGCTAAAACAGCTGAGGCTGGACTTAAGATAGAAATATGCAGTGACATCCAATGTGTCAGAGCGGTGTACGTAAACATGCGGTGGCTCTCAGCTCGACTGAGGATTCCTGACCTACATGTGTTAGGGGCCACCTGTCCCCTCCTCTGCGGTAGATGGCAGCATTGAGTGGCTGGTCTCCTTTGTGCCTCCTGGACCATTCTGGAAGTTTGTTAGGCTCTGATCACCTCATGGCCTGAACTTGACCTGCCCTCTGCTCACTGAGCACTTTCGCTGTTATTTTACTCTTTTATTTACAATAGAGCTTTCTGTGTAAAATTTTGCGTTTCTTTGTCAGTGGTGCAAATACAGTTTTTTTCACATGTCCATAACACTTGACAAAATAATGTGAAAAAGAAAAACAGTCAACTCATGTTACAAAATGTTACAAAGACTTATTACTCACTGAAATATTACTCACTAAAATATAGTGAATGAGAGTACGGTCAATTGTATTTTTGTATTTTAATCTATACACTTGTTATGGTGACAGAAACCTTGTGAAATTAAAGGTGAAAAAAAATTATTATTTAAAATTTTAAGAAAGTTGAGATCACACCCGTTCTTTAAATAAAGTTTGTATTTAGTTTCACTTGCTAAAAAAAATAAAACGATAAAAACAAAAAAAAAAAATTCTGGTAACACCATCAGCAAAAATATCAAGAAGTGAATAGCCATTATATTGTAGATGGTCATGAAAAAATAAACAGGTTTTATTCACTCATTTATTAAAAAATTTCCATCACACAGTAAACACCTTCAGGATTTAAAGAGCATTTTTTACATTTCCATCAAATAAATTCAACATGACTGTGGTCACAAACATCAATCTAAATCCTAAATATCAAAATATGTTTACTTTTAATGAAATACTATTTTTACTGTGCCACTAGACTATTTTAGAAGTTTGCATTATTTTTTCATTTAATAGTGACTGGTTACTGTTTCAAATATATTAAACTCAAACAGATATTGCCGTATGGTATGATGCATTCAAAGGCAGTGATTTTTTTTTTCCGCACTCATCCTGTCATGCTGCACTGGTTCATGCATATGAGCTGTGACTAAATCTGAATAGTCGGTTAGTGTGTGGCCAGTCTGTCGCATTGGTGATAACATCATTCACCACCTGAAACTGTTGTCTCCTGAACTTCACATCCCAGCGGCTGGATGGAGGGAATCCTGCCCTCCTTCCATCTGTCCCTGCCGCCGTCTCTCATCCTCCCTGCCTATACGACCTTGACTGTGAATTATGGGATATCCTGCCACCCTACAGTGTGCAGCCACCCGGCCTGGTATTGCAACAATCGAAACAATACCACTGGGTGGATAACATGGTTGGAGGGCGGGTGCCTGAGAGAAGCAGGAGGAGGTGGAGGAGGGGGTGGTAGGATGCTTCTTGAAGGCGCCGTTGCCATAGGTAACCTGGATCTGTGCCAGGAGAGGGGAGTGAGCCATTTGCATGTATTCAAATCTTGCATGAATAATTCACTTTGAAGCGCTTGCTGGAGCACTGGCAGACAATAGCTGTTCACACACACAAACACACACAAACACACACATACACACACACACAGACGCACAGTATTTGGGCAAAAATGCACAAAAACACAGCCTGATCCTGTGTGAGAAAGGTGAAGAGGTTAAACTGGGAGGTACACAGGAATAAAGCCTTTTTCACCACTAAATCAGATTCAGATGCGTTGAGACTGTGGCTGCGGCTGTAATATTATTTTGCATGTATTTCAGAGCACTTAAAACGGTTCTGCTCTGGTTGGATGAGGCCCTCTCTAGCCGAAACACAACAGATGGTGCATAACCAGGCATAGGGGCTGTTTAACTTTGAGCTTATACTGTAGATGTCACAGCCCAGGAGGTTCAGGAGGGAATGCATTGTTAACATATGCATAAACACACATGTTCACAGCCCCTGTGGTGCTCTGCAGAAACCACACTGGTTGGGATCCAGTTCAAAAGGTCTGCTCAGAGTTTGCTTCTCCAGCACCTGGCCTTTACAGCAAGCTTTCATAAATTCAGCAGCATTAAAAACACCTTGACAGACGTTTTACCTAATATAAACTGGCCTGTAAAGGTTTCCCCCATAAACGTCCCTTAAAAAAGCTGAGAAATGAGTAGGAAAATATCAAATCATGTTGCCGTGACTATAAAACTCAGTCAAGAGCAGCTATAATCCCACCATGCATGCATGGTGATATTTACAAGTGCTTTAGGGACGTCATCCTCTCCCCGTCGCCACCCTCCGAGTTCCCTCTCCCCGTAGCTGGGTCTTGTTAATTTTATAAGATCCAGCGTATTGCCACTTAACGGCTGGCAGCGTTGTAAAAGCTCTGGGGTCAGAGCATTACTGAGCTGCTGGGCTCCACTCTTCCATTAGAGGGAGTGTTCAGGCTGCGTTGGCCTTCACTCAATCAAATACAGGCTCCAAACGGCTGCTCCAAGTGCAGATGAGGGGACACAAACACACACATTTTCAGACATACACATACACACGTACACGCACAGAAATGGAGACTCCTTGAATGCCTGGTTGTGAGACCATGGTGCGCATAAATCTGAGAACATAAATCTGGGCACCTACATACACACACACACACACACACACACACAAACACACACACACTGGGTGTATGCTCGCTACCTCTCCTCACTGTTTCGAGAGCGAAAGCACATTCATTTGCATGGAGTGTTTGCATTTAAAGAGAGTAAATGTATAGGTTATGTGCTTTTGCTGCGGCTGACATTTTCACCACTTGGCATTTGAACAGATTTAACACTAAATGAGTTGTAGCTTCCCCCCCGATGTCTGGACCAGCTGAAACAGATGAGAGGTGAGTGGTGGAGACTACTGCAGCAGGCAGAGATGAGAAATCAGGGAGTATGGCTGATTTAGTAGTGATGCCAACATGGAAATGTAAATAGATTGTATGTTTGCGGGAACATGCAGAACACAATTATTTTTCACCATCAGTCAGGAAATGAGGTCAGTTTTATGCCACTGCCTGTGAAGGTAGTGTCAAGGTCATATTAAGTTAAAGATATGTATTAATGTGAGTGCATTCCTTTCTCACAACTGGTAATTATGGCATAGTAAGTATGAACCTGCCTTCATTTTCCTTTGTTTTTCAGCCTTTTGGGTGTCTGGGATTCAGGGTTTCATTTCAGCAACAGCTGTTAATTCATATATCTCCATTTTTTAAATATAACCTTTAAAATCGAGCATATTACAAATAAAAAGTGTCAGATAACACTGTTATTCATTCATTTTCAATTTCAGTCACTTCGCATTTTCGCACACACATAGCATTCACAAAGAAAGGGGCAGCCTACCCTGGTTTCAGTTAGTGTGTGTCCATTTATAAACATGTATGTATTCCTTCTACGGGAGTAAAGGCCGGGGGTGGGTGGGTGGACATACGAAGGAGAAGCCTCTGACAGACTTTGCATGAGAATGGCTGGGGTCCTGTGAACCTTCTGCTCCCTGTGTCCACATTCAATGGCATCACTGCAGTTAGCATGACAAACTAGGTTCCAAGTTCTAGGACATTTCAATGCAACTACACCCCCCCCAAGCCCCTCCATTACCCATCGACCCCACCCATCCATGTCCTGACTCCACCACAACCCTCTCTGGCAAAGGCAAACCCCTTACCCTCAACTTGCTTCTCTCTGCACACAGTGGACTTAACTTACCAATTTTATGAGGTGTGGGGGGGCACAAAGTTCAGGGGAACCTGTGAAACAACTCCTACATAAACATACACACACACGCACACACACGCACACAAACACACACACACAACTAATTACAACAACGATGGATTTATTTTTAATACTTGTCTTAAATTTTAATTCATCAAAATCAAATAAAGCTCAGAAATGAATTCTATGATCCATGTAAATTTTAGTCGTGCAGGTTCAGGCCTCTTTTTAATTCCTTAAATGTTTTGCTTCTCCACACTTAAACATCACATCAGCATGATTCCATACTGATCCTTTCATTGCTCGTCGTTTTGACGACAGTCGCTGGGGTCTGGAATTAGAACACTTACATAAGAATTTAGTGTGCGTACATGCTGGGATGCCACAGACAAACTCTGTGGGCTTGAAATTTACTAGACCCTAATGCATTCATTTGAAGTAAAAAAAAAAAAAAGATTAAGCCAATTCACATTTACTGTTTACACTTGTATATTATTTTACATAATGCACCTTTTATCACCTTTTATTATGTGCTCATTCAAGGGATGCGCACATATTGTTCGTTTTGTTTAAGTGCCCTGACTCCAATCTTTATTGTTTCATTGTAATGTTTGTTGAACGGGCATATAAACTTATTTTGTTAACGAATTCACAGCATCACCATAATGGCAGCGTAAAATAAATAGACACAATAAACACTGGACTCTATTATGTGAATAGATGCTCTATATAACATTGGCTATTACTCCATGTTGTTAATCAGAACTGTATATTCTTGCAGTGTAAATCATCTCAATAAAAAACACATCAGTCCTGAGGGCCTACAGCACACTCCGACGTGTTCGTACTCTGTTTGTCCTTTGAAGGACAATTAAGATACAATTTAAAGAGAATGATTTTGAATATGAAATCCTGTATTTTAGAGAACATTGCAGTGTCTAAACAAAAAGCCCCAGACTCTCATTTCTAACGTTAATGTCTCACAAAATGCAATAACATTTAACAACTGTGGAATTAAAAAATATAATAGCATAATCTCTGTTATTAGGAACGGAATAAAAAAGTGCAAAACATCTTAAAAAACACCATAAAAATATAGGACTTATTATCAAGGCTAATCCCAGTGCAATTTTAGCACAATAGTTTTTACTCATCTGAACCAATATCATCATTTTATGCTAGCATGATACGAAAATTAGATGTGCTTGGCTGATTTGTTTCTTCTTCTCTTTCGGTATAATTAATTAAATCTCCCTTGCTCAGCACATCTTCTGGAAGTTGCCTCTGGAGAAAATTTAACCAATCGGAGAGTGTGTGTGTAAAAAAAGGAAGAAAAAAACAACAACAAAAGGCTAACATTTATTACAGCAAAATTGTTGGAGACGTTTTTTTTCTTCACATCACAGAAGTAATATGATGTAAATTATTTTATCTTGTTTTATGTTATGTTTAACAAGCAGTCTTGTAATTTTGAACGACACCATGTTGTTTCATCCCAGCCTATTTATTTCAACACTTTTAGCTTGTCATGTTAAAACTAATCAAAACATAAAAAGAATAAATGTCATTTTATTTCCAATACTTCCTTGTGACAACATATTTCCTTTATCATATTTAAAAAAAAAAAATAAACTTGCTCCTATTTGTTGTTACTGCTAATGAGCTTTGTGCAGCTCTGTCCTGTTGTCAAAGGCCTTTGTGTTGCTAATGGACAAGATGTCAGAGAACCTCCATCGGCAAACAAACAACTGGGCAATTAAAAGGACAATTAGTTGACCCCTGAGGGTTTGTTTAGGTCAATAAGGACCTGTTTTTACAACTCAAGGTGCTACCACAAATCAGTGTAATGGACAGGTTAGGAAGACCTTCAATAAACAGTGAGAGGCTGGGTTTATGATCATTTACCCATATGTTTTGGAGCTAAACACTTGAAATTTTCTGATAATAATGTGTTCATTCTACTTTATTTCTTGGTTTATAAGAGGCATCATTAGAATATGTAGAAAAGCAAAAACGAGAAAAAATTAAGGGACGACAATTAATTTTAGAGTCTTCAGAAGGATGTTAAAAGGACATGTGAAACATTACATTATGTTAAGTATAAATACTGATGAGTGAGTGGTCAAACAAAAGGGAGAGAAGGAATTCTATCTTTCAAAACAACCTAATTTTTTTGTGCCTATCTTCACCATCAGGCATAAGCAGGCCACGCTGTTAGAGTTATACACTGTATACAGGCTGCACATGACATGATCCGTAACTCTATCTATAGGTGTTATGCTACTATTCCCACCATTAAAGAGGTTTTCCACCTTCCCAATGACCTCCGCCTCGCCTCACAGGACACAGAAAACGACCTGATGGCAATGTCTTTCACTGAACAGAGGGCGTGCTGTAGAGTGCGTGTGTGTGTGTGTGTGTGTGTGTGTGTGTGTGTGTGTGTGTGTGTGTGTGTGTATGGAGGGCTGGTCACTCCAAGTACAGACTCTGGTGCCTTTAGAAGGTGTTCAGCCTGTAGGGCTCCAGTGAGAGTGGGGGAATCTAGCATGGCCAGTAAGCATGTATATCAGGCCATCTCACGGCTGGCTGGACGCTCCCTGGGTGGCCCACCATGGTCAATACTGCACTGGTGACTGGACACACAGAATGGGATAATCTCCTACTGTCTTTCAGGGCCATAGCGCCCACACGCAAACACACAGACACACACACACACACATCTCCTTTTATGTCGGCCTGGCCGCGGAGGCTTGCCTGGCCCTAATTTCAGGTCAGGACCAGTCAGGGGGGAGGCCAAGGGCTAGGGAGACCAGAACGGGAGAGGGGACAGTGTTGTTGGGGGAGAGCGAGGGAGCCAGAGGGGAGCAGGGAGCCCATTTCAGCCAGAGCAGTGGAGCACACTGGGGGCACTGGGGCATTGCCTCTACTGGCTGTTGGGGGAAAACAAAAGGAGGTGTGATCTCCACAAAACATAGGACCACTGTGTGTGTTTGTGTGTGTGGGGTTATGAATGTGTATCATTGTTCAGAGCTTCCTTCAGCTCCAGCAACTCGCTTCAACACTCCTGCTGCTTACACACAAAGGCACCTAATTGACACCACAGATTTAGGCCACTAGGTTTAACTGTTCCCCTTCCAAATCTTCAGCCACTGCTGGAACAATCAGAATAATCGAAGTGAACAGGCTCTTATAACTTCTCATACCACATCCTAGATGATATTTGTTCATGAAACATCAGTTACTGGTAGTATTCTCTATATTTGCTATTGTTAACCAACAATGTGTTGGTCCCTCTCTAAAAAACCCCATCCGTGGCTCTCAGCCACGATCCAATTGGTTCCTCCTAAAGAAAAAATTCTCTAAATGGGTCACAAATATATAGGTAAAATTTTATAGAAGGCTAAAGCATCTGGGTACTGTGGTTTTTGGCAGACAATACTAAGACAGCGGTAAATTGTGCATTTTTGGGACTATTTTCAGCTGTAAATTAATACACATTTGGTTTTCTGGTAAGTGTTTTACTTACAACACTAGGACAGTTTGCGGGATTTATTTTTAAAATCAAACCACAGTGCCCACATTCATTGTATTAAAGGAAAAGTTCACCCAGTGCAACGATTTGGCTCACTGATGTGTTTCTAATAGTTTTTGAACAACAATTGAAGTCTATGGCCCAGAGGAATAAGGTAAATCAAGCTTTAGATACACATTACACACTAATACCTGTTAGAGGGATAAAAACATTGTAGGTTTCTTAAAAATACAGAATATGACCAGATGTATCCTGTAACTGTAGGGTTCAATAATAATAATAGCAATAACACTGCTGAAATGATTATGAAACAAGAATTAGATAAGAGGAAAAAAAAACAACCAAGGCAGTTTTTCTTTTCACAAATTATTCAGTTTTATTGAAAATACATATTATATCAGGGCAATACTTTTGGTATTTGGCATTAGCATTTAATGATAAATTAGTTCATTGCAATATGAAAAGGATCATATAAATATGTATGTGTACATAATGTCTAACAGAAAAGAGGAAAGTAATTCAACAGTGACAAACCCTTGTCAAATGATTTCCCAGTCAAATACTTGAATGTAAATTACTGAGCGAAAAGAAGGACCCCGTGGGGTCTCATCCAATCTCCAACCTAAAATTGGTCTCAAATATAGTAATACATATCTAATGAAACTAATTTTGGAAAATATAGCTCGGCAGCTCCACTTTACACTTCAGACAGCTCTCAAATTGATTCAACCTCTAAACATACCTTTTAGAAGAGGCTCCAACTTACCTGTCCACATCCACAAATGCCGCGGACACGACAACTGATAATCACACTTTAATGATGTGTGTTTGTGTTCTCGCAGGTGTAAGAAGTGGCATTTTCCCTGTGTGGCCTAGGCTGAACGTGGACACGTGGCTACAGGCAGCATGTGCTCTTGAAGAGTCAGCCCCAATCATGGAAGCTTGTTCGCAGCTTTTCTGACTGCATCTGTAGAGACATAATCATACAAGGAAGAGTGATTAGTGAAAAGAAAACCCTAAAAACTTTTCAATTAGCCCAGTAATATTTTTCTAATTCTGGGTGTTCATAATTTGAATTAAAGGTTTTTATGCAGGAACTTATTTTAAGATGGCAGAGCTTGACTAGAATGGTATAGTGGTAGATGAGGGCTAATAGGCCGTTGATGAGGAAACACTCGCTATGTTTGAATCAAATGGACGCGCGCTCTCAACTCTCAGCTAGCTGGGATTACACTGTCTGTGTCATCATCTCCCCCGAAACACCAAACTGTTAATGTTATGGGGGGAGGCTGTGCCCTCATGCATGTTATGTGTGTGCATGTGCGTTTGTTCGTGCGTTTATCAGCTGTCTGCATCAAGGGTGTGCACGACCCCTGAGCTTGCAGACAGTCATGGGTCAAAGGTCAAGTCAGAGCCTGTCTGGGCTTCCTGGCTGACCCGATCGCCTGCAGCACATATACACACATACTGGAGGGAGGATGGGTTGCACCCAACCAGACTAATATCACCTTTGGGATTAGGATCCAGACAGAAATACATTGACCCCAAACACACATATACACACACACACACACACACACACACACATACACACACAAACACACACACACACACAAACTGGATCTGCTTGGTCATAAAACAGGATTCAGTCTCAGTGCATGACGCAGAGAGGAGAAGCAAAGATGCTGAGTCTGTGAGGGCCATCTAATTATCTTTCAGCGCTGAGTTAAAGAGGAGAATAGAGGAGGCTGGGGAGGTTCAAGCGTCCATGGTGGGCAGAGGAAGGAGCTAACACAGTGCAAGCTAGTTCCTTTTAATGTGGCAAGGACACCTGGGACATACCAATAAGAATCAGGAGGGCAGCTATAAAGCTTAAAATATTAAAACATGTAAAGGATGTGAGTATGTAGAAACAATGTTACACAAGTTGAAGAAGCTTCTGACAAAATGAATATTTTTTGTTGTTAAAGCTATGGGCTCCCTTTTACATGTCAAGTGGTTTGCATTTAACCCAGGCATTAATATAGCTACAGGAAGTGAGAGCCTGAAGCAATGGTCTGAATAAAACAACACCAGCATGCCAGGCGCTTGTAAAAAATCACAAATCAAAGAGGAGCAGGATTGTGGGATCTCAGCACAGACTGAAACCAAAAAAAAGGTCAAATTCAAAAAAGGTCGAGCTGATCGGCTTTATTGCCAGACCATCGGGAAAACTCCCAAAATAAGCCCAGAGTGTTAAGCCTGCTAATCCCCTGTATTATTGCAACATCTGTGAGGTCTAGAGAGGCTCTGCCAGTGATTAGCAAGACAGATGTAAACAATATCCTGGCTGAGGAGGAAAGGAGAGGAGAGGAGAAGAGAGGAGGAGAGAGAAGAAGAGAGGAGCGGAAAGAGTGCTGGTTGATCTAGGTAACACACTGCTAAAAGGATAAGAAAAGCAGAGATAGAGAGAATGTGGAGAATATAAAGCAGATAAGGTGTGACTGTGTCATGAGATTTAGGGTGAAAAAAGATGAAGAACAAGTGGAGGTTTGATGGAAAAAAGGAGCAGGAGAGGAAGCTATGGCAATTCTGGAAAAAAATTACAAATGCAAAAAAAGGAGATGAGATGGAAGAAAGCTGAGGACTGATAGAATACAGTAAATGGGGGAGGTGGAGGGAGACAGAAGGTGACAGCAGCATGAGGGGAGAAGGAGCAGCAGATTGGGAGACGGCAGACCCGGGGCCAGGCGTGCCCAGACCGGCTGACGAGACACCAGGGAGACGTGCCTAATTTATGCAGAGTTAGGCTGAGGGGCTGAAGAGCGGAGGGTGTCTGGGACCCCCTCAATAGCCCTGAGAACCGAGGGGAGCAGCTATGGGTGCTCACAGTGCAAGAGCAAGAGGGGCATGGGGGAAGGAAGGGGGATGGGGGAGTCCCTTTTTTTTTTCTGAGAGACAGCAAGGGGGGTGGAGGCTGTTCCCCCTGCTCAATTCAGGCGAGGCTGTCCGTCTGACGTCCCATTAAGGTTTGGGACAGGGCATGGGGAACGAGGCGATAAAGGGGAGAGGGAAGGGAGCAGGAGGATAGGAGGAGGAGCAGAAGAGAGAGAGAGAGGCCATACTTAACCCCCTCTCCTCTAGAGATGCTCTTTCCCCCCACTCCAGTCTTCTTCTCCAGACTGGCTGCCTATTAGATCCACAGGGCCGTCCGTCTGCTTCTCTGCATACTAATTTCCCATTACCACAGCCCTGAACGTGAGCAAAAAACAGAGACGGACTAAATCAGAGACAAGTAAGCCGGCTGATGCATCGGCCACATGAGAGGTTAGAAGAGCGCTTTAGCAGCCAAGCGGACTGCAACTGCATTTTTTTCTGTTTTATTCTATTTGATTTTAATGATATGTATTATTTATTTACCTTTTTTGGTTTTGATTTTGGTAATAAAAGCATTAAAGGTTACCACTGAGAGTGATAACCTTGTCTTACACAACTACTAATCAACCCTAAAAGACCTTCCATATACAAAGACCTTTTCCCCTTTATCAAGCTATTTGCTATCTACAGCGTTAATATCAAAATATCAATATCAATGTCAGCCTTCAAAATCTTTTATAAGTTTTGTGTCTAGTCTGAGGAGACATATCATACACTTTGTGTATGTCAATCCTGGCTGACAGCCAAGTGAAGCTGAATGTGTGTGTGTGTGTGTGTGTGTGTGTGTGTGTGTGTGTGTGTGTGTGTGTGTGTGTGTGTGTGTGTGTTGTTCGAGGGCCGAGAGAGAAACAGAATGGACAGCTAGGCAGGGTGATGGTTGAGTCTGGTGATGCAGACAGACAGTTTAATGACAGTCCTCACCCCTGAACATACAAGCCAGTGAGCGCCTGGTATGCTCGCAGATGTACACGCCGTATGACGAGTTGCACATATATGTGTGATATATGGTGTGGCATTTTCTGAAAAAGACACTGGTGTCGGTGAAAATGGACAAGAAAGAAATCTCGCTGTGTATAACCCTGGAAAAAAATAACTGGAGGGGCTAGAAATGACTAACAGGCATCACTTTATTCCGTGGATAAAATAAAAAGAGTTTTGAGTCTGCACTTAAGCACATTTAAACCTTTCTTCCCACGTTTTTAAACAAGTTTAAATGCAAGACAACAAACTTTACATCAAACTGCCATTAACAATAATAAATGAAACCTAATTATCATAGTATCATAATGGTTGCTAGTGATGCATGGGAACAGTGAAAAGTAGGAAGCTATTCACTGGCTTAAAAGAAGCCAGGCTCTTTGTGGTTTTTTTTTTTTGGGGGGGGGGGTTGTAAGTTGTGCCTGACCATGGCATTGCATCTTACTCAGCAGGACTTGCCCAGGTCTGGATTTGAATTTGGTGCCCAAACAAAGACATAGAGCCACCTCATTAAAAAAACATGTCATTGGATCAGGCCTGGGCTGAATTGTGTGATTTTCCCTCCTACCATAAGTGACCGTGACTGAGCGTTGGGCTGAATGAGAGGCCAAATAGAGGCCTACCAATGGAGCGCCACACTACATCCCTATGGGAACCACCTCCTCACAGAGGGGGGCACATTTAAAGCTTTGTTGGTCTGTTAACACAGCCTTTTAAAACGCCTCTTTATGGACTCAGCTAAGCAAACTGCAGCCCCTGGTTTTCCTGCACTAGAAGGGGAAAGTAAAAAAAAAGAATGAAAGAAAGAAAGAAAGAATAACAGGGAACAAGATTTTAGTGGTTGGTTATCATTTTCATAGGACATAACTCTAAACTTTAAAGTAATGACTACAAGGGTCAAACAAAAGTTCAAGTGGGAAATAATTTCATTATATGATTTTATCTGATATGAAATGAAAATATGTGCAGTCAAACCAAATATTCAGATCATAATATTTTAAATTCCATTCTATCTAAAACCCCTCACAAAAATAAAGACAATATAATCCTACACAGAGGATTCTGTACATCTACCCTCGCTGCATCCAATCAGCCTGAGAACTGAACTTTGGATGCAGCAGAACCAGGTCACTGAAAAACTGCACCATCTCACTGTGTCCTCTGATACAGTCAGCACACACCTTTACCCAGAGGAACTACCGACATCCTGCAGCAGAAACAATGGGTTTGTGTGTGCGTGCGTGTTTGCGTGCGTGCGTGCGTGCGTGCGTGCGTGCGTGCGTGCGTGCGTGTGTGTGTGTCAAACGTAGTCCTGCCTGGGAAACCTGGGCTGGAGACTTAGTCAGTCTCACAGGGCGTTCAGGATGACAGTGAAATGAATAACAATAAACTTGCTGAGAGTCAAGTTCAGAATATTAGAGATGAACCAGAACTGAGGAGCACAGCCCTACACAAACCCACACAATGTCTGTGCATCTGTGTTTATGTGTATGTGTGTGTGCATGTGTGCATAATTGCGTCAACACGCTCAGGAAATATTTCAATATGAGCCGAGATCTGGGCTCCAGAGAGGTGCACCCACTAAGATGAAAATGGTCACACACACCTCCTGTTCTCCCTCTCTCACTCCCCTCCCCTTCCCATCTCCCCATGAACACGCAGCAAGGACCCCATCTTCGCTATTCTATTGCTGTCTCCTGCGTGCCTGATGAAAAAGCAAAACGACATAGGGGTACACATGCCTAAAGGCAAGAAAACGAACAAAGGTAAATCACAGCCCCAATATAAACATAGGTTTTCATAGGGGTTTCTCAGGCGAATTGGCAGGGATCCACCTCACTGTGTCCTTCAGCAGCCGCGCTGCACGTTTTTCAACCTGCTACCCTGCAACAGGAGAGAATGTGACAGAACAGCCTCCAACGCAACCCAGCAGAGATGATAGTCTACAGGGCTGAGATTGCATCTGAATACATTTACATAAAGATTGTGCTACGTTGTCAGAGTCACTGCTGAGAATAGACTGTGCTCGTCATTGTCCCCAAAAATCAGAGTAATGACTGAGAGTGGTTTGGAGGGGAGGGAGGAAATAAAAAGGGAAACGATCGCTTTATTCTGAGAAGAAACAGCTGTGTCTGCTGGGAGCACAGTGTTTCCTGTGTCCCCTTATGTTAATGATGTCAGCAGTGTATATGAAGCACAAACACAAGCAGGGGAATAATACAGAGGATAGAAACTTAAAGCTGCACCATGAGAACAAAATAAACACAAATTACATACATCATTTTTAAAACTCAGGAAGAAGTTTGGGACAGTTTACATGAAAAGGAGAATCACTTTGCCTTAACTGAGATGCTAAAGTAAACACGTTGCGTACAGATATGCAAACACTCAGTAGACAAACATAAAAACTCTTTCTCTGCTAGGTAGATGTGATCTCAGAATATAATAAATATCACAATTACAATGTAATCTTACTTTATCATGAAATAATAATATCCTGGGGAAATGCTTTTCTGTTAGGAATGGTGTTATAACTGGGGTAGATGATGCAAAAAAAATGCAAGGATATTGTAAACACATTTTTCCTAAAAAAAATTCAGCATGGAAAATAGGAAAAGCTTGTGTTAAAGATTGTTCCTGGTTGAATATTTTGCCTCCTCCTTGGAAAAACCAAACCCTGCAAGGATATGTGGTAGTAGACTGACTTCAAAATACCACAGATATGAGACCTTATTTCTTAACACACAGCACCGATATTTCAGCTGCAGATTGTATTAGAAGATAAACTGACCAGATTTTACTGTAACAAACTGAGAGGATAGGATTCCACTAGCAATTTAATCAAATAGATGGGATGTAAAGGTGAGCATGACCCAAGGTAGAGAGCAGCTTTTATAGAAAGTGCTTTAACTTTGAAAATAAAAACAGGTAGGCAACACAAGGAGAACGGTGAAGCCCTGTGATAAACCTCTTGCAGATATAGTCAGCTAGCCAAACCATCCTGTCAGATCAGTGCCTGAGGAGAGGAATAGGGGGGAAAGAGAGGCAAGGAGAAGGGGAAGAGAGCAAAACACGGGTGAAAAGGGTCAGCAGGGAGGAAGGCTAAACCCCAGAAGCAAGCAAAAGATTGTGTGTGCAGTGCATTTATATTTCAGCGAGGGTGTGTGTGCATGTACGGGTGCGTGTATGTGTGTCAACCCCAGCTGGGCAGACATTTACTTGACATGCTGATAGGGATTTAAGCAGTGGGTGGGTGGTGTGTCTGACCAAGGTGAGTGAATGTGCAGAGAAGGGGAGCTGGTGGGGATCGGAGTATAGCGGGGTGGGGGGGGGGTCGCAAAACTGCCGTTACTAAGCTTCATTTCAGCGCGAGTTGAGACGATTAGGGGATGGGAACAGAAATGAGGAGGCAAACAGGAGGTAAGGGAGGTGGGTTTTTGTAGGAGAACCCTCCAGGCTATGGAAGAGAAGGGGGACTAGTCTATTGAGGTGATGAGGGAAAGCGGGTCTGTCTTTCAGACAATCTAATGAAGCATAAGTCCCTGATGAAGAATGGAAGCAGGCTACCGCAGGGTGGGTTAGCTTGTGCCTCTGCTCTTCTCCATTTCTCGCCTTTCTCCTCTCTTTCCCTCTCCTCCCTTTTCCTCATCTCCTTTCACATCCCCTCTTTCTCTTTTCCTCTCCTCATGCCCTGCAGTCCCTCCTCTTAAAGGGCTTACACTGTTTATTTCAAAGTGGTGTAACGGGCTGCAAGCTCACGCACTTGCCTCTCAGATGATTTGATGAAATGGCAATGATCCAGTGACCAACTGCATTTCACCAATAAAGAGGATAGCTATTGATGGGCGGCTTCATCAAGAAAATGTGACACATGGCAAAGCAACATATGAAATTAGCAAATGGCCCTGACTAAGAAACAGCACACTGCGTCAGAACAGAAAATTTGATCTGGATTTTAAAATTCGATGATTTAAACTGGTTTTCAAAAGGATCCAGAAACAGATCCATTTGAAACAGGAACATGTAATGTATGACATACATTTCTCATTGTGGTGTGCACATACGATGAACCCCAAGCCAACATGTTAAATTACAGGAGGCAGCAGACTGAGACAGACGGGGTGGGGGGGTGGGGGGGGGTGCTGTCAAAGTGTCTGACTGGGTTTGACCGTGTTTGGCTGGGGGTTGTTTGACCAGAGGGTTGACTGGGCTGCAGGACTGATTTCTGGCTCGATTTGGCTCAGGGCCGACTGGAGACTGGCCAGAGGCTGACTGAAGGGGGTTGGGTTCCACTGCTTCTCAGCTCAAGTTGTCCCTGGAGCGAAGCAATAAGAAGCAGCTTATAAAATAAGCAAACACAGAGGCAGCTTACAGACAAGTAAGCCAGCCGGCCAGGGATGAACGTCAGACGGCGCGCGTGCAGGCACGCACCAACGCATGCACACACACACACACACACACACACCAGCTCTCTTCCCTGCACTGACACCCCCTCCTACCCCCACACACCCCTGACCTTGACCCCTGAGGTCCTTCCTAACCTCTTTCTGAATGGAAGTCAGTGCAGCTGGGTGTCTAACCGCAACCCCCTCGACTGCACAGACCCTTCATCGTCTAATCATTTAGGCTGTTCCCACGCTTGATGACTGGGATGCTGTGTCTTCATCCGAATGGGACAATTTAATATTTACACGGCCACCATGGTCCTGTCTGTCTTATTGTAAGCGCAGCAACAATTTTACAGGATTTCCAGGATCAGTAATTCATCTGAATGCTTTACTTTTGATTCAGGAGGCTTTTCTTTGCAGTAATGGAATACACAGTATTAGTCCTCTCCGCTTAACATTTCAAATTGCATCTGTAGTCTCTCAAAACCTTTCGGCCTGAGCACATACATGCGCCATTTAATGTACATATGAGGGTGTGTGAGTCTGTGTGCCTGTAAACGTCATTCAGGGGGTCCAAACCCCTCCACCTTCATATTTTCATTACGGCCAAATCTCAGGCCTGTGCTACACCAGCGTGGCCTTTTGCTGGCGAGCAGGCAGTTTAATCACACATACAGCACTACTCCATTTTCATTTCCTTTTCATACAGCCTCCATTCCACTTCGGCTTCATAATTCTCCCCTCAGAGCTGTCTAGCCCGCCTGAGTGTTTGCAGCCTGTTGAAATGACATAATCAGTGACTTGGATAAATGCCTGACTGTTTTTTCCCTGAGTCTATAATCAGACTTGGGGCTCAGTGTTGCAGCTCTGAGGAAACAGTAGCAGCAGCAGCAACAACACTTGACTCAGGAATTACTTCATAAGGAGGGAAATTTCACATAAGGAATTTTTTTTGAGTATCAGTGAAATGAATTTATTTTAGTCTGCCAAGTGCATATTGACCAATAAAATGGTTCTTGTTATATACAGAAGTAGAAAATGGTCTTGTACTTAAGTGACTGCCAAACAAGCCTTTAAACAAGTTGATACCTCAAGTATCATGATTACTGGATAACTGAAAAAATTAAATGTAGAATTTCAAATGACTTAATATGTAAGTAAAAATATCTGTCACTGATATAGAAAATTGGAAAGTTTAAAATAAAAGTTCATTAGCCCCATACATATATGTGTAGAATTGTAATACTTGGAAAAATCATGTGCGTACAAGCGCTTGCGATCATTTGCGCTCAGCAATTTCTTCAAAACAAAATAGTATTACTTGTGCATAGCAAATAACTGTAAAGCTGCACTTAAAAAAAATAAGAAATAAGAAATGATCAACTTACCTTTATGATATGTTTAAGAGATATAATCAGAATTCTATTTTGAATTTCTATTCTCATTTGAATGATGAGGTGGTGTGAGAAAGAACATCATAAGAAAGAAAGAAAGAAAGAAAGAAAGAAAGAAAGAAAGAAAGAAAGACACGAGGAACAGGCCAGGATGAATTGAGCGATGGCTGTAAATGCTTTCAGCAACTATTACTTCAGTGGGTGGAACACATTCAATCAATACCTAAAGCAAATAAAAAGCAGTGGGCAGTCTGAATGAGAAAATCTGCAGTGGGCTGTACGACAATCACAAACACAAATGAACGTTACAAATTCAGGTAACTCTAGGAAAATTATAAGAAAATACACCCCAAAATACCAGGTTTGTAAAATTTAATTTTTAATCAGCCTGCCTGACTCGCAGGGTCAGGGCTATATCCAAATTTTGATCTTCTTTATTCTTAATAAGGGGAAGTCTTTGGGAGAGCATTTCTCTACATTTCTCCCCAACCAAATGATGTTTTTAATTATACAACAACTTATAAGAATTACTTTTTGTCTTCAACAAATTGTTCAATATTTCTAATTTAGACAGTTACACATATTTGTCGTAATTGTCCATCATTTATGTAATGAAGGAAACCATACGGCAGCATGGTAACACACATAGCTATAACCGTCATTAGCATAAAAGCTTTCTGCAGAATATGGTGTTTAGGAGCATGTCCTTTTTTTCCTTTGAGTAAGTGTGAATGGACGCATTGATACCCCTGTGATATGGATTACCATGCAAGTGTATTTGCTCACAGTATGTGTGCATGTGCATGTTCATCTGGTGCTTCATAAAACATATGGTCCCCCTTGTTGTTTTGAAGATGCAAATGAAGAATAAAACCACCCCACCCCGTTTAGCCCACCATGATCCAGACAAACTACTTGTCCTCCAACCCTCTCCCTCCACCAAGAGAACCCCACCCTCCTATAGAGCTTACGCACACTTCCACATTCAAGATTATATGAAAGGTTTAAACGGTTTAGAACTCAGCAACCAGTTTCCACTATAAACCAAACCCTAATTTCCACATGATTTATTGAACTGGGAAAAATCAGCTAAATAAAAAACCCCAAAAATGGATAAACCAATTTAATATAGCTTTTCTGGATCACTGGTGCCTCTGTTCCAGTAATTAATATATAGATATTTACACTACCAGAACTGAGCCTGCCTCTCTGTCTTCTTGACTGCCATTTTCCCCCACAGGAGCCTGTAGCCCCTCCATCGTAACTACAGCTACCGTGGACTCTTAGACTAACCTGCTCAGCTCCACCTCAGCCTCGTCAGTGTCACTATGGGCTGATTAGACAGAGAGGCTTGATTAAAACTGCCTGAGTCTGACGGAGAAGACGATAAAAGGGGTGAATACAGCCTATTGTGGATGCGCTAACGACAACACAGGTTACCTCACAGCATTAAAAGATGTTTTAACGCCCCAATCTCTCCCAAGATTTTTTGGAGAGAAAATATAGCCTGCATCATATAGCACAATAAGTTACTTCTTAGAAACATTGAATGAAACATGGGAGAGGTAGTGTCACATGTACTGTGATCCACATCAGTGGTATGAGGTTCGGTAAAATCTGTGTTCTGATTTTGTACATTGTAAAGATGGTCAACATTTTACTGTCCAACATACCACACACTCTTTCTTTTTCCCCGCTACTCAAATCCACACAAATGTACACATCTGCCCGTCGACATACACAAAAACAAGCACACAATAAGAACAGGAGAAAAATATAATTTCTCCAGGATAAAAAAAAAAAACTAATTTCCATTTAAATTCTGGAAAGTAATGTGATTGTGGTGCAAGTTTCAGTGTGAGCTTTGACCTGTGTGTCTCTGCACAAACATTTTCATGTGCCAGTGTTTCCCTTGAGATGGAGCTGTAGCTGTGGAGGTGAAGCTCACTGTTTGTTTCCATGCACATGTGATCAATAAAATTGTTTTTTGGCACAAGTAAAACTACTGAAAAACTTAGTATCTCCAAAAATTGTGTATCCATTTGTTCCCCTTTCAAAACACTGCTGCCCAACAGCAGAGAGACTTTACTCAAATAACAACTGCCTCATCGCCGATGGCATCACCTTAAACTCATCTGAATATTCAAATTTGATTTGAAAAACAAGCTAATCGATAATGTGTGACCACTATCACCCACCGGGTGATCACTTATATCCACTAGTCGTTAGCTAGCGGCCAGCTAGCTATCATTAATTCTTCCAATTATTCATTTGTAACAGTCCCTTTTTCCAGAATTAACTTGAATCACCACCACTTTATAAAATACTGGTAACTGGCTTAAATGTAATGAGATTTTCGATCATAAAATAACTTACAGTTATGGTGTTTCTTTGAGGGGATCCCATCCAATTGATACATAACATTAATATCTTTCAGTTGTCTTTGAGATTCACAGCTTTCATGCATCATGGTGGCCCTTGCACATAGTGAATCCTGCATCCAGGAAGAAGAAAACAATCTGTACATGTGGATTAACTACTATCTCTGTATCAAGATGGATATTCCAAATGTTGTTTATATCCCAGATATGTGCTTCCTCACATATTCCTATCAAGTGAGCGTGTTTGCTGTGATGTTACTTTGCGATACTCAGGTTGCAAGACTGTTTTCCCTCTGTCAAGGACAACCTTGAAAAACTGATCAGCATTGCTCACTTCCCTTTTGACATCTACCCTGTGTTTGTGGTTATAATTGTTGTGCTATCATGATCAGGTAAACTCAAAGTTTCACATTTATTTATAAGGTGTGTGAATTGACCTGGATATGAAGCGTACGTAGCGGAAAAAAAATATAACCTTAGTTTCTAAAGAGATAAGATGGTGTCCCGTCCTCTCCTCTCCTCTCCTCGCGCAATTAAATTAAAAAAATAAAATAAAATAAATTTCAGCAGTGGCATCCCCTACATGCAGTGGTGGCATGCCACCATTACACATAGGGGGAGATAGGGGAGAGGTCATTATGTGTGTGTGTGTGTGTGTGTGTGTGTGTGTGTGTGTTTGTCTCTGCATGTGTCATCCCCCAGTCCTTGCGGTGTAGTTCAAAGCTACACCACTACAGACCAACAACAGATAGCGTACAGCAAGTCTTCAGAGTTGATGATAGCCTATTTCCAGGACACAGGCAATTCGCCAAAACACTCTCTCCGATAATTAGCACTGACAGGTGAAAGCAGCCACGAATGCCACGGGACTTCACAATGAAACGGACACTTGCACAAACACACCCACTATAGAGCACAGACACACACTAACACACGCACACACATACACACACACAAACATAAACACACACATGTCAATGCACAACAGCAGCAACAGAGGATCCATCAGCACAGCTAACACCACATTAAGACCATAAAGCACCAATACATCTCCTGTTCCACGTACACAGCCTGTGCCCTGCTGCTTCTGCACTGATACCCCTGATCCCCCTGCGCTTTGACAAGGCGTAATAAAGCCTGTATGAAGCGCTGCATTATGTGGGGAGAACACAATGTTGCATGCTGAGTGCTGTGAGAAGGGCGTACACCGGTGGGTCCCACGGCGCAGCAGCGCACCAGGGCCTATAGCAGTGAGTGCTGAGCATGCTAATGAGGTCATTATGTTATGCCTCTCCCTCGCTCCTACTCTCCTTTACAGTGTGGGCTTTGCCTGTCAGAGGAGGCAGGGTACCCTGGTAATGCAGCCAACCACAGATGTCACATATGGCACAATGAGAAGACACATGAGCGTCTCTGAATGAATACTGAGAGAAAGACGAGGTGACGCTCCATTTTTCAGCTAGCATCAAAAGGACGAAAACGGCATCGGTGATTTGCATACAGAATAAGGTGAGCTTAAAGAGAAGTAAAGAAGAGGGCAACAACAGGCAACATTCATTTGCTAATTGTTCCTGCTGTGTATTCAATCAGCAACCCTGCAGGGTTGTGTTTCCTTTTTTTTCTTTTACACTAGCGCTATTATTTACTACAGAGGGGGAGGGGTTAAGTATCAAGCACATGCAAATGCAATTACAAGATATTTGCATAGCCGTTAACAATTAGAGGGCAGATGGCAAACAGCGGGCATTAAAAAGCGACTGAGCGCCATCTTGGCTGAGGCAGACAGCTGGCAGACAGGAATCGGCCATTTTGTAAGCATGGGTCGCTGCCAGGCTGAGGCATAGAGAGGCGCCAGTCTCTCTCTGTGTGCCAGAAGATTGGCAGGCGAGGGGTATTCGTGCTTTAATACCCTCGCTGGTACAGGCAACAACTACGAATTCCTTCAACAGTCAGTGACAGTATGATCACAGCCCAAGGTTCCTGTTGAGAGCTGACTGGAGAGATCAACTACGACACAATGCCTCTGTGTTCATTTTAAAAATACGCATGCATCTCTGAGATGGTATCTTATCCAAGGGGCAATATTTTTTATATCTGTTATTCTCCTTGCAAAGTTCAATATTGCTCAGAATCACATTTATTTATCTCAAAATCAACAATTACGTTACTGTACTCACCAAGAGCTATCGGTCCCGCTGTAATCTCTGTAGGTCTTCATGTTTGGGAAACTGTCCATCTGTCCTGTAATGTCCTTCCAAGTTCACAAATGCATGTCTTCTGGCATGATCTCTCAGAACTTAAGTTTCAGCAGGATGTGCCTACCACCGCCTTAAAAAAAAAAAAAAACAACACTTGCTTCGCCGCTCTGTTTTCTTGTGAAGGCTTTCACCTCTGCAGTGATTTTGAGCCAGGTATTTCATTCCTGAGGATGTAGGCAATTTTCTTAAGGCAATTTTGTTAAAACATCTGAAGAGCAAATTTCTTTGTGTGGAGAGGGACTGTCGGAAATGTGAAGGAGAAAATACTCAGATGAAAACTAAGTAGTATTAGACAGGAGGAGGGCACAGAGCAGGTGCAACTACTGTCCTTTTTATCTCTCATTCACTTAGCAGCCAATCGCTTGTGCTACCATGGGATCCATGCTGCTCAGCAGTAAGTGGACTTCAGGTGCTATTTCCACACATATAGAGAGAGAGAGGTATGAAAGCCCGGGCCCGCCTTCCTCTCTTCTACCATATAGATCAATACCACACTGCCATATCCTCTGATGGGAGCTGCTGTAGTGAGGGTAAGAAAATCTAAGGCGAAAAGACAGGTTGTGTCTGATACAATGGATGAGAGAAAAAGTTCAAATTGTCCTTTCATCTCAGCTCATGAGATCTTATGAATGTTGTGTGCTACGTGCTATGATGTGGTACTGAGCAGAAACGTCCTGTGTACCGTCTCAGAAGGATCCTTATTCAAACAGTTATGGTGGAATGAGTAATAAAGGGGAGGGCGCTGGAAGAAAAAGGCCCTTTGACGTGCTGTCTGATTCTTCTTCCGTTTCACTCCCTCCCTTGTTGTCTCCATGTCTCTCTGACAAAGTTTTATCAAGTGGTGTTGGACGCAGCAAAAGCCCCTGCAGCTCAACCACACACAAAGACTCTCTCTGTGTCTCTTCCCTCTCCGCTTTACTTTGGGTTTCACACACACATGTGCACATACTGACACACACACTGCGTGTGGGGCGGATGCAAGGTTAAGGCCCTGGCCCTGCCTGGTGCTGGGACTGTCGGTGAAAGATAGAAAGAGAAATGGAGAGCGGAGCTGGGAGCAGTGGTGGTGGTTGGTCCCTGGGCTCCGAGGCCTGCAGGCGGTGCTGGGCAACCTCTGCTAGCCTCTCTCCTCTGTATTGATTTCTGCTGCTCCGTGCTGCTCCGCTCTGCCGTGGAGGCTCCTAGCCGGCGGGGATGAGAGCTTGGCTCACCCGCCTCACCTGCCTCTCTCCTGGCTTTGCTGGCCTAGCCTGCCCACTCTGCCGCTGCTTTGGCTGGCCCCTGCTGGCTCTCCAGGACCCCTGTATGCAGCACCGGGGCCACAGGAGGAAGGCAGCCAGAGAGCCCATGGCGATCCACAGCTGTGTTCACCTGCTCTGGGTTCACCCGCTTCGAACCACCTCCTCGAACTGCTTCTATCCTTCTCTCCTTCCATTCTTCCACCCACTCTGCCTCTCTTTTTCCTCCTCCACTGCCTCCTCCTCCTCTTCTTCCTGCTGTACACAAACAACCAGAGACAGAGATGGAGAAAAAAACAAGTTAATCCTAACTTTCAGCATTTTACCCACTCTGAATGTCAATCCTTGTCTTTGATCAGTGAGAAGTCAGGGGTGAGAATTCTGGCATTCTCTCTCAGCCGATAATATGAACCTGCTAACCTTAGAGAGCCGAAACTGCGGGGATTGGAGGCCTGAGAGTTAAGTGTGTCAGGCAGAGAGATGCCTGCCAAAGGTACTCTCAGCTATTAGATTCTGATGTGCTGCAGATAGCAAAATATAGTGAGAGTGGGCCCATTATAAAAATCACCACTGCGTCAGTAGAATACATTAAAAATATTTACAGGAAAAGGTTTTTCTTTTCCTCTCCCATGGCAGCTCACGCGTACAGAGTTTTATATTTATTTGCCCTTAATGGTTATAAATAAAGAAAGCAACAACAACTGACGGAATATTTCAAACTACCCTTCCTCCGCCCTTCTCTGCACCACAGTCAGTGTGAAGGATTGGAAATGTTTTGGCCAGACTGGTGGCGCTTTATAGAAACTTTGCCAGAGAAAACATTTCAGCTTTTGTATCATCTAGAATTATTCAAATGGGTTCAGCAGCCCTCTTCTTATGATAATAGCAGTTGGGGGGACATTTCTTTGAGGATTCATGATCCCATTGTGTTTTTCAACAGAGAAAGGGCCATGGCCAAATTCAACCCCCACCACCCCACATTACTCTGCGCTGCACCAACCACACAATCTCTAAAGTGTCCTTGCCGCAGCCACCACAGAGCTCTGACAGCCCTTCTGTCCACCTCTCTCCACCCCTTTGCAGGCCTGTAAAAGAGACTAAAACCTACGGGCTGACTGCCAGGGGAATAGAGAAGTAAAGTGCAGAGGTTTGGAGTCGGTGGGTCGGCAAGGCTTTGGAAGTTAGAGCTGTCTGTTAAGGAGAGAGCAAAGGGGGTGAGAGTGGCGTGAGGGGGGTTACACTGTTGGGACAAGAGAAGCAAGTTTGAGAGAGGGGGGCAAGTTAGGTTAGGGGGACTTGGATGGGGACCGGGTGTGCAGTGCATGTCTCAGACACAATAATACTATTCATTGGGCTCAGACATGGGTGTTAACTCCCCTCTGACAGAGCACAATGGGACTCTGTGGCATTCAGGCAGCCTTGGTGATATTGTTAGTTCAGGGCTGCATTCTCCCTGCTGCAGGATAGAACGCATGCATTGTACCCGTCCGGCAGGATGGATGGAGGGAGGTTTGAGAGGTGAAAGGCAAAGAAAGAGAGAACAGTACGTTTGTCTATCTGTCACCACTGAAGGAGAGAAGGCAGAGGGAACAGAGGGTGGAAAGATGGGGAGGGGCAGCGGAGGTAGTGGTGTTCGGGGTATTTTTGACCCATGGCATTGGAATTGTTTGTTTCAGGTGAAAAATAAAAAGAGAAACTGAGACTAAAAAAGACAATAAATATTACTCAAACAGCCAAGCGCAGTGCTAAAGAGACATTAAAGAGGGTGGTGACATTTTACGAGAAAAAAAATGCAGCAAGTTTGCATGGTGCTTCAGAGTGCAGATACAATTTGTTCATATGCTTCGAAAAAGGTAGAGCAGGGAAGACTGGAGAAAAGGGAATGAAAGAAAATGAGAACTGTGGAGATTGCTGCTGTTTGTAACTCGGATGATGTGACATACTATCACGAGACCTACTTTCCCAGGGAGGAGAGAAGAGGAGAGGAGAGGCTACACAGTATATATTCTAAGGAAGGAAGACACCGGAGGAGAACACCAGCACAGTAGGATTCGGGAAATGCAGGGTGTGACCTAGACAAATACACAAATTTGGTTTCCATCTAAATGTAGCACAAATCTTTACCACATTTCCAGAAAAATGGCAAAAGAAAATTTTCAGTGATGTGTTTTTCCATCCATTACTGTTATGTGAATAGTAGATGTTTGGTGCATCAAGATAAACAGTTGGTGGTGCCAGTGTCAGGTGATATCAAACCAGTGCAGGAGAGGAGGGCCAACGAGAGGATGTAATTAAAACAGCGCAAGTCAAACCTCAAACAGTGGAAGTCCATGTGGAAAATGTAATTTAAGTATGACATTTAGGTTTGTTTATTGTATTCATTTGAAGGACATTATAATTTCCTTATACACGTTATGTGTTTGTCTATTGCCATTTTTCATGTCTTCAGTGGACGTTTAAATCACATGCTTCATGTACATCAGATAGATGTTACCTTTAAAGAAACATGCCCTGCTGAAAATTACCCTCCCCGCCACCACTAATATAGGCTCATCATGGTAACACACACATTGGTAGACTGACATATACAAGAGGGGAAGCAGGTGACTGTGTATTTGTAGCTCAGAATATGTAATCACGTAGAGCTCTAACTATTAGTCAACAAATTTTTTATCTGAAAGTCTACTATTTTCATAATCAATTAATTATTCAAGTCATTTAAGTAAAAAATCCAAAGATTCTGTTATTTGGTTTTGTTACTCTACCTCGTTTTAATTTAGTAGTAAAGTAAAAAATTGGGGGTTTGGATCTTTCATGACACCCACCAGGGATTCAGAAAATTATATTGGGTATTTTTAAAAGTTTTTTGATCTTACGTAGACAAAACAGTGAACCAATTAATAGAGAAAATAATTGTCAGAATGATCAATTATGGAAATCTTCATCAGTTGCAATGCAGCATGCTTGACTTTGCTTTATAAATGAATTTTGCTCATCTTACTGAATTTGATTAAATTATTTGATCATTTTTGAATTTAATGTTGCCATGTTGCTTTTTCAAATTCTTTGGGAAGCTCTGGTTACCAAACATCTGCCTTAAATTGAGCTCTAAAAACATTTTATGATGGCATTACAAAGAGTAGCATCTCTATGGTAGCAGTAAGGCTTTGGTGAAAGAGATATTAAATGTTGCAGTATGCAAGGTTTCATGAACATGTGTCTAATCACTTACTCACTAGACATGACAGACAACCCGCATTTGCACATGTACAGAGTATCACTCCTCCTTCTGCAAGGAACAACCTGCTCTCATGAACAGTACTTTGTTTGTTTCCCCTCTGGTAAACTCTGACCAACCGTTCCCATGGCAACGTTACTTACTCATTCCCTGTGTGAATGTGTGTGTGTGTGCGTGTGTGTAGGAAAGAGAAAACGGAGAGGTATGTGGGGTTGTGTGGAGGTTTAGACTAGGACTTCATGATATTATTACAACAGATGTGCCTCTGTGTGTGCATTAATGAGTGTGTATGTGTGTAGGAATGATGGGGTGGAGGAAATATGAATAGAGATCCTGGTGATGTACACCTCAATGAATACTCTGCTCCAGCAAGAGCAACTTGATATGTGAACTTTGATTCTGTGATGTCTAAAAGCAAAAAGCTAAGCCCCCACCCAAAGCCTCCAGCACAAGTGCTTCTAATGTCAACTTGGGTTTAAGAAAACTCCGACAGTAGACACTATCATACACACACATGCAGCTCTATTCATTGTCATCCGCATTCACTCTCTGCAGTGTGGAGTCAAACTGGCTTCCTCAGATAAGGAAAGGGCCAGCGGTGTGATGCTGGGTTTACAGGCAGGCAGGGGCAGGCAGGGGCAGGCCAGGGCACGGCTCACTTCGGGGGGCTAATGCCCCTCAGGGGTGGCTGAGGTAGTGAGGGTACTGCCCTTTGTCCCTGGTTGGGGGATTACACTGGTCAACCAGCACAGACAATGTGCCCCCCTCCTGAGATGGGAGGACCAACCCGCTCTCTACCAATGATAGGGGCAGTCAACTGATCACTAACTTAATTAAGGACAGAGGAAAGTAAAGAGGAGGAAGAGGGGTGATGCAGAAGACTGAGAGAGAAGCTGAGAAAAGGTAAGGGATGAGGTGATAAAAGGGGGATAAAGAAAAAAAAGAGAGGAGAAGAAAGCAGCATGGGGAGCAGAGGGTTACGCCAAAATAAGAAGAGGCATGGAGTTAAAAAGAAGGCAATGGGAAGCAGAGGAGGGGTGAGGAGAAGGCTCCTCTAGCACAGGATTAGGGCAGAGAAGATGAAAGGATCAGGTCTAACAGTGGACAGGAAAAAGGCCAGGAGAGACGTCCAGGGGAGGGAGACCTGCGACTTAAACTCCAAGCAAGGAAATCAAGTAGAAGAGGGAGAAAGAAAGGAGAAGAGAGCTCAGGTGTCCATGACCTCGAGGCACTGGCAGAGGAGCCACTCACAGCCTTTTTTATAATAGGTGCAAAATTTGAGAACCCAGGCTCTGTTTCCTATTTATGCCACAGCACACACACCTATTCAAATCCAATGACAAATGCAGCCAATAATTCTATTACTGAGGACTTTAATATAGGGTATTTAGGGGACAGTTAGCGGGTAGCATAGCTCTCATCCACTGCAAACAGATATGGCTCTGCAACACTTAACAACAAGGATTTAGCAGAACTGTTGATTGAACATGCCAAATCCCATTTGTTGGAGGGCAGTGCGCATTTGTATCGACACTCTGTAACCTTGTGGTTCGGTAAAAGGAGACCTGTGTGCCTGTGTGTGTGTGTGTGTGTGTGTGTGTGTGTGTGTGTGTGTGTGTGTGTGTGTGTGTGTGTGAGAGTGCGTGTGTGTGTGCATGTGTGTGTGTGTGTGTGTGAGAGAGAGTGCGTGTGTGTGTGTGTTTGTCTGGCGGGCAGGCAGGTGGGTGGCACAGTTCAGCAAGAAAGGTGTGTTGGTCTGAGCCCTCCGTCCTCCATCCATGCTCCTCTCCATCCGTTCATCATTCCATCTATACATCGCTGTGTGCTTTGATTCCCTGTCTTCGCAAAAAAAAAAGGGTGACAGGACGGAGATAGAGAGGCTTTCTCAACACTCTTTTTCTTCCTTTCCCCTTCCTCCCTCCTGCACCCCCAACCCCCCACCCCCTTCTCCATTCTTTCCATCCCCTATGGTAGAGCTTGCCAGACAGGAGTGCTCAGCAGCTCTCCGAACGTTATTGATCCTGAGAGCAAGCCGGCCGGGGAGTTGGTGTCTCTCCCTCTCTCTCTTCCTCTCTCTCAGTCTCTCCTCCCTCCATCACAACCTCATCCCCCATACAGCCCGCAACTTTTTCCTCCCACCCTCCCTCCCTCACTCCTTCCTGCCTCTACTTCATTTATCAAGGTTAAAGAACTCTTATAAAAAAGGGAAGAGGGGGTCGCCTGGATGTTATCTGACTTCATGAAAGAAATCCCCTCAGGCCACTCCACTAGAGGAGGATGCTCTTTGCCAGACCCAACTCTGCACACACACATACACACAACAGTGGCACCAAGCAGCGGCCCACTCATAGCCAGTCAGAAATAGACAGTAGCATGTCCAGTTTGGTACACAGCAATAGGACAATCAGGAATAGAAATGAGGAGGATGGATGGATGGATGGATGAACAAGCCAAGAGGAAATTAGAAAATTAGTCACTGTGTGTTACGCAACCAGGATGAAGATGAGCATTACAGTTCCACTTTCTTAGATGGCACAATTTATATAAAGGAGTTTATAAGTGGTAAGTGATGCTTTTAGTTACTAAAGCTTTATTTATTGGTTATTAGCCATTAATAAGAACAACATTGGTTTACCAAGTGTGCTGCACCCCTTTTCCAGAAGATAAGTGGTTGACAAATCTGATCTAAAAACAGATCAGTATAAAGTTATAATGTGAAAAGTTTATTGTTATGACAAGTTGTTTTCCACCTTTACAACAAGATATTTTCATATTATAAAAAGTCATTTTCACATTTCTACGGCATACAATCTTATCACATCTTAACAAGAATCTTTTCTTGTAAAACATTATATAATTTACAGTTTATCTTGTTATGGAATGAAAAGTGTCATCTTATAATGAGGTAACTCTGGGTCGGAGGTGGACTCCCCGTGATATGTACTGAGGTTGTGAACTTCCACAATATCTTCCACCATAATAACAGCAGAATCTTGCCACGTTTAAACCCAAGCATGAAATAGTACATAATCAAATCATGCAAATGAGCCATATTCCTCAATTTATCCATTCTCTGCACACAGTTTCCTCATTTAAGCATGAGGTATAACACTACAGGCTACGCAACCACATCATGACATGAACCTTTTACATTATAACAGGATAAATAGTTTCTTGTTATAACAAGAAAAGTTTCTTCTTAAAATGTTGAAAGTTTGTGTGTCTTTATGACATGAAAATCTTTTCATGTTATACCTTGATACTGATCCATTTTTCTATTTCTGGCACAGAAGCAATACTCTTCTGTAGTTTTCCAGAGCTGAAACAGTTAGCCGATTCATCATTTAGTCTTTTGACAGAAGGTTAATCAGCATGAATTTTGAAAATCGATCGGCTTTTAAGCGTAAATGTCAAAAAGCTCCTTAATTGTTAGTATGAATTGGTTTTCTTGGGCTTTTATCATGTAAATTAGCTATTTGCTAAACAATGCCCCTTTAGGTACTGTTGCTGTTCCTGTTTAGCTTCCTATTCTTAGACAGATGCTGTTTACAGTGACAGCAAATGAAAATTTACCACTCAGAATTATTTATATAAATTTTCAAACAATGACAACGTGATTTCAGGGAGAGTAATATAAAAGCATGCCTCTCACTCCTGGCCAGTGGCCGCCGACTGTGCTGACTGAGCTAATTAGAAGAACACTAGCAGACTTTAACAACTGCCGCCAACTGGCTAATTTTAACTAGCGCTAGGGCCCTGAGTTGGTTGAAAAACGGAGTCTCTTGCTTATTTTTTAAAGTTTCAAGTTGACCAATTTTAAAACGAGAACCTTGTCACTCACTGTTTAATTCATCACTTACACTTCTGCTCCACACAAACGCTTTGAATGCTGATTATCACTCTTATTACATCTCCATCCTCACCACATTACCATTGAGAAATTCAACACTTGACAGTCCTGCCGTACATAACTACGGTCGCTAAGCTACAACTGGACAGTCTTAGCAACTGCTAATCGAGACAATAATCTGCGACAATAACAATAATTATTACCTGCAGCCATAGTTGTGTTTAGTACTAACTAATCTATACCACCTTAGTGAGTGCTTTATTAACATTCAGTTAGTCATTAGTTACGACTAATAAACTTTTTACAAATGATGCCTTATCTGAAAATTGCATCAAACAATGCTCAACAAAACTATACAAAGAAGTACAGCTGAAAAGTGAGTTTGTACGAAGCCACCAGAGCTGTAAATTTTAAGCCCCATAATCCATCCTTTTCTGCGATTCCAGCCTTTAGGAGACTGTAATGGCTATTGTCCCTGTTTGTAAAAGGACTGGAAACGGCTCTACATGTGGAGTACATCCTGTCTTCCATTGTTACTGCTTTCACTATTCCCTATAAAGGCCTGCCTGTACTCCAGGCTACAACAGCCAGGCAAGTAGACACAGGAGCACATTACAGAGCCATACCATCCCCTCCCTTTGTGCTCAGTAATTGCCACAATGCATCTTCTCGTCCAGCTAATTAAGTGAGTCTTTCCCATTGTCTCCAAATACAATCACCTCCTTACACCGCCAGAGAGAGAGAGAGAGAGAGACAGAGAGACACAGAGGGAGAATGCATTAAAGAAAGAGATGGAAGGAGCAAAGAGGTGGAAGAACTACAAAGGTAGGAGTCCAAATAGAGAGAGGATGAATGACAAAGGCATGTGTGTGTGTGTTCTAGTAAATGTTTACAAGTTGAAAAAGGTACCTGTGTTGATGTTTGCTGGTAGGCCGCAAATAGCATGTTACTGCTGTCAGATGAGTATCTTCATTCTCCATGAAGTTGTTTCAAGAAAATATCAGCCTCGCTAGTTAGACTTACAGTGATGCATCCTTCAAAAAAATATAACATCGGTTTTAAAATGGCCAGATGAGTTTCCACGCATGCCAGATGCTTATATTAGCCCTCAAAAATAGCTAAAACTGGAGTGTTAAGACTTCTGTAGCCGTTAACTGTGATAGAGAGCCGTAATGAGGATGTGCCCAGAGGTAGTGAATGAACTGCAGCATTACAGGAGAGTGTCTTGCAAAGGCTGAACTTCCTCCACCACTAAAAATTTATTCAGCTTATTTTTACCTCACTTGAAAGTTTGACCTTCACTGTGCAGAGTAATGTGTGTGCAGAGTTTGACAATAGAAGGCTGCCTTCAGATTTACCTGCTGCAGGTGGGAAAGATTCTCTGTGCTCACCTCAGATCGGACTTTAAGATGTATATGTATGAGCATGATTTTGTGGCACTGCAACTAGTCTGAAAGCCAGTTGTTTTCCAATATTTAACTTGCAGAAGCGCGATATGACACTTTGACACCTCAGTCACGCACACATTAAAAATGGACTTTTAATGAAGTAGGAGACATCTTGTGTCCAGGTGCTTACTTTATAAAATCTATGATATTTTCATTTTAATATTTGCATTTGATTTTTTTTTTCAATGAGAAAGAAGAGTAGAATTTTTAATAAGGTCATTGAATATTTGGGGGGGGGCACACAAGTTATTATTCAAAGCATAAGGTTTTTATATTTGTTTTAAAATGTGCTTTCAGGGGATCTTTAAGCTTGTTGATGCCACATATGCTGGGAACAAATATTAACAAAATGTTCGCTATATGTTCATTTGGTCTGTCAAGAGCTACTACAGTACACATTTTGACTATATAACAGAGTGGATCAGAATATGGTTAATTCTTACAATGAAACACCTACACGGGAGATAATCTTGGAACAGGTCCTGGAGTGAGCCAGGGTATCTGAACTAAAATTGCCCTCAACTCCCACAAAAAAAAACAATGGCAATATTAATAATTCAACCAGACTCACAAAACTTCACAAAGAAATACTTGAATTTTGCCAAATTCATTCAAGGAGAGCAAATTCTAGTCTGTTGTGCAATATCCTGGATATTTCACGACAAGCATTACACTAGCTGTTGTAACAGTTAGGCTATATCAGCTTCAAATGTTGTGACTTCACTACATTCGTGCACAACTGATGACTTGACTGCTTCCATAATGAACAAACAGAGGAAAGGGAAAACAGGTGCTTTTTTCCCCCTCTCTTCTTTATATCCTCACTGTTCAGGGCCTTTGTGAGGCTAACTGAGGAGTTTGGACTGAATTATTGGAAGACACAGACCAACAGACTCATCTAAATTCCACTTCTCTTCAGAGCTGCTAGGCGAGACCCCCCCCCCCAAAAAAAAAAAAAAAAAACAGAAAGCACACACACAGACACACACTCTTTCCCTGCTCAAGTCCACTCGCTGACCTTGCGGACCAGACACGATACACTAAACCCTCAAAGTCTCCTCTCCTAAAAAAAAAAAATCCTTTCCCACCCCCCAACCTCTCCTTGAACCTCTACCACCCCTCCACTCCCAACCCCACCTTCCCATCCTAAACGCTTTTCCTTCCCACACTCAAGTTCCTGTCAAGGCCTTGACAGACAGACAGAGAGACAAGTAGGGTGACATCATGATGCAGAGAGAGGCAGAGAGACAGAGGAAGGGGGCTGCCTGCCGGTCTGCCCCCAGTACCCACACAATAAAGCAGGGCATCTGGCACTGGCTTGGGAGGGGGTCTGTCAGGACAAAGCGTTTACATCCCCCTCCCTGGAATATGATTATATTTTGTAAATGCTAGCTGAGACGTAAACGTGTGAGGAGAAGAAAGGGGCTGAGATGTAGTGGTGGGTGGGTAAAAGACACAGTTGTTGGTGTATATAGTAAAGATATATTAGTCCAAGCCTATGAAGAGGACTTTGAGATATTCATTAAAGTGTAACATGACAACCATGAAGTGACAATAACGAAAGATTTCTTTTCAATTCCTTCAAATCTTCCTCTAAATTTTTAATTTTTCTGCTTTTTTTTAGAGATTTTTTCCTGAATGATGAACTGAAATTCAAACTGCAGGGATGGCAGGTTTAGTGGTGAAATCAAAGTATGTGTGTCTGTGTGTGTGTGTGTGTGTGTGTGTGTGTGTGTGTACTTAGGCACGTCACTTGCAGCTTGTTAATTTAAAGGATCCAAGACAAAACAGTAGTGCCAACGGGACAAAAATCAGTGTCACAATACTCTCTCTGTCTCTCTCTCTCTCTCTGTCTCTCTCTCTGCAGTGGCCCCCACCTCTGTCTCCGTCTGAGAGGCTGTCTACTTGCTGTGTGCATACAAGTGTGTGTCTGTCTGTGTGCATACATAAAATAAATGAGCTGTGCATATGCATTGTGCAAGTCCACAGGCCCAGTGTATATATTAGAAATGTGACTTGACCCTGGCAGACTGAAGCAGAGTTTCTGCGTCGTACTGGGCGTGGGAAAAAGGGTAGACCTCTTTTCACAGCTGCTCTGGCCGTTGCATTGAACCAATGGAGGCCCCCACTGTCACCCCACCACCACCAACACCACCCCCCCCCCCAACCTGCCTCCACCACTAATGCCCCCCTCCCTCCCTCTCTACCCCATTTCCCATTCACTCTGCAGCCTGCTGCCTTTCAGCAGACCCCCCTTCCCTCCCTCCTGCACTCTGTTCCTCACCCTGCTGCACCCCACCATCACTGCCACCATCAACTTTTAATACAGCCACCTCGCCATTCAGCCAGTGTGCACTGAAATGCCAGGGGCCTCTGTGCTTTAAGGAGGTAAAGAAAAACAAAAGTAAAGAAAAACAGCTAACTGATTAATGACATAAAGCAACTAATACCAGTGCAATTTAATTAGCTAACAAAACTCCTTATGTATGTTTGTTTCTACTGATACACTAAAGCTTGTGCTGAAATCTCATGAGTTTATTCTACTTTTCAAAACTTTTTTAATTCTTTAAACTCAAATCTGTTTTTCTCCCTTTCAAATTTTCTTCTCTCTTTCCTTCTCCGAGCCCCTCTGTCGAGTAGAGTCTAATTTATGTTAACATGCGCCACCACTCTACCCCCGCACACATTCGCCCCCTCTCATAACCTCCCTGCATCCAGTGTATTCATTTGAAGAGATTTATTTCCTACCAAGTCGCATGATGCAGAGGGTATAATTTAAATCAACTTTTAAGAAGGGCCAAGCAGCACAGTATATGCATACAAATCTAGAAAGGCTGCTCCAAACATTCCCAGCAAGCAGTAGACTGGTAAAAGCAGATTGCAAACTTTAGGAAGCCATGGGTGGGCTGTGGGTGTTAGGTGTTGCCATTAATGATCACCTATTACTGATATACCACACAGTCAGTCTGTATAAATATATAATGCAATATTCATTTATTTTAGATACTCTCACTAATCTGATAGTATAACCATGCAAAAGCAGACTCAGAGTGGAATCATAAAAAACACACCCGCAAGCAATTTTGTTGAAACTTTAAAAGGTCACATAATGTGCAGAATAACTCCAGCAGAGGAGCAGTCCTATCCTGCTGTCTAGCTACCCTGCTGATACACCAGGCGTGTTGAGGAAATGTAGAGAAGCAGCAATGGGGCAGCGACGGGGGAGGCAGGAGGGGGAGAGGAGGGATGTTGTAACCGAGAACCTGAAAGGACTCCATCTCCCTTGGCCAACATGCCATGACGGTGTGGAGCAGCAGTCTGAATTGGTTTCTCTGAGGTGGTGGAGCTGGAGAGGTGATGGCAAGATGAACCCGAATGGGGATGGAAAGGGTTGGGGTGGGGGCGGGGGTTGTGGGGGGGTGCGGTACACTGAGGTATGTGTGCTTGTGTGTTCGAGAGAGAGAGTATGAGAGAATAAGAGAGAGAGATGGCAGACAGGATCTGAGGTACTGTAAATGAGCGGATTACTGCTTCCCTCTGTGCAAGTCTTTCCATATACATGAGAGTGCTCGGCTGTGGAAGCAACACTGCTATGTGTGAAATCACACATCCTCCGGCCTCCTATAGAAACAATTGTAACAAGTGAAAATACTGCACATGGGTCCTGTAAGAGTAAAACATGGTATGAACGTGGACCCATGCGTTGTGGTTCTTAATTGATGTTGTGAATACAAAGAGTACGTGAAGAGTGTCACTTCTGGATTGATGGGTTTCTGCATCAAATTTAGCCTGTAGCTATGCCTCCACTTCTAAAGCCCAAGTCCAACCAAAGCTTGTTTGCATCGATTTATCTAGTTTGTGGATATGATATTGACTAAGTAGACCGGCAGCCCTCATCGAGTTGAAGCAAAGCGAAAGAGGTTTAAGAGGTGGTCGAATGCTATGGAGGAGGATAGCCACAGGCTGTGAAATCTCCTCTGATCTTCCCTTGTCTGATTCTCAAATGCAACCTCTTCTCTGGGGGGCGCGCTGATATAGAACTAGGCCAATGTCACAGAATGCTCATCTAACCCTGGGGGGAAATTTTCTTAAAAAATCACTTCTTCTGTTTCTCCCCGATGACGGACATCAATCTCTGCGGACGGGGATTCAGCTCCCTTTCCTCCAATTTCCAATGCTGCCTCCATGACTCCGATTACTTTGTTCTCTGCAGGAGGTTGAACGTGCACGAGCTGAGCAGCGTTCTCGGCCTTGACGGCCCACTAAGGCAGCTGTTAGGATAGCTAAACGTAATCTTTAGTCATGTCTATCAACACTGAGAAGGAAGCATAGAGGAAAGTGAGTGGGTCACCTACTTCTTGTTTTGGCCCTCCATCATCTTCAACATCATATGCCGTTATAAAAACACACAGCTTGCAAAGTTTTGTCTCTGTTGATATTAGTTTATCATAACAGACATGTATATATTGTGATAAGTTGACTAGTATCTAATTCTGAGAGAAACTAAAGTTCTGCTACATCCCAACAATAAAACATTACCTTGCCTTTCCAATAATCAACAAGGAAATTCTATGTAATTAATATTAATGCTCTTTTACTGGGCTGAAAATTGTATTTGTGGGGGGAAAAAAGGGTAGTATTTTCTTTTTGTTTTGTTTTTTATCCCAGTCTCTGTTACACTAAATGTGTCCTTGGAGAACTTCCGCAAAATTCACAGAGTTATCGAGGTGCATCTTGAAATTTTCCCCCAAATCCCAAAAAAAAAAATAAATACAGAAATTACCTGAAAAAAAAACAACTCAAAAAGATTTGACTCTGTGTGTGTGGTTGTGGTGGGGGGTAAAAGGTCTGAGCAGAGAACAGAGAACAGAAAAGTAAGAAGTTGGGGAGGGGTTGGAGGAGTGAGGGAAATAGCCACCTTGGCAGTCTTTCAACATGAGCACACCCGCATACACACCTTTGCACTACTTTTCAGCCATAAAAACAAACAGGTTCATCTGTTCAATAGTTATTATTTGAAAGCACTCTATAAATAGTTTGAGTGTTTTTACAAATCATTAGCATAGCAGTATGAATGTGTGACAGCACACTGAAGAGCATGACTTTAGAGTCTCACCGGTAACTTTGGAGTGATGAAGCCTCTTTCTGACCCAATGGGTGACTTTGGTTCCTTCGAGCAGGAGGTAATGTGTGCCTCTCCTGACCTCTGGCCCCTGCGGGTTCAGACACAGGCCTGCACGTGGGGTGTGTGTATTTCTGTGTGACTACACTTCTGCCATCACGTCACAGATTCCTGCAAAAGCAGAAAGTTTTTAGTTAAGAGAGGTTTCATTCCACCGGCAGGCCAAAACCTCCCTCCCCTTTACCTTTATTCTCTCTTACACACAGTGAATCTTGAGCACAAATTCACTTGAGCAAAATAAACTTTTTGGCCACACTTGAACCCTGTATCACCTAAACCTTTGAGGTTTACCTTTGAGACCTTTTGTCTTTAAGTTTTAACATTGTTCATTGGATGATATCACCCGATAATCTGCAGACAGTATCTTTGGTGTTTAGACTTAAAGATAAAATAAGATTAAATATCAAATCATAAATTAAATGTGTTAAATTTTTCATCACTTACCTTCCTCAAATTATCTGGGTCTCTTTTGATAGTATTGGGCCTGTTAAACCAACTACATGATAAAAAATGATGCTTTAGAATTTAAACTGGAAAAGGAAAACAGGAAATGTTGGATGGCTAAAACTAAAATAATTAATACTTTATGACAATGCCTTCGAGATGAATTTAACATAATCAAGAAAAAAAACCTCCCTTTAATTTATCCTAGTGGAGTAATGCCAACAAATAATATGTACTGTAATATTTTAAAATAAAAATACTCCGCAGTATTATATACTTAGATTTATGTGGTAAGTTTTCTTAATTCAGATGTCGGTGGTAAATGGATGACAATACCAATTTCTTCAACACATACACACATATGCACACACACACACAAACACACACACACAAACAAAAAACGCACACACACACACACAAACACACTTCACAAGCAATTACACAAAAATACTCAAAGATTACATCCGCTGAAATCTGACGTCCTTTATGGGTTTAAAGCCTGCATGTCAGCCTTTCAATTTTTTTTTCTCTTTTCCTTGCATGGGTCAGAGGCTGTTGCTAGGCTACCAAACCCAGAATTCATAAGTTCAGAGAAGAGGTTTTTTTTATAGGCCATTGCAATTCAAGGTAAAATGATAATAGAAATAGATAACACTGGAATATGGATTCTGATGATATGGAGTCAAATAGACCACAAACGGCGAATTATGAATGATGTAACATTTTTTTAAATCTAAAAATGATAATGATTTATACATATATACATATATACACATATTCATATACATATACATATGCTATTAAATACCTATTTTAAAAGCAATTTTAAAAACCTATTAACAGTTGTGTGAAATGATGCTCAGGGGGGAATTTACTTCTTCAAGTATTATAAAATGAAGAAAAGCATGTAAAAAAAGCTTTCCAGGGTCTAGTCTGAATAAGAAATTCTCTCATTTTCTACATAAAGAGAAAAATTACAGAGGCAGCTTTTGCAAAATTACCAATCACACGCCGTGATCTCAAGCACAGACTTGAGGGGGAGTAAAAAACAAAACTGTGCAGCCTGATGCCACATTGTAAAAGAAAGGCCTATTCGGTAATCAACATTATGCTGTCGTGTTTATAGTACTCTGCAGACACAGAAAATGAGACACTAAGGGTGCAGTGACAACGTGCTGAAGCAAACACATGAAGACATGCACAAAGGCACATGTACAAATGTACAATAACGTGCACACACACTTACACGCACTCATATACACAGAGCTCTGCAATCTAGAGGCCGAGTGTTACACGAACAAGATAAGATCTATAGGATGGCGGCTTGGAAATACAGCAGTGTTTTAAACCTAAAAAAAGTGTCTCTGCTTTGTATAGGACAGTGTAAATTGACTACTTTGTTCAAACATCTTTGTCATCATGCAACATTTGGACTAATGCAACATCCAGAACTAAACCATGAAAATATTATCAATACAGTGCAGAGAAAAAGAGAATGATGAAAGAAGAGAGAGAGATGGAGGGGGGGCATACTGACATATCTAGGCTTCAGCACAAAAGGCTACAGACATGACAAGTTGGTCAGAACCCAACATCTGTGCACAACCACATCTCCTCTCCCACTCTCGTACCTTCTCACCTCATTCCCTCTACGTCAGTTTAAACCCTATTCTCTCTCGTCCTGCCAATATTTTGTTTTATTTGGTTGTCAATTTTTCTATTGTAATGACATGCAGAACAAATTTGAGCTGGTAAAATAATAAAATTTCAATTAGACATACAAATGGTGAAATCATTGTGCATGACAATGGAAAGTGAATCGCAGCCTTATGGCAGGTGCTGGAAGGCTAGACCTAGACTAGACTGGGCTCCATCTGGTGTTGAGGGCCTACTCCTGATGGTGGAGAGGGCCCAGACAGACACATATTAATGTGGGAAAACTGACGTCTAGCCTGTCTCTCAGTCACTCGCCAGACTCCATTTCAATCTCAAAGGGCTCTCCCCATATCCTCCATTTATTACCCCTCAGCAATGCATTAATCTCTGTTGCAACCAGGGGAAAAGATGGGTTGATGGTGGTGTTGTTATAGCCAGAAAATGCCACTGTCAGATACTATGAGGACTTGCTGTATTATAAATGTTTTTGCTTACTGTTGAGAACGTGCATTTGCAAAATATTGACCAAAATTCATCACGTGTAGTCCTAAAATTAAAAGAAAAATTAAAAATTTGTATTTATCAACTCACAGATATGGTGACTAAAAAGACCACATAGGACATTCCAGCTAAAACGATATGTTTTAAGTTTGTGTATTAGAAATATATTGTCTCAATAGGAGATTACATTTTACCATTTTATTGTATCCTGACACTCCCTCATTGTCTTCCTAATGAAAACATTCATTTCTGCCATGCTCTATTAAACTACCAAATATAACTGCACCGCTAATACTAATAGCCTGAAATTATCATTAATATCATCATCATCAACACAATTGCATACAACTGAGGTTTATAGCCTATTGTTACTCATCACACTTGTGCACGGTGTACACTTCTGCACGTGCACACAAACAAATAACACATAACGCAACAACAGCACAGCTCAATGGGATAACAGATATATTTCCTAGTTGGGTACATACTAGCTCCTTCTCCATCTTGCCCTGGTCTGTGACGCAGTATGGTGGGGCCTACTAACGGCAGTGCCAGGCTCTGTGCCGCTACACACTCACACATTCTTCACTGTGCACAGCAGTGCCACCGCACAGCTTTAGCAGCTACAGCTTTAGCAGCTAACACAGAATCGGCTTGTTTAAAATTCAACAGGCTCCACTACAGAGTACATCCTATCACTCAGGCAGTCCTGGAACCAGACAGCAGCTCCTCACCTACTCTGTTGGAGAGGGGAAAGAACAGATGATGAGCAGCCCAAGCAGCATTATAAAACAGGCTTGAAAATCAGCCCGGTCTCTGGGTGTCCCAGATCGCCCTGCTTTAATACTGCCTCCAAAATCTCCACTTGGCCTACTACTGTACGCCAACAATGGAAACACACAGACCGGTGAAATATGGCATATGTGTATGTTGACATGACAGCATTAGTTAAGTATATCTCTCATTAGAGAAAATACTGTTTAGTGACAGAACCGAAACTTGTATCAACGTGCATATTGTTTTCATCCTGTGAAATATAGGAATAGACTACATCTGTGAAAATCTGTGTGTTGTTTCCTTTCTATTAGCAGGGTGAGCCATCGTTTTTGTTCTGTTCTCCATGTGCAAGAGGCCTGAAGCTGTTGTTAATAAGGGCATCAATCAAGCTAAATCCAGGGATATAAGATGATCCAACTGACAAACACTTACTGAATCACAATATCGTCTTCTTCTCTATTCCATAACCCGTGACATCCTTTGATGAACATCTAGACACTAGGATCTTTGCTATACAGTATCGGGCATATTAGGTTATGAGAATACACCTGATAGCGGGATTATTGGCAGTCCAGCAGAAGTACAGTTTGGTCAAAAACACATTAAAGCCTCTTCTAGTAGAATCAAGCTAATTCTGTGTGGTGTAACATGGCACAGTAAAGCTTCAACTATCAACTTTTTAGACGCACAACAAAGCAGCATGCATTTGCAGAGGCACAGCAGCTTGCAAATACAAATCAGAGCCAGCTGCAGGTACTTTGGCTTTGACTGTTAAAGCCCTTTTCCACATCAATCCACAGATAGACCAGAAGCAAGGGGATAATGGGGCTACTGGTGGAACATGTGACTCCCCGGAGTCGTCCAATCAGCTGCCTCTTGGAGCTACAAACCGTCTGACCTCCTCCGTATCAACATCCAACTACCAACACAATCACTAGAGAAGCATCTAAAAACATGCTGGTTTCGAGCTACAATCTTGTGACTGAGAGGCAGTTATGTTCCAGAGAAGAGAACCGGCAGAGAGCCCCGCTGCCGAGTCGCCTTCCTCCTCCTCCTCCTCCTCCTCATCCTCATCCTCATCACTCTATGAATGGAGCCCTGTCTCTGGTTGCTAACTACTGTCACTGCCTCGCTCCCCCCCCCCTGCCGTGGAAGCCTAGCGCTATGGATCCGTATGTTTGACCGGGGCGGCGGTTCTCCTCTGCGCCCGTACACGTCCGTGGAAGCGGGAGGCGTCGTCGCGGCGCGGTGCGAGGACGCCGCCGCGGGCTTCCAGTCCTCCGAGCGGGCTGCATCCATCCATCCATCCATCCATCCATCCGCTCCGGCAGCCCCCCAACACCGCCCCCGGCCCCCATCACACACACCCCCCCCCACCCGCCCCTCCTCAGCTCGGTCCCGGTTCCGGTTCGCTCCGCCGTGACGACTGCAGAATTAGTTTCTACATTCGGTTCTCTAGCTTTATGATATTACATAAACTCATACAGCTAGATAACCAAAGAGAAAAACTAACCCACGTCTCTTAAAGGGGCCGCCGCCGCTGGAGCTGCTTGTGTTGTAGTCACATGGAGCCATTGCATTCCGCCTGCATGCGCACCTCTCTCTCTCTCTCTCCCTCTCTCTCTCTCTCCCTCTTCCTCTCTCCCTCTCTCTCCCCTTCTGCTCTCCCTGTCCCACCGTCTCTCCGTCTCTGGCAGCTGCATGCACATGTACATGCAAAAAGAGGGTTGCGATCAAGGTGATAACCTGGTTTGATTATTGCCCATACGCACGAGGTTTCACTGACATGCGTCTTGTAAGCCAACCATGTCCGCAAGCTGATTTGGAATAGTCCCATAACCGTATTGGCAATGATGGGCAATGATGGGCAATGTAGGGGAGGGGGGGCAAAATAAAACAAAATATGTGCAAACCACAGCTTCAACAAGGGACCATCACAAGAACAGCAGCAATAGGTTACAAAGTGTATTAATTCCAACAAAAGTAACCCCTTCTGGTAATTATGCTACATTCTCGGATGCTTCAGATGATTAGGGAATCACATCATCATCTCTGAACTTAGAGGGGAAAAAAAAACCCACTGGTGAACTTCCCTCCAATGCAACCACGAGTCTTCCTGACGAGCATCTGCAGGGTGAAGTCATCCAGCTGCATGAGGATGATGATGACACAGCCACTTGTCATCCATGGACAGGTCTAACAGGAGCAATAGGCCCCATGCCGCTAAAAACCGTGGCGTAGGCCGCATTTACCTACTAACAACGCCACGTAACTCATGACAAAAATCACGATCTGAGACAAAAGACATCGTTACTCCCGTCGTTTCCTTAACGGGACACACTACAGCTCCTCACAAACAACCAGTTTGTTTTTAAATGCCACCTTACATCGACCCATTTCAGACCATAGACCACAGTTTCCGCGTTGAGTGAATAAATCCCTGAATTGTTTGAGAGCGTGACAAACTACCAGCGGCCTACGTAGCGCACGGTACAGTAGGAGGGCTTCAAGCTAAATGTCAGCGTTATGATCTGGTGGAGCAAGTCCAGCCTCATTGGGTGTCACTGTTCACTTTGGATTAGTTGGTGACATGCTGACAAGTTGAAGCAGGACAAAATAGCTCCTATGATCCTTTCTCATCACCAAAAACATGGTTATTATGCTCCATAAAATGTGTATTTTTTCAGGCATCTATAATGCTGAACCTCTAAATCGAATTTTATAGCATGAGAAAAAAAATCTTCAGATCAATGACAAACGTCAGGATAAAATACTGCAATTTGACATCTTTCTAAATGTGTCTAAAATCTGTTGGCACAATAATTCTGCTGATAGGTCACTGATGGACAACTCACAGGCAAGATAAAGCAAATTAACGCAGCTTGTTTTACCTACAGTGTATTTTTGTAATTTAAGAAATTGTTCTAAAATGTTGCTGAAACGGTTTTTTTTCTATTAGACAGCCTCTCCTCGGTGACAAGTCTTGGAATAGAGAATAAACACAGCGTACTCACATATTCATTCTATTTGAAACAGTAGTTTCCGTAAGCGGACAGTCAGGTTGTGTGATTCCTCATTAAACAGAAAAAGTCGTCAAAAATCCTGCAGGGCCGTGGCAGTCTTCCAGAGTCAGGTCGGGATGGGAGCCTCGATCCTCGGTTCTCTTCAGCCCTGGCGCTCCCTGGCTTCGACCATATGGGATGCCGGCACATTTCGGAGACAAAGCCCATTTTTACGCATGGCCCTATCAGTGTATGCGTGTGTATCCTCGAGGAATAAGCCGGGAATGACGTCCAGTGAGGGCTGTCAAAACCACTGCAGCGAAGCCAGGGGAAGAGAAAATGAGAGTGAGGAGAAAGCGCGTCGGCTACCAGAGTGTCAGATGTGGGGCGCAGAAGGCGGAGGGCCGCCCGGGGGGCCTCGGGGTCAGACTGCCAGGGGAGACGCTTGGTGTCCACAGAATTAGGCATGCTCATTTGCACACACATGGGTGAACACCAGAGATATAAGGTGCACATAACGGACGCTCAAGTTAAACCGTCGAGCGTCAGGGAGATTCCCAAAAACGTGTAGACATCACGATACAGGCTCTTACAAACACTCGAACGGATCCACCGTCACAAACAGCTGCCACCTGTGTAAATGGATGCTGGATCTCAAAATGAGGTCCCAGGTCCCTCCCCCAAAAAAATCCACTGACAGGGGCTCCAGAGCTGTTCCAGCAAAGTGAGGAATAATTTGATTTCAGCCTACACACAACAGTTGACAATATTCACATCAACAATAACCGTAACAACTTTGTCCTTGGTACAGAGTGCAGCACCATGGATAGGCCCTGGGCAATATATCATAACACTGGCCACGTTTAAGGAGCTGTTGACAATAAACCATCCGTCTTTCAGCCACACCCTGTCTGGATGAATAAGGACAGAAAGTTTGCTCCCATAAAGAAACAAGAACAAGCGGGTGTAACAACCTGCAGAGTCACAGGTGAGCGAATTCCCATAGCAAACGGATGAGGTTGGCAGTATATTAGACACCCTCTCTTCAAAATTACAATTCTTTTTCTTTTTCTTTCACAAAAATAATAGTTTTGTCCTTTTATTCTGTTTAAAATTTGTTTTTGCAACATGCATCACACGTTTATGTTTTAACCAACAAATGCAGAGAGATTATTATCTACAGGTCTAATTGAGAAAATATAGAGAATGACTCCAAAGCATTGCTGTACACTAAACATGATATGATCCCATCAGCCTACAGCCTTTCCTGATATTGTAATAAAAGCCTGTGATGTGTCAGCTGGTCCTCATCAGCTGCACGTGTTGAATAGAGTCTTGAACAGTTCAGACTGTTTGCTAAAAATTTTATTCCAAATTATATTTCTTTATTGAAAATTACAGGTGGCGCAAAATGCGTATATCCTGTATTTTCTCTGTGGTTTAAAGTCGGTTATGCGTGTGTGTGTGTGTGTGTGTGTGTGTGTGTGTGTAGCCGTATCCTGTTTTGTTTTGTTTGTTTTCATACGAATCTTAGTCAGTTCTGCAGGTACACTGTAGGCCTGCTCAGACAGGGCAATGTTTCAGGAGCAATTTGAGATTATTTTCGCAAATAAACTGCAGGTTATCTCAGTTCAGTATTTCCTAGTATTTCAATAGCAGGAGAGAGTTCGTATGTTAATCAAACGCAAAACACCCATTCTCCCTAATCCGTAATTTAGAGGTTCTTACGAACAGCATTTAAGAAAGTAAAATATAGCTTATATAATCCTTCAATTTTCAAACTATCGCAAATTCCATTCAGTGACATAACTACTGTAAATGAGGTTGATATTAAGTGGGTGTTTTTTGTTAAAAAAAAAAAAAAAACAAAAACATTGATTTGCTGAAGAAAAAATATTTCAAAAATTTTCATTATTTATAAATGTTCCTGTAAGTAGAAAAAAATATTTGATAGAAAGACATTTCATTGAATCTATTTTTGTAAAGGTCAAAAGCCACTGACTCTAAGCGTGTGTGTGTGTGCGTGTGTGTGTGTGTATGTGTCCTGCCTCTTCTTAAAAAAAAAAAAAAGAAGAAGAAGAAGGAGCCTGTACTGTACATTAACACTGATTGACTCAGCTCTGCCCTTCATCAGCCTCACGTGTATCGTCCGGACACGCCCCCTGGCTGCGTCACGTCCTGTCCCACATACCGTGCGGTAAGGTGAGCGGTGCCACGAGCTGAACGGCCTCACCCTCACCGGCCCCGTTCCGTTCCGTTCCGTCCCGTTCTGCTCTGTTCTACCCTAACCGAGCCTGTTCTACCTCCCTCTGCTCCTACTCCACTCTGTTCTGGTCGGGGTCGGCCTCTTCCTATCCTGCTCACTTTCCTCTTGTTTGATTAGAGTATTTGTCATCAGCATCTCACAAAATCCACACGTCCGTCGTTATATAATTCTTCCACCTGCCATCTCGATTTGTTTTTGCCGCTCGCCAATTCGCTGTAAAGGGATCAGGAGTCATCAATGAGAGAAATTCTGTCTTTCTCCTTTTTTTTCTGTCACAGTAAAGCGCCCAAAGAAGAAAATACGCCCAAGTAGGTACTAAAACTATTCACGAAAATAAATGTTAAAAAGTGCTTCAGTTTAAAAAAATGATAAAAAAACAGCTGTGTTAAAACAAACGGCGGAGACTCAAGTTCAGCACCTCCAGTAAAAAGCACAGCCTCTGTCCTTGGTCCTGAAACGAATGACGTTCATTTACGGCGCTGTATTAAAATTAGAGGGTGTAAATAAAAACACTGTGATGGTGTTCGGGTTTGTTCAGGTAAATCTTAACCTTTCAGGATGCAATGAAGTGTAATGAAACGCATTTTGAAATTAAAACCGAGAGACCGTATTACCGTGGAAAAAAAAACTTCCATGTTCTGTTCGAGGAGTTTCACAAATTCAAGAGTGTGAATGTAAAAAAACCAAAAAACAAAATAAAACATTAATCTATAATAAAGCTGAAATATTAGGTTTATATAAGCCGAACTTTTCTTCTGTTTTATTAATCTTTTGTGCTGACATTAATTATTATGTTTATAGCGAAACTGTTTACTCAACTTAGTTTAAGTTAAACCTCGTTAATACAGCTTAAAAGCTTACTGCTAAAAAAAAAATATCTATTTATATTTGAAATTTTTCTTTAAATGAGAAATTGTATGTTTTAAGTATAAAGTGGACAGGCTATTACTCTAGCGATAGCAATGCAATATACAGTAGGCCTACACTTGTTGCACTGTGTATTAAGGAAAGAAAGAAAGAAAGAAAGAAAGAAAGAAAGAAAGAAAGAAAGAAAGAAAGAAAGAAACTTTGTATCTTCTTATTCCTTTAAAAGTGTTACATATTTTGTTAGTTATTTTATTATCAATAATGATTTAGATTATTATAGTGTAAAAAATAACAGGCTCTATATGCAGATATTACTAATACGTATTATACAAAATATCGAACTTTCTAACATGAAATACATACAAATGTTTTGGTAAATTTTGACTGATTTTGAAAATATAGCTCTCATCCATGCACATGTCAATCATACAAAATAATCCCAGTAAGATTTGTGTCTCCTTCTTTAGAGTAGGTTTGGCAAAGAACATTTCGCAAAAAAAAAAAAAAAAAAAAGAAAGAATAAAAAGTGACTTTGCATGTTTCCAAGAATTTGGTGCCTCTCTATTGTAGTCAGCTGCAAAGGCCTGATTAATTAATTTCACACTGTAGCTCCATGGAAGATTTTCCCACAAACAAGTGCCCAAAAAAAAAGACAGAGAGAGAGAGAAAAAAAGAAAACAAAATCGCCCCAAGAAAGAAAGAAAAAAAGTCAACATCAAGTTCAACAACGTGCTGGTGCTCATTAGCATCACAATGCTGTCTGGGAGCACACAAGCCTTCTTAACAAGAGGCTCTGGCGTCAAGTCCCTCCACCTCCCGGCCGAGGGGACATTTTCCCAGGCTCTGCTGACAATCACACAACTGTTTGCTTTATAAACGCCAGCTCTGGGGCCACTCAGCCCGCCTCGTCTACGCTCAATGGATGCTCCCGCTAATATGGGATGGAGCTCTGCTGCCACTCAGCATTTTTCACTTGGCTCTATTTGAAATTGCAATTTTCCCTTTTTCTTTAACCATCGTGTCAGCTTTAATGAATGTTATATTATGACTTTGCAGGACTTTTAATTTTACTTATTTTACTATTATTATAATTATCATTATCGTTATTGTCGTTATTGTTGCTGTTGTTGTTGTTGTTTTATTATCATTTTTTTTCATCATTGTTGGTTTATATAATATATTCTATAACAGATAGTCAAGCATCCAAATCTCTCAGTGCCTAAAGGTTCAAACCATGATTACTCCACAAATAAATCATACAAAAACATACTTACAAGCCATATACTTTGAGTAAATCCCACATCTCCGGTGCAAGTCCACTCAGTATTTTTACGCAACTTTCTATCGGTCATCTCTCAAGTGTAACCAAACTCTAAGAGCCCAAAGTCCAGCGGGGAAACCCGAACGATATAAACCACGAACCAGGAAACCAGGCACGGCGAGCTGACCCAACCCCGGGAGCGTTTTTAAAAACGCCGGCATTACTTTTCGCTTCAGGGACCAGACGCAGGCCGAGGCCGAGGCGACACCACCGCCGGCGCCCGCTCCCGCATCCCGACATCTCCTCACCAGCCTCGGATGTCAGTGTGCGCCGAGCTGCTGCGTTACTGGTCCCCTGCCACCCCACCACCCCCCTCACACACACACACACACACACACACAAACACACAAACACACACACAAATTCACTCATGCACACACAAAACACACTCACTGGCCACTGTGAGCGACGTGTACGGAAACCCGGACATTTATTCGCAGCGCTTTTTGCATTGACCATTGTGATCCGGTGTCCATTGTTCTGTTTGAATGACGCCTCTCCCTCTTTAGTTTGTATACAGCATCTATTCTGGCAGCGTTTGATAGACGTGGTGAGAGACGTGCAGCCTCTCCGGTTGCATGGTGGGAGAGCGCAGAGAGGGGTGGAGGAAGGCACCGCCGAGGACCTTTGGGAGACAGATGCAGCAGACCAAAAAGTTGGATTGACCGAGGGCAAGAATGCATCAGGAAGCTTTAGTTCGACGCCACATGATGTCAGGGCACATCACGGCGGCACGCTGCTTGGCAGAGGGTGTTATCGCAGGAGCGCCACGGGAGATACCTACACTCCACGTCCTCAGCGTACTCCACCGTCCCCCCGTCTCACCGCCGTCAGCTGCACGGAGAAGCCCCGACGGCAGCGGACCCCGAGTCCGGTTTTCTTTTTTTTTGTTTAGAGAGAGCGTGCAGGTGTGATCTCCACACCTGCACCTGGCTCGAAATTAAGGCGCCGGAGTCACCGGCTCTGCGGGAGGAAACCGAGCCAGAACGAGGCATGAACCAACTGCAGATGTAAAAAAAAAATAATAAAATAAAAATACTGTAGTTCCCACACGTTTATAGGTCGATCGCAGGGAAAGGTGCGTAAAAAGCGACACATGAGAGCTGGAGACGATGAAAGAGCAGCACGCAGAGGCAGCAGCGGCGTGTGCGGTGCCGTGATGCTGCGATGCTGCGATGCCGTCGCTGCCGCAGCCTCGGCAGCGCCAGCAGAAGCAGACGCTTCCCCGGAGCTCCTGCGGGTCACGTTGTTTTACGTGCTGCCACGTCTCCTTCCTGCCCGCGCCCGACGGAGCGCACGGCGGACGCTCCCGTGCCAAATGTCAACGTTAGAGCGGAGGAAAAACTACCGAGTTGGGTCGGATGGAATAGAAATACAGTCTGTCGTTGGATGCGGGGGGGGGGGGGGGGAGCCAACGCAGCGCTGCCAAACCAGCCCTTGTAATGAACGTGATTTTTTTTTTTTTTTTTTGCGTGCTGACGTAAGGCGCCAGGATAGGTTATTCCAAATATGTTGTCCAATACGCCTGTGTGTGGGATCCAGGCTTTGGAGGACGCAGATGCTTGTTAGTGGGGTCTCAACAAGGCTGATATGTCCTCCCCGCTACCGCTGCTCCTGCTCCATTCATATTTCAGATTAGGAATGAAACACGTTCTCTTGCGAAAAACAAGGAATTTTGAATTTCCAAATAAAAATGCATTCGGTGCGTGTATCGTGTGCGCGCGCGTGTGCGTGTGCGTGTGCGTGTGTGTGTGTTAGTCTGTGTGTGTCTGTGTGTGAGAGTGTTTTGTGGTGAGATCTTCGCGTGTGTCTCATAACTCGATATTGAGAGAAAACGGGAAAATCTATCTAACGAACAATAATCGTTGTCATTTGGAAGCTGTCTGATTCTAATAAGGATTTTTTTAAAATAATTATTTTTAATCCAAGAATATCCAAGTTTATATAGGTTTTTCACATTTTTCGTAGGCTTAATTTTCTATTCTTATACTTTCATTTACTTATCATCTACTCCTTGTCTTCTTCTTCTTCATCATCATTTCTTCTTCTTCTTATTATTATTATCATTATTATCATTACACAATAACAGGCATACAGTCTCAACGAATACTCGATACGATACAATCCTGACACATGGAATTACATTAATGTTATACTTTCCTACTCACTGAATTTTTGACGACATTAAAAGAGAAGAAATTTAAAACCCTCAGAAGTTTAAGAAATGTTATATTTATAGACCCACATTTACCTGTTATTTTCTGTCACACGAGTGTGTAAAGATCTAGAGATATGCTAGTTAATTTTTAAATATATATAAATTGTCAGGAGACTCTAGTTATACTTCCATACTCAGATAAGGATATATATATATATATATATATATATATTGTACAAGGTCATACATCACAGTCACCTTACTGGGCCATACAGGGCCTGAGCGTTCAAACAGCTTTTAGAGGCTTTTAGAGTTTATAAAACATCACACGAAGCAGATCATGAGAAGTAACGACTAAATATTTGGTGAACATAGAAACTCCACATAACAGAAAACCGGCGTTAATAATGATGGTCAGACACCTGAGGGAACACCCAGACTACACGAGCTAAACAGCGACATCTATTGGCGAGATAGCAGCACTGGCGCTCAGGCCTGTGGGACCTCTAAGTGGCCTAAATCCACAACACTGTGAAAACCCCATAAAGTCAAATGAGTATTAAGATCCCCGAACTCTGAAGGTAAATTAATGTGCATCAGACGGGGGAATTGACAGCCTGACCTTTTTATTTTTAAAGAAACTTAAAGAAATGCAGATGAAACCTGGTAATCACTAAAAGATAATGAGTATAATAGTAATAGAGGTGTATAAAGATGAATATTGTATCGTTATCAAGGTCTATACATTAGTTAATAACGAATAAAAAGGCGGTAGGTCTACACGGTGACGCAGGGGGGAAAGAATCTGCCGTAAAACATTTGATACACATTGAAATAATGACGGTCCGGAAAAACTAAATCTGTAAGAGCACACAACGGTGCAAATCCTGTGCCCTGCGCTCATTAAAATATTATTAAAACAATAAGCTGTCTTTAGTGATCGTCTCTAACGGAGCTGTAAAAATAACACAGGGAACGTGTAATAAAGTTATGGGATGTTTGGGCAACATAAAATAACGGAGGGCTTTGTTGTGACTTTTATTTACTCGCGTTTGTGCGTCTTTATGCCTCCGGCAGGAGAAGGTTTCTATTTGTAAATCAGGAGCAGATGCTGGATGAGTTCATCAAAGCCTCCAGAGCGGTTCTCGTGTGGTTAATTGTTCAGTTTGAAACGGAGAACTGAGCTGGGTTGATTTTAGGCTGTTAGAATGATATCGCCGATAAATACTGTGGTTTGATCCCGAGTTAATGAAAAAGGTGCATCATTACCTTATATAATGTTGGTTTAGTTAGTCTAATTATATATAATTCTACCTTTCAGGACAGTGGTTAAATAAATAGCCACATGGCTTAAATAGATGTCGGGAGTATGGCTGAGTATTAACAGTATACGTTTCTCAGCAGCAAAAGACGAAAATATGTTCGTCATTCTTTAAAGAAAAATCGGTGGAAATTATATAGTTATACGAGGAATGCGTTAGAAATGCAGTTTTCCTATACAGAATATATGAGGAAAGATAATTTTAGTGATATTTTGGCCTTTAAGGCAATAAAAACGTACAGTTCAATCAAATACACGGGGCCATCCAAACGACCAAAGCTAATTCATGGACAATTACTGAACAAAAGGCATCGAGGTTTATTAACTATGTTTCTGAATTTACTACAACAAAAAATGTCTTCTGATGTTGTTTGATTTTTGTGTATAATGCTGAGTAGAGCACTTTCTTCCAAAGATCGTTAAAAGCATTTCATGCATCATTTTTTTCATTTATTTAGTCTATTAATCGCGATCTATATAAATAATATTCGGTGCATTCCTTGGCACTCAGGAAATTGCAATTTTTATTGGCGTGACAAAATATTCTTTAATTTTTTCAGTTAAAAAAACAAAAAAAAACTCTTCTGATACATGTCCTTCATTTGAAATCAAAATAAACGGTCTGAATAACTTTTTTGTCGATTTTTTTAAAAATTTGGATTGACTAAATAAACAATCAAGTCCCAGTTCTCTTTATTCAATCTGCCGCCACCTCCCATCAAGTCATTTCTGTCAGATTTTCAATGACTGTTATGTCATCATGCATGACCACACTGAGCCCTGTTCGGTTCAATGTTAATAACTGACCAATTCAAGTGGCCACTTCTGGGAATTGTAATGGCCACTCATCAAAGAGGCTTGACCTGACACAGGGACATAAAGGTGTCAGAGGTCAGGCATCAAGACCAACAGAGAGCAAATGTTTGTCCTTCCTTATGTCATGCCCCCAAATTAGCACCTAAGCACTGCAGTTAATTGTGATAAGTTGTTTTGTGATGGTGGAGCTTTGTGGTTGTCAATGGTGCATATTACAGTGGGTTTTAAATCCTCAAATGTAAATAAATACTGGCAAAAAAATGATCAATTGTAAACTATAAGGACAATTTCAAAAATATGTAGTACTCGAATAAGTATAATTTTAAAGCTTGGTACTCTTACATCTGTAGAAAATCCTTGTGAACACTAAACATTTGTATCCTGTCTATATTCAGCTTTACTGTTATCTAAAGAAAAGAATACAGACGACATTTTTGAGCTGCTTATCACGAGCAGAAGCAACTCTCTGAGCTCTCTAATCTGAAATTTTAGCAATCGTGTTTGCATTTATGCTACTGATGTAACACTATAGATCTGTTTCTATGGTTAAGAGAAAGTAAAATTTGATTGGTCCTCTGAGTCCTAGAGTTATGTTCTCCTTACCTCAGCAACAATTGAAATATCACAGTTACGGGAGAATTATTCATTGAGAATAAAATTAATTCTGTGTGCTATGCAGTTTAACAATTACATTGAATATTACAACGAGGACATTACGTTCATGTTATATAATACCTGTAATTGTCATTTTACTGTTACAACCCTAGTTCCCACAGAAACAAATGAACGAGTCAGTTAGATCTCCAAACACTTGAGGAAAAAGAATCTAATAGTGATGGTCACTGTGACAGTAACAGTGTAAGAGACACTTACAGCCCCTTGCATTAGGCTCACACGAGCTCATACAACAGAGCATATACTGCTAACACATTCAGCTGAAGTGATCAACTGGCCTAACGCCTGGGCTTTCAAGGGAACAAGATCTCCATGTATCAATAAGGTATCGGGAATACCTGCAATAAAATGCCAACAGTCTCCCAAGTCATAAGATGCCAGAGGTGCTGGGTCATGCAGCAAATATCTAACTTACAGTTTAGGGCCTTGAGTTGGAAGCAAGAGACAAAACTGCAGATGTCATGTGTCCTTCTTAATTACAACATCATCCATTCTCACATTCATGAACAGAAAACAAATATGGCAGATAAAAGGAAAGCATTGACTAAATCTATTAAGATAGACCCTTACATTTATGCCTTTCTGTCAAGAATGCATAAACCAATACTGATTTTCAATCAGAAAAAAAACCCTTTTAAATGAATAAATTAAAATTCTATAAGTGGCTTTAAATACTGTTCCAGTTACAAAACCCATCAACTTACATTTTAGCAGCTACTTCTGCAGCTTCTTGCCCAGAGTGAGGGAGAGATGTTGGTCCATTCCCCGCCATGTGAAAACAGACTGGTGCTCTCACTGCTTTCCTGGTTTAATTGGGAGCAGGCTGAAGTTTATGCTAATGAGCGCTGACATCAGTCTTAACAGCCTCCATTCCATAAAGGAGAGGAGCAAAGGGCCAAAGTCGCGCCTCTTTTCCCAGACAATTCTCTCGGTCAAGTTCAAGCTCACCGCCAGTGCTGCATGGTTTTCATTCAAAACACACTAGGGGAGGAGAGAGGCCTGCAAACACACTTAGCTTAAATGGGAAGCTTTTGGAATACAGCATATTTTTTTTAATCAAACATAATTGATCAGTTTATCAAATCTCCGTAAGAAACTTACATACAATGTGGCATTCTTAAAATCAGTATGCCAAGACAGAGTTAGAAAACACAAGATCCTCTACAAAAAATCACAATGTCTTAGCAGTATCAGTTCACCCGCTTTGACTTTTAATACATAAATGAATGGAAACATGTCACATTAGCTTAAAACATAGTTAATTCTTTTTATCCAGTGGGCTTTCTACATTTGATGAAATAGTGGTATAGAGAAGTCAGACCTGGCCAAATGTTTTTTTTTGTAACAGTTAAGTGCAGCCTCTTATTAGAAAACCCCTCCTGTGAGCAGCAGTGTACTGGATTGACAAAATATGAGTAATTTCCTTTTTTCATGAATCATGAGGCTGATGAGTGGAAGACATTAGTTAATGTATTTCCTTCAAATAAAAATGAAATCTATTTCCAAAATTATGTAGATGAAGAAAAAAGTTAGAAGAGATTTAAGATAAATGAGTGAGAGAAATGAATGTAAAGGGGCTGCAAGCCAATGTCAGTAAGACACATCTGATATTTTGCTAATTTAGGGTAATGTACATTTGTACAAACAGACAGGTAAGAGAGTATACATATATATATACATATATATCTTTGCGTGTGTATGTACATGACCCATTTGTGAATGCCAGTCGGTGGATCATTCATCCATGGGATCATTTATGCTACCAGGAAAACAAACACTCAGTGAAACAGAATTAGCAGCGTACATTTTCGTAATTACAGTTTAAGCGTGCAATCACTCATGTCGTCCAAATCCAGAATCTATGTGAGAACGAGCCAAAGTAACAGCTTAACGCGTTACAGCAGTATCAGGCCGAGCTAATTCTCCTGTGTTTGGATCTGAATCCAGGGAATAGATGAGCCAGATACAGTCAGTGAATATGCAGATATGAGGCTGCTGGATTGCATATTTTAAAGACTTCATTTGTGTGTATTTTTAAAGCTTTATTAATTTAAGAAAAACAGGGTAATATAGCCCTGTTTGTCTATTTTTTGATTCATGCCAGCAAAGGGGAGAACTATATGGCAGATATGACATGCAGCTGGTTAAATCTCAAAGCTAAGAGTGTGGCTCCAGAAATAAAAAAAAACGTAGGTGTGGGATACTAATATTACTCCAACCTATTGTATTCTTCCTTCTATTTATACAAAACAGGGCTCTGACATGTAGGTCCTTGTCTTTTTATAGTACAAACTTGGATTACAATTTGAGACTAAAAATCTACACCAAATATACCAAATATAATTACCATGACTAAAAGGTAATCAGCAAGAGACATAATTTATTTGTAAGTGCACCATAATACCTGACACTCATGACCATGATATCTGGTTTGTGTAAAGTGAAGACAGATCGGGTGAAAGGAGAGGTGAATTGCCAGCGTATCACCAGTGTATCACCTTTACAGACCTTTTATGTGTAGTCTCGTCCTTATGATACAGAGTATGTCTATGTCTAGTAATTAACAGTCATGAGTGTCACCCCTACTTTAAATAAATCCCGTGTGACAAAGCAAATCTGGCCCTCCATCGCTGGTTCCCACAGCTTTCCCCCACACTGCAGAGGAGGCAGCAGTTAGGAAAGAGACAAAAAGGAAAAGAGCGGGGAAAATGAGGGGAAACGGGAGAGGAGGGAAAAAACACATTGATGTTGGGAGTTTCCTTTGACGGGACACCATTGCAACATTTGCATATATTCAAATCAGGCAATGAATACCATGCATGGGGGCAAACAAAGACAAGCCAATGGGAGGGCTGCATCCCTCCTGCGGGCTCAGAGGCAGCCGCCGGTATCCCAGCAGCACCCTGGGAGAGACACAGGGAAGTGGTGTGGGAACCGGGAGGCCCCCTGAGCTGAGCAGAGGGAGGGGAGACACTTGTAGCCCACAGTGAATTAGCATTTTATTTGTGTCCATTTTCCTCAGTAATTTCTGCCTCGCCACTTCAGCCACAGATGGCTAACATGGCAGAGGGATTAGCATTTGTATCAAAGATGATAATGATGGAAGTGTTTTTCCAATCCAGACAAGAGACATTTCATCTCACAGAGTGACTGACATTTTAATGACTGAGATGTTTGGCAAATGTACAGAATATTTACATCTTTTTCTGTTTGTGATCAACAGTAAATTTTGGCTTTAACAAAGTACATGTTAGGATGATATTATGGCAATGAATAAAACAACACATTTTGTTCTATGCTCTACTATAGACATGTAAATTGGTCATAAAATGCTTAAACAGACTCATCAGTCCATACATGCTGTGTGTATCTTATCTTCAACAGTAGAGATAGACAGAAAACCAACACCTTTATTTCACCTTTAGAGGTAATAGAAAAAGTGAAGTTTTAATTAAAACATGATCACCTCATTTCCCCTTGCTCAGAATCTCACAAACTAATTGCCTCGGGGTATAGACCAGAGCTCCATCACCACGAATCATGAGGATCAAAAAAACCACACAGTTTGATATTGAGCCGAACAACTAATTTTATGTGATTTATGCTTATGGATGCCTGTCCGGTGGTGCATACATGTCCACCAGAGATGCTGCTGCTTCATGGCACAAAGCCCCATTTGATCAAATTCTCAGCTCTTATTGAAACGTCATGCCCTCGTGCGCAAATGCACAGGGTGAAGGATCAGACACATCTTCGGCAGAAGGGGTGCCACCAATTAGCAGAAAGTGGGAATTCAATCAAACTTCAGCAGACCACCCAAATACCATGGACGCACATGCTAAACACAGATTTGAATGCAGTGAATGGTTTTGGTAAAAGATCTTCACAGGGCATGCTGCTGGAAACACTCTGCACTTTTGGAAGCATACGGGCCTCTGCTTTGTATAAGGATGAGCTGACATTATAATGCATGTTCAGGCCAGTGTGTTTGTGTGTGTATGTTTGTGTGTGTATGTACGTGTGAGTGTATACGTGTGTGTGTGTGTGTGTGTGTGTGTGTGTGTGTGTGTGTGTGTGTGTGTGTGTGTGTGTGTGTGTGTGTTTGTGTGTGTGTTTGTAACCAATCATTATCATTCCGAGTGACCAAGCATACCACACACAGAGGATGCATCGGTGCATCCAGAGCTGTCGTCCTTCTACCACATTACTCCCCAAACACCTCATGGCTTAAAATAATCTGAGGCTAAGAGATCATTTTAATGCATTAACAGATTACATAGATATAAACTTTTTGTCGACAGGGTGAAAGATGACTGTCTTGTTATTGTAAAGTGCTTCCCCATTTTTATCCATCGAAATAGGAAAAAATAAGTCTTTAATACATGATTACATCAGAATATTGCCCTCTTCTTCTTTCCCCCTCCCTCGTGTCTTTGCGTTTTAATTCCTACGCAGAGAGAAAGAGGAGCATATCTGAGACTTTAAGCCTCACAATTTGCATAATGTTTGTTTTCAGCCAATGAAATGTTAAGATACATGATGGTGGATGCATAAAACGTAGAGATTATCATTAAGAGGGTGTTCAGGGGTATTGAGGAAGAACAAGGAACTAAGATGGATGTAATTTTACATTTTAATTAGAAATGAGGAGTGGGAGCATGTTGGTAAATTAAAACTGCTGTTCTGGTTTCCTTATTACATATTTTAAATCTTTCCATGATTTCCATATTTAGAGCAGAATAGCCTGTGTCTTAACCGAAGCACATTCATTTGCCCACTGTTTTTTATTCAGATTTTTTCATTTCCAACAGTAATATTATGGAAACATAAAGAATTTACGCATATTTCAAATACCATAATAATATATGTTTGCGTCAGAGCCAGTGAAAGCGCCGTTCCTCTGTGTCTGCTCTGACGCCTTCATGAACATCGGAAATATTGACAGGAGTCTGAAGAGACCATTGAGCTCTGCTGCTCATTTGTTTAATCGAGTTCAGAAAAGTATTAATCTTGGAATAGACTTCAAGAAGTACGTTCACTGTGGAGCCTGACATCCGAAGAAGCGCTGTCAGGCACAGATGGTGATTGTAGTTGTATCGATGGAAAATGTATTGTAATTATACATAAATGTATAAATATATGTACTTAATAAAAGTAGCAATTGGAAAAAGCTCTGCGTAACTGTCCTGCTTTTCAAATGAAGTAAAAGTCAACAAACATTAGCATTCAATTTCAAATAGGGCCCACGTTTGAGGCTCCATTAAGAGAAATAAATTGAATCATTTCACGCATTAACCTGGCCGCGGGTCAAGTGTCATCTCACGGCGTCATAAACTACCGCGTCTCCCGTCACTTAACGCATCTTGCGTTTTCAATGTCAAACGCATCAGTTCGCAAAGTCACGTGTAAACGCGGCCGTCGGACAAACGCACGAAACGCAGTCTCTCTGGATTCAAACGTCGTAGATACTAGTTAACTAAAAAAAACAAGTAATAACCAAAGTTTACTTCAGCCGCGTTAACGTATCTACTTCAGTCAGCAGCCGGCGTTGCGACCGCGTTTAGAAATTTACAGAGCTTCCGCTGGGCGCGGGAAGGCAACGCGCGACCCGGCTAGCACATCCGGGCCGTTCGGCGGTTTCACGTGTCGCTGGCGTCGCCTGTCAAGAGGCTGCAGCCCTGCTCCTGTCCCGGGTCCTGCTCCTGTCCAGGGTCCTGCTCCTGTCCCGGGTCCTGCTCCTGTCCAGGGTCCGGCTTCCACCGCGGAGAAGAGATGGTAACTACGGTCGAGTCCCGGCACGTTTAGTGACGGGCCCTCACGTCCCGCTCAGAGGTTCCCTAGCGGGCTGCTTTTGCCTGTGCTGGCTCGCTCGGAGAGCTAGCGTGCTAATGCTAGGTGGCTAGGTGGCTAGCTGACGCCGGAAGCAGCGCCGACAGGTGCTGAAGTTTTAGCTAAACTTAGCACCGTAGCCATTTGCTGACTTTCATTCATTTTGCAGGGGCTTTCAACACAGTCTTTATTTAAGGTTAGGGGACGTATCATCTTACTGCCATTAGCTTTTTTGGTTTTGTTTTTTAACAACGTACGTGACTTAGCCTTTGTGAACTAATTTACCTTTATTGTGGCCAAAACCACGTCTCGTTGAAACATTCTTGTGTCTTGTATGCAGAGTCAACACATAATACGGTCATGATAGACTGGCACAGTTGTGCTGCTCGCTGACCCTCTCTGATACACACACACACACACACACACATCACACTTAAACCTGTGTGTGTTTGCTCCGACAGGCGCTGATGGGGGTTCAGCTGGTGGTCAGCCTGCTGGCTGCCAGCATTATGCAGAAGATGGCTCCACATTGCTCATTTGCACGCTGGCTCCTTTGCAACGGCAGGTATCATCACTCATACAATCTGCTTTCTTCGTTACACGTTATATGCTGTGCACCGTTTACAGACACGTGCCTGCTGTTTCTTCCAGTTTGTTCCGGTTCAAACACCCATCGGAAGGAGAGCTGTGTGCATTGGCAGGAAAGCAGATGCCCAAGCAGAACAGGAGAGACAGGTGGGAGTCGGGGGAAGGGTGTGACACCGCAGGAAAGTCACACCATACAAGGGCTGTCTGGAGGAAAATGTGGTCTTCGAAAACTCAAATCTGTAGATCTTTGTATGGTCTTTGAAATAAATGAGGCAGAGTTGTACTTTGTTTTAATTTACGCTTTGGTTTACTTCTGAGCGCAAAAAGGTCACTCCGGTCCAGGCAGTCTCGCTGTGATTTCCTCTTCTTGTAAAACGCAATAAGAGATGAATACTTGATTTTAAACATAGCCACGTTTCCTCTATGTGTTATTTTTAGGAGACAGAATGGGGAGAACAAACCTCTCACCGTGCCCAAAGACATTGACCTTCACCTTGAGAAAGCTCCAGTCAACGTCATTGATGCTCTTGGTAAAACAAACACTGTTCTGTATACCAACAGTGGTTACGCTCAGCTTTTGACTCACAACTGATCCACTATACATTCACAGTGCTTTCATTTTTTTATGGTTCCTGCATCAAAACAGTGTATGAAATGCAGGTGTATAGCACTAGATAATTTTCAGAGAATGCTAATGTTTTATTTTTTTTCTTGTTTTTATCTCAGTGCTACGATTTTTCCTGGAGTATCAGTGGCTGGTAGATTTTGCAGTCTATGCAACCGGTGTCTTCCTCTTTACTGAGTGTTATTACAGCGTGGTGGATGCCAGCAAAGAAGTCAATATCGGTGCTATCTGGTGTGTTCTGACTGTTCTCTTCAGTCTGTATCCTTCAACTGTAAAGTAACTTTTTGTCACAAATAGACACATCTTAAAACATCTGGACTGATTGATCCCACAAGCTTAATAATCTCTTATTAAAGCTGCAGTCTCAAGCATTTTGCATGATGGCAAAGGTAATGCAGCATCTAGTCAGTTTTGAACAATTGTTACATTGTTTTATCAGGATGCATGCCCAGTGATAAAAAGTTATGTTGAAATAAAACTACTTACATTTTAAAATTAGTTCACATACTAAAAATAATGTAGCCCCATTAGGGTAAGTGCTCTGGAGAGTCTTCAGCTAGGTGAGTACTGCTTTATCCTCACAGTTGTTTTCACCTAATGTGCAACACTCAGAAAGACCCTTCACACTCTGATGAGCCATTACTTCCGCTCTGAAGAGGGCGGTGAGCGATCAGTGTGCCTTGCCTTTGGCTTTCTGTCTCTGCTTGTGGCCATGCTGGTGCTGGTGGTCAGAGAGGACTACCTGGAGTTCGGCCTGGAGTCAGGCTTTTCCAGCCTCTTTGACAACTTGGAAATCTTCGCCAGACAGCAGGGCTATGCCGACTGGTCGTAAGTATCTGACTTTAAAAAGACAACTTATAACTGTAATACTTATTTGTAAAGGATGTTGTGTTAATTAGATATTTCATCATGTGAAGACACACCACCGTGGTTTTGTACTATGCATGGTTCAGCAACAGACTGTACTAGACAAAATCTGTGTTGGATGCAGGCACGCTAACCATTAGTTTTTATTTTGACTTCAGAATCCCAGTGACTAAACTGACAGTGAAGCTCGGTCTGGCCGCTGTCTGTGCTTTCATTGGTGCTCTGCTGGCCTTCCCCGGACTGCGACTGGCTCAGACTCATCTTGATGCTGTACAGATGAACTCAGACCGGCCACTCATCCAGTAGGACCCAATGAATTTATGCTGGCTTAAGCAACATACTCAATGCCTTATTTAGGAAAAAAAAAAACAAGCCATAACCAAAAATAACAGTATTTAGCGCTCTGAGAAGTCCCCCCTTATCTTTCGTGCAGGATTCTGCTTCACATGAGTTTCCTGTCTCCAGTCATTGTGTTGGTTCTGTGGGTGAAACCCATTGCAAGAGACTTCCTGGCCAATGCACCCATGGGAAAGACCTCTATCACGATGTGAGTGCATGTACATATTTGCTCATTTTATCCACAACAGTTCTCTAAACAGAAACAGCTATCAAGAAATGTAAGATATCGTCCAAACAGCACCTAGGGGGCACCTGGCCTTTGTTGACTTTTGCCAACCTGATAATCTCTTGCAGAGTGCCCAGTGCAGTGTTTGACAGCTTGCGTCTGTGGATAATCGTGGTGCTGTGTATGCTGCGATTAGCACTGACCCGTTACCACCTGCAGGCCTACCTCAACCTGGCTCAGAAGTGGGTGGAGCAGATGAAGAAGGAAGCGGGACGTATCGCTGCCATTGACATTCAGAGGAAGGTCAGATATAATATTATTCTGTCCTATGTTGTATATGAGTCATAAACAACTAAATAGAGATACAGAGAGATATGAATATTTGAACAACGAAGAGTTGAATTTTAGTTCTACTTTTAAATTGTGATTTTTTATTTTTTTTTTTTCCCCAAAACTTTTTTAGGCCATGGAAAGACAAACTCTGTTACTCCATATGAAGTATAAAGTTAATGCTCTTTTCCAGGTTACACGTGTGTTCTGCTATCTGACCGTAGTCACTCTCCAGTATCTGGTTCCTGTTTTTCTCATCCTCTTCTCCACACTGTCACTCAAGGCACTAGGTAAGTTAAACACCGTCACCACCATCATCACAACCACCACATTAAGGGAAGAATCCACACTTGATCTTCATCTGTTTGGTAAATTTTAAGCTAGGAGATGGCTACCTTAGCAAAAAAGTCTGGAAACGGGAAACAGCTACTGCCTCTGGCCAAAAGTAGTCCAGCATCGAAACGCCTGTAATTAGGGTGGTTTTAGTACAGATGAAACGAACAATATGTAACTTGTTAATAAGTGAGCTTTAGAGGTGCTGGTGGTTGGTAATATTGACTGATCTCTACTGAACTTATAGGGGACTTCTCCTGGGGAATGGGTGCAAAAGAGACCCCAGGGGTGACACCGGCACTGGTGATGCCCACAGCAGCGCCTGTGCTGCCTGGAGGTCTTGATGAAGATGAAGAGGGGGTGGAGGACATGGAGGAAGACATCCAGGCCACAGTAGCTCACCTGTCAGCAACCTTTACAGCGTTGCGGACCATCCTCACTCCACTTTTCTTCCGAGGCTTCTTTGCCTTCCTAACCTGGTGGGTGGCCGCCTGCCAGGTCATCAGCTCTCTGTTTGGCATCTACTTCCACCAGTACCTTATGCAGAACTGAGTAAAGCAGAGTGCCATACTGCTCTAGCTGCAATGCAGCTCTGGCCCTCAGCTGTTGTTATACTGTTGCAAAAGATTCCTGCTACAGAGGGGGGACATTTCATTAAAATACTACAGACTGAACACACCATGTTTTCGTAACAGAAGAATGGATCAAGGTTTGTCCAGAAGAGAATGGTGTAGGGTGCTGTCTGTTGCAAAATTTGTGTCTCTTGTTGTCCCTCTGACTTTTTATGACCAGTGGGCTACTGGCATCAGTAATCCCAATGTACAGAGAGAAATGGAGCCTGTAACGCGAAGCAAGTAACTTAGTTTGGCTTTCTTTGGGTTACCTGGTTTTACTGAGTCTGACAGTGGCATCCTTGAAAACTGGTATCACAGAGCTGGATATCAGCTGGCTCAGCTCAGTCTTTGTTGACTGATCCAGCTGTGAGCATGTTAATGCTACTTACATGCAACATCAAAAGAGCCATGAGTGGAGTACTTGATATGATACAGTGGTACCTGAGGGAAAATTATGTTATTGCAGAAGCAATAGTTGATACTCAGTGAAATACATAGGCCATGATCACACAAATGGAATAGAATAAGAGGCTATAGAAAGAGGAAGAATCTTTTCCAAAATTACCCTGCTACTGAAGTAGATAGAGAAATAGAAATAAAAACTTGATAAGGTCTATCTGACCAAAATGTCATATGTATATTGTCCTGAGCTAATAAACACAGAGCACAACACTGTGCACAGTCAATATGCAGCTACAATAACCATTCATTAGCTTGTTAATGTCATAAGCTATCTGTTAATTAAAATTTGTACAAAAAAACCTTTCTTTGATCTCTCATAGTAGGCAAAGGGATTCTACGGCTCTATAAAAGGTCTCTCTTTCTCTTATTTCACTTTATTGTGAACTCCACATCAGGGCTCTGTAGAAATGATGACTCAGCTTTGCCAGTGAGCTGACTGGCCAGGTTGCCCAAGCAGCACAGGTTACCACGGTGACCTATCCCAATCAAAAGTGAGCCTGTGTCTTGATACCAGAAAACCGGTGAAGCACAATGAAAGTTGACTGACCCACTAATCTCGCTTTGTGATCCATGCCCCTGATCATCCAGGAGAACATTATTTTGCAGCTCTTCAGATGCATCTATGCCAGTGTTACTCCAATTGTTCTTACTAGAACATTGCTAAATGCTGCACATAAGACTTTTAATTCTACCAGGTTGAGTATTAGTACTTGTCCCAATGTAGATAAAGACGCTTTATTTTTTTGAGGGACTCTATGTTCCCCTTAAGGAACCGATTCACGAGTGCTAAATGGCTTTGGGTTGTTTTTTGGTTTTTTTGGTTATCTTTTTTTACTTCAATTTTTTGATTGCAATTAAGTAGTAAAGCTCACATCCAACTTATTAAAGTTATCACGGCTAAACATGAATCAGTTTAAACTATAAGTGAGGCTGTGTATCGGCCGAGAACTGAAGAGTGGTTTGCTTCAGAATTCCTAAGTGCCTGGGAGCTCAGGGATTTTGAGTCTGTTTTAAAATCTCCTTCCTCCCTGCTCATGCATATTTAGAATGAATTGAATCTGTTGATAGATAAACTAAACACTGCAAAGTCATTACTGTTTTATCCTATGATTTTCAAACACTGTTCACTGGCAACATTTTTAGTCACAGTGTCTTCATTAGCTACATGTATTTGTAGTTTTTTGCTGTTTTTATTGCCAATCAATGTCATGCCAGATTAATCGAAGTCCACTTTAATTCAGTCTTGCATCTTTATTTATTTTATTTATTTATGATACATTGCCTCCAATAACTTTTGTTATTTAGAAATGCTACAGGTTCTATAATTCTGTACACTTTTTATCCTTTTTGTGGCAAGTTTTTTTTTTGTTGTTTTTTAGTTTTAGATCATTTCAATTGAATGCTCTAAAATCGTTGTACTGTGAAGTCATATGAAAATGTTGCGTTTTCAAATTTCTTTGAATGCATGGTGTGCAAACCTTTGGCTATAACCTGAAGGTTTTTCATTTGTTTGTGTGACTTAATAAAAACATTACTTTCATGTCATTTTGACGTTCCCACTTAACCCTGCCTTTCACAGAGGAACGTGGGAGATATAACATGATAAACATGTCCTTTTAAAAATGGGTGCCAGATGACAAAAGACATCATGCATGACAATAGAGTGTCTCGCGGCTGTGCTGGGTCCTGAACTCTGACCCCAGCCTCCTGAGAAGTTCATTCTTTAATCGCTGTTAATTACTATGAACCTGATGCCCCCTGCAGAGTGTGTGAAGAAATATGATCCTACAGCCAAGTTGCCCAACTTGGATAAGGTATATAGTCTGGGCAACATTTCAAAGTGCATCCAAATGCTTCCCTTTTGTCAGTGCAATCTAAAATCACCCACACTCAATTTACAAACTTTATGACATTATCAAAAAACTCAGATTTACATGCCAGTCTTGTAACAACAGTTAAGAAGCGTGACCTTTCTCGAGTGCTAGACTGGAGAGGCTCTTTGTCTGAAAACTGACATGATTTATTGGTAATATCATTTGACTTCCACGTCCAATCAAAAGTCACAAAAAGTCTCCGGCTAGGGGAGGGATGGCCACCCTGTCCTCCTTTTATGTGCACTGGGGCATGCTTCGTCAGAAGATATCAGCAATCACAAAAGACATCGGGAGAGAAGTGGAGAAATTTGGAAGGGCACCAGTTAACAGCATTATTTTACCATATATATGTTGCTCATCCGAAATGCAGGATTGAGATGTTGTGTCTGTAGCAGTACTGTGCCGCTTTTCATGCTCTTAAAGGGTCAAAAGGAGGAACTAGAATAAAATTTGTGGGAGAGATTTTTCTCTCGTTAGATGACATGATTGAGGAGTGCAATTTGAGCCTTGGACATTGCACAATTGTAAGGAGCATCCTCACCCGCCATGACCAGTGGAGCTGTGTTTTTCTCTGACAGGTCTTCGAGGGTGTCTGGCCTAATGAACTGAAAGGTGACGCGCTTGACATATCTATATAATCACATTAATTATGTGCATCTGTGCTGGAGGCCTCGGGCCCCCTCAGTCTGCTCCTTGGACTGAGGCGGGCCAAGTCAGGCAGCCATGGCTGGCTGTGGTTGCTATAGAAACCTGGGAGCGTGTGTGTGTGTGTGTGTGTGTGCGCGCATTTGTGTTTGCAGGACCCAGACATGCCCTACAGACTGGGCTGGGCCTTGTCTCAAGGGAGCAGACCAGACATGACCCCAGTGAGAGTCTCTTTTCATTTAGGGAGATGACAGAGATGGACCGGGGCTGGATTCGGCTCTTAGTTGAAATGGAAAAGAAGGCAACTGCTCCATAGGGGTTGCATAAGAAAATGTTCAGGCATAGCTACTGTGAGACAACCAGCTGTGGAAATGAGCCTTTTTGTGCTGAATGTATTTTTTTGAAGACATAAAGGTCTCCAGGCTTTTAAGTAGTCCATTCTTGTTCCTCTCGTTTGGTGGCTGCGTGGTGAGTTGCCTGACAGGGGCCAGAAATGATAATGAGGGAGTGTGTGTGTGTGTGTGTTCAAAAGATGGAACGGAGGTGAATAAGACTAAATAAATGGACACATGAAAGCTTGATAGCTACACAGCGGACATTTTATCGGTCTTTGGACTGAATACACGTGAATCAACAGAATCACATTTTTTTTCTCAAAAGAAAGATAATAAACTAATTGTCCTTTGTAGAGATAAAAAAAAATCAATCCCAAGCAAACATACAAATCAAACAATTTTTTTTATTTAAAAGGAATCACAATAAATGTCAAATAAAAACTTTTCTCTGTTCTGTTAGTGAAGCATTCAGCAAACATATAAAAACTGAATCCAAAACATCAGAATACTGATAACTTGGTTTTTCATGCCAATATTAATCCACATAACTGCATTAAAAAAAAAAATAAAATAAAAAAGAGCTAAACCACAGCAGCACTTGAACTTGAAGCCCTCCACCGGCCGGCTCACTGAATCTGAGTTTGTCATGATATATTTCTTAAATGGCTTTGGAAGCAACCAGTGAACCTGCGTCTTGTCAAAGAGATTCATTAGACAATTAATTGCTAAAATTTGAGGCCCTGCTCTGCAATTCTCTTCAATTTCAAGCGTTGTAAAGGAAGATGACCCCTTGTGGACAACAAGCGTAAATTCAGAAAAAAAGTTGAATATGCCAAACTATAGCATCCTGATATCCAGTGCAAGAAAACACAGTGCGAAGTCAATTTTCAGATTTAATGAAAAGCAGAGATTGCACAAAAAACTAAATGAAATTTGTGTTTTCTTTTTAATTGAATATTCTTAAAATAATTAGACTCATTCAGTGTGTCATATATTTGTAAAAATCAATATGCACTTACTAAATTAAACCCTTCAAGAAAAGTAATCGATTCCATTTTTATGTTACTTAAATCAAATTAGTTCTACTATAAATAAATAAGTAAATCTCTTGGTGTCGTATTTTAATGCATAGGGACAATATTTAAAAAGTTTCTTTATTTGAAGTAGATAGGCATAAATTTTGTAGGTGTCAAATTAAGAATTTGAAACCATCATTATTTGTAAGAATAATATAATAAAAATTTAAGTTATCCAGCATTACAGTCTTACAAACAAAGAATCAATTGAATCAATCAAAACCATTTAATAAATTCAATCAATTAAACTCTCTATGAAGACAATCATCCAAATTCCTGAGATCTGAGATTTTTTAAAGGATAGGTTTACATTTTTTTTTGTCTCTACCCAGATGTCCATATGCCCACTGAAGCAAATTTTGGTGACTGTAAATGTTCCTCTTGTCCATATTGGCCCTGATGAGATCCTCTGTTAAGTGATTTCAGAGATGGGGGATGAAAATTGAAAATTTTTGTTTTGTATAAAAAGAAGATTTTAAACTGCATTTTTTATACAGAGCTCTCTTTGCGTTAGTCTCTAAAGTATTTTTTTCTTCTGTGTGAGATAAGCCCTACAAAAAACCTTGACTTGAAAGTCCCTCTAACATTGTCTGTGCAAACACCACACGGGAATTTAAGATTCAAAAAACAAAAGATACCAACTTGATCTGACTGATTCAGACTACTAAGGCCTCAGATTAGCTGGATTTTAAAATGCATTTTTTTGCAGAGTGAATCAGTTCTTTCATTTCAAATTTCTTACATTAGAGTTGCATTATGAAGGGGGCTTTTCACAGCCAGTGTGGACAGCAGGACTGATAACTACGAACAATAACAATTTCAATGCACATAAGGGCACAAACTTTAAAAAAAAAAAATACACCTCTCTTTTAAGATGTGATGTGCTATTGTCCAGGCACATTTCACAATCTTAAACAAGTCAAGGCTCCAGTGAAATCTAAACGGTTTTATGTGGGGAGACCATGTCACTGATTTTTTGGCTAAAGGCAAAATCATTAAAGCTTATATAACAACAGGGACACAAGGTGTAGAGGTTTACTGTACAGAGAGAAAGTGGCTTATTCTGGCTTGTGTAAAAGAGTCATTTTCCACTCCCATCTACTTTTTACTGTAACATTTAGACAAAGAAAGTTGGGTGTAATTTTACAGCTCTTTTCCAATTTTCACACCAAACCAAGGTCAAACACCGAAGGCCGCTTTGAAAGTCAAACACCTTTTAACCTTTTGGAGAAATTCAGTTGGTCCCGCTGTGCTGCTGTAGCTAACTTCATCAAAGTCACGGAACTAAACAAACACATTTCAGATTGTTTTTTTTGTTTTTTGTTTTTTTGTTTTTTGTTTCACATTATCTCCACACAGAAAACGTAATCTAACCAAACAAAAAGCAAATGTCTGTATGCATCTGTCTCCTCATGGGATCAATCAAGTGATGCAGAGAAAAACAAAATTTGCCCAGGAGAGACCAGCTCTGTGTGAGGAGACAAAGAGAGGTATTCCTCTCTGGGATGATGGGGACAAAGGACCCCATCTCACTATCTTCTGTGTTAAATATGTGTGTGTGTGTGTCTGTGTGTAATAGAGCGCTGGTTTTGATGTAAGATAGCAGATTGAATAGGAGACAGTGGGAGACTGCAGCAGGTCAGCTATCTCTGCCAGCCGTCACTCATCTCTAACTGCCTGAGTGGCTGCCCTCCGTCTTCCTCGTTTTGTGGGTAACTGACTTTGGGAAACTCCTTTGCATCATTGGCGGGCCGGGTTTCTGGAGGGGTGTGGCAGGCCGAATCGGGGTCGCTCATTGGAGAGTGCTGTCTGAGGTGGTGTAGAGGAGGGGAGGTGGGTGAGGACATGTGCTCAGGGGAGCTACGCTCTGATTTGATGCTGAGGCTGAGGGAGGTCGGATGTGGAGAGGCTGAGGAGCAAGACTGAGAGGGGAAGGAGCACCCTCCACTGGACATCCTGGAAAGAACAAGAGGAGAGAAAAAAAATATTGCGCAAACATCATCAACTCTGCAATTGTTCTTTAAGTCCATCAGGTGCAGCTAGATGGCATTATGATGCCATTTGAATCAGTGAAAATGTTGGGAAATGTGCCATTTGGAATCCTATTGCCAGGAAAATCAAATTATCATTTTAACACAGTCAAGAAAACAGCTTACCACAATACAATACTTTTATTTAAATATATATGTCAGTTTTATTTATCATTCATGTATTCACAATTTATTTATGTATTATTAGGATTATCAACTATTATTTTATCAACTTTAATTGTATTATTTCTTTAATTTTCTGTTTTTTTCATTTTTATTTTCTATATATATCCATGTGTTTATTAATTTTTTTCTACAGTTCCATAGATAGTTTTCATGGTTTTTTTACATATTTCCTTTCTTCTTTTCCCTTCTCTCTTGTTTCTCTCTGGCTGTTTCTCATACTGTTTTTCCTTTCTTAAAACCTACGGTCAATATTTACTGAAAATACATTATACAGTATATGGTTGCCCTGATCTGATGACTGCCATCAGGACAGAAACGTCCTGTAGATATAATGCGTTCAGTTCTGTTTTGTGTCCGATGGAGATCCACTTAATCAAAACGCTGAACAGCAACAGTGATTTAAACAAAAAAAATCACTAGGCCCAAAGCTCAGTGTGCAGATTCAACTTTCTGACTGATGATCCCGTTTCTTATAGACACAGTGGCACCATATTAAGCATGACCATGCTTACCCTGGGCTTATATGGGGCCCATGGGTCTCCTGAGGCTGCTGTGCTGCTTGCCAGGGGTTCACTGCTCCTCGCTGTAGACTAACAGAGTGATAAAAACCAGGTTGGCTGTACTCTGGAAAGAGAGAGAGGACAGGAATATAGAAAAAAGATGATAAAAGATGATAAACCGACATCAGCAAATAGGGGATTTGTGTTAGCTTCACCTAAAAGGAACAGTTCAACATTTTGAGAAATATGTTTACGAGATGCCATATGAGAATTTGAATACCACTCTCCGTGGTAACGCTCTACCACTCTAAGCTTAGCTTAGCTTAGCATAAAGTGTGGGGACACAGCTGGCCTGGCTAGCTGGATACAACCTGGATGGATTTTGTTACCCTGGAACAGAACCAGAATAGCCGTTTCCCCTGTTTTCAACCTTTATGCTAAGTTAAGCAAACGGTCTGCTTGCCGTAGTTTCTTTTTTGATGCACAGATAGGAAGTGGTATCAATCTTTTGGTCTAAATCTTGGGAAGAAAGTGAACAAGCCTGTTTCGGAAAATGTCAAACTGCTCTTTTAAGGTAACTGTTCATCTGTTGCTGTACCAGAAGCTCCAGGGGAGGGAAGGCTGTAGCCTCCCAGACTGTGGCCCAGCAGTCCCGCCTTTCCCATGGCTACCATGGAGCTGCCGCTGTGGAGACCCTGGTACAAGAGACCCCTCTGACAGACAGACAAAGAGAAATAGTCTTTAAAGTTTTTTTAGCGATATGGCGACATCATTTTATACCTAATACTGTATATAAAAGTCATGAATAAAGGTTTGAGCGAGTCTGAAAAACTGTGAAACTGCTTGTCAAAGTGTGCAAGACAACATGCATGTGTTGGTATGTCAGTTCAGTTTTGATAAAGAGCCTCCCAATGTTAGATTCACTGTCATCTATTTGAAAACACTGGATAGTAACAGCTGCTTACAGCAGAGTTGTGGTTAGCACGTGTTGAGCCCATGGCCTGATTAGGAGCATCGCCCCGCAGGCTCTCACTGCCCAGACTCAGAGGAGGAGGAGGGCTTTTCATGTCCAGAGCTCGGTTCAAGTTGCCGGGGGAGAACACGGAGTAGCCGATACCTACGCAGTGAAAGAAAGGAGCAGGAAGTGAAAAGAGATGTGAGCTTGTTTCACTCACAGAAGAATCATTTATTTTTCTGCGACACAGTCTTCACCTCCCTCCGCAAACGTGTGATAAAAATGAACTTCTTCTTTTGGTTTGACCGTTGAATTGGCGTCTGATCTTTTCGAGACAATGGGCAACCATCATATTTAAAAGTTCATGTTAATATTTGTAATATTGTCTAGTGCACTGCTGACTTGATAGAAACTAATTTGAACTCATCATCAACCAAAGACCGGGGTCATTTATTAGAAAAATAGTATTATAACACTGTTGCTGACATCATATTTTGTCAGAATAGTTCCAGGCTGTAGAAGAGGCCGACATGACTCGCAGGTGTGATACACTCTGTACAGAAACCACAGAGTTGGTTGCAGGGCTGTTACACTGGTGGAGGGCCAGTTTCACAAAACAGGCCGAGTGCATGTGTGGATTAGTGCACACACACACGCACATACACACAAACTTCCTGTGAGTTCACAGCCAGCTGCACAGAGGGTTGAAGGTACTTGTGAATTTAACAGTGAACATTTAGCAAGAGGGCTAGAAGACCCTTTTAATGGATTTTCACACTAAATACTTTGCGCCTTTTTTAAGGCAAAGAAATGTTCATTGCTCTAGAAACATATGGTAACCATAGGTAATATCTGTAAAACATTACATATTTCTGTAAGAATGGTAATGAATTGCTCATTCTTCAGTGCCAGTGAATTAAAAAGTGATTTCCCCGTCAGCGGACAGTGTTAAATCAATGTCAGTGATTTTTTTTTTTTTCACTGTCAGCGTCACATTTTTAAAATTGTGCCCATTTCATTTTACAATGAAATTATTTCATCGACACTGATTCCCTGACGGTTACATACTGGTGTTATAAAAAAGCGTAAAATTACATTAAACAAAACAAAGGAACTATATGGCTTGATTCGGTTTTAAACTTTGGTCCTCTCCGTGCTGCTTCTGGCACTGGCAACACACATTTAGTAGGACGGTCTCTCCCTTGTCAACATGCTATTCCAGTAAATATTTCACCTCGTAAATAAAATCATTCTGGTACAGTGTTTCACAAGGCCAGCCAAGTGAAAACTCACCTGAGTGTGGAGACATGAATGCACTGTGTGCATGTGGTGCAGCAGGGCTGGCAGAGCTGGGTCTGGAGCTAATAGATTTAAAGACTGGGGGTCTGTGGGACGCCATGCTAGATCCAGAGGAGTTGGGGAGACCGTTCTCACAGCCTGCGGACACCAGGAACTGGGCCTCCGGGGAGAGAAGTGATGGAGCCTGAGGGAAAAAAATACACACACAAAGGCAGCGTAAGTCTAGACACTGTCAGCAAGTCAGGGAAAAATTATGTGTCAGTGCAGTTTATTTTTTAATCAGAGTCCCCATCAAAACTTTGTTAGAACTTTGATAGTATCATAGGAAAGTAACTGACTGCTTGATAACGCTGTTTCAATGCATTTAAAACCTAATAAATTCCCCTCCTTAAGTTTAACTCAAGTAATCTCGGTGTTGTTTGTGTGGGCATACTTGCAAATATGTGGTTACTGCGCAACAGCAGAAGTTCAAGTAGACTTACATAGAAGCGCTGGCGTGTCACAGAGAGATCCATGCCCTCGCTGAGAGGATATTTGTCTGTGGCCACCTGCATGCTCTCCTCACCGTCGAGCTCTGAACCATCAAGGCCGAGGCCTTTCCTACGCAGGGTCTGATGCAGAACAAAAAGCGAGCATTGAAAGTTACCCGCAGTGATAGCATGAAGACCTCAAAAAGCAAGAGTGAGATGTGAGGGGTTTTTCTTTCAAAATATAAAACTACACATATCGATATTTGTATTTGTAAAGGTTTCAACCTTAAATTCATGTATCTGCTCCCTTCTCTGAAATAATTCACTATGTTTTTAGAAAATGAATTGCGTTTACCACTAACTTATTAAATCCTGCTTTATGTCATTCCCTTCAAAAGCAGCTTGGACAGTACCTCCAGTATGTCTGTGTTGGTGCGACTCTCGTGTGGCTCGCTGTACTCTGTGTACTTGAGCAGCACTTTGTCCATGTCTGTGCTGGCGTACTGGAACAGCCGGTTGGTGCTGTTGAAGATAATGAGGGCGATCTCACAGTCACACAGCACGCTCAGCTCATAGGCCTTCTTCATCAGGCCAAACTTACGCTTGGTGAAGGTCACCTGTGTGTGTCGGGAAAAACACATGGAGGTTTTACCTTCAACTTTACAGCTGAAATTAAAATGTATGAAAAATTTATAAAATGTATAATATAACGGAATTTTCGAAAGAAAAATAAAAGGTTGGATCTGTTAACACAAAGTCAACTGTCAAACCTTTTGTGCTACCAGATTAATGATTGCAGCTGTTAAAAAATACTGCTTGGGGTAAAATTGAAAAAATATTCATTGTTTTGTTTTTTTTTGTTTTAAGAAAAAGCACAACACAGGAATCCAATTTGATCGCTTGCAAATAAAAACAGCGTTGACATACAAGTATATTTATAAAATCTCAAGTTTGTCCCAGAAGGCTTTACAATCTTTGTAGCAAACACCGCTGTCTATCCTCAGACCCCCATTTCAGATAAGGAAAAACTCCAAAAACAAAAACAACCTTATCACCAAAAAACATTCAGTCTTAGAGATCAGATATGAGAAACAAATTGTATTTGCCAGCACTCTGTAACACGGTTTAATAAGTTTTTCTTGTTGCCTACACTGATTCAGATTTTATTAAATTTACAGCAGTGGGTCATTGTTTCACTTGTGACCTTCTGGCAAAAAAAAACTCTAACTTTCATAAAGTAAGTCTCACAGTCTCCCAGTGTTGGAGTTATACCTGTTTAACCCCAGTCTGACTGATAGAAAAGTGAGAAAATGAGGCATGCATGCTGCAGTTATTATAACATGTAACTATGGTCCCACGACTGTCACTCAACATTCCAGATACCATAATGTAATTATTTCTCCACAATCCTGTAGTATTAAGATATCATTGCTACACACGGTAGCCACAGGAGCCACGTCTCTGCTTCACAAAGCAGAGAACACACTCTATGTCTTTACATCCAAATCAGTGCAGCTGTCACATTCCTTGCTGCCCTCTCAGCCTCGACTACAATTTAGAGTGTGTTTAGAGTGATGCCTGCTCCACTTTCCATTGCATATCATGCACATTTGCTTAAAACTTACAGTATGCTGCAGTATTGACTCATCTAAGTCAGTACTTGCAGTATGTGACTACGACAAGTACTACTTAATCCTGAAGTCTCTGAAAATGTCAGAACACAGTGTAAATCAATTACAGATCCCCAGAGCCTTGATGTGTCCTTCCAACAGTGTAAAACCCAAAGATATTCAGGTTACAATGATGAAGAGAGACAAAAGCATCAAATCCTCACGTCAAAACGAAAAATAAACATTTCTATCGATTGTCCAAATAGTTGCTCAATAATCTACTGTTGATAGAAAATTGATTAATCGTTTCAGCTCCAGTCACTGATTGAATTTACACCATTCGAATGCCGCCCACTGTATATAACAAAAAAGGGTTATGTCATGAAACATAAAGGAAAAATACTGCATGTACACCCACCTGTCTATTCCTCTGGTCCAGAATACGAGAAATTTGTATTTTCTTTCTCCCCATTTTATCTGTCGTCTATGACTCTGACACCTGTAACAGAAAGCATTAGAATGTTATTGTAGCATGCATCATGTTTGCGGTAATGGTAGTCATCATACTGCTGTGGTGAACAGCATCAAATAAATGTGATGCTCTTCTCTCATATTTATAGCAATTAGTTCCTTAGTTAACTGAAAATAAAAGCTGAGTGGTAAATGTTTCGTGGGGCCTAATGTCACGTTCATATGCAATGGTGACTAAATGTTTAATAATTTGTGCACAGAATCTTCAGCATGAAAGGATTAATGAATCTACTCTTTAAAATACCAACAGTAATGTTCAATAGTACCTCTCTTCAAATTCATATAATTCTTGTGGGAAAATGTCATCTGTTTGGTTTGAGGGACTCTAGTCCCTTCCCCCTTGGTAAGGGTAGGGTGTTTATTTTTACCAACATGAGGCGATGCGGTCTAAAGTTAGAGCCGCCCTTGCCGGGCCAGCAGTCCACGCAGTCTATCGCCCCCACAGTCTGGGTTACCCCCAGGCCAGCAGCACAGAGCTCGACTGCACCGCACAGCCCCAGGAGACAGGGTTAAAAATACTGTCGATAGCTCCTTTTAAAGGTTCAGCTGGCACTAGCTAAAACCAAACAGTAGAAGGAAAACGGTGCGTTTTTGAAAGATGGCCGATGCTAAAAGCCACCCACTCCTCTCTCATGAACAGCCAGGTCAGGAAAAAAACACAGGATTTGGATGGGCAGAAGGCAAAGAGATAGATGGATTGTGGTTAGCCTGAGAATGTCCATTTTTGAAACTCACACCCGCTGTTTATCTGTTTTTCTTGCTCCAGAAAACCCCCGACCCTGTCCCCCTTTCCCTGTAGGACCACAAAGAGCTGGACTCTACAGAGCAATGTGAATTTAACATTTAACTGACTCTTTGCATCATGGGACGCAGACATGAAGTGACTCTGCTGCAACACCATACAGTGTTATATAAAATGCATAAATAAATATACACTGTGTACGTGTTAACTCCACTAATGTAGTCAAAGGACTACATTAAGTGGTGGTCAGACTCCTCCGATCAGATTGTGCAGTACTTCTCCAAAGCCCAAAGGAGTTTTCACTGGTTTTCCCCCTTAATACTAGACATGTATTGGACTTCTCTATATTTAGTTCCCAGTCCCTCCTGATGGTGCCTGAGCGGATATGGCGCCCGTGTTCCCACGATCCCTAAAGTGCTCGCTGCCCCTAAACGTAAGCTTGGCACACAGGCATCTGGGGCATTTCTGGAGGAATCCACCTCTTTGCCCTCATTATTACCTTATAAAGTCCTGTGATATCCGCTGTGCTGAATGAGCAGCAGAGACAAGACACACCTCACCCCTGACAGCTGCAGACAAACTCATCATTGCCATTGCCTCTGCAGTAAAATAGAGCAGAGTGCAAACAAATGGCTCTTGCTTGTAAGTAAAGGTCCACAAAAAACAGTATTAGTCAGCAGCGCCAAGCTGCTCTGTTTTTTTGGACCAGAAGTGAGACAAATTCATCTCATATCAAGGCATGTTAATGGTGAGAAGCAAGGGAAGTGGGACATATGTTCTAAACAAGGCAGAAAGATCTTTATCTCAGAAACCAAACGACAACCGTCACAGCCACACAGAGCTCTGTTAAAGCACACAACTGGCTGGATAAACATAGCTACACCTACATATAAATATTGTAGAGTTAGCTATAGATCTCTATGTGGTTTAGTAGGTTTGTCGAAGGCCTTAAGGCCAAGACAGCCAGGAAAAGCTTCACACACCAGCTAATTCTGGATGTTTTCTTGTACAACAATGGCCAAGTGAGGTCTGCCAATGCACAAGAACTAGAACCATCCACTGCCCCTGACCTTTCACCTCTAGGCTCAACTGTGACCCCTGAGAAAAAGTGGACATTAAAAGAAAAGCATCTTTCTTATGATAAGATATGTCAAGAAATTAATACAATACAGAATTACTGTGTGTCTGTAACAGTGCAATAATTGCATACATACACACCAACACACTTGCCCCTGAGTCTCGTAGCTTCCATGGGGAAAGACAGCACCTTTGTCACCTTTGACACCTTCCCAGAAGCCAGATAGTGGAAAACACTGAGTACAGACACACAGCAGGCACCAGCAGCCCTGCTCTCTGACATTCCCCTGGAGCTTCTGTCTAATCAACAACAAACAATTTTAATAAGTTTGATCAGTTGTTGTTGTGACACAGATGAATAAATTGAACTACGTGTTTCGTTTGGTGCAGTGAATTGTATGCATGAATGAGAAGGTAAAAAAGTAGGGCATTTGTAGAGTATTGGGCGTTCTGCTTCATTGGCTTACTTTCCATGAGTCATTCAGAGCATGATGGCTTGTAAATGTTTCAAAAACATGGTAAACACATGTGCATATTAACCAAAGAAGCAAGTGGCCTAATCTGCTGTGGCAGATCAGATTCATAGAAGAACTAATCATACTTTCTGAAGATCTATATTTGCAGTGTTGGTCGTTAAACATGTCATAATATGATGGCAAAATCAATCAAAGGCTGTTGTTGGTGTTACCAGTTTCCCCAAGTTGGGAAATTTAATATTCTTCCTTTAAGTCTCTCTAAAGCATGTCTCAGCACCACTGCCCTGCTGCAGTGATATATTATTTTTCAAAATTCACTCAGTAATGGGTTAATTATATGGTAAAATCAATCACAAGAGCAGATGTGCCCACTTCGACTGCTGCAATACACTGCTATGCTGAACTCTAACAGCAGCAGCACTGTCCCTGACCAGCCTGTTGCACAGCCTTGTTTCTGCTTTTTTAGTCATTCTAGTCACATCAAAGTCCTGGGTTAAGAGGCTAAAATGTGAAACCAGACCAAAAACCGCCAACAAAAATAGAGGACTTGAACCACATTTGCATAAACCAATACAGAAATCCTCTCAAATCCAAGTAGAAAAGGTTGACGTTTCAAAAACTGTAACTTTAAAATGTCAAAGCCATTCAAATCCAAGCTGTAGTGCTCTTTAAGAGGAGGAAACCTTTTGTGCATTTGATTCTTGATGACATTCATCACATTCTTCATTGCCTGACAGATGTTTGTGTTCACAGCTGGCATCCTAACATAAAGAATTTCATTTTTATGTTAGAGGATAAGTAGCGCTACCTACGCAGGAGGATAACTGAATGTCTCTGTGCGTGGCCCATCTTCAGGGTCAGACGGTTCATGCGCTCACCAGGGCCTTTGCAGTGTAATGGTGAGGAAATATTTGTCTAATTTTAACAGGAGATAATTGGATTGCCTTGATATTTTTGATAGAGCCAGAATAGCAGTAGTGCATGAGGGCACCGCTCTGAACATTTGATCTTTCCATGAATAGAGAAAAAAGCTTTTCATGACCCTGTAAAGTTGCTAAACCCAGTGGATTCTATGAAACTGTGAAGCCGAGACACACCTCTATGACATCTTATAGTCGAGTCTGCACTTTGGAGTGAAACACAGGCAGAAAAATGAATTAGCTACAGAAAGGATCATCTTAAGCCAATAACCGCGTATTGTTCAAAACACCAGTTTCATCAATGCACATTTTGAAGATGCTCAGCAGTAAAATGATTGAAAGGACAACAGGATCAAGGGATGTGGAAAATAAACCTATCTATCTATCTGTCTATCTGTCTATCTGTCTATCTGTCTATCTGTCTATCTATCCATCTGTCTATCTATCCTTCTAGTGTAAATCTAAGCGGCTAATTGTAACTTTGCTCCTCATATTTCAGGGGAAGCAACAAAAGCGTAGAGGGGGCACTAGGCTACTACTTATAACAAAGAATTAATGTAGAACAAACTGAGCTGGGGTGCTTGTTAAAGTCGAGCCAGTCGGGGCTAAATATAAAAACTGTAAAAATACATAGCTTCAAAAATGTGTGCGGATCATTAAGGCCTAAGAAATTGCTGACGTCATTCAAAATAGACGGTTTAAGAATAGCCTGTCTGGACCCGAGTTGCCAAGCATCCCCGTCTAATATAGTCTCATCTATAGGCTGACAGCCACAGGTATCTATGCTCACAGCTGTGTCATAAGTTTCGCCACACAGGAAACCTCAGGAAACTTTGCTCATTTGCCTTTAAAACCGAGATATTAAAAATAGTAGAAAAAAAAAAAAATCCAAACCCACATGTTTAAAAAACAAAAACAAAGCATCTGGTCTCACCTGTTCCTCGATCTCCTTTTCCCTATTTACTTCTGAGTTTCACACGCTCGAGCGGGGCCAGTCAAAGCAATAAAAGCAGGGTGGAGGTAATAATGAAATCAAAATGAATGAAAACGAGACGGATGTCTCAAGGAGCCCCGGGAGCGTCGCCGCGTGTTTTTGGGGCCCGTGTTGATGGAGAGATATTCACCTGATGCAGTAGTAGCGGATGGTTCAGGAGCGCTGCTTTCCAACAGCTGGCTGCTGCTGCCCGCCTCCCCCTCTCGCCATACCCCGCCTTCCCCGCCCTGCCATTGGACGCACGCCTCCGCCCACACCATCCAGCGCTCACCCGGGGCTGTGGGCTGGAAGTCGGACGAACTGCACTCACTGATTTTATGTGATTTTATTGTTTATGGCTTTAAAAAAAATGACTTTTTAAGGAGTTTTGATCTTTTATGTAGCGTTTCGTCGCTGGAGGGGAGGGGGGCTGAAAAAATGATTTCTCCTCATAGCTGATTAGGGAAAGCTACATGAATCGATGTTTAAACCATCAGGGCCCACTACTACTATTTTACATTAAAAAAAAAGAAAAAAATACATATAGATGTGTAAAGAAAAAAATGACTGGTATGTAATTATGTTGTGACTGACAACATGCACCTGGAACTTTATTTTATTTGAGACCACCTAAAAATGAATGTACAGCATTTTGCAAACCACCACTTCACAGACTTGGAGTCCTCGTTGATTTCCTAGTAATATTCTCACCAGGCTAACACACTTTATTTCGACAGAGCCACCGTGTTGACTCAGGGAGACACTGACACTTGAAAAAACACTTGAGACACAGCTTCTTTGGAACTTGATGTAGAAGTATGTTTTCCTTCAACTGTTGTGTGTGTAAAGCAGTGATGCCTGGCCTTTTTTGCTTATGATCGTATAATGCAAAGCATTGTCTTCTTGTGAGCCCTCGTCACAGGTTTCATGAGTTGTGAGAGTGATTTCCCCTTTTAGGCCAGAAGAGGTAAAACTAATCAGAATTACGCTGTTCAGCAAGGGAAAACCAGGGTTAAAAAAAATGCAAAAATAGAATTTAAAAAAAGTAATTTTGTGTATCAGACTTTTTTTTATGTTTCCTAACCTGACAATAATGCTATGACCCCTTAGATCAATGTTGTCAGGGTACAGACCACCCAGTTGTAAATCCCTGCCCTACAGATATATGTGCTGTTTTAATCATGTATCTTTAGTTACAGGGGTGCAGCATGATTTAATTACATTCACATCATTCTTTCAAAATCATACTAATTCAGGGTTTGATAAAGCTGCACTAAATTTCCTCTATCTGTATGTGTGAAAATAAAGGAATTAGAAGAATGAAGAATCACAGAGTATTTAATACGAATTGAACTGCAGTTAATTGTATCATCATTAAAAAAAAAACGTTTTGAGGTCTCTGAGCATAAACCTCTTGTTGCTTTAGATTTGATGCACATTATAGGCTTTTTAATTAAGGGTAATCAATCAAGAATTCTATATCGCACTACCATTTAATTTAGTCACAGCTATGTGAGCGTTTAAAAAAAAAAATCAAAAAGCAGTATAGTTGATATGACTGCACAACCCCACTGCCTGCTGGTTGTAGAGCTGCTGAAGTATCCTTTGGCAATTCACTAAATCCCTACAGATTTTTCAAAAGTCATATAACGATATGTTAAGTGTATCAGTATTATCAATATATCAACAGGTCACAGTTGCCTCTCCATGGCGTGGCTAAATAAATTACTCAAAAATGGATTCTGGTTTAAACTGTAGTGTGAGCTGACACTATGATTGTAATTTTGTCCACAGCTATGCATACAGACATGTGGGGTTGAACTGAACTACAGGACTACTTAGCAATAGGTCATGGCACAATACAACAAGTTAAACAAGTTACAGCCCCACAAATGACCATAGTTTGATCAACAACTCTCTAATATTCTCAACAAACATTTAATATGAGCCTCACAGAGGATTTATTTGTGGCAATCCCGTTGGACTGCATCACACTGTACACTATTACTGTCACTGTGTTCACCCCATATACTTCTCAGATAAAATGAATGAATTCAGTGAGAGAGGGAAAGGAAAACCTGGGAAATAATAATGGTCAAATCAAAGCTAAGACACTGATGAAGAGCAGACATGCTGTCAGCTTAGATGATATATTTAGAGGTAATAACCGAATGAGCTACATTATTGACTATTTTTGGGATGTGACACATTGTACTCCTAAAAATAATATAGTGACAATTTATTAGCACATATAATGTGTGGACGACAACTCTATTTCTCTCTCACACACACGCTGATATACATATCAAAACGCAGACATACACACGCACAGAGCTACAGTATGTGCACACAAACATACACAGTTTACGATCCCAAGAGGTGTCTCACACAGTGCATCTGATGCAATAGTTAGTAACATCCCTGCAGACCACCGCAGCCATTACCTCCAGGATTCATCTGCATGCGCCAGATCAAACCGATGGAGAATAGTTCAAACCCCCATCTGTAAATACAGCCAACTAATCACCTACAGCCAAAGGGAAATTATATCTTTCCTCGTTTGCTGGTTATGCAAGTGTATTCTCATAAATGTATTCTAAACACTGTGAGAGGTCCAGCAATCCAGAGTCTGAAGGCTGAATCTCAACCAAGATTTTGTAAATAAATAAGGCAAGTCCCATGAAGTAGAAACTATAGAGATGTAAAGGCGCCTTTGAGAAATTTCCGTATCAGTCCATTTTTTTTTTCATTTTCCTGAAACTTCTCACTTCTGCTTTCGACAAGATCTGCCACGACCCTTTTAGAGCATGTGGTGAGGCTGTCGAATTCAGAAATAGTCTCCATGGTCAGTGTACATGTGTGAGAGCAGTTGTTCACATTGTGTACCTTTATAGCTACATTCTTATCTACATCTCAACAGAGTAAGGGCTACACCTTTACCCATTCACCCCCCCCAAATTCTAACAGAACAATGAGCACTCTGTACCACAAGTCACAGACCTTGGGTATGTTAAGGTGCTTTTTGTCCAGCAGTGATATATGAACTATAAAATACAACTATGAGAGCTACTATATACATATTAATTTAAAAAAATATCAATATTAATATTAATGTAGTGAATATTAGATATGAATAAATCACATACCGGACAATTAACTTATTTTATTATATGGTTGCAAAATGCACATAAAGGTCAAACAAAGGTGTTAGTTTAGGTGAGGGAATGAAAAAAAGTGCATATCTGTTAAGATGTACATGTTTCCATGGTAACTGGTGAGAGGGTATTTCTATTCAGAGAGTCTGAGGAGTTGGGACAAGAATAAAAGGGGTATTCTACAATGAACCGGAGTTGGCTAAGGCGAATGCTATTGCAGATTCCTCAAAGTTTACTGTCTTGTACACATGCCATGGCCGTGAGAAAAACCTCAAACCTTTTTGGACAAGGGAGCATGTTTTAATTTTTTAAATTGCTTATTTAATGTGGTGCATCTCAGGTTTTAGTTTTTAGACTGTGGACAACCCACAGCTGGTTGAAAAGAGCTATAGTAATCCTTTAATCACTTTATGAGAATACCAATCTACATCACTGCATAAGAAGTAGGCTAATCTAAAAGAAGCCTGCAGGCCTATAGTCATCATACCAGAATATAAAAGGCATGCTCGATTTCTAAAGACATATTAGGGATTATTTAGGTTTAATTTCTTTCGGGCAACACCTATAAAAGCTACTGCTTTGAATTTGATTTATTTTTGTGTAACTTTGACAGGCCATAAAAAAAAGAAAATACGCAATGCAATTAAAAGCAAGTTTTTCCCAAATTAATAATGAGATGATAGAAAATGTTCTAAGGTGCTTATTCGGTCTTCCAGGGTGTTCAGTGTTTAGTCAGCGGGCTCAGCCTGTCGCAGGGGCACGTCAACGCGTTGTTACCGAGGACCCGAGAGAAAAAGTCCATTGTTGTTGCGAACTTTTTAATCTGGGGGATTTAAAGCACATCACATGTTCAGACGGGGCAGCGGGGAGCTCTACCACCACAGGCAAAGTACTGCAGAAAAAAGAAAAGAAAATCATGTTGGGGAGGAAACTCTTCATCCCGGAGGGACAAACGGAAGACATTTAGTACACGCTGCGATGTCTGCTCGCTTCTCGGGAGTTTAGTTGCATCTCCGGAGGTTTTGCTTTCCAGGAGTCCGACCTCAGGAGGGGGAAAAGTTTTTTTACTCTCTGGAGACTTGGGACAAAGATGCCGCACAAGTACAGCCAGCGGTCTCTCATTGTTCTGTCTTTACTGGGGATCTTGTCGGCCATCATGTCTGTTTTATCGGTCATTTTGATTTTCCAGCTCCAGTCCCATCAGGCGTCGGCGAAGGAGTCTCCCCCCGCGGCCTCCCCGGTCATACCGGCCCGGGTCTGGGCCGTGCTGCTGCCGGTCTCCACCGTCCTGTCCGCCCTGTCCCTCACCCTAAACTTGAGCTCTGTGGTGGTGTGTCTCCTCCACACCTATTTTTCGACGGAGGTCTGCAGGGGCGAGCCGGACACCGAGAGGTATTTAGCCTGTGTGTGTTAGTGTGTGTGTGTGAGACGTTGCTCTTCGACCACCTGTCAGAGCAACACCTGCGGCCGCGGTCGCCATCGCAGCCGCTTCCCCTTCGCTCGGAAACAGGTAGATCCGGTCAGTTGTGATGGGCTGGGTCTCCACCGCACCTGTGGCCGCACCACGGTTAATGATCAGATAAATACGCGCAGGTGAATCCCAGCTCGGTTCTTGGGTCCATCGGTCACCGTTACTCGGTGCCTGTGCACACAATGGCTGCTCTTCAGCTCAGAGTAACAATACCGATTCAGCTTTATCCTAAATTTTGAGGGCCTTGGTTTGTGATTATAGTTGTATGGGTTTCCGTTATATTGTAAGGTGATTTTAATTTTTTCCCCATCCCTCATTCATGTAATTCACTTTCTGGTTACTCAGTTGGTGCATAACGCTGTTGCTATAAATGGAAAATACCATTTAATCTGCTTAGTGTGTGTTTCTCCTCCTTCTTTAATTGTTCTCTGTAAGCCACAGTCTTATCCTGGATGAAAAAATGTAACTGTATTAAGTGATATTAAAAGAAAACATGGTTTCAGAAGCATAAAAGCGCTAATGTGACAGAGTGCAGAGGCCCACACTGCAATGTTTTTGGTCGACCCCCACCTCTTAACCCCTCTCAACAATGGCCTTCCTCTCATTATGCACCCAGCGCACAGCCTCTAGCTGGTCCTTTCCCACGTTGGTTTACAAATCCAACAGCATGCTCCAGGATCTCCCCACTATCAGAGGGGACAATCCAAGAAAATGTGAATAATAATGAGCTGCACAACACATCTAGCATTTAAACATACCCAAATAAGCAACAATCAGACAGGACCTACAGTTCTGATATATAAACCTAACAGAGTAGAAATAAAAGGGGACAAGAGTGTTTGGTTGTAGAGCAAAGAAGGTTTAATCAATTTAAAACAAAGAAAAGCTTTCAAAAAGAAATTATGTTGCATAAAAATGTCTTCATGTATTTATCTAAGAACTAATGCGGCAATGTTAAAGTGTAAACATATCTGAGCCATGACACTGAACATAGGACATTTCTTTCAACAGAGCTGACTGGTTCCTTCTGGATAGCAGAGCTGTACGACATGTGGCTATCGGACTTTTCTGCCTGGGTGTATCAGTCTACTTGGCAGGTAAGAACAAATGAGTTTCTCTGATTTTTTTTAAGAGTCTGGATTCTCTGTTGAAGAACATTTTGCCCAATCTGCCACAAAAGTCTACTTAAGAACTGGGACACAGGTTAGAGCTGGGAACCTCTTAATGCCTTCTTGCACACTTCTACATGTTTTCCATGTTTACATGTATTTGAATTTTTATAATTTGCATGCAGGGCACTTTTTAGTCTTTAGCCTTTAACAATGAACTCAAAACCCCCCTTAAAACTAGTATCCAAAGCATTGGAATTGCAGTGGATTTCAACGGCAGAGGCAAAAACACAGCACTGCTGCTTTCTTTCTGGTCCATCCAGTGAGTCCAAGAGAACAATGCATTCTTTGAGCGGCAGCCATGACTTAAGTGTTTTTAATGCTGAACCTGGCAGTGCTGTGTTGCTGTGTTCCACTGAGCGGCTTGCACTATGGGGTCACTGGAGGCAGTCCCTCCACTGTGATGAGGAGGTGTCTTTCTCATGAGCCCATTTTAGCTGCAATCATGAGATAGCAGAGCAAGAGACTGTAGAAAGCAACATCACTGCCGAGGGAAGTCACATCAGATCCCATAGCTGTGCTTTTCTCCCCCTTCCTTTAGCATGCCAGAGTCTATGGTCCTTTTCCTGTGGATAAACACAGGACAACTCAGATGAGAACAACATGCCTTCATATGACATTTCAAAACAATGAAACACATTTTTGTAATTCCAAACTTAAAGACAGTTGTGTAGTAAGACACGAGCAGGAAGCTGGGGTTTAAGAAGAAAATGACAACAATCAAAATCTGCTGAGTAAAATTATATGGCCACATTTGTTGCTTAAAATAGAGGTAAGTATTTAGTACTTCTGTGTATGTAAATTCACTATTTTTCTCCCTTCCCTTTCTCTTCCCTGGCAGCAATGTCCATCTTTATGCTCCTAATATTTGAGATAGAGACGGGTATTGCGAGTGCTTGTGTCCTTTCTTCGGGAATCCTGATCCTGCTTGTCATTGTAATCCACTCTCTGGTCAAAGCTTCACATAGCGGTAATCACAGCGACCACCTTGACACCCTCTACCAGAACGACCACGGAAGCAGCAGCGCGCCACTATCTCGGCCCTGTGAGCTCAAAATTGGTGTGGACAAACCGCGGATGCACCGCAGCCAGTCTCACCTCCAACATCAGATCTCCTACCCTCAATATGGTAACTCGAGACAGCGAGAACACAACCAACAACAGGAGTACTCCCCTGCTGGAGGATCACAGGGCCCTGCTAATGATAAAGATGTCTACAGCAGCGGTGGCAGCTGTCCCCGAATGCACAGGACCCTGTCCATTGAATCTGGTTTACTGCAGGCCCAGGCTAAACCCTGGAATGGGGTCAACAATGAAATGAGGAGCATCCTTGCACGGAAGTCAGGGATTTCTGCAAAAGACTCTACTCTTGTGTGACATATAGGAAGCTGATATGGTGGTTTAAGACACTGATGACTTTTATGTATGTCTATAGAGGACTGCTAACACAGGTGTCATCTCAGACGTAGAACTGTCAAAATGTATATTTTCGCACTCAGCATGTTCATCCTGACTGATTACAGAAAACATGGGACTGAGATTGAAAAATATACCCAAGTTTACACATTTATCGACTGATTTCTCCTGTTGGAATTATATGGCATTTTTAATTCAATGAAAATACATATTGAACATATTTTATATAATTTGTTGTTTTTTTAAGTCAATGAACTTGATTTAAATTTTAATTTACACATCACCCAATTATCAATCTAGCAAATTAATAGCTTCCAGTGTAAGAATGTAAATACTTTATATCACTGTATATGTTAGCTTTTTGCCAAATATTTGTGCACAATGTGTAGATGTGTTTTGTTTTGTCTTGTTCCATTATTTCATATTAACCTTAAATTAATTCTAGAAAATATAATTCAATTTAAAGGTAGAATGATTTTGGACACTTAAATAAGACATTAAAACAATGTTCGGAAAATCTTAAAAGGTACCTTTTCACTGCATATTTCACTCATTCCTTACTGGCTGCCAAAAGATCTCACATTTTTATATAGGGCAGAGTGTTATTTGTCATGTCTAGAGGAACTACTAACCTTGGACACTTCTGTTCAGAGGTCATGAGGAAGTGGATGGGGCATGTGGAGCAGAGACAAGGGGACTGGGAGAAGGGGTCACATCATGTAAGCTGCATGCGGGTGTCAGTCGGAAACAAAAAAAAAGCACAGACAAATACAACCGAAAACATGAAGCTCCCATTAACTACAAAGAGTTCAGAACAGGCCTGATAAATATTTTGCAGTTATTGGGGGAATACATTGGCAAAAAACAAAAACAAAAAAGTTGTACTAACTGATGTCGCAAAATTATTATTACCTGACACAAATGATTATAAAAGATGGATTAAATGAAAACAACCAGAACCAAATGTTACACATGAAAAAGGTATGATGTGAGGCAACGAATGAATAAACAGATAAAGGTCAAGACGCTGAGCAACTGAACATGTGAAAGTACGACGACCACCAAGTTGATAGCTGACACTTTTGTAAAAAAAATACTGATCCAAGCTTAATGGCATTATATGGATAAGTTATCGTAGTAAGATTATAATCTTAGATGATATAATTTTTCTGCTCGCGCCCTACACTGGACACAACTGTGTCTCAGTACGCATGTTCACTGCTGCCTCCTACCTGCGTCCTTGAGAGTTGCTAATCTGTTCCTTCATGCTGATCGCCTGACGGAGGAGACTGTCGATGTTTTTGAAATACACACTGCTGTTTGTCATGCTCTTCACGGCACTGCAGAAAAAAATCAATGAATGTGTTAACAGTCATTGGAGTGGGCCTGTTGGATTCTGGTAATACAAAGGTCTGTGCTTCTTCTCACCTGCATGCATACTCTACAGTATAAATGGCTCCTTGACTCTGCTCCTCCCAGCTCTGCATATCTGTCTTTGTGAGAAGTGACAGAAAGTAAAACTGTTAAAAACCTAATCAGGATATGGAGTACACCTCCATTACACCATTAGTTGTTGCCTTTGTGTTTAATTCACAGGACCTAGTTTATATATTAAAATGACCTGTCAACAAGGACTGAGAGCATGTGATGGCAGAAAATACAAGATGAACCAAAACGTTATGCGCACTCACAAAAGAGGCGAATAACGTTGACTATTTTGTAACAATGGTTCATGTCAAGGTCTTGGATATATTAGACAGGGAGTGACAGTCAGTTCTCGTTGTGAAGAGGAGAAAAGGGCAAGACCTGAGCAATTTCAGCAAATCATTACAACTGGAGCAATTCAGAGATGGCAAGGTGCTTTGGGTGCTCCTATTTTTGTTGTGCCTTCACTAATATTTAGTTGCAGAACCTTTTCCAACATTCTCAGCCTCTGAATGTTTCTTATAGCTATGTAGAAGCTTCTTGAACATGTCTGCTGGTAGTTTCTGCTGCTCTTTCACTGCTATATGTTCAAGCTATTTTAAGTTTGCAGGAGTCCTTTTTGCAATGGCAGATTTAAGTTCTCTCCAAAGGTTTTCAATGGGATTTAGGTGAGGACTCATTGTTAGCCACTTTAAATAGTCCATCTTTTCCTTTTCAACTATTCATTTGTGTTACTGGATTTTTTTTTTTGGATCCTTGTCCTGGAAAATCCAAGACCTTCGCCTCAAACCTAGTTTTCTGACACTGGGTTTCAATTTCACTCTAAAATGCCTTGGTAAACTTCCATCATTCCTTTGATACATTCAATGGCTCTAGTACCAGAGGAAGCAAAGCAGCCCCACAGCATGATAGAACCTCCACTATGTTTTAATGTAGGTAAGCTGTTTCCTTATGGGCTTTACTTCATCCCCTATAAACAAACTGATGCTCTTGAGAACATTAAAAACAGTTGAACACAGGGATTTCAGGATCTTTAGAGATTTCCTTTTAGCCTTTGGAAGTGTAATGTTTTTTTTTTAAAAATTGCAATTCTGATGCTGTCAGGCAGCTCTCATATCTTGTTGTCTACCACAGCAAGTTAAAATGTCTGCTGTAGAAAAAAATTCTAGAAGAGAAAAATACAGGCTAAAGTAGAATTTATAATTTCTTTGGCCTAGACCTCTTCAGTGTTAGTCTAATAAAGTTAAATAGCTGCATTTTGATCGAATAGCCAAGGAATACTGATGTTGTCATATGAAGCTAACATTAAGAAGCACGTCAACAGGCTTTGGTGTCATCTGATCACACCATCACTTAGTCTTGATGTTTTGGTTTACAGACTAGAGATATTTGATAAACTTTCTCAAAATGAGGTCTCAGGATCTCCAAATAATGAGAGACGTTTCAAAAATGACTTACTCATCTCATAATAACGAGTATCTCAAAATGAGGAAACTTTCTGAAAAATGTTTTTCATGACCTTGAGATACGAAATCATTATTGAAAGAGAGATTCCCATCATCTTGATAGTTTCTCAGTATTTTGAGATACTAAAAATCAATATTTCGCTAAAGATTCCAATCAAAAATGAAGAAGTTTCCCATTATTTTTGATACAATTCTCAATATCTTAGCACCTTAAACCATCATAATGACTTCAAGGATCTTTTCCTCACCACATTGGCGGAAATGTCTAGTCTCAATTACCTTGTGCTGCACCAGTTCAGGCAGCGACCTCCTGACGTGCTCCTGCAGTCGGTAGAGAGCCACCGACGGCTCGTTAGCCAGGACGTACATGCTCTCCGAGAATTTGTCAGTTACTGTGGAAAAAGAGCAGCACAGACATAGAGACACAGACACAGACACAGAGAGAGGGAGAGAGGGAGAGAGGACACGGCCCGTGTTAGGAAACAAAACAGAGGGAAACGTCCGACAGCAGCGGACGCGGACAAATGGCGGTGGGACAGCGTCGGCTCAGCGGCCGGGGCAGGCTAATAGCTTAGCCGCGAGGCGACAATGAGAACGGGGTGAGTCAAACGCCGATTTTTTTATTTTTTTCGTTTAGCTAATATTCACCTCGCTTGACTTTCAGCTGCATCTCCTGGTCCTCCATAACGCAGGCTGGCTCTTAACCATAAGAAAACTGACGGCATCACGGTGCAACCGTGCGGGAGACGTGTCAGCTGATCCCCGCTCCTTCCGTGTTTTGTTTTCGTGTGTCACAACGACAATATTCCGGACAGAAATGTCGATGATGGAGAGGAAAAAAAAAAAAAAACAGTCCTACCCTCAGAGAGTGCCAAACGCCATGGTACGTTACACGGGCTGGTTCAAACGTGTTTTCATCTCATTGGTTAAAATAACCTGTTCATTAAGTAGCAGATCAACTGAGCGATAAGTATCGTACCGGGACACGCTCCGATGGCCAGCGGGGTCCTTCGCGTTATTTGAAATAATTTACTTTCAGTTTGCCCAAAAGGAAGTTAGCGCGAATTAGACTGTGAGACTGGATGTGGTGAGTGGACGATGCGATTTGCTTTGTAGAAAAAAAAAAAAAGAAAGATAGATAGAAAAATCCGGCTCCCTTTTCTTGATGTCAGCATTCAGTCGTCCATGTCTTATTTTCATTGCAGTGATCATGGAGGCCAGAGGTGATGAGGTTGCAGATGACCAAAATATTCAACTAACCAACGCCAATGCATGTCCCTGCGAGTCCAGGGATGAGAGGTGCAATGGTATTCGTGCTCTTTGTGTTTTGTTTTTTAATATACAAGTTTCTCATCTGTGATCACCCTCTCGACTTTGTGGTATCTTTGATTGTGTAACATGCAGTAACCTGATTTTTTTTTTTAAAATAATCAATCAAAAAGTGAAGAGATTGCGTCCACTGACATGACTGTGGTTTAATCTGATTGGGCTGGGACTCCAGAGAACATGGATATGGATGAAGAGGGTTTGTTCAAACACTCCACAACTCTGACCAACAAACAGCGTGGGAACGAGGTTACAGTACGCCCAGCAACATTAGACTGTAAGTACTGGCAAATATCCCGATGGCAGACGGCTAATAAAATTGTGTTAGACAAGCAATCGTGGCGTTTTCATTAACTTGACCACATGAAGTTTTTATTACTTTATATCCATCAGCTCTGTCCATACACCAGCTGGCAGCTCAAGGCGAGGTTTCGCAAGTGGCTGCACATCTGAGTAAAGGTGAGGAATCTGGATCCTACAGTCATCCTCCATGCAGTATAACACAGTGCTGACTTTTACCAGTTTTAAATTGCATAAAATTCCTTCAGTTGGGCTGTGACCCGTTTCATTTTGCAGACAGTTCGCTGCTCAGCAAGCAAGATGAACGGGGCTTTACGCCTCTCATGTGGGCAGCAGCGTTTGGAGAGAAAGCAATGGTGGATTTTCTCTTGGAAAAGGTTAGAAGTAAGCAGCTACTGACCAGAAAGACATGTATATGTCATTGAGACTGAAATGCACCATCTCAGTTATGTTTATGGATTTTATATTTCAGGGTGCAGACCCCAAAACAATTGCGAGGGAGCGAGAAAGTGCCCTGACACTGGCCAGCTCTGGGGGTTATGTGGACATAGTTGAGTCTCTTCTCAGACATGGAGTAGACATTAACACTTATGACTGGGTACAGCTATGACTCTGTTTGTGTCATGTCATCACAAATCCATTAGATTAATTTTTCAACACAATATTAAGAGGGCTGAAAAAGTCTATTTAACATTGACATGTAACTGTAATGGTTTTTTTGTTTCGTTATTAATGAAAACTCTTGTATTTTATTCTCAGAATGGTGGAACTCCTCTACTTTACGCTGTAAGAGGGAACCACATCAAATGTGTAGAGGCACTTTTAGGTATATCGCATGTCCGTGAGTCATGATAAATTCTGGCATGCTCTGTTTGAATGCTTCTATTAATTGCCACTTTTGCACTGTCATTCAGCCAGAGGAGCAGACATGACCATTGAGTCTGACTCTGGGTACAGCCCAATGGCCTTAGCTGTTGCCCTTGGACACAAAAAGAGTATGTATCGTAATACTTGACAAATAAATTTTTTTAATAGGAGGTTACTGTAAAAAGAAATTGCTGGAGTGAATTAATATTTTAATT